>CM073427.1:26391769-27669123 GCA_037114965.1 Monochamus alternatus | reverse complement strand
CCCTTGAAAATTTCACAAAAATTTTAAAAAATAAATTTGCGATTTAAGGACGGCTCTCCACGTCTTTTGGAGCGCTGAACACGCTGGTGTGGTCCGTTTTTGTGTAGGAGGCTCCGTTGGCGAGAAAACATTTATATCTCGAAAACTACGAGAGCTAGAAACAAACCGAGTCCAGTTTTGGAATCTCCAGGGTCGAAATAGTCCTGGTGAATTATTTCAGAATTTTCTGAAACCTCGATTTTTTTGAAAAAAATCAAAACCCCCCCCCTTGAAAATTTCACAAAAATTTTAAAAAATAAATTTGCGATTTAAGGACGGCTCTCCACGTATTTTGGGGCGCTGAACACGCTGGTGTGGTCCGTTTTTGTGTAGGAGGCTCCGTTGGCGAGAAAACATTTATATCTCGAAAACTACGAGAGCTAGAAACAAACCGAGTCCAGTTTTGGAATCTCCAGGGTCAAAATAGTCCTGGTGAATTATTTCAGAATTTTCTGAAACCTCGATTTTTTTGAAATAAATCAAAACACCCCCCCCTTTGAAAATTTCACAAAAAATTAAAAAAAAAATTGCGATTTAAGGACGGCTCTCCACGTATTTTGGGGCGCTGAACACGCTGGTGTGGTCCGTTTTTGTGTAGGAGGCTCCGTTGGCGAGAAAACATTTATATCTCGAAAACTACGAGAGCTAGAAACAAACCGAGTCCAGTTTTGGAATCTCCAGGGTCGAAATAGTCCTGGTGAATTATTTCAGAATTTTCTGAAACCTCGATTTTTTTGAAAAAAATCAAACCCCCCCCTCCCTTGAAAATTTCACAAAAATTTTAAAAAATAAATTTGCGATTTAAGGACGGCTCTCCACGTATTTTGGGGCGCTGAACACGCTGGTGTGGTCCGTTTTTGTGTAGGAGGCTCCGTTGGCGAGAAAACATTTATATCTCGAAAACTACGAGAGCTAGAAACAAACCGAGTCCAGTTTTGGAATCTCCAGGGTCGAAATAGTCCTGGTGAATTATTTCAGAATTTTCTGAAACCTCGATTTTTTTGAAAAAAATCAAACCCCCCCCTCCCCTGAAAATTTCACAAAAATTTTAAAAAATAAATTTGCGATTTAAGGACGGCTCTCCACGTATTTTGGGGCGCTGAACACGCTGCTGTGGTCCGTTTTTGTGTAGGAGACTCCGTTGGCGAGAAAACATTTATATCTCGAAAACTACGAGAGCTAGAAACAAACCGAGTCCAGTTTTGGAATCTCCAGGGTCGAAATAGTCCTGGTGAATTATTTCAGAATTTTCTGAAACCTCGATTTTTTTGAAAAAAATCACCCCCCCCCCCCTTGAAAATTTCACAAAAATTTTAAAAAATAAATTTGCGATTTAAGGACGGCTCTCCACGTATTTTGGGGCGCTGAACACGCTGGTGTGGTCCGTTTTTGTGTAGGAGGCTCCGTTGGCGAGAAAACATTTATATCTCGAAAACTACAAGAGCTAGAAACAAACCGAGTCCAGTTTTGGAATCTCCAGGGTCGAAATAGTCCTGGTGAATTATTTCAGAATTTTCTGAAACCTCGATTTTTTTGAAAAAAATCAAAACCCCCCCCCCTTGAAAATTTCACAAAAATTAAAAAAAATAAATTTGCGATTTAAGGACGGCTCTCCACGTATTTTGGGGCGCTGAACACGCTGCTGTGGTCCGTTTTTGTGTAGGAGGCTCCGTTGGCGAGAAAACATTTATATCTCGAAAACTACAAGAGCTAGAAACAAACCGAGTCCAGTTTTGGAATCTCCAGGGTCGAAATAGTCCTGGTGAATTATTTCAGAATTTTCTGAAACCTCGATTTTTTTGAAAAAAATCAAAACACCCCTTTGAAAATTTCACAAAAATTTAAAAAAATAAATTTGCGATTTAAGGACGGCTCTCCACGTATTTTGGGGCGCTGAACACGCTGGTGTGGTCCGTTTTTGTGTAGGAGACTCCGTTGGCGAGAAAACATTTATATCTCGAAAACTACGAGAGCTAGAAACAAACCGAGTCCAGTTTTGGAATCTCCAGGGTCGAAATAGTCCTGGTGAATTATATCAGAATTTTCTGAAACCTTGATTTTTTTGAAAAAAATCAAAACACCCCCCCCCTTGAAAATTTCACAAAAATTTTAAAAAATAAATTTGCGATTTAAGGACGGGTCTCCATGTATTTTGGGGCGCTGAACACGCTGGTGTGGTCCGTTTTTGTGTAGGAGGCTCCGTTGGCGAAAAAAAATTAATATCTCGAAAACTACGAGAGCTAGAAACAAACCGAGTCCAGTTTTGGAATCTCCAGGGTCGAAATAGTCCTGGTGAATTATTTCAGAATTTTCTGAAACCTCGATTTTTTTGAAAAAAATCAAAACCCCCCCCCTTGAAAATTTCACAAAAATTTTAAAAAATAAATTTGCGATTTAAGGACGGCTCTCCACGTATTTTGGGGCGCTGAACACGCTGGTGTGGTCCGTTTTTGTGTAGGAGGCTCCGTTGGCAAAAAAAAATTAATATCTCGAAAACTACGAGTGCTAGAAACAAACACTACACCACACTACACTACACTACACTACACTACACTACACAACACTACACTACACTACACTACACTACACTACACTACACTACACTACACTACACTACACTACACTACACTACACTACACTACACTACACTACACTACACTACACTACACTACACTACACTACACTACACTACAATACACCACACTACACTACACTACACTACACTACACTACTCTACACTACACTACTCTACACTAAACTAAACTAAACTGCACTTAACTAAACTAAACTAAACTCAACTCAACTCAACTCAACTAAACTCAACTAACTCAACTAAACTCAACTAAACTCAACTCAACTAACTCTATTCTACTCTACTCTACTCTTCTCTACTCTAATCAACTCTAATCTACTCTAATCTAATCTACTCTAATCTACTCTAACCTACTCTAATCTACTCAACTCTACTCAACTCTACTCAACTAAAACTAAACTTAAACTAAACTAAATCTAAACTAAAACTAAACTGCACATTTTCACATTTACACTTTTACACATTTACACATCTACACTTTTACACTTTTACACTTTTACACTTTTACACTTTTACACTTTTACTTTTACATTTTTACACTTTTACACTTTTACGCTTTTACATTTTTACACTTTTACACTTTTACACTTTTACACTTTTACACTTTTACACTTTTACACTTTTACACTTTTACACTTTTACACTTTTACACTTTTACACTTTTACACTTTTACACTTTTACACTTTTACACTTTTACACTTTTACACTTTTACACTTTTACACTTTTACACTTTTACACTTTTACACTTTTACACTTTTACACTTTTACACTTGTACACTTGTACACTTTTACACATTTACACATTTACACTTTTACACTTTTGCACTTTTGCACTTTTGCACTTTTCCTCGTTTATACGTTTACACTTTTACACTTTTACACTTTTATACTTTTACACATTTACATATTTACACATTTACACATTTACACATTTACACTTTTACACTCTTACACTTTTACACTTTTACACTATTACACTTTTACACTATTACACTTTTACACTTTTACAATTTTACACTCTTACACTTTTACACTATTACACTTTTACACTTTTACACTTTTACACTTTTACACTTTTACACTTTTACACTTTTACACTTTTGTATTTTTACACTTTTACACTTTTACACTTTTACACTTTTGTACTTTTACACTTTTACACTTTGACACTTTTACACTTTTACACTTGGACTTGGACTTGGACTTGGATTTGGACTTAGACTTTGACTTTGACACACGCTGGTGTGGTCCGTTTTTGTGTAGGAGGCTCCGTTGGCGAAAATAAATTAATATCTCGAAAACTACGAGAGCTAGAAACAAACCGAGTCCAGTTTTGGAATCTCCAGGGTCGAAATAGTCCTGGTGAATTATTTCAGAATTTTCTGAAACCTCGATTTTTTTGAAAAAAATCAAAACCCCCCCCCCTTGAAAATTTCACAAAAATTTTAAAAAATAAATTTGCGATTTAAGGACGGCTCTCCACGTATTTTGGGGCGCTGAACACGCTGGTGTGGTCCGTTTTTGTGTAGGAGGCTCCGTTGGCGAGAAAACATTTATATCTCGAAAACTACGAGAGCTAGAAACAAACCGAGTCCAGTTTTGGAATCTCCAGGGTCGAAATAGTCCTGGTGAATTATTTCAGAATTTTCTGAAACCTCGATTTTTTTGAAAAAAATCAAAACACCCCCCCTTTGAAAATTTCTCAAAAAATAAAAAAAAAAAATTGCGAATTAAGGACGGCTCTCCACGTATTTTGGGGCGCTGAACACGCTGGTGTGGTCAGTTTTTGTGTAGGAGGCTCCGTTGGCGAGAAAAAATTAATATCTCGAAAACTACGAGAGCTAGAAACAAACCGAGTCCAGTTTTGGAATCTCCAGGGTCGAAATAGTCCTGGTGAATTATTTCAGAATTTTCTGAAACATCGATTTTTTTGAAAAAAATCAAAACCCCCCCCCCTTGAAAATTTCACAAAAATTTAAAAAAATAAATTTGCGATTTAAGGACGGCTCTCCACGTATTTTGGGGCGCTGAACACGCTGGTGTGGTCCGTTTTTGTGTAGGAGGCTCCGTTGGCGAGAAAACATTTATATCTCGAAAACTACGAGAGCTAGAAACAAACCGAGTCCAGTTTTGGAATCTCCAGGGTCGAAATAGTCCTGGTGAATTATTTCAGAATTTTCTGAAACCTCGATTTTTTTGAAATAAATCAAAACACCCCCCCCTTTGAAAATTTCACAAAAAATTAAAAAAAAAATTGCGATTTAAGGATGGCTCTCCACGTATTTTGGGGCGCTGAACACGCTGGTGTGGTCCGTTTTTGTGTAGGAGGCTCCGTTGGCGAGAAAAAATTAATATCTCGAAAACTACGAGAGCTAGAAACAAACCGAGTCCAGTTTTGGAATCTCCAGGGTCGAAATAGTCCTGGTGAATTATTTCAAAATTTTCTGAAACCTCGATTTTTTTGAAAAAAATCAAAACCCCCCCCCTTGAAAATTTCACAAAAATTTTAAAAAATAAATTTGCGATTTAAGGACGGCTCTCCACGTATTTTGGGGCGCTGAACACGCTGGTGTGGTCCGTTTTTGTGTAGGAGGCTCCGTTGGCGAGAAAACATTTATATCTCGAAAACTACGAGAGCTAGAAACAAACCGAGTCCAGTTTTGGAATCTCCAGGGTCGAAATAGTCCTGGTGAATTATTTCAGAATTTTCTGAAACCTCGATTTTTTTGAAAAAATCAAACCCCCCCCCCCCTTGAAAATTTCACAAAAATTTTAAAAAATAAATTTGCGATTTAAGGACGGCTCTCCACGTATTTTGGGGTGCTGAACACGCTGGTGTGGTCCGTTTTTGTGTAGGAGGCTCCGTTGGCGAGAAAACATTTATATCTCGAAAACTACTAGAGCTAGAAACAAACCGAGTCCAGTTTTGGAATCTCCAGGGTCGAAATAGTTCTGGTGAATTATTTCAGAATTTTCTGAAACCTCGATTTTTTTGAAAAAATCAAACCCCCCCCCCACTTGAAAATTTCACAAAAATTTTAAAAAATAAATTTGCGATTTAAGGACGGCTCTCCACGTATTTTGGGGCGCTGAACACGCTGGTGTGGTCCGTTTTTGTGTAGGAGGCTCCGTTGGCGAGAAAACATTTATATCTCGAAAACTACTAGAGCTAGAAACAAACCGAGTCCAGTTTTGGAATTTCCAGGGTCGAAATAGTCCTGGTGAATTATTTCAGAATTTTCTGAAACCTCGATTTTTTTGAAAAAAATCAAAACCCCCCCCCCTTGAAAATTTCACAAAAATTTTGGAAAATAAATTTGCGATTTAAGGACGGCTCTCCACGTATTTTGGGGCGCTGAACACGCTGGTGTGGTCCGTTTTTGTGTAGGAGGCTCCGTTGGCGAGAAAACATTTATATCTCGAAAACTACGAGAGCTAGAAACAAACCGAGTCCAGTTTTGGAATTTCCAGGGTCGAAATAGTCCTGGTGAATTATTTCAGAATTTTCTGAAACCTCGATTTTTTTGAAAAAAATCAAAACCCCCCCCTTGAAAATTTCACAAAAATTTTAAAAAATAAATTTGCGATTTAAGGACGGCTCTCCACGTATTTTGGGGCGCTGAACACGCTGGTGTGGTCCGTTTTTGTGTAGGAGGCTCCGTTGGCGAGAAAACATTTATATTTCGAAAACTACGAGAGCTAGAAACAAACCGAGTCCAGTTTTGGAATCTCCAGGGTCGAAATAGTTCTGGTGAATTATTTCAGAATTTTCTGAAACCTCGATTTTTTTGAAAAAAATCAAAACACCCTCCCCTTTGAAAATTTCACAAAAATTTTAAAAAATAAATTTGCGATTTAAGGACGGCTCTCCACGTATTTTGGGGCGCTGAACACGCTGGTGTGGTCCGTTTTTGTATAGGAGGCTCCGTTGGCGAAAAAAAATTAATATCTCGAAAACTACGAGAGCTAGAAACAAACCGAGTCCAGTTTTGGAATCTCCAGGGTCGAAATAGTCCTGGTGATATATTTCAGAATTTTCTGAAACCTCGATTTTTTTGAAAAAAATCAAAACACCCCCCCCCCCTTTGAAAATTTCACAAAAATTTTAAAAAATAAATTTGCGATTTAAGGACGGCTCTCCACGTATTTTGGGGCGCTGAACACGCTGGTGTGGTCCGTTTTTGTATAGGAGGCTCCGTTGGCGAAAAAAAATTAATATCTCGAAAACTACGAGAGCTAGAAACAAACCGAGTCCAGTTTTGGAATCTCCAGGGTCGAAATAGTCCTGGTGAATTATATCAGAATTTTATGAAACCTTGATTTTTTTGAAAAAAATCAAAACACCCCCCTTTGAAAATTTCTCAAAAAATTAAAAAAAAAAAATTGCGATTTAAGAACGGCTCTCCACGTATTTTGGGGCGCTGAACACGCTGCTGTGGTCCGTTTTTGTGTAGGAGGCTCCGTTGGCGAGAAAACATTTATATCTCGAAAACTACGAGAGCTAGAAACAAACCGAGTCCAGTTTTGGAATCTCCAGGGTCGAAATAGTCCTGGTGAATTATTTCAGAATTTTCTGAAACCTCGATTTTTTTGAAAAAATCAAAACACCCCCCCCTTTGAAAATTTCACAAAAATTTTAAAAAATAAATTTGCGATTTAAGGACGGCTCTCCACGTATTTTGGGGCGCTGAACACGCTGGTGTGGTCCGTTTTTGTGTAGGAGGCTCCGTTGGCGAGAAAACATTTATATCTCGAAAACTACGAGAGCTAGAAACAAACCGAGTCCAGTTTTGGAATCTCCAGGGTCGAAATAGTCCTGGTGAATTATTTCAGAATTTTCTGAAACCTCGATTTTTTTGAAAAAAATCAAAACCCCCCCCCCCTTGAAAATTTCACAAAAATTTTAAAAAATAAATTTGCGATTTAAGGACGGCTCTCCACGTATTTTGGGGCGCTGAACACGCTGGTGTGGTCCGTTTTTGTGTAGGAGGCTCCGTTGGCGAGAAAACATTTATATCTCGAAAACTACGAGAGCTAGAAACAAACCGAGTCCAGTTTTGGAATCTCCAGGGTCGAAATAGTCCTGGTGAATTATTTCAGAATTTTCTGAAACCTCGATTTTTTTGAAAAAAATCAAAACCCCCCCCCCTTGAAAATTTCACAAAAATTTTAAAAAATAAATTTGCGATTTAAGGACGGCTCTCCACGTATTTTGAGGCGCTGAACACGCTGGTGTGGTCCGTTTTTGTATAGGAGGCTCCGTTGGCGAAAAAAAATTAATATCTCGAAAACTACGAGAGCTAGAAACAAACCGAGTCCAGTTTTGGAATCTCCAGGGTCGAAATAGTCCTGGTGAATTATTTCAGAATTTTCTGAAACCTCGATTTTTTTGAAAAAAATCAAAACCCCCCCCCCTTGAAAATTTCACAAAAATTTTAAAAAATAAATTTGCGATTTAAGGACGGCTCTCCACGTATTTTGGGGCGCTGAACACGCTGGTGTGGTCCGTTTTTGTGTAGGAGGCTCCGTTGGCGAGAAAACATTTATATCTCGAAAACTACAAGAGCTAGAAACAAACAAAGTCCAGTTTTGGAATCTCCAGGGTCGAAATAGTCCTGGTGAATTATTTCAGAATTTTCTGAAACCTCGATTTTTTTGAAATAAATAAAAACTTTGAAAATTTCACAAAAAATTAAAAAAAAAAATTGCGATTTAAGGACGGCTCTCCACGTATTTTGGGGCGCTGAACACGCTGGTGTGATCCGTTTTTGTGTAGGAGGCTCCGTTGGCGAGAAAAAATTAATATCTCGAAAACTACGAGAGCTAGAAACAAACCGAGTCCAGTTTTGGAATCTCCAGGGTCGAAATAGTCCTGGTGAATTATTTCAAAATTTTCTGAAACCTCGATTTTTTTGAAAAAAATCAAACCCCCCCCCCCCTTGAAAATTTCACAAAAATTTTAAAAAATAAATTTGCGATTTAAGGACGGCTCTCCACGTATTTTGGGGCGCTGAACACGCTGGTGTGGTCCGTTTTTGTGTAGGAGGCTCCGTTGGCGAGAAAACATTTATATCTCGAAAACTACGAGAGCTAGAAACAAACCGAGTCCAGTATTGGAATCTCCAGGGTCGAAATAGTCCTGGTGAATTATTTCAGAATTTTCTGAAACATCGATTTTTTTGAAAAAAATCAAAACCCCCCCCCCTTGAAAATTTCACAAAAATTTTAAAAAATAAATTTGCGATTTAAGGACGGCTCTCCACGTATTTTGGGGCGCTGAACACGCTGGTGTGGTCCGTTTTTGTGTAGGAGGCTCCGTTGGCGAGAAAACATTTATATCTCGAAAACTACTAGAGCTAGAAACAAACCGAGTCCAGTTTTGGAATTTCCAGGGTCGAAATAGTCCTGGTGAATTATATCAGAATTTTCTGAAACCTCGATTTTTTTGAAAAAAATCAAAACACCCCCGCCTTTGAAAATTTCTCAAAAAATTAAAAAAAAAAATTGCGATTTAAGGACGGCTCTCCACGTATTTTGGGGCGCTGAACACGCTGGTGTGGTCCGTTTTTGTGTAGGAGGCTCCGTTGGCGAGAAAACATTTATACATATCTCGAAAACTACTAGAGCTAGAAACAAACCGAGTCCAGTTTTGGAATCTCCAGGGTCGAAATAGTCCTGGTGAATTATTTCAGAATTTTCTGAAACCTCGATTTTTTTGAAAAAAATCAAAACACCCCCCCCTTTGAAAATTTCACAAAAATTTAAAAAAATAAATTTGCGATTTAAGGACGGCTCTCCACGTATTTTGGGGCGCTGAACACGCTGGTGTGGTCCGTTTTTGTGTAGGAGGCTCCGTTGGCGAGAAAACATTTATATCTCGAAAACTACGAGAGCTAGAAACAAACCGAGTCCAGTTTTGGAATCTCCAGGGTCGAAATAGTCCTGGTGAATTATATCAGAATTTTCTGAAACCTTGATTTTTTTGAAAAAAATCAAAACACCCCCCCCTTTGAAAATTTCTCAAAAAATTAAAAAAAAAATTGCGATTTAAGGACGGCTCTCCACGTATTTTGGGGCGCTGAACACGCTGGTGTGGTCCGTTTTTGTGTAGGAGGCTCCGTTGGCGAGAAAACATTTATATCTCGAAAACTACGAGAGCTAGAAACAAACAAAGTCCAGTTTTGGAATCTCCAGGGTCGAAATAGTCCTGGTGAATTATATCAGAATTTTCTGAAACCTTGATTTTTTTGAAAAAAATCAAAACACCCCCCCCTTTGAAAATTTCACAAAAATTTTAAAAAATAAATTTGCGATTTAAGGACGGCTCTCCACGTATTTTGAGGCGCTGAACACGCTGGTGTGGTCCGTTCTTTTTATAGGAGGCTCCGTTGGCGAAAAAAAATTAATATCTCGAAAACTACGAGAGCTAGAAACAAACCGAGTCCAGTTTTGGATTCTCCAGGGTCGAAATAGTCCTGGTGAATTATACGGCTCTCCACGTATTTTGGGGCGCTGAACACGCTGGTGTGGTCCGTTTTTGTGTAGGAGGCTCCGTTGGCGAGAAAACATTTATATCTCGAAAACTACGAGAGCTAGAAACAAACCGAGTCCAGTTTTGGAATCTCCAGGGTCGAAATAGTCCTGGTGAATTATTTCAGAATTTTCTGAAACACGCTGGTGTGGTCCGTTTTTGTGTAGGAGGCTCCGTTGGCGAGAAAAAATTAATATCTCGAAAACTACGAGAGCTAGAAACAAACCGAGTCCAGTTTTGGAATCTCCAGGGTCGAAATAGTCCTGGTGAATTATTTCAGAATTTTCTGAAACCTCGATTTTTTTGAAAAAAATCAAAACCCCCCCCCTTGAAAATTTCACAAAAATTTTAAAAAATAAATTTGCGATTTATGGACGGCTCTCCACGTCTTTTGGAGCGCTGAACACGCTGGTGTGGTCCGTTTTTGTGTAGGAGGCTCCGTTGGCGAGAAAACATTTATATCTCGAAATCTGCGAGAGCTAGAAACAAACCGAGTCCAGTTTTGGAATCTCCAGGGTCGAAATAGTTCTGGTGAATTATTTCAGAATTTTCTGAAACCTCGATTTTTTTGAAAAAAATCAAAACACCCCCCCCTTTGAAAATTTCACAAAAATTTTAAAAAATAAATTTGCGATTTAAGGACGGCTCTCCACGTATTTTGAGGCGCTGAACACGCTGGTGTGGTCCGTTTTTGTATAGGAGCCTCCGTTGGCGAAAAAAAATTAATATCTCGAAAACTACGAGAGCTAGAAACAAACCGAGTCCAGTTTTGGAATCTCCAGGGTCGAAATAGTCCTGGTGAATTATTTCAGAATTTTCTGAAACCTCGATTTTTTTGAAAAAAATCAAAACCCCCCCCCCTTGAAAATTTCACAAAAATTTTAAAAAATAAATTTGCGATTTAAGGACGGCTCTCCACGTATTTTGGGGCGCTGAACACGCTGGTGTGGTCCGTTTTTGTATAGGAGGCTCCGTTGGCGAAAAAAATTAATATCTCGAAAACTACGAGAGCTAGAAACAAACCGAGTCCAGTTTTGGAATCTCCAGGGTCGAAATAGTCCTGGTGAATTATTTCAGAATTTTCTGAAACCTCGATTTTTTTGAAAAAAATCAAAACCCCCCCCCCTTGAAAATTTCACAAAAATTTTAAAAAATAAATTTGCGATTTAAGGACGGCTCTCCACGTATTTTGGGGCGCTGAACACGCTGGTGTGGTCCGTTTTTGTGTAGGAGGCTCCGTTGGCGAGAAAACATTTATATCTCGAAAACTACGAGAGCTAGAAACAAACCGAGTCCAGTTTTGGAATCTCCAGGGTCGAAATAGTCCTGGTGAATTATTTCAGAATTTTCTGAAACCTCGATTTTTTTGAAAAAAATCAAAACCCCCTCCCCCTTAAAAATTTCACAAAAATTTTAAAAAATAAATTTGCGATTTAAGGACGGCCCTCCACGTATTTTGGGGCGCTGAACACGCTGGTGTGGTCCGTTTTTGTGTAGGAGGCTCCGTTGGCGAGAAAACATTTATATCTCGAAAACTACGAGAGCTAGAAACAAACAAAGTCCAGTTTTGGAATCTCCAGGGTCGAAATAGTCCTGGTGAATTATTTCAGAATTTTCTGAAACCTCGATTTTTTCGAAATAAATCAAAACACCCCCCCCTTTGAAAATTTCACAAAAAATTAAAAAAAAAAATTGCGATTTAAGGACGGCTCTCCACGTATTTCGGGGCGCTGAACACGCTGGTGTGGTCCGTTTTTGTGTAGGAGGCTCCGTTGGCGAGAAAAAATTAATATCTCGAAAACTACGAGAGCTAGAAACAAACCGAGTCCAGTTTTGGAATCTCCAGGGTCGAAATAGTCCTGGTGAATTATTTCAGAATTTTCTGAAACCTCGATTTTTTTGAAAAAAATCAAAACCCCCCCCCTTGAAAATTTCACAAAAATTTTAAAAAATAAATTTGCGATTTATGGACGGCTCTCCACGTCTTTTGGAGCGCTGAACACGCTGGTGTGGTCCGTTTTTGTGTAGGAGGCTCCGTTGGCGAGAAAACATTTATATCTCGAAAACTACGAGAGCTAGAAACAAACCGAGTCCAGTTTTGGAATCTCCAGGGTCTAAATAGTCCTGGTGAATTATATCAGAATTTTCTGAAACCTCGATTTTTTTGAAAAAAATCAAAACACCCCCCCCCTTTGAAAATTTCTCAAAAAATTAAAAAAAAAAAATTGCGATTTAGGGACGGCTCTCCACGTATTTTGGGGCGCTGAACACGCTGGTGTGGTCCGTTTTTGTGTAGGAGGCTCCGTTGGCGAGAAAAAATTAATATTTCGAAAACTACGAGAGCTAGAAACAAACCGAGTCCAGTTTTGGAATCTCCAGGGTCGAAATAGTCCTGGTGAATTATATCAGAATTTTCTGAAACCTTGATTTTTTTGAAAAAAATCAAAACACCCCCCCCCTTGAAAATTTCACAAAAATTTTAAAAAATAAATTTGCGATTTAAGGACGGCTCTCCACGTATTTTGGGGCGCTGAACACGCTGGTGTGGTCCGTTTTTGTGTAGGAGGCTCCGTTGGCGAGAAAACATTTATATCTCGAAAACTACGAGAGCTAGAAACAAACCCAGTCCAGTTTTGGAATCTCCAGGGTCGAAATAGTCCTGGTGAATTATTTCAGAATTTTCTGAAACCTCGATTTTTTTGAAAAAAATCAAAACCCCCCCCTTGAAAATTTCACAAAAATTTTAAAAAATAAATTTGCGATTTAAGGACGGCTCTCCACGTATTTTGGGGCGCTGAACACGCTGGTGTGGTCCGTTTTTGTGTAGGAGGCTCCGTTGGCGAGAAAACATTTATATCTCGAAAACTACGAGAGCTAGAAACAAACAGAGTCCAGTTTTGGAATCTCCAGGGTCGAAATAGTCCTGGTGAATTATTTCAGAATTTTCTGAAACCTCGATTTTTTCGAAATAAATCAAAACACCCCCCCCTTTGAAAATCTCACAAAAAATTAAAAAAAAAATTGCGATTTAAGGACGGCTCTCCACGTATTTTGGGGCGCTGAACACGCTGGTGTGGTCCGTTTTTGTGTAGGAGGCTCCGTTGGCGAGAAAAAATTAATATCTCGAAAACTACGAGAGCTAGAAACAAACCGAGTCCAGTTTTGGAATCTCCAGGGTCGAAATAGTCCTGGTGAATTTTCTGAAACCTCGATTTTTTTGAAAAAAATTAAAACCCCCCCCCTTGAAAATTTCACAAAAATTTTAAAAAATAAATTTGCGATTTAAGGACGGCTCTCCACGTATTTTGGGGCGCTGAACACGCTGGTGTGGTCCGTTTTTGTATAGGAGGCTCCGTTGGCGAAAAAAATTAATATCTCGAAAACTACGAGAGCTAGAAACAAACCGAGTCCAGTTTTGGAATCTCCAGGGTCGAAATAGTCCTGGTGAATTATTTCAGAATTTTCTGAAACCTCGATTTTTTTGAAAAAAATCAAACCCCCCCCCCCCTTGAAAATTTCACAAAAATTTTAAAAAATAAATTTGCGATTTAAGGACGGCTCTCCACGTCTTTTGGAGCGCTGAACACGCTGGTGTGGTCCGTTTTTGTGTAGGAGGCTCCGTTGGCGAGAAAACATTTATATCTCGAAAACTACGAGAGCTAGAAACAAACCGAGTCCAGTTTTGGAATCTCCAGGGTCTAAATAGTCCTGGTGAATTATATCAGAATTTTCTGAAACCTTGATTTTTTTGAAAAAAATCAAAACACCCCCCCCTTTGAAAATTTCTCAAAAAATTAAAAAAAAAAATTGCGATTTAAGGACGGCTCTCCACGTATTTTGGGGCGCTGAACACGCTGGTGTGGTCCGTTTTTGTGTAGGAGGCTCCGTTGGCGAGAAAAAATTAATATCTCGAAAACTACGAGAGCTAGAAACAAACCGAGTCCAGTTTTGGAATCTCCAGGGTCGAAATAGTCCTGGTGAATTATTTCAGAATTTTCTGAAACCTCGATTTTTTTGAAAAAAATCAAAACCCCCCCCCCTTGAAAATTTCACAAAAATTTTAGAAAATAAATTTGCGATTTAAGGACGGCTCTCCACGTATTTTGGGGCGCTGAACACGCTGGTGTGGTCCGTTTTTGTGTAGGAGGCTCCGTTGGCGAGAAAACATTTATATCTCGGAAACTACGAGAGCTAGAAACAAACCGAGTCCAGTTTTGGAATCTCCAGGGTCGAAATAGTCCTGGTGAATTATTTCAGAATTTTCTGAAACATCGATTTTTTTGAAAAAAATCAAAACCCCCCCCCCTTGAAAATTTCACAAAAATTTTAAAAAATAAATTTGCGATTTAAGGACGGCTCTCCACGTATTTTGGGGCGCTGAACACGCTGGTGTGGTCCGTTTTTGTGTAGGAGGCTCCGTTGGCGAGAAAACATTTATATCTCGAAAACTACGAGAGCTAGAAACAAACCGAGTCCAGTTTTGGAATCTCCAGGGTCGAAATAGTCCTGGTGAATTATATCAGAATTTTCTGAAACCTTGATTTTTTTGAAAAAAATCAAAACACCCCCCCCTTTGAAAATTTCTCAAAAAATTAAAAAAAAAAAATTGCGAATTAAGGACGGCTCTCCACGTATTTTGGGGCGCTGAACACGCTGGTGTGGTCCGTTTTTGTATAGGAGGCTCCGTTGGCGAAAAAAAATTAATATCTCGAAAACTACGAGAGCTAGAAACAAACCGAGTCCAGTTTTGGAATCTCCAGGGTCGAAATAGTCCTGGTGAATTATATCAGAATTTTATGAAACCTTGATTTTTTTGAAAAAAATCAAAACACCCCCCTTTGAAAATTTCTCAAAAAATTAAAAAAAAAAAATTGCGATTTAAGAACGGCTCTCCACGAATTTTGGGGCGCTGAACACGCTGCTGTGGTCCGTTTTTGTGTAGGAGGCTCCGTTGGCGAGAAAACATTTATATCTCGAAAACTACGAGAGCTAGAAACAAACCGAGTCCAGTTTTGGAATCTCCAGGGTCGAAATAGTCCTGGTGAATTATTTCAGAATTTTCTGAAACCTCGATTTTTTTGAAAAAATCAAAACACCCCCCCCTTTGAAAATTTCACAAAAATTTTAAAAAATAAATTTGCGATTTAAGGACGGCTCTCCACGTATTTTGGGGCGCTGAACACGCTGGTGTGGTCCGTTTTTGTGTCCTGGTGAATTATTTTAGAATTTTCTGAAACCTCGATTTTTTTGAAAAAAATCAAAACCCCCCCCCCTTTGAAAATTTCACAAAAATTTTAAAAAATAAATTTGCGATTTAAGGACGGCTCTCCACGTATTTTGGGACGCTGAACACGCTGGTGTGGTCCGTTTTTGTGTAGGAGGCTCCGTTGGCGAGAAAACATTTATATCTCGAAAACTACGAGAGCTAGAAACAAACCGAGTCCAGTTTTGGAATCTCCAGGGTCGAAATAGTCCTGGTGAATTATTTCAGAATTTTCTGAAACCTCGATTTTTTTGAAAAAAATCAAAACCCCCCCCCCTTGAAAATTTCACAAAAATTTTAAAAAATAAATTTGCGATTTAAGGACGGCTCTCCACGTATTTTGGGGCGCTGAACACGCTGGTATGGTCCGTTTTTGTATAGGAGGCTCCGTTGGCGAAAAAAATTAATATCTCGAAAACTACGAGAGCTAGAAACAAACCGAGTCCAGTTTTGGAATCTCCAGGGTCGAAATAGTCCTGGTAAATTATTTCAGAATTTTCTGAAACCTCGATTTTTTTGAAAAAAATCAAAACCCCCCCCCCTTGAAAATTTCACAAAAATTTTAAAAAATAAATTTGCGATTTAAGGACGGCTCTCCACGTATTTTGGGGCGCTGAACACGCTGGTGTGGTCCGTTTTTGTGTAGGAGGCTCCGTTGGCGAGAAAACATTTATATCTCGAAAACTACGAGAGCTAGAAACAAACCGAGTCCAGTTTTGGAATCTCCAGGGTCGAAATAGTCCTGGTGAATTATTTCAGAATTTTCTGAAACCTCGATTTTTTTGAAAAAAATCAACCCCCCCCCCCCTTAAAAATTTCACAAAAATTTTAAAAAATAAATTTGCGATTTAAGGACGGCCCTCCACGTATTTTGGGGCGCTGAACACGCTGGTGTGGTCCGTTTTTGTGTAGGAGGCTCCGTTGGCGAGAAAACATTTATATCTCGAAAACTACGAGAGCTAGAAACAAACAAAGTCCAGTTTTGGAATCTCCAGGGTCGAAATAGTCCTGGTGAATTATTTCAGAATTTTCTGAAACCTCGATTTTTTCGAAATAAATCAAAACACCCCCCCTTTGAAAATTTCACAAAAAATTAAAAAAAAAATTGCGATTTAAGGACGGCTCTCCACGTATTTTGGGGCGCTGAACACGCTGGTGTGGTCCGTTTTTGTGTAGGAGGCTCCGTTGGCGAGAAAAAATTAATATCTCGAAAACTACGAGAGCTAGAAACAAACCGAGTCCAGTTTTGGAATCTCCAGGGTCGAAATAGTCCTGGTGAATTATTTCAGAATTTTCTGAAACCTCGATTTTTTTGAAAAAAATCAAAACCCCCCCCCTTGAAAATTTCACAAAAATTTTAAAAAATAAATTTGCGATTTAAGGACGGCTCTCCACGTATTTTGGGGCGCTGAACACGCTGGTGTGGTCCGTTTTTGTGTAGGAGGCTCCGTTGGCGAGAAAACATTTATATCTCGAAAACTACGAGAGCTAGAAACAAACCGAGTCCAGTTTTGGAATCTCCAGGGTCGAAATAGTCCTGGTGAATTATTTCAGAATTTTCTGAAACCTCGATTTTTTTGAAAAAAATCAAAACACCCCCCCCTTTGAAAATTTCACAAAAATTTTAAAAAATAAATTTGCGATTTAAGGACGGCTCTCCACGTATTTTGAGGCGCTGAACACGCTGGTGTGGTCCGTTTTTGTGTAGGAGGCTCCGTTGGCGAGAAAACATTTATATCTCGAAAACTACGAGAGCTAGAAACAAACCGAGTCCAGTTTTGGAATCTCCAGGGTCGAAATAGTCCTGGTGAATTATTTCAGAATTTTCTGAAACCTCGATTTTTTTGAAAAAAATCAAAACACCCCCCCCTTTGAAAATTTCACAAAAATTTTAAAAAATAAATTTGCGATTTAAGGACGGCTCTCCACGTATTTTGGGGCGCTGAACACGCTGGTGTGGTCCGTTTTTGTGTAGGAGGCTCCGTTGGCGAGAAAAAATTAATATCTCAAAAACTACGAGAGCTAGAAACAAACCGAGTCCAGTTTTGGAATCTCCAGGGTCGAAATAGTCCTGGTGAATTATTTCAGAATTTTCTGAAACCTCGATTTTTTTGAAAAAAATCAAAACCGCCCCCCCATGAAAATTTCACAAAAATTTTAAAAAATAAATTTGCGATTTAAGGACGGCTCTCCACGTATTTTGGGGCGCTGAACACGCTGGTGTGGTCCGTTTTTGTATAGGAGGCTCCGTTGGCGAAAAAAAATTAATATCTCGAAAACTACGAGAGCTAGAAACAAACCGAGTCCAGTTTTGGAATCTCCAGGGTTGAAATAGTCCTGGTGAAATATTTCAGAATTTTCTGAAACCTCGATTTTTTTGAAAAAAATCAAAACACCCCCCCCTTGAAAATTTCACAAAAATTTTAAAAAATAAATTTGCGATTTAAGGACGGCTCTCCACGTATTTTGGGGCGCTGAACACGCTGGTGTGGTCCGTTTTTGTGTAGGAGGCTCCGTTGGCGAGAAAAAATTAATATCTCAAAAACTACGAGAGCTAGAAACAAACCGAGTTCAGTTTTGGAATCTCCAGGGTCGAAATAGTCCTGGTGAATTATTTCAGAATTTTCTGAAACCTCGATTTTTTTGAAAAAAATCAAAACCCCCCCCCCCTTGAAAATTTCACAAAAATTTTAAAAAATAAATTTGCGATTTAAGGACGGCTCTCCACGTATTTTGGGGCGCTGAACACGCTGGTGTGGTCCGTTTTTGTGTAGGAGGCTCCGTTGGCGAGAAAACATTTATATCTCGAAAACTACGAGAGCTAGAAACAAACCGAGTCCAGTTTTGGAATCTCCAGGGTCGAAATAGTCCTGGTGAATTATATCAGAATTTTCTGAAACCTTGATTTTTTTGAAAAAAATCAAAACACCCCCCCCCTTGAAAATTTCACAAAAATTTTAAAAAATAAATTTGCGATTTAAGGACGGGTCTCCACGTATTTTGGGGCGCTGAACACGCTGGTGTGGTCCGTTTTTGTGTAGGAGGCTCCGTTGGCGAAAAAAAATTAATATCTCGAAAACTACGAGAGCTAGAAACAAACCGAGTCCAGTTTTGGAATCTCCAGGGTCGAAATAGTCCTGGTGAATTATATCAGAATTTTCTGAAACCTTGATTTTTTTGAAAAAAATCAAAACACCCCCCCCCCTTGAAAATTTCACAAAAATTTTAAAAAATAAATTTGCGATTTAAGGACGGCTCTCCACGTATTTTGGAGCGCTGAACACGCTGGTGTGGTCCGTTTTTGTGTAGGAGGCTCCGTTGGCGAGAAAACATTTATATCTCGAAAACTACGAGAGCTAGAAACAAACCCAGTCCAGTTTTGGAATCTCCAGGGTCGAAATAGTCCTGGTGAATTATTTCAGAATTTTCTGAAACCTCGATTTTTTTGAAAAAAATCAAAACCGCCCCCCCTTGAAAATTTCACAAAAATTTTAAAAAATAAATTTGCGATTTAAGGACGGCTCTCCACGTATTTTGGGGCGCTGAACACGCTGGTGTGGTCCGTTTTTGTGTAGGAGGCTCCGTTGGCGAGAAAACATTTATATCTCGAAAACTACGAGAGCTAGAAACAAACCGAGTCCAGTTTTGGAATCTCCAGGGTCGAAATAGTCCTGGTGAATTATTTCAGAATTTTCTGAAACCTCGATTTTTTTGAAATAAATCAAAACACCCCCCCCTTTGAAAATTTCACAAAAAATTAAAAAAAAAAAATTGCGATTTAAGGATGGCTCTCCACGTATTTTGGGGCGCTGAACACGCTGGTGTGGTCCGTTTTTGTGTAGGAGGCTCCGTTGGCGAGAAAAAATTAATATCTCGAAAACTACGAGAGCTAGAAACAAACCGAGTCCAGTTTTGGAATCTCCAGGGTCGAAATAGTCCTGGTGAATTATTTCAAAATTTTCTGAAACCTCGATTTTTTTGAAAAAAATCAAAACCCCCCCCCCTTGAAAATTTCACAAAAATTTTAAAAAATAAATTTGCGATTTAAGGACGGCTCTCCACGTATTTTGGGGCGCTGAACACGCTGGTGTGGTCCGTTTTTGTGTAGGAGGCTCCGTTGGCGAGAAAACATTTATATCTCGAAAACTACGAGAGCTAGAAACAAACCGAGTCCAGTTTTGGAATCTCCAGGGTCGAAATAGTCCTGGTGAATTATTTCAGAATTTTCTGAAACCTCGATTTTTTTGAAAAAATAACCCCCCCCCCCTTGAAAATTTCACAAAAATTTTAAAAAATAAATTTGCGATTTAAGGACGGCTCTCCACGTATTTTGGGGCGCTGAACACGCTGGTGTGGTCCGTTTTTGTGTAGGAGGCTCCGTTGGCGAGAAAACATTTATATCTCGAAAACTACTAGAGCTAGAAACAAACCGAGTCCAGTTTTGGAATCTCCAGGGTCGAAATAGTTCTGGTGAATTATTTCAGAATTTTCTGAAACCTCGATTTTTTTGAAAAAAATCAAACCCCCCCCCCTTGAAAATTTCACAAAAATTTTAAAAAATAAATTTGCGATTTAAGGACGGCTCTCCACGTATTTTGGGGCGCTGAACACGCTGGTGTGGTCCGTTTTTGTGTAGGAGGCTCCGTTGGCGAGAAAACATTTATATCTCGAAAACTACGAGAGCTAGAAACAAACCGAGTCCAGTTTTGGAATCTCCAGGGTCGAAATAGTCCTGGTGAATTATTTCAGAATTTTCTGAAACATCGATTTTTTTGAAAAAAATCAAAACCCCCCCCCTTGAAAATTTCACAAAAATTTTAAAAAATAAATTTGCGATTTAAGGACGGCTCTCCACGTATATTGGGGCGCTGAACACGCTGGTGTGGTCCGTTTTTGTGTAGGAGGCTCCGTTGGCGAGAAAACATTTATATCTCGAAAACTACGAGAGCTAGAAACAAACCGAGTCCAGTTTTGGAATCTCCAGGGTCGAAATAGTCCTGGTGAATTATATCAGAATTTTCTGAAACCTTGATTTTTTTGAAAAAAATCAAAACACCCCCCCCTTTGAAAATTTCTCAAAAAATTAAAAAAAAAAAATTGCGATTTAAGGACGGCTCTCCACGTATTTTGGGGCGCTGAACACGCTGGTGTGGTCCGTTTTTGTGTAGGAGGCTCCGTTGGCGAGAAAACATTTATATCTCGAAAACTACGAGAGCTAGAAACAAACCGAGTCCAGTTTTGGAATTTCCAGGGTCGAAATAGTCCTGGTGAATTATTTCAGAATTTTCTGAAGCCTCGATTTTTTTGAATAAAATCAAAACCCCCCCCCTTGAAAATTTCACAAAAATTTTAAAAAATAAATTTGCGATTTAAGGACGGCTCTCCACGTATTTTGGGGCGCTGAACACGCTGGTGTGGTCCGTTTTTGTGTAGGAGGCTCCGTTGGCGAGAAAACATTTATATCTCGAAAACTACGAGAGCTAGAAACAAACCGAGTCCAGTTTTGGAATCTCCAGGGTCGAAATAGTCCTGGTGAATTATTTCAGAATTTTCTGAAACCTCGATTTTTTTGAAAAAAATCAAAACACCCCCCCCTTTGAAAATTTCACAAAAATTTTAAAAAATAAATTTGCGATTTAAGGACGGCTCTCCACGTATTTTGAGGCGCTGAACACGCTGGTGTGGTCCGTTTTTGTATAGGAGGCTCCGTTGGCGAAAAAAAATTATTATCTCGAAAACTACGAGAGCTAGAAACAAACCGAGTCCAGTTTTGGAATCTCCAGGGTCGAAATAGTCCTGGTGAATTATTTCAGAATTTTCTGAAACCTCGATTTTTTTGAAAAAAATCAAAACACCCCCCCCTTTGAAAATTTCACAAAAATTTTAAAAAATAAATTTGCGATTTAAGGACGGCTCTCCACGTATTTTGGGGCGCTGAACACGCTGGTGTGGTCCGTTTTTGTGTAGGAGGCTCCGTTGGCGAGAAAAAATTAATATCTCAAAAACTACGAGAGCTAGAAACAAACCGAGTCCAGTTTTGGAATCTCCAGGGTCGAAATAGTCCTGGTGAATTATTTCAGAATTTTCTGAAACCTCGATTTTTTTGAAAAAAATCAAAACCCCCCCCCCTTGAAAATTTCACAAAAATTTTAAAAAATAAATTTGCGATTTAAGGACGGCTCTCCACGTATTTTGGGGCGCTGAACACGCTGGTGTGGTCCGTTTTTGTATAGGAGGCTCCGTTGGCGAAAAAAAATTAATATCTCGAAAACTACGAGAGCTAGAAACAAACCGAGTCCAGTTTTGGAATCTCCAGGGTCGAAATAGTCCCGGTGAAATATTTCAGAATTTTCTGAAACTTCGATTTTTTTGAAAAAAATCAAAACACCCCCCCCTTTGAAAATTTCACAAAAATTTTAAAAAATAAATTTGCGATTTAAGGACGGCTCTCCACGTATTTTGGGGCGCTGAACACGCTGGTGTGGTCCGTTTTTGTATAGGAGGCTCCGTTGGCGAAAAAAAATTAATATCTCGAAAACTACGAGAGCTAGAAACAAACCGAGTCCAGTTTTGGAATCTCCAGGGTCGAAATAGTCCTGGTGAATTATATCAGAATTTTATGAAACCTTGATTTTTTTGAAAAAAATCAAAACACCCCCCTTTGAAAATTTCTCAAAAAATTAAAAAAAAAAAATTGCGATTTAAGAACGGCTCTCCACGTATTTTGGGGCGCTGAACACGCTGCTGTGGTCCGTTTTTGTGTAGGAGGCTCCGTTGGCGAGAAAACATTTATATCTCGAAAACTACGAGAGCTAGAAACAAACCGAGTCCAGTTTTGGAATCTCCAGGGTCGAAATAGTCCTGGTGAATTATTTCAGAATTTTCTGAAACCTCGATTTTTTTGAAAAAATCAAAACACCCCCCCCTTTGAAAATTTCACAAAAATTTTAAAAAATAAATTTGCGATTTAAGGACGGCTCTCCACGTATTTTGGGGCGCTGAACACGCTGGTGTGGTCCGTTTTTGTGTAGGAGGCTCCGTTGGCGAGAAAACATTTATATCTCGAAAACTACGAGAGCTAGAAACAAACCCAGTCCAGTTTTGGAATCTCCAGGGTCGAAATAGTCCTGGTGAATTATTTCAGAATTTTCTGAAACCTCGATTTTTTTGGAAAAAATCAAAACCGCCCCCCCCTTGAAAATTTCACAAAAATTTTAAAAAATAAATTTGCGATTTAAGGACGGCTCTCCACGTGTTTTGGGGCGCTGAACACGCTGGTGTGGTCCGTTTTTGTGTAGGAGGCTCCGTTGGCGAGAAAAAATTAATATCTCGAAAACTACGAGAGCTAGAAACAAACCGAGTCCAGTTTTGGAATCTCCAGGGTCGAAATAGTCCTGGTGAATTATTTCAGAATTTTCTGAAACCTCGATTTTTTTGAAAAAAATCAAAACCCCCCCCCCTTGAAAATTTCACAAAAATTTTAAAAAATAAATTTGCGATTTAAGGACGGCTCTCCACGTATTTTGGGGCGCTGAACACGCTGGTGTGGTCCGTTTTTGTATAGGAGGCTCCGTTGGCGAAAAAAAATTAATATCTCGAAAAATACGAGAGCCAGAAACAAACCGAGTCCAGTTTTGGAATCTCCAGGGTCGAAATAGTCCTGGTGAATTATTTTAGAATTTTCTGAAACCTCGATTTTTTTGAAAAAAATCAAAACCCCCCCCCCTTTGAAAATTTCACAAAAATTTTAAAAAATAAATTTGCGATTTAAGGACGGCTCTCCACGTATTTTGGGGCGCTGAACACGCTGGTGTGGTCCGTTTTTGTGTAGGAGGCTCCGTTGGCGAGAAAACATTTATATCTCGAAAACTACGAGAGCTAGAAACAAACCGAGTCCAGTTTTGGATTCTCCAGGGTCGAAATAGTCCTGGTGAATTATATCAGAATTTTCTGAAACCTCAATTTTTTTGAAATAAATCAAAACACCCCCCCCCTTTGAAAATTTCACAAAAAATTTAAAAAAAAAAATTGCGATTTAAGGACGGATCTCCACGTATTTTGGGGCGCTGAACACGCTGCTGTGGTCCGTTTTTGTGTAGGAGGCTCCGTTGGCGAAAAAAAATTAATATCTCGAACACTACGAGAGCTAGAAACAAACCGAGTCCAGTTTTGGAATCTCCAGGGTCGAAATAGTCCTGGTGAATTATTTCAGAATTTTCTGAAACCTCGATTTTTTTGAAAAAAATCAAAACCCCCCCCCTTGAAAATTTCACAAAAATTTTAAAAAATAAATTTGCGATTTAAGGACGGCTCTGCACGTATTTTGGGGCGCTGAACACGCTGGTGTGGTCCGTTTTTGTGTAGGAGGCTCCGTTGGCGAGAAAACATTTATATCTCGAAAACTACGAGAGCTAGAAACAAACCGAGTCCAGCTTTGGAATCTCCAGGGTCGAAACAGTCCTGGTGAATTATTTCAGAATTTTCTGAAACCTCGATTTTTTTGAAAAAAATCAAAACCCCCCCCCTTGAAAATTTCACAAAAATTTTAAAAAATAAATTTGCGATTTAAGGACGGCTCTCCACGTATTTTGGGGCGCTGAACACGCTGGTGTGGTCCGTTTTTGTGTAGGAGGCTCCGTTGGCGAGAAAACATTTATATCTCGAAAACTACGAGAGCTAGAAACAAACAAAGTCCAGTTTTGGAATCTCCAGGGTCGAAATAGTCCTGGTGAATTATTTCAGAATTTTCTGAAACCTCGATTTTTTTGAAAAAAATCAAAACCCCCCCCCCTTGAAAATTTCACAAAAATTTTAAAAAATAAATTTGCGATTTAAGGACGGCTCTCCACGTATTTTGGGGCGCTGAACACGCTGGTGTGGTCCGTTTTTGTGTAGGAGGCTCCGTTGGCGAGAAAACATTTATATCTCGAAAACTACGAGAGCTAGAAACAAACAAAGTCCAGTTTTGGAATCTCCAGGGTCGAAATAGTCCTGGTGAATTATTTCAGAATTTTCTGAAACCTCGATTTTTTTGAAATAAATCAAAACACCCCCCCCTTTGAAAATTTCACAAAAAATTAAAAAAAAAAAATTGCGATTTAAGGACGGCTCCACGTATTTTGGGGCGCTGAACACGCTGGTGTGGTCCGTTTTTGTGTAGGAGGCTCCGTTGGCGAGAAAAAATTAATATCTCGAAAACTACGAGCTAGAAACAAATCGAGTCCAGTTTTGGAATTTCCAGGGTCGAAATAGTCCTGGTGAATTATTTCAAAATTTTCTGAAACCTCGATTTTTTTGAAAAAAATCAAAACCCCCCCCCCCTTGAAAATTTCACAAAAATTTTAAAAAATAAATTTGCGATTTAAGGACGGCTCTCCACGTATTTTGGGGCGCTGAACACGCTGGTGTGGTCCGTTTTTGTGTAGGAGGCTCCGTTGGCGAGAAAACATTTATATCTCGAAAACTACGAGAGCTAGAAACAAACCGAGTCCAGTTTTGGAATCTCCAGGGTCGAAATAGTCCTGGTGAATTATTTCAGAATTTTCTGAAACCTCGATTTTTTTGAAAAAATCAAACCCCCCCCCCCCTTGAAAATTTCACAAAAATTTTAAAAAATAAATTTGCGATTTAAGGACGGCTCTCCACGTATTTTGGGGCGCTGAACACGCTGGTGTGGTCCGTTTTTGTGTAGGAGGCTCCGTTGGCGAGAAAACATTTATATCTCGAAAACTACGAGAGCTAGAAACAAACCGAGTCCAGTTTTGGAATCTCCAGGGTCGAAATAGTCCTGGTGAATTATTTCAGAATTTTCTGAAACCTCGATTTTTTTGAAAAAAATCAAAACCCCCCCCCCTTGAAAATTTCACAAAAATTTTAAAAAATAAATTTGCGATTTAAGGACGGCTCTCCACGTATTTTGGGGAGCTGAACACGCTGGTGTGGTCCGTTTTTGTATAGGAGGCTCCGTTGGCGAAAAAAATTAATATCTCGAAAACTACGAGAGCTAGAAACAAACCGAGTCCAGTTTTGGAATCTCCAGGGTCGAAATAGTCCTGGTAAATTATTTCAGAATTTTCTGAAACCTCGATTTTTTTGAAAAAAATCAAAACCCCCTCCCCTTGAAAATTTCAAAAAATTTTAAAAAATAAATTTGCGATTTAAGGACGGCTCTCCACGTCTTTTGGAGCGCTGAACACGCTGGTGTGGTCCGTTTTTGTGTAGGAGGCTCCGTTGGCGAGAAAACATTTATATCTCGAAAACTACGAGAGCTAGAAACAAACCGAGTCCAGTTTTGGAATCTCCAGGGTCTAAATAGTCCTGGTGAATTATATCAGAATTTTCTGAAACCTCGATTTTTTTGAAAAAAATCAAAACACCCCCCCCTTTGAAAATTTCTCAAAAAATTAAAAAAAAAAAATTGCGATTTAGGGACGGCTCTCCACGTATTTTGGGGCGCTGAACACGCTGGTGTGGTCCGTTTTTGTGTAGGAGGCTCCGTTGGCGAGAAAAAATTAATATTTCGAAAACTACGAGAGCTAGAAACAAACCGAGTCCAGTTTTGGAATCTCCAGGGTCGAAATAGTCCTGGTGAATTATTTCAGAATTTTCTGAAACCTTGATTTTTTTGAAAAAAATCAAAACACCCCCCCCCTTGAAAATTTCACAAAAATTAAAAAAAATAAATTTGCGATTTAAGGACGGCTCTCCACGTATTTTGGGGCGCTGAACACGCTGGTGTGGTCCGTTTTTGTGTAGGAGGCTCCGTTGGCGAGAAAAAATTAATATTTCGAAAACTACGAGAGCTAGAAACAAACCGAGTCCAGTTTTGGAATCTCCAGGGTCGAAATAGTCCTGGTGAATTATTTCAGAATTTTCTGAAACCTCGATTTTTTTGAAAAAAATCACCCCCCCCCCCTTGAAAATTTCACAAAAATTTTAAAAAATAAATTTGCGATTTAAGGACGGCTCTCCACGTATTTTGGGGCGCTGAACACGCTGGTGTGGTCCGTTTTTGTGTAGGAGGCTCCGTTGGCGAGAAAACATTTATATCTCGAAAACTACGAGAGCTAGAAACAAACCGAGTCCAGTTTTGGAATCTCCAGGGTCGAAATAGTCCTGGTGAATTATTTCAGAATTTTCTGAAACCTCGATTTTTTTGAAAAAAATCAAAACCCCCCCCCCCTTGAAAATTTCACAAAAATTAAAAAAAATAAATTTGCGATTTAAGGACGGCTCTCCACGTATTTTGGGGCGCTGAACACGCTGGTGTGGTCCGTTTTTGTGTAGGAGGCTCCGTTGGCGAGAAAACATTTATATCTCGAAAACTACGAGAGCTAGAAACAAACCGAGTCCAGTTTTGGATTCTCCAGGGTCGAAATAGTCCTGGTGAATTATATCAGAATTTTCTGAAACCTCAATTTTTTTGAAATAAATCAAAACACCCTTTGAAAATTTCACAAAAAATTTAAAAAAAAAAATTGCGATTTAAGGACGGATCTCCACGTATTTTGGGGCGCTGAACACGCTGCTGTGGTCCGTTTTTGTGTAGGAGGCTCCGTTGGCGAAAAAAAATTAATATCTCGAACACTACGAGAGCTAGAAACAAACCGAGTCCAGTTTTGGAATCTCCAGGGTCGAAATAGTCCTGGTGAATTATTTCAGAATTTTCTGAAACCTCGATTTTTTTGAAAAAAATCAAAACCCCCCCCCTTGAAAATTTCACAAAAATTTTAAAAAATAAATTTGCGATTTAAGGACGGCTCTCCACGTATTTTGGGGCGCTGAACACGCTGGTGTGGTCCGTTTTTGTGTAGGAGGCTCCGTTGGCGAGAAAACATTTATATCTCGAAAACTACGAGAGCTAGAAACAAACCGAGTCCAGTTTTGGAATCTCCAGGGTCGAAATAGTCCTGGTGAATTATTTCAGAATTTTCTGAAACCTCGATTTTTTTGAAAAAAATCAAAACCCCCCCCCTTGAAAATTTCACAAAAATTTTAAAAAATAAATTTGCGATTTAAGGACGGCTCTCCACGTATTTTGGGGCGCTGAACACGCTGGTGTGGTCCGTTTTTGTGTAGGAGGCTCCGTTGGCGAGAAAACATTTATATCTCGAAAACTACGAGAGCTAGAAACAAACAAAGTCCAGTTTTGGAATCTCCAGGGTCGAAATAGTCCTGGTGAATTATTTCAGAATTTTCTGAAACCTCGATTTTTTTGAAAAAAATCAAAACCCCCCCCCCTTGAAAATTTCACAAAAATTTAAAAAAATAAATTTGCGATTTAAGGACGGCTCTCCACGTATTTTGGGGCGCTGAACACGCTGGTGTGGTCCGTTTTTGTGTAGGAGGCTCCGTTGGCGAGAAAACATTTATATCTCGAAAACTACGAGAGCTAGAAACAAACAAAGTCCAGTTTTGGAATCTCCAGGGTCGAAATAGTCCTGGTGAATTATTTCAGAATTTTCTGAAACCTCGATTTTTTTGAAATAAATCAAAACACCCCCCCCTTTGAAAATTTCACAAAAAATTAAAAAAAAAAAATTGCGATTTAAGGACGGCTCCACGTATTTTGGGGCGCTGAACACGCTGGTGTGGTCCGTTTTTGTGTAGGAGGCTCCGTTGGCGAGAAAAAATTAATATCTCGAAAACTACGAGCTAGAAACAAATCGAGTCCAGTTTTGGAATTTCCAGGGTCGAAATAGTCCTGGTGAATTATTTCAAAATTTTCTGAAACCTCGATTTTTTTGAAAAAAATCAAAACCCCCCCCCCCCTTGAAAATTTCACAAAAATTTTAAAAAATAAATTTGCGATTTAAGGACGGCTCTTCACGTATTTTGGGGCGCTGAACACGCTGGTGTGGTCCGTTTTTGTGTAGGAGGCTCCGTTGGCGAGAAAACATTTATATCTCGAAAACTACGAGAGCTAGAAACAAACCGAGTCCAGTTTTGGAATCTCCAGGGTCGAAATAGTCCTGGTGAATTATTTCAGAATTTTCTGAAACCTCGATTTTTTTGAAAAAATCAAACCCCCCCCCCCTTGAAAATTTCACAAAAATTTTAAAAAATAAATTTGCGATTTAAGGACGGCTCTCCACGTATTTTGGGGCGCTGAACACGCTGGTGTGGTCCGTTTTTGTGTAGGAGGCTCCGTTGGCGAGAAAACATTTATATCTCGAAAACTACGAGAGCTAGAAACAAACCGAGTCCAGTTTTGGAATCTCCAGGGTCGAAATAGTCCTGGTGAATTATTTCAGAATTTTCTGAAACCTCGATTTTTTTGAAAAAATCAAACCCCCCCCCCCTTGAAAATTTCACAAAAACAAACCGAGTCCAGTTTTGGAATCTCCAGGGTCGAAATAGTCCTGGTGAATTATTTCAGAATTTTCTGAAACCTCGATTTTTTTGAAAAAAATCAAAACCCCCCCCCCTTGAAAATTTCACAAAAATTAAAAAAAATAAATTTGCGATTTAAGGACGGCTCTCCACGTATTTTGGGGCGCTGAACACGCTGGTGTGGTCCGTTTTTGTGTAGGAGGCTCCGTTGGCGAGAAAACATTTATATCTCGAAAACTACGAGAGCTAGAAACAAACCGAGTCCAGTTTTGGATTCTCCAGGGTCGAAATAGTCCTGGTGAATTATATCAGAATTTTCTGAAACCTCAATTTTTTTGAAATAAATCAAAACACCCTTTGAAAATTTCACAAAAAATTTAAAAAAAAAAATTGCGATTTAAGGACGGATCTCCACGTATTTTGGGGCGCTGAACACGCTGCTGTGGTCCGTTTTTGTGTAGGAGGCTCCGTTGGCGAGAAAACATTTATATCTCGAAAACTACGAGAGCTAGAAACAAACCGAGTCCAGTTTTGGATTCTCCAGGGTCGAAATAGTCCTGGTGAATTATATCAGAATTTTCTGAAACCTCAATTTTTTTGAAATAAATCAAAACACCCTTTGAAAATTTCACAAAAAATTTAAAAAAAAAAATTGCGATTTAAGGACGGATCTCCACGTATTTTGGGGCGCTGAACACGCTGCTGTGGTCCGTTTTTGTGTAGGAGGCTCCGTTGGCGAAAAAAAATTAATATCTCGAACACTACGAGAGCTAGAAACAAACCGAGTCCAGTTTTGGAATCTCCAGGGTCGAAATAGTCCTGGTGAATTATTTCAGAATTTTCTGAAACCTCGATTTTTTTGAAAAAAATCAAAACCCCCCCCCTTGAAAATTTCACAAAAATTTTAAAAAATAAATTTGCGATTTAAGGACGGCTCTCCACGTATTTTGGGGCGCTGAACACGCTGGTGTGGTCCGTTTTTGTGTAGGAGGCTCCGTTGGCGAGAAAACATTTATATCTCGAAAACTACGAGAGCTAGAAACAAACCGAGTCCAGTTTTGGAATCTCCAGGGTCGAAATAGTCCTGGTGAATTATTTCAGAATTTTCTGAAACCTCGATTTTTTTGAAAAAAATCAAAACCCCCCCCCTTGAAAATTTCACAAAAATTTTAAAAAATAAATTTGCGATTTAAGGACGGCTCTCCACGTATTTTGGGGCGCTGAACACGCTGGTGTGGTCCGTTTTTGTGTAGGAGGCTCCGTTGGCGAGAAAACATTTATATCTCGAAAACTACGAGAGCTAGAAACAAACAAAGTCCAGTTTTGGAATCTCCAGGGTCGAAATAGTCCTGGTGAATTATTTCAGAATTTTCTGAAACCTCGATTTTTTTGAAAAAAATCAAAACCCCCCCCCCTTGAAAATTTCACAAAAATTTAAAAAAATAAATTTGCGATTTAAGGACGGCTCTCCACGTATTTTGGGGCGCTGAACACGCTGGTGTGGTCCGTTTTTGTGTAGGAGGCTCCGTTGGCGAGAAAACATTTATATCTCGAAAACTACGAGAGCTAGAAACAAACAAAGTCCAGTTTTGGAATCTCCAGGGTCGAAATAGTCCTGGTGAATTATTTCAGAATTTTCTGAAACCTCGATTTTTTTGAAATAAATCAAAACACCCCCCCCTTTGAAAATTTCACAAAAAATTAAAAAAAAAAAATTGCGATTTAAGGACGGCTCCACGTATGTTGGGGCGCTGAACACGCTGGTGTGGTCCGTTTTTGTGTAGGAGGCTCCGTTGGCGAGAAAAAATTAATATCTCGAAAACTACGAGCTAGAAACAAATCGAGTCCAGTTTTGGAATTTCCAGGGTCGAAATAGTCCTGGTGAATTATTTCAAAATTTTCTGAAACCTCGATTTTTTTGAAAAAAATCAAAACCCCCCCCCCCTTGAAAATTTCACAAAAATTTTAAAAAATAAATTTGCGATTTAAGGACGGCTCTTCACGTATTTTGGGGCGCTGAACACGCTGGTGTGGTCCGTTTTTGTGTAGGAGGCTCCGTTGGCGAGAAAACATTTATATCTCGAAAACTACGAGAGCTAGAAACAAACCGAGTCCAGTTTTGGAATCTCCAGGGTCGAAATAGTCCTGGTGAATTATTTCAGAATTTTCTGAAACCTCGATTTTTTTGAAAAAATCAAACCCCCCCCCCCTTGAAAATTTCACAAAAATTTTAAAAAATAAATTTGCGATTTAAGGACGGCTCTCCACGTATTTTGGGGCGCTGAACACGCTGGTGTGGTCCGTTTTTGTGTAGGAGGCTCCGTTGGCGAGAAAATATTTATATCTCGAAAACTACGAGAGCTAGAAACAAACCGAGTCCAGTTTTGGAATCTCCAGGGTCGAAATAGTCCTGGTGAATTATTTCAGAATTTTCTGAAACCTCGATTTTTTTGAAAAAATCAAACCCCCCCCCCCTTGAAAATTTCACAAAAACAAACCGAGTCCAGTTTTGGAATCTCCAGGGTCGAAATAGTCCTGGTGAATTATTTCAGAATTTTCTGAAACCTCGATTTTTTTGAAAAAAATCAAAACCCCCCCCCCTTGAAAATTTCACAAAAATTAAAAAAAATAAATTTGCGATTTAAGGACGGCTCTCCACGTATTTTGGGGCGCTGAACACGCTGGTGTGGTCCGTTTTTGTGTAGGAGGCTCCGTTGGCGAGAAAACATTTATATCTCGAAAACTACGAGAGCTAGAAACAAACCGAGTCCAGTTTTGGATTCTCCAGGGTCGAAATAGTCCTGGTGAATTATATCAGAATTTTCTGAAACCTCAATTTTTTTGAAATAAATCAAAACACCCTTTGAAAATTTCACAAAAAATTTAAAAAAAAAAATTGCGATTTAAGGACGGATCTCCACGTATTTTGGGGCGCTGAACACGCTGCTGTGGTCCGTTTTTGTGTAGGAGGCTCCGTTGGCGAAAAAAAATTAATATCTCGAACACTACGAGAGCTAGAAACAAACCGAGTCCAGTTTTGGAGTCTCCAGGGTCGAAATAGTCCTGGTGAATTATTTCAGAATTTTCTGAAACCTCGATTTTTTTGAAAAAAATCAAAACCCCCCCCCTTGAAAATTTCACAAAAATTTTAAAAAATAAATTTGCGATTTAAGGACGGCTCTCCACGTATTTTGGGGCGCTGAACACGCTGGTGTGGTCCGTTTTTGTGTAGGAGGCTCCGTTGGCGAGAAAACATTTATATCTCGAAAACTACGAGAGCTAGAAACAAACCGAGTCCAGTTTTGGAATCTCCAGGGTCGAAATAGTCCTGGTGAATTATTTCAGAATTTTCTGAAACCTCGATTTTTTTGAAAGAAATCAAAACCCCCCCCCTTGAAAATTTCACAAAAATTTTAAAAAATAAATTTGCGATTTAAGGACGGCTCTCCACGTATTTTGGGGCGCTGAACACGCTGGTGTGGTCCGTTTTTGTGTAGGAGGCTCCGTTGGCGAGAAAACATTTATATCTCGAAAACTACGAGAGCTAGAAACAAACAAAGTCCAGTTTTGGAATCTCCAGGGTCGAAATAGTCCTGGTGAATTATTTCAGAATTTTCTGAAACCTCGATTTTTTTGAAAAAAATCAAAACCCCCCCCCCTTGAAAATTTCACAAAAATTTAAAAAAATAAATTTGCGATTTAAGGACGGCTCTCCACGTATTTTGGGGCGCTGAACACGCTGGTGTGGTCCGTTTTTGTGTAGGAGGCTCCGTTGGCGAGAAAACATTTATATCTCGAAAACTACGAGAGCTAGAAACAAACAAAGTCCAGTTTTGGAATCTCCAGGGTCGAAATAGTCCTGGTGAATTATTTCAGAATTTTCTGAAACCTCGATTTTTTTGAAATAAATCAAAACACCCCCCCCTTTGAAAATTTCACAAAAAATTAAAAAAAAAAAATTGCGATTTAAGGACGGCTCCACGTATTTTGGGGCGCTGAACACGCTGGTGTGGTCCGTTTTTGTGTAGGAGGCTCCGTTGGCGAGAAAAAATTAATATCTCGAAAACTACGAGCTAGAAACAAATCGAGTCCAGTTTTGGAATTTCCAGGGTCGAAATAGTCCTGGTGAATTATTTCAAAATTTTCTGAAACCTCGATTTTTTTGAAAAAAATCAAACCCCCCCCCCCCTTGAAAATTTCACAAAAATTTTAAAAAATAAATTTGCGATTTAAGGACGGCTCTTCACGTATTTTGGGGCGCTGAACACGCTGGTGTGGTCCGTTTTTGTGTAGGAGGCTCCGTTGGCGAGAAAACATTTATATCTCGAAAACTACGAGAGCTAGAAACAAACCGAGTCCAGTTTTGGAATCTCCAGGGTCGAAATAGTCCTGGTGAATTATTTCAGAATTTTCTGAAACCTCGATTTTTTTGAAAAAATCAAACCCCCCCCCCCTTGAAAATTTCACAAAAATTTTAAAAAATAAATTTGCGATTTAAGGACGGCTCTCCACGTATTTTGGGGCGCTGAACACGCTGGTGTGGTCCGTTTTTGTGTAGGAGGCTCCGTTGGCGAGAAAACATTTATATCTCGAAAACTACGAGAGCTAGAAACAAACCGAGTCCAGTTTTGGAATCTCCAGGGTCGAAATAGTCCTGGTGAATTATTTCAGAATTTTCTGAAACCTCGATTTTTTTGAAAAAAATCAAACCCTCCCGCACTTGAAAATTTCACAAAAATTTTAAAAAATAAATTTGCGATTTAAGGACGGCTCTCCACGTATTTTGAGGCGCTGAACACGCTGGTGTGGTCCGTTTTTGTGTAGGAGGCTCCGTTGGCGAGAAAACATTTATATCTCGAAAACTACGAGAGCTAGAAACAAACCGAGTCCAGTTTTGGAATCTCCAGGGTCGAAATAGTCCTGGTGAATTATTTCAGAATTTTCTGAAACCTCGATTTTTTTGAAAAAAATCAAACCCTCCCGCACTTGAAAATTTCACAAAAATTTTAAAAAATAAATTTGCGATTTAAGGACGGCTCTCCACGTATTTTGAGGCGCTGAACACGCTGGTGTGGTCCGTTTTTGTGTAGGAGGCTCCGTTGGCGAGAAAACATTTATATCTCGAAAACTACGAGAGCTAGAAACAAACCGAGTCCAGTTTTGGAATCTCCAGGGTCGAAATAGTCCTGGTGAATTATTTCAGAATTTTCTGAAACCTCGATTTTTTTGAAAAAATCAAACCCCCCCCCCCTTGAAAATTTCACAAAAATTTTAAAAAATAAATTAGCGAATTAAGGACGGCTCTCCACGTATTTTGGGGCGCTGAACACGCTGGTGTGGTCCGTTTTTGTGTAGGAGGCTCCGTTGGCGAGAAAACATTTTTATCTCGAAAACTACGAGAGCTAGAAACAAACCGAGTCCAGTTTTGGAATCTCCAGGGTCGAAATAGTCCTGGTGAATTATATCAGAATTTTCTGAAACCTTGATTTTTTTGAAAAAAATCAAAACACCCTTGAAAATTTCACAAAAATTTTAAAAAATAAATTTGCGATTTAAGGACGGGTCTCCACGTATTTTGGGGCGCTGAACACGCTGGTGTGGTCCGTTTTTGTGTAGGAGGCTCCGTTGGCGAGAAAACATTTATATCTCGAAAACTACGAGAGCTAGAAGCAAACAAAGTCCAGTTTTGGATTCTCCAGGGTCGAAATAGTCCTGGTGAATTATTTCAGAATTTTCTGAAACCTCGATTTTTTCGAAATAAATCGAAACACCCCCCCCTTTGAAAATTTCACAAAAAATTAAAAAAAAAAAATGCGATTTAAGGACGGCTCTCCACGTATTTTGGGGCGCTGAACACGCTGGTGTGGTCCGTTTTTGTGTAGGAGGCTCCGTTGGCGAGAAAAAATTAATATTTCGAAAACTACGAGAGCTAGAAACAAACCGAGTCCAGTTTTGGAATCTCCAGGGTCGAAATAGTCCTGGTGAATTATTTCAAAATTTTCTGAGACCTCGATTTTTTTGAAAAAAATCAAAACCCCCCCCCCTTGAAAATTTCACAAAAATTTTAAAAAATAAATTTGCGATTTAAGGACGGCTCTCCACGTATTTTGGGGCGCTGAACACGCTGGTGTGGTCCGTTTTTGTATAGGAGGCTCCGTTGGCGAAAAAAATTAATATCTCGAAAACTACGAGAGCTAGAAACAAACCGAGTCCAGTTTTGGAATCTCCAGGGTCGAAATAGTCCTGGTGAATTATATCAGAATTTTCTGAAACCTTGATTTTTTTGAAAAAAATCAAAACACCCCCCCCTTTGAAAATTTCTCAAAAAATTAAAAAAAAAATTGCGATTTAAGGACGGCTCTCCACGTATTTTGGGGCGCTGAACACGCTGGTGTGGTCCGTTTTTGTGTAGGAGGCTCCGTTGGCGAGAAAAAATTAATATCTCGAAAACTACGAGAGCTAGAAACAAACCGAGTCCAGTTTTGGAATCTCCAGGGTCGAAATAGTCCTGGTGAATTATTTCAGAATTTTCTGAAACCTCGATTTTTTTGAAAAAAATCAACCCCCCCCCCCTTTGAAAATTTCACAAAAATTTTAAAAAATAAATTTGCGATTTAAGGACGGCTCTCCACGTATTTTGGGGCGCTGAACACGCTGGTGTGGTCCGTTTTTGTGTAGGAGGCTCCGTTGGCGAGAAAACATTTATATCTCGAAAACTACGAGAGCTAGAAACAAACCGAGTCCAGTTTTGGAATCTCCAGGGTCGAAATAGTCCTGGTGAATTATTTCAGAATTTTCTGAAACCTCGATTTTTTTGAAAAAATCAAAACACCCCCCCTTTGAAAATTTCACAAAAATTTTAAAAAATAAATTTGCGATTTAAGGACGGCTCTCCACGTATTTTGAGGCGCTGAACACGCTGGTGTGGTCCGTTTTTGTATAGGAGGCTCCGTTGGCGAAAAAAAATTAATATCTCGAAAACTACGAGAGCTAGAAACAAACCGAGTCCAGTTTTGGAATCTCCAGGGTCGAAATAGTCCTGGTGAATTATTTCAGAATTTTCTGAAACCTCGATTTTTTTGAAAAAAATCAAACCCTCCCGCACTTGAAAATTTCACAAAAATTTTAAAAAATAAATTTGCGATTTAAGGACGGCTCTCCACGTATTTTGAGGCGCTGAACACGCTGGTGTGGTCCGTTTTTGTGTAGGAGGCTCCGTTGGCGAGAAAACATTTATATCTCGAAAACTACGAGAGCTAGAAACAAACCGAGTCCAGTTTTGGAATCTCCAGGGTCGAAATAGTCCTGGTGAATTATTTCAGAATTTTCTGAAACCTCGATTTTTTTGAAAAAAATCAAAACCCCCCCCCCTTGAAAATTTCACAAAAATTTTAAAAAATAAATTTGCGATTTAAGGACGGCTCTCCACGTTTTTTGGAGCGCTGAATACGCTGGTGTGGTCCGTTTTTGTGTAGGAGGCTCCGTTGGCGAGAAAACATTTATATCTCGAAAACTACGAGAGCTAGAAACAAACCGAGTCCAGTTTTGGAATCTCCAGGGTCTAAATAGTCCTGGTGAATTATATCAGAATTTTCTGAAACCTCGATTTTTTTGAAAAAAATCAAAACACCCCCCCCTTTGAAAATTTCACAAAAATTTAAAAAAATAAATTTGCGATTTAAGGACGGCTCTCCACGTATTTTGGGGCGCTGAACACACTGGTGTGGTCCGTTTTTGTGTAGGAGGCTCCGTTGGCGAGAAAACATTTATATCTCGAAAACTACGAGAGCTAGAAACAAACCGAGTCCAGTTTTGGAATCTCCAGGGTCGAAATAGTCCTGGTGAATTATTTCAGAATTTTCTGAAACCTTGATTTTTTTGAAAAAAATCAAAACACCCCCCCCTTTGAAAATTTCTCAAAAAATTAAAAAAAAAATTGCGATTTAAGGACGGCTCTCCACGTATTTTGGGGCGCTGAACACGCTGGTGTGGTCCGTTTTTGTGTAGGAGGCTCCTTTGGCGAGAAAAAATTAATATTTCGAAAACTACGAGAGCTAGAAACAAACCGAGTCCAGTTTTGGAATCTCCAGGGTCGAAATAGTCCTGGTTAATTATTTCAGAATTTTCTGAAACCTCGATTTCTTTGAAAAAAATCAAAACACCCCCCCCTTTGAAAATTTCACAAAAATTTAAAAAAATAAATTTGCGATTTAAGGACGGCTCTCCACGTATTTTGGGGCGCTGAACACGCTGGTGTGGTCCGTTTTTGTGTAGGAGGCTCCGTTGGCGAGAAAAAATTAATATCTCGAAAACTACGAGAGCTAGAAACAAACCGAGTCCAGTTTTGGAATCTCCAGGGTCGAAATAGTCCTGGTGAATTATTTCAGAATTTTCTGAAACCTCGATTTTTTTGAAAAAAATCAAAACCCCCCCCCCTTGAAAATTTCACAAAAATTTTAAAAAATAAATTTGCGATTTAAGGACGGCTCTCCACGTATTTTGGGGCGCTGAACACGCTGGTGTGGTCCGTTTTTGTGTAGGAGGCTCCGTTGGCGAGAAAACATTTATATCTCGGAAACTACGAGAGCTAGAAACAAACCGAGTCCAGTTTTGGAATCTCCAGGGTCGAAATAGTCCTGGTGAATTATTTCAGAATTTTCTGAAACCTCGATTTTTTCGAAATAAATCAAAACACCCCCCCCCCCTTTGAAAATTTCACAAAAATTTAAAAAAATAAATTTGCGATTTAAGGACGGCTCTCCACGTATTTTGGGGCGCTGAGCACACTGGTGTGGTCCGTTTTTGTGTAGGAGGCTCCGTTGGCGAGAAAACATTTATATCTCGAAAACTACGAGAGTTAGAAACAAACCGAGTCCAGTTTTGGAATCTCCTGGGTCGAAATAGTCCTGGTGAATTATATCAGAATTTTCTGAAACCTTGATTTTTTTGAAAAAAATCAAAACACCCCCCCCCCCCTTTGAAAATTTTTCAAAAAATTAAAAAAAAAAATTGCGATTTAAGGACGGCTCTCCACGTATTTTGGGGCGCTGAACACGCTGGTGTGGTCCGTTTTTGTGTAGGAGGCTCCGTTGGCGAGAAAAAATTAATATTTCGAAAACTACGAGAGCTAGAAACAAACCGAGTCCAGTTTTGGAATCTCCAGGGTCGAAATAGTCCTGGTGAATTATTTCAGAATTTTCTGAAACCTCGATTTTTTTGAAAAAAATCAAAACACCCCCCCCTTTGAAAATTTCACAAAAATTTTAAAAAATAAATTTGCGATTTAAGGACGGCTCTCCACGTATTTTGGGGCGCTGAACACGCTGGTGTGTTCCGTTTTTGTGTAGGAGGCTCCGTTGGCGAGAAAAAATTAATATCTCGAAAACTACGAGAGCTAGAAACAAACCGAGTCCAATTTTGGAATCTCCAGGGTCGAAATAGTCCTGGTGAATTATTTCAGAATTTTCTGAAACCTCGATTTTTTTGAAAAAAATCAAAACCCCCCCCCCCTTGAAAATTTCACAAAAATTTTAAAAAATAAGTTTGCGATTTAAGGACGGCTCTCCACGTATTTTGGGGCGCTGAACACGCTGGTGTGGTCCGTTTTTGTGTAGGAGGCTCCGTTGGCGAAAAAAAAATTATATCTCGAAAACTACGAGAGCTAGAAACAAACCGAGTCCAGTTTTGGAATCTCCAGGGTCGAAATAGTTCTGGTGAATTATTTCAGAATTTTCTGAAACCTCGATTTTTTTGAAAAAAATCAAACCCCCCCCCCCCTTGAAAATTTCACAAAAATTTTAAAAAATAAATTTGCGATTTAAGGACGGCTCTCCACGTATTTTGGGGCGCTGAACACGCTGGTGTGGTCCGTTTTTGTGTAGGAGGCTCCGTTGGCGAGAAAACATTTATATCTCGGAAACTACGAGAGCTAGAAACAAACCGAGTCCAGTTTTGGAATCTCCAGGGTCGAAATAGTCCTGGTGAATTATTTCAGAATTTTCTGAAACCTCGATTTTTTCGAAATAAATCAAAAAATTAAAAAAAAAAATTGCGATTTAAGGAAGACTCTCCACGTATTTTGGGGCGCTGAACACGCTGGTGTGGTCCGTTTTTGTGTAGGAGGCTCCGTTGGCGAGAATAAATTAATATCTCGAAAACTACGAGAGCTAGAAACAAACCGAGTCCAGTTTTGGAATCTCCAGGGTCGAAATAGTCCTGGTGAATTATTTCAGAATTTTCTGAAACCTCGATTTTTTTGAAAAAAATCAAAACCCCCACCCCCCTTGAAAATTTCACAAAAATTTTAAAAAATAAATTTGCGATTTAAGGACGGCTCTCCACGTATTTTGGAGCGCTGAACACGCTGGTGTGGTCCGTTTTTGTGTAGGAGGCTCCGTTGGCGAGAAAACATTTATATCTCGAAAACTACGAGAGCTAGAAACAAACCGAGTCCAGTTTTGGAATCTCCAGGGTCTAAATAGTCCTGGTGAATTATATCAGAATTTTCTGAAACCTTGATTTTTTTGAAAAAAATCAAAACACCCCCCCCTTTGAAAATTTCTCAAAAAATTAAAAAAAAAAATTGCGATTTAAGGACGGCTCTCCACGTATTTTGGGGCGCTGAACACGCTGGTGTGGTCCGTTTTTGTGTAGGAGGCTCCGTTGGCGAGAAAAAATTAATATCTCGAAAACTACGAGAGCTAGAAACAAACCGAGTCCAGTTTTGGAATCTCCAGGGTCGAAATAGTCCTGGTGAATTATTTCAGAATTTTCTGAAACCTCGATTTTTTTGAAAAAAATCAAAACACCCCCCCCTTTGAAAATTTCACAAAAATTTAAAAAAATAAATTTGCGATTTAAGGACGGCTCTCCACGTATTTTGGGGCGCTGAACACGCTGGTGTGGTCCGTTTTTGTGTAGGAGGCTCCGTTGGCGAGAAAACATTTATATCTCGAAAACTACGAGAGCTAGAAACAAACCCAGTCCAGTTTTGGAATCTCCAGGGTCGAAATAGTCCTGGTGAATTATTTCAGAATTTTCTGAAACCTCGATTTTTTTGAAAAAAATCAAAACCGCCCCCCCTTGAAAATTTCACAAAAATTTTAAAAAATAAATTTGCGATTTAAGGACGGCTCTCCACGTATTTTGGGGCGCTGAACACGCTGGTGTGGTCCGTTTTTGTGTAGGAGGCTCCGTTGGCGAGAAAACATTTATATCTCGAAAACTACGAGAGCTAGAAACAAACCGAGTCCAGTTTTGGAATCTCCAGGGTCGAAATAGTCCTGGTGAATTATTTCAGAATTTTCTGAAACCTCGATTTTTTTGAAATAAATCAAAACACCCCCCCCCTTTGAAAATTTCACAAAAAATTAAAAAAAAAAAATTGCGATTTAAGGATGGCTCTCCACGTATTTTGGGGCGCTGAACACGCTGGTGTGGTCCGTTTTTGTGTAGGAGGCTCCGTTGGCGAGAAAAAATTAATATCTCGAAAACTACGAGAGCTAGAAACAAACCGAGTCCAGTTTTGGAATCTCCAGGGTCGAAATAGTCCTGGTGAATTATTTCAAAATTTTCTGAAACCTCGATTTTTTTGAAAAAAATCAAAACCCCCCCCCCTTGAAAATTTCACAAAAATTTTAAAAAATAAATTTGCGATTTAAGGACGGCTCTCCACGTATTTTGGGGCGCTGAACACGCTGGTGTGGTCCGTTTTTGTGTAGGAGGCTCCGTTGGCGAGAAAACATTTATATCTCGAAAACTACTAGAGCTAGAAACAAACCGAGTCCAGTTTTGGAATCTCCAGGGTCGAAATAGTTCTGGTGAATTATTTCAGAATTTTCTGAAACCTCGATTTTTTTGAAAAAAATCAAACCCCCCCCCCTTGAAAATTTCACAAAAATTTTAAAAAATAAATTTGCGATTTAAGGACGGCTCTCCACGTATTTTGGGGCGCTGAACACGCTGGTGTGGTCCGTTTTTGTGTAGGAGGCTCCGTTGGCGAGAAAACATTTATATCTCGAAAACTACGAGAGCTAGAAACAAACCGAGTCCAGTTTTGGAATCTCCAGGGTCGAAATAGTCCTGGTGAATTATTTCAGAATTTTCTGAAACATCGATTTTTTTGAAAAAAATCAAAACCCCCCCCTTGAAAATTTCACAAAAATTTTAAAAAATAAATTTGCGATTTAAGGACGGCTCTCCACGTATATTGGGGCGCTGAACACGCTGGTGTGGTCCGTTTTTGTGTAGGAGGCTCCGTTGGCGAGAAAACATTTATATCTCGAAAACTACGAGAGCTAGAAACAAACCGAGTCCAGTTTTGGAATCTCCAGGGTCGAAATAGTCCTGGTGAATTATATCAGAATTTTCTGAAACCTTGATTTTTTTGAAAAAAATCAAAACACCCCCCCCTTTGAAAATTTCTCAAAAAATTAAAAAAAAAAATTGCGATTTAAGGACGGCTCTCCACGTATTTTGGGGCGCTGAACACGCTGGTGTGGTCCGTTTTTGTGTAGGAGGCTCCGTTGGCGAGAAAACATTTATATCTCGAAAACTACGAGAGCTAGAAACAAACCGAGTCCAGTTTTGGAATCTCCAGGGTCGAAATAGTCCTGGTGAATTATTTCAGAATTTTCTGAAACCTCGATTTTTTTGAAAAAAATCAAAACCCCCCCCCCCTTGAAAATTTCACAAAAATTTTAGAAAATAAATTTGCGATTAAAGGACGGCTCTCCACGTATTTTGGGGCGCTGAACACGCTGGTGTGGTCCGTTTTTGTGTAGGAGGCTCCGTTGGCGAGAAAACATTTATATCTCGAAAACTACGAGAGCTAGAAACAAACCGAGTCCAGTTTTGGAATTTCCAGGGTCGAAATAGTCCTGGTGAATTATTTCAGAATTTTCTGAAACCTCGATTTTTTTGAAAAAAATCAAAACCCCCCCCCTTGAAAGTTTCACAAAAATTTTAAAAAATAAATTTGCGATTTAAGGACGGCTCTCCACGTATTTTGGGGCGCTGAACACGCTGGTGTGGTCCGTTTTTGTGTAGGAGGCTCCGTTGGCGAGAAAACATTTATATCTCGAAAACTACGAGAGCTAGAAACAAACCGAGTCCAGTTTTGGAATCTCCAGGGTCGAAATAGTCCTGGTGAATTATTTCAGAATTTTCTGAAACCTCGATTTTTTTGAAAAAAATCAAAACACCCCCCCCTTTGAAAATTTCACAAAAATTTTAAAAAATAAATTTGCGATTTAAGGACGGCTCTCCACGTATTTTGAGGCGCTGAACACGCTGGTGTGGTCCGTTTTTGTATAGGAGGCTCCGTTGGCGAAAAAAAATTATTATCTCGAAAACTACGAGAGCTAGAAACAAACCGAGTCCAGTTTTGGAATCTCCAGGGTCGAAATAGTCCTGGTGAATTATTTCAGAATTTTCTGAAACCTCGATTTTTTGAAAAAAATCAAAACACCCCCCCCTTTGAAAATTTCACAAAAATTTTAAAAAATAAATTTGCGATTTAAGGACGGCTCTCCACGTATTTTGGGGCGCTGAACACGCTGGTGTGGTCCGTTTTTGTGTAGGAGGCTCCGTTGGCGAGAAAAAATTAATATCTCAAAAACTACGAGAGCTAGAAACAAACCGAGTCCAGTTTTGGAATCTCCAGGGTCGAAATAGTCCTGGTGAATTATTTCAGAATTTTCTGAAACCTCGATTTTTTTGAAAAAAATCAAAACCCCCCCCCCTTGAAAATTTCACAAAAATTTTAAAAAATAAATTTGCGATTTAAGGACGGCTCTCCACGTATTTTGGGGCGCTGAACACGCTGGTGTGGTCCGTTTTTGTATAGGAGGCTCCGTTGGCGAAAAAAAATTAATATCTCGAAAACTACGAGAGCTAGAAACAAACCGAGTCCAGTTTTGGAATCTCCAGGGTCGAAATAGTCCTGGTGAATTATATCAAAATTTTCTGAAACCTTGATTTTTTTGAAAAAAATCAAAACACCCCCCCCTTTGAAAATTTCTCAAAAAATTAAAAAAAAAAATTGCGATTTAAGGACGGCTCTCCACGTATTTTGGGGCGCTGAACACGCTGGTGTGGTCCGTTTTTGTGTAGGAGGCTCCGTTGGCGAGAAAAAATTAATATCTCGAAAACTACGAGAGCTAGAAACAAACCGAGTCCAGTTTTGGAATCTCCAGGGTCGAAATAGTCCTGGTGAATTATTTCAGAATTTTCTGAAACCTCGATTTTTTTGAAAAAAATCCCCCCCCCCCCTTGAAAATTTCACAAAAATTTTAAAAAATAAATTTGCGATTTAAGGACGGCTCTCCACGTATTTTGGGGCGCTGAACACGCTGGTGTGGTCCGTTTTTGTGTAGGAGGCTCCGTTGGCGAGAAAACATTTATATCTCGAAAACTACGAGAGCTAGAAACAAACCGAGTCCAGTTTTGGAATCTCCAGGGTCGAAATAGTCCTGGTGAATTATTTCAGAATTTTCTGAAACCTCGATTTTTTTGAAAAAAATCAAAACCCCCCCCCCTTGAAAATTTCACAAAAATTAAAAAAAATAAATTTGCGATTTAAGGACGGCTCTCCACGTATTTTGGGGCGCTGAACACGCTGGTGTGGTCCGTTTTTGTGTAGGAGGCTCCGTTGGCGAGAAAACATTTATATCTCGAAAACTACGAGAGCTAGAAACAAACCGAGTCCAGTTTTGGATTCTCCAGGGTCGAAATAGTCCTGGTGAATTATATCAGAATTTTCTGAAACCTCATTTTTTTTGAAATAAATCAAAACACCCCCCCCCTTTGAAAATTTCACAAAAAATTAAAAAAAAAAAATTGCGATTTAAGGACGGATCTCCACGTATTTTGGGGCGCTGAACACGCTGCTGTGGTCCGTTTTTGTGTAGGAGGCTCCGTTGGCGAAAAAAAATTAATATCTCGAACACTACGAGAGCTAGAAACAAACCGAGTCCAGTTTTGGAATCTCCAGGGTCGAAATAGTCCTGGTGAATTATTTCAGAATTTTCTGAAACCTCGATTTTTTTGAAAAAAATCAAAACACCCCCCCCTTTGAAAATTTCACAAAAATTTTAAAAAATAAATTTGCGATTTAAGGACGGCTCTCCACGTATTTTGGGGCGCTGAACACGCTGGTGTGGTCCGTTTTTGTATAGGAGGCTCCGTTGGCGAAAAAAAATTAATATCTCGAAAACTACGAGAGCTAGAAACAAACCGAGTCCAGTTTTGGAATCTCCAGGGTCGAAATAGTCCTGGTGAATTATATCAGAATTTTATGAAACCTTGATTTTTTTGAAAAAAATCAAAACACCCCCCTTTGAAAATTTCTCAAAAAATTAAAAAAAAAAAATTGCGATTTAAGAACGGCTCTCCACGTATTTTGGGGCGCTGAACACGCTGCTGTGGTCCGTTTTTGTGTAGGAGGCTCCGTTGGCGAGAAAACATTTATATCTCGAAAACTACGAGAGCTAGAAACAAACCGAGTCCAGTTTTGGAATCTCCAGGGTCGAAATAGTCCTGGTGAATTATTTCAGAATTTTCTGAAACCTCGATTTTTTTGAAAAAATCAAAACACCCCCCCCTTTGAAAATTTCACAAAAATTTTAAAAAATAAATTTGCGATTTAAGGACGGCTCTCCACGTATTTTGGGGCGCTGAACACGCTGGTGTGGTCCGTTTTTGTGTAGGAGGCTCCGTTGGCGAGAAAACATTTATATCTCGAAAACTACGAGAGCTAGAAACAAACCCAGTCCAGTTTTGGAATCTCCAGGGTCGAAATAGTCCTGGTGAATTATTTCAGAATTTTCTGAAACCTCGATTTTTTTGAAAAAAATCAAAACCGCCCCCCCTTGAAAATTTCACAAAAATTTTAAAAAATAAATTTGCGATTTAAGGACGGCTCTCCACGTGTTTTGGGGCGCTGAACACGCTGGTGTGGTCCGTTTTTGTGTAGGAGGCTCCGTTGGCGAGAAAAAATTAATATCTCGAAAACTACGAGAGCTAGAAACAAACCGAGTCCAGTTTTGGAATCTCCAGGGTCGAAATAGTCCTGGTGAATTATTTCAGAATTTTCTGAAACCTCGATTTTTTTGAAAAAAATCAAAACCCCCCCCCCTTGAAAATTTCACAAAAATTTTAAAAAATAAATTTGCGATTTAAGGACGGCTCTCCACGTATTTTGGGGCGCTGAACACGCTGGTGTGGTCCGTTTTTGTATAGGAGGCTCCGTTGGCGAAAAAAAATTAATATCTCGAAAAATACGAGAGCCAGAAACAAACCGAGTCCAGTTTTGGAATCTCCAGGGTCGAAATAGTCCTGGTGAATTATTTTAGAATTTTCTGAAACCTCGATTTTTTTGAAAAAAATCAAAACCCCCCTCCCTTTGAAAATTTCACAAAAATTTTAAAAAATAAATTTGCGATTTAAGGACGGCTCTCCACGTATCTTGGGGCGCTGAACACGCTGGTGTGGTCCGTTTTTGTGTAGGAGGCTCCGTTGGCGAGAAAACATTTATATCTCGAAAACTACGAGAGCTAGAAACAAACCGAGTCCAGTTTTGGAATCTCCAGGGTCGAAATAGTCCTGGTGAATTATTTCAGAATTTTCTGAAACCTCGATTTTTTTGAAAAAAATCAAAACCCCCCCCCCTTGAAAATTTCACAAAAATTTTAAAAAATAAATTTGCGATTTAAGGACGGCTCTCCACGTATTTTGGGGCGCTGAACACGCTGGTGTGGTCCGTTTTTGTATAGGAGGCTCCGTTGGCGAAAAAAATTAATATCTCGAAAACTACGAGAGCTAGAAACAAACCGAGTCCAGTTTTGGAATCTCCAGGGTCGAAATAGTCCTGGTAAATTATTTCAGAATTTTCTGAAACCTCGATTTTTTTGAAAAAAATCAAAACCCCCCCCCCCTTGAAAATTTCACAAAAATTTTAAAAAATAAATTTGCGATTTAAGGACGGCTCTCCACGTATTTTGGGGCGCTGAACACGCTGGTGTGGTCCGTTTTTGTGTAGGAGGCTCCGTTGGCGAGAAAACATTTATATCTCGAAAACTACGAGAGCTAGAAACAAACCGAGTCCAGTTTTGGAATCTCCAGGGTCGAAATAGTCCTGGTGAATTATTTCAGAATTTTCTGAAACCTCGATTTTTTTGAAAAAAATCAAACCCCCCCCCCCTTAAAAATTTCACAAAAATTTTAAAAAATAAATTTGCGATTTAAGGACGGCCCTCCACGTATTTTGGGGCGCTGAACACGCTGGTGTGGTCCGTTTTTGTGTAGGAGGCTCCGTTGGCGAGAAAAAATTAATATCTCGAAAACTACGAAAGCTAGAAACAAACCGAGTCCAGTTTTGGAATCTCCAGGGTCGAAATAGTCCTGGTGAATTATTTCAGAATTTTCTGAAACCTCGATTTTTTTGAAAAAAATCAAAACCCCCCCCCTTGAAAATTTCACAAAAATTTTAAAAAATAAATTTGCGATTTATGGACGTCTCTCCACGTCTTTTGGAGCGCTGAACACGCTGGTGTGGTCCGTTTTTGTGTAGGAGGCTCCGTTGGCGAGAAAACATTTATATCTCGAAAACTACGAGAGCTAGAAACAAACCGAGTCCAGTTTTGGAATCTCCAGGGTCTAAATAGTCCTGGTGAATTATATCAGAATTTTCTGAAACCTCGATTTTTTTGAAAAAAATCAAAACACCCCCCCCTTTGAAAATTTCTCAAAAAATTAAAAAAAAAAAATTGCGATTTAGGGACGGCTCTCCACGTATTTTGGGGCGCTGAACACGCTGGTGTGGTCCGTTTTTGTGTAGGAGGCTCCGTTGGCGAGAAAAAATTAATATTTCGAAAACTACGAGAGCTAGAAACAAACCGAGTCCAGTTTTGGAATCTCCAGGGTCGAAATAGTCCTGGTGAATTATTTCAGAATTTTCTGAAACCTTGATTTTTTTGAAAAAAATCAAAACACCCCCCCCCTTGAAAATTTCACAAAAATTAAAAAAAATAAATTTGCGATTTAAGGACGGCTCTCCACGTATTTTGGGGCGCTGAACACGCTGGTGTGGTCCGTTTTTGTGTAGGAGGCTCCGTTGGCGAGAAAAAATTAATATTTCGAAAACTACGAGAGCTAGAAACAAACCGAGTCCAGTTTTGGAATCTCCAGGGTCGAAATAGTCCTGGTGAATTATTTCAGAATTTTCTGAAACCTCGATTTTTTTGAAAAAAATCACCCCCCCCCCCTTGAAAATTTCACAAAAATTTTAAAAAATAAATTTGCGATTTAAGGACGGCTCTCCACGTATTTTGGGGCGCTGAACACGCTGGTGTGGTCCGTTTTTGTGTAGGAGGCTCCGTTGGCGAGAAAACATTTATATCTCGAAAACTACGAGAGCTAGAAACAAACCGAGTCCAGTTTTGGAATCTCCAGGGTCGAAATAGTCCTGGTGAATTATTTCAGAATTTTCTGAAACCTCGATTTTTTTGAAATAAATCAAAACACCCCCCCCTTTGAAAATTTCACAAAAAATTAAAAAAAAAAAATTGCGATTTAAGGACGGCTCCACGTATTTTGGGGCGGTGAACACGCTGGTGTGGTCCGTTTTTGTGTAGGAGGCTCCGTTGGCGAGAAAAAATTAATATCTCGAAAACTACGAGAGCAAGAAACAAATCGAGTCCAGTTTTGGAATTTCCAGGGTCGAAATAGTCCTGGTGAATTATATCAGAATTTTCTGAAACCTCAATTTTTTTGAAATAAATCAAAACACCCCCCCCCTTTGAAAATTTCACAAAAAATTTAAAAAAAAAAATTGCGATTTAAGGACGGATCTCCACGTATTTTAGGGCGCTGAACACGCTGCTGTGGTCCGTTTTTGTGTAGGAGGCTCCGTTGGCGAAAAAAAATTAATATCTCGAACACTACGAGAGCTAGAAACAAACCGAGTCCAGTTTTGGAATCTCCAGGGTCGAAATAGTCCTGGTGAATTATTTCAGAATTTTCTGAAACCTCGATTTTTTTGAAAAAAATCAAAAACCCCCCCCTTGAAAATTTCACAAAAATTTTAAAAAATAAATTTGCGATTTAAGGACGGCTCTCCACGTATTTTGGGGCGCTGAACACGCTGGTGTGGTCCGTTTTTGTGTAGGAGGCTCCGTTGGCGAGAAAACATTTATATCTCGAAAACTACGAGAGCTAGAAACAAACCGAGTCCAGTTTTGGAATCTCCAGGGTCGAAATAGTCCTGGTGAATTATTTCAGAATTTTCTGAAACCTCGATTTTTTTGAAAAAAATCAAAACCCCCCCCCTTGAAAATTTCACAAAAATTTTAAAAAATAAATTTGCGATTTAAGGACGGCTCTCCACGTATTTTGGGGCGCTGAACACGCTGGTGTGGTCCGTTTTTGTGTAGGAGGCTCCGTTGGCGAGAAAACATTTATATCTCGAAAACTACGAGAGCTAGAAACAAACAAAGTCCAGTTTTGGAATCTCCAGGGTCGAAATAGTCCTGGTGAATTATTTCAGAATTTTCTGAAACCTCGATTTTTTTGAAAAAAATCAAAACCCCCCCCCCTTGAAAATTTCACAAAAATTTTAAAAAATAAATTTGCGATTTAAGGACGGCTCTCCACGTATTTTGGGGCGCTGAACACGCTGGTGTGGTCCGTTTTTGTGTAGGAGGCTCCGTTGGCGAGAAAACATTTATATCTCGAAAACTACGAGAGCTAGAAACAAACAAAGTCCAGTTTTGGAATCTCCAGGGTCGAAATAGTCCTGGTGAATTATTTCAGAATTTTCTGAAACCTCGATTTTTTTGAAATAAATCAAAACACCCCCCCCTTTGAAAATTTCACAAAAAATTAAAAAAAAAAAATTGCGATTTAAGGACGGCTCCACGTATTTTGGGGCGGTGAACACGCTGGTGTGGTCCGTTTTTGTGTAGGAGGCTCCGTTGGCGAGAAAAAATTAATATCTCGAAAACTACGAGAGCAAGAAACAAATCGAGTCCAGTTTTGGAATTTCCAGGGTCGAAATAGTCCTGGTGAATTATTTCAAAATTTTCTGAAACCTCGATTTTTTTGAAAAAGATCAAAACCCCCCCCCCCTTGAAAATTTCACAAAAATTTTAAAAAATAAATTTGCGATTTAAGGACGGCTCTCCACGTATTTTGGGGCGCTGAACACGCTGGTGTGGTCCGTTTTTGTGTAGGAGGCTCCGTTGGCGAGAAAACATTTATATCTCGAAAACTACGAGAGCTAGAAACAAACCGAGTCCAGTTTTGGAATCTCCAGGGTCGAAATAGTCCTGGTGAATTATTTCAGAATTTTCTGAAACCTCGATTTTTTTGAAAAAATCAAACCCCCCCCCCCTTGAAAATTTCACAAAAATTTTAAAAAATAAATTTGCGAATTAAGGACGGCTCTCCACGTATTTTGGGGCGCTGAACACGCTGGTGTGGTCCGTTTTTGTGTAGGAGGCTCCGTTGGCGAGAAAACATTTTTATCTCGAAAACTACGAGAGCTAGAAACAAACCGAGTCCAGTTTTGGAATCTCCAGGGTCGAAATAGTCCTGGTGAATTATATCAGAATTTTCTGAAACCTTGATTTTTTTGAAAAAAATCAAAACACCCCCCCCTTTGAAAATTTCACAAAAATTTTAAAAAATAAATTTGCGATTTAAGAACGGCTCTCCACGTATTTTGAGGAGCTGAACACGCTGGTGTGGTCCGTTTTTTTATAGGAGGCTCCGTTGGCGAAAAAAAATTAATATCTCGAAAACTACGAGAGCTAGAAACAAACCGAGTCCAGTTTTGGAATCTCCAGGGTCGAAATAGTCCTGGTGAATTATTTCAGAATTTTCTGAAACCTCGATTTTTTTGAAAAAAATCAAAACACCCCCCCCTTTGAAAATCTCACAAAAAATTAAAAAAAAAATTGCGATTTAAGGACGGCTCTCCACGTATTTTGGGGCGCTGAACACGCTGGTGTGGTCCGTTTTTGTGTAGGAGGCTCCGTTGGCGAGAAAACATTTATATCTCGAAAACTACGAGAGCTAGAAACAAACCGAGTCCAGTTTTGGAATCTCCAGGGTCGAAATAGTCCTGGTGAATTTTCTGAAACCTCGATTTTTTTGAAAAAAATTAAAACCCCCCCCCTTGAAAATTTCACAAAAATTTTAAAAAATAAATTTGCGATTTAAGGACGGCTCTCCACGTATTTTGGGGCGCTGAACACGCTGGTGTGGTCCGTTTTTGTATAGGAGGCTCCGTTGGCGAAAAAAATTAATATCTCGAAAACTACGAGAGCTAGAAACAAACCGAGTCCAGTTTTGGAATCTCCAGGGTCGAAATAGTCCTGGTGAATTATTTCAGAATTTTCTGAAACCTCGATTTTTTTGAAAAAAATCAAAACTCCCCCCCCCTTGAAAATTTCACAAAAATTTTAAAAAATAAATTTGCGATTTAAGGACGGCTCTCCACGTATTTTGGGGCGCTGAACACGCTGGTGTGGTCCGTTTTTGTGTAGGAGGCTCCGTTGGCGAGAAAACATTTATATCTCGAAAACTACGAGAGCTAGAAGCAAACAAAGTCCAGTTTTGGATTCTCCAGGGTCGAAATAGTCCTGGTGAATTATTTCAGAATTTTCTGAAACCTCGATTTTTTCGAAATAAATCGAAACACCCCCCCCTTTGAAAATTTCACAAAAAATTAAAAAAAAAAATGCGATTTAAGGACGGCTCTCCACGTATTTTGGGGCGCTGAACACGCTGGTGTGGTCCGTTTTTGTGTAGGAGGCTCCGTTGGCGAGAAAAAATTAATATTTCGAAAACTACGAGAGCTAGAAACAAACCGAGTCCAGTTTTGGAATCTCCAGGGTCGAAATAGTCCTGGTGAATTATTTCAGAATTTTCTGAAACCTCGATTTTTTTGAAAAAAATCAAAACACCCCCCCCTTTGAAAATTTCACAAAAATTTAAAAAAATAAATTTGCGATTTAAGGACGGCTCTCCACGTATTTTGGGGCGCTGAACACGCTGGTGTGGTCCGTTTTTGTGTAGGAGGCTCCGTTGGCGAGAAAAAATTAATATCTCGAAAACTACGAGAGCTAGAAACAAACCGAGTCCAGTTTTGGAATCTCCAGGGTCGAAATAGTCCTGGTGAATTATTTCAGAATTTTCTGAAACCTCGATTTTTTTGAAAAAAATCAAAACCCCCCCCCTTGAAAATTTCACAAAAATTTTAAAAAATAAATTTGCGATTTAAGGACGGCTCTCCACGTATTTTGGGGCGCTGAACACGCTGGTGTGGTCTGTTTTTGTATAGGAGGCTCCGTTGGCGAAAAAAATTAATATCTCGAAAACTACGAGAGCTAGAAACAAACCGAGTCCAGTTTTGGAATCTCCAGGTTCGAAATAGTCCTGGTGAATTATTTCAGAATTTTCTGAAACCTCGATTTTTTTGAAAAAAATCAAAACCCCCCCCCCTTGAAAATTTCACAAAAATTTTAAAAAATAAATTTGCGATTTAAGGACGGCTCTCCACGTCTTTTGGGGCGCTGAACACGCTGGTGTGGTCCGTTTTTGTGTAGGAGGCTCCGTTGGCGAGAAAACATTTATATCTCGAAAACTACGAGAGCTAGAAACAAACCGAGTCCAGTTTTGGAATCTCCAGGGTCGAAATAGTCCTGGTGAATTATTTCAGAATTTTCTGAAACCTCGATTTTTTTGAAAAAAATCAAAACCCCCCCCCCTTGAAAATTTCACAAAAATTTTAAAAAATAAATTTGCGATTTAAGGACGGCTCTCCACGTATTTTGGGGCGCTGAACACGCTGGTGTGGTCCGTTTTTGTGTAGGAGGCTCCGTTGGCGAGAAAACATTTATATCTCGAAAACTACGAGAGCTAGAAACAAACCGAGTCCAGTTTTGGAATCTCCAGGGTCGAAATAGTCCTGGTGAATTATTTCAGAATTTTCTGAAACCTCGATTTTTTTGAAAAAAATCAAAACCCCCCCCCTTGAAAATTTCACAAAAATTTTAAAAAATAAATTTGCGATTTAAGGACGGCTCTCCACGTCTTTTGGAGCGCTGAACACGCTGGTGTGGTCCGTTTTTGTGTAGGAGGCTCCGTTGGCGAGAAAACATTTATATCTCGAAAACTACGAGAGCTAGAAACAAACCGAGTCCAGTTTTGGAATCTCCAGGGTCTAAATAGTCCTGGTGAATTATATCAGAATTTTCTGAAACCTTGATTTTTTTGAAAAAAATCAAAACACCCCCCCCTTTGAAAATTTCTCAGAAAATTAAAAAAAAAAAATTGCGATTTAAGGACGGCTCTCCACGTATTTTGGGGCGCTGAACACGCTGGTGTGGTCCGTTTTTGTGTAGGAGGCTCCGTTGGCGAGAAAAAATTAATATTTCGAAAACTACGAGAGCTAGAAACAAACCGAGTCCAGTTTTGGAATCTCCAGGGTCGAAATAGTCCTGGTGAATTATTTCAGAATTTTCTGAAACCTCGATTTTTTTGAAAAAAATCAAAACCCCCCCCCTTGAAAATTTCACAAAAATTTTAAAAAATAAATTTGCGATTTAAGGACGGCTCTCCACGTATTTTGGGGCGCTGAACACGCTGGTGTGGTCCGTTTTTGTGTAGGAGGCTCCGTTGGCGAGAAAACATTTATATCTCGAAAACTACGAGAGCTAGAAACAAACAAAGTCCAGTTTTGGAATCTCCAGGGTCGAAATAGTCCTGGTGAATTATTTCAGAATTTTCTGAAACCTCGATTTTTTTGAAATAAATCAAAACACCCCCCCCTTTGAAAATTTCACAAAAATTTTAAAAAATAAATTTGCGATTTAAGGACGGCTCTCCACGTATTTTGGGGCGCTGAACACGCTGGTGTGGTCCGTTTTTGTGTAGGAGGCTCCGTTGGCGAGAAAAAATTAATATCTCAAAAACTACGAGAGCTAGAAACAAACCGAGTCCAGTTTTGGAATCTCCAGGGTCGAAATAGTCCTGGTGAATTATTTCAGAATTTTCTGAAACCTCGATTTTTTTGAAAAAAATCAAAACCCCCCCCCCTTGAAAATTTCACAAAAATTTTAAAAAATAAATTTGCGATTTAAGGACGGCTCTCCACGTATTTTGGGGCGCTGAACACGCTGGTGTGGTCCGTTTTTGTATAGGAGGCTCCGTTGGCGAAAAAAAATTAATATCTCGAAAACTACGAGAGCTAGAAACAAACCGAGTCCAGTTTTGGAATCTCCAGGGTCGAAATAGTCCTGGTGAAATATTTCAGAATTTTCTGAAACCTCGATTTTTTTGAAAAAAATCAAAACACCCCCCCCTTGAAAATTTCACAAAAATTTTAAAAAATAAATTTGCGATTTAAGGACGGCTCTCCACGTATTTTGGGGCGCTGAACACGCTGGTGTGGTCCGTTTTTGTGTAGGAGGCTCCGTTGGCGAGAAAAAATTAATATCTCAAAAACTACGAGAGCTAGAAACAAACCGAGTCCAGTTTTGGAATCTCCAGGGTCGAAATAGTCCTGGTGAATTATTTCAGAATTTTCTGAAACCTCGATTTTTTTGAAAAAAATCAAAACCCCCCCCCCTTGAAAATTTCACAAAAATTTTAAAAAATAAATTTGCGATTTAAGGACGGCTCTCCACGTATTTTGGGGCGCTGAACACGCTGGTGTGGTCCGTTTTTGTGTAGGAGGCTCCGTTGGCGAGAAAACATTTATATCTCGAAAACTACGAGAGCTAGAAACAAACCGAGTCCAGTTTTGGAATCTCCAGGTTCGAAATAGTCCTGGTGAATTATTTCAGAATTTTCTGAAACCTCGATTTTTTTGAAAAAAATCAAAACCCCCCCCCCTTGAAAGTTTCACAAAAATTTTAAAAAATAAATTTGCGATTTAAGGACGGCTCTCCACGTCTTTTGGGGCGCTGAACACGCTGGTGTGGTCCGTTTTTGTGTAGGAGGCTCCGTTGGCGAGAAAACATTTATATCTCGAAAACTACGAGAGCTAGAAACAAACCGAGTCCAGTTTTGGAATCTCCAGGGTCGAAATAGTCCTGGTGAATTATTTCAGAATTTTCTGAAACCTCGATTTTTTTGAAAAAAATCAAAACCCCCCCCCCTTGAAAATTTCACAAAAATTTTAAAAAATAAATTTGCGATTTAAGGACGGCTCTCCACGTCTTTTGGAGCGCTGAACACGCTGGTGTGGTCCGTTTTTGTGTAGGAGGCTCCGTTGGCGAGAAAACATTTATATCTCGAAAACTACGAGAGCTAGAAACAAACCGAGTCCAGTTTTGGAATCTCCAGGGTCTAAATAGTCCTGGTGAATTATATCAGAATTTTCTGAAACCTTGATTTTTTTGAAAAAAATCGAAACACCCCCCCCTTTGAAAATTTCTCAGAAAATTAAAAAAAAAAAATTGCGATTTAAGGACGGCTCTCCACGTATTTTGGGGCGCTGAACACGCTGGTGTGGTCCGTTTTTGTGTAGGAGGCTCCGTTGGCGAGAAAAAATTAATATTTCGAAAACTACGAGAGCTAGAAACAAACCGAGTCCAGTTTTGGAATCTCCAGGGTCGAAATAGTCCTGGTGAATTATTTCAGAATTTTCTGAAACCTCGATTTTTTTGAAAAAAATCAAAACCCCCCCCCTTGAAAATTTCACAAAAATTTTAAAAAATAAATTTGCGATTTAAGGACGGCTCTCCACGTATTTTGGGGCGCTGAACACGCTGGTGTGGTCCGTTTTTGTGTAGGAGGCTCCGTTGGCGAGAAAACATTTATATCTCGAAAACTACGAGAGCTAGAAACAAACAAAGTCCAGTTTTGGAATCTCCAGGGTCGAAATAGTCCTGGTGAATTATTTCAGAATTTTCTGAAACCTCGATTTTTTTGAAATAAATCAAAACACCCCCCCCTTTGAAAATTTCACAAAAATTTTTAAAAATAAATTTGCGATTTAAGGACGGCTCTCCACGTATTTTGGGGCGCTGAACACGCTGGTGTGGTCCGTTTTTGTGTAGGAGGCTCCGTTGGCGAGAAAAAATTAATATCTCAAAAACTACGAGAGCTAGAAACAAACCGAGTCCAGTTTTGGAATCTCCAGGGTCGAAATAGTCCTGGTGAATTATTTCAGAATTTTCTGAAACCTCGATTTTTTTGAAAAAAATCAAAACCCCCCCCCCCTTGAAAATTTCACAAAAATTTTAAAAAATAAATTTGCGATTTAAGGACGGCTCTCCACGTATTTTGGGGCGCTGAACACGCTGGTGTGGTCCGTTTTTGTGTAGGAGGCTCCGTTGGCGAGAAAAAATTAATATCTCAAAAACTACGAGAGCTAGAAACAAACCGAGTCCAGTTTTGGAATCTCCAGGGTCGAAATAGTCCTGGTGAATTATTTCAGAATTTTCTGAAACCTCGATTTTTTTGAAAAAAATCAAAACCCCCCCCCCTTGAAAATTTCACAAAAATTTTAAAAAATAAATTTGCGATTTAAGGACGGCTCTCCACGTATTTTGGGGCGCTGAACACGCTGGTGTGGTCCGTTTTTGTGTAGGAGGCTCCGTTGGCGAGAAAACATTTATATCTCGAAAACTACGAGAGCTAGAAACAAACCGAGTCCAGTTTTGGAATCTCCAGGGTCGAAATAGTCCTGGTGAATTATATCAGAATTTTCTGAAACCTTGATTTTTTTGAAAAAAATCAAAACACCCCCCCCCCTTGAAAATTTCACAAAAATTTTAAAAAATAAATTTGCGATTTAAGGACGGGTCTCCACGTATTTTGGGGCGCTGAACACGCTGGTGTGGTCCGTTTTTGTGTAGGAGGCTCCGTTGGCGAAAAAAAATTAATATCTCGAAAACTACGAGAGCTAGAAACAAACCGAGTCCAGTTTTGGAATCTCCAGGGTCGAAATAGTCCTGGTGAATTATATCAGAATTTTCTGAAACCTTGATTTTTTTGAAAAAAATCAAAACACCCCCCCCTTTGAAAATTTCTCAAAAAATTAAAAAAAAAATTGCGATTTAAGGACGGCTCTCCACGTATTTTGGGGCGCTGAACACGCTGGTGTGGTCCGTTTTTGTGTAGGAGGCTCCGTTGGCGAGAAAAAATTAATATCTCGAAAACTACGAGAGCTAGAAACAAACCGAGTCCAGTTTTGGAATCTCCAGGGTCGAAATAGTCCTGGTGAATTATTTCAGAATTTTCTGAAACCTCGATTTTTTTGAAAAAAATCAACCCCCCCCCCTTTGAAAATTTCACAAAAATTTTAAAAAATAAATTTGCGATTTAAGGACGGCTCTCCACGTATTTTGGGGCGCTGAACACGCTGGTGTGGTCCGTTTTTGTGTAGGAGGCTCCGTTGGCGAGAAAACATTTATATCTCGAAAACTACGAGAGCTAGAAACAAACCGAGTCCAGTTTTGGAATCTCCAGGGTCGAAATAGTCCTGGTGAATTATTTCAGAATTTTCTGAAACCTCGATTTTTTTGAAAAAAATCAAAACCCCCCCCCCTTGAAAATTTCTCAAAAAATTAAAAAAAAAAAATTGCGTTTTAGGGACGGCTCTCCACGTATTTTGGGGCGCTGAACACGCTGGTGTGGTCCGTTTTTGTGTAGGAGGCTCCGTTGGCGAGAAAAAATTAATATTTCGAAAACTACGAGAGCTAGAAACAAACCGAGTCCAGTTTTGGAATCTCCAGGGTCGAAATAGTCCTGGTGAATTATTTCAGAATTTTCTGAAACCTCGATTTTTTTGAAAAAAATCAAAACACCCCCCCCCTTTGAAAATTTCACAAAAATTTTAAAAAATAAATTTGCGATTTAAGGACGGCTCTCCACGTATTTTGAGGCGCTGAACACGCTGGTGTGGTCCGTTTTTGTGTAGGAGGCTCCGTTGGCGAGAAAACATTTATATCTCGAAAACTACGAGAGCTAGAAACAAACCGAGTCCAGTTTTGGAATCTCCAGGGTCTATATAGTCCTGGTGAATTATATCAGAATTTTCTGAAACCTCGATTTTTTTGAAAAAAATCAAAACACCCCCCCCTTTGAAAATTTCACAAAAATTTTAAAAAATAAATTTGCGATTTAAGGACGGCTCTCCACGTATTTTGAGGCGCTGAACACGCTGGTGTGGTCCGTTTTTGTATAGGAGGCTCCGTTGGCGAGAAAACATTTATATCTCGAAAACTACGAGAGCTAGAAACAAACCGAGTCCAGTTTTGGAATTTCCAGGGTCGAAATAGTCCTGGTGAATTATTTCAGAATTTTCTGAAACCTCGATTTTTTTGAAAAAAATCAAAACCCCCCCCCTTGAAAATTTCACAAAAATTTTAAAAAATAAATTTGCGATTTAAGGACGGCTCTCCACGTATTTTGAGGCGCTGAACACGCTGGTGTGGTCCGTTTTTGTGTAGGAGGCTCCGTTGGCGAGAAAACATTTATATCTCGAAAACTACGAGAGCTAGAAACAAACCGAGTCCAGTTTTGGAATCTCCAGGGTCGAAATAGTCCTGGTGAATTATTTCAGAATTTTCTGAAACCTCGATTTTTTTGAAAAAAATCAAAACACCCCCCCCTTTGAAAATTTCACAAAAATTTTAAAAAATAAATTTGCGATTTAAGGACGGCTCTCCACGTATTTTGAGGCGCTGAACACGCTGGTGTGGTCCGTTTTTGTATAGGAGGCTCCGTTGGCGAAAAAAAATTATTATCTCGAAAACTACGAGAGCTAGAAACAAACCGAGTCCAGTTTTGGAATCTCCAGGGTCGAAATAGTCCTGGTGAATTATTTCAGAATTTTCTGAAACCTCGATTTTTTTGAAAAAAATCAAAACACCCCCCCCTTTGAAAATTTCACAAAAATTTTAAAAAATAAATTTGCGATTTAAGGACGGCTCTCCACGTATTTTGGGGCGCTGAACACGCTGGTGTGGTCCGTTTTTGTGTAGGAGGCTCCGTTGGCGAGAAAAAATTAATATCTCAAAAACTACGAGAGCTAGAAACAAACCGAGTCCAGTTTTGGAATCTCCAGGGTCGAAATAGTCCTGGTGAATTATTTCAGAATTTTCTGAAACCTCGATTTTTTTGAAAAAAATCAAAACCCCCCCCCCTTGAAAATTTCACAAAAATTTTAAAAAATAAATTTGCGATTTAAGGACGGCTCTCCACGTATTTTGGGGCGCTGAACACGCTGGTGTGGTCCGTTTTTGTATAGGAGGCTCCGTTGGCGAAAAAAAATTAATATCTCGAAAACTACGAGAGCTAGAAACAAACCGAGTCCAGTTTTGGAATCTCCAGGGTCGAAATAGTCCTGGTGAATTATTTCAGAATTTTCTGAAACCTCGATTTTTTTGAAAAAAATCAAAACCCCCCCCCCCTTGAAAATTTCACAAAAATTTTAGAAAATAAATTTGCGATTTAAGGACGGCTCTCCACGTATTTTGGGGCGCTGAACACGCTGGTGTGGTCCGTTTTTGTGTAGGAGGCTCCGTTGGCAAGAAAACATTTATATCTCGAAAACTACGAGAGCTAGAAACAAACCGGGTCCAGTTTTGGAATTTCCAGGGTCGAAATAGTCCTGGTGAATTATTTCAGAATTTTCTGAAACCTCGATTTTTTTGAAAAAAATCAAAACCCCCCCCCTTGAAAATTTCACAAAAATTTTAAAAAATAAATTTGCGATTTAATGACGGCTCTCCACGTATTTTGGGGCGCTGAACACGCTGGTGTGGTCCGTTTTTGTGTAGGAGGCTCCGTTGGCGAGAAAACATTTATATCTCGAAAACTACGAGAGCTAGAAACAAACCGAGTCCAGTTTTGGAATCTCCAGGGTCGAAATAGTCCTGGTGAATTATTTCAGAATTTTCTGAAACCTCGATTTTTTTGAAAAAAATCAAAACACCCCCCCCTTTGAAAATTTCACAAAAATTTTAAAAAATAAATTTGCGATTTAAGGACGGCTCTCCACGTATTTTGAGGCGCTGAACACGCTGGTGTGGTCCGTTTTTGTATAGGAGGCTCCGTTGGCGAAAAAAAATTATTATCTCGAAAACTACGAGAGCTAGAAACAAACCGAGTCCAGTTTTGGAATCTCCAGGGTCGAAATAGTCCTGGTGAATTATTTCAGAATTTTCTGAAACCTCGATTTTTTTGAAAAAAATCACCCCCCCCCCCCTTGAAAATTTCACAAAAATTTTAAAAAATAAATTTGCGATTTAAGGACGGCTCTCCACGTATTTTGGGGCGCTGAACACGCTGGTGTGGTCCGTTTTTGTGTAGGAGGCTCCGTTGGCGAGAAAACATTTATATCTCGAAAACTACGAGAGCTAGAAACAAACCGAGTCCAGTTTTGGAATCTCCAGGGTCGAAATAGTCCTGGTGAATTATTTCAGAATTTTCTGAAACCTCGATTTTTTTGAAAAAAATCAAAACCCCCCCCCTTGAAAATTTCACAAAAATTTTAAAAAATAAATTTGCGATTTAAGGACGGCTCTCCACGTATTTTGGGGCGCTGAACACGCTGGTGTGGTCCGTTTTTGTGTAGGAGGCTCCGTTGGCGAGAAAACATTTATATCTCGAAAACTACGAGAGCTAGAAACAAACCGAGTCCAGTTTTGGATTCTCCAGGGTCGAAATAGTCCTGGTGAATTATATCAGAATTTTCTGAAACCTTGATTTTTTTGAAAAAAATCAAAACACCCCCCCCTTTAAAAATTTCTCAAAAAATTAAAAAAAAAATTGCGATTTAAGGACGGCTCTCCACGTATTTTGGGGCGCTGAACACGCTGGTGTGGTCCGTTTTTGTGTAGGAGGCTCCGTTGGCGAGAAAAAATTAATATCTCGAAAACTACGAGAGCTAGAAACAAACCGAGTCCAGTTTTGGAATCTCCAGGGTCGAAATAGTCCTGGTGAATTATTTCAGAATTTTCTGAAACCTCGATTTTTTTGAAAAAAATCACCCCCCCCCCCCTTGAAAATTTCACAAAAATTTTAAAAAATAAATTTGCGATTTAAGGACGGCTCTCCACGTATTTTGGGGCGCTGAACACGCTGGTGTGGTCCGTTTTTGTGTAGGAGGCTCCGTTGGCGAGAAAACATTTATATCTCGAAAACTACGAGAGCTAGAAACAAACCGAGTCCAGTTTTGGAATCTCCAGGGTCGAAATAGTCCTGGTGAATTATTTCAGAATTTTCTGAAACCTCGATTTTTTTGAAAAAAATCAAAACCCCCCCCCCTTGAAAATTTCACAAAAATTAAAAAAAATAAATTTGCGATTTAAGGACGGCTCTCCACGTATTTTGGGGCGCTGAACACGCTGGTGTGGTCCGTTTTTGTGTAGGAGGCTCCGTTGGCGAGAAAACATTTATATCTCGAAAACTACGAGAGCTAGAAACAAACCGAGTCCAGTTTTGGATTCTCCAGGGTCGAAATAGTCCTGGTGAATTATATCAGAATTTTCTGAAACCTCAATTTTTTTGAAATAAATCAAAACACCCCCCCCCTTTGAAAATTTCACAAAAAATTTAAAAAAAAAAATTGCGATTTAAGGACGGCTCTCCACGTATTTTGGGGCGCTGAACACGCTGCTGTGGTCCGTTTTTGTGTAGGAGGCTCCGTTGGCGAAAAAAAATTAATATCTCGAACACTACGAGAGCTAGAAACAAACCGAGTCCAGTTTTGGAATCTCCAGGGTCGAAATAGTCCTGGTGAATTATTTCAGAATTTTCTGAAACCTCGATTTTTTTGAAAAAAATCAAAACCCCCCCCCTTGAAAATTTCACAAAAATTTTAAAAAATAAATTTGCGATTTAAGGACGGCTCTCCACGTATTTTGGGGCGCTGAACACGCTGGTGTGGTCCGTTTTTGTGTAGGAGGCTCCGTTGGCGAGAAAAAATTAATATTTCGAAAACTACGAGAGCTAGAAACAAACCGAGTCCAGTTTTGGAATCTCCAGGGTCGAAATAGTCCTGGTGAATTATTTCAGAATTTTCTGAAACCTCGATTTTTTTGAAAAAAATCAAAACCCCCCCCCTGAAAATTTCACAAAAATTTTAAAAAATAAATTTGCGATTTAAGGACGGCTCTCCACGTATTTTGGGGCGCTGAACACGCTGGTGTGGTCCGTTTTTGTGTAGGAGGCTCCGTTGGCGAGAAAACATTTATATCTCGAAAACTACGAGAGCTAGAAACAAACAAAGTCCAGTTTTGGAATCTCCAGGGTCGAAATAGTCCTGGTGAATTATTTCAGAATTTTCTGAAACCTCGATTTTTTTGAAAAAAATCAAAACCCCCCCCCCTTGAAAATTTCACAAAAATTTTAAAAAATAAATTTGCGATTTAAGGACGGCTCTCCACGTATTTTGGGGCGCTGAACACGCTGGTGTGGTCCGTTTTTGTGTAGGAGGCTCCGTTGGCGAGAAAACATTTATATCTCGAAAACTACGAGAGCTAGAAACAAACCGAGTCCAGTTTTGGAATCTCCAGGGTCGAAATAGTCCTGGTGAATTATATCAGAATTTTCTGAAACCTCGATTTTTTTGACAAAAATCAAAACACCCCCCCCTTTGAAAATTTCACAAAAATTTTAAAAAATAAATTTGCGATTTAAGGACGGCTCTCCACGTATTTTGAGGCGCTGAACACGCTGGTGTGGTCCGTTTTTTTATAGGAGGCTCCGTTGGCGAAAAAAAATTAATATCTCGAAAACTACGAGAGCTAGAAACAAACCGAGTCCAGTTTTGGAATCTCCAGGGTCGAAATAGTCCTGGTGAATTATTTCAGAATTTTCTGAAACCTCGATTTTTTTGAAAAAAATCAAACCCCCCCCTCCCTTGAAAATTTCACAAAAAATTAAAAAAAAAAAATGCGATTTAAGGAAGACTCTCCACGTATTTTGGGGCGCTGAACACGCTGGTGTGGTCCGTTTTTGTGTAGGAGGCTCCGTTGGCGAGAAAAAATTAATATCTCGAAAACTACGAGAGCTAGAAACAAACCGAGTCCAGTTTTGGAATCTCCAGGGTCGAAATAGTCCTGGTGAATTATTTCAGAATTTTCTGAAACCTCGATTTTTTTGAAAAAAATCAAAACCCCCCCCCTTGAAAATTTCACAAAAATTTTAAAAAATAAATTTGCGATTTAAGGACGGCTCTCCACGTATTTTGGAGCGCTGAACACGCTGGTGTGGTCCGTTTTTGTGTAGGAGGCTCCGTTGGCGAGAAAACATTTATATCTCGAAAACTACGAGAGCTAGAAACAAACCGAGTCCAGTTTTGGAATCTCTAGGGTCGAAATAGTCCTGGTGAATTATTTCAGAATTTTCTGAAACCTCGATTTTTTTGAAAAAAATCAAAACCCCCCCCCTTGAAAATTTCACAAAAATTTTAAAAAATAAATTTGCGATTTAAGGACGGCTCTCCACGTATTTTGGGGCGCTGAACACGCTGGTGTGGTCCGTTTTTGTGTAGGAGGCTCCGTTGGCGAGAAAAAATTAATATTTCGAAAACTACGAGAGCTAGAAACAAACCGAGTCCAGTTTTGGAATCTCCAGGGTCGAAATAGTCCTGGTGAATTATTTCAGAATTTTCTGAAACCTCGATTTTTTTGAAAACAATCAAAACACCCCCCCCCTTTGAAAATTTCACAAAAATTTAAAAAAATAAATTTGCGATTTAAGGACGGCTCTCCACGTATTTTGGGGCGCTGAACACGCTGGTGTGGTCCGTTTTTGTGTAGGAGGCTCCGTTGGCGAGAAAACATTTATATCTCGAAAACTACGAGAGCTAGAAACAAACCGAGTCCAGTTTTGGAATCTCCAGGGTCGAAATAGTCCTGGTGAATTATATCAGAATTTTCTGAAACCTTGATTTTTTTGAAAAAAATCAAAACACCCCCCCCTTGAAAATTTCACAAAAATTTTAAAAAATAAATTTGCGATTTAAGGACGGGTCTCCACGTATTTTGGGGCGCTGAACACGCTGGTGTGGTCCGTTTTTGTGTAGGAGGCTCCGTTGGCGAGAAAAAATTAATATCTCGAAAACTACGAGAGCTAGAAACAAACCGAGTCCAGTTTTGGAATCTCCAGGGTCGAAATAGTCCTGGTGAATTATTTCAGAATTTTCTGAAACCTCGATTTTTTTGAAAAAAATCAAAACCCCCCCCTTGAAAATTTCACAAAAATTTTAAAAAATAAATTTGCGATTTAAGGACGGCTCTCCACGTATTTTGGGGCGCTGAACACGCTGGTGTGGTCCGTTTTTGTGTAGGAGGCTCCGTTGGCGAGAAAACATTTATATCTCGAAAACTACGAGAGCTAGAAACAAACCGAGTCCAGTTTTGGAATCTCCAGGGTCGAAATAGTCCTGGTGAATTATTTCAGAATTTTCTGAAACCTCGATTTTTTTGAAAAAAATCAAAACCCCCCCCCCTTGAAAATTTCACAAAAATTTTAAAAAATAAATTTGCGATTTAAGGACGGCTCTCCACGTATTTTGGGGCGCTGAACACGCTGGTGTGGTCCGTTTTTGTATAGGAGGCTCCGTTGGCGAAAAAAAATTAATATCTCGAAAACTACGAGAGCTAGAAACAAACCGAGTCCAGTTTTGGAATCTCCAGGGTCGAAATAGTCCTGGTGAATTATTTCAGAATTTTCTGAAACCTCGATTTTTTTGAAAAAAATCAAAACCCCCCCCCCCTTGAAAATTTCACAAAAATTTTAGAAAATAAATTTGCGATTTAAGGACGGCTCTCCACGTATTTTGGGGCGCTGAACACGCTGGTGTGGTCCGTTTTTGTGTAGGAGGCTCCGTTGGCGAGAAAACATTTATATCTCGAAAACTACGAGAGCTAGAAACAAACCGGGTCCAGTTTTGGAATTTCCAGGGTCGAAATAGTCCTGGTGAATTATTTCAGAATTTTCTGAAACCTCGATTTTTTTGAAAAAAATCAAAACCCCCCCCCTTGAAAATTTCACAAAAATTTTAAAAAATAAATTTGCGATTTAAGGACGGCTCTCCACGTATTTTGGGGCGCTGAACACGCTGGTGTGGTCCGTTTTTGTGTAGGAGGCTCCGTTGGCGAGAAAACATTTATATCTCGAAAACTACGAGAGCTAGAAACAAACCGAGTCCAGTTTTGGAATCTCCAGGGTCGAAATAGTCCTGGTGAATTATTTCAGAATTTTCTGAAACCTCGATTTTTTTGAAAAAAATCAAAACACCCCCCCCTTTGAAAATTTCACAAAAATTTTAAAAAATAAATTTGCGATTTAAGGACGGCTCTCCACGTATTTTGAGGCGCTGAACACGCTGGTGTGGTCCGTTTTTGTATAGGAGGCTCCGTTGGCGAAAAAAAATTATTATCTCGAAAACTACGAGAGCTAGAAACAAACCGAGTCCAGTTTTGGAATCTCCAGGGTCGAAATAGTCCTGGTGAATTATTTCAGAATTTTCTGAAACCTCGATTTTTTTGAAAAAATCAAAACACCCCCCCCTTTGAAAATTTCACAAAAATTTTAAAAAATAAATTTGCGATTTAAGGACGGCTCTCCACGTATTTTGGGGCGCTGAACACGCTGGTGTGGTCCGTTTTTGTGTAGGAGGCTCCGTTGGCGAGAAAAAATTAATATCTCGAAAACTACGAGAGCTAGAAACAAACCGAGTCCAGTTTTGGAATCTCCAGGGTCGAAATAGTCCTGGTGAATTATTTCAGAATTTTCTGAAACCTCGATTTTTTTGAAAAAAATCACCCCCCCCCCCCTTGAAAATTTCACAAAAATTTTAAAAAATAAATTTGCGATTTAAGGACGGCTCTCCACGTATTTTGGGGCGCTGAACACGCTGGTGTGGTCCGTTTTTGTGTAGGAGGCTCCGTTGGCGAGAAAACATTTATATCTCGAAAACTACGAGAGCTAGAAACAAACCGAGTCCAGTTTTGGAATCTCCAGGGTCGAAATAGTCCTGGTGAATTATTTCAGAATTTTCTGAAACCTCGATTTTTTTGAAAAAAATCACCCCCCCCCCCCTTGAAAATTTCACAAAAATTTTAAAAAATAAATTTGCGATTTAAGGACGGCTCTCCACGTATTTTGGGGCGCTGAACACGCTGGTGTGGTCCGTTTTTGTGTAGGAGGCTCCGTTGGCGAGAAAACATTTATATCTCGAAAACTACGAGAGCTAGAAACAAACCGAGTCCAGTTTTGGAATCTCCAGGGTCGAAATAGTCCTGGTGAATTATTTCAGAATTTTCTGAAACCTCGATTTTTTTGAAAAAAATCAAAACCCCCCCCCTTGAAAATTTCACAAAAATTAAAAAAAATAAATTTGCGATTTAAGGACGGCTCTCCACGTATTTTGGGGCGCTGAACACGCTGGTGTGGTCCGTTTTTGTGTAGGAGGCTCCGTTGGCAAGAAAACATTTATATCTCGAAAACTACGAGAGCTAGAAACAAACCGGGTCCAGTTTTGGAATTTCCAGGGTCGAAATAGTCCTGGTGAATTATTTCAGAATTTTCTGAAACCTCGATTTTTTTGAAAAAAATCAAAACCCCCCCCCTTGAAAATTTCACAAAAATTTTAAAAAATAAATTTGCGATTTAATGACGGCTCTCCACGTATTTTGGGGCGCTGAACACGCTGGTGTGGTCCGTTTTTGTGTAGGAGGCTCCGTTGGCGAGAAAACATTTATATCTCGAAAACTACGAGAGCTAGAAACAAACCGAGTCCAGTTTTGGAATCTCCAGGGTCGAAATAGTCCTGGTGAATTATTTCAGAATTTTCTGAAACCTCGATTTTTTTGAAAAAAATCAAAACACCCCCCCCTTTGAAAATTTCACAAAAATTTTAAAAAATAAATTTGCGATTTAAGGACGGCTCTCCACGTATTTTGAGGCGCTGAACACGCTGGTGTGGTCCGTTTTTGTATAGGAGGCTCCGTTGGCGAAAAAAAATTATTATCTCGAAAACTACGAGAGCTAGAAACAAACCGAGTCCAGTTTTGGAATCTCCAGGGTCGAAATAGTCCTGGTGAATTATTTCAGAATTTTCTGAAACCTCGATTTTTTTGAAAAAAATCACCCCCCCCCCCTTGAAAATTTCACAAAAATTTTAAAAAATAAATTTGCGATTTAAGGACGGCTCTCCACGTATTTTGGGGCGCTGAACACGCTGGTGTGGTCCGTTTTTGTGTAGGAGGCTCCGTTGGCGAGAAAACATTTATATCTCGAAAACTACGAGAGCTAGAAACAAACCGAGTCCAGTTTTGGAATCTCCAGGGTCGAAATAGTCCTGGTGAATTATTTCAGAATTTTCTGAAACCTCGATTTTTTTGAAAAAAATCAAAACCCCCCCCCTTGAAAATTTCACAAAAATTTTAAAAAATAAATTTGCGATTTAAGGACGGCTCTCCACGTATTTTGGGGCGCTGAACACGCTGGTGTGGTCCGTTTTTGTGTAGGAGGCTCCGTTGGCGAGAAAACATTTATATCTCGAAAACTACGAGAGCTAGAAACAAACCGAGTCCAGTTTTGGATTCTCCAGGGTCGAAATAGTCCTGGTGAATTATATCAGAATTTTCTGAAACCTTGATTTTTTTGAAAAAAATCAAAACACCCCCCCCTTTGAAAATTTCTCAAAAAATTAAAAAAAAAATTGCGATTTAAGGACGGCTCTCCACGTATTTTGGGGCGCTGAACACGCTGGTGTGGTCCGTTTTTGTGTAGGAGGCTCCGTTGGCGAGAAAAAATTAATATCTCGAAAACTACGAGAGCTAGAAACAAACCGAGTCCAGTTTTGGAATCTCCAGGGTCGAAATAGTCCTGGTGAATTATTTCAGAATTTTCTGAAACCTCGATTTTTTTGAAAAAAATCACCCCCCCCCCCTTGAAAATTTCACAAAAATTTTAAAAAATAAATTTGCGATTTAAGGACGGCTCTCCACGTATTTTGGGGCGCTGAACACGCTGGTGTGGTCCGTTTTTGTGTAGGAGGCTCCGTTGGCGAGAAAACATTTATATCTCGAAAACTACGAGAGCTAGAAACAAACCGAGTCCAGTTTTGGAATCTCCAGGGTCGAAATAGTCCTGGTGAATTATTTCAGAATTTTCTGAAACCTCGATTTTTTTGAAAAAAATCAAAACCCCCCCCCCTTGAAAATTTCACAAAAATTAAAAAAAATAAATTTGCGATTTAAGGACGGCTCTCCACGTATTTTGGGGCGCTGAACACGCTGGTGTGGTCCGTTTTTGTGTAGGAGGCTCCGTTGGCGAGAAAACATTTATATCTCGAAAACTACGAGAGCTAGAAACAAACCGAGTCCAGTTTTGGATTCTCCAGGGTCGAAATAGTCCTGGTGAATTATATCAGAATTTTCTGAAACCTCAATTTTTTTGAAATAAATCAAAACACCCCCCCCCTTTGAAAATTTCACAAAAAATTTAAAAAAAAAAATTGCGATTTAAGGACGGCTCTCCACGTATTTTGGGGCGCTGAACACGCTGCTGTGGTCCGTTTTTGTGTAGGAGGCTCCGTTGGCGAAAAAAAATTAATATCTCGAACACTACGAGAGCTAGAAACAAACCGAGTCCAGTTTTGGAATCTCCAGGGTCGAAATAGTCCTGGTGAATTATTTCAGAATTTTCTGAAACCTCGATTTTTTTGAAAAAAATCAAAACCCCCCCCCCTTGAAAATTTCACAAAAATTTTAAAAAATAAATTTGCGATTTAAGGACGGCTCTCCACGTATTTTGGGGCGCTGAACACGCTGGTGTGGTCCGTTTTTGTGTAGGAGGCTCCGTTGGCGAGAAAACATTTATATCTCGAAAACTACGAGAGCTAGAAACAAACCGAGTCCAGTTTTGGAATCTCCAGGGTCGAAATAGTCCTGGTGAATTATATCAGAATTTTCTGAAACCTCGATTTTTTTGAAAAAAATCAAAACACCCCCCCCTTTGAAAATTTCACAAAAATTTTAAAAAATAAATTTGCGATTTAAGGACGGCTCTCCACGTATTTTGAGGCGCTGAACACGCTGGTGTGGTCCGTTTTTTTATAGGAGGCTCCGTTGGCGAAAAAAAATTAATATCTCGAAAACTACGAGAGCTAGAAACAAACCGAGTCCAGTTTTGGAATCTCCAGGGTCGAAATAGTCCTGGTGAATTATTTCAGAATTTTCTGAAACCTCGATTTTTTTGAAAAAAATCAAACCCCCCCCCTCCCTTGAAAATTTCACAAAAAATTAAAAAAAAAAAAATGCGATTTAAGGAAGACTCTCCACGTATTTTGGGGCGCTGAACACGCTGGTGTGGTCCGTTTTTGTGTAGGAGGCTCCGTTGGCGAGAAAAAATTAATATCTCGAAAACTACGAGAGCTAGAAACAAACCGAGTCCAGTTTTGGAATCTCCAGGGTCGAAATAGTCCTGGTGAATTATTTCAGAATTTTCTGAAACCTCGATTTTTTTGAAAAAAATCAAAACCCCCCCCCTTGAAAATTTCACAAAAATTTTAAAAAATAAATTTGCGATTTAAGGACGGCTCTCCACGTATTTTGGAGCGCTGAACACGCTGGTGTGGTCCGTTTTTGTGTAGGAGGCTCCGTTGGCGAGAAAACATTTATATCTCGAAAACTACGAGAGCTAGAAACAAACCGAGTCCAGTTTTGGAATCTCTAGGGTCGAAATAGTCCTGGTGAATTATTTCAGAATTTTCTGAAACCTCGATTTTTTTGAAAAAAATCAAAACCCCCCCCCTTGAAAATTTCACAAAAATTTTAAAAAATAAATTTGCGATTTAAGGACGGCTCTCCACGTATTTTGGGGCGCTGAACACGCTGGTGTGGTCCGTTTTTGTGTAGGAGGCTCCGTTGGCGAGAAAAAATTAATATTTCGAAAACTACGAGAGCTAGAAACAAACCGAGTCCAGTTTTGGAATCTCCAGGGTCGAAATAGTCCTGGTGAATTATTTCAGAATTTTCTGAAACCTCGATTTTTTTGAAAACAATCAAAACACTCCCCCCTTTGAAAATTTCACAAAAATTTTAAAAAATAAATTTGCGATTTAAGGACGGCTCTCCACGTATTTTGAGGCGCTGAACACGCTGGTGTGGTCCGTTTTTGTATAGGAGGCTCCGTTGGCGAAAAAAAATTATTATCTCGAAAACTACGAGAGCTAGAAACAAACCGAGTCCAGTTTTGGAATCTCCAGGGTCGAAATAGTCCTGGTGAATTATTTCAGAATTTTCTGAAACCTCGATTTTTTTGAAAAAAATCAAAACCCCCCCCCCTTGAAAATTTCACAAAAATTTTAAAAAATAAATTTGCGATTTAAGGACGGCTCTCCACGTATTTTGGGGCGCTGAACACGCTGGTGTGGTCCGTTTTTGTATAGGAGGCTCCGTTGGCGAAAAAAAATTAATATCTCGAAAACTACGAGAGCTAGAAACAAACCGAGTCCAGTTTTGGAATCTCCAGGGTCGAAATAGTCCTGGTGAATTATTTCAGAATTTTCTGAAACCTCGATTTTTTTGAAAAAAATCAAAACCCCCCCCCCCCTTGAAAATTTCACAAAAATTTTAGAAAATAAATTTGCGATTTAAGGACGGCTCTCCACGTATTTTGGGGCGCTGAACACGCTGGTGTGGTCCGTTTTTGTGTAGGAGGCTCCGTTGGCGAGAAAACATTTATATCTCGAAAACTACGAGAGCTAGAAACAAACCGGGTCCAGTTTTGGAATTTCCAGGGTCGAAATAGTCCTGGTGAATTATTTCAGAATTTTCTGAAACCTCGATTTTTTTGAAAAAAATCAAAACCCCCCCCCTTGAAAATTTCACAAAAATTTTAAAAAATAAATTTGCGATTTAAGGACGGCTCTCCACGTATTTTGGGGCGCTGAACACGCTGGTGTGGTCCGTTTTTGTGTAGGAGGCTCCGTTGGCGAGAAAACATTTATATCTCGAAAACTACGAGAGCTAGAAACAAACCGAGTCCAGTTTTGGAATCTCCAGGGTCGAAATAGTCCTGGTGAATTATTTCAGAATTTTCTGAAACCTCGATTTTTTTGAAAAAAATCAAAACACCCCCCCCTTTGAAAATTTCACAAAAATTTTAAAAAATAAATTTGCGATTTAAGGACGGCTCTCCACGTATTTTGAGGCGCTGAACACGCTGGTGTGGTCCGTTTTTGTATAGGAGGCTCCGTTGGCGAAAAAAAATTATTATCTCGAAAACTACGAGAGCTAGAAACAAACCGAGTCCAGTTTTGGAATCTCCAGGGTCGAAATAGTCCTGGTGAATTATTTCAGAATTTTCTGAAACCTCGATTTTTTTGAAAAAAATCAAAACACCCCCCCCTTTGAAAATTTCACAAAAATTTTAAAAAATAAATTTGCGATTTAAGGACGGCTCTCCACGTATTTTGGGGCGCTGAACACGCTGGTGTGGTCCGTTTTTGTGTAGGAGGCTCCGTTGGCGAGAAAAAATTAATATCTCGAAAACTACGAGAGCTAGAAACAAACCGAGTCCAGTTTTGGAATCTCCAGGGTCGAAATAGTCCTGGTGAATTATTTCAGAATTTTCTGAAACCTCGATTTTTTTGAAAAAAATCACCCCCCCCCCCCTTGAAAATTTCACAAAAATTTTAAAAAATAAATTTGCGATTTAAGGACGGCTCTCCACGTATTTTGGGGCGCTGAACACGCTGGTGTGGTCCGTTTTTGTGTAGGAGGCTCCGTTGGCGAGAAAACATTTATATCTCGAAAACTACGAGAGCTAGAAACAAACCGAGTCCAGTTTTGGAATCTCCAGGGTCGAAATAGTCCTGGTGAATTATTTCAGAATTTTCTGAAACCTCGATTTTTTTGAAAAAAATCACCCCCCCCCCCCTTGAAAATTTCACAAAAATTTTAAAAAATAAATTTGCGATTTAAGGACGGCTCTCCACGTATTTTGGGGCGCTGAACACGCTGGTGTGGTCCGTTTTTGTGTAGGAGGCTCCGTTCGCGAGAAAACATTTATATCTCGAAAACTACGAGAGCTAGAAACAAACCGAGTCCAGTTTTGGAATCTCCAGGGTCGAAATAGTCCTGGTGAATTATTTCAGAATTTTCTGAAACCTCGATTTTTTTGAAAAAAATCAAAACCCCCCCCCTTGAAAATTTCACAAAAATTAAAAAAAATAAATTTGCGATTTAAGGACGGCTCTCCACGTATTTTGGGGCGCTGAACACGCTGGTGTGGTCCGTTTTTGTGTAGGAGGCTCCGTTGGCGAGAAAACATTTATATCTCGAAAACTACGAGAGCTAGAAACAAACCGAGTCCAGTTTTGGATTCTCCAGGGTCGAAATAGTCCTGGTGAATTATATCAGAATTTTCTGAAACCTCAATTTTTTTGAAATAAATCAAAACACCCCCCCCCTTTGAAAATTTCACAAAAAATTTAAAAAAAAAAATTGCGATTTAAGGACGGCTCTCCACGTATTTTGGGGCGCTGAACACGCTGCTGTGGTCCGTTTTTGTGTAGGAGGCTCCGTTGGCGAAAAAAAATTAATATCTCGAACACTACGAGAGCTAGAAACAAACCGAGTCCAGTTTTGGAATCTCCAGGGTCGAAATAGTCCTGGTGAATTATTTCAGAATTTTCTGAAACCTCGATTTTTTTGAAAAAAATCAAAACCCCCCCCCTTTGAAAATTTCACAAAAAATTAAAAAAAAAATTGCGATTTAAGGACGGCTCTCCACGTATTTTGGGGCGCTGAACACGCTGGTGTGGTCCGTTTTTGTGTAGGAGGCTCCGTTGGCGAGAAAACATTTATATCTCGAAAACTACGAGAGCTAGAAACAAACCGAGTCCAGTTTTGGAATCTCCAGGGTCGAAATAGTCCTGGTGAATTATTTCAGAATTTTCTGAAACCTCGATTTTTTTGAAAAAAATCAAACCCCCCCCTCCCTTGAAAATTTCACAAAAAATTAAAAAAAAAAAATGCGATTTAAGGAAGACTCTCCACGTATTTTGGGGCGCTGAACACGCTGGTGTGGTCCGTTTTTGTGTAGGAGGCTCCGTTGGCGAGAAAAAATTAATATCTCGAAAACTACGAGAGCTAGAAACAAACCGAGTCCAGTTTTGGAATCTCCAGGGTCGAAATAGTCCTGGTGAATTATTTCAGAATTTTCTGAAACCTCGATTTTTTTGAAAAAATCAAAACCCCCCCCCTTGAAAATTTCACAAAAATTTTAAAAAATAAATTTGCGATTTAAGGACGGCTCTCCACGTATTTTGGGGCGCTGAACACGCTGGTGTGGTCCGTTTTTGTGTAGGAGGCTCCGTTGGCGAGAAAAAATTAATATTTCGAAAACTACGAGAGCTAGAAACAAACCGAGTCCAGTTTTGGAATCTCCAGGGTCGAAATAGTCCTGGTGAATTATTTCAGAATTTTCTGAAACCTCGATTTTTTTGAAAACAATCAAAACCCCCCCCCTTGAAAATTTCACAAAAATTTAAAAAAATAAATTTGCGATTTAAGGACGGCTCTCCACGTATTTTGGGGCGCTGAACACGCTGGTGTGGTCCGTTTTTGTGTAGGAGGCTCCGTTGGCGAGAAAACATTTATATCTCGAAAACTACGAGAGCTAGAAACAAACCGAGTCCAGTTTTGGAATCTCCAGGATCGAAATAGTCCTGGTGAATTATATCAGAATTTTCTGAAACCTTGATTTTTTTGAAAAAAATCAAAACACCCCCCCCTTGAAAATTTCACAAAAATTTTAAAAAATAAATTTGCGATTTAAGGACGGGTCTCCACGTATTTTGGGGCGCTGAACACGCTGGTGTGGTCCGTTTTTGTGTAGGAGGCTCCGTTGGCGAGAAAAAATTAATATCTCGAAAACTACGAGAGCTAGAAACAAACCGAGTCCAGTTTTGGAATCTCCAGGGTCGAAATAGTCCTGGTGAATTATTTCAGAATTTTCTGAAACCTCGATTTTTTTGAAAAAAATCAAAACCCCCCCCCCTTGAAAATTTCACAAAAATTTTAAAAAATAAATTTGCGATTTAAGGACGGCTCTCCACGTATTTTGGAGCGCTGAACACGCTGGTGTGGTCCGTTTTTGTGTAGGAGGCTCCGTTGGCGAGAAAACATTTATATCTCGAAAACTACGAGAGCTAGAAACAAACCGAGTCCAGTTTTGGAATCTCCAGGGTCGAAATAGTCCTGGTGAATTATTTCAGAATTTTCTGAAACCTCGATTTTTTTGAAAAAAATCAAACCCCCCCCCCCCTTGAAAATTTCACAAAAATTTTAAAAAATATATTTGCGATTTAAGGACGGCTCTCCACGTATTTTGGGGCGCTGAACACGCTGGTGTGGTCCGTTTTTGTGTAGGAGGCTCCGTTGGCAAAAAAAAATTAATATCTCGAAAACTACGAGTGCTAGAAACAAACACTACACCACACTACACTACACTACACTACACTACACTACACTACACTACACTACACTACACTACACTACACTACACTACACTACACTACACTACACTACACTACACTACACTACACTACACTCCACTACACTACACTACACTACACTACACTACACTACACTACACTACACTACAATACACTACACTACACTACACTACACTACACTACACTACACTACACTACACTACACTACTCTACACTACACTACTCTACACTAAACTAAACTAAACTGCACTTAACTAAACTAAACTAAACTCAACTCAACTCAACTCAACTAAACTCAACTAACTCAACTAAACTCAACTCAACTAACTCTATTCTACTCTACTCTACTCTTCTCTACTCTAATCAACTCTAATCTACTCTAATCTAATCTACTCTAATCTACTCTAACCTACTCTAATCTACTCAACTCTACTCAACTCTACTCAACTAAAACTAAACTTAAACTAAACTAAATCTAAACTAAAACTAAACTGCACATTTTCACATTTACACTTTTACACATTTACACATCTACACTTTTACACTTTTACACTTTTACACTTTTACACTTTTACATTTTTACACTTTTACACTTTTACAATTTTACGCTTTTACATTTTTACACTTTTACACTTTTACACTTTTACACTTTTACACTTTTACACTTTTACACTTTTACACTTTTACACTTTTACACTTTTACACTTTTACACTTTTACACTTTTACACTTTTACACTTTTACACTTTTACACTTTTACACTTTTACACTTGTACACTTTTACACTTTTACACTTGTACACTTTTACACTTGTACACTTTTACACATTTACACATTTACACTTTTACACTTTTGCACTTTTGCACTTTTGCACTTTTCCTCGTTTATACGTTTACACTTTTACACTTTTACACTTTTACACTTTTACACTTTTACACATTTACATATTTACACATTTACACATTTACACATTTACACTTTTACACTCTTACACTTTTACACTTTTACACTATTACACTTTTACACTATTACACTTTTACACTTTTACACTCTTACACTTTAACACTATTACACTTTTACACTTTTACACTTTTACACTTTTACACTTTTACACTTTTACACTTTTACACTTTTACACTTTTACACGTTTACACTTTTGTATTTTTACACTTTTACACTTTTACACTTTTACACTTTTGTACTTTTACACTTTTACACTTTGACACTTTTACACTTTTACACTTGGACTTGGACTTGGACTTGGATTTGGACTTAGACTTTGACTTTGACACACGCTGGTGTGGTCCGTTTTTGTGTAGGAGGCTCCGTTGGCGAAAATAAATTAATATCTCGAAAACTACGAGAGCTAGAAACAAACCGAGTCCAGTTTTGGAATCTCCAGGGTCGAAATAGTCCTGGTGAATTATTTCAGAATTTTCTGAAACCTCGATTTTTTTGAAAAAAATCAAACCTACCCCCCCCTTGAAAATTTCACAAAAATTTTAAAAAATAAATTTGCGATTTAAGGACGGCTCTCCACGTATTTTGGGGCGCTGAACACGCTGGTGTGGTCCGTTTTTGTGTAGGAGGCTCCGTTGGCGAGAAAACATTTATATCTCGAAAACTACGAGAGCTAGAAACAAACCGAGTCCAGTTTTGGAATCTCCAGGGTCGAAATAGTCCTGGTGAATTATTTCAGAATTTTCTGAAACCTCGATTTTTTTGAAAAAAATCAAACCCCCCCCCCCCCTTGAAAATTTCACAAAAATTTTAAAAAATAAATTTGCGATTTAAGGACGGCTCTCCACGTATTTTGGGGCGCTGAACACGCTGGTGTGGTCCGTTTTTGTGTAGGAGGCTCCGTTGGCGAGAAAACATTTATATCTCGAAAACTACGAGAGCTAGAAACAAACCGAGTCCAGTTTTGGAATCTCCAGGGTCGAAATAGTCCTGGTGAATTATTTCAGAATTTTCTGAAACCTCGATTTTTTTGAAAAAAATCAAAACCCCCCCCCTTGAAAATTTCACAAAAATTTTAAAAAATAAATTTGCGATTTAAGGACGGCTCTCCACGTATTTTGGGGCGCTGAACACGCTGGTGTGGTCCGTTTTTGTGTAGGAGGCTCCGTTGGCGAGAAAACATTTATATCTCGAAAACTACGAGAGCTAGAAACAAACCGAGTCCAGTTTTGGAATCTCCAGGGTCGAAATAGTCCTGGTGAATTATTTCAGAATTTTCTGAAACCACGATTTTTTTGAAAAAAATCAAAGCCCCCCCCCCTTGAAAATTTCACAAAAATTTTAAAAAATAAATTTGCGGTTTAAGGACGGCTATCCACGTATTTTGGGGCGCTGAACACGCTGGTGTGGTCCGTTTTTGTGTAGGAGGCTCCGTTGGCAAAAAAAAATTAATATCTCCAAAACTACGAGTGCTAGAAACAAACCGAGTCCAGTTTTGGAATCTCCAGGGTCGAAATAGTCCTGGTGAATTATTTCAGAATTTTCTGAAACCTCGATTTTTTTGAAAAAAATCAAAACACCCCCCCCTTTGAAAATTTCTCAAAAAATAAAAAAAAAAAAATTGCGATTTAAGGACGGCTCTCCACGTATTTTGGGGCGCTGAACACGCTGGTGTGGTCCGTTTTTGTGTAGGAGGCTCCGTTGGCGAGAAAAAATTAATATCTCGAAAACTACGAGAGCTAGAAACAAACCGAGTCCAGTTTTGGAATCTCCAGGGTCGAAATAGTCCTGGTGAATTATTTCAGAATTTTCTGAAACCTCGATTTTTTTGAAAAAAATCAAAACACCCCCCCCTTTGAAAATTTCACAAAAATTTAAAAAAATAAATTTGCGATTTAAGGACGGCTCTCCACGTATTTTGGGGCGCTGAACACGCTGGTGTGGTCCGTTTTTGTGTAGGAGGCTCCGTTGGCGAGAAAACATTTATATCTCGAAAACTACGAGAGCTAGAAACAAACCGAGTCCAGTTTTGGAATCTCCAGGGTCGAAATAGTCCTGGTGAATTATTTCAGAATTTTCTGAAACCTCGATTTTTTTGAAATAAATCAAAACACCCCCCCCTTTGAAAATTTCACAAAAAATTAAAAAAAAAAAATTGCGATTTAAGGATGGCTCTCCACGTATTTTGGGGCGCTGAACACGCTGGTGTGGTCCGTTTTTGTGTAGGAGGCTCCGTTGGCGAGAAAAAATTAATATCTCGAAAACTACGAGAGCTAGAAACAAACCGAGTCCAGTTTTGGAATCTCCAGGGTCGAAATAGTCCTGGTGAATTATTTCAGAATTTTCTGAAACCTCGATATTTTTGAAAAAAATCAAAACACCCCCCCCTTTGAAAATTTCTCAAAAAATAAAAAAAAAAAAATTGCGATTTAAGGACGGCTCTCCACGTATTTTGGGGCGCTGAACACGCTGGTGTGGTCCGTTTTTGTGTTGGAGGCTCCGTTGGCGAGAAAAAATTAATATCTCGAAAACTACGAGAGCTAGAAACAAACCGAGTCCAGTTTTGGAATCTCCAGGGTCGAAATAGTCCTGGTGAATTATTTCAGAATTTTCTGAAACCTCGATTTTTTTGAAAAAAATCAAAACACCCCCCCCTTTGAAAATTTCACAAAAATTTAAAAAAATAAATTTGCGATTTAAGGACGGCTCTCCACGTATTTTGGGGCGCTGAACACGCTGGTGTGGTCCGTTTTTGTGTAGGAGGCTCCGTTGGCGAGAAAACATTTATATCTCGAAAACTACGAGAGCTAGAAACAAACCGAGTCCAGTTTTGGAATCTCCAGGGTCGAAATAGTCCTGGTGAATTATTTCAGAATTTTCTGAAACCTCGATTTTTTTGAAATAAATCAAAACACCCCCCCCTTTGAAAATTTCACAAAAAATTAAAAAAAAAAAATTGCGATTTAAGGATGGCTCTCCACGTATTTTGGGGCGCTGAACACGCTGGTGTGGTCCGTTTTTGTGTAGGAGGCTCCGTTGGCGAGAAAAAATTAATATCTCGAAAACTACGAGAGCTAGAAACAAACCGAGTCCAGTTTTGGAATCTCCAGGGTCGAAATAGTCCTGGTGAATTATATCAGAATTTTATGAAACCTTGATTTTTTTGAAAAAAATCAAAACACCTCCCTTTGAAAATTTCTCAAAAAATTAAAAAAAAAAAATTGCGATTTAAGAACGGCTCTCCACGTATTTTGTGGCGCTGAACACGCTGCTGTGGTCCGTTTTTGTGTAGGAGGCTCCGTTGGCGAGAAAACATTTATATCTCGAAAACTACTAGAGCTAGAAACAAACCGAGTCCAGTTTTGGAATTTCCAGGGTCGAAATAGTCCTGGTGAATTATTTCAGAATTTTCTGAAACCTCGATTTTTTTGAAAAAAATCAAAACCCCCCCCCCTTGAAAATTTCACAAAAATTTTAGAAAATAAATTTGCGATTTAAGGACGGCTCTCCACGTATTTTGGGGCGCTGAACACGCTGGTGTGGTCCGTTTTTGTGTAGGAGGCTCCGTTGGCGAGAAAACATTTATATCTCGAAAACTACGAGAGCTAGAAACAAACCGAGTCCAGTTTTGGAATTTCCAGGGTCGAAATAGTCCTGGTGAATTATTTCAGAATTTTCTGAAACCTCGATTTTTTTGAAAAAAATCAAAACCCCCCCCCTTGAAAATTTCACAAAAATTTTAAAAAATAAATTTGCGATTTAAGGACGGCTCTCCACGTATTTTGGGGCGCTGAACACGCTGGTGTGGTCCGTTTTTGTGTAGGAGGCTCCGTTGGCGAGAAAACATTTATATCTCGAAAACTACGAGAGCTAGAAACAAACAAAGTCCAGTTTTGGAATCTCCAGGGTCGAAATAGTCCTGGTGAATTATTTCAGAATTTTCTGAAACCTCGATTTTTTTGAAAAAAATCAAAACCCCCCCCCCTTGAAAATTTCACAAAAATTTTAAAAAATAAATTTGCGATTTAAGGACGGCTCTCCACGTATTTTGGGGCGCTGAACACGCTGGTGTGGTCCGTTTTTGTGTAGGAGGCTCCGTTGGCGAGAAAAAATTAATATTTCGAAAACTACGAGAGCTAGAAACAAACCGAGTCCAGTTTTGGAATCTCCAGGGTCGAAATAGTCCTGGTGAATTATTTCAGAATTTTCTGAAACCTCGATTTTTTTGAAAAAAATCAAAACCCCCCCCCTTGAAAATTTCACAAAAATTTTAAAAAATAAATTTGCGATTTAAAGACGGCTCTCCACGTATTTTGGGGCGCTGAACACGCTGGTGTGGTCCGTTTTTGTGTAGGAGGCTCCGTTGGCGAGAAAACATTTATATCTCGAAAACTACGAGAGCTAGAAACAAACCGAGTCCAGTTTTGGAATCTCCAGGGTCGAAATAGTCCTGGTGAATTATTTCAGAATTTTCTGAAACCTCGATTTTTTTGAAAAAAATCAAACCCCCCCCTCCCTTGAAAATTTCACAAAAAATTAAAAAAAAAAAAATGCGATTTAAGGAAGACTCTCCACGTATTTTGGGGCGCTGAACACGCTGGTGTGGTCCGTTTTTGTGTAGGAGGCTCCGTTGGCGAGAAAAAATTAATATCTCGAAAACTACGAGAGCTAGAAACAAACCGAGTCCAGTTTTGGAATCTCCAGGGTCGAAATAGTCCTGGTGAATTATTTCAGAATTTTCTGAAACCTCGATTTTTTTGAAAAAAATCAAAACCCCCCCCCTTGAAAATTTCACAAAAATTTTAAAAAATAAATTTGCGATTTAAGGACGGCTCTCCACGTATTTTGGAGCGCTGAACACGCTGGTGTGGTCCGTTTTTGTGTAGGAGGCTCCGTTGGCGAGAAAACATTTATATCTCGAAAACTACGAGAGCTAGAAACAAACCGAGTCCAGTTTTGGAATCTCTAGGGTCGAAATAGTCCTGGTGAATTATTTCAGAATTTTCTGAAACCTCGATTTTTTTGAAAAAAATCAAAACCCCCCCCCTTGAAAATTTCACAAAAATTTTAAAAAATAAATTTGCGATTTAAGGACGGCTCTCCACGTATTTTGGGGCGCTGAACACGCTGGTGTGGTCCGTTTTTGTGTAGGAGGCTCCGTTGGCGAGAAAAAATTAATATTTCGAAAACTACGAGAGCTAGAAACAAACCGAGTCCAGTTTTGGAATCTCCAGGGTCGAAATAGTCCTGGTGAATTATTTCAGAATTTTCTGAAACCTCGATTTTTTTGAAAAAAATCACCCCCCCCCCCCTTGAAAATTTCACAAAAATTTTAAAAAATAAATTTGCGATTTAAGGACGGCTCTCCACGTATTTTGGGGCGCTGAACACGCTGGTGTGGTCCGTTTTTGTGTAGGAGGCTCCGTTGGCGAGAAAACATTTATATCTCGAAAACTACGAGAGCTAGAAACAAACCGAGTCCAGTTTTGGAATCTCCAGGGTCGAAATAGTCCTGGTGAATTATTTCAGAATTTTCTGAAACCTCGATTTTTTTGAAAAAAATCACCCCCCCCCCCCCTTGAAAATTTCACAAAAATTTTAAAAAATAAATTTGCGATTTAAGGACGGCTCCCCACGTATTTTGGGGCGCTGAACACGCTGGTGTGGTCCGTTTTTGTGTAGGAGGCTCCGTTCGCGAGAAAACATTTATATCTCGAAAACTACGAGAGCTAGAAACAAACCGAGTCCAGTTTTGGAATCTCCAGGGTCGAAATAGTCCTGGTGAATTATTTCAGAATTTTCTGAAACCTCGATTTTTTTGAAAAAAATCAAAACCCCCCCCCTTGAAAATTTCACAAAAATTAAAAAAAATAAATTTGCGATTTAAGGACGGCTCTCCACGTATTTTGGGGCGCTGAACACGCTGGTGTGGTCCGTTTTTGTGTAGGAGGCTCCGTTGGCGAGAAAACATTTATATCTCGAAAACTACGAGAGCTAGAAACAAACCGAGTCCAGTTTTGGATTCTCCAGGGTCGAAATAGTCCTGGTGAATTATATCAGAATTTTCTGAAACCTCAATTTTTTTGAAATAAATCAAAACACCCCCCCCCTTTGAAAATTTCACAAAAAATTTAAAAAAAAAAATTGCGATTTAAGGACGGCTCTCCACGTATTTTGGGGCGCTGAACACGCTGCTGTGGTCCGTTTTTGTGTAGGAGGCTCCGTTGGCGAAAAAAAATTAATATCTCGAACACTACGAGAGCTAGAAACAAACCGAGTCCAGTTTTGGAATCTCCAGGGTCGAAATAGTCCTGGTGAATTATTTCAGAATTTTCTGAAACCTCGATTTTTTTGAAAAAAATCAAAACCCCCCCCCTTTGAAAATTTCACAAAAAATTAAAAAAAAAATTGCGATTTAAGGACGGCTCTCCACGTATTTTGGGGCGCTGAACACGCTGGTGTGGTCCGTTTTTGTGTAGGAGGCTCCGTTGGCGAGAAAACATTTATATCTCGAAAACTACGAGAGCTAGAAACAAACCGAGTCCAGTTTTGGAATCTCCAGGGTCGAAATAGTCCTGGTGAATTATTTCAGAATTTTCTGAAACCTCGATTTTTTTGAAAAAAATCAAACCCCCCCCTCCCTTGAAAATTTCACAAAAAATTAAAAAAAAAAAATGCGATTTAAGGAAGACTCTCCACGTATTTTGGGGCGCTGAACACGCTGGTGTGGTCCGTTTTTGTGTAGGAGGCTCCGTTGGCGAGAAAAAATTAATATCTCGAAAACTACGAGAGCTAGAAACAAACCGAGTCCAGTTTTGGAATCTCCAGGGTCGAAATAGTCCTGGTGAATTATTTCAGAATTTTCTGAAACCTCGATTTTTTTGAAAAAATCAAAACCCCCCCCCTTGAAAATTTCACAAAAATTTTAAAAAATAAATTTGCGATTTAAGGACGGCTCTCCACGTATTTTGGGGCGCTGAACACGCTGGTGTGGTCCGTTTTTGTGTAGGAGGCTCCGTTGGCGAGAAAAAATTAATATTTCGAAAACTACGAGAGCTAGAAACAAACCGAGTCCAGTTTTGGAATCTCCAGGGTCGAAATAGTCCTGGTGAATTATTTCAGAATTTTCTGAAACCTCGATTTTTTTGAAAACAATCAAAACCCCCCCCCTTGAAAATTTCACAAAAATTTAAAAAAATAAATTTGCGATTTAAGGACGGCTCTCCACGTATTTTGGGGCGCTGAACACGCTGGTGTGGTCCGTTTTTGTGTAGGAGGCTCCGTTGGCGAGAAAACATTTATATCTCGAAAACTACGAGAGCTAGAAACAAACCGAGTCCAGTTTTGGAATCTCCAGGGTCGAAATAGTCCTGGTGAATTATATCAGAATTTTCTGAAACCTTGATTTTTTTGAAAAAAATCAAAACACCCCCCCCTTGAAAATTTCACAAAAATTTTAAAAAATAAATTTGCGATTTAAGGACGGGTCTCCACGTATTTTGGGGCGCTGAACACGCTGGTGTGGTCCGTTTTTGTGTAGGAGGCTCCGTTGGCGAGAAAAAATTAATATCTCGAAAACTACGAGAGCTAGAAACAAACCGAGTCCAGTTTTGGAATCTCCAGGGTCGAAATAGTCCTGGTGAATTATTTCAGAATTTTCTGAAACCTCGATTTTTTTGAAAAAAATCAAAACCCCCCCCCCTTGAAAATTTCACAAAAATTTTAAAAAATAAATTTGCGATTTAAGGACGGCTCTCCACGTATTTTGGAGCGCTGAACACGCTGGTGTGGTCCGTTTTTGTGTAGGAGGCTCCGTTGGCGAGAAAACATTTATATCTCGAAAACTACGAGAGCTAGAAACAAACCGAGTCCAGTTTTGGAATCTCCAGGGTCGAAATAGTCCTGGTGAATTATTTCAGAATTTTCTGAAACCTCGATTTTTTTGAAAAAAATCAAACCCCCCCCCCCCTTGAAAATTTCACAAAAATTTTAAAAAATATATTTGCGATTTAAGGACGGCTCTCCACGTATTTTGGGGCGCTGAACACGCTGGTGTGGTCCGTTTTTGTGTAGGAGGCTCCGTTGGCAAAAAAAAATTAATATCTCGAAAACTACGAGTGCTAGAAACAAACACTACACCACACTACACTACACTACACTACACTACACTACACTACACTACACTACACTACACTACACTACACTACACTACACTACACTACACTACACTACACTACACTACACTACACTACACTCCACTACACTACACTACACTACACTACACTACACTACACTACACTACACTACACTACAATACACTACACTACACTACACTACACTACACTACACTACACTACACTACACTACACTACTCTACACTACACTACTCTACACTAAACTAAACTAAACTGCACTTAACTAAACTAAACTAAACTCAACTCAACTCAACTCAACTAAACTCAACTAACTCAACTAAACTCAACTCAACTAACTCTATTCTACTCTACTCTACTCTTCTCTACTCTAATCAACTCTAATCTACTCTAATCTAATCTACTCTAATCTACTCTAACCTACTCTAATCTACTCAACTCTACTCAACTCTACTCAACTAAAACTAAACTTAAACTAAACTAAATCTAAACTAAAACTAAACTGCACATTTTCACATTTACACTTTTACACATTTACACATCTACACTTTTACACTTTTACACTTTTACACTTTTACACTTTTACATTTTTACACTTTTACACTTTTACAATTTTACGCTTTTACATTTTTACACTTTTACACTTTTACACTTTTACACTTTTACACTTTTACACTTTTACACTTTTACACTTTTACACTTTTACACTTTTACACTTTTACACTTTTACACTTTTACACTTTTACACTTTTACACTTTTACACTTTTACACTTTTACACTTTTACACTTTTACACTTGTACACTTTTACACTTTTACACTTGTACACTTTTACACTTGTACACTTTTACACATTTACACATTTACACTTTTACACTTTTGCACTTTTGCACTTTTGCACTTTTCCTCGTTTATACGTTTACACTTTTACACTTTTACACTTTTACACTTTTACACTTTTACACATTTACATATTTACACATTTACACATTTACACATTTACACTTTTACACTCTTACACTTTTACACTTTTACACTATTACACTTTTACACTATTACACTTTTACACTTTTACACTTTTACACTCTTACACTTTAACACTATTACACTTTTACACTTTTACACTTTTACACTTTTACACTTTTACACTTTTACACTTTTACACTTTTACACGTTTACACTTTTGTATTTTTACACTTTTACACTTTTACACTTTTACACTTTTGTACTTTTACACTTTTACACTTTGACACTTTTACACTTTTACACTTGGACTTGGACTTGGACTTGGATTTGGACTTAGACTTTGACTTTGACACACGCTGGTGTGGTCCGTTTTTGTGTAGGAGGCTCCGTTGGCGAAAATAAATTAATATCTCGAAAACTACGAGAGCTAGAAACAAACCGAGTCCAGTTTTGGAATCTCCAGGGTCGAAATAGTCCTGGTGAATTATTTCAGAATTTTCTGAAACCTCGATTTTTTTGAAAAAAATCAAACCTACCCCCCCCTTGAAAATTTCACAAAAATTTTAAAAAATAAATTTGCGATTTAAGGACGGCTCTCCACGTATTTTGGGGCGCTGAACACGCTGGTGTGGTCCGTTTTTGTGTAGGAGGCTCCGTTGGCGAGAAAACATTTATATCTCGAAAACTACGAGAGCTAGAAGCAAACCGAGTCCAGTTTTGGAATCTCCAGGGTCGAAATAGTCCTGGTGAATTATTTCAGAATTTTCTGAAACCTCGATTTTTTTGAAAAAAATCAAACCCCCCCCCCCCCTTGAAAATTTCACAAAAATTTTAAAAAATAAATTTGCGATTTAAGGACGGCTCTCCACGTATTTTGGGGCGCTGAACACGCTGGTGTGGTCCGTTTTTGTGTAGGAGGCTCCGTTGGCGAGAAAACATTTATATCTCGAAAACTACGAGAGCTAGAAACAAACCGAGTCCAGTTTTGGAATCTCCAGGGTCGAAATAGTCCTGGTGAATTATTTCAGAATTTTCTGAAACCTCGATTTTTTTGAAAAAAATCAAAACCCCCCCCCCCTTGAAAATTTCACAAAAATTTTAAAAAATAAATTTGCGGTTTAAGGACGGCTATCCACGTATTTTGGGGCGCTGAACACGCTGGTGTGGTCCGTTTTTGTGTAGGAGGCTCCGTTGGCGAGAAAACATTTATATCTCGAAAACTACGAGAGCTAGAAACAAACCGAGTCCAGTTTTGGAATCTCCAGGGTCGAAATAGTCCTGGTGAATTATTTCAGAATTTTCTGAAACCACGATTTTTTTGAAAAAAATCAAAACCCCCCCCCCTTGAAAATTTCACAAAAATTTTAAAAAATAAATTTGCGATTTAAGGACGGCTCTCCACGTATTTTGGGGCGCTGAACACGCTGGTGTGGTCCGTTTTTGTGTAGGAGGCTCCGTTGGCGAGAAAAAATTAATATTTCGAAAACTACGAGAGCTAGAAACAAACCGAGTCCAGTTTTGGAATCTCCAGGGTCGAAATAGTCCTGGTGAATTATTTCAGAATTTTCTGAAACCTCGATTTTTTTGAAAAAAATCAAAACCCCCCCCCTTGAAAATTTCACAAAAATTTTAAAAAATAAATTTGCGATTTAAAGACGGCTCTCCACGTATTTTGGGGCGCTGAACACGCTGGTGTGGTCCGTTTTTGTGTAGGAGGCTCCGTTGGCGAGAAAACATTTATATCTCGAAAACTACGAGAGCTAGAAACAAACCGAGTCCAGTTTTGGAATCTCCAGGGTCGAAATAGTCCTGGTGAATTATTTCAGAATTTTCTGAAACCTCGATTTTTTTGAAAAAAATCAAACCCCCCCCTCCCTTGAAAATTTCACAAAAAATTAAAAAAAAAAAAATGCGATTTAAGGAAGACTCTCCACGTATTTTGGGGCGCTGAACACGCTGGTGTGGTCCGTTTTTGTGTAGGAGGCTCCGTTGGCGAGAAAAAATTAATATCTCGAAAACTACGAGAGCTAGAAACAAACCGAGTCCAGTTTTGGAATCTCCAGGGTCGAAATAGTCCTGGTGAATTATTTCAGAATTTTCTGAAACCTCGATTTTTTTGAAAAAAATCAAAACCCCCCCCCTTGAAAATTTCACAAAAATTTTAAAAAATAAATTTGCGATTTAAGGACGGCTCTCCACGTATTTTGGAGCGCTGAACACGCTGGTGTGGTCCGTTTTTGTGTAGGAGGCTCCGTTGGCGAGAAAACATTTATATCTCGAAAACTACGAGAGCTAGAAACAAACCGAGTCCAGTTTTGGAATCTCTAGGGTCGAAATAGTCCTGGTGAATTATTTCAGAATTTTCTGAAACCTCGATTTTTTTGAAAAAAATCAAAACCCCCCCCCTTGAAAATTTCACAAAAATTTTAAAAAATAAATTTGCGATTTAAGGACGGCTCTCCACGTATTTTGGGGCGCTGAACACGCTGGTGTGGTCCGTTTTTGTGTAGGAGGCTCCGTTGGCGAGAAAAAATTAATATTTCGAAAACTACGAGAGCTAGAAACAAACCGAGTCCAGTTTTGGAATCTCCAGGGTCGAAATAGTCCTGGTGAATTATTTCAGAATTTTCTGAAACCTCGATTTTTTTGAAAAAAATCACCCCCCCCCCCCTTGAAAATTTCACAAAAATTTTAAAAAATAAATTTGCGATTTAAGGACGGCTCTCCACGTATTTTGGGGCGCTGAACACGCTGGTGTGGTCCGTTTTTGTGTAGGAGGCTCCGTTGGCGAGAAAACATTTATATCTCGAAAACTACGAGAGCTAGAAACAAACCGAGTCCAGTTTTGGAATCTCCAGGGTCGAAATAGTCCTGGTGAATTATTTCAGAATTTTCTGAAACCTCGATTTTTTTGAAAAAAATCACCCCCCCCCCCCTTGAAAATTTCACAAAAATTTTAAAAAATAAATTTGCGATTTAAGGACGGCTCCCCACGTATTTTGGGGCGCTGAACACGCTGGTGTGGTCCGTTTTTGTGTAGGAGGCTCCGTTCGCGAGAAAACATTTATATCTCGAAAACTACGAGAGCTAGAAACAAACCGAGTCCAGTTTTGGAATCTCCAGGGTCGAAATAGTCCTGGTGAATTATTTCAGAATTTTCTGAAACCTCGATTTTTTTGAAAAAAATCAAAACCCCCCCCCTTGAAAATTTCACAAAAATTAAAAAAAATAAATTTGCGATTTAAGGACGGCTCTCCACGTATTTTGGGGCGCTGAACACGCTGGTGTGGTCCGTTTTTGTGTAGGAGGCTCCGTTGGCGAGAAAACATTTATATCTCGAAAACTACGAGAGCTAGAAACAAACCGAGTCCAGTTTTGGATTCTCCAGGGTCGAAATAGTCCTGGTGAATTATATCAGAATTTTCTGAAACCTCAATTTTTTTGAAATAAATCAAAACACCCCCCCCCTTTGAAAATTTCACAAAAAATTTAAAAAAAAAAATTGCGATTTAAGGACGGCTCTCCACGTATTTTGGGGCGCTGAACACGCTGCTGTGGTCCGTTTTTGTGTAGGAGGCTCCGTTGGCGAAAAAAAATTAATATCTCGAACACTACGAGAGCTAGAAACAAACCGAGTCCAGTTTTGGAATCTCCAGGGTCGAAATAGTCCTGGTGAATTATTTCAGAATTTTCTGAAACCTCGATTTTTTTGAAAAAAATCAAAACCCCCCCCCTTTGAAAATTTCACAAAAAATTAAAAAAAAAATTGCGATTTAAGGACGGCTCTCCACGTATTTTGGGGCGCTGAACACGCTGGTGTGGTCCGTTTTTGTGTAGGAGGCTCCGTTGGCGAGAAAACATTTATATCTCGAAAACTACGAGAGCTAGAAACAAACCGAGTCCAGTTTTGGAATCTCCAGGGTCGAAATAGTCCTGGTGAATTATTTCAGAATTTTCTGAAACCTCGATTTTTTTGAAAAAAATCAAACCCCCCCCTCCCTTGAAAATTTCACAAAAAATTAAAAAAAAAAAATGCGATTTAAGGAAGACTCTCCACGTATTTTGGGGCGCTGAACACGCTGGTGTGGTCCGTTTTTGTGTAGGAGGCTCCGTTGGCGAGAAAAAATTAATATCTCGAAAACTACGAGAGCTAGAAACAAACCGAGTCCAGTTTTGGAATCTCCAGGGTCGAAATAGTCCTGGTGAATTATTTCAGAATTTTCTGAAACCTCGATTTTTTTGAAAAAATCAAAACCCCCCCCCTTGAAAATTTCACAAAAATTTTAAAAAATAAATTTGCGATTTAAGGACGGCTCTCCACGTATTTTGGGGCGCTGAACACGCTGGTGTGGTCCGTTTTTGTGTAGGAGGCTCCGTTGGCGAGAAAAAATTAATATTTCGAAAACTACGAGAGCTAGAAACAAACCGAGTCCAGTTTTGGAATCTCCAGGGTCGAAATAGTCCTGGTGAATTATTTCAGAATTTTCTGAAACCTCGATTTTTTTGAAAACAATCAAAACCCCCCCCCTTGAAAATTTCACAAAAATTTAAAAAAATAAATTTGCGATTTAAGGACGGCTCTCCACGTATTTTGGGGCGCTGAACACGCTGGTGTGGTCCGTTTTTGTGTAGGAGGCTCCGTTGGCGAGAAAACATTTATATCTCGAAAACTACGAGAGCTAGAAACAAACCGAGTCCAGTTTTGGAATCTCCAGGGTCGAAATAGTCCTGGTGAATTATATCAGAATTTTCTGAAACCTTGATTTTTTTGAAAAAAATCAAAACACCCCCCCCTTGAAAATTTCACAAAAATTTTAAAAAATAAATTTGCGATTTAAGGACGGGTCTCCACGTATTTTGGGGCGCTGAACACGCTGGTGTGGTCCGTTTTTGTGTAGGAGGCTCCGTTGGCGAGAAAAAATTAATATCTCGAAAACTACGAGAGCTAGAAACAAACCGAGTCCAGTTTTGGAATCTCCAGGGTCGAAATAGTCCTGGTGAATTATTTCAGAATTTTCTGAAACCTCGATTTTTTTGAAAAAAATCAAAACCCCCCCCCCTTGAAAATTTCACAAAAATTTTAAAAAATAAATTTGCGATTTAAGGACGGCTCTCCACGTATTTTGGAGCGCTGAACACGCTGGTGTGGTCCGTTTTTGTGTAGGAGGCTCCGTTGGCGAGAAAACATTTATATCTCGAAAACTACGAGAGCTAGAAACAAACCGAGTCCAGTTTTGGAATCTCCAGGGTCGAAATAGTCCTGGTGAATTATTTCAGAATTTTCTGAAACCTCGATTTTTTTGAAAAAAATCAAACCCCCCCCCCCCTTGAAAATTTCACAAAAATTTTAAAAAATATATTTGCGATTTAAGGACGGCTCTCCACGTATTTTGGGGCGCTGAACACGCTGGTGTGGTCCGTTTTTGTGTAGGAGGCTCCGTTGGCAAAAAAAAATTAATATCTCGAAAACTACGAGTGCTAGAAACAAACACTACACCACACTACACTACACTACACTACACTACACTACACTACACTACACTACACTACACTACACTACACTACACTACACTACACTACACTACACTACACTACACTACACTACACTACACTCCACTACACTACACTACACTACACTACACTACACTACACTACACTACACTACACTACACTACAATACACTACACTACACTACACTACACTACACTACACTACACTACACTACACTACACTACTCTACACTACACTACTCTACACTAAACTAAACTAAACTGCACTTAACTAAACTAAACTAAACTCAACTCAACTCAACTCAACTAAACTCAACTAACTCAACTAAACTCAACTCAACTAACTCTATTCTACTCTACTCTACTCTTCTCTACTCTAATCAACTCTAATCTACTCTAATCTAATCTACTCTAATCTACTCTAACCTACTCTAATCTACTCAACTCTACTCAACTCTACTCAACTAAAACTAAACTTAAACTAAACTAAATCTAAACTAAAACTAAACTGCACATTTTCACATTTACACTTTTACACATTTACACATCTACACTTTTACACTTTTACACTTTTACACTTTTACACTTTTACATTTTTACACTTTTACACTTTTACAATTTTACGCTTTTACATTTTTACACTTTTACACTTTTACACTTTTACACTTTTACACTTTTACACTTTTACACTTTTACACTTTTACACTTTTACACTTTTACACTTTTACACTTTTACACTTTTACACTTTTACACTTTTACACTTTTACACTTTTACACTTTTACACTTTTACACTTTTACACTTGTACACTTTTACACTTTTACACTTGTACACTTTTACACTTGTACACTTTTACACATTTACACATTTACACTTTTACACTTTTGCACTTTTGCACTTTTGCACTTTTCCTCGTTTATACGTTTACACTTTTACACTTTTACACTTTTACACTTTTACACTTTTACACATTTACATATTTACACATTTACACATTTACACATTTACACTTTTACACTCTTACACTTTTACACTTTTACACTATTACACTTTTACACTATTACACTTTTACACTTTTACACTTTTACACTCTTACACTTTAACACTATTACACTTTTACACTTTTACACTTTTACACTTTTACACTTTTACACTTTTACACTTTTACACTTTTACACGTTTACACTTTTGTATTTTTACACTTTTACACTTTTACACTTTTACACTTTTGTACTTTTACACTTTTACACTTTGACACTTTTACACTTTTACACTTGGACTTGGACTTGGACTTGGATTTGGACTTAGACTTTGACTTTGACACACGCTGGTGTGGTCCGTTTTTGTGTAGGAGGCTCCGTTGGCGAAAATAAATTAATATCTCGAAAACTACGAGAGCTAGAAACAAACCGAGTCCAGTTTTGGAATCTCCAGGGTCGAAATAGTCCTGGTGAATTATTTCAGAATTTTCTGAAACCTCGATTTTTTTGAAAAAAATCAAACCTACCCCCCCCTTGAAAATTTCACAAAAATTTTAAAAAATAAATTTGCGATTTAAGGACGGCTCTCCACGTATTTTGGGGCGCTGAACACGCTGGTGTGGTCCGTTTTTGTGTAGGAGGCTCCGTTGGCGAGAAAACATTTATATCTCGAAAACTACGAGAGCTAGAAGCAAACCGAGTCCAGTTTTGGAATCTCCAGGGTCGAAATAGTCCTGGTGAATTATTTCAGAATTTTCTGAAACCTCGATTTTTTTGAAAAAAATCAAACCCCCCCCCCCCCTTGAAAATTTCACAAAAATTTTAAAAAATAAATTTGCGATTTAAGGACGGCTCTCCACGTATTTTGGGGCGCTGAACACGCTGGTGTGGTCCGTTTTTGTGTAGGAGGCTCCGTTGGCGAGAAAACATTTATATCTCGAAAACTACGAGAGCTAGAAACAAACCGAGTCCAGTTTTGGAATCTCCAGGGTCGAAATAGTCCTGGTGAATTATTTCAGAATTTTCTGAAACCTCGATTTTTTTGAAAAAAATCAAAACCCCCCCCCCCTTGAAAATTTCACAAAAATTTTAAAAAATAAATTTGCGGTTTAAGGACGGCTATCCACGTATTTTGGGGCGCTGAACACGCTGGTGTGGTCCGTTTTTGTGTAGGAGGCTCCGTTGGCGAGAAAACATTTATATCTCGAAAACTACGAGAGCTAGAAACAAACCGAGTCCAGTTTTGGAATCTCCAGGGTCGAAATAGTCCTGGTGAATTATTTCAGAATTTTCTGAAACCACGATTTTTTTGAAAAAAATCAAAGCCCCCCCCCCTTGAAAATTTCACAAAAATTTTAAAAAATAAATTTGCGGTTTAAGGACGGCTATCCACGTATTTTGGGGCGCTGAACACGCTGGTGTGGTCCGTTTTTGTGTAGGAGGCTCCGTTGGCAAAAAAAAATTAATATCTCCAAAACTACGAGTGCTAGAAACAAACCGAGTCCAGTTTTGGAATCTCCAGGGTCGAAATAGTCCTGGTGAATTATTTCAGAATTTTCTGAAACCTCGATTTTTTTGAAAAAAATCAAAACACCCCCCCCTTTGAAAATTTCTCAAAAAATAAAAAAAAAAAAATTGCGATTTAAGGACGGCTCTCCACGTATTTTGGGGCGCTGAACACGCTGGTGTGGTCCGTTTTTGTGTAGGAGGCTCCGTTGGCGAGAAAAAATTAATATCTCGAAAACTACGAGAGCTAGAAACAAACCGAGTCCAGTTTTGGAATCTCCAGGGTCGAAATAGTCCTGGTGAATTATTTCAGAATTTTCTGAAACCTCGATTTTTTTGAAAAAAATCAAAACACCCCCCCCTTTGAAAATTTCACAAAAATTTAAAAAAATAAATTTGCGATTTAAGGACGGCTCTCCACGTATTTTGGGGCGCTGAACACGCTGGTGTGGTCCGTTTTTGTGTAGGAGGCTCCGTTGGCGAGAAAACATTTATATCTCGAAAACTACGAGAGCTAGAAACAAACCGAGTCCAGTTTTGGAATCTCCAGGGTCGAAATAGTCCTGGTGAATTATTTCAGAATTTTCTGAAACCTCGATTTTTTTGAAATAAATCAAAACACCCCCCCCTTTGAAAATTTCACAAAAAATTAAAAAAAAAAAATTGCGATTTAAGGATGGCTCTCCACGTATTTTGGGGCGCTGAACACGCTGGTGTGGTCCGTTTTTGTGTAGGAGGCTCCGTTGGCGAGAAAAAATTAATATCTCGAAAACTACGAGAGCTAGAAACAAACCGAGTCCAGTTTTGGAATCTCCAGGGTCGAAATAGTCCTGGTGAATTATTTCAGAATTTTCTGAAACCTCGATATTTTTGAAAAAAATCAAAACACCCCCCCCTTTGAAAATTTCTCAAAAAATAAAAAAAAAAAAATTGCGATTTAAGGACGGCTCTCCACGTATTTTGGGGCGCTGAACACGCTGGTGTGGTCCGTTTTTGTGTTGGAGGCTCCGTTGGCGAGAAAAAATTAATATCTCGAAAACTACGAGAGCTAGAAACAAACCGAGTCCAGTTTTGGAATCTCCAGGGTCGAAATAGTCCTGGTGAATTATTTCAGAATTTTCTGAAACCTCGATTTTTTTGAAAAAAATCAAAACACCCCCCCCTTTGAAAATTTCACAAAAATTTAAAAAAATAAATTTGCGATTTAAGGACGGCTCTCCACGTATTTTGGGGCGCTGAACACGCTGGTGTGGTCCGTTTTTGTGTAGGAGGCTCCGTTGGCGAGAAAACATTTATATCTCGAAAACTACGAGAGCTAGAAACAAACCGAGTCCAGTTTTGGAATCTCCAGGGTCGAAATAGTCCTGGTGAATTATTTCAGAATTTTCTGAAACCTCGATTTTTTTGAAATAAATCAAAACACCCCCCCCTTTGAAAATTTCACAAAAAATTAAAAAAAAAAAATTGCGATTTAAGGATGGCTCTCCACGTATTTTGGGGCGCTGAACACGCTGGTGTGGTCCGTTTTTGTGTAGGAGGCTCCGTTGGCGAGAAAAAATTAATATCTCGAAAACTACGAGAGCTAGAAACAAACCGAGTCCAGTTTTGGAATCTCCAGGGTCGAAATAGTCCTGGTGAATTATATCAGAATTTTATGAAACCTTGATTTTTTTGAAAAAAATCAAAACACCTCCCTTTGAAAATTTCTCAAAAAATTAAAAAAAAAAAATTGCGATTTAAGAACGGCTCTCCACGTATTTTGTGGCGCTGAACACGCTGCTGTGGTCCGTTTTTGTGTAGGAGGCTCCGTTGGCGAGAAAACATTTATATCTCGAAAACTACTAGAGCTAGAAACAAACCGAGTCCAGTTTTGGAATTTCCAGGGTCGAAATAGTCCTGGTGAATTATTTCAGAATTTTCTGAAACCTCGATTTTTTTGAAAAAAATCAAAACCCCCCCCCCTTGAAAATTTCACAAAAATTTTAGAAAATAAATTTGCGATTTAAGGACGGCTCTCCACGTATTTTGGGGCGCTGAACACGCTGGTGTGGTCCGTTTTTGTGTAGGAGGCTCCGTTGGCGAGAAAACATTTATATCTCGAAAACTACGAGAGCTAGAAACAAACCGAGTCCAGTTTTGGAATTTCCAGGGTCGAAATAGTCCTGGTGAATTATTTCAGAATTTTCTGAAACCTCGATTTTTTTGAAAAAAATCAAAACCCCCCCCCTTGAAAATTTCACAAAAATTTTAAAAAATAAATTTGCGATTTAAGGACGGCTCTCCACGTATTTTGGGGCGCTGAACACGCTGGTGTGGTCCGTTTTTGTGTAGGAGGCTCCGTTGGCGAGAAAACATTTATATCTCGAAAACTACGAGAGCTAGAAACAAACAAAGTCCAGTTTTGGAATCTCCAGGGTCGAAATAGTCCTGGTGAATTATTTCAGAATTTTCTGAAACCTCGATTTTTTTGAAAAAAATCAAAACCCCCCCCCCTTGAAAATTTCACAAAAATTTTAAAAAATAAATTTGCGATTTAAGGACGGCTCTCCACGTATTTTGGGGCGCTGAACACGCTGGTGTGGTCCGTTTTTGTGTAGGAGGCTCCGTTGGCGAGAAAAAATTAATATTTCGAAAACTACGAGAGCTAGAAACAAACCGAGTCCAGTTTTGGAATCTCCAGGGTCGAAATAGTCCTGGTGAATTATTTCAGAATTTTCTGAAACCTCGATTTTTTTGAAAAAAATCAAAACCCCCCCCTTGAAAATTTCACAAAAATTTTAAAAAATAAATTTGCGATTTAAAGACGGCTCTCCACGTATTTTGGGGCGCTGAACACGCTGGTGTGGTCCGTTTTTGTGTAGGAGGCTCCGTTGGCGAGAAAACATTTATATCTCGAAAACTACGAGAGCTAGAAACAAACCGAGTCCAGTTTTGGAATCTCCAGGGTCGAAATAGTCCTGGTGAATTATTTCAGAATTTTCTGAAACCTCGATTTTTTTGAAAAAAATCAAACCCCCCCCTCCCTTGAAAATTTCACAAAAAATTAAAAAAAAAAAAATGCGATTTAAGGAAGACTCTCCACGTATTTTGGGGCGCTGAACACGCTGGTGTGGTCCGTTTTTGTGTAGGAGGCTCCGTTGGCGAGAAAAAATTAATATCTCGAAAACTACGAGAGCTAGAAACAAACCGAGTCCAGTTTTGGAATCTCCAGGGTCGAAATAGTCCTGGTGAATTATTTCAGAATTTTCTGAAACCTCGATTTTTTTGAAAAAAATCAAAACCCCCCCCCTTGAAAATTTCACAAAAATTTTAAAAAATAAATTTGCGATTTAAGGACGGCTCTCCACGTATTTTGGAGCGCTGAACACGCTGGTGTGGTCCGTTTTTGTGTAGGAGGCTCCGTTGGCGAGAAAACATTTATATCTCGAAAACTACGAGAGCTAGAAACAAACCGAGTCCAGTTTTGGAATCTCTAGGGTCGAAATAGTCCTGGTGAATTATTTCAGAATTTTCTGAAACCTCGATTTTTTTGAAAAAAATCAAAACCCCCCCCCTTGAAAATTTCACAAAAATTTTAAAAAATAAATTTGCGATTTAAGGACGGCTCTCCACGTATTTTGGGGCGCTGAACACGCTGGTGTGGTCCGTTTTTGTGTAGGAGGCTCCGTTGGCGAGAAAAAATTAATATTTCGAAAACTACGAGAGCTAGAAACAAACCGAGTCCAGTTTTGGAATCTCCAGGGTCGAAATAGTCCTGGTGAATTATTTCAGAATTTTCTGAAACCTCGATTTTTTTGAAAACAATCAAAACACCCCCCCCTTTGAAAATTTCACAAAAATTTAAAAAAATAAATTTGCGATTTAAGGACGGCTCTCCACGTATTTTGGGGCGCTGAACACGCTGGTGTGGTCCGTTTTTGTGTAGGAGGCTCCGTTGGCGAGAAAACATTTATATCTCGAAAACTACGAGAGCTAGAAACAAACCGAGTCCAGTTTTGGAATCTCCAGGGTCGAAATAGTCCTGGTGAATTATATCAGAATTTTCTGAAACCTTGATTTTTTTGAAAAAAATCAAAACACCCCCCCTTGAAAATTTCACAAAAATTTTAAAAAATAAATTTGCGATTTAAGGACGGGTCTCCACGTATTTTGGGGCGCTGAACACGCTGGTGTGGTCCGTTTTTGTGTAGGAGGCTCCGTTGGCGAAAAAAAATTAATATCTCGAAAACTACGAGAGCTAGAAACAAACCGAGTCCAGTTTTGGAATCTCCAGGGTCGAAATAGTCCTGGTGAATTATTTCAGAATTTTCTGAAACCTCGATTTTTTTGAAAAAAATCAAAACCCCCCCCTTGAAAATTTCACAAAAATTTTAAAAAATAAATTTGCGATTTAAGGACGGCTCTCCACGTATTTTGGGGCGCTGAACACGCTGGTGTGGTCCGTTTTTGTGTAGGAGGCTCCGTTGGCGAGAAAACATTTATATCTCGAAAACTACGAGAGCTAGAAACAAACCGAGTCCAGTTTTGGAATCTCCAGGGTCGAAATAGTCCTGGTGAATTATTTCAGAATTTTCTGAAACCTCGATTTTTTTGAAAAAAATCAAACCCCCCCCCCCTTGAAAATTTCACAAAAATTTTAAAAAATAAATTTGCGATTTAAGGACGGCTCTCCACGTATTTTGGGGCGCTGAACACGCTGGTGTGGTCCGTTTTTGTGTAGGAGGCTCCGTTGGCAAAAAAAAATTAATATCTCGAAAACTACGAGTGCTAGAAACAAACACTACACCACACGACACTACACTACACTACACTACACTACACTACACTACACTACACTACACTACACTACACTACACTACACTACACTACACTACACTACACTACACTACACTACACTACACTACACTACACTACACTACACTACACTACACTACACTACACTACAATACACTACACTACACTACACTACACTACACTACACTACACTACACTACTCTACACTACACTACTCTACACTAAACTAAACTAAACTGCACTTAACTAAACTAAACTAAACTCAACTCAACTCAACTCAACTAAACTCAACTAACTCAACTAAACTCAACTCAACTAACTCTATTCTACTCTACTCTACTCTTCTCTACTCTAATCAACTCTAATCTACTCTAATCTAATCTACTCTAATCTACTCTAACCTACTCTAATCTACTCAACTCTACTCAACTCTACTCAACTAAAACTAAACTTAAACTAAACTAAATCTAAACTAAAACTAAACTGCACATTTTCACATTTACACTTTTACACTTTTACACTTTTACACTTTTACACTTTTACATTTTTACACTTTTACACTTTTACACTTTTACGCTTTTACGCTTTTACATTTTTACACTTTTACACTTTTACACTTTTACACTTTTACACTTTTACACTTTTACACTTTTACACTTTTACACTTTTACACTTTTACACTTTTACACTTTTACACTTTTACACTTTTACACTTTTACACTTTTATACTTTTACACATTTACACTTGTACACTTTTACACTTTTACACTTTTACACTTTTACACGTTTACACTTTTGTATTTTTACACTTTTACACATTTACACATTTACACTTTTACACTTTTGCACTTTTGCACTTTTGCACTTTTCCTCGTTTATACGTTTACACTTTTACACTTTTACACTTTTACACTTTTACACATTTACATATTTACACATTTACACATTTACACATTTACACTTTTACACTCTTACACTTTTACACTTTTACACTATTACACTTTTACACTATTACACTTTTACACTTTTACACTTTTACACTCTTACACTTTAACACTATTACACTTTTACACTTTTACACTTTTACACTTTTACACTTTTACACTTTTACACTTTTACACGTTTACACTTTTGTATTTTTACACTTTTACACTTTTACACTTTTACACTTTTGTACTTTTACACTTTTACACTTTGACACTTTTACACTTTTACACTTGGACTTGGACTTGGACTTGGATTTGGACTTAGACTTTGACTTTGACACACGCTGGTGTGGTCCGTTTTTGTGTAGGAGGCTCCGTTGGCGAAAATAAATTAATATCTCGAAAACTACGAGAGCTAGAAACAAACCGAGTCCAGTTTTGGAATCTCCAGGGTCGAAATAGTCCTGGTGAATTATTTCAGAATTTTCTGAAACCTCGATTTTTTTGAAAAAAATCAAACCCCCCCCCCTTGAAAATTTCACAAAAATTTTAAAAAATAAATTTGCGGTTTAAGGACGGCTATCCACGTATTTTGGGGCGCTGAACACGCTGGTGTGGTCCGTTTTTGTGTAGGAGGCTCCGTTGGCGAGAAAACATTTATATCTCGAAAACTACGAGAGCTAGAAACAAACCGAGTCCAGTTTTGGAATCTCCAGGGTCGAAATAGTCCTGGTGAATTATTTCAGAATTTTCTGAAACCTCGATTTTTTTGAAAAAAATCAAAACCCCCCCCCCTTGAAAATTTCACAAAAATTTTAAAAAACAAATTTGCGGTTTAAGGACGGCTATCCACGTATTTTGGGGCGCTGAACACGCTGGTGTGGTCCGTTTTTGTGTAGGAGGCTCCGTTGGCAAAAAAAAATTAATATCTCCAAAACTACGAGTGCTAGAAACAAACCGAGTCCAGTTTTGGAATCTCCAGGGTCGAAATAGTCCTGGTGAATTATTTCAGAATTTTCTGAAACCTCGATTTTTTTGAAAAAAATCAAAACCCCCCCCCCTTGAAAATTTCACAAAAATTTTAAAAAATAAATTTGCGATTTAAGGACGGCTCTCCACGTATTTTGGGGCGCTGAACACGCTGGTGTGGTCCGTTTTTGTGTAGGAGGCTCCGTTGGCGAGAAAACATTTATATCTCGAAAACTACGAGAGCTAGAAACAAACCGAGTCCAGTTTTGGAATCTCCAGGGTCGAAATAGTCCTGGTGAATTATTTCAGAATTTTCTGAAACCTCGATTTTTTTGAAAAAAATCAAAACACCCCCCCCTTTGAAAATTTCTCAAAAAATAAAAAAAAAAAAATTGCGATTTAAGGACGGCTCTCCACGTATTTTGGGGCGCTGAACACGCTGGTGTGGTCCGTTTTTGTGTAGGAGGCTCCGTTGGCGAGAAAAAATTAATATCTCGAAAACTACGAGAGCTAGAAACAAACCGAGTCCAGTTTTGGAATCTCCAGGGTCGAAATAGTCCTGGTGAATTATTTCAGAATTTTCTGAAACCTCGATTTTTTTGAAAAAAATCAAAACACCCCCCTTTGAAAATTTCTCAAAAAATTAAAAAAAAAAAATTGCGATTTAAGAACGGCTCTCCACGTATTTTGTGGCGCTGAACACACTGCTGTGGTCCGTTTTTGTGTAGGAGGCTCCGTTGGCGAGAAAACATTTATATCTCGAAAACTACTAGAGCTAGAAACAAACCGAGTCCAGTTTTGGAATTTCCAGGGTCGAAATAGTCCTGGTGAATTATTTCAGAATTTTCTGAAACCTCGATTTTTTTGAAAAAAATCAAAACCCCCCCCCCTTGAAAATTTCACAAAAATTTTAGAAAATAAATTTGCGATTTAAGGACGGCTCTCCACGTATTTTGGGGCGCTGAACACGCTGGTGTGGTCCGTTTTTGTGTAGGAGGCTCCGTTGGCGAGAAAAAATTAATATCTCGAAAACTACGAGAGCTAGAAACAAACCGAGTCCAGTTTTGGAATCTCCAGGGTCGAAATAGTCCTGGTGAATTATTTCAGAATTTTCTGAAACCTCGATTTTTTTGAAAAAAATCAAAACACCCCCCCCTTTGAAAATTTCACAAAAATTTAAAAAAATAAATTTGCGATTTAAGGACGGCTCTCCACGTATTTTGGGGCGCTGAACACGCTGGTGTGGTCCGTTTTTGTGTAGGAGGCTCCGTTGGCGAGAAAACATTTATATCTCGAAAACTACGAGAGCTAGAAACAAACCGAGTCCAGTTTTGGAATCTCCAGGGTCGAAATAGTCCTGGTGAATTATTTCAGAATTTTCTGAAACCTCGATTTTTTTGAAATAAATCAAAACACCCCCCCCTTTGAAAATTTCACAAAAAATTAAAAAAAAAAAATTGCGATTTAAGGATGGCTCTCCACGTATTTTGGGGCGCTGAACACGCTGGTGTGGTCCGTTTTTGTGTAGGAGGCTCCGTTGGCGAGAAAAAATTAATATCTCGAAAACTACGAGAGCTAGAAACAAACCGAGTCCAGTTTTGGAATCTCCAGGGTCGAAATAGTCCTGGTGAATTATATCAGAATTTTATGAAACCTTGATTTTTTTGAAAAAAATCAAAACACCTCCCTTTGAAAATTTCTCAAAAAATTAAAAAAAAAAAATTGCGATTTAAGAACGGCTCTCCACGTATTTTGTGGCGCTGAACACGCTGCTGTGGTCCGTTTTTGTGTAGGAGGCTCCGTTGGCGAGAAAACATTTATATCTCGAAAACTACTAGAGCTAGAAACAAACCGAGTCCAGTTTTGGAATTTCCAGGGTCGAAATAGTCCTGGTGAATTATTTCAGAATTTTCTGAAACCTCGATTTTTTTGAAAAAAATCAAAACCCCCCCCCCTTGAAAATTTCACAAAAATTTTAGAAAATAAATTTGCGATTTAAGGACGGCTCTCCACGTATTTTGGGGCGCTGAACACGCTGGTGTGGTCCGTTTTTGTGTAGGAGGCTCCGTTGGCGAGAAAACATTTATATCTCGAAAACTACGAGAGCTAGAAACAAACCGAGTCCAGTTTTGGAATTTCCAGGGTCGAAATAGTCCTGGTGAATTATTTCAGAATTTTCTGAAACCTCGATTTTTTTGAAAAAAATCAAAACCCCCCCCCTTGAAAATTTCACAAAAATTTTAAAAAATAAATTTGCGATTTAAGGACGGCTCTCCACGTATTTTGGGGCGCTGAACACGCTGGTGTGGTCCGTTTTTGTGTAGGAGGCTCCGTTGGCGAGAAAACATTTATATCTCGAAAACTACGAGAGCTAGAAACAAACAAAGTCCAGTTTTGGAATCTCCAGGGTCGAAATAGTCCTGGTGAATTATTTCAGAATTTTCTGAAACCTCGATTTTTTTGAAAAAAATCAAAACCCCCCCCCCTTGAAAATTTCACAAAAATTTTAAAAAATAAATTTGCGATTTAAGGACGGCTCTCCACGTATTTTGGGGCGCTGAACACGCTGGTGTGGTCCGTTTTTGTGTAGGAGGCTCCGTTGGCGAGAAAAAATTAATATTTCGAAAACTACGAGAGCTAGAAACAAACCGAGTCCAGTTTTGGAATCTCCAGGGTCGAAATAGTCCTGGTGAATTATTTCAGAATTTTCTGAAACCTCGATTTTTTTGAAAAAAATCAAAACCCCCCCCCTTGAAAATTTCACAAAAATTTTAAAAAATAAATTTGCGATTTAAAGACGGCTCTCCACGTATTTTGGGGCGCTGAACACGCTGGTGTGGTCCGTTTTTGTGTAGGAGGCTCCGTTGGCGAGAAAACATTTATATCTCGAAAACTACGAGAGCTAGAAACAAACCGAGTCCAGTTTTGGAATCTCCAGGGTCGAAATAGTCCTGGTGAATTATTTCAGAATTTTCTGAAACCTCGATTTTTTTGAAAAAAATCAAACCCCCCCCTCCCTTGAAAATTTCACAAAAAATTAAAAAAAAAAAAATGCGATTTAAGGAAGACTCTCCACGTATTTTGGGGCGCTGAACACGCTGGTGTGGTCCGTTTTTGTGTAGGAGGCTCCGTTGGCGAGAAAAAATTAATATCTCGAAAACTACGAGAGCTAGAAACAAACCGAGTCCAGTTTTGGAATCTCCAGGGTCGAAATAGTCCTGGTGAATTATTTCAGAATTTTCTGAAACCTCGATTTTTTTGAAAAAAATCAAAACCCCCCCCCTTGAAAATTTCACAAAAATTTTAAAAAATAAATTTGCGATTTAAGGACGGCTCTCCACGTATTTTGGAGCGCTGAACACGCTGGTGTGGTCCGTTTTTGTGTAGGAGGCTCCGTTGGCGAGAAAACATTTATATCTCGAAAACTACGAGAGCTAGAAACAAACCGAGTCCAGTTTTGGAATCTCTAGGGTCGAAATAGTCCTGGTGAATTATTTCAGAATTTTCTGAAACCTCGATTTTTTTGAAAAAAATCAAAACCCCCCCCCTTGAAAATTTCACAAAAATTTTAAAAAATAAATTTGCGATTTAAGGACGGCTCTCCACGTATTTTGGGGCGCTGAACACGCTGGTGTGGTCCGTTTTTGTGTAGGAGGCTCCGTTGGCGAGAAAAAATTAATATTTCGAAAACTACGAGAGCTAGAAACAAACCGAGTCCAGTTTTGGAATCTCCAGGGTCGAAATAGTCCTGGTGAATTATTTCAGAATTTTCTGAAACCTCGATTTTTTTGAAAACAATCAAAACACCCCCCCCTTTGAAAATTTCACAAAAATTTAAAAAAATAAATTTGCGATTTAAGGACGGCTCTCCACGTATTTTGGGGCGCTGAACACGCTGGTGTGGTCCGTTTTTGTGTAGGAGGCTCCGTTGGCGAGAAAACATTTATATCTCGAAAACTACGAGAGCTAGAAACAAACCGAGTCCAGTTTTGGAATCTCCAGGGTCGAAATAGTCCTGGTGAATTATATCAGAATTTTCTGAAACCTTGATTTTTTTGAAAAAAATCAAAACACCCCCCCTTGAAAATTTCACAAAAATTTTAAAAAATAAATTTGCGATTTAAGGACGGGTCTCCACGTATTTTGGGGCGCTGAACACGCTGGTGTGGTCCGTTTTTGTGTAGGAGGCTCCGTTGGCGAAAAAAAATTAATATCTCGAAAACTACGAGAGCTAGAAACAAACCGAGTCCAGTTTTGGAATCTCCAGGGTCGAAATAGTCCTGGTGAATTATTTCAGAATTTTCTGAAACCTCGATTTTTTTGAAAAAAATCAAAACCCCCCCCTTGAAAATTTCACAAAAATTTTAAAAAATAAATTTGCGATTTAAGGACGGCTCTCCACGTATTTTGGGGCGCTGAACACGCTGGTGTGGTCCGTTTTTGTGTAGGAGGCTCCGTTGGCGAGAAAACATTTATATCTCGAAAACTACGAGAGCTAGAAACAAACCGAGTCCAGTTTTGGAATCTCCAGGGTCGAAATAGTCCTGGTGAATTATTTCAGAATTTTCTGAAACCTCGATTTTTTTGAAAAAAATCAAACCCCCCCCCCCTTGAAAATTTCACAAAAATTTTAAAAAATAAATTTGCGATTTAAGGACGGCTCTCCACGTATTTTGGGGCGCTGAACACGCTGGTGTGGTCCGTTTTTGTGTAGGAGGCTCCGTTGGCAAAAAAAAATTAATATCTCGAAAACTACGAGTGCTAGAAACAAACACTACACCACACGACACTACACTACACTACACTACACTACACTACACTACACTACACTACACTACACTACACTACACTACACTACACTACACTACACTACACTACACTACACTACACTACACTACACTACACTACACTACACTACACTACACTACACTACAATACACTACACTACACTACACTACACTACACTACACTACACTACTCTACACTACACTACTCTACACTAAACTAAACTAAACTGCACTTAACTAAACTAAACTAAACTCAACTCAACTCAACTCAACTAAACTCAACTAACTCAACTAAACTCAACTCAACTAACTCTATTCTACTCTACTCTACTCTTCTCTACTCTAATCAACTCTAATCTACTCTAATCTAATCTACTCTAATCTACTCTAACCTACTCTAATCTACTCAACTCTACTCAACTCTACTCAACTAAAACTAAACTTAAACTAAACTAAATCTAAACTAAAACTAAACTGCACATTTTCACATTTACACTTTTACACTTTTACACTTTTACACTTTTACACTTTTACATTTTTACACTTTTACACTTTTACACTTTTACGCTTTTACGCTTTTACATTTTTACACTTTTACACTTTTACACTTTTACACTTTTACACTTTTACACTTTTACACTTTTACACTTTTACACTTTTACACTTTTACACTTTTACACTTTTACACTTTTACACTTTTATACTTTTACACATTTACACTTGTACACTTTTACACTTTTACACTTTTACACTTTTACACGTTTACACTTTTGTATTTTTACACTTTTACACATTTACACATTTACACTTTTACACTTTTGCACTTTTGCACTTTTGCACTTTTCCTCGTTTATACGTTTACACTTTTACACTTTTACACTTTTACACTTTTACACATTTACATATTTACACATTTACACATTTACACATTTACACTTTTACACTCTTACACTTTTACACTTTTACACTATTACACTTTTACACTATTACACTTTTACACTTTTACACTTTTACACTCTTACACTTTAACACTATTACACTTTTACACTTTTACACTTTTACACTTTTACACTTTTACACTTTTACACTTTTACACTTTTACACTTTTACACGTTTACACTTTTGTATTTTTACACTTTTACACTTTTACACTTTTACACTTTTGTACTTTTACACTTTTACACTTTGACACTTTTACACTTTTACACTTGGACTTGGACTTGGACTTGGATTTGGACTTAGACTTTGACTTTGACACACGCTGGTGTGGTCCGTTTTTGTGTAGGAGGCTCCGTTGGCGAAAATAAATTAATATCTCGAAAACTACGAGAGCTAGAAACAAACCGAGTCCAGTTTTGGAATCTCCAGGGTCGAAATAGTCCTGGTGAATTATTTCAGAATTTTCTGAAACCTCGATTTTTTTGAAAAAAATCAAACCCCCCCCCCTTGAAAATTTCACAAAAATTTTAAAAAATAAATTTGCGGTTTAAGGACGGCTATCCACGTATTTTGGGGCGCTGAACACGCTGGTGTGGTCCGTTTTTGTGTAGGAGGCTCCGTTGGCGAGAAAACATTTATATCTCGAAAACTACGAGAGCTAGAAACAAACCGAGTCCAGTTTTGGAATCTCCAGGGTCGAAATAGTCCTGGTGAATTATTTCAGAATTTTCTGAAACCTCGATTTTTTTGAAAAAAATCAAAACCCCCCCCCCTTGAAAATTTCACAAAAATTTTAAAAAACAAATTTGCGGTTTAAGGACGGCTATCCACGTATTTTGGGGCGCTGAACACGCTGGTGTGGTCCGTTTTTGTGTAGGAGGCTCCGTTGGCAAAAAAAAATTAATATCTCCAAAACTACGAGTGCTAGAAACAAACCGAGTCCAGTTTTGGAATCTCCAGGGTCGAAATAGTCCTGGTGAATTATTTCAGAATTTTCTGAAACCTCGATTTTTTTGAAAAAAATCAAAACCCCCCCCCCTTGAAAATTTCACAAAAATTTTAAAAAATAAATTTGCGATTTAAGGACGGCTCTCCACGTATTTTGGGGCGCTGAACACGCTGGTGTGGTCCGTTTTTGTGTAGGAGGCTCCGTTGGCGAGAAAACATTTATATCTCGAAAACTACGAGAGCTAGAAACAAACCGAGTCCAGTTTTGGAATCTCCAGGGTCGAAATAGTCCTGGTGAATTATTTCAGAATTTTCTGAAACCTCGATTTTTTTGAAAAAAATCAAAACACCCCCCCCTTTGAAAATTTCTCAAAAAATAAAAAAAAAAAAATTGCGATTTAAGGACGGCTCTCCACGTATTTTGGGGCGCTGAACACGCTGGTGTGGTCCGTTTTTGTGTAGGAGGCTCCGTTGGCGAGAAAAAATTAATATCTCGAAAACTACGAGAGCTAGAAACAAACCGAGTCCAGTTTTGGAATCTCCAGGGTCGAAATAGTCCTGGTGAATTATTTCAGAATTTTCTGAAAGCTCGATTTTTTTGAAAAAAATCAAAACACCCCCCTTTGAAAATTTCTCAAAAAATTAAAAAAAAAAAATTGCGATTTAAGAACGGCTCTCCACGTATTTTGTGGCGCTGAACACACTGCTGTGGTCCGTTTTTGTGTAGGAGGCTCCGTTGGCGAGAAAACATTTATATCTCGAAAACTACTAGAGCTAGAAACAAACCGAGTCCAGTTTTGGAATTTCCAGGGTCGAAATAGTCCTGGTGAATTATTTCAGAATTTTCTGAAACCTCGATTTTTTTGAAAAAAATCAAAACCCCCCCCCCTTGAAAATTTCACAAAAATTTTAGAAAATAAATTTGCGATTTAAGGACGGCTCTCCACGTATTTTGGGGCGCTGAACACGCTGGTGTGGTCCGTTTTTGTGTAGGAGGCTCCGTTGGCGAGAAAACATTTATATCTCGAAAACTACGAGAGCTAGAAACAAACCGAGTCCAGTTTTGGAATTTCCAGGGTCGAAATAGTCCTGGTGAATTATTTCAGAATTTTCTGAAACCTCGATTTTTTTGAAAAAAATCAAAACCCCCCCCCTTGAAAATTTCACAAAAATTTTAAAAAATAAATTTGCGATTTAAGGACGGCTCTCCACGTATTTTGGGGCGCTGAACACGCTGGTGTGGTCCGTTTTTGTGTAGGAGGCTCCGTTGGCGAGAAAACATTTATATCTCGAAAACTACGAGAGCTAGAAACAAACCGAGTCCAGTTTTGGAATCTCCAGGGTCGAAATAGTCCTGGTGAATTATTTCAGAATTTTCTGAAACCTCGATTTTTTTGAAAAAAATCAAAACACCCCCCCCTTTGAAAATTTCACAAAAATTTTAAAAAATAAATTTGCGATTTAAGGACGGCTCTCCACGTATTTTGAGGCGCTGAACACGCTGGTGTGGTCCGTTTTTGTATAGGAGGCTCCGTTGGCGAAAAAAAATTATTATCTCGAAAACTACGAGAGCTAGAAACAAACCGAGTCCAGTTTTGGAATCTCCAGGGTCGAAATAATCCTGGTGAATTATTTCAGAATTTTCTGAAACCTCGATTTTTTTGAAAAAAATCAAACCCCCCCCCCCCCTTGAAAATTTCACAAAAATTTTAAAAAATAAATTTGCGATTTAAGGACGGCTCTCCACGTATTTTGGGGCGCTGAACACGCTGGTGTGGTCCGTTTTTGTATAGGAGGCTCCGTTGGCGAAAAAAAATTAATATCTCGAAAACTACGAGAGCTAGAAACAAACCGAGTCCAGTTTTGGAATCTCCAGGGTCGAAATAGTCCTGGTGAATTATATCAGAATTTTATGAAACCTTGATTTTTTTGAAAAAAATCAAAACACCCCCCTTTGAAAATTTCTCAAAAAATTAAAAAAAAAAATTGCGATTTAAGAACGGCTCTCCACGTATTTTGTGGCGCTGAACACGCTGCTGTGGTCCGTTTTTGTGTAGGAGGCTCCGTTGGCGAGAAAACATTTATATCTCGAAAACTACTAGAGCTAGAAACAAACCGAGTCCAGTTTTGGAATTTCCAGGGTCGAAATAGTCCTGGTGAATTATTTCAGAATTTTCTGAAACCTCGATTTTTTTGAAAAAAATCAAAACCCCCCCCCCTTGAAAATTTCACAAAAATTTTAGAAAATAAATTTGCGATTTAAGGACGGCTCTCCACGTATTTTGGGGCGCTGAACACGCTGGTGTGGTCCGTTTTTGTGTAGGAGGCTCCGTTGGCGAGAAAACATTTATATCTCGAAAACTACGAGAGCTAGAAACAAACCGAGTCCAGTTTTGGAATTTCCAGGGTCGAAATAGTCCTGGTGAATTATTTCAGAATTTTCTGAAACCTCGATTTTTTTGAAAAAAATCAAAACCCCCCCCCCCTTGAAAATTTCACAAAAATTTTAAAAAATAAATTTGCGATTTAAGGACGGCTCTCCACGTATTTTGGGGCGCTGAACACGCTGGTGTGGTCCGTTTTTGTATAGGAGGCTCCGTTGGCGAAAAAAAATTAATATCTCGAAAACTACGAGAGCTAGAAACAAACCGAGTCCAGTTTTGGAATCTCCAGGGTCGAAATAGTCCTGGTGAATTATTTCAGAATTTTCTGAAACCTCGATTTTTTTGAAAAAAATCAAAACCCCCCCCCCCTTGAAAATTTCACAAAAATTTTAGAAAATAAATTTGCGATTTAAGGACGGCTCTCCACGTATTTTGGGGCGCTGAACACGCTGGTGTGGTCCGTTTTTGTGTAGGAGGCTCCGTTGGCGAGAAAACATTTATATCTCGAAAACTACGAGAGCTAGAAACAAACCGGGTCCAGTTTTGGAATTTCCAGGGTCGAAATAGTCCTGGTGAATTATTTCAGAATTTTCTGAAACCTCGATTTTTTTGAAAAAAATCAAAACCCCCCCCCTTGAAAATTTCACAAAAATTTTAAAAAATAAATTTGCGATTTAAGGACGGCTCTCCACGTATTTTGGGGCGCTGAACACGCTGGTGTGGTCCGTTTTTGTGTAGGAGGCTCCGTTGGCGAGAAAACATTTATATCTCGAAAACTACGAGAGCTAGAAACAAACCGAGTCCAGTTTTGGAATCTCCAGGGTCGAAATTGATGAAATGAAACGCTCTTGTTGAATTCTCAGTGCAGACTAATTTATTAAATAGGCAAAAAAGGGATGGTTTGTTACAAAATGCACACTCTCTCCTATACCTAGAAAAGCGGTCAGACCCTATTGCCAGATGTCCTTATTATATATTTGGGCTCATTTTAACACTCCCACTAGCACAAATATACGACAGTCTGTATAACATGAATCAGAAACCATAACACTTATAATATATTTACAATACCCAATTTCTCTAAAAAACTGTAATGTTTCATAGAACACAGGCTCTTTGTAAGAAAGTCGGCAGGCATTTCGGTTGTCTGTAAATACTTTATATTTATTAAATTCTGAGCTACAGAGTCCCTAACAAAATGATGCCGAATATCAATGTGTTTCGACCTTTTATGACTGGTGGAATTTACCGACAACTTCTGTGCGCTTTGACTGTCATTATAAAGAGTAATACAATTTACGACACCAAATAATTCATTCAATAAATTCCTAAAATAAATTGCTTCCTTGGAAGCCTCAGAAATTGCCATGTATTCAGCTTCTGCGCTGGATAAGGCAACAGTCTTTTGTTTCCTACTTTCCCAGGAGATGGCGGAACCAGAAAATTTAAAACAAAAACCAGTATATGATTTACGATCATTTGTATCGCTGGCCCAATCAGCATCTACGAAACCTTCTAGTTCCTCATCATCCTTTACAAATTTTAGGCCAAAACTTTTAGTTCCCTGCAAATATCTTAAAATGCGTTTGGCTTGTTTCCAATGGCTTTCATTGTAACAGTTATTAAATTGACTTAAATAACTAACAGAATAAGCAATATCAGGCCTAGTTAACACAGCTAAGTACATTAAACTACCAATGAGTTCCTGATATGGAACATTAATTTTTAAATCAGTTTCACTCTTAACTAATCTAGCATTTTGCTCCATAGGTGTGCTAACAGCCTTGCAGTTTGACATATTAAATCGCTTTAAAACATGGTTAATATACTGTTGCTGATCTAAGGTAATTGAATTATTTTTCTTATCTATTCCAACTCTCATGCCAAGACACTGTTTCACTTCACCGAGATCTTTAATTTTGAATTCGTTCGACAGTCGATTTTTCAAATTTTCAGTTTCATAACTATCGTTGGAAAAGACAAAGAAATCATCAACGTACAATGCAATTACCGTCATTAAACTACCATTTATTTTAGTAAACAAACATGGTTCTAATTTGGATCGTTTGTAGTTTAAATTTCCAAGCATCACATCAACCCTTTCATACCAAGCTCTACTAGCTTGCTTTAGACCATAAATCGCCTTTTTTAACTTTAAAACTTTGTTGCCAGTGCAACTAAAACCTTCAGGTAACCTCATATATACATCTTCCTTTAATATTCCATTTAAAAATGCTGTTTTAACATCTAAATGTGAAATGTCTAATCCTAACTTAACAGATAAAGACATCAACAGTCTCAAAGTTGAAAATCTAACTACAGGTGAAAAAGTCTCATGAAAATCAATCCCTTCTTTTTGTGTGAATCCTTTTGCTACAAGTCTAGCTCTATACCTTACACGTTCATCACCGTCGATTTTTCGCTTAAACACCCACTTGCACTGCACAATAGTTTTATCACTAGGAATATCGACTAATTCCCAAGCATCATTTTCTTCAAAGGAAAGAAGTTCATCCTGAATTGCCTCTCCCCATTTCTCCTTGTCTGGTCCTGATAAGGCATCCTGCACCGTCTCTGGGTCGCTGTCTAAATGGGGACTGTCAGAACAAATGTACGTCACAACATTTTCAAACTTCCTTGGTTTTGGAGTTCTTTCTGACCGTCTAAGTGTTCCAGTGGGCTGCTCTGGATGTTCTGGAGTGTAGTCACTATCATCACTCTCATCCGTCCCACTAAACATTTCCGTGTTGCTAGATTCGTCACTAAAATTTGCATGGTCAACGTTCTCTGTATTCTCGCCGTCTCCGGCTCCCACTGAAACTGGAACCTCTACACTTTGGTCACTCTCTTTTTCAGTGATTTCCTGCACGTTTTCCATTATAATGACATCTCTGCTGATGGTTATCACATTGGACTTCACGTTATAAACCCGATAACCTTTAGTGTTATCGCTATAACCTACCAAAATGTGTTTTTCAGCCTTTCTGTCCCACTTCAGTCTTTTTTGCTTTGGAACATGCACCATTACTGGACTGCCAAAGATCCTTAAATTGCTAACGTCGGGTTTATCCCCTGTCCACATTTCATAGGGGGTTTTCTGCAACCCTGATGCAATCGATCTATTCTTCAGGAAAACTGCAGTGTTTACTGCTTCAGCCCAAAATTTCTTCTCCAAGTTTGCATCAAAAAGCAGACACTTTGCTTTCTCGACAATGGTACGATTTAGCCTTTCTGACATACCGTTCTGTTCAGGTGTGTATGGACTCGTCTTCTGATGCAGGATTCCATTAGCTCTCAGGAAACATTCAAATTCGGTGCTGCAAAACTCGCCACCATTATCTGATCTGAATGCCTTGATTTTCTTATCTATTTGGTTTTCGACTAAATATTTAAAGTTTTTGAAGCAACTTAAAACTTCATCTTTAGCCTTTAAAAAATAGACAAATACCATTCTGCTATAATCATCCTCAAAAGTTAAGAAATATTTGGCTCCACCAATTGATTTGGTTTCCATGGGACCACATACATCTGCGTGTATAACCCCTAGCAAATCTTTAGCTCGTGTGCCTTTGTGTGTGAATGGCAGCCGGCATTGCTTACCTTCACAACAAACTTCACAGTTTTGTTTTTCTATTTCGGCTACACCTGAATACACGAGACCATCTACCAGTTGCTTTTTCTTCATTTGGTTCAAATAGTTACTGTTTATATGCCCAAATCTTCGATGCCAAGTGTTCTCTGTGACTTGTTGTGCCACTGACGATGATATCAAACAATTTTCAGAGCTTGTATTGTTTATTCTATATACACCATCTTTTAAGTCAGCTGTGGCTACTAACACTCCTTGCACATTATATATTTGGCAACAATCAGATTTAAAATGAACAGAATTCCCATTTTGAATCAATCGACTTACAGACAATAAATTTGTAGTCAACTCTGGAGCACATAACACGTCTTTCACAGTAATTTCGTATTGCGTTTTACCAACAACAGTTTCGAGCTTCACATTTCCGGAACATACTACCGATATTTTGTCTTGATTGGCTACCATTATTTCACTGGTCTCTGTATTCGTTGATCGCTGCTCAATCCAGTGTTCATTCGCTGTTAAATGAACACTTGCACCAGAGTCCACATACCAATCAGTCTTTTTAAAATTACCACTTAAAAACACGGCACTAAAAGCATTCGGAGACTTTTGTTGCCTAAATTCCGAAATACCAGCATTTGGACATTTAGTTTTAAAGTGTCCCATCTGCTTGCATTTGTAACACTTAATATCTTTCAAGTCTTTCTTGGTTTTCATCGTGTTACCAGCCTGCTGTTTACCGCCATGCCATCTTTTGGAAACGAATGCATTAGCGGTGCTGCCAACATTTCCATCCATCTCTAACAATTTGGTTTTGATAGCATCCGCAGAAATAGGTATTCCTGAATGCTCGATCGCCATTATCATCGGTGAAAATTTGTCAGGTAAACCCGCTAATAACAATGAACCAATCCATTCATCGTCTATGTTAAACCCTGTACCACGTAACTTTTGCCCGGTTTCCACTATCTGGTTAACATAAGCATACATGGATTCGCAGTTTTCTAGTCTTGCGGAAATTAAATTTCGTAACAGTCCTATTTTTCTGGCGAAACCAGAATCATCAAACAACGATTTTAACTTTTTCCACAATTCCACTGTAGTTCTCGCTTCCTTTATATGCACGTACAACGATGCATCAATGGTGAGAATTATTTTTGCTTTTGCCTTGGCGTCATCTGCCTCCACAACTTCCGATACACACTTTGAAAGTCCTTCAAGTACCAAAAAGTTTTCAATAGCAAACGCCCAATCTGAGTAATTTTCACGCCCTTTTAACTTCGGGACATTCACTATATAATTCGCGGCCATACTTGCACTAATCAGAGAAAAACTATCAACTTGTTTCGCACAATCGCGGGACTGGGCCCATAACCTGATGAAATGAAACGCTCTTGTTGAATTCTCAGTGCAGACTAATTTATTAAATAGGCAAAAAAGGGATGGTTTGTTACAAAATGCACACTCTCTCCTATACCTAGAAAAGCGGTCAGACCCTATTGCCAGATGTCCTTATTATATATTTGGGCTCATTTTAACAGAAATAGTCCTGGTGAATTATTTCAGAATTTTCTGAAACCTCGATTTTTTTGAAAAAAATCAAAACACCCCCCCCTTTGAAAATTTCACAAAAATTTTAAAAAATAAATTTGCGATTTAAGGACGGCTCTCCACGTATTTTGAGGCGCTGAACACGCTGGTGTGGTCCGTTTTTGTATAGGAGGCTCCGTTGGCGAAAAAAAATTATTATCTCGAAAACTACGAGAGCTAGAAACAAACCGAGTCCAGTTTTGGAATCTCCAGGGTCGAAATAGTCCTGGTGAATTATTTCAGAATTTTCTGAAACCTCGATTTTTTTGAAAAAAATCAAAACACCCCCCCCTTTGAAAATTTCACAAAAATTTTAAAAAATAAATTTGCGATTTAAGGACGGCTCTCCACGTATTTTGGGGCGCTGAACACGCTGGTGTGGTCCGTTTTTGTGTAGGAGGCTCCGTTGGCGAGAAAAAATTAATATCTCGAAAACTACGAGAGCTAGAAACAAACCGAGTCCAGTTTTGGAATCTCCAGGGTCGAAATAGTCCTGGTGAATTATTTCAGAATTTTCTGAAACCTCGATTTTTTTGAAAAAAATCAAAACCCCCCCCCCTTGAAAATTTCACAAAAATTTAAAAAAATAAATTTGCGATTTAAGGACGGCTCTCCACGTATTTTGGAGCGCTGAACACGCTGGTGTGGTCCGTTTTTGTGTAGGAGGCTCCGTTGGCGAGAAAACATTTATATCTCGAAAACTACGAGAGCTAGAAACAAACCGAGTCCAGTTTTGGAATCTCTAGGGTCGAAATAGTCCTGGTGAATTATTTCAGAATTTTCTGAAACCTCGATTTTTTTGAAAAAAATCAAAACCCCCCCCCCTTGAAAATTTCACAAAAATTTTAAAAAATAAATTTGCGATTTAAGGACGGCTCTCCACGTATTTTGGGGCGCTGAACACGCTGGTGTGGTCCGTTTTTGTGTAGGAGGCTCCGTTGGCGAGAAAAAATTAATATCTCGAAAACTACGAGAGCTAGAAACAAACCGAGTCCAGTTTTGGAATCTCCAGGGTCGAAATAGTCCTGGTGAATTATTTCAGAATTTTCTGAAACCTCGATTTTTTTGAAAAAAATCAAAACCCCCCCCCCTTGAAAATTTCACAAAAATTTAAAAAAATAAATTTGCGATTTAAGGACGGCTCTCCACGTATTTTGGAGCGCTGAACACGCTGGTGTGGTCCGTTTTTGTGTAGGAGGCTCCGTTGGCGAGAAAACATTTATATCTCGAAAACTACGAGAGCTAGAAACAAACCGAGTCCAGTTTTGGAATCTCTAGGGTCGAAATAGTCCTGGTGAATTATTTCAGAATTTTCTGAAACCTCGATTTTTTTGAAAAAAATCAAAACCCCCCCCCCTTGAAAATTTCACAAAAATTTTAAAAAATAAATTTGCGATTTAAGGACGGCTCTCCACGTATTTTGGGGCGCTGAACACGCTGGTGTGGTCCGTTTTTGTGTAGGAGGCTCCGTTGGCGAGAAAAAATTAATATTTCGAAAACTACGAGAGCTAGAAACAAACCGAGTCCAGTTTTGGAATCTCCAGGGTCGAAATAGTCCTGGTGAATTATTTCAGAATTTTCTGAAACCTCGATTTTTTTGAAAACAATCAAAACACCCCCCCCTTTGAAAATTTCACAAAAATTTAAAAAAATAAATTTGCGATTTAAGGACGGCTCTCCACGTATTTTGGGGCGCTGAACACGCTGGTGTGGTCCGTTTTTGTGTAGGAGGCTCCGTTGGCGAGAAAACATTTATATCTCGAAAACTACGAGAGCTAGAAACAAACCGAGTCCAGTTTTGGAATCTCCAGGGTCGAAATAGTCCTGGTGAATTATATCAGAATTTTCTGAAACCTTGATTTTTTTGAAAAAAATCAAAACACCCCCCCCTTGAAAATTTCACAAAAATTTTAAAAAATAAATTTGCGATTTAAGGACGGCTCTCCACGTCTTTTGGAGCGCTGAACACGCTGGTGTGGTCCGTTTTTGTGTAGGAGGCTCCGTTGGCGAGAAAACATTTATATCTCGAAAACTACGAGAGCTAGAAACAAACCGAGTCCAGTTTTGGAATCTCCAGGGTCTAAATAGTCCTGGTGAATTATATCAGAATTTTCTGAAACCTTGATTTTTTTGAAAAAAATCAAAACACCCCCCCCTTTGAAAATTTCTCAAAAAATTAAAAAAAAAAAATTGCGATTTAAGGACGGCTCTCCACGTATTTTGGGGCGCTGAACACGCTGGTGTGGTCCGTTTTTGTGTAGGAGGCTCCGTTGGCGAGAAAAAATTAATATTTCGAAAACTACGAGAGCTAGAAACAAACCGAGTCCAGTTTTGGAATCTCCAGGGTCGAAATAGTCCTGGTGAATTATTTCAGAATTTTCTGAAACCTCGATTTTTTTGAAAAAAATCAAAACCCCCCCCCTTGAAAATTTCACAAAAATTTTAAAAAATAAATTTGCGATTTAAGGACGGCTCTCCACGTATTTTGGGGCGCTGAACACGCTGGTGTGGTCCGTTTTTGTGTAGGAGGCTCCGTTGGCGAGAAAACATTTATATCTCGAAAACTACGAGAGCTAGAAACAAACAAAGTCCAGTTTTGGAATCTCCAGGGTCGAAATAGTCCTGGTGAATTACTTCAGAATTTTCTGAAACCTCGATTTTTTTGAAATAAATCAAAACACCCCCCCCTTTGAAAATTTCACAAAAAATTAAAAAAAAAATTGCGATTTAAGGACGGCTCTCCACGTATTTTGGGGCGCTGAACACGCTGGTGTGGTCCGTTTTTGTGTAGGAGGCTCCGTTGGCGAGAAAACATTTATATCTCGAAAACTACGAGAGCTAGAAACAAACCGAGTCCAGTTTTGGAATCTCCAGGGTCGAAATAGTCCTGGTGAATTATTTCAGAATTTTCTGAAACCTCGATTTTTTTGAAAAAAATCAAACCCCCCCCTCCCTTGAAAATTTCACAAAAATTTTAAAAAATAAATTTGCGATTTAAGGACGGCTCTCCACGTATTTTGGGGCGCTTAACACGCTGGTGTGGTCCGTTTTTGTGTAGGAGGCTCCGTTGGCGAGAAATCATTTATATCTCGAAAACTACGAGAGCTAGAAACAAACCGAGTCCAGTTTTGGAATCTCCAGGGTCGAAATAGTCCTGGTGAATTATTTCAGAATTTTCTGAAACCTCGATTTTTTCGAAATAAATCAAAACACCCCCCCCTTTGAAAATTTCACAAAAAATTAAAAAAAAAAATGCGATTTAAGGAAGACTCTCCACGTATTTTGGGGCGCTGAACACGCTGGTGTGGTCCGTTTTTGTGTAGGAGGCTCCGTTGGCGAGAAAAAATTAATATCTCGAAAACTACGAGAGCTAGAAACAAACCGAGTCCAGTTTTGGAATCTCCAGGGTCGAAATAGTCCTGGTGAATTATTTCAGAATTTTCTGAAACCTCGATTTTTTTGAAAAAAATCAAAACCCCCCCCCCTTGAAAATTTCACAAAAATTTTAAAAAATAAATTTGCGATTTAAGGACGGCTCTCCACGTATTTTGGAGCGCTGAACACGCTGGTGTGGTCCGTTTTTGTGTAGGAGGCTCCGTTGGCGAGAAAACATTTATATCTCGAAAACTACGAGAGCTAGAAACAAACCGAGTCCAGTTTTGGAATCTCTAGGGTCGAAATAGTCCTGGTGAATTATTTCAGAATTTTCTGAAACCTCGATTTTTTTGAAAAAAATCAAAACCCCCCCCCCTTGAAAATTTCACAAAAATTTTAAAAAATAAATTTGCGATTTAAGGACGGCTCTCCACGTATTTTGGGGCGCTGAACACGCTGGTGTGGTCCGTTTTTGTGTAGGAGGCTCCGTTGGCGAGAAAAAATTAATATTTCGAAAACTACGAGAGCTAGAAACAAACCGAGTCCAGTTTTGGAATCTCCAGGGTCGAAATAGTCCTGGTGAATTATTTCAGAATTTTCTGAAACCTCGATTTTTTTGAAAACAATCAAAACACCCCCCCCTTTGAAAATTTCACAAAAATTTAAAAAAATAAATTTGCGATTTAAGGACGGCTCTCCACGTATTTTGGGGCGCTGAACACGCTGGTGTGGTCCGTTTTTGTGTAGGAGGCTCCGTTGGCGAGAAAACATTTATATCTCGAAAACTACGAGAGCTAGAAACAAACCGAGTCCAGTTTTGGAATCTCCAGGGTCTAAATAGTCCTGGTGAATTATATCAGAATTTTCTGAAACCTCGATTTTTTTGAAAACAATCAAAACACCCCCCCCTTTGAAAATTTCTCAAAAAATTAAAAAAAAAAAATTGCGATTTAAGGACGGCTCTCCACGTATTTTGGGGCGCTGAACACGCTGGTGTGGTCCGTTTTTGTGTAGGAGGCTCCGTTGGCGAGAAAAAATTAATATTTCGAAAACTACGAGAGCTAGAAACAAACCGAGTCCAGTTTTGGAATCTCCAGGGTCGAAATAGTCCTGGTGAATTATTTCAGAATTTTCTGAAACCTCGATTTTTTTGAAAAAAATCAAAACACCCCCCCCTTTGAAAATTTCACAAAAATTTAAAAAAATAAATTTGCGATTTAAGGACGGCTCTCCACGTATTTTGGGGCGCTGAACACGCTGGTGTGGTCCGTTTTTGTGTAGGAGGCTCCGTTGGCGAGAAAACATTTATATCTCGAAAACTACGAGAGCTAGAAACAAACCGAGTCCAGTTTTGGAATCTCCAGGGTCGAAATAGTCCTGGTGAATTATATCAGAATTTTCTGAAACCTTGATTTTTTTGAAAAAAATCAAAACACCCCCCCCCTTGAAAATTTCACAAAAATTTTAAAAAATAAATTTGCGATTTAAGGACGGGTCTCCACGTATTTTGGGGCGCTGAACACGCTGGTGTGGTCCGTTTTTGTGTAGGAGGCTCCGTTGGCGAAAAAAAATTAATATCTCGAAAACTACGAGAGCTATTAACAAACCGAGTCCAGTTTTGGAATCTCCAGGGTCGAAATAGTCCTGGTGAATTATTTCAGAATTTTCTGAAACCTCGATTTTTTTGAAAAAAATCAAAATCCCCCCCCTTGAAAATTTCACAAAAATTTTAAAAAATAAATTTGCGATTTAAGGACGGCTCTCCACGTATTTTGGGGCGCTGAACACGCTGGTGTGGTCCGTTTTTGTGTAGGAGGCTCCGTTGGCGAGAAAACATTTATATCTCGAAAACTACGAGAGCTAGAAACAAACCGAGTCCAGTTTTGGAATCTCCAGGGTCGAAATAGTCCTGGTGAATTATTTCAGAATTTTTTGAAACCTCGATTTTTTTGAAAAAAATCAAAACCCCCCCCCCTTGAAAATTTCACAAAAATTTTAAAAAATAAATTTGCGATTTAAGGACGGCTCTCCACGTATTTTGGGGCGCTGAACACGCTGGTGTGGTCCGTTTTTGTGTAGGAGGCTCCGTTGGCGAGAAAACATTTATATCTCGAAAACTACGAGAGCTAGAAACAAACCGAGTCCAGTTTTGGAATCTCCAGGGTCGAAATTGATGAAATGAAACGCTCTTGTTGAATTCTCAGTGCAGACTAATTTATTAAATAGGCAAAAAAGGGATGGTTTGTTACAAAATGCACACTCTCTCCTATACCTAGAAAAGCGGTCAGACCCTATTGCCAGATGTCCTTATTATATATTTGGGCTCATTTTAACACTCCCACTAGCACAAATATACGACAGTCTGTATAACATGAATCAGAAACCATAACACTTATAATATATTTACAATACCCAATTTCTCTAAAAAACTGTAATGTTTCATAGAACACAGGCTCTTTGTAAGAAAGTCGGCAGGCATTTCGGTTGTCTGTAAATACTTTATATTTATTAAATTCTGAGCTACAGAGTCCCTAACAAAATGATGCCGAATATCAATGTGTTTCGACCTTTTATGACTGGTGGAATTTACCGACAACTTCTGTGCGCTTTGACTGTCATTATAAAGAGTAATACAATTTACGACACCAAATAATTCATTCAATAAATTCCTAAAATAAATTGCTTCCTTGGAAGCCTCAGAAATTGCCATGTATTCAGCTTCTGCGCTGGATAAGGCAACAGTCTTTTGTTTCCTACTTTCCCAGGAGATGGCGGAACCAGAAAATTTAAAACAAAAACCAGTATATGATTTACGATCATTTGTATCGCTGGCCCAATCAGCATCTACGAAACCTTCTAGTTCCTCATCATCCTTTACAAATTTTAGGCCAAAACTTTTAGTTCCCTGCAAATATCTTAAAATGCGTTTGGCTTGTTTCCAATGGCTTTCATTGTAACAGTTATTAAATTGACTTAAATAACTAACAGAATAAGCAATATCAGGCCTAGTTAACACAGCTAAGTACATTAAACTACCAATGAGTTCCTGATATGGAACATTAATTTTTAAATCAGTTTCACTCTTAACTAATCTAGCATTTTGCTCCATAGGTGTGCTAACAGCCTTGCAGTTTGACATATTAAATCGCTTTAAAACATGGTTAATATACTGTTGCTGATCTAAGGTAATTGAATTATTTTTCTTATCTATTCCAACTCTCATGCCAAGACACTGTTTCACTTCACCGAGATCTTTAATTTTGAATTCGTTCGACAGTCGATTTTTCAAATTTTCAGTTTCATAACTATCGTTGGAAAAGACAAAGAAATCATCAACGTACAATGCAATTACCGTCATTAAACTACCATTTATTTTAGTAAACAAACATGGTTCTAATTTGGATCGTTTGTAGTTTAAATTTCCAAGCATCACATCAACCCTTTCATACCAAGCTCTACTAGCTTGCTTTAGACCATAAATCGCCTTTTTTAACTTTAAAACTTTGTTGCCAGTGCAACTAAAACCTTCAGGTAACCTCATATATACATCTTCCTTTAATATTCCATTTAAAAATGCTGTTTTAACATCTAAATGTGAAATGTCTAATCCTAACTTAACAGATAAAGACATCAACAGTCTCAAAGTTGAAAATCTAACTACAGGTGAAAAAGTCTCATGAAAATCAATCCCTTCTTTTTGTGTGAATCCTTTTGCTACAAGTCTAGCTCTATACCTTACACGTTCATCACCGTCGATTTTTCGCTTAAACACCCACTTGCACTGCACAATAGTTTTATCACTAGGAATATCGACTAATTCCCAAGCATCATTTTCTTCAAAGGAAAGAAGTTCATCCTGAATTGCCTCTCCCCATTTCTCCTTGTCTGGTCCTGATAAGGCATCCTGCACCGTCTCTGGGTCGCTGTCTAAATGGGGACTGTCAGAACAAATGTACGTCACAACATTTTCAAACTTCCTTGGTTTTGGAGTTCTTTCTGACCGTCTAAGTGTTCCAGTGGGCTGCTCTGGATGTTCTGGAGTGTAGTCACTATCATCACTCTCATCCGTCCCACTAAACATTTCCGTGTTGCTAGATTCGTCACTAAAATTTGCATGGTCAACGTTCTCTGTATTCTCGCCGTCTCCGGCTCCCACTGAAACTGGAACCTCTACACTTTGGTCACTCTCTTTTTCAGTGATTTCCTGCACGTTTTCCATTATAATGACATCTCTGCTGATGGTTATCACATTGGACTTCACGTTATAAACCCGATAACCTTTAGTGTTATCGCTATAACCTACCAAAATGTGTTTTTCAGCCTTTCTGTCCCACTTCAGTCTTTTTTGCTTTGGAACATGCACCATTACTGGACTGCCAAAGATCCTTAAATTGCTAACGTCGGGTTTATCCCCTGTCCACATTTCATAGGGGGTTTTCTGCAACCCTGATGCAATCGATCTATTCTTCAGGAAAACTGCAGTGTTTACTGCTTCAGCCCAAAATTTCTTCTCCAAGTTTGCATCAAAAAGCAGACACTTTGCTTTCTCGACAATGGTACGATTTAGCCTTTCTGACATACCGTTCTGTTCAGGTGTGTATGGACTCGTCTTCTGATGCAGGATTCCATTAGCTCTCAGGAAACATTCAAATTCGGTGCTGCAAAACTCGCCACCATTATCTGATCTGAATGCCTTGATTTTCTTATCTATTTGGTTTTCGACTAAATATTTAAAGTTTTTGAAGCAACTTAAAACTTCATCTTTAGCCTTTAAAAAATAGACAAATACCATTCTGCTATAATCATCCTCAAAAGTTAAGAAATATTTGGCTCCACCAATTGATTTGGTTTCCATGGGACCACATACATCTGCGTGTATAACCCCTAGCAAATCTTTAGCTCGTGTGCCTTTGTGTGTGAATGGCAGCCGGCATTGCTTACCTTCACAACAAACTTCACAGTTTTGTTTTTCTATTTCGGCTACACCTGAATACACGAGACCATCTACCAGTTGCTTTTTCTTCATTTGGTTCAAATAGTTACTGTTTATATGCCCAAATCTTCGATGCCAAGTGTTCTCTGTGACTTGTTGTGCCACTGACGATGATATCAAACAATTTTCAGAGCTTGTATTGTTTATTCTATATACACCATCTTTTAAGTCAGCTGTGGCTACTAACACTCCTTGCACATTATATATTTGGCAACAATCAGATTTAAAATGAACAGAATTCCCATTTTGAATCAATCGACTTACAGACAATAAATTTGTAGTCAACTCTGGAGCACATAACACGTCTTTCACAGTAATTTCGTATTGCGTTTTACCAACAACAGTTTCGAGCTTCACATTTCCGGAACATACTACCGATATTTTGTCTTGATTGGCTACCATTATTTCACTGGTCTCTGTATTCGTTGATCGCTGCTCAATCCAGTGTTCATTCGCTGTTAAATGAACACTTGCACCAGAGTCCACATACCAATCAGTCTTTTTAAAATTACCACTTAAAAACACGGCACTAAAAGCATTCGGAGACTTTTGTTGCCTAAATTCCGAAATACCAGCATTTGGACATTTAGTTTTAAAGTGTCCCATCTGCTTGCATTTGTAACACTTAATATCTTTCAAGTCTTTCTTGGTTTTCATCGTGTTACCAGCCTGCTGTTTACCGCCATGCCATCTTTTGGAAACGAATGCATTAGCGGTGCTGCCAACATTTCCATCCATCTCTAACAATTTGGTTTTGATAGCATCCGCAGAAATAGGTATTCCTGAATGCTCGATCGCCATTATCATCGGTGAAAATTTGTCAGGTAAACCCGCTAATAACAATGAACCAATCCATTCATCGTCTATGTTAAACCCTGTACCACGTAACTTTTGCCCGGTTTCCACTATCTGGTTAACATAAGCATACATGGATTCGCAGTTTTCTAGTCTTGCGGAAATTAAATTTCGTAACAGTCCTATTTTTCTGGCGAAACCAGAATCATCAAACAACGATTTTAACTTTTTCCACAATTCCACTGTAGTTCTCGCTTCCTTTATATGCACGTACAACGATGCATCAATGGTGAGAATTATTTTTGCTTTTGCCTTGGCGTCATCTGCCTCCACAACTTCCGATACACACTTTGAAAGTCCTTCAAGTACCAAAAAGTTTTCAATAGCAAACGCCCAATCTGAGTAATTTTCACGCCCTTTTAACTTCGGGACATTCACTATATAATTCGCGGCCATACTTGCACTAATCAGAGAAAAACTATCAACTTGTTTCGCACAATCGCGGGACTGGGCCCATAACCTGATGAAATGAAACGCTCTTGTTGAATTCTCAGTGCAGACTAATTTATTAAATAGGCAAAAAAGGGATGGTTTGTTACAAAATGCACACTCTCTCCTATACCTAGAAAAGCGGTCAGACCCTATTGCCAGATGTCCTTATTATATATTTGGGCTCATTTTAACAGAAATAGTCCTGGTGAATTATTTCAGAATTTTCTGAAACCTCGATTTTTTTGAAAAAAATCAAAACACCCCCCCCTTTGAAAATTTCACAAAAATTTTAAAAAATAAATTTGCGATTTAAGGACGGCTCTCCACGTATTTTGAGGCGCTGAACACGCTGGTGTGGTCCGTTTTTGTATAGGAGGCTCCGTTGGCGAAAAAAAATTATTATCTCGAAAACTACGAGAGCTAGAAACAAACCGAGTCCAGTTTTGGAATCTCCAGGGTCGAAATAGTCCTGGTGAATTATTTCAGAATTTTCTGAAACCTCGATTTTTTTGAAAAAAATCAAAACACCCCCCCCTTTGAAAATTTCACAAAAATTTTAAAAAATAAATTTGCGATTTAAGGACGGCTCTCCACGTATTTTGGGGCGCTGAACACGCTGGTGTGGTCCGTTTTTGTGTAGGAGGCTCCGTTGGCGAGAAAAAATTAATATCTCGAAAACTACGAGAGCTAGAAACAAACCGAGTCCAGTTTTGGAATCTCCAGGGTCGAAATAGTCCTGGTGAATTATTTCAGAATTTTCTGAAACCTCGATTTTTTTGAAAAAAATCAAAACCCCCCCCCCTTGAAAATTTCACAAAAATTTAAAAAAATAAATTTGCGATTTAAGGACGGCTCTCCACGTATTTTGGAGCGCTGAACACGCTGGTGTGGTCCGTTTTTGTGTAGGAGGCTCCGTTGGCGAGAAAACATTTATATCTCGAAAACTACGAGAGCTAGAAACAAACCGAGTCCAGTTTTGGAATCTCTAGGGTCGAAATAGTCCTGGTGAATTATTTCAGAATTTTCTGAAACCTCGATTTTTTTGAAAAAAATCAAAACCCCCCCCCCTTGAAAATTTCACAAAAATTTTAAAAAATAAATTTGCGATTTAAGGACGGCTCTCCACGTATTTTGGGGCGCTGAACACGCTGGTGTGGTCCGTTTTTGTGTAGGAGGCTCCGTTGGCGAGAAAAAATTAATATTTCGAAAACTACGAGAGCTAGAAACAAACCGAGTCCAGTTTTGGAATCTCCAGGGTCGAAATAGTCCTGGTGAATTATTTCAGAATTTTCTGAAACCTCGATTTTTTTGAAAACAATCAAAACACCCCCCCCTTTGAAAATTTCACAAAAATTTAAAAAAATAAATTTGCGATTTAAGGACGGCTCTCCACGTATTTTGGGGCGCTGAACACGCTGGTGTGGTCCGTTTTTGTGTAGGAGGCTCCGTTGGCGAGAAAACATTTATATCTCGAAAACTACGAGAGCTAGAAACAAACCGAGTCCAGTTTTGGAATCTCCAGGGTCGAAATAGTCCTGGTGAATTATATCAGAATTTTCTGAAACCTTGATTTTTTTGAAAAAAATCAAAACACCCCCCCCTTGAAAATTTCACAAAAATTTTAAAAAATAAATTTGCGATTTAAGGACGGCTCTCCACGTCTTTTGGAGCGCTGAACACGCTGGTGTGGTCCGTTTTTGTGTAGGAGGCTCCGTTGGCGAGAAAACATTTATATCTCGAAAACTACGAGAGCTAGAAACAAACCGAGTCCAGTTTTGGAATCTCCAGGGTCTAAATAGTCCTGGTGAATTATATCAGAATTTTCTGAAACCTTGATTTTTTTGAAAAAAATCAAAACACCCCCCCCTTTGAAAATTTCTCAAAAAATTAAAAAAAAAAAATTGCGATTTAAGGACGGCTCTCCACGTATTTTGGGGCGCTGAACACGCTGGTGTGGTCCGTTTTTGTGTAGGAGGCTCCGTTGGCGAGAAAAAATTAATATTTCGAAAACTACGAGAGCTAGAAACAAACCGAGTCCAGTTTTGGAATCTCCAGGGTCGAAATAGTCCTGGTGAATTATTTCAGAATTTTCTGAAACCTCGATTTTTTTGAAAAAAATCAAAACCCCCCCCCTTGAAAATTTCACAAAAATTTTAAAAAATAAATTTGCGATTTAAGGACGGCTCTCCACGTATTTTGGGGCGCTGAACACGCTGGTGTGGTCCGTTTTTGTGTAGGAGGCTCCGTTGGCGAGAAAACATTTATATCTCGAAAACTACGAGAGCTAGAAACAAACAAAGTCCAGTTTTGGAATCTCCAGGGTCGAAATAGTCCTGGTGAATTATTTCAGAATTTTCTGAAACCTCGATTTTTTTGAAATAAATCAAAACACCCCCCCCTTTGAAAATTTCACAAAAAATTAAAAAAAAAATTGCGATTTAAGGACGGCTCTCCACGTATTTTGGGGCGCTGAACACGCTGGTGTGGTCCGTTTTTGTGTAGGAGGCTCCGTTGGCGAGAAAACATTTATATCTCGAAAACTACGAGAGCTAGAAACAAACCGAGTCCAGTTTTGGAATCTCCAGGGTCGAAATAGTCCTGGTGAATTATTTCAGAATTTTCTGAAACCTCGATTTTTTTGAAAAAAATCAAACCCCCCCCTCCCTTGAAAATTTCACAAAAATTTTAAAAAATAAATTTGCGATTTAAGGACGGCTCTCCACGTATTTTGGGGCGCTTAACACGCTGGTGTGGTCCGTTTTTGTGTAGGAGGCTCCGTTGGCGAGAAATCATTTATATCTCGAAAACTACGAGAGCTAGAAACAAACCGAGTCCAGTTTTGGAATCTCCAGGGTCGAAATAGTCCTGGTGAATTATTTCAGAATTTTCTGAAACCTCGATTTTTTCGAAATAAATCAAAACACCCCCCCCTTTGAAAATTTCACAAAAAATTAAAAAAAAAAATGCGATTTAAGGAAGACTCTCCACGTATTTTGGGGCGCTGAACACGCTGGTGTGGTCCGTTTTTGTGTAGGAGGCTCCGTTGGCGAGAAAAAATTAATATCTCGAAAACTACGAGAGCTAGAAACAAACCGAGTCCAGTTTTGGAATCTCCAGGGTCGAAATAGTCCTGGTGAATTATTTCAGAATTTTCTGAAACCTCGATTTTTTTGAAAAAAATCAAAACCCCCCCCCCTTGAAAATTTCACAAAAATTTTAAAAAATAAATTTGCGATTTAAGGACGGCTCTCCACGTATTTTGGAGCGCTGAACACGCTGGTGTGGTCCGTTTTTGTGTAGGAGGCTCCGTTGGCGAGAAAACATTTATATCTCGAAAACTACGAGAGCTAGAAACAAACCGAGTCCAGTTTTGGAATCTCTAGGGTCGAAATAGTCCTGGTGAATTATTTCAGAATTTTCTGAAACCTCGATTTTTTTGAAAAAAATCAAAACCCCCCCCCCTTGAAAATTTCACAAAAATTTTAAAAAATAAATTTGCGATTTAAGGACGGCTCTCCACGTATTTTGGGGCGCTGAACACGCTGGTGTGGTCCGTTTTTGTGTAGGAGGCTCCGTTGGCGAGAAAAAATTAATATTTCGAAAACTACGAGAGCTAGAAACAAACCGAGTCCAGTTTTGGAATCTCCAGGGTCGAAATAGTCCTGGTGAATTATTTCAGAATTTTCTGAAACCTCGATTTTTTTGAAAACAATCAAAACACCCCCCCCTTTGAAAATTTCACAAAAATTTAAAAAAATAAATTTGCGATTTAAGGACGGCTCTCCACGTATTTTGGGGCGCTGAACACGCTGGTGTGGTCCGTTTTTGTGTAGGAGGCTCCGTTGGCGAGAAAACATTTATATCTCGAAAACTACGAGAGCTAGAAACAAACCGAGTCCAGTTTTGGAATCTCCAGGGTCTAAATAGTCCTGGTGAATTATATCAGAATTTTCTGAAACCTCGATTTTTTTGAAAACAATCAAAACACCCCCCCCTTTGAAAATTTCTCAAAAAATTAAAAAAAAAAAATTGCGATTTAAGGACGGCTCTCCACGTATTTTGGGGCGCTGAACACGCTGGTGTGGTCCGTTTTTGTGTAGGAGGCTCCGTTGGCGAGAAAAAATTAATATTTCGAAAACTACGAGAGCTAGAAACAAACCGAGTCCAGTTTTGGAATCTCCAGGGTCGAAATAGTCCTGGTGAACTATTTCAGAATTTTCTGAAACCTCGATTTTTTTGAAAAAAATCAAAACACCCCCCCCTTTGAAAATTTCACAAAAATTTAAAAAAATAAATTTGCGATTTAAGGACGGCTCTCCACGTATTTTGGGGCGCTGAACACGCTGGTGTGGTCCGTTTTTGTGTAGGAGGCTCCGTTGGCGAGAAAACATTTATATCTCGAAAACTACGAGAGCTAGAAACAAACCGAGTCCAGTTTTGGAATCTCCAGGGTCGAAATAGTCCTGGTGAATTATATCAGAATTTTCTGAAACCTTGATTTTTTTGAAAAAAATCAAAACACCCCCCCCCTTGAAAATTTCACAAAAATTTTAAAAAATAAATTTGCGATTTAAGGACGGGTCTCCACGTATTTTGGGGCGCTGAACACGCTGGTGTGGTCCGTTTTTGTGTAGGAGGCTCCGTTGGCGAAAAAAAATTAATATCTCGAAAACTACGAGAGCTATTAACAAACCGAGTCCAGTTTTGGAATCTCCAGGGTCGAAATAGTCCTGGTGAATTATTTCAGAATTTTCTGAAACCTCGATTTTTTTGAAAAAAATCAAAATCCCCCCCCTTGAAAATTTCACAAAAATTTTAAAAAATAAATTTGCGATTTAAGGACGGCTCTCCACGTATTTTGGGGCGCTGAACACGCTGGTGTGGTCCGTTTTTGTGTAGGAGGCTCCGTTGGCGAGAAAACATTTATATCTCGAAAACTACGAGAGCTAGAAACAAACCGAGTCCAGTTTTGGAATCTCCAGGGTCGAAATAGTCCTGGTGAATTATTTCAGAATTTTTTGAAACCTCGATTTTTTTGAAAAAAATCAAAACCCCCCCCCCTTGAAAATTTCACAAAAATTTTAAAAAATAAATTTGCGATTTAAGGACGGCTCTCCACGTATTTTGGGGCGCTGAACACGCTGGTGTGGTCCGTTTTTGTGTAGGAGGCTCCGTTGGCGAGAAAACATTTATATCTCGAAAACTACGAGAGCTAGAAACAAACCCAGTCCAGTTTTGGAATCTCCAGGGTCGAAATAGTCCTGGTGAATTATTTCAGAATTTTCTGAAACCTCGATTTTTTTGAAAAAAATCAAACCCCCCCCCCTTGAAAATTTCACAAAAATTTTAAAAAATAAATTTGCGATTTAAGGACGGCTCTCCACGTATTTTGGGGCGCTGAACACGCTGGTGTGGTCCGTTTTTGTGTAGGAGGCTCCGTTGGCGAAAAAAAATTAATATCTCGAAAACTACGAGAGCTAGAAACAAACCGAGTCCAGTTTTGGAATCTCCAGGGTCGAAATAGTCCTGGTGAATTATTTCAGAATTTTCTGAAACCTCGATTTTTTTGAAATAAATCAAAACACCCCCCCCTTTGAAAATTTCACAAAAAATTAAAAAAAAAATTGCGATTTAAGGACGGCTCTCCACGTATTTTGGGGCGCTGAACACGCTGGTGTGGTCCGTTTTTGTGTAGGAGGCTCCGTTGGCGAGAAAACATTTATATCTCGAAAACTACGAGAGCTAGAAACAAACCGAGTCCAGTTTTGGAATCTCCAGGGTCGAAATAGTCCTGGTGAATTATTTCAGAATTTTCTGAAACCTCGATTTTTTTGAAAAAAATCAAACCCCCCCCTCCCTTGAAAATTTCACAAAAAATTAAAAAAAAAAAAATGCGATTTAAGGAAGACTCTCCACGTATTTTGGGGCGCTGAACACGCTGGTGTGGTCCGTTTTTGTGTAGGAGGCTCCGTTGGCGAGAAAAAATTAATATCTCGAAAACTACGAGAGCTAGAAACAAACCGAGTCCAGTTTTGGAATCTCCAGGGTCGAAATAGTCCTGGTGAATTATTTCAGAATTTTCTGAAACCTCGATTTTTTTGAAAAAATCAAAACCCCCCCCCCTTGAAAATTTCACAAAAATTTTAAAAAATAAATTTGCGATTTAAGGACGGCTCTCCACGTATTTTGGGGCGCTGAACACGCTGGTGTGGTCCGTTTTTGTGTAGGAGGCTCCGTTGGCGAGAAAAAATTAATATTTCGAAAACTACGAGAGCTAGAAACAAACCGAGTCCAGTTTTGGAATCTCCAGGGTCGAAATAGTCCTGGTGAATTATTTCAGAATTTTCTGAAACCTCGATTTTTTTGAAAACAATCAAAACACCCCCCCCTTTGAAAATTTCACAAAAATTTAAAAAAATAAATTTGCGATTTAAGGACGGCTCTCCACGTATTTTGGGGCGCTGAACACGCTGGTGTGGTCCGTTTTTGTGTAGGAGGCTCCGTTGGCGAGAAAACATTTATATCTCGAAAACTACGAGAGCTAGAAACAAACCGAGTCCAGTTTTGGAATCTCCAGGGTCGAAATAGTCCTGGTGAATTATATCAGAATTTTCTGAAACCTTGATTTTTTTGAAAAAAATCAAAACACCCCCCCCTTGAAAATTTCACAAAAATTTTAAAAAATAAATTTGCGATTTAAGGACGGGTCTCCACGTATTTTGGGGCGCTGAACACGCTGGTGTGGTCCGTTTTTGTGTAGGAGGCTCCGTTGGCGAGAAAAAATTAATATCTCGAAAACTACGAGAGCTAGAAACAAACCGAGTCCAGTTTTGGAATCTCCAGGGTCGAAATAGTCCTGGTGAATTATTTCAGAATTTTCTGAAACCTCGATTTTTTTGAAAAAAATCAAAACCCCCCCCCCTTGAAAATTTCACAAAAATTTTAAAAAATAAATTTGCGATTTAAGGACGGCTCTCCACGTATTTTGGAGCGCTGAACACGCTGGTGTGGTCCGTTTTTGTGTAGGAGGCTCCGTTGGCGAGAAAACATTTATATCTCGAAAACTACGAGAGCTAGAAACAAACCGAGTCCAGTTTTGGAATCTCCAGGGTCGAAATAGTCCTGGTGAATTATTTCAGAATTTTCTGAAACCTCGATTTTTTTGAAAAAAATCAAACCCCCCCCCCCCTTGAAAATTTCACAAAAATTTTAAAAAATAAATTTGCGATTTAAGGACGGCTCTCCACGTATTTTGGGGCGCTGAACACGCTGGTGTGGTCCGTTTTTGTGTAGGAGGCTCCGTTGGCAAAAAAAAATTAATATCTCGAAAACTACGAGTGCTAGAAACAAACACTACACCACACTACACTACACTACACTACACTACACTACACTACACTACACTACACTACACTACACTACACTACACTACACTACACTACACTACACTACACTACACTACACTACACTACACTACACTACACTACACTACACTCCACTACACTACACTACACTACACTACACTACACTACACTACACTACAATACACTACACTACACTACAATACACTACACTACACTACACTACACTACACTACACTACACTACTCTACACTACACTACTCTACACTAAACTAAACTAAACTGCACTTAACTAAACTAAACTAAACTCAACTCAACTCAACTCAACTAAACTCAACTAACTCAACTAAACTCAACTCAACTAACTCTATTCTACTCTACTCTACTCTTCTCTACTCTAATCAACTCTAATCTACTCTAATCTAATCTACTCTAATCTACTCTAACCTACTCTAATCTACTCAACTCTACTCAACTCTACTCAACTAAAACTAAACTTAAACTAAACTAAATCTAAACTAAAACTAAACTGCACATTTTCACATTTACACTTTTACACATTTACACATCTACACTTTTACACTTTTACACTTTTACACTTTTACACTTTTACATTTTTACACTTTTACACTTTTACAATTTTACGCTTTTACATTTTTACATTTTTACACTTTTACACTTTTACACTTTTACACTTTTACACTTTTACACTTTTACACTTTTACACTTTTACACTTTTACACTTTTACACTTTTACACTTTTACACTTTTACACTTGTACACTTTTACACTTTTACACTTGTACACTTTTACACTTGTACACTTTTACACATTTACACATTTACACTTTTACACTTTTGCACTTTTGCACTTTTGCACTTTTCCTCGTTTATACGTTTACACTTTTACACTTTTACACTTTTACACTTTTACACATTTACATATTTACACATTTACACATTTACACATTTACACTTTTACACTCTTACACTTTTACACTTTTACACTATTACACTTTTACACTATTACACTTTTACACTTTTACACTTTTACACTCTTACACTTTAACACTATTACACTTTTACACTTTTACACTTTTACACTTTTACACTTTTACACTTTTACACTTTTACACGTTTACACTTTTGTATTTTTACACTTTTACACTTTTACACTTTTACACTTTTGTACTTTTACACTTTTACACTTTGACACTTTTACACTTTTACACTTGGACTTGGACTTGGACTTGGATTTGGACTTAGACTTTGACTTTGACACACGCTGGTGTGGTCCGTTTTTGTGTAGGAGGCTCCGTTGGCGAAAATAAATTAATATCTCGAAAACTACGAGAGCTAGAAACAAACCGAGTCCAGTTTTGGAATCTCCAGGGTCGAAATAGTCCTGGTGAATTATTTCAGAATTTTCTGAAACCTCGATTTTTTTGAAAAAAATCAAACCCCCCCCCCCCTTGAAAATTTCACAAAAATTTTAAAAAATAAATTTGCGATTTAAGGACGGCTCTCCACGTATTTTGGGGCGCTGAACACGCTGGTGTGGTCCGTTTTTGTGTAGGAGGCTCCGTTGGCGAGAAAACATTTATATCTCGAAAACTACGAGAGCTAGAAACAAACCGAGTCCAGTTTTGGAATCTCCAGGGTCGAAATAGTCCTGGTGAATTATTTCAGAATTTTCTGAAACCTCGATTTTTTTGAAGAAAATCAAAACCCCCCCCCCCTTGAAAATTTCACAAAAATTTTAAAAAATAAATTTGCGGTTTAAGGACGGCTATCCACGTATTTTGGGGCGCTGAACACGCTGGTGTGGTCCGTTTTTGTGTAGGAGGCTCCGTTGGCGAGAAAACATTTATATCTCGAAAACTACGAGAGCTAGAAACAAACCGAGTCCAGTTTTGGAATCTCCAGGGTCGAAATAGTCCTGGTGAATTATTTCAGAATTTTCTGAAACCACGATTTTTTTGAAAAAAATCAAAACCCCCCCCCCTTGAAAATTTCACAAAAATTTTAAAAAATAAATTTGCGGTTTAAGGACGGCTATCCACGTATTTTGGGGCGCTGAACACGCTGGTGTGGTCCGTTTTTGTGTAGGAGGCTCCGTTGGCAAAAAAAAATTAATATCTCCAAAACTACGAGTGCTAGAAACAAACCGAGTCCAGTTTTGGAATCTCCAGGGTCGAAATAGTCCTGGTGAATTATATCAGAATTTTCTGAAACCTCAATTTTTTTGAAATAAATCAAAACACCCCCCCCCTTTGAAAATTTCACAAAAAATTTAAAAAAAAAAATTGCGATTTAAGGACGGCTCTCCACGTATTTTGGGGCGCTGAACACGCTGCTGTGGTCCGTTTTTGTGTAGGAGGCTCCGTTGGCGAAAAAAAATTAATATCTCGAACACTACGAGAGCTAGAAACAAACCGAGTCCAGTTTTGGAATCTCCAGGGTCGAAATAGTCCTGGTGAATTATTTCAGAATTTTCTGAAACCTCGATTTTTTTGAAAAAAATCAAAACCCCCCCCCTTGAAAATTTCACAAAAATTTTAAAAAATAAATTTGCGATTTAAGGACGGCTCTCCACGTATTTTGGGGCGCTGAACACGCTGGTGTGGTCCGTTTTTGTGTAGGAGGCTCCGTTGGCGAGAAAAAATTAATATTTCGAAAACTACGAGAGCTAGAAACAAACCGAGTCCAGTTTTGGAATCTCCAGGGTCGAAATAGTCCTGGTGAATTATTTCAGAATTTTCTGAAACCTCGATTTTTTTGAAAAAAATCAAAACCCCCCCCCTTGAAAATTTCACAAAAATTTTAAAAAATAAATTTGCGATTTAAGGACGGCTCTCCACGTATTTTGGGGCGCTGAACACGCTGGTGTGGTCCGTTTTTGTGTAGGAGGCTCCGTTGGCGAGAAAACATTTATATCTCGAAAACTACGAGAGCTAGAAACAAACAAAGTCCAGTTTTGGAATCTCCAGGGTCGAAATAGTCCTGGTGAATTATTTCAGAATTTTCTGAAACCTCGATTTTTTTGAAAAAAATCAAAACCCCCCCCCCTTGAAAATTTCACAAAAATTTTAAAAAATAAATTTGCGATTTAAGGACGGTTCTCCACGTATTTTGGGGCGCTGAACACGCTGGTGTGGTCCGTTTTTGTGTAGGAGGCTCCGTTGGCGAGAAAACATTTATATCTCGAAAACTACGAGAGCTAGAAACAAACCGAGTCCAGTTTTGGAATCTCCAGGGTCGAAATAGTCCTGGTGAATTATATCAGAATTTTCTGAAACCTCGATTTTTTTGAAAAAAATCAAAACACCCCCCCCTTTGAAAATTTCACAAAAATTTTAAAAAATAAATTTGCGATTTAAGGACGGCTCTCCACGTATTTTGAGGCGCTGAACACGCTGGTGTGGTCCGTTTTTTTATAGGAGGCTCCGTTGGCGAAAAAAAATTAATATCTCGAAAACTACGAGAGCTAGAAACAAACCGAGTCCAGTTTTGGAATCTCCAGGGTCGAAATAGTCCTGGTGAATTATTTCAGAATTTTCTGAAACCTCGATTTTTTTGAAATAAATCAAAACACCCCCCCCTTTGAAAATTTCACAAAAAATTAAAAAAAAAATTGCGATTTAAGGACGGCTCTCCACGTATTTTGGGGCGCTGAACACGCTGGTGTGGTCCGTTTTTGTGTAGGAGGCTCCGTTGGCGAGAAAACATTTATATCTCGAAAACTACGAGAGCTAGAAACAAACCGAGTCCAGTTTTGGAATCTCCAGGGTCGAAATAGTCCTGGTGAATTATTTCAGAATTTTCTGAAACCTCGATTTTTTTGAAAAAAATCAAACCCCCCCCTCCCTTGAAAATTTCACAAAAAATTAAAAAAAAAAAATGCGATTTAAGGAAGACTCTCCACGTATTTTGGGGCGCTGAACACGCTGGTGTGGTCCGTTTTTGTGTAGGAGGCTCCGTTGGCGAGAAAAAATTAATATCTCGAAAACTACGAGAGCTAGAAACAAACCGAGTCCAGTTTTGGAATCTCCAGGGTCGAAATAGTCCTGGTGAATTATTTCAGAATTTTCTGAAACCTCGATTTTTTTGAAAAAATCAAAACCCCCCCCCCTTGAAAATTTCACAAAAATTTTAAAAAATAAATTTGCGATTTAAGGACGGCTCTCCACGTATTTTGGGGCGCTGAACACGCTGGTGTGGTCCGTTTTTGTGTAGGAGGCTCCGTTGGCGAGAAAAAATTAATATTTCGAAAACTACGAGAGCTAGAAACAAACCGAGTCCAGTTTTGGAATCTCCAGGGTCGAAATAGTCCTGGTGAATTATATCAGAATTTTCTGAAACCTTGATTTTTTTGAAAAAAATCAAAACACCCCCCCTTGAAAATTTCACAAAAATTTTAAAAAATAAATTTGCGATTTAAGGACGGGTCCACGTATTTTGGGGCGCTGAACACGCTGGTGTGGTCCGTTTTTGTGTAGGAGGCTCCGTTGGCGAGAAAAAATTAATATCTCGAAAACTACGAGAGCTAGAAACAAACCGAGTCCAGTTTTGGAATCTCCAGGGTCGAAATAGTCCTGGTGAATTATTTCAGAATTTTCTGAAACCTCGATTTTTTTGAAAAAAATCAAAACCCCCCCCCCTTGAAAATTTCACAAAAATTTTAAAAAATAAATTTGCGATTTAAGGACGGCTCTCCACGTATTTTGGAGCGCTGAACACGCTGGTGTGGTCCGTTTTTGTGTAGGAGGCTCCGTTGGCGAGAAAACATTTATATCTCGAAAACTACGAGAGCTAGAAACAAACCGAGTCCAGTTTTGGAATCTCCAGGGTCGAAATAGTCCTGGTGAATTATTTCAGAATTTTCTGAAACCTCGATATTTTTGAAAAAAATCAAAACACCCCCCCCTTTGAAAATTTCTCAAAAAATAAAAAAAAAAAAATTGCGATTTAAGGACGGCTCTCCACGTATTTTGGGGCGCTGAACACGCTGGTGTGGTCCGTTTTTGTGTTGGAGGCTCCGTTGGCGAGAAAAAATTAATATCTCGAAAACTACGAGAGCTAGAAACAAACCGAGTCCAGTTTTGGAATCTCCAGGGTCGAAATAGTCCTGGTGAATTATTTCAGAATTTTCTGAAACCTCGATTTTTTTGAAAAAAATCAAAACACCCCCCCCTTTGAAAATTTCACAAAAATTTAAAAAAATAAATTTGCGATTTAAGGACGGCTCTCCACGTATTTTGGGGCGCTGAACACGCTGGTGTGGTCCGTTTTTGTGTAGGAGGCTCCGTTGGCGAGAAAACATTTATATCTCGAAAACTACGAGAGCTAGAAACAAACCGAGTCCAGTTTTGGAATCTCCAGGGTCGAAATAGTCCTGGTGAATTATTTCAGAATTTTCTGAAACCTCGATTTTTTTGAAATAAATCAAAACACCCCCCCCTTTGAAAATTTCACAAAAAATTAAAAAAAAAAAATTGCGATTTAAGGATGGCTCTCCACGTATTTTGGGGCGCTGAACACGCTGGTGTGGTCCGTTTTTGTGTAGGAGGCTCCGTTGGCGAGAAAAAATTAATATCTCGAAAACTACGAGAGCTAGAAACAAACCGAGTCCAGTTTTGGAATCTCCAGGGTCGAAATAGTCCTGGTGAATTATATCAGAATTTTATGAAACCTTGATTTTTTTGAAAAAAATCAAAACACCTCCCTTTGAAAATTTCTCAAAAAATTAAAAAAAAAAAATTGCGATTTAAGAACGGCTCTCCACGTATTTTGTGGCGCTGAACACGCTGCTGTGGTCCGTTTTTGTGTAGGAGGCTCCGTTGGCGAGAAAACATTTATATCTCGAAAACTACTAGAGCTAGAAACAAACCGAGTCCAGTTTTGGAATTTCCAGGGTCGAAATAGTCCTGGTGAATTATTTCAGAATTTTCTGAAACCTCGATTTTTTTGAAAAAAATCAAAACCCCCCCCCCTTGAAAATTTCACAAAAATTTTAGAAAATAAATTTGCGATTTAAGGACGGCTCTCCACGTATTTTGGGGCGCTGAACACGCTGGTGTGGTCCGTTTTTGTGTAGGAGGCTCCGTTGGCGAGAAAACATTTATATCTCGAAAACTACGAGAGCTAGAAACAAACCGAGTCCAGTTTTGGAATTTCCAGGGTCGAAATAGTCCTGGTGAATTATTTCAGAATTTTCTGAAACCTCGATTTTTTTGAAAAAAATCAAAACCCCCCCCCTTGAAAATTTCACAAAAATTTTAAAAAATAAATTTGCGATTTAAGGACGGCTCTCCACGTATTTTGGGGCGCTGAACACGCTGGTGTGGTCCGTTTTTGTGTAGGAGGCTCCGTTGGCGAGAAAACATTTATATCTCGAAAACTACGAGAGCTAGAAACAAACAAAGTCCAGTTTTGGAATCTCCAGGGTCGAAATAGTCCTGGTGAATTATTTCAGAATTTTCTGAAACCTCGATTTTTTTGAAAAAAATCAAAACCCCCCCCCCTTGAAAATTTCACAAAAATTTTAAAAAATAAATTTGCGATTTAAGGACGGCTCTCCACGTATTTTGGGGCGCTGAACACGCTGGTGTGGTCCGTTTTTGTGTAGGAGGCTCCGTTGGCGAGAAAAAATTAATATTTCGAAAACTACGAGAGCTAGAAACAAACCGAGTCCAGTTTTGGAATCTCCAGGGTCGAAATAGTCCTGGTGAATTATTTCAGAATTTTCTGAAACCTCGATTTTTTTGAAAAAAATCAAAACCCCCCCCCTTGAAAATTTCACAAAAATTTTAAAAAATAAATTTGCGATTTAAAGACGGCTCTCCACGTATTTTGGGGCGCTGAACACGCTGGTGTGGTCCGTTTTTGTGTAGGAGGCTCCGTTGGCGAGAAAACATTTATATCTCGAAAACTACGAGAGCTAGAAACAAACCGAGTCCAGTTTTGGAATCTCCAGGGTCGAAATAGTCCTGGTGAATTATTTCAGAATTTTCTGAAACCTCGATTTTTTTGAAAAAAATCAAACCCCCCCCTCCCTTGAAAATTTCACAAAAAATTAAAAAAAAAAAAATGCGATTTAAGGAAGACTCTCCACGTATTTTGGGGCGCTGAACACGCTGGTGTGGTCCGTTTTTGTGTAGGAGGCTCCGTTGGCGAGAAAAAATTAATATCTCGAAAACTACGAGAGCTAGAAACAAACCGAGTCCAGTTTTGGAATCTCCAGGGTCGAAATAGTCCTGGTGAATTATTTCAGAATTTTCTGAAACCTCGATTTTTTTGAAAAAAATCAAAACCCCCCCCCTTGAAAATTTCACAAAAATTTTAAAAAATAAATTTGCGATTTAAGGACGGCTCTCCACGTATTTTGGAGCGCTGAACACGCTGGTGTGGTCCGTTTTTGTGTAGGAGGCTCCGTTGGCGAGAAAACATTTATATCTCGAAAACTACGAGAGCTAGAAACAAACCGAGTCCAGTTTTGGAATCTCTAGGGTCGAAATAGTCCTGGTGAATTATTTCAGAATTTTCTGAAACCTCGATTTTTTTTAAAAAAATCAAAACCCCCCCCCTTGAAAATTTCACAAAAATTTTAAAAAATAAATTTGCGATTTAAGGACGGCTCTCCACGTATTTTGGGGCGCTGAACACGCTGGTGTGGTCCGTTTTTGTGTAGGAGGCTCCGTTGGCGAGAAAAAATTAATATTTCGAAAACTACGAGAGCTAGAAACAAACCGAGTCCAGTTTTGGAATCTCCAGGGTCGAAATAGTCCTGGTGAATTATTTCAGAATTTTCTGAAACCTCGATTTTTTTGAAAACAATCAAAACCCCCCCCCCTTGAAAATTTCACAAAAATTTTAAAAAATAAATTTGCGATTTAAGGACGGGTCTCCACGTATTTTGGGGCGCTGAACACGCTGGTGTGGTCCGTTTTTGTGTAGGAGGCTCCGTTGGCGAAAAAAAATTAATATCTCGAAAACTACGAGAGCTAGAAACAAACCGAGTCCAGTTTTGGAATCTCCAGGGTCGAAATAGTCCTGGTGAATTATTTCAGAATTTTCTGAAACCTCGATTTTTTTGAAAAAAATCAAAACCCCCCCCTTGAAAATTTCACAAAAATTTTAAAAAATAAATTTGCGATTTAAGGACGGCTCTCCACGTATTTTGGGGCGCTGAACACGCTGGTGTGGTCCGTTTTTGTGTAGGAGGCTCCGTTGGCAAAAAAAAATTAATATCTCGAAAACTACGAGTGCTAGAAACAAACACTACACCACACGACACTACACTACACTACACTACACTACACTACACTACACTACACTACACTACACTACACTACACTACACTACACTACACTACACTACACTACACTACACTACACTACACTACACTACACTACACTACACTACACTACACTACACTACACTACAATACACTACACTACACTACACTACACTACACTACACTACACTACTCTACACTACACTACTCTACACTAAACTAAACTAAACTGCACTTAACTAAACTAAACTAAACTCAACTCAACTCAACTCAACTAAACTCAACTAACTCAACTAAACTCAACTCAACTAACTCTATTCTACTCTACTCTACTCTTCTCTACTCTAATCAACTCTAATCTACTCTAATCTAATCTACTCTAATCTACTCTAACCTACTCTAATCTACTCAACTCTACTCAACTCTACTCAACTAAAACTAAACTTAAACTAAACTAAATCTAAACTAAAACTAAACTGCACATTTTCACATTTACACTTTTACACATTTACACATCTACACTTTTACACTTTTACACTTTTACACTTTTACACTTTTACATTTTTACACTTTTACACTTTTACACTTTTACGCTTTTACGCTTTTACACTTTTACACTTTTACACTTTTACACTTTTACACTTTTACACTTTTACACTTTTACACTTTTACACTTTTACACTTTTACACTTTTACACTTTTACACTTTTACACTTTTATACTTTTACACATTTACACTTGTACACTTTTACACTTTTACACTTTTACACGTTTACACTTTTGTATTTTTACACTTTTACACATTTACACATTTACACTTTTACACTTTTGCACTTTTGCACTTTTGCACTTTTCCTCGTTTATACGTTTACACTTTTACACTTTTACACTTTTACACTTTTACACATTTACATATTTACACATTTACACATTTACACATTTACACTTTTACACTCTTACACTTTTACACTTTTACACTATTACACTTTTACACTATTACACTTTTACACTTTTACACTTTTACACTCTTACACTTTAACACTATTACACTTTTACACTTTTACACTTTTACACTTTTACACTTTTACACTTTTACACTTTTACACGTTTACACTTTTGTATTTTTACACTTTTACACTTTTACACTTTTACACTTTTGTACTTTTACACTTTTACACTTTGACACTTTTACACTTTTACACTTGGACTTGGACTTGGACTTGGATTTGGACTTAGACTTTGACTTTGACACACGCTGGTGTGGTCCGTTTTTGTGTAGGAGGCTCCGTTGGCGAAAATAAATTAATATCTCGAAAACTACGAGAGCTAGAAACAAACCGAGTCCAGTTTTGGAATCTCCAGGGTCGAAATAGTCCTGGTGAATTATTTCAGAATTTTCTGAAACCTCGATTTTTTTGAAAAAAATCAAACCCCCCCCCCTTGAAAATTTCACAAAAATTTTAAAAAATAAATTTGCGATTTAAGGACGGCTCTCCACGTATTTTGGGGCGCTGAACACGCTGGTGTGGTCCGTTTTTGTGTAGGAGGCTCCGTTGGCGAGAAAACATTTATATCTCGAAAACTACGAGAGCTAGAAACAAACCGAGTCCAGTTTTGGAATCTCCAGGGTCGAAATAGTCCTGGTGAATTATTTCAGAATTTTCTGAAACCTCGATTTTTTTGAAAAAAATCAAAACCCCCCCCCCCCCTTGAAAATTTCACAAAAATTTTAAAAAATAAATTTGCGGTTTAAGGACGGCTATCCACGTATTTTGGGGCGCTGAACACGCTGGTGTGGTCCGTTTTTGTGTAGGAGGCTCCGTTGGCGAGAAAACATTTATATCTCGAAAACTACGAGAGCTAGAAACAAACCGAGTCCAGTTTTGGAATCTCCAGGGTCGAAATAGTCCTGGTGAATTATTTCAGAATTTTCTGAAACCTCGATTTTTTTGAAAAAAATCAAAACCCCCCCCCCTTGAAAATTTCACAAAAATTTTAAAAAACAAATTTGCGGTTTAAGGACGGCTATCCACGTATTTTGGGGCGCTGAACACGCTGGTGTGGTCCGTTTTTGTGTAGGAGGCTCCGTTGGCAAAAAAAAATTAATATCTCCAAAACTACGAGTGCTAGAAACAAACCGAGTCCAGTTTTGGAATCTCCAGGGTCGAAATAGTCCTGGTGAATTATTTCAGAATTTTCTGAAACCTCGATTTTTTTGAAAAAAATCAAAACCCCCCCCCCTTGAAAATTTCACAAAAATTTTAAAAAATAAATTTGCGATTTAAGGACGGCTCTCCACGTATTTTGGGGCGCTGAACACGCTGGTGTGGTCCGTTTTTGTGTAGGAGGCTCCGTTGGCGAGAAAAAATTAATATCTCGAAAACTACGAGAGCTAGAAACAAACCGAGTCCAGTTTTGGAATCTCCAGGGTCGAAATAGTCCTGGTGAATTATTTCAGAATTTTCTGAAACCTCGATTTTTTTGAAAAAATCAAACCCCCCCCCCCTTGAAAATTTCACAAAAATTTTAAAAAATAAATTTGCGATTTAAGGACGGCTCTCCACGTATTTTGGGGCGCTGAACACGCTGGTGTGGTCCGTTTTTGTATAGGAGGCTCCGTTGGCGAAAAAAAATTAATATCTCGAAAAATACGAGAGCCAGAAACAAACCGAGTCCAGTTTTGGAATCTCCAGGGTCGAAATAGTCCTGGTGAATTATTTCAGAATTTTCTGAAACCTCGATTTTTTTTAAATAAATCAAAACACCCCCCCCTTTGAAAATTTCACAAAAAATTAAAAAAAAAAAATTGCGATTTAAGGATGGCTCTCCACGTATTTTGGGGCGCTGAACACGCTGGTGTGGTCCGTTTTTGTGTAGGAGGCTCCGTTGGCGAGAAAAAATTAATATCTCGAAAACTACGAGAGCTAGAAACAAACCGAGTCCAGTTTTGGAATCTCCAGGGTCGAAATAGTCCTGGTGAATTATTTCAGAATTTTCTGAAACCTCGATTTTTTTGAAAAAAATCAAAACACCCCCCCCTTTGAAAATTTCACAAAAATTTTAAAAAATAAATTTGCGATTTAAGGACGGCTCTCCACGTATTTTGAGGCGCTGAACACGCTGGTGTGGTCCGTTTTTGTATAGGAGGCTCCGTTGGCGAAAATAAATTAATATCTCGAAAACTACGAGAGCTAGAAACAAACCGAGTCCAGTTTTGGAATCTCCAGGGTCGAAATAGTCCTGGTGAATTATTTCAGAATTTTCTGAAACCTCGATTTTTTTGAAAAAAATCAAACCCCCCCCCCCTTGAAAATTTCACAAAAATTTTAAAAAATAAATTTGCGATTTAAGGACGGCTCTCCACGTATTTTGGGGCGCTGAACACGCTGGTGTGGTCCGTTTTTGTGTAGGAGGCTCCGTTGGCGAGAAAACATTTATATCTCGAAAACTACGAGAGCTAGAAACAAACCGAGTCCAGTTTTGGAATCTCCAGGGTCGAAATAGTCCTGGTGAATTATTTCAGAATTTTCTGAAACCTCGATTTTTTTGAAAAAAATCAAAACCCCCCCCCCCTTGAAAATTTCACAAAAATTTTAAAAAATAAATTTGCGGTTTAAGGACGGCTATCCACGTATTTTGGGGCGCTGAACACGCTGGTGTGGTCCGTTTTTGTGTAGGAGGCTCCGTTGGCGAGAAAACATTTATATCTCGAAAACTACGAGAGCTAGAAACAAACCGAGTCCAGTTTTGGAATCTCCAGGGTCGAAATAGTCCTGGTGAATTATTTCAGAATTTTCTGAAACCTCGATTTTTTTGAAAAAAATCAAAACCCCCCCCCCTTGAAAATTTCACAAAAATTTTAAAAAACAAATTTGCGGTTTAAGGACGGCTATCCACGTATTTTGGGGCGCTGAACACGCTGGTGTGGTCCGTTTTTGTGTAGGAGGCTCCGTTGGCAAAAAAAAATTAATATCTCCAAAACTACGAGTGCTAGAAACAAACCGAGTCCAGTTTTGGAATCTCCAGGGTCGAAATAGTCCTGGTGAATTATTTCAGAATTTTCTGAAACCTCGATTTTTTTGAAAAAAATCAAAACCCCCCCCCCTTGAAAATTTCACAAAAATTTTAAAAAATAAATTTGCGATTTAAGGACGGCTCTCCACGTATTTTGGGGCGCTGAACACGCTGGTGTGGTCCGTTTTTGTGTAGGAGGCTCCGTTGGCGAGAAAACATTTATATCTCGAAAACTACGAGAGCTAGAAACAAACCGAGTCCAGTTTTGGAATCTCCAGGGTCGAAATAGTCCTGGTGAATTATTTCAGAATGTTCTGAAACCTCGATTTTTTTGAAAAAAATCAAAACACCCCCCCCTTTGAAAATTTCTCAAAAAATAAAAAAAAAAAAAATTGCGATTTAAGGACGGCTCTCCACGTATTTTGGGGCGCTGAACACGCTGGTGTGGTCCGTTTTTGTATAGGAGGCTCCGTTGGCGAAAAAAAATTAATATCTCGAAAACTACGAGAGCTAGAAACAAACCGAGTCCAGTTTTGGAATCTCCAGGGTCGAAATAGTCCTGGTGAAATATTTCAGAATTTTCTGAAACCTCGATTTTTTTGAAAAAAATCAAAACACCCCCCCCTTTGAAAATTTCACAAAAATTTTAAAAAAAAAATTGCGATTTAAGGACGGCTCTCCACGTATTTTGGGGCGCTGAACACGCTGGTGTGGTCCGTTTTTGTGTAGGAGGCTCCGTTGGCGAGAAAAAATTAATATCTCGAAAACTACGAGAGCTAGAAACAAACCGAGTCCAGTTTTGGAATCTCCAGGGTCGAAATAGTCCTGGTGAATTATTTCAGAATTTTCTGAAACCTCGATTTTTTTGAAAAAAATCAAAACACCCCCCCCTTTGAAAATTTCACAAAAATTTAAAAAAATAAATTTGCGATTTAAGGACGGCTCTCCACGTATTTTGGGGCGCTGAACACGCTGGTGTGGTCCGTTTTTGTGTAGGAGGCTCCGTTGGCGAGAAAACATTTATATCTCGAAAACTACGAGAGCTAGAAACAAACCGAGTCCAGTTTTGGAATCTCCAGGGTCGAAATAGTCCTGGTGAATTATTTCAGAATTTTCTGAAACCTCGATTTTTTTAAAATAAATCAAAACACCCCCCCCTTTGAAAATTTCACAAAAAATTAAAAAAAAAATTGCGATTTAAGGATGGCTCTCCACGTATTTTGGGGCGCTGAACACGCTGGTGTGGTCCGTTTTTGTATAGGAGGCTCCGTTGGCGAAAAAAAATTAATATCTCGAAAACTACGAGAGCTAGAAACAAACCGAGTCCAGTTTTGGAATCTCCAGGGTCGAAATAGTCCTGGTGAAATATTTCAGAATTTTCTGAAACCTCGATTTTTTTGAAAAAAATCAAAACACCCCCCCCTTTGAAAATTTCACAAAAATTTTAAAAAATAAATTTGCGATTTAAGGACGGCTCTCCACGTATTTTGGGGCGCTGAACACGCTGGTGTGGTCCGTTTTTGTATAGGAGGCTCCGTTGGCGAAAAAAAATTAATATCTCGAAAACTACGAGAGCTAGAAACAAACCGAGTCCAGTTTTGGAATCTCCAGGGTCGAAATAGTCCTGGTGAAATATTTCAGAATTTTCTGAAACCTCGATTTTTTTGAAAAAAATCAAAACACCCCCCCCTTTGAAAATTTCACAAAAATTTTAAAAAATAAATTTGCGATTTAAGGACGGCTCTCCACGTATTTTGGGGCGCTGAACACGCTGGTGTGGTCCGTTTTTGTATAGGAGGCTCCGTTGGCGAAAAAAAATTAATATCTCGAAAACTACGAGAGCTAGAAACAAACCGAGTCCAGTTTTGGAATCTCCAGGGTCGAAATAGTCCTGGTGAATTATATCAGAATTTTATGAAACCTTGATTTTTTTGAAAAAAATCAAAACACCCCCCTTTGAAAATTTCTCAAAAAATTAAAAAAAAAAAATTGCGATTTAAGAACGGCTCTCCACGTATTTTGTGGCGCTGAACACGCTGCTGTGGTCCGTTTTTGTGTAGGAGGCTCCGTTGGCGAGAAAACATTTATATCTCGAAAACTACGAGAGCTAGAAACAAACCGAGTCCAGTTTTGGAATCTCCAGGGTCGAAATAGTCCTGGTGAATTATTTCAGAATTTTCTGAAACCTCGATTTTTTTGAAAAAATCGAAACACCCCCCCCCTTTGAAAATTTCACAAAAATTTTAAAAAATAAATTTGCGATTTTAGGACGGCTCTCCACGTATTTTGGGGCGCTGAACACGCTGGTGTGGTCCGTTTTTGTGTAGGAGGCTCCGTTGGCGAGAAAACATTTATATCTCGAAAACTACGAGAGCTAGAAACAAACCCAGTCCAGTTTTGGAATCTCCAGGGTCGAAATAGTCCTGGTGAATTATTTCAGAATTTTCTGAAACCTCGATTTTTTTGAAAAAAATCAAAACCGCCCCCCCTTGAAAATTTCACAAAAATTTTAAAAAATAAATTTGCGATTTAAGGACGGCTCTCCACGTATTTTGGGGCGCTGAACACGCTGGTGTGGTCCGTTTTTGTGTAGGAGGCTCCGTTGGCGAGAAAACATTTATATCTCGAAAACTACGAGAGCTAGAAACAAACCGAGTCCAGTTTTGGAATCTCCAGGGTCGAAATAGTCCTGGTGAATTATATCAGAATTTTCTGAAACCTTGATTTTTTTGAAAAAAATCAAAACACCCCCCCCTTTGAAAATTTCTCAAAAAATTAAAAAAAAAAAATTGCGACTTAAGGACGGCTCTCCACGTATTTTGGGGCGCTGAACACGCTGGTGTGGTCCGTTTTTGTGTAGGAGGCTCCGTTGGCGAGAAAAAATTAATATCTCGAAAACTACGAGAGCTAGAAACAAACCGAGTCCAGTTTTGGAATCTCCAGGGTCGAAATAGTCCTGGTGAATTATTTCAGAATTTTCTGAAACCTCGATTTTTTTGAAAAAATCAAACCCCCCCCCCCTTGAAAATTTCACAAAAATTTTAAAAAATAAATTTGCGATTTAAGGACGGCTCTCCACGTATTTTGGGGCGCTGAACACGCTGGTGTGGTCCGTTTTTGTATAGGAGGCTCCGTTGGCGAAAAAAAATTAATATCTCGAAAAATACGAGAGCCAGAAACAAACCGAGTCCAGTTTTGGAATCTCCAGGGTCGAAATAGTCCTGGTGAATTATTTCAGAATTTTCTGAAACCTCGATTTTTTTTAAATAAATCAAAACACCCCCCCCTTTGAAAATTTCACAAAAAATTAAAAAAAAAAAATTGCGATTTAAGGATGGCTCTCCACGTATTTTGGGGCGCTGAACACGCTGGTGTGGTCCGTTTTTGTGTAGGAGGCTCCGTTGGCGAGAAAAAATTAATATCTCGAAAACTACGAGAGCTAGAAACAAACCGAGTCCAGTTTTGGAATCTCCAGGGTCGAAATAGTCCTGGTGAATTATTTCAGAATTTTCTGAAACCTCGATTTTTTTGAAAAAAATCAAAACACCCCCCCCTTTGAAAATTTCACAAAAATTTTAAAAAATAAATTTGCGATTTAAGGACGGCTCTCCACGTATTTTGAGGCGCTGAACACGCTGGTGTGGTCCGTTTTTGTATAGGAGGCTCCGTTGGCGAAAATAAATTAATATCTCGAAAACTACGAGAGCTAGAAACAAACCGAGTCCAGTTTTGGAATCTCCAGGGTCGAAATAGTCCTGGTGAATTATTTCAGAATTTTCTGAAACCTCGATTTTTTTGAAAAAAATCAAACCCCCCCCCCCTTGAAAATTTCACAAAAATTTTAAAAAATAAATTTGCGATTTAAGGACGGCTCTCCACGTATTTTGGGGCGCTGAACACGCTGGTGTGGTCCGTTTTTGTGTAGGAGGCTCCGTTGGCGAGAAAACATTTATATCTCGAAAACTACGAGAGCTAGAAACAAACCGAGTCCAGTTTTGGAATCTCCAGGGTCGAAATAGTCCTGGTGAATTATTTCAGAATTTTCTGAAACCTCGATTTTTTTGAAAAAAATCAAAACCCCCCCCCCCTTGAAAATTTCACAAAAATTTTAAAAAATAAATTTGCGGTTTAAGGACGGCTATCCACGTATTTTGGGGCGCTGAACACGCTGGTGTGGTCCGTTTTTGTGTAGGAGGCTCCGTTGGCGAGAAAACATTTATATCTCGAAAACTACGAGAGCTAGAAACAAACCGAGTCCAGTTTTGGAATCTCCAGGGTCGAAATAGTCCTGGTGAATTATTTCAGAATTTTCTGAAACCTCGATTTTTTTGAAAAAAATCAAAACCCCCCCCCCTTGAAAATTTCACAAAAATTTTAAAAAACAAATTTGCGGTTTAAGGACGGCTATCCACGTATTTTGGGGCGCTGAACACGCTGGTGTGGTCCGTTTTTGTGTAGGAGGCTCCGTTGGCAAAAAAAAATTAATATCTCCAAAACTACGAGTGCTAGAAACAAACCGAGTCCAGTTTTGGAATCTCCAGGGTCGAAATAGTCCTGGTGAATTATTTCAGAATTTTCTGAAACCTCGATTTTTTTGAAAAAAATCAAAACCCCCCCCCCTTGAAAATTTCACAAAAATTTTAAAAAATAAATTTGCGATTTAAGGACGGCTCTCCACGTATTTTGGGGCGCTGAACACGCTGGTGTGGTCCGTTTTTGTGTAGGAGGCTCCGTTGGCGAGAAAACATTTATATCTCGAAAACTACGAGAGCTAGAAACAAACCGAGTCCAGTTTTGGAATCTCCAGGGTCGAAATAGTCCTGGTGAATTATTTCAGAATGTTCTGAAACCTCGATTTTTTTGAAAAAAATCAAAACACCCCCCCCTTTGAAAATTTCTCAAAAAATAAAAAAAAAAAAAATTGCGATTTAAGGACGGCTCTCCACGTATTTTGGGGCGCTGAACACGCTGGTGTGGTCCGTTTTTGTGTAGGAGGCTCCGTTGGCGAGAAAAAATTAATATCTCGAAAACTACGAGAGCTAGAAACAAACCGAGTCCAGTTTTGGAATCTCCAGGGTCGAAATAGTCCTGGTGAATTATTTCAGAATTTTCTGAAACCTCGATTTTTTTGAAAAAAATCAAAACACCCCCCCCTTTGAAAATTTCACAAAAATTTAAAAAAATAAATTTGCGATTTAAGGACGGCTCTCCACGTATTTTGGGGCGCTGAACACGCTGGTGTGGTCCGTTTTTGTGTAGGAGGCTCCGTTGGCGAGAAAACATTTATATCTCGAAAACTACGAGAGCTAGAAACAAACCGAGTCCAGTTTTGGAATCTCCAGGGTCGAAATAGTCCTGGTGAATTATTTCAGAATTTTCTGAAACCTCGATTTTTTTGAAATAAATCAAAACACCCCCCCCTTTGAAAATTTCACAAAAAATTAAAAAAAAAAAATTGCGATTTAAGGATGGCTCTCCACGTATTTTGGGGCGCTGAACACGCTGGTGTGGTCCGTTTTTGTGTAGGAGGCTCCGTTGGCGAGAAAAAATTAATATCTCGAAAACTACGAGAGCTAGAAACAAACCGAGTCCAGTTTTGGAATCTCCAGGGTCGAAATAGTCCTGGTGAATTATATCAGAATTTTATGAAACCTTGATTTTTTTGAAAAAAATCAAAACACCCCCCTTTGAAAATTTCTCAAAAAATTAAAAAAAAAAAATTGCGATTTAAGAACGGCTCTCCACGTATTTTGTGGCGCTGAACACACTGCTGTGGTCCGTTTTTGTGTAGGAGGCTCCGTTGGCGAGAAAACATTTATATCTCGAAAACTACTAGAGCTAGAAACAAACCGAGTCCAGTTTTGGAATTTCCAGGGTCGAAATAGTCCTGGTGAATTATTTCAGAATTTTCTGAAACCTCGATTTTTTTGAAAAAAATCAAAACCCCCCCCCCTTGAAAATTTCACAAAAATTTTAGAAAATAAATTTGCGATTTAAGGACGGCTCTCCACGTATTTTGGGGCGCTGAACACGCTGGTGTGGTCCGTTTTTGTGTAGGAGGCTCCGTTGGCGAGAAAACATTTATATCTCGAAAACTACGAGAGCTAGAAACAAACCGAGTCCAGTTTTGGAATTTCCAGGGTCGAAATAGTCCTGGTGAATTATTTCAGAATTTTCTGAAACCTCGATTTTTTTGAAAAAAATCAAAACCCCCCCCCTTGAAAATTTCACAAAAATTTTAAAAAATAAATTTGCGATTTAAGGACGGCTCTCCACGTATTTTGGGGCGCTGAACACGCTGGTGTGGTCCGTTTTTGTGTAGGAGGCTCCGTTGGCGAGAAAACATTTATATCTCGAAAACTACGAGAGCTAGAAACAAACCGAGTCCAGTTTTGGAATCTCCAGGGTCGAAATAGTCCTGGTGAATTATTTCAGAATTTTCTGAAACCTCGATTTTTTTGAAAAAAATCAAAACACCCCCCCCTTTGAAAATTTCACAAAAATTTTAAAAAATAAATTTGCGATTTAAGGACGGCTCTCCACGTATTTTGAGGCGCTGAACACGCTGGTGTGGTCCGTTTTTGTATAGGAGGCTCCGTTGGCGAAAAAAAATTATTATCTCGAAAACTACGAGAGCTAGAAACAAACCGAGTCCAGTTTTGGAATCTCCAGGGTCGAAATAATCCTGGTGAATTATTTCAGAATTTTCTGAAACCTCGATTTTTTTGAAAAAAATCAAAACCCCCCCCCCCTTGAAAATTTCACAAAAATTTTAAAAAATAAATTTGCGATTTAAGGACGGCTCTCCACGTATTTTGGGGCGCTGAACACGCTGGTGTGGTCCGTTTTTGTATAGGAGGCTCCGTTGGCGAAAAAAAATTAATATCTCGAAAACTACGAGAGCTAGAAACAAACCGAGTCCAGTTTTGGAATCTCCAGGGTCGAAATAGTCCTGGTGAAATATTTCAGAATTTTCTGAAACCTCGATTTTTTTGAAAAAAATCAAAACACCCCCCCCTTTGAAAATTTCACAAAAATTAAAAAAAAAAAATTGCGATTTAAGAACGGCTCTCCACGTATTTTGTGGCGCTGAACACGCTGCTGTGGTCCGTTTTTGTGTAGGAGGCTCCGTTGGCGAGAAAACATTTATATCTCGAAAACTACGAGAGCTAGAAACAAACCGAGTTCAGTTTTGGAATCTCCAGGGTCGAAATAGTCCTGGTGAATTATTTCAGAATTTTCTGAAACCTCGATTTTTTTGAAAAAATCGAAACACCCCCCCCTTTGAAAATTTCACAAAAATTTTAAAAAAAAAATTGCGATTTAAGGACGGCTCTCCACGTATTTTGGGGCGCTGAACACGCTGGTGTGGTCCGTTTTTGTGTAGGAGGCTCCGTTGGCGAGAAAAAATTAATATCTCGAAAACTACGAGAGCTAGAAACAAACCGAGTCCAGTTTTGGAATCTCCAGGGTCGAAATAGTCCTGGTGAATTATTTCAGAATTTTCTGAAACCTCGATTTTTTTGAAAAAAATCAAAACACCCCCCCCTTTGAAAATTTCACAAAAATTTAAAAAAATAAATTTGCGATTTAAGGACGGCTCTCCACGTATTTTGGGGCGCTGAACACGCTGGTGTGGTCCGTTTTTGTGTAGGAGGCTCCGTTGGCGAGAAAACATTTATATCTCGAAAACTACGAGAGCTAGAAACAAACCGAGTCCAGTTTTGGAATCTCCAGGGTCGAAATAGTCCTGGTGAATTATTTCAGAATTTTCTGAAACCTCGATTTTTTTTAAATAAATCAAAACACCCCCCCCTTTGAAAATTTCACAAAAAATTAAAAAAAAAAAATTGCGATTTAAGGATGGCTCTCCACGTATTTTGGGGCGCTGAACACGCTGGTGTGGTCCGTTTTTGTGTAGGAGGCTCCGTTGGCGAGAAAAAATTAATATCTCGAAAACTACGAGAGCTAGAAACAAACCGAGTCCAGTTTTGGAATCTCCAGGGTCGAAATAGTCCTGGTGAATTATATCAGAATTTTATGAAACCTTGATTTTTTTGAAAAAAATCAAAACACCCCCCTTTGAAAATTTCTCAAAAAATTAAAAAAAAAAATTGCGATTTAAGAACGGCTCTCCACGTATTTTGTGGCGCTGAACACGCTGCTGTGGTCCGTTTTTGTGTAGGAGGCTCCGTTGGCGAGAAAACATTTATATCTCGAAAACTACTAGAGCTAGAAACAAACCGAGTCCAGTTTTGGAATTTCCAGGGTCGAAATAGTCCTGGTGAATTATTTCAGAATTTTCTGAAACCTCGATTTTTTTGAAAAAAATCAAAACTCCCCCCCCCTTGAAAATTTCACAAAAATTTTAGAAAATAAATTTGCGATTTAAGGACGGCTCTCCACGTATTTTGGGGCGCTGAACACGCTGGTGTGGTCCGTTTTTGTGTAGGAGGCTCCGTTGGCGAGAAAACATTTATATCTCGAAAACTACGAGAGCTAGAAACAAACCGAGTCCAGTTTTGGAATTTCCAGGGTCGAAATAGTCCTGGTGAATTATTTCAGAATTTTCTGAAACCTCGATTTTTTTGAAAAAAATCAAAACCCCCCCCCTTGAAAATTTCACAAAAATTTTAAAAAATAAATTTGCGATTTAAGGACGGCTCTCCACGTATTTTGGGGCGCTGAACACGCTGGTGTGGTCCGTTTTTGTGTAGGAGGCTCCGTTGGCGAGAAAACATTTATATCTCGAAAACTACGAGAGCTAGAAACAAACCGAGTCCAGTTTTGGAATCTCCAGGGTCGAAATAGTCCTGGTGAATTATTTCAGAATTTTCTGAAACCTCGATTTTTTTGAAAAAAATCAAAACACCCCCCCCTTTGAAAATTTCACAAAAATTTTAAAAAATAAATTTGCGATTTAAGGACGGCTCTCCACGTATTTTGAGGCGCTGAACACGCTGGTGTGGTCCGTTTTTGTATAGGAGGCTCCGTTGGCGAAAAAAAATTATTATCTCGAAAACTACGAGAGCTAGAAACAAACCGAGTCCAGTTTTGGAATCTCCAGGGTCGAAATAGTCCTGGTGAATTATTTCAGAATTTTCTGAAACCTTGATTTTTTTGAAAAAAATCAAAACACCCCCCCCCTTGAAAATTTCACAAAAATTTTAAAAAATAAATTTGCGATTTAAGGACGGGTCTCCACGTATTTTGGGGCGCTGAACACGCTGGTGTGGTCCGTTTTTGTGTAGGAGGCTCCGTTGGCGAAAAAAAATTAATATCTCGAAAACTACGAGAGCTATTAACAAACCGAGTCCAGTTTTGGAATCTCCAGGGTCGAAATAGTCCTGGTGAATTATTTCAGAATTTTCTGAAACCTCGATTTTTTTGAAAAAAATCAAAATCCCCCCCCTTGAAAATTTCACAAAAATTTTAAAAAATAAATTTGCGATTTAAGGACGGCTCTCCACGTATTTTGGGGCGCTGAACACGCTGGTGTGGTCCGTTTTTGTGTAGGAGGCTCCGTTGGCGAGAAAACATTTATATCTCGAAAACTACGAGAGCTAGAAACAAACCGAGTCCAGTTTTGGAATCTCCAGGGTCGAAATAGTCCTGGTGAATTATTTCAGAATTTTCTGAAACCTCGATTTTTTTGAAAAAAATCAAAACCCCCCCCCCTTGAAAATTTCACAAAAATTTTAAAAAATAAATTTGCGATTTAAGGACGGCTCTCCACGTATTTTGGGGCGCTGAACACGCTGGTGTGGTCCGTTTTTGTGTAGGAGGCTCCGTTGGCGAGAAAACATTTATATCTCGAAAACTACGAGAGCTAGAAACAAACCCAGTCCAGTTTTGGAATCTCCAGGGTCGAAATAGTCCTGGTGAATTATTTCAGAATTTTCTGAAACCTCGATTTTTTTGAAAAAAATCAAACCCCCCCCCCTTGAAAATTTCACAAAAATTTTAAAAAATAAATTTGCGATTTAAGGACGGCTCTCCACGTATTTTGGGGCGCTGAACACGCTGGTGTGGTCCGTTTTTGTGTAGGAGGCTCCGTTGGCGAAAAAAAATTAATATCTCGAAGACTACGAGAGCTAGAAACAAACCGAGTCCAGTTTTGGAATCTCCAGGGTCGAAATAGTCCTGGTGAATTATTTCAGAATTTTCTGAAACCTCGATTTTTTTGAAAAAAATCAAAACCCCCCCCCTTGAAAATTTCACAAAAATTTTAAAAAATAAATTTGCGATTTAAGGACGGCTCTCCACGTATTTTGGGGCGCTGAACACGCTGGTGTGGTCCGTTTTTGTGTAGGAGGCTCCGTTGGCGAGAAAACATTTATATCTCGAAAACTACGAGAGCTAGAAACAAACAAAGTCCAGTTTTGGAATCTCCAGGGTCGAAATAGTCCTGGTGAATTATTTCAGAATTTTCTGAAACCTCGATTTTTTTGAAATAAATCAAAACACCCCCCCCTTTGAAAATTTCACAAAAAATTAAAAAAAAAATTGCGATTTAAGGACGGCTCTCCACGTATTTTGGGGCGCTGAACACGCTGGTGTGGTCCGTTTTTGTGTAGGAGGCTCCGTTGGCGAGAAAACATTTATATCTCGAAAACTACGAGAGCTAGAAACAAACCGAGTCCAGTTTTGGAATCTCCAGGGTCGAAATAGTCCTGGTGAATTATTTCAGAATTTTCTGAAACCTCGATTTTTTTGAAAAAAATCAAACCCCCCCCTCCCTTGAAAATTTCACAAAAAATTAAAAAAAAAAAAATGCGATTTAAGGAAGACTCTCCACGTATTTTGGGGCGCTGAACACGCTGGTGTGGTCCGTTTTTGTGTAGGAGGCTCCGTTGGCGAGAAAAAATTAATATCTCGAAAACTACGAGAGCTAGAAACAAACCGAGTCCAGTTTTGGAATCTCCAGGGTCGAAATAGTCCTGGTGAATTATTTCAGAATTTTCTGAAACCTCGATTTTTTTGAAAAAAATCAAAACCCCCCCCCCTTGAAAATTTCACAAAAATTTAAAAAAATAAATTTGCGATTTAAGGACGGCTCTCCACGTATTTTGGAGCGCTGAACACGCTGGTGTGGTCCGTTTTTGTGTAGGAGGCTCCGTTGGCGAGAAAACATTTATATCTCGAAAACTACGAGAGCTAGAAACAAACCGAGTCCAGTTTTGGAATCTCTAGGGTCGAAATAGTCCTGGTGAATTATTTCAGAATTTTCTGAAACCTCGATTTTTTTGAAAAAAATCAAAACCCCCCCCCCTTGAAAATTTCACAAAAATTTTAAAAAATAAATTTGCGATTTAAGGACGGCTCTCCACGTATTTTGGGGCGCTGAACACGCTGGTGTGGTCCGTTTTTATGTAGGAGGCTCCGTTGGCGAGAAAAAATTAATATTTCGAAAACTACGAGAGCTAGAAACAAACCGAGTCCAGTTTTGGAATCTCCAGGGTCGAAATAGTCCTGGTGAATTATTTCAGAATTTTCTGAAACCTCGATTTTTTTGAAAACAATCAAAACACCCCCCCCTTTGAAAATTTCACAAAAATTTAAAAAAATAAATTTGCGATTTAAGGACGGCTCTCCACGTATTTTGGGGCGCTGAACACGCTGGTGTGGTCCGTTTTTGTGTAGGAGGCTCCGTTGGCGAGAAAACATTTATATCTCGAAAACTACGAGAGCTAGAAACAAACCGAGTCCAGTTTTGGAATCTCCAGGGTCGAAATAGTCCTGGTGAATTATATCAGAATTTTCTGAAACCTTGATTTTTTTGAAAAAAATCAAAACACCTCCCCCTTGAAAATTTCACAAAAATTTTAAAAAATAAATTTGCGATTTAAGGACGGCTCTCCACGTCTTTTGGAGCGCTGAACACGCTGGTGTGGTCCGTTTTTGTGTAGGAGGCTCCGTTGGCGAGAAAACATTTATATCTCGAAAACTACGAGAGCTAGAAACAAACCGAGTCCAGTTTTGGAATCTCCAGGGTCTAAATAGTCCTGGTGAATTATATCAGAATTTTCTGAAACCTTGATTTTTTTGAAAAAAATCAAAACACCCCCCCCTTTGAAAATTTCTCAAAAAATTAAAAAAAAAAAATTGCGATTTAAGGACGGCTCTCCACGTATTTTGGGGCGCTGAACACGCTGGTGTGGTCCGTTTTTGTGTAGGAGGCTCCGTTGGCGAGAAAAAATTAATATTTCGAAAACTACGAGAGCTAGAAACAAACCGAGTCCAGTTTTGGAATCTCCAGGGTCGAAATAGTCCTGGTGAATTATTTCAGAATTTTCTGAAACCTCGATTTTTTTGAAAAAAATCAAAACCCCCCCCCTTGAAAATTTCACAAAAATTTTAAAAAATAAATTTGCGATTTAAGGACGGCTCTCCACGTATTTTGGGGCGCTGAACACGCTGGTGTGGTCCGTTTTTGTGTAGGAGGCTCCGTTGGCGAGAAAACATTTATATCTCGAAAACTACGAGAGCTAGAAACAAACAAAGTCCAGTTTTGGAATCTCCAGGGTCGAAATAGTCCTGGTGAATTATTTCAGAATTTTCTGAAACCTCGATTTTTTTGAAATAAATCAAAACACCCCCCCCTTTGAAAATTTCACAAAAAATTAAAAAAAAAATTGCGATTTAAGGACGGCTCTCCACGTATTTTGGGGCGCTGAACACGCTGGTGTGGTCCGTTTTTGTGTAGGAGGCTCCGTTGGCGAGAAAACATTTATATCTCGAAAACTACGAGAGCTAGAAACAAACCGAGTCCAGTTTTGGAATCTCCAGGGTCGAAATAGTCCTGGTGAATTATTTCAGAATTTTCTGAAACCTCGATTTTTTTGAAAAAAATCAAACCCCCCCCTCCCTTGAAAATTTCACAAAAATTTTAAAAAATAAATTTGCGATTTAAGGACGGCTCTCCACGTATTTTGGGGCGCTTAACACGCTGGTGTGGTCCGTTTTTGTGTAGGAGGCTCCGTTGGCGAGAAATCATTTATATCTCGAAAACTACGAGAGCTAGAAACAAACCGAGTCCAGTTTTGGAATCTCCAGGGTCGAAATAGTCCTGGTGAATTATTTCAGAATTTTCTGAAACCTCGATTTTTTCGAAATAAATCAAAACACCCCCCCCTTTGAAAATTTCACAAAAAATTAAAAAAAAAAAATGCGATTTAAGGAAGACTCTCCACGTATTTTGGGGCGCTGAACACGCTGGTGTGGTCCGTTTTTGTGTAGGAGGCTCCGTTGGCGAGAAAAAATTAATATCTCGAAAACTACGAGAGCTAGAAACAAACCGAGTCCAGTTTTGGAATCTCCAGGGTCGAAATAGTCCTGGTGAATTATTTCAGAATTTTCTGAAACCTCGATTTTTTTGAAAAAAATCAAAACCCCCCCCCCTTGAAAATTTCACAAAAATTTTAAAAAATAAATTTGCGATTTAAGGACGGCTCTCCACGTATTTTGGAGCGCTGAACACGCTGGTGTGGTCCGTTTTTGTGTAGGAGGCTCCGTTGGCGAGAAAACATTTATATCTCGAAAACTACGAGAGCTAGAAACAAACCGAGTCCAGTTTTGGAATCTCTAGGGTCGAAATAGTCCTGGTGAATTATTTCAGAATTTTCTGAAACCTCGATTTTTTTGAAAAAAATCAAAACCCCCCCCCCTTGAAAATTTCACAAAAATTTTAAAAAATAAATTTGCGATTTAAGGACGGCTCTCCACGTATTTTGGGGCGCTGAACACGCTGGTGTGGTCCGTTTTTGTGTAGGAGGCTCCGTTGGCGAGAAAAAATTAATATTTCGAAAACTACGAGAGCTAGAAACAAACCGAGTCCAGTTTTGGAATCTCCAGGGTCGAAATAGTCCTGGTGAATTATTTCAGAATTTTCTGAAACCTCGATTTTTTTGAAAACAATCAAAACACCCCCCCCTTTGAAAATTTCACAAAAATTTAAAAAAATAAATTTGCGATTTAAGGACGGCTCTCCACGTATTTTGGGGCGCTGAACACGCTGGTGTGGTCCGTTTTTGTGTAGGAGGCTCCGTTGGCGAGAAAACATTTATATCTCGAAAACTACGAGAGCTAGAAACAAACCGAGTCCAGTTTTGGAATCTCCAGGGTCTAAATAGTCCTGGTGAATTATATCAGAATTTTCTGAAACCTCGATTTTTTTGAAAACAATCAAAACACCCCCCCCTTTGAAAATTTCTCAAAAAATTAAAAAAAAAAAATTGCGATTTAAGGACGGCTCTCCACGTATTTTGGGGCGCTGAACACGCTGGTGTGGTCCGTTTTTGTGTAGGAGGCTCCGTTGGCGAGAAAAAATTAATATTTCGAAAACTACGAGAGCTAGAAACAAACCGAGTCCAGTTTTGGAATCTCCAGGGTCGAAATAGTCCTGGTGAATTATTTCAGAATTTTCTGAAACCTCGATTTTTTTGAAAAAAATCAAAACACCCCCCCCTTTGAAAATTTCACAAAAATTTAAAAAAATAAATTTGCGATTTAAGGACGGCTCTCCACGTATTTTGGGGCGCTGAACACGCTGGTGTGGTCCGTTTTTGTGTAGGAGGCTCCGTTGGCGAGAAAACATTTATATCTCGAAAACTACGAGAGCTAGAAACAAACCGAGTCCAGTTTTGGAATCTCCAGGGTCAAAATAGTCCTGGTGAATTATATCAGAATTTTCTGAAACCTTGATTTTTTTGAAAAAAATCAAAACACCCCCCCTTGAAAATTTCACAAAAATTTTAAAAAATAAATTTGCGATTTAAGGACGGGTCTCCACGTATTTTGGGGCGCTGAACACGCTGGTGTGGTCCGTTTTTGTGTAGGAGGCTCCGTTGGCGAAAAAAAATTAATATCTCGAAAACTACGAGAGCTATTAACAAACCGAGTCCAGTTTTGGAATCTCCAGGGTCGAAATAGTCCTGGTGAATTATTTCAGAATTTTCTGAAACCTCGATTTTTTTGAAAAAAATCAAAATCCCCCCCCTTGAAAATTTCACAAAAATTTTAAAAAATAAATTTGCGATTTAAGGACGGCTCTCCACGTATTTTGGGGCGCTGAACACGCTGGTGTGGTCCGTTTTTGTGTAGGAGGCTCCGTTGGCGAGAAAACATTTATATCTCGAAAACTACGAGAGCTAGAAACAAACCGAGTCCAGTTTTGGAATCTCCAGGGTCGAAATAGTCCTGGTGAATTATTTCAGAATTTTTTGAAACCTCGATTTTTTTGAAAAAAATCAAAACCCCCCCCCCTTGAAAATTTCACAAAAATTTTAAAAAATAAATTTGCGATTTAAGGACGGCTCTCCACGTATTTTGGGGCGCTGAACACGCTGGTGTGGTCCGTTTTTGTGTAGGAGGCTCCGTTGGCGAGAAAACATTTATATCTCGAAAACTACGAGAGCTAGAAACAAACCCAGTCCAGTTTTGGAATCTCCAGGGTCGAAATAGTCCTGGTGAATTATTTCAGAATTTTCTGAAACCTCGATTTTTTTGAAAAAAATCAAACCCCCCCCCCTTGAAAATTTCACAAAAATTTTAAAAAATAAATTTGCGATTTAAGGACGGCTCTCCACGTATTTTGGGGCGCTGAACACGCTGGTGTGGTCCGTTTTTGTGTAGGAGGCTCCGTTGGCGAAAAAAAATTAATATCTCGAAAACTACGAGAGCTAGAAACAAACCGAGTCCAGTTTTGGAATCTCCAGGGTCGAAATAGTCCTGGTGAATTATTTCAGAATTTTCTGAAACCTCGATTTTTTTGAAAAAAATCAAAACCCCCCCCCTTGAAAATTTCACAAAAATTTTAAAAAATAAATTTGCGATTTAAGGACGGCTCTCCACGTATTTTGGGGCGCTGAACACGCTGGTGTGGTCCGTTTTTGTGTAGGAGGCTCCGTTGGCGAGAAAACATTTATATCTCGAAAACTACGAGAGCTAGAAACAAACAAAGTCCAGTTTTGGAATCTCCAGGGTCGAAATAGTCCTGGTGAATTATTTCAGAATTTTCTGAAACCTCGATTTTTTTGAAATAAATCAAAACACCCCCCCCTTTGAAAATTTCACAAAAAATTAAAAAAAAAATTGCGATTTAAGGACGGCTCTCCACGTATTTTGGGGCGCTGAACACGCTGGTGTGGTCCGTTTTTGTGTAGGAGGCTCCGTTGGCGAGAAAACATTTATATCTCGAAAACTACGAGAGCTAGAAACAAACCGAGTCCAGTTTTGGAATCTCCAGGGTCGAAATAGTCCTGGTGAATTATTTCAGAATTTTCTGAAACCTCGATTTTTTTGAAAAAAATCAAAACACCCCCCCCTTTGAAAATTTCACAAAAATTTTAAAAAATAAATTTGCGATTTAAGGACGGCTCTCCACGTATTTTGAGGCGCTGAACACGCTGGTGTGGTCCGTTTTTGTATAGGAGGCTCCGTTGGCGAAAAAAAATTATTATCTCGAAAACTACGAGAGCTAGAAACAAACCGAGTCCAGTTTTGGAATCTCCAGGGTCGAAATAATCCTGGTGAATTATTTCAGAATTTTCTGAAACCTCGATTTTTTTGAAAAAAATCAAAACCCCCCCCCCCCTTGAAAATTTCACAAAAATTTTAAAAAATAAATTTGCGATTTAAGGACGGCTCTCCACGTATTTTGGGGCGCTGAACACGCTGGTGTGGTCCGTTTTTGTATAGGAGGCTCCGTTGGCGAAAAAAAATTAATTTCTCGAAAACTACGAGAGCTAGAAACAAACCGAGTCCAGTTTTGGAATCTCCAGGGTCGAAATAGTCCTGGTGAAATATTTCAGAATTTTCTGAAACCTCGATTTTTTTGAAAAAAATCAAAACACCCCCCCCTTTGAAAATTTCACAAAAATTAAAAAAAAAAAATTGCGATTTAAGAACGGCTCTCCACGTATTTTGTGGCGCTGAACACGCTGCTGTGGTCCGTTTTTGTGTAGGAGGCTCCGTTGGCGAGAAAACATTTATATCTCGAAAACTACGAGAGCTAGAAACAAACCGAGTCCAGTTTTGGAATCTCCAGGGTCGAAATAGTCCTGGTGAATTATTTCAGAATTTTCTGAAACCTCGATTTTTTTGAAAAAATCGAAACACCCCCCCCTTTGAAAATTTCACAAAAATTTTAAAAAAAAAATTGCGATTTAAGGACGGCTCTCCACGTATTTTGGGGCGCTGAACACGCTGGTGTGGTCCGTTTTTGTGTAGGAGGCTCCGTTGGCGAGAAAACATTTATATCTCGAAAACTACGAGAGCTAGAAACAAACCGAGTCCAGTTTTGGAATCTCCAGGGTCGAAATAGTCCTGGTGAAGTATTTCAGAATTTTCTGAAACCTCGATTTTTTTGAAAAAAATCAAAACCCCCCCCTTGAAAATTTCACAAAAATTTTTAAAAATAAATTTGCGATTTAAGGACGGCTCTCCACGTATTTTGGGGCGCTGAACACGCTGGTGTGGTCCGTTTTTGTGTAGGAGGCTCCGTTGGCGAGAAAACATTTATATCTCGAAAACTACGAGAGCTAGAAACAAACCGAGTCCAGTTTTGGAATCTCCAGGGTCGAAATAGTCCTGGTGAATTATTTCAGAATTTTCTGAAACCTCGAATTTTTTGAAAAAAATCAACCCCCCCCCCCCTTGAAAATTTCACAAAAATTTTAAAAAATAAATTTGCGATTTAAGGACGGCTCTCCACGTATTTTGGGGCGCTGAACACGCTGGTGTGGTCCGTTTTTGTGTAGGAGGCTCCGTTGGCAAAAAAAATTAATATCTCGAAAACTACGAGTGCTAGAAACAAACACTACACCACACTACACTACACTACACTACACTACACTACACTACACTACACTACACTACACTACACTACACTACACTACACTACACTACACTACACTACACTACACTACACTACACTACACTACACTACACTACACTACACTACAATACACTACACTACACTACACTACACTACACTACACTACACTACACTACTCTACACTACACTACTCTACACTAAACTAAACTAAACTGCACTTAACTAAACTAAACTAAACTAAACTCAACTCAACTCAACTCAACTAAACTCAACTAACTCAACTAAACTCAACTCAACTAACTCTATTCTACTCTACTCTACTCTTCTCTACTCTAATCAACTCTAATCTACTCTAATCTAATCTACTCTAATCTACTCTAACCTACTCTAATCTACTCAACTCTACTCAACTCTACTCAACTAAAACTAAACTTAAACTAAACTAAATCTAAACTAAAACTAAACTGCACATTTTCACATTTACACTTTTACACTTTTACACATTTACACATCTACACTTTTACACTTTTACACTTTTACACTTTTACACTTTTACATTTTTACACTTTTACACTTTTACACTTTTACGCTTTTACATTTTTACACTTTTACACTTTTACACTTTTACACTTTTACACTTTTACACTTTTACACTTTTACACTTTTACACTTTTACACTTTTACACTTTTACACTTTTACACTTTTACACTTTTACACTTTTACACTTTTACACTTTTACACTTTTACACTTGTACACTTTTACACTTTTACACTTTTACACTTGTACACTTTTACACATTTACACATTTACACTTTTACACTTTTACACTTTTGCACTTTTGCACTTTTGCACTTTTGCACTTTTCCTCGTTTATACGTTTACACTTTTACACTTTTACACTTTTACACATTTACATATTTACACATTTACACATTTACACATTTACACTTTTACACTCTTACACTTTTACACTTTTACACTATTACACTTTTACACTATTACACTTTTACACTTTTACACTTTTACACTCTTACACTTTAACACTATTACACTTTTACACTTTTACACTTTTACACTTTTACACTTTTACACTTTTACACTTTTACACTTTTACACTTTTACACTTTTACACTTTTACACGTTTACACTTTTGTATTTTTACACTTTTGCACTTTTACACTTTTACACTTTTGTACTTTTACACTTTTACACTTTGACACTTTTACACTTTTACACTTGGACTTGGACTTGGACTTGGATTTGGACTTAGACTTTGACTTTGACACACGCTGGTGTGGTCCGTTTTTGTGTAGGAGGCTCCGTTGGCGAAAATAAATTAATATCTCGAAAACTACGAGAGCTAGAAACAAACCGAGTCCAGTTTTGGAATCTCCAGGGTCGAAATAGTCCTGGTGAATTATTTCAGAATTTTCTGAAACCTCGATTTTTTTGAAAAAAATCAAAACACCCCCCCCTTTGAAAATTTCACAAAGATTTAAAAAAATAAATTTGCGATTTAAGGACGGCTCTCCACGTATTTTGGGGCGCTGAACACGCTGGTGTGGTCCGTTTTTGTGTAGGAGGCTCCGTTGGCGAGAAAAAATTAATATCTCGAAAACTACGAGAGCTAGAAACAAACCGAGTCCAGTTTTGGAATTTCCAGGGTCGAAATAGTCCTGGTGAATTATTTCAGAATTTTCTGAAACCTCGATTTTTTTGAAAAAAATCAAAACCCCCCCCCCCTTGAAAATTTCACAAAAATTTTAGAAAATAAATTTGCGATTTAAGGACGGCTCTCCACGTATTTTGGGGCGCTGAACACGCTGGTGTGGTCCGTTTTTGTATAGGAGGCTCCGTTGGCGAAAAAAAATTAATATCTCGAAAACTACGAGAGCTAGAAACAAACCGAGTCCAGTTTTGGAATTTCCAGGGTCGAAATAGTCCTGGTGAATTATTTCAGAATTTTCTGAAACCTCGATTTTTTTGAAAAAAATCAAAACCCCCCCCCCTTTGAAAATTTCACAAAAATTTAAAAAAATAAATTTGCGATTTAAGGACGGCTCTGCACGTATTTTGGGGCGCTGAACACGCTGGTGTGGTCCGTTTTTGTGTAGGAGGCTCCGTTGGCGAGAAAACATTTATATCTCGAAAACTACTAGAGCTAGAAACAAACCGAGTCCAGTTTTGGAATCTCCAGGGTCGAAATAGTTCTGGTGAATTATTTCAGAATTTTCTGAAACCTCGATTTTTTTGAAAAAAATCAAAACCCCCCCCCCTTGAAAATTTCACAAAAATTTTAAAAAATAAATTTGCGATTTAAGGACGGCTCTCCACGTATTTTGGGGCGCTGAACACGCTGGTGTGGTCCGTTTTTGTGTAGGAGGCTCCGTTGGCGAGAAAACATTTATATCTCGAAAACTACGAGAGCTAGAAACAAACCGAGTCCAGTTTTGGAATCTCCAGGGTCGAAATAGTCCTGGTGAATTATTTCAGAATTTTCTGAAACCTCGATTTTTTTGAAAAAAATCAAAACCCCCCCCCTTGAAAATTTCACAAAAATTTTAAAAAATAAATTTGCGATTTAAGGACGGCTCTCCACGTATTTTGGGGCGCTGAACACGCTGGTGTGGTCCGTTTTTGTGTAGGAGGCTCCGTTGGCGAGAAAACATTTATATCTCGAAAACTACGAGAGCTAGAAACAAACCGAGTCCAGTTTTGGAATCTCCAGGGTCGAAATAGTCCTGGTGAATTATTTCAGAATTTTCTGAAACCTCGATTTTTTTGAAAAAAATCAAAACACCCCCCCCTTTGAAAATTTCACAAAAATTTAAAAAAATAAATTTGCGATTTAAGGACGGCTCTCCACGTATTTTGAGGCGCTGAACACGCTGGTGTGGTCCGTTTTTGTATAGGAGGCTCCGTTGGCGAAAAAAAATTATTATCTCGAAAACTACGAGAGCTAGAAACAAACCGAGTCCAGTTTTGGAATCTCCAGGGTCGAAATAGTCCTGGTGAATTATTTCAGAATTTTCTGAAACCTCGATTTTTTTGAAAAAAATCAAAACCCCCCCCCCTTGAAAATTTCACAAAAATTTTAAAAAATAAATTTGCGATTTAAGGACGGCTCTCCACGTATTTTGGGGCGCTGAACACGCTGGTGTGGTCCGTTTTTGTGTAGGAGGCTCCGTTGGCGAGAAAACATTTATATCTCGAAAACTACGAGAGCTAGAAACAAACCGAGTCCAGTTTTGGAATCTCCAGGGTCGAAATAGTCCTGGTGAATTATTTCAGAATTTTCTGACACCTCGATTTTTTTGAAATAAATCAAAACACCCCCCCCCTTTGAAAATTTCACAAAAAATTAAAAAAAAAAAATTGCGATTTAAGGATGGCTCTCCACGTATTTTGGGGCGCTGAACACGCTGGTGTGGTCCGTTTTTGTGTAGGAGGCTCCGTTGGCGAGAAAAAATTAATATCTCGAAAACTACGAGAGCTAGAAACAAACCGAGTCCAGTTTTGGAATCTCCAGGGTCGAAATAGTCCTGGTGAATTATTTCAAAATTTTCTGAAACCTCGATTTTTTTGAAAAAAATCAAAACCCCCCCCCCTTGAAAATTTCACAAAAATTTTAAAAAATAAATTTGCGATTTAAGGACGGCTCTCCACGTATTTTGGGGCGCTGAACACGCTGGTGTGGTCCGTTTTTGTGTAGGAGGCTCCGTTGGCGAGAAAACATTTATATCTCGAAAACTACTAGAGCTAGAAACAAACCGAGTCCAGTTTTGGAATTTCCAGGGTCGAAATAGTCCTGGTGAATTATTTCAGAATTTTCTGAAACCTCGATTTTTTTGAAAAAAATCAAAACCCCCCCCCCTAGAAAATTTCACAAAAATTTTAGAAAATAAATTTGCGATTTAAGGACGGCTCTCCACGTATTTTGGGGCGCTGAACACGCTGGTGTGGTCCGTTTTTGTGTAGGAGGCTCCGTTGGCGAGAAAACATTTATATCTCGAAAACTACGAGAGCTAGAAACAAACTGAGTCCAGTTTTGGAATTTCCAGGGTCGAAATAGTCCTGGTGAATTATTTCAGAATTTTCTGAAACCTCGATTTTTTTGATAAAAATCAAAACCCCCCCCCTTGAAAATTTCACAAAAATTTTAAAAAATAAATTTGCGATTTAAGGACGGCTCTCCACGTATTTTGGGGCGCTGAACACGCTGGTGTGGTCCGTTTTTGTGTAGGAGGCTCCGTTGGCGAGAAAACATTTATATCTCGAAAACTACGAGAGCTAGAAACAAACCGAGTCCAGTTTTGGAATCTCCAGGGTCGAAATAGTACTGGTGAATTATTTCAGAATTTTCTGAAACCTCGATTTTTTTGAAAAAAATCAAAACCCCCCCCCTCTTGAAAATTTCACAAAAATTTTAAAAAATAAATTTGCGATTTAAGGACGGCTCTCCACGTATTTTGGGGCGCTGAACACGTTGGTGTGGTCCGTTTTTGTATAGGAGGCTCCGTTGGCGAAAAAAAATTAATATCTCGAAAAATACGAGAGCCAGAAACAAACCGAGTCCAGTTTTGGAATCTCCAGGGTCGAAATAGTCCTGGTGAATTATTTCAGAATTTTCTGAAACCTCGATTTTTTTGAAAAAAATCGAAACCCCCCCCTTTGAAAATTTCACAAAAATTTTAAAAAATAAATTTGCGATTTAAGGACGGCTCTCCACGTATTTTGGGGCGCTGAACACGCTGGTGTGGTCCGTTTTTGTGTAGGAGGCTCCGTTGGCGAGAAAACATTTATATCTCGAAAACTACGAGAGCCAGAAACAAACCGAGTCCAGTTTTGGAATCTCCAGGGTCGAAATAGTCCTGGTGAATTATTTCAGAATTTTCTGAAACCTCGATTTTTTTGAAAAAAATCAAAACCCCCCCCCCTTTGAAAATTTCACAAAAATTTAAAAAAATAAATTTGCGATTTAAGGACGGCTCTGCACGTATTTTGGGGCGCTGAACACGCTGGTGTGGTCCGTTTTTGTGTAGGAGGCTCCGTTGGCGAGAAAACATTTATATCTCGAAAACTACGAGAGCTAGAAACAAACCGAGTCCAGTTTTGGAATCTCCAGGGTCGAAATAGTCCTGGTGAATTATATCAGAATTTTCTGAAACCTTGATTTTTTTGAAAAAAATCAAAACACCCCCCCCTTTGAAAATTTCTCAAAAAATTAAAAAAAAAAAATTGCGATTTAAGGACGGCTCTCCACGTATTTTGGGGCGCTGAACACGCTGGTGTGGTCCGTTTTTGTGTAGGAGGCTCCGTTGGCGAGAAAACATTTATATCTCGAAAACTACGAGAGCTAGAAACAAACCGAGTCCAGTTTTGGAATCTCCAGGGTCGAAATAGTCCTGGTGAATTATTTCAGAATTTTCTGAAACCTCGATTTTTTTGAAAAAAATCAAAACCCCCCCCCCCTTGAAAATTTTACAAAAATTTTAAAAAATAAATTTGCGATTTAAGGACGGCTCTCCACGTATTTTGGGGCGCTGAACACGCTGGTGTGGTCCGTTTTTGTGTAGGAGGCTCCGTTGGCGAGAAAACATTTATATCTCGAAAACTACGAGAGCTAGAAACAAACAAAGTCCAGTTTTGGAATCTCCAGGGTCAAAATAGTCCTGGTGAATTATTTCAGAATTTTCTGAAACCTCGATTTTTTTGAAATAAATCAAAACACCCCCCCCCTTTGAAAATTTCACAAAAAATTAAAAAAAAAAAATTGCGATTTAAGGACGGCTCTCCACGTATTTTGGGGCGCTGAACACGCTGGTGTGGTCCGTTTTTGTGTAGGAGGCTCCGTTGGCGAGAAAAAATTAATATCTCGAAAACTACGAGAGCTAGAAACAAACCGAGTCCAGTTTTGGAATCTCCAGGGTCGAAATAGTCCTGGTGAATTATTTCAAAATTTTCTGAAACCTCGATTTTTTTGAAAAAAATCAAAACCCCCCCCCTTGAAAATTTCACAAAAATTTTAAAAAATAAATTTGCGATTTAAGGACGGCTCTCCACGTATTTTGGGGCGCTGAACACGCTGGTGTGGTCCGTTTTTGTATAGGAGGCTCCGTTGGCGAAAAAAATTAATATCTCGAAAACTACGAGAGCTAGAAACAAACCGAGTCCAGTTTTGGAATCTCCAGGGTCGAAATAGTCCTGGTGAATTTTCTGAAACCTCGATTTTTTTGAAAAAAATCAAAACCCCCCCCCCTTGAAAATTTCACAAAAATTTTAAAAAACAAATTTGCGGTTTAAGGACGGCTATCCACGTATTTTGGGGCGCTGAACACGCTGGTGTGGTCCGTTTTTGTGTAGGAGGCTCCGTTGGCAAAAAAAAATTAATATCTCCAAAACTACGAGTGCTAGAAACAAACCGAGTCCAGTTTTGGAATCTCCAGGGTCGAAATAGTCCTGGTGAATTATTTCAGAATTTTCTGAAACCTCGATTTTTTTGAAAAAAATCAAAACCCCCCCCCCTTGAAAATTTCACAAAAATTTTAAAAAATAAATTTGCGATTTAAGGACGGCTCTCCACGTATTTTGGGGCGCTGAACACGCTGGTGTGGTCCGTTTTTGTGTAGGAGGCTCCGTTGGCGAGAAAACATTTATATCTCGAAAACTACGAGAGCTAGAAACAAACCGAGTCCAGTTTTGGAATCTCCAGGGTCGAAATAGTCCTGGTGAATTATTTCAGAATGTTCTGAAACCTCGATTTTTTTGAAAAAAATCAAAACACCCCCCCCTTTGAAAATTTCTCAAAAAATAAAAAAAAAAAAAATTGCGATTTAAGGACGGCTCTCCACGTATTTTGGGGCGCTGAACACGCTGGTGTGGTCCGTTTTTGTGTAGGAGGCTCCGTTGGCGAGAAAAAATTAATATCTCGAAAACTACGAGAGCTAGAAACAAACCGAGTCCAGTTTTGGAATCTCCAGGGTCGAAATAGTCCTGGTGAATTATTTCAGAATTTTCTGAAACCTCGATTTTTTTGAAAAAAATCAAAACACCCCCCCCTTTGAAAATTTCACAAAAATTTAAAAAAATAAATTTGCGATTTAAGGACGGCTCTCCACGTATTTTGGGGCGCTGAACACGCTGGTGTGGTCCGTTTTTGTGTAGGAGGCTCCGTTGGCGAGAAAACATTTATATCTCGAAAACTACGAGAGCTAGAAACAAACCGAGTCCAGTTTTGGAATCTCCAGGGTCGAAATAGTCCTGGTGAATTATTTCAGAATTTTCTGAAACCTCGATTTTTTTGAAATAAATCAAAACACCCCCCCCTTTGAAAATTTCACAAAAAATTAAAAAAAAAAAATTGCGATTTAAGGATGGCTCTCCACGTATTTTGGGGCGCTGAACACGCTGGTGTGGTCCGTTTTTGTGTAGGAGGCTCCGTTGGCGAGAAAAAATTAATATCTCGAAAACTACGAGAGCTAGAAACAAACCGAGTCCAGTTTTGGAATCTCCAGGGTCGAAATAGTCCTGGTGAATTATATCAGAATTTTATGAAACCTTGATTTTTTTGAAAAAAATCAAAACACCCCCATTTGAAAATTTCTCAAAAAATTAAAAAAAAAAAATTGCGATTTAAGAACGGCTCTCCACGTATTTTGTGGCGCTGAACACACTGCTGTGGTCCGTTTTTGTGTAGGAGGCTCCGTTGGCGAGAAAACATTTATATCTCGAAAACTACTAGAGCTAGAAACAAACCGAGTCCAGTTTTGGAATTTCCAGGGTCGAAATAGTCCTGGTGAATTATTTCAGAATTTTCTGAAACCTCGATTTTTTTGAAAAAAATCAAAACCCCCCCCCCTTGAAAATTTCACAAAAATTTTAGAAAATAAATTTGCGATTTAAGGACGGCTCTCCACGTATTTTGGGGCGCTGAACACGCTGGTGTGGTCCGTTTTTGTGTAGGAGGCTCCGTTGGCGAGAAAACATTTATATCTCGAAAACTACGAGAGCTAGAAACAAACCGAGTCCAGTTTTGGAATTTCCAGGGTCGAAATAGTCCTGGTGAATTATTTCAGAATTTTCTGAAACCTCGATTTTTTTGAAAAAAATCAAAACCCCCCCCCTTGAAAATTTCACAAAAATTTTAAAAAATAAATTTGCGATTTAAGGACGGCTCTCCACGTATTTTGGGGCGCTGAACACGCTGGTGTGGTCCGTTTTTGTGTAGGAGGCTCCGTTGGCGAGAAAACATTTATATCTCGAAAACTACGAGAGCTAGAAACAAACCGAGTCCAGTTTTGGAATCTCCAGGGTCGAAATAGTCCTGGTGAATTATTTCAGAATTTTCTGAAACCTCGATTTTTTTGAAAAAAATCAAAACACCCCCCCCTTTGAAAATTTCACAAAAATTTTAAAAAATAAATTTGCGATTTAAGGACGGCTCTCCACGTATTTTGAGGCGCTGAACACGCTGGTGTGGTCCGTTTTTGTATAGGAGGCTCCGTTGGCGAAAAAAAATTATTATCTCGAAAACTACGAGAGCTAGAAACAAACCGAGTCCAGTTTTGGAATCTCCAGGGTCGAAATAATCCTGGTGAATTATTTCAGAATTTTCTGAAACCTCGATTTTTTTGAAAAAAATCAAAACCCCCCCCCCCTTGAAAATTTCACAAAAATTTTAAAAAATAAATTTGCGATTTAAGGACGGCTCTCCACGTATTTTGGGGCGCTGAACACGCTGGTGTGGTCCGTTTTTGTATAGGAGGCTCCGTTGGCGAAAAAAAATTAATATCTCGAAAACTACGAGAGCTAGAAACAAACCGAGTCCAGTTTTGGAATCTCCAGGGTCGAAATAGTCCTGGTGAAATATTTCAGAATTTTCTGAAACCTCGATTTTTTTGAAAAAAATCAAAACACCCCCCCCTTTGAAAATTTCACAAAAATTAAAAAAAAAAAATTGCGATTTAAGAACGGCTCTCCACGTATTTTGTGGCGCTGAACACGCTGCTGTGGTCCGTTTTTGTGTAGGAGGCTCCGTTGGCGAGAAAACATTTATATCTCGAAAACTACGAGAGCTAGAAACAAACCGAGTTCAGTTTTGGAATCTCCAGGGTCGAAATAGTCCTGGTGAATTATTTCAGAATTTTCTGAAACCTCGATTTTTTTGAAAAAATCGAAACACCCCCCCCTTTGAAAATTTCACAAAAATTTAAAAAAAAAAATTGCGATTTAAGGACGGCTCTCCACGTATTTTGGGGCGCTGAACACGCTGGTGTGGTCCGTTTTTGTGTAGGAGGCTCCGTTGGCGAGAAAAAATTAATATCTCGAAAACTACGAGAGCTAGAAACAAACCGAGTCCAGTTTTGGAATCTCCAGGGTCGAAATAGTCCTGGTGAATTATTTCAGAATTTTCTGAAACCTCGATTTTTTTGAAAAAAATCAAAACACCCCCCCCTTTGAAAATTTCACAAAAATTTAAAAAAATAAATTTGCGATTTAAGGACGGCTCTCCACGTATTTTGGGGCGCTGAACACGCTGGTGTGGTCCGTTTTTGTGTAGGAGGCTCCGTTGGCGAGAAAACATTTATATCTCGAAAACTACGAGAGCTAGAAACAAACCGAGTCCAGTTTTGGAATCTCCAGGGTCGAAATAGTCCTGGTGAATTATTTCAGAATTTTCTGAAACCTCGATTTTTTTTAAATAAATCAAAACACCCCCCCCTTTGAAAATTTCACAAAAAATTAAAAAAAAAAAATTGCGATTTAAGGATGGCTCTCCACGTATTTTGGGGCGCTGAACACGCTGGTGTGGTCCGTTTTTGTGTAGGAGGCTCCGTTGGCGAGAAAAAATTAATATCTCGAAAACTACGAGAGCTAGAAACAAACCGAGTCCAGTTTTGGAATCTCCAGGGTCGAAATAGTCCTGGTGAATTATATCAGAATTTTATGAAACCTTGATTTTTTTGAAAAAAATCAAAACACCCCCCTTTGAAAATTTCTCAAAAAATTAAAAAAAAAAATTGCGATTTAAGAACGGCTCTCCACGTATTTTGTGGCGCTGAACACGCTGCTGTGGTCCGTTTTTGTGTAGGAGGCTCCGTTGGCGAGAAAACATTTATATCTCGAAAACTACTAGAGCTAGAAACAAACCGAGTCCAGTTTTGGAATTTCCAGGGTCGAAATAGTCCTGGTGAATTATTTCAGAATTTTCTGAAACCTCGATTTTTTTGAAAAAAATCAAAACTCCCCCCCCCTTGAAAATTTCACAAAAATTTTAGAAAATAAATTTGCGATTTAAGGACGGCTCTCCACGTATTTTGGGGCGCTGAACACGCTGGTGTGGTCCGTTTTTGTGTAGGAGGCTCCGTTGGCGAGAAAACATTTATATCTCGAAAACTACGAGAGCTAGAAACAAACCGAGTCCAGTTTTGGAATTTCCAGGGTCGAAATAGTCCTGGTGAATTATTTCAGAATTTTCTGAAACCTCGATTTTTTTGAAAAAAATCAAAACCCCCCCCCTTGAAAATTTCACAAAAATTTTAAAAAATAAATTTGCGATTTAAGGACGGCTCTCCACGTATTTTGGGGCGCTGAACACGCTGGTGTGGTCCGTTTTTGTGTAGGAGGCTCCGTTGGCGAGAAAACATTTATATCTCGAAAACTACGAGAGCTAGAAACAAACCGAGTCCAGTTTTGGAATCTCCAGGGTCGAAATAGTCCTGGTGAATTATTTCAGAATTTTCTGAAACCTCGATTTTTTTGAAAAAAATCAAAACACCCCCCCCTTTGAAAATTTCACAAAAATTTTAAAAAATAAATTTGCGATTTAAGGACGGCTCTCCACGTATTTTGAGGCGCTGAACACGCTGGTGTGGTCCGTTTTTGTATAGGAGGCTCCGTTGGCGAAAAAAAATTATTATCTCGAAAACTACGAGAGCTAGAAACAAACCGAGTCCAGTTTTGGAATCTCCAGGGTCGAAATAGTCCTGGTGAATTATTTCAGAATTTTCTGAAACCTTGATTTTTTTGAAAAAAATCAAAACACCCCCCCCCTTGAAAATTTCACAAAAATTTTAAAAAATAAATTTGCGATTTAAGGACGGGTCTCCACGTATTTTGGGGCGCTGAACACGCTGGTGTGGTCCGTTTTTGTGTAGGAGGCTCCGTTGGCGAAAAAAAATTAATATCTCGAAAACTACGAGAGCTATTAACAAACCGAGTCCAGTTTTGGAATCTCCAGGGTCGAAATAGTCCTGGTGAATTATTTCAGAATTTTCTGAAACCTCGATTTTTTTGAAAAAAATCAAAATCCCCCCCCTTGAAAATTTCACAAAAATTTTAAAAAATAAATTTGCGATTTAAGGACGGCTCTCCACGTATTTTGGGGCGCTGAACACGCTGGTGTGGTCCGTTTTTGTGTAGGAGGCTCCGTTGGCGAGAAAACATTTATATCTCGAAAACTACGAGAGCTAGAAACAAACCGAGTCCAGTTTTGGAATCTCCAGGGTCGAAATAGTCCTGGTGAATTATTTCAGAATTTTCTGAAACCTCGATTTTTTTGAAAAAAATCAAAACCCCCCCCCCTTGAAAATTTCACAAAAATTTTAAAAAATAAATTTGCGATTTAAGGACGGCTCTCCACGTATTTTGGGGCGCTGAACACGCTGGTGTGGTCCGTTTTTGTGTAGGAGGCTCCGTTGGCGAGAAAACATTTATATCTCGAAAACTACGAGAGCTAGAAACAAACCCAGTCCAGTTTTGGAATCTCCAGGGTCGAAATAGTCCTGGTGAATTATTTCAGAATTTTCTGAAACCTCGATTTTTTTGAAAAAAATCAAACCCCCCCCCCTTGAAAATTTCACAAAAATTTTAAAAAATAAATTTGCGATTTAAGGACGGCTCTCCACGTATTTTGGGGCGCTGAACACGCTGGTGTGGTCCGTTTTTGTGTAGGAGGCTCCGTTGGCGAAAAAAAATTAATATCTCGAAGACTACGAGAGCTAGAAACAAACCGAGTCCAGTTTTGGAATCTCCAGGGTCGAAATAGTCCTGGTGAATTATTTCAGAATTTTCTGAAACCTCGATTTTTTTGAAAAAAATCAAAACCCCCCCCCTTGAAAATTTCACAAAAATTTTAAAAAATAAATTTGCGATTTAAGGACGGCTCTCCACGTATTTTGGGGCGCTGAACACGCTGGTGTGGTCCGTTTTTGTGTAGGAGGCTCCGTTGGCGAGAAAACATTTATATCTCGAAAACTACGAGAGCTAGAAACAAACAAAGTCCAGTTTTGGAATCTCCAGGGTCGAAATAGTCCTGGTGAATTATTTCAGAATTTTCTGAAACCTCGATTTTTTTGAAATAAATCAAAACACCCCCCCCTTTGAAAATTTCACAAAAAATTAAAAAAAAAATTGCGATTTAAGGACGGCTCTCCACGTATTTTGGGGCGCTGAACACGCTGGTGTGGTCCGTTTTTGTGTAGGAGGCTCCGTTGGCGAGAAAACATTTATATCTCGAAAACTACGAGAGCTAGAAACAAACCGAGTCCAGTTTTGGAATCTCCAGGGTCGAAATAGTCCTGGTGAATTATTTCAGAATTTTCTGAAACCTCGATTTTTTTGAAAAAAATCAAACCCCCCCCTCCCTTGAAAATTTCACAAAAAATTAAAAAAAAAAAAATGCGATTTAAGGAAGACTCTCCACGTATTTTGGGGCGCTGAACACGCTGGTGTGGTCCGTTTTTGTGTAGGAGGCTCCGTTGGCGAGAAAAAATTAATATCTCGAAAACTACGAGAGCTAGAAACAAACCGAGTCCAGTTTTGGAATCTCCAGGGTCGAAATAGTCCTGGTGAATTATTTCAGAATTTTCTGAAACCTCGATTTTTTTGAAAAAAATCAAAACCCCCCCCCCTTGAAAATTTCACAAAAATTTAAAAAAATAAATTTGCGATTTAAGGACGGCTCTCCACGTATTTTGGAGCGCTGAACACGCTGGTGTGGTCCGTTTTTGTGTAGGAGGCTCCGTTGGCGAGAAAACATTTATATCTCGAAAACTACGAGAGCTAGAAACAAACCGAGTCCAGTTTTGGAATCTCTAGGGTCGAAATAGTCCTGGTGAATTATTTCAGAATTTTCTGAAACCTCGATTTTTTTGAAAAAAATCAAAACCACCCCCCCTTGAAAATTTCACAAAAATTTTAAAAAATAAATTTGCGATTTAAGGACGGCTCTCCACGTATTTTGGGGCGCTGAACACGCTGGTGTGGTCCGTTTTTATGTAGGAGGCTCCGTTGGCGAGAAAAAATTAATATTTCGAAAACTACGAGAGCTAGAAACAAACCGAGTCCAGTTTTGGAATCTCCAGGGTCGAAATAGTCCTGGTGAATTATTTCAGAATTTTCTGAAACCTCGATTTTTTTGAAAACAATCAAAACACCCCCCCCTTTGAAAATTTCACAAAAATTTAAAAAAATAAATTTGCGATTTAAGGACGGCTCTCCACGTATTTTGGGGCGCTGAACACGCTGGTGTGGTCCGTTTTTGTGTAGGAGGCTCCGTTGGCGAGAAAACATTTATATCTCGAAAACTACGAGAGCTAGAAACAAACCGAGTCCAGTTTTGGAATCTCCAGGGTCGAAATAGTCCTGGTGAATTATATCAGAATTTTCTGAAACCTTGATTTTTTTGAAAAAAATCAAAACACCTCCCCCTTGAAAATTTCACAAAAATTTTAAAAAATAAATTTGCGATTTAAGGACGGCTCTCCACGTCTTTTGGAGCGCTGAACACGCTGGTGTGGTCCGTTTTTGTGTAGGAGGCTCCGTTGGCGAGAAAACATTTATATCTCGAAAACTACGAGAGCTAGAAACAAACCGAGTCCAGTTTTGGAATCTCCAGGGTCTAAATAGTCCTGGTGAATTATATCAGAATTTTCTGAAACCTTGATTTTTTTGAAAAAAATCAAAACACCCCCCCCTTTGAAAATTTCTCAAAAAATTAAAAAAAAAAAATTGCGATTTAAGGACGGCTCTCCACGTATTTTGGGGCGCTGAACACGCTGGTGTGGTCCGTTTTTGTGTAGGAGGCTCCGTTGGCGAGAAAAAATTAATATTTCGAAAACTACGAGAGCTAGAAACAAACCGAGTCCAGTTTTGGAATCTCCAGGGTCGAAATAGTCCTGGTGAATTATTTCAGAATTTTCTGAAACCTCGATTTTTTTGAAAAAAATCAAAACCCCCCCCCTTGAAAATTTCACAAAAATTTTAAAAAATAAATTTGCGATTTAAGGACGGCTCTCCACGTATTTTGGGGCGCTGAACACGCTGGTGTGGTCCGTTTTTGTGTAGGAGGCTCCGTTGGCGAGAAAACATTTATATCTCGAAAACTACGAGAGCTAGAAACAAACAAAGTCCAGTTTTGGAATCTCCAGGGTCGAAATAGTCCTGGTGAATTATTTCAGAATTTTCTGAAACCTCGATTTTTTTGAAATAAATCAAAACACCCCCCCCTTTGAAAATTTCACAAAAAATTAAAAAAAAAATTGCGATTTAAGGACGGCTCTCCACGTATTTTGGGGCGCTGAACACGCTGGTGTGGTCCGTTTTTGTGTAGGAGGCTCCGTTGGCGAGAAAACATTTATATCTCGAAAACTACGAGAGCTAGAAACAAACCGAGTCCAGTTTTGGAATCTCCAGGGTCGAAATAGTCCTGGTGAATTATTTCAGAATTTTCTGAAACCTCGATTTTTTTGAAAAAAATCAAACCCCCCCCTCCCTTGAAAATTTCACAAAAATTTTAAAAAATAAATTTGCGATTTAAGGACGGCTCTCCACGTATTTTGGGGCGCTTAACACGCTGGTGTGGTCCGTTTTTGTGTAGGAGGCTCCGTTGGCGAGAAATCATTTATATCTCGAAAACTACGAGAGCTAGAAACAAACCGAGTCCAGTTTTGGAATCTCCAGGGTCGAAATAGTCCTGGTGAATTATTTCAGAATTTTCTGAAACCTCGATTTTTTCGAAATAAATCAAAACACCCCCCCCTTTGAAAATTTCACAAAAAATTAAAAAAAAAAAATGCGATTTAAGGAAGACTCTCCACGTATTTTGGGGCGCTGAACACGCTGGTGTGGTCCGTTTTTGTGTAGGAGGCTCCGTTGGCGAGAAAAAATTAATATCTCGAAAACTACGAGAGCTAGAAACAAACCGAGTCCAGTTTTGGAATCTCCAGGGTCGAAATAGTCCTGGTGAATTATTTCAGAATTTTCTGAAACCTCGATTTTTTTGAAAAAAATCAAAACCCCCCCCCCTTGAAAATTTCACAAAAATTTTAAAAAATAAATTTGCGATTTAAGGACGGCTCTCCACGTATTTTGGAGCGCTGAACACGCTGGTGTGGTCCGTTTTTGTGTAGGAGGCTCCGTTGGCGAGAAAACATTTATATCTCGAAAACTACGAGAGCTAGAAACAAACCGAGTCCAGTTTTGGAATCTCTAGGGTCGAAATAGTCCTGGTGAATTATTTCAGAATTTTCTGAAACCTCGATTTTTTTGAAAAAAATCAAAACCCCCCCCCCTTGAAAATTTCACAAAAATTTTAAAAAATAAATTTGCGATTTAAGGACGGCTCTCCACGTATTTTGGGGCGCTGAACACGCTGGTGTGGTCCGTTTTTGTGTAGGAGGCTCCGTTGGCGAGAAAAAATTAATATTTCGAAAACTACGAGAGCTAGAAACAAACCGAGTCCAGTTTTGGAATCTCCAGGGTCGAAATAGTCCTGGTGAATTATTTCAGAATTTTCTGAAACCTCGATTTTTTTGAAAACAATCAAAACACCCCCCCCTTTGAAAATTTCACAAAAATTTAAAAAAATAAATTTGCGATTTAAGGACGGCTCTCCACGTATTTTGGGGCGCTGAACACGCTGGTGTGGTCCGTTTTTGTGTAGGAGGCTCCGTTGGCGAGAAAACATTTATATCTCGAAAACTACGAGAGCTAGAAACAAACCGAGTCCAGTTTTGGAATCTCCAGGGTCTAAATAGTCCTGGTGAATTATATCAGAATTTTCTGAAACCTCGATTTTTTTGAAAACAATCAAAACACCCCCCCCTTTGAAAATTTCTCAAAAAATTAAAAAAAAAAAATTGCGATTTAAGGACGGCTCTCCACGTATTTTGGGGCGCTGAACACGCTGGTGTGGTCCGTTTTTGTGTAGGAGGCTCCGTTGGCGAGAAAAAATTAATATTTCGAAAACTACGAGAGCTAGAAACAAACCGAGTCCAGTTTTGGAATCTCCAGGGTCGAAATAGTCCTGGTGAATTATTTCAGAATTTTCTGAAACCTCGATTTTTTTGAAAAAAATCAAAACACCCCCCCCTTTGAAAATTTCACAAAAATTTAAAAAAATAAATTTGCGATTTAAGGACGGCTCTCCACGTATTTTGGGGCGCTGAACACGCTGGTGTGGTCCGTTTTTGTGTAGGAGGCTCCGTTGGCGAGAAAACATTTATATCTCGAAAACTACGAGAGCTAGAAACAAACCGAGTCCAGTTTTGGAATCTCCAGGGTCAAAATAGTCCTGGTGAATTATATCAGAATTTTCTGAAACCTTGATTTTTTTGAAAAAAATCAAAACACCCCCCCTTGAAAATTTCACAAAAATTTTAAAAAATAAATTTGCGATTTAAGGACGGGTCTCCACGTATTTTGGGGCGCTGAACACGCTGGTGTGGTCCGTTTTTGTGTAGGAGGCTCCGTTGGCGAAAAAAAATTAATATCTCGAAAACTACGAGAGCTATTAACAAACCGAGTCCAGTTTTGGAATCTCCAGGGTCGAAATAGTCCTGGTGAATTATTTCAGAATTTTCTGAAACCTCGATTTTTTTGAAAAAAATCAAAATCCCCCCCCTTGAAAATTTCACAAAAATTTTAAAAAATAAATTTGCGATTTAAGGACGGCTCTCCACGTATTTTGGGGCGCTGAACACGCTGGTGTGGTCCGTTTTTGTGTAGGAGGCTCCGTTGGCGAGAAAACATTTATATCTCGAAAACTACGAGAGCTAGAAACAAACCGAGTCCAGTTTTGGAATCTCCAGGGTCGAAATAGTCCTGGTGAATTATTTCAGAATTTTTTGAAACCTCGATTTTTTTGAAAAAAATCAAAACCCCCCCCCCTTGAAAATTTCACAAAAATTTTAAAAAATAAATTTGCGATTTAAGGACGGCTCTCCACGTATTTTGGGGCGCTGAACACGCTGGTGTGGTCCGTTTTTGTGTAGGAGGCTCCGTTGGCGAGAAAACATTTATATCTCGAAAACTACGAGAGCTAGAAACAAACCCAGTCCAGTTTTGGAATCTCCAGGGTCGAAATAGTCCTGGTGAATTATTTCAGAATTTTCTGAAACCTCGATTTTTTTGAAAAAAATCAAACCCCCCCCCCTTGAAAATTTCACAAAAATTTTAAAAAATAAATTTGCGATTTAAGGACGGCTCTCCACGTATTTTGGGGCGCTGAACACGCTGGTGTGGTCCGTTTTTGTGTAGGAGGCTCCGTTGGCGAAAAAAAATTAATATCTCGAAAACTACGAGAGCTAGAAACAAACCGAGTCCAGTTTTGGAATCTCCAGGGTCGAAATAGTCCTGGTGAATTATTTCAGAATTTTCTGAAACCTCGATTTTTTTGAAAAAAATCAAAACCCCCCCCCTTGAAAATTTCACAAAAATTTTAAAAAATAAATTTGCGATTTAAGGACGGCTCTCCACGTATTTTGGGGCGCTGAACACGCTGGTGTGGTCCGTTTTTGTGTAGGAGGCTCCGTTGGCGAGAAAACATTTATATCTCGAAAACTACGAGAGCTAGAAACAAACAAAGTCCAGTTTTGGAATCTCCAGGGTCGAAATAGTCCTGGTGAATTATTTCAGAATTTTCTGAAACCTCGATTTTTTTGAAATAAATCAAAACACCCCCCCCTTTGAAAATTTCACAAAAAATTAAAAAAAAAATTGCGATTTAAGGACGGCTCTCCACGTATTTTGGGGCGCTGAACACGCTGGTGTGGTCCGTTTTTGTGTAGGAGGCTCCGTTGGCGAGAAAACATTTATATCTCGAAAACTACGAGAGCTAGAAACAAACCGAGTCCAGTTTTGGAATCTCCAGGGTCGAAATAGTCCTGGTGAATTATTTCAGAATTTTCTGAAACCTCGATTTTTTTGAAAAAAATCAAAACACCCCCCCCTTTGAAAATTTCACAAAAATTTTAAAAAATAAATTTGCGATTTAAGGACGGCTCTCCACGTATTTTGAGGCGCTGAACACGCTGGTGTGGTCCGTTTTTGTATAGGAGGCTCCGTTGGCGAAAAAAAATTATTATCTCGAAAACTACGAGAGCTAGAAACAAACCGAGTCCAGTTTTGGAATCTCCAGGGTCGAAATAATCCTGGTGAATTATTTCAGAATTTTCTGAAACCTCGATTTTTTTGAAAAAAATCAAAACCCCCCCCCCCCTTGAAAATTTCACAAAAATTTTAAAAAATAAATTTGCGATTTAAGGACGGCTCTCCACGTATTTTGGGGCGCTGAACACGCTGGTGTGGTCCGTTTTTGTATAGGAGGCTCCGTTGGCGAAAAAAAATTAATATCTCGAAAACTACGAGAGCTAGAAACAAACCGAGTCCAGTTTTGGAATCTCCAGGGTCGAAATAGTCCTGGTGAAATATTTCAGAATTTTCTGAAACCTCGATTTTTTTGAAAAAAATCAAAACACCCCCCCCTTTGAAAATTTCTCAAAAAATTAAAAAAAAAAAATTGCGATTTAAGGACGGCTCTCCACGTATTTTGGGGCGCTGAACACGCTGGTGTGGTCCGTTTTTGTGTAGGAGGCTCCGTTGGCGAGAAAACATTTATATCTCGAAAACTACGAGAGCTAGAAACAAACCGAGTCCAGTTTTGGAATCTCCAGGGTCGAAATAGTCCTGGTGAATTATTTCAGAATTTTCTGAAACCTCGATTTTTTTGAAAAAAATCAAAACCCCCCCCCCCTTGAAAATTTTACAAAAATTTTAAAAAATAAATTTGCGATTTAAGGACGGCTCTCCACGTATTTTGGGGCGCTGAACACGCTGGTGTGGTCCGTTTTTGTGTAGGAGGCTCCGTTGGCGAGAAAACATTTATATCTCGAAAACTACGAGAGCTAGAAACAAACAAAGTCCAGTTTTGGAATCTCCAGGGTCAAAATAGTCCTGGTGAATTATTTCAGAATTTTCTGAAACCTCGATTTTTTTGAAATAAATCAAAACACCCCCCCCCTTTGAAAATTTCACAAAAAATTAAAAAAAAAAAATTGCGATTTAAGGACGGCTCTCCACGTATTTTGGGGCGCTGAACACGCTGGTGTGGTCCGTTTTTGTGTAGGAGGCTCCGTTGGCGAGAAAAAATTAATATCTCGAAAACTACGAGAGCTAGAAACAAACCGAGTCCAGTTTTGGAATCTCCAGGGTCGAAATAGTCCTGGTGAATTATTTCAAAATTTTCTGAAACCTCGATTTTTTTGAAAAAAATCAAAACCCCCCCCCTTGAAAATTTCACAAAAATTTTAAAAAATAAATTTGCGATTTAAGGACGGCTCTCCACGTATTTTGGGGCGCTGAACACGCTGGTGTGGTCCGTTTTTGTATAGGAGGCTCCGTTGGCGAAAAAAATTAATATCTCGAAAACTACGAGAGCTAGAAACAAACCGAGTCCAGTTTTGGAATCTCCAGGGTCGAAATAGTCCTGGTGAATTTTCTGAAACCTCGATTTTTTTGAAAAAAATCAAAACCCCCCCCCTTGAAAATTTCACAAAAATTTTAAAAAATAAATTTGCGATTTAAGGACGGCTCTCCACGTATTTTGGGGCGCTGAACACGCTGGTGTGGTCCGTTTTTGTATAGGAGGCTCCGTTGGCGAAAAAAATTAATATCTCGAAAACTACGAGAGCTAGAAACAAACCGAGTCCAGTTTTGGAATCTCCAGGGTCGAAATAGTCCTGGTGAATTATTTCAGAATTTTCTGAAACCTTGATTTTTTTGAAAAAAATCAAAACCCCCCCCCTTGAAAATTTCACAAAAATTTTAAAAAATAAATTTGCGATTTAAGGACGGCTCTCCACGTATTTTGAGGCGCTGAACACGCTGGTGTGGTCCGTTTTTGTGTAAGAGGCTCCGTTGGCGAGAAAACATTTATATCTCGAAAACTACGAGAGCTAGAAACAAACCGAGTCCAGTTTTGGAATCTCCAGGGTCGAAATAGTCCTGGTGAATTATTTCAGAATTTTCTGAAACCTCGATTTTTTTGAAAAAAATCAAAACCCCCCCCTTTGAAAATTTCACAAAAATTTTAAAAAATAAATTTGCGATTTAAGGACGGCTCTCCACGTATTTTGAGGCGCTGAACACGCTGGTGTGGTCCGTTTTTGTATAGGAGGCTCCGTTGGCGAAAAAAAATTATTATCTCGAAAACTACGAGAGCTAGAAACAAACCGAGTCCAGTTTTGGAATCTCCAGGGTCGAAATAGTCCTGGTGAATTATTTCAGAATTTTCTGAAACCTCGATTTTTTTGAAAAAAATCAAAACACCCCCCCCTTTGAAAATTTCACAAAAATTTAAAAAAATAAATTTGCGATTTAAGGACGGCTCTCCACGTATTTTGGGGCGCTGAACACGCTGGTGTGGTCCGTTTTTGTGTAGGAGGCTCCGTTGGCGAGAAAAAATTAATATCTCAAAAACTACGAGAGCTAGAAACAAACCGAGTCCAGTTTTGGAATCTCCAGGGTCGAAATAGTCCTGGTGAATTATATCAGAATTTTCTGAAACCTCGATTTTTTTGAAAAAAATCAAAACCCCCCCCCCTTGAAAATTTCACAAAAATTTTAAAAAATAAATTTGCGATTTAAGGACGGCTCTCCACGTATTTTGGGGCGCTGAACACGCTGGTGTGGTCCGTTTTTGTATAGGAGGCTCCGTTGGCGAAAAAAATTAATATCTCGAAAAATACGAGAGCCAGAAACAAACCGAGTCCAGTTTTGGAATCTCCAGGGTCGAAATAGTCCTGGTGAATTATTTCAGAATTTTCTGAAACCTCGATTTTTTTGAAAAAAATCAACCCCCCCCCCCCTTGAAAATTTCACAAAAATTTTAAAAAATAAATTTGCGATTTAAGGACGGCTCTCCACGTATTTTGGGGCGCTGAACACGCTGGTGTGGTCCGTTTTTGTGTAGGAGGCTCCGTTGGCAAAAAAAAATTAATATCTCGAAAACTACGAGTGCTAGAAACAAACACTACACCACACTACACTACACTACACTACACTACACTACACTACACTACACTACACTACACTACACTGCACTACACTACACTACACTACACTACACTACACTACACTACACTACACTACACTACACTACACTACACTACACTACACTACACTACACTACACTACACTACACTACACTACACTACACTACACTACACTACACTACACTACTCTACACTACACTACTCTACACTAAACTAAACTAAACTGCACTTAACTAAACTAAACTAAACTCAACTCAACTCAACTCAACTAAACTCAACTAACTCAACTAAACTCAACTCAACTAACTCTATTCTACTCTACTCTACTCTTCTCTACTCTAATCAACTCTAATCTACTCTAATCTAATCTACTCTAATCTACTCTAACCTACTCTAATCTACTCAACTCTACTCAACTCTACTCAACTAAAACTAAACTTAAACTAAACTAAATCTAAACTAAAACTAAACTGCACATTTTCACATTTACACTTTTACACATTTACACATCTACACTTTTACACTTTTACACTTTTACGCTTTTACATTTTTACACTTTTACACTTTTACACTTTTACACTTTTACACTTTTACACTTTTACACTTTTACACTTTTACACTTTTACACTTTTACACTTTTGTATTTTTACACTTTTACACTTTTACACTTTTACACTTTTGTACTTTTACACTTACACTTTGACACTTTTACACTTTTACACTTGGACTTGGACTTGGACTTGGATTTGGACTTAGACTTTGACTTTGACACACGCTGGTGTGGTCCGTTTTTGTGTAGGAGGCTCCGTTGGCGAAAATAAATTAATATCTCGAAAACTACGAGAGCTAGAAACAAACCGCGTCCAGTTTTGGAATCTCCAGGGTCGAAATAGTCCTGGTGAATTATTTCAGAATTTTCTGAAACCTCGATTTTTTTGAAAAAAATCAAAACCCCCCCCCTTGAAAATTTCACAAAAATTTTAAAAAATAAATTTGCGATTTAAGGACGGCTCTCCACGTATTTTGGGGCGCTGAACACGCTGGTGTGGTCCGTTTTTGTGTAGGAGGCTCCGTTGGCGAGAAAACATTTATATCTCGAAAACTACAAGAGCTAGAAACAAACAAAGTCCAGTTTTGGAATCTCCAGGGTCGAAATAGTCCTGGTGAATTATTTCAGAATTTTCTGAAACCTCGATTTTTTTGAAATAAATAAAAACACCCCCCCCTTTGAAAATTTCACAAAAAATTAAAAAAAAAAAATTGCGATTTAAGGACGGCTCTCCACGTATTTTGGGGCGCTGAACACGCTGGTGTGATCCGTTTTTGTGTAGGAGGCTCCGTTGGCGAGAAAAAATTAATATCTCGAAAACTACGAGAGCTAGAAACAAACCGAGTCCAGTTTTGGAATCTCCAGGGTCGAAATAGTCCTGGTGAATTATTTCAAAATTTTCTGAAACCTCGATTTTTTTGAAAAAAATCAACCCCCCCCCTTGAAAATTTCACAAAAATTTTAAAAAATAAATTTGCGATTTAAGGACGGCTCTCCACGTATTTTGGGGCGCTGAACACGCTGGTGTGGTCCGTTTTTGTGTAGGAGGCTCCGTTGGCGAGAAAACATTTATATCTCGAAAACTACGAGAGCTAGAAACAAACCGAGTCCAGTTTTGGAATCTCCAGAGTCGAAATAGTCCTGGTGAATTATTTCAGAATTTTCTGAAACCTCGATTTTTTTGAAAAAAATCAAAACCCCCCCCCCTTGAAAATTTCACAAAAATTTTAAAAAATAAATTTGCGATTTAAGGACGGCTCTCCACGTATTTTGGGGCGCTGAACACGCTGGTGTGGTCCGTTTTTGTGTAGGAGGCTCCGTTGGCGAGAAAACATTTATATCTCGAAAACTACGAGAGCTAGAAACAAACAAAGTCCAGTTTTGGAATCTCCAGGGTCAAAACAGTCCTGGTGAATTATTTCAGAATTTTCTGAAACCTCGATTTTTTTGAAATAAATCAAAACACCCCCCCCTTTGAAAATTTCACAAAAAATTAAAAAAAAAAATTGCGATTTAAGGACGGCTCTCCACGTATTTTGGGGCGCTGAACACGCTGGTGTGGTCCGTTTTTGTGTAGGAGGCTCCGTTGGCGAGAAAAAATTAATATCTCGAAAACTACGAGAGCTAGAAACAAACCGAGTCCAGTTTTGGAATCTCCAGGGTCGAAATAGTCCTGGTGAATTATTTCAAAATTTTCTGAAACCTCGATTTTTATCTCGAAAACTACGAGAGCTAGAAACAAACCGAGTCCAGTTTTGGAATCTCCAGGGTCGAAATAGTCCTGGTGAATTATTTCAGAATTTTCTGAAACCTCGATTTTTTTGAAAAAAATCAAACCCCCCCCCCCTTGAAAATTTCACAAAAATTTTAAAAAATAAATTTGCGATTTAAGGACGGCTCTCCACGTATTTTGGGGCGCTGAACACGCTGGTGTGGTCCGTTTTTGTGTAGGAGGCTCCGTTGGCGAGAAAACATTTATATCTCGAAAACTACGAGAGCTAGAAACAAACCGAGTCCAGTTTTGGAATCTCCAGGGTCGAAATAGTCCTGGTGAATTATTTCAGAATTTTCTGAAACCTCGATTTTTTTGAAAAAAATCAAAACCCCCCCCCCTTGAAAATTTCACAAAAATTTTAAAAAATAAATTTGCGGTTTAAGGACGGCTATCCACGTATTTTGGGGCGCTGAACACGCTGGTGTGGTCCGTTTTTGTGTAGGAGGCTCCGTTGGCAAAAAAAAATTAATATCTCCAAAACTACGAGTGCTAGAAACAAACCGAGTCCAGTTTTGGAATCTCCAGGGTCGAAATAGTCCTGGTGAATTATTTCAGAATTTTCTGAAACCTCGATTTTTTTGAAAAAAATCAAAACCCCCCCCCCGAAAATTTCACAAAAAATTAAAAAAAAAAAATTGCGATTTAAGGAAGACTCTACGTATTTTGGGGCGCTGAACCCGCTGGTGTGGTCCGTTTTTGTGTAGGAGGCTCCGTTGGCGAGAAAAAATTAATATCTCGAAAACTACGAGAGCTAGAAACAAACCGAGTCCAGTTTTGGAATCTCCAGGGTCGAAATAGTCCTGGTGAATTATTTCAGAATTTTCTGAAACCTCGATTTTTTTGAAAAAAATCAAAACCCCCCCCCTTGAAAATTTCACAAAAATTTTAAAAAATAAATTTGCGATTTAAGGACGGCTCTCCACGTATTTTGGAGCGCTGAACACGCTGGTGTGGTCCGTTTTTGTGTAGGAGGCTCCGTTGGCGAGAAAACATTTATATCTCGAAAACTACGAGAGCTAGAAACAAACCGAGTCCAGTTTTGGAATCTCCAGGGTCTAAATAGTCCTGGTGAATTATATCAGAATTTTCTGAAACCTCGATTTTTTTGAAAAAAATCAAAACACCCCCCCCTTTGAAAATTTCACAAAAATTTAAATAAATAAATTTGCGATTTAAGGACGGCTATCCACGTATTTTGGGGCGCTGAACACGCTGGTGTGGTCCGTTTTTGTGTAGGAGGCTCCGTTGGCGAGAAAACATTTATATCTCGAAAACTACGAGAGCTAGAAACAAACAAAGTCCAGTTTTGGAATCCCCAGGGTCGAAATAGTCCTGGTGAATTATTTCAGAATTTTCTGAAACCTCGATTTTTTTGAAAAAAATCAAACCCCCCCCCCCCTTGAAAATTTCACAAAAATTTTAAAAAATAAATTTGCGATTTAAGGACGGCTCTCCACGTATTTTGGGGCGCTGAACACGCTGGTGTGGTCCGTTTTTGTGTAGGAGGCTCCGTTGGCGAGAAAACATTTATATCTCGAAAACTACGAGAGCTAGAAACAAACCGAGTCCAGTTTTGGAATCTCCAGGGTCGAAATAGTCCTGGTGAATTATTTCAGAATTTTCTGAAACCTCGATTTTTTTGAAAAAAAATCAAAACCCCCCCCCCTTGAAAATTTCACAAAAATTTAAAAAAATAAATTTGCGATTTAAGGACGGCTATCCACGTATTTTGGGGCGCTGAACACGCTGGTGTGGTCCGTTTTTGTGTAGGAGGCTCCGTTGGCGAGAAAACATTTATATCTCGAAAACTACGAGAGCTAGAAACAAACAAAGTCCAGTTTTGGAATCCCCAGGGTCGAAATAGTCCTGGTGAATTATTTCAGAATTTTCTGATACCTCGATTTTTTTGAAAAAAATCAAAACCCCCCCCCCCTTGAAAATTTCACAAAAATTTTAAAAAATAAATTTGCGATTTAAGGACGGCTCTCCACGTATTTTGGGGCGCTGAACACGCTGGTGTGGTCCGTTTTTGTGTAGGAGGCTCCGTTGGCGAGAAAACATTTATATCTCGAAAACTACAAGAGCTAGAAACAAACAAAGTCCAGTTTTGGAATCTCCAGGGTCGAAATAGTCCTGGTGAATTATTTCAGAATTTTCTGAAACCTCGATTTTTTTGAAATAAATAAAAACACCCCCCCCTTTGAAAATTTCACAAAAAATTAAAAAAAAAAAATTGCGATTTAAGGACGGCTCTCCACGTATTTTGGGGCGCTGAACACGCTGGTGTGATCCGTTTTTGTGTAGGAGGCTCCGTTGGCGAGAAAAAATTAATATCTCGAAAACTACGAGAGCTAGAAACAAACCGAGTCCAGTTTTGGAATCTCCAGGGTCGAAATAGTCCTGGTGAATTATTTCAGAATTTTCTGAAACCTCGATTTTTTTGAAAAAAATCAAACCCCCCCCCCCCTTGAAAATTTCACAAAAATTTTAAAAAATAAATTTGCGATTTAAGGACGGCTCTCCACGTATTTTGGGGCGCTGAACACGCTGGTGTGGTCCGTTTTTGTGTAGGAGGCTCCGTTGGCGAGAAAAAATTAATATCTCGAAAACTACGAGAGCTAGAAACAAACCGAGTCCAGTTTTGGAATCTCCAGGGTCGAAATAGTCCTGGTGAATTATTTCAGAATTTTCTGAAACCTCGATTTTTTTGAAAAAAATCAAAACCCCCTCTCCTTGAAAATTTCACAAAAATTTTAAAAAATAAATTTGCGATTTAAGGACGGCTCTCCACGTATTTTGGAGCGCTGAACACGCTGGTGTGGTCCGTTTTTGTGTAGGAGGCTCCGTTGGCGAGAAAACATTTATATCTCGAAAACTACGAGAGCTAGAAACAAACCGAGTCCAGTTTTGGAATCTCCAGGGTCTAAATAGTCCTGGTGAATTATATCAGAATTTTCTGAAATTTCGATTTTTTTGAAAAAAATCAAAACACCCCCCCCTTTGAAAATATCACAAAAATTTAAATAAATAAATTTGCGATTTAAGGACGGCTATCCACGTATTTTGGGGCGCTGAACACGCTGGTGTGGTCCGTTTTTGTGTAGGAGGCTCCGTTGGCAAAAAAAAATTAATATCTCGAAAACTACGAGTGCTAGAAACAAGCACTACACCACACTACACTACACTACACTACACTACACTACACTACACTACACTGCACTACACTGCACTACACTGCACTGCACTACACTACACTACACTACACTACACTACACTACACTGCACTGCACTGCACTGCACTGCACTGCACTACACTACACTACACTACACTACACTACACTGCACTACACTGCACTACACTACACTACACTACACTACACTACACTACACTACACTACACTACACTACACTACACTACACTACACTACACTACACTACACTACACTACACTACACTACACTACACTACACTACACTACACTACTCTACACTACTCTACACTACTCTACACTAAACTAAACTAAACTGCACTTAACTAAACTAAACTCAAACTCAACTCAACTCAACTAAACTCAACTAACTCTATTCTACTCTACTCTACTCTTCTCTACTCTAATCAACTCTAATCTACTCTAATCTAATCTACTCTAATCTACTCTAACCTACTCTAATCTACTCAACTCTACTCAACTCTACTCAACTAAAACTAAACTTAAACTAAACTAAATCTAAACTAAAACTAAACTGCACATTTTCACATTTACACTTTTACACATTTACACATTTACACTTTTACACTTACACTTTTACACTTTTACACTTTTACACTGTTACACTTTTACACTGTTACACTTTTACACTTTTACACTTTTACACTTACACTTTTACACTTTTACACTTTTACACTGTTACACTTTTACACTGTTACACTTTTACACTTTTACACTTTTACACTTTTACACTTTTACACTATTACACTTTTACACTTTTACACTTTTACACTTTTACACTTTTACATTTTTACACTTGTACACTTGTACACTTGTACACTTGTACACTTGTACACTTGTACACTTTTACACTTTTACTCTTTTACACTTTTACACTTTTACACTTGTACACTTTTACACATTTACACTTGTACACTTTTACACTTTTACACCTTTACACTTTTACACTTGTACACTTTTACACATTTACACATTTACACTTTTACACTTTTGCACTTTTGCACTTTTGCACTTTTCCTCGTTTATACGTTTACACTTTTACACTTTTACACTTTTACACATTTACATATTTACTTTTGTATTTTTACACTTTTACACTTTTACACTTTTACACTTTTGTACTTTTACACTTTTACACTTTGACACTTTTACACTTTTACACTTCTTGGACTTGGACTTGGACTTGGATTTGGACTTAGACTTTGACTTTGACACACGCTGGTGTGGTCCGTTTTTGTGTAGGAGGCTCCGTTGGCGAGAAAAAATTAATATCTCGAAAACTACGAGAGCTAGAAACAAACCGAGTCCAGTTTTGGAATCTCCAGGGTCGAAATAGTCCTGGTGAATTATTTCAGAATTTTCTGAACCTCGATTTTTTTGAAAAAAATCAAACCCCCCCCCCCCTTGAAAATTTCACAAAAATTTTAAAAAATAAATTTGCGATTTAAGGACGGCTCTCCACGTATTTTGGGGCGCTGAACACGCTGGTGTGGTCCGTTTTTGTGTAGGAGGCTCCGTTGGCGAGAAAAAATTAATATCTCGAAAACTACGAGAGCTAGAAACAAACCGAGTCCAGTTTTGGAATCTCCAGGGTCGAAATAGTCCTGGTGAATTATTTCAGAATTTTCTGAAACCTCGATTTTTTTGAAAAAAATCAAAACCCCCTCCCCTTGAAAATTTCACAAAAATTTTAAAAAATAAATTTGCGATTTAAGGACGGCTCTCCACGTATTTTGGAGCGCTGAACACGCTGGTGTGGTCCGTTTTTGTGTAGGAGGCTCCGTTGGCGAGAAAACATTTATATCTCGAAAACTACGAGAGCTAGAAACAAACCGAGTCCAGTTTTGGAATCTCCAGGGTCTAAATAGTCCTGGTGAATTATATCAGAATTTTCTGAAATTTCGATTTTTTTGAAAAAAATCAAAACACCCCCCCCTTTGAAAATATCACAAAAATTTAAATAAATAAATTTGCGATTTAAGGACGGCTATCCACGTATTTTGGGGCGCTGAACACGCTGGTGTGGTCCGTTTTTGTGTAGGAGGCTCCGTTGGCAAAAAAAAATTAATATCTCGAAAACTACGAGTGCTAGAAACAAGCACTACACCACACTACACTACACTACACTACACTACACTACACTACACTACACTGCACTACACTGCACTGCACTGCACTGCACTACACTACACTACACTACACTACACTACACTGCACTGCACTGCACTGCACTGCACTGCACTACACTACACTACACTACACTACACTACACTACACTGCACTACACTGCACTACACTGCACTACACTACACTACACTACACTACACTACACTACACTACACTACACTACACTACACTACACTACACTACACTACACTACACTACACTACACTACACTACACTACACTACACTACACTACACTACACTACACTACACTACACTACACTACACTACACTACACTACACTACACTACTCTACACTACTCTACACTAAACTAAACTAAACTGCACTTAACTAAACTAAACTCAAACTCAACTCAACTCAACTAAACTCAACTAACTCTATTCTACTCTACTCTACTCTTCTCTACTCTAATCAACTCTAATCTACTCTAATCTAATCTACTCTAATCTACTCTAACCTACTCTAATCTACTCAACTCTACTCAACTCTACTCAACTAAAACTAAACTTAAACTAAACTAAATCTAAACTAAAACTAAACTGCACATTTTCACATTTACACTTTTACACATTTACACATTTACACTTTTACACTTACACTTTTACACTTACACTTTTACACTTTTACACTTTTACACTGTTACACTTTTACACTGTTACACTTTTACACTTTTACACTTTTACACTTACACTTTTACACTTTTACACTGTTACACTTTTACACTGTTACACTTTTACACTTTTACACTTTTACACTTTTACACTTTTACACTTTTACACTATTACACTTTTACACTTTTACACTTTTACACTTTTACATTTTTACACTTTTACACTTTTACACTTTTACACTTGTACACTTGTACACTTGTACACTTGTACACTTGTACACTTGTACACTTTTACACTTTTACTCTTTTACACTTTTACACTTTTACACTTGTACACTTTTACACATTTACACTTGTACACTTTTACACTTTTACACCTTTACACTTTTACACTTGTACACTTTTACACATTTACACATTTACACTTTTACACTTTTGCACTTTTGCACTTTTGCACTTTTCCTCGTTTATACGTTTACACTTTTACACTTTTACACTTTTACACATTTACATATTTACTTTTGTATTTTTACACTTTTACACTTTTACACTTTTACACTTTTGTACTTTTACACTTTTACACTTTGACACTTTTACACTTTTACACTTCTTGGACTTGGACTTGGACTTGGATTTGGACTTAGACTTTGACTTTGACACACGCTGGTGTGGTCCGTTTTTGTGTAGGAGGCTCCGTTGGCGAAAATAAATTAATATCTCGAAAACTACGAGAGCTAGAAACAAACCGAGTCCAGTTTTGGAATCTCCAGGGTCGAAATAGTCCTGGTGAATTATTTCAGAATTTTCTGAAACCTCGATTTTTTTGAAAAAAATCAAAATCCCCCCCCCTTGAAAATTTCACAAAAATTTTAAAAAATAAATTTGCGATTTAAGGACTGCTCTCCACGTATTTTGGGGCGCTGAACACGCTGGTGTGGTCCGTTTTTGTATAGGAGGCTCCGTTGGCGAAAAAAAATTAATATCTCGAAAACTACGAGAGCCAGAAACAAACCGAGTCCAGTTTTGGAATCTCCAGGGTCGAAATAGTCCTGGTGAATTATTTCAGAATTTTCTGAAACCTCGATTTTTTTGAAAAAAATCAAACCCCCCCCCCCTTTGAAAATTTCACAAAAATTTTAAAAAATAAATTTGCGATTTAAGGACGGCTCTCCACGTATATTGGGGCGCTGAACACGCTGGTGTGGTCCGTTTTTGTGTAGGAGGCTCCGTTGGCGAGAAAAAATTAATATCTCGAAAACTACGAGAGCAAGAAACAGACACTACACTACACTACACTACACTACACTACACTACTCTACTCTACTCTACACTACACTACACTACACTACACTACTCTACACTACACTACACTACACTGCACTGCACTACACTACACTGCACTACACTGCACTGCACTGCACTGCACTGCACAGCACTACACTACACTGCACTGCACTACACTACACTACACTACACTACACTACACTACACTACATTACTCTACACTACACTACACTACACTACACTACACTACACTACACTACACTACACTACACTACACTACTCTACACTACTCTACACTACTCTACACTAAACTAAACTAAACTGCACTTAACTAAACTAAACTAAACTCAACTCAACTCAACTCAACTAAACTCAACTAACTCAACTAAACTCAACTAAACTCAACTAAACTAAACTCAACTAACTCTCTATTCTACTCTACTCTACTCTTCTCTACTCTAATCAACTCTAATCTACTCTAATCTAATCTACTCTAATCTACTCTAACCTACTCTAATCTACTCAACTCTACTCAACTCTACTCAACTAAAACTAAACTTAAACTAAACTAAATCTAAACTAAAACTAAACTGCACATTTTCACATTTACACTTTTACACATTTACACATTTACACATTTACACTTTTACACTTACACTTTTACACTCTTACACTTTTACACTGTTACACTTTTACACTGTTACACTTTTACACTTTTACACTTTTACACTTTTACACTTACACTTTTACACTTTTACACTTTTACACTGTTACACTTTTACACTGTTACACTTTTACACTTTTACACTTTTACACTTTTACACTTTTACACTTTTACACTTAAACACTTTTACACTTTTACACTTTTACAATCTTTAAGGACGGCTCCACGTATTTTGGGGCGCTGAACACGCTGCTGTGGTCCGTTTTTGTGTAGGAGGCTCCGTTGGCGAAAAAAAATTAATATCTCGAAAACTACGAGAGCTAGAAACAAACCGAGTCCAGTTTTGGAATCTCCAGGGTCGAAATAGTCCTGGTGAATTATTTCAGAATTTTCTGAAACTTTGATTTTTTTGAAAAAAATCAAAACCCCCCCCCCCTTGAAAATTTCACAAAAATTTTAAAAAATAAATTTGCGATTTAAGGACGGCTCTCCACGTATTTTGAGGCGCTGAACACGCTGGTGTGGTCCGTTTTTGTATAGGAGGCTCCGTTGGCGAAAAAAAATTAATATCTCGAAAACTACGAGAGCTAGAAACAAACCGAGTCCAGTTTTGGAATCTCCAGGGTCGAAATAGTCCTGGTGAATTATTTCAGAATTTTCTGAAACTTCGATTTTTTTGAAAAAAATCAAAACCCCCCCCCCCTTGAAAATTTCACAAAAATTTAAAAAAATAAATTTGCGATTTAAGGACTGCTCTCCACGTATTTTGGGGCGCTGAACACGCTGGTGTGGTCCGTTTTTGTGTAGGAGGCTCCGTTGGCGAGAAAACATTTATATCTCGAAAACTACGAGAGCTAGAAACAAACCGAGTCCAGTTTTGGAATCTCCAGGGTCGAAATAGTCCTGGTGAATTATTTCAGAATTTTCTGAAACCTCGATTTTTTTGAAAAAATCAAAACACCCCCCCCTTTGAAAATTTCACAAAAATTTAAAAAAATAAATTTGCGATTTAAGGACGGCTCTCCACGTATTTTGAGGCGCTGAACACGTTGGTGTGGACCGGTGTGAAACTGGCAGCCAAAAGTTAGCAGCTAAATTGGCGGAAATGCCCGAATGAACACAGGCGTTCGTCAATTGCGGGCACTATAAGAATAATAAATATTACTATTATAGTCCACCATTACATACATTACAGAAATACACCTGAAATGTACCGAGACATTTTCAAAGGGTTGTTTTCCCTAATACAAGTATTACATATTCGTCGGTAAACTACTCATGTCATCAGATTGAAAATTAGATATAATTTTTTGCACTAATTGAATTATGTGTACGGCCAATTTGACTGGCGCTACAAAAGCTTCGGGGTGGGCAGGCTGTCATCCCCAACAAAGTAGATATTTTTTTGTCTAAACGACACACCCTGTCAAAATCAAATTTTAGCATAGCACAGCTCTTTAACTACTTGAATGATATATAGGGCCAAATTGACTGGCGCTACAGAAGTTTCGGGGTAGTACGGCTATCATCCCCAACAACGTAGATATCATTTTTGTCTAAACGACACACCCTGTCAATCTCAAATTTTAGCATAGTATACCTCTTTAACTACTTAATTGATATGTATGTCCAAATTGACTGGCGCTACAGAAGTTTCGGGGTAGTACGGCTATCATCCCCAACAATGTAGATATTATTTTTGTCTAAACGACACACCCTGTCAATCTCAAATTTTAGTATAGTATATCCCTTTAACTACTTGAATGATATGTAGGTCTAAATTGACTGGCGCTACAGAAATTTCGTGGTAGTACGGCTATCATCCCCAACAACGTTGATATTATTTTTGTCTTAACAACACACCCTGTCAATCTCAAATTTTAACATAGTATACCTCTTTAACTACTTAATTGATATGAATGCTCAAATTGACTGGCGCTTCAGAAGTTTCGGGGTAGTACGGCTATCATCCCCAACAACATAGATATTATTTTTGTCTAAACGACACACCCTGTCAAGCTCAAATTTTAGTATAATATATCCGTTTAACTACTTGAATGATATGTAGGTCCAAATTGACTGGCGCTACAGAGGTTTCGGGGTAGTACGGCTATCATCCCCAACAACGTAGATATTATTTTTGTCTAAACGACACACCCTGTCAATCTCAAATTTTAACATAGTATACCTCTTTAACTACTTAATTGATATGTATGCTCAAATTCACTGGCGCTACAGAAGATTCGGGGTAGTACGGCTATCATCCCCAACAAAATAGATATTATTTTTGTCTAAACGACACACCCTGTCAAGCTCAAATTTTAGTATAGTATACCTCTTTAACAACTTAATTGATATGTATGCTCAAATTCACTGGCGCTACAGAAGTTTCGGGGTAGTACGGCTATCATCCCCAACAACATAGATATTATTTTTGTCTAAACGACACACCCTGTCAAGCTCAAATTTTAGTATAGTATACCTCTTTAACAACTTAATTGATATGTATGCCCAAATTGACTAGCGCTATAGAAGTTTCGGGGTAGTACGGCTATCATCCCCAACAATGTAGATATTATTTTTGTCTAAACGACACACCCTGTCAATCTCAAATTTTAGTATAGTATATCCTTTTAACTACTTGAATGATATGTAGGTCTAAATTGACTGGCGATACAGAAATTTCGTGGTAGTACGGCTATCATCCCCAACAACGTTGATATTATTTTTGTCTTAACAACACACCCTGTCAATCTCAAATTTTAACATAGTATACCTCTTTAACTACTTAATTGACATGTATGCTCAAATTGACTGGCGCTTCAGAAGTTTCGGGGTAGTACGGCTATCATCCCCAACAACATAGATATTATTTTTGTCTAAACGACACACCCTGTCAAGCTCAAATTTTAGTATAATATATCCCTTTAACTACTTGAATGATATGTAGGTCCAAATTGACTGGCGCTACAGAAATTTCGGGGTAGTACGGCTATCATCCCCAACAACATAGATATTATTTTTGTCTAAACGACACACCCTGTCAAGCTCAAATTTTAGTATAATATATCCCTTTAACTACTTAATTGATATGTATGCCCAAATTGACTGGCGCTACAGAGGTTTCGGGGTAGTACGGCTATCATCCCCAACAACATAGATATTATTTTTGCCTAAACGACACACCCTGTCAAGCTCAAATTTTAGTATAATATATCCCTTTAACTACTTGAATGATATGTATGTCCAAATTCACTGGCGCTACAGAAGTTTCGGGGTAGTACGGCTATCATCCCCAACAACATAGATATTATTTTTGTCTAAACGACACACCCTGTCAAGCTCAAATTTTAGTATAGTATACCTCTTTAACAACTTAATTGATATGTATGTCCAAATTGACTGGCGCTATAGAAGTTTCGGGGTAGTACGGCTATCATCCCCAACAACATAGATATTATTTTAGTCTAAACGACACACCCTGTCAATCTCATATTTTAGTATAGTATATCCCTTTAACTACTTGAATGATATGTAGGTCTAAATTGACTGGCGCTACAGAAATTTCGGGGTAGTACGGCTATCATCCCCAACATCATAGATATTATTTTTGTCTAAACGACACACCCTGTCAATCTCAAATTTTAGTATAATATATCCCTTTAGCTACTTGAATGATATGTGGGTACACATTGACTGGCGCTACAGAAATTTCGGGGTAATCCGGCTATCATCCCCAACAACGTAGATATCATTTTTGTCTAAACGACACACCCTGTCAAGCTCAAATTTTAGCATAGTATACCTCTATAACTACTTAATTGATATGTATGTCCAAATTGACTGGCGCTACATAAGTTTCGGGGTAGTACGGCTATCATCCCCAACAACATAGATATTATTTTTGTCTAAACGACACACCCTGTCAAGCTCAAATTTTAGTATAATATATCCCTTTAACTACTTGAATGATATGTATGTCCAAATTGACTGGCGCTACAGAGGTTTCGGGGTAGTACGGCTATCATCCCCAACAACGTAGATATTATTTTTGTCTAAACGACACACCCTGTCAATCTCAAATTTTAACATAGTATACCTCTTTAACTACTTAATTGATATATATGCTCAAATTCACTGGCGCTACAGAAGTTTCGGGGTAGTACGGCTATCATCCCCAACAGCATAGATATTATTTTTGTCTAAACGACACACCCTGTCAAGCTCAAATTTTAGTATAGTATACCTCTTTAACAACTTAATTGATATGTATGTCCAAATTGACTGGCGCTATAGAAGTTTCGGGTTAGTACGGCTATCATCCCCAACAACATAGATATTATTTTTGTCTAAACGACACACCCTGTCAATCTCAAATTTTAGTATAGTATATCCCTTTAACTACTTGAATGATATGTAGGTCCAAATTGACTGGCGCTACAGAAATTTCGGGGTAGTACGGCTATCATCCCCAACAACGTAGATATCATTTTTGTCTAAACGACACACCCTGTCAAGCTCAAATTTTAATATAGTATATCCCTTTAACTACTTGAATTATTTGTAGGTCCAAATTTACTTGCGCTACAGAAGTTTCGGGGTAGTACGGCTATCATCTTCAACAACATAGATATCAGTTTTGTCTAAAAGACACACCCCGTAAATCACAAATTTTAGTATAGTATATCCCTTTAACTACTTGAATGATATGTTGGGCCAAATTGACTGGCGCCACAGAAATTTCGGGGTAGTTCGGCTATTATCCCCAGCAACGCAGATATTATTTCTGTTTTAACGACACACCCTGTCAAGCTCAAATTTTGGCATAGTATACCTCTTTAACTACTTAATTGATATGTATGTCCAAATTGACTGGCGCTACAGAAGTTTCGGGGTAGTACAGCTATCATCCCCAACAATGAATATATTATTTTTGTCTATATATATGTTGATATATCTAATTATGTATTCAATTCTAAAATTTGAATTTGACAAAGCATGTTGTTTAGTCAAAATTAACATCTACGTTCTTAGCAATGTTATCATATCAAAATGTGTCGATGTCGCAAAAACTAATATACATATATGTCATTGGGAATGGTACCTCAACAATCCCCAAATTTTTGTAGTGCCAGTCAATTTGACTCTACATATCATTCAAGTAGTTACTTATATTAAAATTTGAACTTGACAGGATGTGTCCTTTAGATGAAAATAATATCTATGCAGTTGGGGATGATAGCCGTACTACCCCGAAACTTCTGTAGCTCCAATCTATTTGGCCCTACATATCATTCAAGTAGTTAAAGAGGGATGCTATACTAAAATTTGAGATTGACAGGGTGTGTCTTTTAGACAAAAGTAATATATATGTTGTTGGGGATAATAGCCGTACTACCCCAAAACTTCTGTAGCGCCAGTCAATTTGGACCTACAAATCATTCAAGTAGTTAAAGGGATATACTATACTAAAATTTGAGCTTGACAGGGTGTGTCGTTTAGACAAAAATAATATATTCATTGTTGGGGATGATAGCCGTACTACCCCGAAGCTTCTGTAGCGCCAGTCAATTTGGACCTACATATCAATCAAATAGTTAAAGAGGTATACTATACCAAAATTTGAGCTTGACAGGGTGTGTCGTTAAAACAAAAATAATATCTACGTTGTTGGGGATGATAGCCGTACTACCTCGAAACTTCTGTAGCGCCAGTCAATTTGGACCTATATATCAATCAAATAGTTAAAGAGGTATACTATACTAAAATTTGAGCTTGACAGGGTGTGTCGCTTGAACAAAAATAATATATTCATTGTTGGGGATGATAGCCGTACTACCCCGAAACTTCTGTAGCGCCAGTCAATTTGGACCTACATATCAATCAAATAGTTAAAGAGGTATGCTATACTAAAATTTGAGCTTGACAGGGTGTGTCGTTAAAACAAAAATAATATCTACGTTGTTGGGGATGATAGCCGTACTACCTCGAAACTTCTGTAGCGCCAGTCAATTTGGACCTATATATCAATCAAATAGTTAAAGAGGTATACTATACTAAAATTTGAGCTTGACAGGGTGTGTCGCTTGAACAAAAATAATATATTCATTGTTGGGGATGATAGCCGTACTACCCCGAAACTTCTGTAGCGCCAGTCAATTTGGACCTACATATCAATCAAATAGTTAAAGAGGTATGCTATACTAAAATTTGAGCTTGACAGGGTGTGTCGTTAAGACAGAAATAATATCCACGTTGCTGGGGATGATAGCGGAACTACCCAGATACTTCTGTAGCGCCAGTAAATTTGGCCCTATATATCATTCAAGGAGTTAAAGATGTATGCTATACTAAAATTTGAGCTTGACAGGGTGTGTCGTTTAGATAAAAATAATATCTACGTTGTTGGGGATTATAGCCGTACCACCCCGAAATTTCTGTAGCGCCAGTCAATTTGGACCTACATATCAATCAAATAGTTAAAGATGTATACTGTACTAAAATTTGAGCTTGACAGGGTGTGTCGTTAAGACAGAGATAATATCCACGTTGCTGGGGATGATAGCGGAACTACCCAGAAACTTCTATAGCGCCAGTAAATTTGGCCCTATATATTATTCAAGGAGTTAAAGAGGTATGCCATACTAAAATTTGAGCTTGACAGGGTGTGTCGTTTAGACAAAAATAATATATTCATTGTTGGGGATGAGCCGTACTACTCCGAAACTTCTGTAGCGCCAGTCAATTTGGACCTACATATCAATCAAATAGTTAAAGAGGTATGCTATACTAAAATTTGAGCTTGACAGGGTGTGTCGTTAAGACAAAAATAATATCTACGTTGTTGAGGATGATAGCCGTACTACCCCGAAACTTCTGTAGCGTCAGTCAATTTGGACCTACATATCAATCAAATAGTTAAAGAGGTATACTATACTAAAATTTGAGCTTGACAGGGTGTGTCGTTTAGACAAAAATAATATATTCATTGTTGGGGATGAGCCGTACTACTCCGAAACTTCTGTAGCGCCAGTCAATTTAGACCTACATATCAATCAAATAGTTAAAGAGGTATGCTACACTAAAATTTGAGTTTGACAGGGTGTGTCGTTAAGACAAAAATAATATCTACGTTGTTGGGGATGATAGCCGTACTACCCCGAAACTTCTGTAGCGCCAGTCAATTTGGACCTACATATCAATCAAATAGTTAAAGAAGTATGCTATACTAAAATTTGAGCTTGACAGGGTGTGTCGTTAAGACAAAAATAATATCTACGTTGTTGGGGATGATAGCCGTACTACCCCGAAACTTCTGTAGCGCCAGTCAATTTGGACCTACATATCAATCAAATAGTTAAAGAGGTATGCTATACTAAAATTTGAGCTTGACAGGGTGTGTCGTTAAGACAAAAATAATATCTACGTTGTTGGGGATGATAGCCGTACTACCCCGAAACTTCTGTAGCGCCAGTCAATTTGGACCTACATATCAATCAAATAGTTAAAGAGGTATGCTATACTAAAATTTGAGCTTGACAGGGTGTGTCGTTAAGACAAAAATAATACCTACGTTGTTGGGGATTATAGCCGTACTACCCCGAAACTTCTGTAGCGCCAGTCAATTTGGACCTACATATCAATCAAATAGTTAAAGATGTATACTGTACTAAAATTTGAGCTTGACAGGGTGTGTCGTTAAGACAGAGATAATATCCACGTTGCTGGGGATGATAGCGGAACTACCCAGAAACTTCTATAGCGCCAGTAAATTTGGCCCTATATATTATTCAAGGAGTTAAAGAGGTATGCCATACTAAAATTTGAGCTTGACAGGGTGTGTCGTTTAGATAAAAATAATATCTACGTTGTTGGGGATTATAGCCGTACCACCCCGAAATTTCTGTAGAGCCAGTCAATTTGGAGCTACAAATCATTCAAGTAGTTAAAGGGATATACTATACTAAAATTTGAGCTTGACAGGGTGTGTCGTTTAGACAAAAATAATATATTCATTGTTGGGGATGAGCCGTACTACTCCGAAACTTCTGTAGCGCCAGTCAATTTGGACCTACATATCAATCAAATAGTTAAAGAGGTATGCTATACTAAAATTTGAGCTTGACAGGGTGTGTCGTTAAGACAAAAATAATATCTACGTTGTTGAGGATGATAGCCGTACTACCCCGAAACTTCTGTAGCGTCAGTCAATTTGGACCTACATATCAATCAAATAGTTAAAGAGGTATACTATACTAAAATTTGAGCTTGACAGGGTGTGTCGTTTAGACAAAAATAATATATTCATTGTTGGGGATGAGCCGTACTACTCCGAAACTTCTGTAGCGCCAGTCAATTTAGACCTACATATCAATCAAATAGTTAAAGAGGTATGCTATACTAAAATTTGAGTTTGACAGGGTGTGTCGTTAAGACAAAAATAATATCTACGTTGTTGGGGATGATAGCCGTACTACCCCGAAACTTCTGTAGCGCCAGTCAATTTGGACCTACATATCAATCAAATAGTTAAAGAGGTATGCTATACTAAAATTTGAGCTTGACAGGGTGTGTCGTTAAGACAAAAATAATATCTACGTTGTTGGGGATGATAGCCGTACTACCCCGAAACTTCTGTAGCGCCAGTCAATTTGGACCTACATATCAATCAAATAGTTAAAGAGGTATGCTATACTAAAATTTGAGCTTGACAGGGTGTGTCGTTAAGACAAAAATAATACCTACGTTGTTGGGGATTATAGCCGTACTACCCCGAAACTTCTGTAGCGCCAGTCAATTTGGACCTACATATCAATCAAATAGTTAAAGATGTATACTGTACTAAAATTTGAGCTTGACAGGGTGTGTCGTTAAGACAGAGATAATATCCACGTTGCTGGGGATGATAGCGGAACTACCCAGAAACTTCTATAGCGCCAGTAAATTTGGCCCTATATATTATTCAAGGAGTTAAAAAGGTATGCCATACTAAAATTTGAGCTTGACAGGGTGTGTCGTTTAGATAAAAATAATATCTACGTTGTTGGGGATTATAGCCGTACCACCCCGAAATTTCTGTAGAGCCAGTCAATTTGGAGCTACAAATCATTCAAGTAGTTAAAGGGATATACTATACTAAAATTTGAGCTTGACAGGGTGTGTCGTTTAGACAAAAATAATATATTCATTGTTGGGGATGAGCCGTACTACTCCGAAACTTCTGTAGCGCCAGTCAATTTGGACCTACATATCAATCAAATAGTTAAAGAGGTATGCTATACTAAAATTTGAGCTTGACAGGGTGTGTCGTTAAGACAAAAATAATATCTACGTTGTTGAGGATGATAGCCGTACTACCCCGAAACTTCTGTAGCGTCAGTCAATTTGGACCTACATATCAATCAAATAGTTAAAGAGGTATACTATACTAAAATTTGAGCTTGACAGGGTGTGTCGTTTAGACAAAAATAATATATTCATTGTTGGGGGTGAGCCGTACTACTCCGAAACTTCTGTAGCGCCAGTCAATTTAGACCTACATATCAATCAAATAGTTAAAGAGGTATGCTATACTAAAATTTGAGTTTGACAGGGTGTGTCGTTAAGACAAAAATAATATCTACGTTGTTGGGGATGATAGCCGTACTACCCCGAAACTTCTGTAGCGCCAGTCAATTTGGACCTACATATCAATCAAATAGTTAAAGAGGTATGCTATACTAAAATTTGAGCTTGACAGGGTGTGTCGTTAAGACAAAAATAATATCTACGTTGTTGGGGATGATAGCCGTACTACCCCGAAACTTCTGTAGCGCCAGTCAATTTGGACCTACATATCAATCAAATAGTTAAAGAGGTATGCTATACTAAAATTTGAGCTTGACAGGGTGTGTCGTTAAGACAAAAATAATACCTACGTTGTTGGGGATGATAGCCGTACTACCCCGAAACTTCTGTAGCGCCAGTCAATTTGGACCTACATATCAATCAAATAGTTAAAGATGTATACTGTACTAAAATTTGAGCTTGACAGGGTGTGTCGTTAAAACAGAAATAATATCCACGTTGCTGGGGATGATAGCGGAACTACCCAGAAACTTCTGTAGCGCCAGTAAATTTGGCCCTATATATTATTCAAGGAGTTAAAGAGGTATGCCATACTAAAATTTGAGCTTGACAGGGTGTGTCGTTAAGACAAAAATAATACCTACGTTGTTGGGGATGATAGCCGTACTACCCCGAAACTTCTGTAGCGCCAGTCAATTTGGACCTACATATCATTCAAGTAGTTAAAGGGGTATACTATACTAAAATTTGAGATTGACAGGGTATGTCGTTTAGACAAAAATAATATCTACGTTGTTGGGGATGATAGCCGTACTAGCCCGAAATTTCTGTAGCGCCAGTCAGTTTGGACCTACATATCTATCAAGTAGATAAATAGGTATGCAATAGTAAAATTTGAGCTTAATAGGGTGTGTTGTTTAGACGAAAATAATATCTGCATTGTTGGGGATGATAGCCGAACTACTCCGAAACTTCTGTAGCGCCAGTAAATTTGGCCCTGTATATCATTCAAGTAGTTAAAGGGATATACTATACTAAAATTTGAGCTTGACAGGGTGTGTCGTTTAGACAAAAAAATATCTACTTTGTTGGGGATGACAGCCTGCCCACCCGGAAGCTTTTGTAGCGCCAGTACACATAATTCAATTAGTGCAAAAAATTATATCTAATTTTCAATCTGATGACATGAGTAGTTTACCGACGAATAAGTAATACTTGAATTAGGAAAACAACCCTTTCAAAATGTCTCAGTACATTTCAGGTGTATTTCTGCCATGTAATGGTGGACTATAATAGTAATATTTATTATTCTTATAGTGCCCGCAATTGACGAACGCCTATGTTCATTCGGGCATTTCCGCCGATTTAGCTGCTAACTTTTGGCTGCCAGTTTCACACCGGTTCCAACGGATCCAGTCCCCCTGAATTTTTCAATTAATCTCTTCACAGTTGACGAAGTTAAAATATTATTCCGACCATATTTTGTATGAAATTTTGGAACTGCGGCCGCCAAGCTTTCATTATTTTTGAAATATTGTTTAATAATGAAGACACGTTGTTCTATCGTGTAACACTCCATTTTTACTAACCCTAAACTGTCAGATGTCAAATTGTTTTTTTTTTAGGGTTGCCAACACTTTGCCGCACAAATGGCAACAAATTCAAATCTTGCGTTAATTTTAGGTCACCCTTTAGAATGATCATAAAAATCTCAAGTATTCTATTCAAACAGAAATATGAAATTTTTAAGGAACAAAACTTAAAAGAGGCATACAATTTTACAGCTTTGCAAAGCGATTCACAAAAAGGAACAATGTATTCGCACCCCTGGCCTAAACTCTGCAATTTTCCATAATTAGTCAAAGCTAATATTGCGGGCCCTCAAAAAGTTTAAATTCTCCCACTCGATTCAAACAATGTTTGGCGGAATCTGAGAAAATGCGACCACTTTGGCCACTCGCAGCCCCGTTATCGTTGCCTTCACTTAATTATATGAATATTCATAGAAAGAGCTTGTTGAATATTCCGAGCGGATTGCCAGCGGCGGAAGAAAATTATGATGGTGCGACAAACATGAAACCGAATATATACATATTTTGCACATTCTCGAAATGTAACGATTCGTAAGGAATTAATTGACGTGATTTATTAGCGACTGCCAAAAAAATTGACTTTCTTAATTCGGAAACTAACATATATCTTATTTTTATGCTTATAACATTCAAAATGGAAAAATTGTAATTAAATTGATATTAATACAGATAATATGTCATGTGAAACTAATAGGCAAGTTGAGCAATTTTTGTTTTTATTGAAATCAATTAAATATGCAATAAAAAATAATCTTGTCAAATTTAAAATCAAAATTTCTTGAACTATCCATTACTGAATCTTTAAAATAATACCTTCGTAAAAGACTAGCGCATTGTGTATTTAAAGTACAATATATATTTTTTTGCAATTCACAAATTAATAATAATGATAATAATAATACTTTATTGCTTAACAATACAAGACTAATAATAGGACAATTGCATATACAGGGTGTCCCAAAATTAGCCTGCCAAAAACTAACTGTAGATTCTCCGTAAATCCGTAAACGCCCTCTAACGGAATTATTGCTCTTTAAAGGGGGACCCCAAATATTTTCAAAACGGATAGAGGTAAAGTAATCAAATTTAAAATTGAGAATCTCAATTAGATTATGGTTCTAATGTTCTAAAAACAATACCATAATTAGTCCTAGGCGTGCCAGACTGGGGAGGGGGAGGGGGGGTATTGGATAAATATTGCTCTAACTTTTTCATGTCTCAAGGTTTTTGCCGTCAGATAAAAAAATTAAAAATGTTGAACAATTTTACAAAAAAAGGTACTCTTGTTTTACTTCGATAAATTATTCCACCAAAATATTAGATATGATATGTAAGCGGTCAAATTGTCTCTAGTAGGCTTTGAAAAGTTATTTATCAGTTTATTTGACATGTATTTCAAAAATTTTTGAAGTATAAATAGGCTATATTAAAATTAAAAAATTTACAAATAATTACATTGCTGATATGCATTTTAAAAGTATTTTAATATGTTAAAACGCTTTAATATGTGTTAAATAAGTCGACGGTATTTTTTCAGAGGCCACTAGGGATATTCTGCCTATAGTTTCCATCTTGAACTTTTGTATGTCAGAAAATTTTAAAATTATGATTACTCGAAAACAGAGCAGTTTATCGGATTGAAATAGGAGAACCTTTTTCATGTAAAATAGTCTGACAACAATAATCTCGAGATGCAAGAAAGTTAAAGCAATATTTACCTACTGACTACCCAGTTTGGCACGCCTATGACCAATTATGAGGAATTATTTTCAGAATATTAGATTCACAATCTAATTGTGATTCTCAATTTCAAATATGATTATTTTGTCTTGATCCCTTTTGGAAATATTTGGAGAAAATCAAATTTTGAGGTGCCCATTCAACGTTTTTTCTTATTTTTGATCGTAGAATCCACAGTTAATTTCTAGCAGGCTAATTTTGGGACACTCTGTATAACAATAGGTAAAATAATACCACAAATATAATAATGACTAACTAATAAATGAAAAAAAAAACAAATAAAGGGAATAACTTATATGTATTACTGTTTAACAGAAATCTTCATTTACAGTACGTTCCATGGCTAACAAAATAGATTTCAAGCTGGTATGATTTATATCACAGAGATGCGACACTGTATTAAATAAGTTGCACATACTGTATACCGGTGACTTAAATAAAAGATTAGTTCTTGTTCAAGCAATAAAAAGTGTCAGTATTTCTAGAATTATGCCTAAAAATAAGAAAATCAATTTGGTTTAGAAGCTCAGGATAATCAATTTGACCATGCAATAAATTGTAAAGGAAAGTGGCTGAGTTTAATTTTCTCCTCAAATCTAAACTCTGACACCCAAATATATCAGTCAGTTGTCTGTAAGGAGTACCAAGACATAAATATTTGTGTGGCTTTTCAAGTAACACTCTATGACATAAATAGAATGGGTTCCAAACAGTAGAGCAGTATTCTGCTTTAGTTCTGATATATGAAAAATATAAAAAAGATTCGATATTAGTAAACGATTTACAGTTGCGAAGTATGACACCATAAGCATCCTGATCGAAAATCACTCCCAAGTCTTTAATTTTAGTAAAACTATTAATTTCGACGTTATTAATTAAGTAACTACTAACAACAAAGAGATTTCTTCCTTGTAAAGCTAATAACATTGCATTTTGTAACATTTAGATGTAAATCATTTAAATTACACCAGGTTTAAATTTTAACTATTTCTCCTTGAAAAGTAACACAGTCATTTAAGGCAAAAATTGTTAAATCATCAGTATACATAAGTTTTCGACAGTCCAGAGTGACAGTAAGCTCACTAAAAAATAAGAGGAATAAGTGGACCCAAATTCGAACCTTGAGGTACTCCTGACTTTGCCAAATATTTGACAGAATCATAACCATTATAAGAAACATAATGTCGTCTTTCAGATAAATATGACTGTAATAGTAAGACTGAATCAGAATCGAAATCAAAGTTGTAAAGTTTCTGCAAGAGAATATTATGATTAATTATGTCAAATGCTTTGGCAAAGTCAGTATATATAACATCGAACTGAGCTCCACTATCCACCGCTTCAAATGCATACTCAGATAAAATGGTCAAGTTGATGGTTGTTGATCTCATTTTTATGAAACCATGCTGACATAGACATATTTGTTGGGAAACTGAAGACTAAACCCTGTTATACAAAATGATTGCAAAAATCTTGGAACAATTACAGAGGATAGAGATCGGTTTGTAATTAATGATATCAGTGCGATCGCCACTTTTGAAAACAGGGCACACTTTCGTCTTTCTCCAACTTATAGGAAAACCCCTGTTGTAACTAAAAGTTTATGTACTTACTGCAAGTAAAGGATCCATTAAAAACTCTGACAGCGTCTTTAACAACGAAAGACAGTATATCATCTGAACTGCAGGTAAACTTATATTTTAATTTTTTTGATGCTTCAATCACCTCTGTCTCCGTGATAATTTTAAATGAAATACTAGGGATGATAAAATATCATTGTTATGATTATTAATCTTGGTATCAACAAAAACGCTGTGAAAAAACTCTGCAAAAGCATTAACCGCGACTGCTCCAGCGAAGCTTTTGCAGAGTCACCACTGAAGATGCCGACAGTGAAGAGCGGCGAAACCTTTGGAAGCATGGGATGCGACCCGTTACAGCGGCGGCTACGGAACGCCTCGGAGAACCACCATTATCCGAAGAACGGTTCCGACCGTAGGAGTCGTAATACCAACGATAGGAACCGAAATCAATATATGGACGGGCCCAGAGACACCGATAGCGGGTCTGTCCACACAGAGTATATTCCGAGAACAACTAGGGCAGGTAAAAGAATAGCGGCTAATGCTAGGGATGTGCATTTTAACTCTGTTTCTGGCAGCACCAGTTACCGAGGTCACGGCACAACAACCCGAAAAATCACAATGTTTCAAATCATAATCTGTCTATTTCCACATCCGCCATATTTGCGATGTATATGTAAACTTAACTTTTTTGGCTCTAACGTTATCACGTTTTTTATTAAAAACTCTTAAACCTACATTATTTTTTAGGAAAAAAGTAATTGGTAATTTCGAAAAAATAACTTTTCAACAATCAGCTGCATAGTTCATTGTACAATGTTATAACGTAGTAGGTACCAACAGTAAAAATTTTAATAATTATTATTACATTTTTGTTAAAGTAATAAATATAAGGTATTTATCCAGTTCCAGTTATAATCAATTACTTTACAAAATTGAAAAGTTCTGAGACATAATAATTTTTCACATTCAGATATGAGAAATGATTATTATTTGTTGGCAATGAAATTTCAATGGACGTGTTGCGCACCACCATATGAATTCACGAATTAGCACGCATTGGTCTTTAATATTCGACAGCATTCACACTATACTACAAACGCGCATTTGCATTAAAGCAGAAAAATGTAATATTAATTTATGTACCAAAGGATATATAGGGATGATTATACCCGCAACTACAGCCTAAGGGCATAATCATCTTAGTATCTCCAGTGGTACATACAATGTTTTCCATTTCACTTCATACGAAATAAAAACTACAAAATATCATAACTTTAACGATTTTTGATTTGTGGTTGTGACTGATGCTAGATATTTTCATACATATTCATCAGAACCCAACCGTCATTATTGTCGAATTCTCAAGGCAGCGAGCATCAAAAGATCAATTTTGCTCGGTGCTATGAGAGCGGGCATTACGAATGTCCGGGGTGATATGGGTATGTTTATAGTATCCTGCGTATTACGACTAAATTATAACAAAGTGAAATATAAAATACATTTGCACACAATCAAGTTAAAATCAAGTTTACCACTGGTACTCCTTAACTCTTTATATATAATGCAATGGTCTTCACTCATTTTATTATTTTTTTTTATTCTAAATAATTCTGTAGAGAAAATAGAATCTGCTTTTACCATAAATCCTTTTTTATATTCCTTTTTCTTTTTTCCTCTCTTCGTTTCTATTATAATGTGTTTTTTCCCTGTAAAGTTTGGTCAAAGACTGTTAACAGGTTAACATTCTTAAGTCGACGGCATGATGCTTTCGCTTATATTTTGCAAACGTTCTTGTTATCTTCATTAGAAAATCTTCAAGACTTCAATCAAATAAAAATAGTATTTACAGTGTACTTTGCATTCTTTGTAAAACAGTAGTTCTAATGACAGGATATAGATATTTATACTTAGTGTCCAATAGTGTTTATTATACGTAATACAGGGTGCTTCATAAATAATAGGACAGAGCATAAGGCCAGGTTGCTGACCTCAAAATAGAACGATTGGGCCAAATATGTCTTATCCGAATGTTGCTCCTTTTCCTTCTACAGGATGTTAAAGTTGAAAAAATATTTTCGATTTTTTTAAATATCTTGAACATCTTTGAACGGATTGCCTTGAAAATTTGTACACCTATGTTTTCTGAGGTAGTAAATACGAAAATGGTAACTCTTTTACAATCACATCTAGGATGCGCTAGTTGCAGTGTTCCGTCGGAATAAACAGATGTCAAACTTTTTTGTCTTTTAAAAATCTGAATTTCCAATAAGAAATTATTAAACTACATTCAATTCTAAATAAAAAAGGTATACCTGTTAAAAATCGATAAACTTAACCGTTTTCGAAATAAGAACTATTTACTATTTCTTTACAAAATTATTTGTTTGAACGTACGCCTTTAATAAGATGACTTAAATGAAGTAGGCCGCTGTCAATGAAATGTCATGTATTATTTATGTCAATTGTAAGCATTTTATAAATACTAGACAGTTTAGTTCTTCTTCGTTTGTGATTTTTTTCATTAAAATGCCGCGGCATAATGATTATTCGTTTCTTGAAATGAGAAACATAGTGTGTGTGTATGCCCAAGAAAATTATTGTGGTCGTCATGTAGCAGCGAGGTACTTGGAGTTATATCCAAATAACAGACAACCTAACCACAAGCTTTTCAAGATGTTGTACAACAGATTAGGAAAAATGGGATCATTTCGCCATAAACGAGACGTTGGAAGGCCTGAAGTATTGGCGGCGGAGAAAGAAGAGGATGTTTTAGTGCGAATTGCCGAAAACACGTTAACAGGCATACGCTGAATTTCATCAACTACTGGTGTAAGTCAGTCTTCCGTCTTCAGAATACTCCACGAAGAAAAATTGTATCCTTACCATTTTTGTCCTGTTCAACAGTTGATGCCACAAAATCCTCTTGGTAGATTTCGGTTTGCACAGTTTCTTCGTCGGCAACAAAATGCTGACCTTACATTTTATAATAAAATATTGTTTACGGACGGAGCTACATTTACCCGGCGCGGTGTATTTAATTGGAGAAATAGCCATTCTTGAGAACTGGAAAATCCTCACTTGCCACGAGAACATCGTTTTCAGCATGAATTTTCAATAAATATTTGGTGTGGAATACTTTCCGATAACGTTTTAGGATCATTTGTGTTACCCCGTCCACTTAATGAGGAAAATTATTTAATTTTTTTAACAAATGACTTGCCACTCGTTCTTGAAAATATCCCCTTAAATTTACGGCAAACCTTTTGGTTTATGTATGATGGTGCTCCCGCACATTACTCCCGACCAGTAAGAGAACATCTTGTTATAAGTTCTCGAAACCGTTGGATTGGTCGCGGCAGCGAATTGCTTTAACCTGCGCGTAGCCCTGATTTAAATCTCTTTGATTTTTATATCTTGGGTAACGTTAAATCTTTAGTTTATAAAGATGTTATACATACTCGAGAAGAGTTGTGGGCAAAAATACAAGAATCTGTTAACATTATCAGAGACCAACAAAGAAGTCTATTCAGTGTCAGACAAAATTTTAAGGAGAGAATTAAAAAATGTATTGAAAACAATGGTCGCCACTGGAGAATCTTTTGTAATTAGATTTAAGCATAATAAAATTTTCAGTTGTTACTGTGTTTGTCTTAATTCGTAATTAAATATTCTTATTTGAAGGCGTACGTTCAAACAAATAATTTTGTAAAAAAATAATTAAGCGTTCTTATTTCAAACGGTTAAGTTTATCGATTTTTAACAGGTATATCTTTTTTATTTAGAATTGAACGAAGTTTAATAATTTCTTATTGAAAATTCAGATTTTTGAAGGACAAAAAAGTTTGACATATGTTTACTCCGACGGAACACTACAACTAGCGCATCCTAGATGTGACTGCAAAATAGTTACCATTTTCGTAATTACCACCTCAGAAAACATAGGTGTACAAACTTTCAAGACAATCCGTTCAAAGATGCTCAAGATATTTTAAAAATCGAAAATATTTTTTCAACAACACCCTGTAGATCGAAAAGGAGCAACATTCGGATAAGGCATATTTAGCTTAATCGCTCTATTTTCAGGTCAGCAACATGCCCTTAAGCTCTGTCCCATTATTAATGAATCACCCTGTATGTGCCCTTTAATGCTGATTGCTCTCGTAAGAGTTCCTGTTATCAAGCAACTCTACGTCGAATCCCAGGAAATTGAAATTTGGTTTGTAACCCCGTTCAAGTATAAATAATTTGAATGTATCGCTACGCCAGAATAAATGTCAAATTAATTTAATTATTTCCACAGAGGTTACTGTTTCAAAATTATCCTTATCTAATTTCATTTAGTGTACAGTCGCATGCTCTAACAAGTCAAATTACTCCCAAGATGGTTTACTAAAGATGAAGACTCAAATATACAGGGTGTCCTCAATATTTATTTCACCCAAACTCACCAGAGATGCACCAGAGCTAGAGGTACATGCACATTTCCGTTCCAAAAAAAAAATCTAGTTAATTGATATCCGGTAGTCGAACTGGCCAAACAACTGGACCACCTCGATTAATATGTCTTTCCTCGTAGATCGTATTTAACCAACATATTGTAAATATGCGCTAACCGCACAACAAACCAACTGATTTGATATGACATCTGTCTATATTATTGTTACAAACTTTGAAATAAGCAACGTTTACTTAATCCTATAAGCCTTTGTAAAATCTTTGTAATCCCATAAGATAATACTTTATTATTAGAAAGTCATAATATATGAAAAATAAAGCTTATTAATGAATTTCTTCAATAGCACATTTTTTCAGAAAATGGAATAAAATTTGACAAAATACTTTTCCCCATTGACGTAGAAGTCAGGGTGAATAAAACCCCCTAATCTGCGCCACTGGTTTTATTACATTTTAAGCTATTTACGTCAAAATATTAATATTTTAAGGGAAAGATATTTATATGTTTAGTAGATAAAAAGGAAATATACAATAATATTTTTTAAAAAGTTGAAAACGGAGTGGCATAGAGAAAATAATTTGAAAAAAATTATATTTAAACCAGTTATTTAATAAAAATTGCATATTTTTATGTTCGCTTTTATCCATTCGAAGGACCATATCAGAAAAACTGTATAAAGTAGTAATTCGATTACACTATGTCTAATTTATACTAAAATAATGTTTCTAAAATAATATCTTTAATATGTTTTATATATGTCTACTAGATTTTTTTTCTTTTAAAAATCGGTAATATGGCAAAAAACTTTGTAGAGTGATAAACATGACACCAGATGGAAGATAAATTTATCGCTAATTTCTACTGGTAGAACTTAGGGGAAAATTAGAAATAAATATTTAATAGGTATTTGTTGCAGTTATGATTCTTTCAAAATTTAACGTAGAAAATTCATATATTTAAAACATGGAATAAGTACGTATGGAGAAAGAAAAGACAAAAATATTACGAAACATATTGGGAAGAAAAAAGACAGAGGCATATGTAATAATAATAAAGCGTATCAATGATTATATCAAGAAAATTGGTGCAATATTAAAAATCGTGAAGATAACAATGAATACAAAAGAAAATTTAAAAAAAATGCATAGATTTGGTGCTGAGGGTTTTTTGTATACTAAATGCAAACAAATTCGTACTTTTAGATACACAGTAACAATTTTATTTCAAAATGTTTACCTTGTGTTATTTGTTTATGTTTACCTTCTACTAAATAATGAAAATTTATAAATGGTAATGCTACCGTTCTAGCTTATAAATAGTTAGTGCTACCTTCATCATTGAAGCATTCATAAGTCTTTATTACAAGAATTTCCTTTTTTGGATGTTATATTATTTTTAACCAAAAAGTTAAATCAAATAGATACTTTTTAGTTTTCTTTCATTCTGATCAAACTGAATTTAGTAACACAAGGTGATTTGAGAGTTTATGTTTTTTTATTACAATCAGTTCACCCGTCAACTCAAAAATGATCTAGATGTGTATTTCCCGCTCCCCTCAAGTACAAAAATTTTATTCAACCCCTTGAATCAAATCAGTTTGCGACAACTTAACTTTTAAAAATTAACGTATTAGTTATACATTCTAAAATGGCTTTTAACATCGCCATCAGAATACTTCTCCAACAAACATTTCATACTCACTGTACTCTTCAAAAATACTGCTACTACTTGTCGAACTATCACTATTGCTGCTACTGCTTACTAACATAATGGAGGCATCTACAGTATGCGCCACAAGTATGGAATAAATTCAATAAAAACGAAACAATTATTTTTTGGGAAAAATCCTCGAACAAGTCGATTTTTAATTTAAAAAATACATATTTTAGCGTAAAATGCGATTTTAAAATGTCATTTGTTTTCGAGTAATGACGTCATCGATTTTTTTTTAAATGGCAGCACCATATATTTTTCCTTGATAGGGTCGATCAGTGGTCGCGCGGTTTAAGGCGTCAGTACTTGAATCGAGGTGACTAGATCGGAGTTGGTTCGAGCCCAGCTGCCGGTAGACCGTATATAAGCTATATTCGTGGAGAGGTTTGGCGCCCTCTCTGCGGGTATGGTAGGGTGGAAGAATGTTGGCTTGGGTCAATGTGAGAGATTGATACCAGTTGATATTTGACTACCCCCCTAATTAATGAGGTTTTCCAGGTTTCCCTCATTCCTGCACTGAATAGTGGTTAGGGCCTACCAACGTAAGTCGTTCCTGGGCGCAAATGCGGCCTGCTTCTCCCGCACAAGTCTCCGACTTCTGGGCTAATCCCTGTGATTAGAATGAGGGGTAGAGATATTATTATTGTTTATTATTATTTATTATTATTATTATTCTGAAAGATCGTTTAATTCTCTATCAGACAGTACTAAAATTTTGCCCTCTTACATAGGAAAGTTTTCGAGTAAATGACGATTGAATGTTAGAAAACGTAAATTTTATCCATAAAAAAGTAACAATTAAGAGGTATGTAAAATAAAATATAATTGATTAAATTTTATACTTAAATTAAATGTTCGAATTGCCATCCACCAACTTCTTGACAATACGCAAGTCTGTAAAGAAATTCTTCTTGCACATTATGAATGATTTCTGGGGTAACTCTGCGTATTTCGTCCCGAATGCGATTTTGAAGTTCTTCTAAATTACATGGTTCATTAATGTACACATTTGACTTCAAGTATTCCCATAAAAATGAGTCAAGAGGTGTAAGATCTGGCGATCTTGCAGGCCATTCTATCGGTCCGCGTCTGCCGATCCACCTCCCAGGAAAACAGTTGTCCAAAAAATTTCGTACAGGGCGCGCACAGTGCGGAGGTGCACCGTCTTGCTGAAACCATATGGTATCGTCAGGAATGTCAGGGTCATTATCGTTAGAAAAAATTACTGCAAGGGCTGGAACAAGGTCATTTTCTAGAAACTCTAAATATCTTTGTCCTGTAGGGGTTCCTTCAAAGAAGAAAGGCCCTACTATTCTGTCGTCAACTATTCCAACCCACACATTTAATTTCTGAGGGTGTTGGGTATGTGCCTCTGCCATCCAATGAGGATTTTCCCGACTCCAATATCTGCAAGTTTGACGGTTTACTGTAACATTCAGACAAAATGTGGCCTCATCTGAAAAAGTATTTGCCGGTGTAAATTTCTATTTCCTTGACATAAATCCATTAGAATTTCGCAAATGTGTAAACGGCGATCGGGATCATCTTCATTGAGTTCCTGCACAAGTTGAATTTTGTAGGGATGATATTTTTCCTTCCTCAAGATACGTAGCACTGTGCTCTGACTAGTGTCATTGTTTAATGCAACCAATCGTGAAGAATTATGAGGATTATCCACCATACTTATCAAAATGTTCTGTTTCTGATTTTCATTAATGCTTGGATGTTCAGGTTTTGGAATATTTACAACATTGCCAGTTTCTCTAAATTTAGACCCTACCTTACTGACTGTTGATTGGCTGATAGGGCGATCTGGATATTTTTCATTAAATTAATCGCAAACTTCCTGCTGAGTTCTAGTCATATTTCCGCATTCGATAAGAAATAAAATTTAGATTCTTTGAGTAACAGTTAAATGTGCCATAATACTTTAAATTGAATAATAATTTCTATGTCGCTTACAATACTTATTAGAAAGTCGGTGTGACAATGACACTTTGCAAAGATTTTCACCTACGTAATCCATAAAAGAACTATGGAATTCAAAAAACTAAACTTGATAACGTTTTTGCTTTATTTTAATTGATTTACGTTTTCTAACATTCAATCGTCATTTACTCGAAAACTTTCCTGTGTAAGAGGGCAAAATTTTAGTACTGACTGATAGAGAATTAAACGATCTTTCAGAATCAAGGAAAAAAATATGGTGTTGCCATTTAAAAAAAAATCGATGACGTCATTACTCAAAAACAAATGACATTTGAAAATCGCATTTTACGCTAAAATATGCATTTTTTTAATTAAAAATCGACCTGTTCGAGGATTTTTCCCAAAAAATTCTTTCGTTTTTAATCCATACTTTTGGCGCATACTGTATAAATGCCTTTAAAATATGTCCGTTCATTTTCCTTATGTTTCGTGTCGAAATTATCTTTTCAGTTGACCATAAGAAAGGATCAACAATACGGTTAACGTTAACGTCAAATGTAAATATTTTGTTTGCATTACTCTCCTACCAATCAACTGACTGCAACTAATTTTATCAAATAAATCACATCACTTTAGTCATATTCGTTACATTATTTGAATCAGAAGAAAAGAAAACTTGTATATAAATCCTTCAGGTCAATCTCTTCTGTGACTATTCTTTGTCTTGCATTTTGTTAATAAAGCCTATACTTTTATTGATGATGATAATTGTAAGGACCTAATCCCACATACGTATCAATAACTAAATTATATAAAACATACAAGTTACGTTGAAATTTACACATCGCACGCTCGCACACCGTTATAGCAGATTCCGTCCGTTGGAGAGAATGCGTTTATCGGTGGATATACATCCTGTTAGTACTATCTGGCATTCAACCAATCCACCCAGGGCATTCACAGAGCTTTGTCCGTCATATATCATCAAAATTTCAAACTTGCGTTTGAAGCTGTTGATCCGTTCATGATCTCAGGGGATGAACGGTAATACCTGTGCAAATTCCTCGTTGATTGCAACTTGACAGAGGAATGCTTCCAAAAACCCATCTTTATATTTTAGGCTTCGATGCATATGAAATTTTTTTATACTTAAAAAAATTAGTACGTTGTTAGGTGCTGATCTGAACAATATACAAAATATATATTTATTATTTTTTATTAGATATTAACAATATGGTGTGAAACTAACTACTCTACGTACTAAAGCCCCTACCAGCGTTGAATTACACTCACAATATGTTCTTTATTATTAGGTTTTGAATATTTTTTACTGCATGTAATGATATTTAAGCTAATATTCAATTTGTATAATATGCCATTATCCGACAAATTATATTAATGAAGTCTTATGTGAATTCGATAAATATCTGACGTAAACATTAATCTAGCTAAATTTAGTAACATCAAAGATATACCTCAATGAAATTATTCAATAGCTTTCAAAACTCAAATTTTGTTATATTATGCGACCATCAACACAACAATTTCATATATCTTGCCAGCTGTAGTAATATAGTACATTATACTATAAGGGAGATAAATGTGTTATTTTGGCAGAGGTGCAATTTGAAGCCCGAGAGCTACAATGCACCGAGGACAAAATAGCATCTCTCCCGAATGGTATATACTATTTTTTCCACGGTCTCATTAACTTAAAAACACATATTTTGTCATTAGGAAGTAAGTAGCACCAGAATTACTGTATTCAGATTTGAGCATTTATTTAGTAGTCGTTGAGTTATTGTCATAACTACAAAATAAACAAACAAAAAGAATTGTCAAATTAAGATGCTAATTTGGTTTAGTTTAAAGTTTGTTTAGTGCACAATGAATAATTGTGAGTCGGAAGAGATTGTGGAGGCTGCAAATATTGCAATAAGCAGTTTGCTGCCTACGAAGTCAACATCTTTATACGATATAGCCTACAATCTGTTCAAAAAGTGGTGTGCCGAGAAAAATGTTCAAGTATACAGCGAGAATGTTTTGTTGGAATACTTCAGTGAAAATGCAAAGAATTACAAGTCTTCCACATTATGGGCGCAATATTCTATGGATAAGTCATGCTTGATAATTTACGACAACATAGATATAAGCAAATTCCCCAAGCTGATCGCATTTTTGAAAAGAACCGGTGACGGACATAAAGCGAAAAAATCGAAAATATTGACAAAGGGTGAAATGGACCGTTTTCTATCAAGTGCAGATGACAAAGAATTACTTTTGTTGTTAGGTATTTCAATTATTAAGTATTTTGATTTTTTATAGGTTGGATTAATTCTGGGGATTGCCGGAGCTTGTCGAACTGATGAACTAGTCAATTTAACTGTAGATGATATTGAAGATGTAGGGTATTCCTTGATTGTAAAAATTCCAAACACTAAGACAAACATTCCACGAAGCTTTCTGGTTACCGATGTGGGAAATATGCTTTTATTGTTTCGAAAATACCTGTCCCTTCGTCCTCCCCACGTCAAGCATAAGCGCCTTTTCTTGTACTACAAAGCAGGAAAATGTAGTTCGCAGCCAGGTGGCAAGAATAACATGGGAAAAATTCCGAGTGTAGTAGTAGCTTCGTATTTAAAATTACCTGATGCTGCATGTTATACTGGTCAGTGCTTACGAAGATCTTCAGCGACATTACTGGCAGATGGTGGTGTGGATATCACGACAATAAAGCGTGATGGTGGTTGGAAATCAACGACAGTCGCTGAGGGTTATGTCGAGAACTCCATTGAAAATAAGACCAAAATTGCTAATCAGGTTTTAGTAGGTACCACTACTAGCGCAATCACAAAAACTGTAAATGTAAGCGAAAGTAATATTCCTTCTAATATTAATTTTGAAAATTGTACAAATGTAACATTTAATTTAAATGTCAATAAATAATTTCAATGTTATCTTTTTTTTCGCATGAAAAACGTTCTCCATAATGTAAACTCCCTTGGGAGCATTATACTCCCTTGGGAATAATCGACTACTTCTGTTTTAATTTTGATGTCATAGAAACTGATTTCTACTTCCGACCGTGGAAAAAATATTTTTTTGCCGATTGACATTAATAGCGTAGTTTTAATGACACCAGTCAGGCACCAAAGTGTTGCATTTACTGCCTTGGCATTAGAATAATTTTTACTGCCGCTAAACTAAACATTAAAATTTGTTCTTACGAAAGCAATTTTAACGCCACGGAGTAGCACAGCTACCTCTAGCAGCCATGCGCTATTCCATACCGGACTAACAGCCAGATACACGAGGCTTTCTACATTACAGTAGAAAACCATTGAAAGCTCGCGACCTCTATCGCGATTCGACGATAACGGTATGTTGTAAATATGGAATTCCAGTCCAGCTACACCTGAAAAACTACAGCAAACAGCTAAAGTCACTCGTCAGCGGCCTACTAGACATATACCGGTTTCGAGCTTATTCAGTATTTGCATCATATTACCGCCAAATCGCGAGATTTCTTGGTTTGGTTAATTCAGAAAAATATGCCAATAGTACATTTTTGAAAAAGATAATATTACTCTAACCCGGTAATCAATAATTTTATTTATATGTTTGCTGATATATCTTTCTCGAATTTTCTGGTAATAAACACTCTATTTGCTTTGCTGATTCAATAATTTCTGGCGGACCTGATGCAAATTCTTCCATCTCAAATATTAAATGTATAGAAATAATAGGAACAAAATGGCGATTACTGTGTAGGTAAGTTATTTAATTAATAACGCTGGTCTCATAGCAACCACAGACGACCTGATGAAATTATTATTATTCATGAAAAAAAAGTATCAAGAATTTTAATAAATAAAATAAATTAAAATTGATCGGTGTGTGTGTTTAACTTGGCAGTAACGTAGATTTAATGCCTTGACTGTTTTAATAGACTCGGCTGCGTCTCATCTATTAAATACCAACCGCGGTATTAAATCTTGTACTCTACTGACTAGCTAAACATTTCGTGCTGTCAAAATTGTCAAGATAATTACAGAAATATATTTATTACATTTTGTGACAAACATTTTTAATGTTACGATATAATATCATCTTTGGATATTATTTTTCTTTGACAATGTTATAGTATTTCTTCCAAATGAATATTATCTGTAGTATGTATTGATATTTATTTTTTATGCAGTATTACTTAGATAATATGAATTACTGCAGTAGCAGCAATTTGAAACATAAAAATTTGAAATAACTGCTTGATTTGAATCTACGCGATTGTCTTCTACAGTTGGTGGGTGATCCTGATGAACCTGTACGTGGTTAAAATTGTTATATTTATTGTGCTCAAAATATTACTTTTATTAAAACATATTAAATTATTTGTATGTCAAGTCTATATTTTCTATTGTTCTTGAATAATAAATATAAAACTGTAACTTAGAACAAAATGTTATATTTTCCTGTGTTTATTTTGATGAATACTCTGTATCATGATATTTATTGAATAATAAAGTTAATTCAAATGGATTTCATAAAATCTTCAATTCCCTATTACTAAAAATACTATTGATAACATCGTTTTTTTAATCTTTAGACATTGCGAATTTTCTGACAAACATAAAAAGAAAGAAAGGCAAGTACGACGTAAAACTTTATTCGCTTTGGTGCTGCACTGAGCATGTTTTAAATATAAAAATCAATAAAGGTTACACCGAAACTCGAGAAGGGTTATCAAAAATTGACAATTTAATGGTTCCACTTCTGGAATCTTGCTTGGCTCGTGGTTATCATATATTTATGGGTAACTTTTCCCCAAGAAAGTGGAAGTAATGCTGAATCGTTTTATAGATAGCAACTAAAATAAGAAAAGATATAAAAATAAAGAAAAAGTGTAACAATGTTACTGTAGCACGGGTGGTTATTTTACTAATTTAAATTTAGCAACTGTAGGATCTTGGAAATATTATAAAGATTATCTAATGGTTTGCTTACCTTATCTTTAGCTTTTTAATCCATCTTGTGGTTACTTAACTGGGACTCCGATTGAGCTTAATTAAGGAATGGAAACGCCACAACTCTATAGAAATTGTGAGTATATGTGGAAATGTATGAATGACTTTAGCTAGTAAGTTTGGTGTACGAATGCCTTTAGTTGTTAAGTTTTTATATATTTGTAGGCGATGTAAAAAGCAGTAATAAGTTAGATAGGGAAGCACTGTACGAGAAACACACACTCTCCAAATGGTATTTGAGAAATACAGTTGTTACCAATTATTTACGAGTAACTTATTTCCTCCAAATACATTACACAACAAACATGAACTGAATATTTTATTAAACCTTAATTTGTATGCGCCACGTAAGATATGGGAAGTAGCCTTCATAACTAATTGTATCAATTTTACTCTAATTACAATTACCAATTATCTAACCGAAATTCTAAGTATTGCCTCGTCGAGAACTCTAAGCAAATTGATTATCACCGAGGTACCCATAAACTGATGCCCCTAAAGCAGGGTGGTGCCTTCTCCCATATCTTAAATGAACCGCATCGATTTTACATAATATTAAAGAATTCTTTGGTTTCTGAAACTTCTATATCTCTTTTTTTTTCGATGGTGCCAAAGTGGCGGCACAAACTGGTCCTGGGATAAAAATGGGCCTTTTAAAATGACCTTTTTTGCTGAAAACTTCGTTATGCTTAAAACTTTACTGCTTTCTCCCCTCGCCTTCGCTTGATGTTGGTGTTATCTCTTACTGTGGAAGGATGTCGTAGACCTGGGACATCGGGATGGATTCTCCAGCTCAATTCTTCTGGTTCAGCAGCCTGGGCCGTTTTCGTACTGGTGCCGGAATCGACTCCTGTGTGCCATCTTGTCAGCGGTCTCATCGGACGGTTCGCCAATACTCTCCACTGCAGTCCATCATGGGGTGACGTCCCAGTTCCTCGTCTCGTACTATCCATTTAGGTGGTGAAGGTGAGTGCCCTGTGGTTCTGATACCTACCCGTATTTCCTGGTTGGACGGCGAGTACTATTTATTCTCTGGGGGACCGCTTGGCTTCCTTAGTCATGACTGCTGCCCATCCCTCAAGTCTCCGTTGTCATTCCTTTTGGTCACGGTTGCTATTTCTGGAGGTCTCCTGGGTCTGGCTGTTCTGTAGTTCCTTCAACCGCTTCTGGATAACCACACTTAATATCTATGTTCATTATACAAAATTTCCATACCGATTTCCTTGCTAGTTTAAGTTTCGTTCCTTACTGGGGGCTGATTTTACAATTCTTAGAACGTTTTCTACAATAATACATTTGCCTGAGGACAATCCGTTTTTTTTTTCATTTGTGTCGATGTGTCAATTACAATTCATCATCTTGTCCCTAATCCCGCCCTCATATTTTAATTTGGATCTGGGGGATGGTGAAGATTTGCCCGTGACTTTGCTTCTCTTCCTTAACCATCCGTCTGTCGACGCCTCAACATTCCTACTGCAAATGGTCCGTAAGCTCCTATACTCGCAGTTAGTCGACTGTTTGGTGGGACACAAAGCTTTTCTTCTGAGGAGACCACAAGGAATTGATGCAAAACCCCCAAGGTTGCTGAGTCTATGAATTAAATCAGGAATGAGTTGTCTCCTCGTTCTGCCCGATTGACGAATTAGGTGTGAAGTTCTTACCAACCTCAGCTAAACAAACCAGTGCCGGCAACAATGGATGGGAATTGCCGTTGTATAACCTTGGTGTCTATTTGGCCAGCCTAAACCTTATTTACAGCATCATTCTCAGAACCGACCCTGAACTAGTAACCTATTTGGGCTTATGTTACATAACCAGATAAATTCATTGTTTTTTTTATCAATATCCAACGGAAATCATTATCGTTAAGCTCTAATATACATTTTACTGTTAGTTATGTATTTCTTCAGTTAAACAGATTTCCTTGGCGAATTTTTTATTTTGATGTGTGTTCGAATAATACTTTAGGAAACTACCGAAATTTAAAATAATTGTAAAGCTGTTTGAGAGAAAAATTAATGAAAGAACTACAGTTACAGATACTGATAATAATACTAATAATTATTATTAAACAATTCATATAATGCAATGATATTTAGGACTGATTTTAAGTTTACTGTATTATCTCATAATATTGCTTATTAATTCAGTTGCCACATTTTGCGTTTTTTTATAACAATGATAGCAGATCATAAATGTACTTAAAAATCATAAAATATTTGTTGATTTCACCTGTTGTTTCCGATTCTGATACAAAATGGAAAATCAGTTGACATCATCAAATAGTAAATTTAAATTCGCTTGTTATTTCCTGATAAAATGTGCAAAATCCATTGCAATTCGAACAATTTTTAATATTCAAATTTGTACGTACATTAACAACCCAAGGCACCTTTCATCATTTAATTTTTTAGATGGGAGTTATTTTTAAATTTAAACGCGGAATATTTTAACCATTTTATATAGAGTCTGCTATGCATAATGCATTTCCACAAGAAAATCTTAATTTTAAATCAGTTTAATATGAAAACATTTTCTTTGGCAATTTCATCCGGAGGATCCAATCTCCATATTCCATTGCACTGTGTCCTTTTAACTGTTTTTCATTATTTTTTTACTGTTTCACCCCCTTTGTGTCCAAACGGAAATCTGCGTTTAAGCTAGTAATGCAGGTTTTTCCTAGATTTGTTGAGGAAATTTCCTTGTTTCCGCAGAATTTAGGAAAGCCACGTTTTACAAGGTAATCCGCGCTTTGATAGTTTCACATGGGTGTGTAACATTATCTGACGCTTAACAACCGACCACAGATTTAAATCCTGTTTTCTTATTTCTTACCGTGCCATTCGTTTTGAAGCAGTTGAGCCAAAGGTGAAATACCTACAGGGTACTAAATATGTATGGAATAATGTTTGTATTTAACTTTTTAGAATATTTATATTATATTAGCCATAACACATATTTCCTTAAACAAGGTATACTGCCTATTTGTAGTAATTAAAACGTAGTATCGACCATTTCATATATCCATTTTCAGAACGCAGTCCATCCTTCTCGAAACACAAGCGTAATATACAAATGTATGTATTCTACATCAATGGTGGACCTATAAGAGTATAAGAGCACGAGACACCACTACTTGTCTAGATATATACATGGTAGTGATGACTAGGTACGAATTATAATGCTGTAATTACATATGTTACCAGACACTTCACATGTTTTTTACTGCAATTTCATATTTAATGTGAATATGCCAGTTCTGCCCGTGGAATTTTAAAGCTCCTCTAAAGGCATGTTTAAAGGAAATAATAATAACTTTGTAAAATACTTAACGAAGTTGCATAGTACTACTTTCCTTCAGTAAACTGAATAACAATGATGTAGGTACATATTGAATAAGCATTAGTAAATTCATATTTTTATTTAATACATCAGTTGATATACTTTTGTTACAAAATAGCCCCTTGCAAACTTCTGAAAATTATGGCGCACTTAGCATCGTACGTTATGATTTCCAATATTGTAGGCTTAACTGACATTTTGCATTCAGTTGAAGTTATTACAACTTATATTTTTGATGTTATGAATTACCATAACATTCATGTTTGGAATAGTCAATCCTTGATGTGGCAGACCATCTTCGTTTCAGAAATAGTGTGTAGTGTGTTTTAAGTAATAACCTCTGTGGGCCGCATATTCTGCCTTTTCCTTTAGATGGTGACTAAAAATACTCTTGAAATTATACTTTTGATAACGATTTTCGCAAACACAGTTTCCACAAATCACTGTGAGTTTTGTTTTTCATGAGTTACTCTAAGTTAAATTAATCTTACGTGGCTGGAGCGCTACACTGTCACGAAGTTCATTGAATATCTCAGAAACAAGGCCAAATGTAAAAAAAAGATACAGAAAACTTGCAAATTTAATCAGGCAAAATTGGTGTGCAGCTGGAAACTGTTTCAATCTTGTCGAGAGAACAAAGGAAGGTGGCGAATCATTTTCCGAGACGAGAATAAAATTTTTCACTGAGGTTTCTATAGTATTTTATTTACCTTTTAAATTCAAGTGACGGTTTCTGTAACAAAAATAATTACGAGAGAAATTAACAAAGTAAGATCCATGTATCACTAGATTACAGATAAAAAAAACAAAATCAAGTTGACATTTTGACAATGGTTACTATGGTACTAAAAAAGTCAAACATGCAAACTTAAATTAGTTACATGTTTGATAGGCTGTCATGAAAAGAGTGTTTTCAAAGACAATGAGCGATTCGGGAGAAATGTACTCCTCGTCAACTGAGAGAAACCGCTGAAAGTTTGGAAAAAGATTTGGTACCTAAGGAGAGTCGTAAAGTTGATGATGTTCAGAAAGCTAGTTCTGAATCTATTTTGCTGGCATATTTTAGTGAAATTGTCAAATTCAAAAAACCATCAACTTTTGATTCATTTACTCGATGTTGCGTAATAAAATAATTTGTAATTCTTAATGTCAATAAAATTTGTTTAAAATGTTTTAATGTACAATAAAATATTATTTGAAACAAACATTTTGGTTATTTAATTAATACTGAAATTTATCTGGGTTGGAAGTGACATTTGTCTGGGTAGAAAGTAATCACACCATGGTAAATGTCACTTTCCATCTGGATATATATCAAAGTCAAAAATATGTTTCTTTCAAACTTGCTGTAAGCTCGAAATCAACATTACATAAGTATATGGTTGTAAATAAATGAATGTTTTTGAAGTTTTTAAAGTAAGGAGGAGAGGGTAAAATATACTTCTAAGAGGGGTGGGTGGTTCAAACTTGAGATGCTTATGTAAGGAATATTGTGTTCCTAATTTCACTTCTATCGAATGAGTGGTACAAAAGTTACGAGCGAAAAGCGGGAAGAAATTCCTAATTCAACGCCCTCTATCTTCGAAACGATGCAATTTAGGAAATAAGTTTATATTATGAATGAATCACCTGAAGTTATCAATACTAAACCGGAATCATCTTGTATAGAGGGCAATTTGGAACTTCTCTAAAATAATTTAAGCATTATTTAATTTGTAGTATTTTCAACTTTTACATCACTGGACCACTGTAGTTTCTAGACAGGCGATTCCGAATATTACAATCCGATTACTTTTTGTAGGCACTAAAGTTTTTGTGACGCCAGTGACAAAAATTGCTTACGTGTATAGTAGTAACTCGGAGTTGATGGATTTATTACACTGTGCAGCTACTTTTGCCGCGGTGTGCAGTGAGTACAAATGTAATGCAACGCGAGAGAAATTTGAAACAGGCTTATTGCAGCACTGTGACGTATCATACACGAGACTCAATTATGTCTGTACCATTAGTCCATTGAAAAGTTACATTTCGGGTTGCATTTTTTTGAGGACGCAATTTTATTTTTTAGATGTGAGAGGAAGGGGTCAAAAAAGCTTAACTTGAAGTTTGTGGGGTAGCACATTTTAGTTCAGTAATATTTTGTTGTAAAATCAAAAATAACAAAGATATTAAAGAAAAACAATCAAAACTTTTGGACAAATTTTCTTTTGGACGCCATAATTTGTTTATTTTTTTATTTATAAAAAAATTATATCAGATCATTTTTGTAGAGTGGTTTTCAACGAAGAATTTTTATTTTATACTTTTTTATTATATTCATTAGTTTGAGTTTTACAGCGTTGTGAAGTGAACACTAATTTTCCCTACTGATAAGTATAAATTTATATCAATGATATGGCATAGTTTTTAATTATTTTTATAATAATATTTTTTATTATAGACATTTCAATATTGGTATGCTCTGATGTCATTTTTTTTAAATAAAAAAATAAATAAATTTTAATTGTTTTTCTTTAATATTTTTGTTATTTTTGATTTTACAATAAAAATTTATTAGACTAAAATTGTAGAGGATTCAATTTTCAAGAAAAAATGTTTTTAAAAATTTTTTATATGACCAATAGTTTACCTGATAAATGCTAAAGACAATTAACCCCCTTTTTCCAAGATGGCGTCCGAAGTTGGAGGGTTGCGACCCCACAAACTTCAAGTTAAGCTTTTTTTGACCCCCCCCTCACATCTTAACAATAAAATTGCGTCCTCTAAAAAATGCAACCCCAAATGTAACTTTTCAATGGACTATAGGGAAAATTAGTGTTCACTTCACAGCGCTGTAAAACCCAAACTAATGAATTTAATAAAAAAGTATATAATACAAATTCTTCGTTAAAAATCACTCTACATAAATATTCTGATGTCATTTTTTTTTTTAAATAAAAAAATAAATATATTATGGCGTCCAAAAGAAAATTTGTCCAAAAATTTTGATATTTTTTCTTTAATATCCTTGTTATTTTTGATTTTACAACAAAAAGTTACTGGACTAAAATTGTAGAGGATTCAATTTGCAATAAAAAATGTTTTAAAAAAAAATAATTTGTATGACCAATAGTTTACCTGATAAATGCTAAAAACAATTTAACCCCCTTTTTCAAGACGTTGGCCAAACCTCGAGGGTTGTGACCCCACAAATTTCAAGTTAAGCTTTTTTTGACCCCTCCCCCCTCACATCTAAACCATAAAATTGAGTCTTCTAAAAAATGCACGCTAAGGCCAAAATAATGTAACAGTTCAATGGACTACATGTACAGCATGTCCAAGCATTTACACCAAGGGATTGGACGAGGAGGACCAGGAGGCCGCCACGATCTGTCTTTTTCTGGGGATATTTAAAAAATAAAATGTATCGCACCAAAGTGGATACAAACTATTGATGATTTACGGAAATATATCATAGTTGCTGCCAATAGCGAGTTCAAAACGGACAAGACGCAGAAACATTTGTGTTAGTTTGTAGAAACTGGGTTAGTCGAGCCCAAAATGTAGTTGTAACATTAGGTATGTCAAACTACTTTAGTAATTAAAAGCACAAATTAAATATATTAGTAATTAATAACAATAACGTCAAAAGCAGTTAAATTTGCTGTATCAAAGTGGCATTACAAAATGTTATTTATTTCTTTCCTCGAGTATTTCTTCCATTTCTTGCTCAGTAGCAGATTGCCGCCTTGTCAGGTTTTTCAGTGTCGTGCAGAAGTGTATTTTTGAACTGCCCTTTTTGATTTTTTCTTTACAAAATTGTATTTGTAAAAGTCTCCTGTACACTCAGAATTTTGTTTAAATAAGTTCTAAACCACCCTGTATAGTTCAATAATATTTGTGTTACTAATATGAATTAACTATGTTACTTCTTGAAATTCAATGAACTTAGAATACGTAGTTTAACCGAATCCTGTAAAGGTGGCAGCCTGTTTGATTTCGTTTCTATGCAATCAGTCGGAGCCCATATAACAATTTTCGCAAAAAATAAAGGTCTTTAAACACTCCCCTGTTCCCATTGTGCGACATCAAGCGGATTCACCCCGAGAAGAAAAAACCGTCGAAGCGGAGAAAACGCCCCTTCTGTGAATGCAAAATAACATCTCTTAATAATTTAAATTCAAAGCAGTGCTATTAAAATTCACTACAGTCTGAGTATCATTGTAGTAACTTCTTTGTACCCAGTTTTTTCCTTTAGGGGTGTGATAAAGGGTGATTCTCCGGCGGAGTCACAATGGTTTTAAAAGAAAGGAAATCCTAAGACAGGCATTAAAGGCTGGAAAGTAATATCTCTTTTCCTTAATAAACAGTATAAATTTTAAGCAACGCCGGAGAAAGATGTCTCGGCTTGCAATAAAACCCTAAGGAATGAGTGATAAGTGTTCAAAGTAATAATGGGGTAAAGTGTATATTATGAATAAATCCGTTTGTGTTTTATCAATTTTTTTCATGCCCTTTTACTGCAAAGTTTTTTGTGAATTGTTTTAAAATTGAATGGGTGTGCATTCAAAAATACATTCAGAGAATTGAATCCTAATTCAGCTGATTAAAGATTTATTTCTTATCTTATCACTTATCTCCTTATCTATACAGTAAAACTCAATTTTAATGTTAATAAAAAATAAACATAGAAAAAATCGTACGAATATGATTTCACACTTTCTTTTTCGTTTTATAAAAACATGAATCTACGTGAAACGGAACGGATTGAAATTCTCATGATCATCTGGTATGGTGATGGAATTCGAACTCATGAGGAAGTTTGTGTTTTATTTAATGAAACACATCCGTATCATCCACCAATAAATCGATCCACTGTATGCCGAACTGCAGCAGAGTTTCTAAACCATGGTCACGTTAAAGATCTATCCAGATCTGGTTAACTAAGTATACTAAATGAAGATGTGCAGTTACAAGTCCTTTTGACCCTTCATGAAAACCTGCATTCCACTATGAGAGTCTTAGCAGATGATTTAGGTATGAGTAAAAGCACATTGGATAGATTTCTTCACAAAAGCAAGTACCATCTCCACAAAGTTCACTTAGTGTAAGAATTGTCCGACGACAATTTCCACAGAGGGAGAAAGTTTTGCGAAATGATGGAAGAATGTCAGGCAGATCAGTGTTTTGTCAAACGCATAATTTTCTAGAACGAGGCGTCCCTGAGTGGCTCCTTTAATAAACAGAATTGTCGGTACTGGTCAGATTACAATCTACACTGGAAGCAAAAACTCAGCGTCCCCAGAAGGTCAATATTTGTGGCGGAATTGTTGATAATTGAATTTTGGGGGCGTATTTCTTTGAAGGAAATTTAGATGGCGCAAAATATTTAGATTTTCTTCAATTTGATTTAGTTCCTTCCTTGGTTGTACTGTTGCCCAATGAAGAAGAATCAGATTTGCCCGATGACACAATTTGGTTACAGCAACACGGTGCACCACTGCACTATGCCATCGCAATTCGCCGCTACTTAGATGATGTGTTTTCTGATCGGTGGATTGGCAGGAGAGGATCTAAAGAATGGCCCGCCAGATCACGAGATTTAAAACCGCTAGATTTTTTCCTTTGGGGTTATGTAAAAAGCAAAGTATACGTCCCTAAGCTAAATAATCTTGACGATCTCAAGGAACGAATTCGACAAGAAGTTCGTGTCATCCCGCCTAAAATTATTAGAAATATTTGTATATGAATATACAAGGAAACGTTTATAATTAATAAATTAGGGCTTACACGATTCGTTTTTGGATAACAAATATTCTTTGACAGCATTACAAAAAACACCACATTATAACATAGGTGACTATACATAAGACTATAGTAAACATTAATAACAGCAGAAATTGGCAAAGTATCTCTGTTCGAGAGATAGCATAATACGCTCTATTAAGTTTTTTACTTAACATGTCAATATGGATTGACCACATAAGATTTTTGTCTACAACAATCCCAAAAATTTTTGTGTAATTAGTTAATTTTAAGTTTGAATTATTAAAAGTTAAATTTAGTTCTTTGTTTACTACATGATTCTGAAAATACATGTATGTTTTCTCAATATTAGGTATCAGGTTGTTAATGTTACACCAATATAGATAATATTTAAGTATAGTCTCCGAAGACGAAACCAACTCCTCGAAAGTATGTCCTGAAACCAGCAAAGACGTGTCATCTGCAAATATTGTTAATGTCAGTGTGTATATATTTAAGCAAATCATTGATAAATACTCTATTTTTATTTAATGAAAATTTTATTTTGTGTACCACATTTTATAAAAAAAAGATAAAAAATTACAAACAATAAATTACAATTTAATCATGCTAATATAATTATGAATTATATTTTCTATTTGTTCTGCAGGACAGTTTTCTGTAACTTCAGTAACACTAGTATTTTTGGAAAATTCTGAGGAAGATCCTGAAGTACCTACTAGTTGAAGGCATAGTAGTTAGTAGTAATTTTTTTGCTATTTCTACTTTGTTGAACATTGAATGTTCAATAGAGCATTCAGCAACAGTGGTTGAATTTAACGATTGGAGGGAAATACAGATTTTTTAAATTTGAAGAAAAAATATGCAATTTCATCTATGTGCTCGAAGTATTCGATGTTGAAGGCTACTACAAAAGTATAAATATTGGAAAATATAATAAGCTTACTGCTTATTTGAAGAATGAATCGAGGATACAAAGCAAAAAAAGCTGCAGTATTGGAAAAAGACCATATTGAAGAATCTCTGACTGGGGCTTCCGATAAATAATTTTAACTTTACTTTATGTTAGGTATATAGTAAACTTTGAATTATTATAAATTGCACTAATAATGTTGTCTATCGCTGTTGCGAATTGACAAATTTCAAAATTACTGACGTACAGGACGTTGGCAGTTACCTACTTGTTCCAATATCTGACACCAAGACGTTTCGCATTTCAAGGAAATTTACAATTATAGAAGAAGAATGCTGTTGAAATACGCAGAAAATATAATCATCTGCACCCAATTCACTTAACACAAGACATATTCTTTTTAAAATACATCATTCAAAAATATACTTCTCAGCATGTTGGAATCAATACATTGGCGAAAGTACCATCAATAGTTCTGTTGCTTCATATCGCAAATGCAGAAGCATATACCTGTTCAATGTATGAGGTGCACTTCAACATTATTGGCCAATCTTACGACCATTAAACGGCATGGTGGATAAAATAGCTCCTCTGTAGCAGAACGTTACGTTGAGGAGTCCATATCTACACTGTAAAAAAAGTTGCTGTGTAAGCGAGATTTTCGAGTGTGTAATTTAGGATGTGTACAAATTCCGTGTTAATAGTTTTACACACTATAGCTTTTTTGTACATTTTACACAAAATGTGTTAAAATTACTAGTATTATAATAAAATATACTGAATTTGTGTAATATTTACCAATTGTGTGTTAAAAGTACACCATTTTGTGTAAACTTAACACGCACACAACTTAATTGCGTTCTATATCCGTACTCCTGACTGGTCGAGCACAACTGCGCAGCTGCAGTATATCAGCTAATCCAACACACGTCACTACGCCATATTGGTCATGTAGCTGTGTTGTGTATAGTTACCTCTCGTTCACTGTGTTCAAATGGAGAATATTTAAATTTAAATTGAGGTTTAATCAAGGAAAATGATAAGTACTTACCTAACTATAACAAATATTACTGATAATTGTAATAAAGCTAAAATTAATTAGAATATAACTATTAAAAATATTAGGAGTTTACTCTGACGTTTTAGATTACTCAGTAATCTAACTTCTTTCTAACTTTAGAGAAACAAAATTATATGTTCAGATCACTACCAGTTAATTTTCGTAAACTCCTATTATGTAGTGCCTAAGTACATCTTTGTTTGTTGTTTCATTGTTTATGATTTACTAGGACATTATTAGTCCCTTATTAGAATATGTACTATTATACTGTTAATTTTAATACATACATATTTTGTTAGCAGACTTGGTTGTTATTCATTTGAACTGAATTTTATTTTTTTAATAAAATCATAAAAAGTAAAATATGTTTTATTTTATAATTACACCATAATTCAGACAATTCTTTATATTGATAGGGAAACTGACCTACCCTGTTAATTATGTTGCTGTTTGCTTTTGAAATTATAATTTTTAATACATATATTCTGCCATCTAATAGAACATTCTAGTCTATTTTCAATGCATTCTCGACGATAGGCAGAACCTCTAGAAAATATCAAAATAAAAGTATTCAAACATTATATTTGCTAAAAATTATTTATCTGGGCAAAAAGGCCTGTAAACAGCTTTATATATATAAAAATTATTTCGAAAGTAAACAGAAACATAATTAACAAATTAAAAAGATAGGTCAGTCTTCCAGATCAATACCTATTATACAATAAAATTAACATGTTGATGTGTAAAGCCTACACCTCCAATGATACAAATTACACAGAAATGTGTAAGTTACACATGACATTTGTTATATTAACACAGTGGATTGTGTTAAACCTTTAACACACTGCTACATACAGAGAAATGTGTAAAAATATACAGAATTCCGTGTGGACCTGTTCTTTTGTGTTAAAATGTGTAATTATTTTTTTACAGTGTAACAAACTTGATATTGCAAATAAAATCCAGGGTAAATATATCTTACAAGAAGAGACATTCGTAGTTTGCGTAAATTTTTCACACACTTCGGCAGATGTTATGCCTTCCGAAAATGATGGCAACAATGCTACAAGGGTTGCAAAGAAGTTAAATGTGATAACACGAAATATCTATTACTATAAATGTAAATGTTAATGTTAATAAGTAAATAAATTAAATTTAATTTATTACAGATTTATTACTTTTTTCATAAGATAAAGTATCATTTCAGACGATTCATATGTGTGGATAAAAGTCCAATTATAAGTGATTGTGGATATATTTATTGTGACTAATTTCCAATGAGCAATTGAGACCCACATCTACTGTAAAATTCCGTTTTTCGCTTCTCTAATGTAATTCAATACAAACACGGTAAAAATACGTGAGTGTGGAACTCCACGTTTACGTACCAAATTCAAACATCAATAAAATATAAGGGTTTACAATCTCCCATATAATCGGAATGAAAACTGTGCGTAACCGTTGTTGAGGTCTATTTCGCTTCGGGCTTAACTTCCGAAGGGATATAAATCGATTACCTTACAAATTATTAGGTCACGTTTATTTGCTTATGCAGTATTTCAGTCCGATAGATTTAATTTGGAGGTAATCGATGTTTATTTTCTGTGGGTACTCGTATTGCGTTTTATTTGATCTCTGTTATGTTTACAATGGTGTATCCGCCGTGTTTCAGGAGTAAATAGTAAGCTGTTTACTGTAATATTAGATAACATTAAAACGATTCAGAGATTTTGTTTCATTTTTAACCTCAAAGTGAATGTACGTATTATACTATTTATTGCTGTGTTTTTCTATCCCTACCCAAGCACCACAAACCACACCGAATTCAACTAACGACTAGTTTTATACCAAAATCATACAAATTATCACTACAAAATTGGTATAACATTACGTCTATGGACGAATTTTAAGTAATTTTGGTAGGAACCGCTTACGTTACTATTGCCGACGTCACGACGACGTCGGCAATGTCGATGTCGGTATTTCGACCTGTTCCATGCTTTAAATAACAATAAATGAATAATGAAACAGGCCGGATACGCCGACGTCGGTGTTTTTAACTGTCTCTAACCAATGATATACGTCAGTTAATGCCATTCACACCGACGTCTCGATACTCCAAATTATTTAATATTAATTGTAATGTCGAATAAATGAAGGTAAATAAATAAACCTAATATGACCCGGTGCCTGGAGTAATTATATTCGTATATACCAATAATAACTTTAAATCATATGTATATAACAGATCGGTATTGCCGACGACGACATCTTTTTTAAGAAATAATAGGAAGAGTTGGGATCAATACATAATAATAAGGGCCAGGTGGACGTCATATATACGGACTTGGCTAAAGCTTTTGATAAAGCTAATCATAGAGTTTTCGTAGACAAATTAAGAGCATTTTCTTTTCATGAAAACCTGGTTAAGCTGTTGGTTTCTTATTTACATAACCGAAAACAGTTTGTAAAATTCAGCAACCAAGTTTCTGAAATGTTTGTAGCATTGTCAGGGGTGCCTCAGGGCTCGATTCTTGGGCCTCTTTTATTTGTAATGTTTATAAATGATATATATTTATGTACTCTTGTATGCTGATGATTTAAAGTTATATCAGGCTGTACGAAATAAACAAGACTGCATACATTTGCAAGAAGATCTTGATAATATAAATATTTTTTGTTCAGGTAATGGTCTAATCATGAACGAAGGTAAATGTAAGTCTGTATCCTTTACTCGAGATACACGTAAATTGGAAAATAATTATAAAATAAAAAATGTTGAATTGGAAAGTTTAACGGAAATTAAAGATCTGGATATAATATTTACAAGTAATTTTAACAATAATATTTCGTTAAAATATAAATAAAATATTATTATATAAAAAATTAATACTGCAAACTGCCTACTACAAATTATATTAAAGTTGTGTATGCAGGTGGAACACAAGGTTCAGCATGTGGCCACAAGGTATAGTTACATATTATATCACGTCTACTCAGGTTCCCTTCTGTCAGATAAGGCGTCGGTTGTCTCATTTCCGATGGCATACTGAGGACAGGTAACAAGTTCAAAAGCGGTATATGTCTGGTAGACCGCTAGTGAATGTCTTTAACAGTTTGCTATAAGTCTTTCCTTCTTAAACTACCATTCCGTATTTGCAATATATCATTATCGCCGACCCGCGAGGTGCAAGCTTTAAATAATTTCTACTGCGAGATATAACGATTCGTGTTTGTGACTTGTCAGTCCGGCATGGAGTCGCGAATGACCGCTAGATGTAGCTTGCTTACACCGCGGACTCATGGTTTCATCTCTGGGGTTATACAGACTTAAACAGGTAGGGTTATTCATCAGATACCTCGCCGATAGTATGCTGATGAGAGCTAATAAACCTGCAACCGGTATGCCTGGTAAGCTACTGACGAGTGACATTAGCTTTTTGTTATAGGTTTTCCAGATGTGATTCAATGCTGATCGGAGCATTAGCCCGCAGAGTAGTTGTTTCTTGGTATTCTGTGTTTGCAATATATCGTTGTCGTCGAACCGCGATAGAGCTCGCCAGCTTTCAATGGTGTCTACTGCGATGTAGAACGCTTCGTGTATCTGACTTGTCATTACGGCACGGAGTAACGAATGGCCGCTAGATGTAGCTTGTCTATACCGCATATTCCAAAATGTATTTTATATATGCCACGACGTATGTTAAAATACAAAATACGAAACAGTGTCTCCTAATCGAAACATGAACATTCTGTTTCTGAATTAAGTGCGTTTCTTCGAAGCAACATGTGGTTTCAAATGAATTTTTTCAATATAAAAAACTATCAAATAAAAAACAGAGTTTTTAAACCGATCCTGTTGTGTGAACAGTTGCTGTGCTAAGGATAATGCAACACTTTTTTGACAGTGAAGGAGTTTACGTTCAAACATTCTTCTGGGTTAGAAAGTATTCACACCGCTGGATCTGCAATTAACACGCAGCACAGTAGTATTTGAAACACCACGGCAAAATGAGATGCAGCTTGGTGAGGTGACGCAGCGTGAGTCACGGCGAATTTTCTGCGGGAGGAAACTGCTAGCGCGGTTACCGCACAAATACGATTGCAGTTTTCACTTTGCAGGCAGGCCACATTAGTGAGAAATACCAACTACTGCACTCATTGATTCTCAATTAAGTTCTGAATTTGATTCAGAAGATGAGTTTGAATCCGATATGGCATCGTGTATCACCCAGATGCGTAGTAATAAAAGACCAGTGAGAAGTTTGTACTTGAAAAAACCAAAAACTCATGGAGAATTTGCCTTAAATAAAAAATTTGGTGACGATTTTATTCTCATGTAGTCTACATGGCTTGTATCGTACAAAACTTGTCAAATTCATACGGCCTCGATTAATTTTTCTTCCATGTTTTCAAACACGCACGGTGATTTCTAAAACTGCGACAACTACACTGCGTTCCGCAGGATCACGTTGAGCCAAAACATCGTCATCACGCTGCGAAGAAATATGCGCAATAACTATAGTCAGCGGTCGAAATTGTGGACAGTGACTAATCGCTAGCTTGTAGACAAGCACGACGGGCGAAGCATGTGGGGAGCAACATTTCATAGACGTACTAAATTTGAATGCGATCAGATATAAAAAATATACAAAAATAATTGCATTACATAATATCCATTATTTTTATAGTACAAACAGTGATATAACGGTTTTTATCAATTTCAGGGCGTTAGATAATAAAAATATTTAGAATATTTCAAAATTTAAAGTTTTTATCTTGTATATCCGTGTACCTAAGTTAATTTAGAAACTTTATCAAGACAAACTGAAAAAATTCTTACCAACATTGTAAATATATCCTATGAAACGATGCCCTCTTGGGCATCGATAACCCACCACCACTCGGCTCATGCCGCCACAAGATGTTGACTATTTATACATTTCATATAGGTAATTGTTTTACACGAATATTATCATCACTAAATTAGTTCGCATTACGTCAGAATCATAACAAACTTCACTATCACTGTATGTTCACTATTTATTAAAATAACCAGACGTTCACTTCGGTGTCACATCCCCTTCTCTATAACATAACACTATTATTTCATTATCACACTTTCACATCACTGCCACATATTCACTTCACTATCAGAATTTAATCTCCACTGTCTTCACTTTTGCCTCATTGCCACTATGTAGCAAAGTTTTCACTTCATTGTATTTAATCATCACTATCAGTAGAGATGTTGCTATCACTGTCACTTGAATCATCTTCCCCTAAATGGATAATGAGTGGGTTTATCCTCATGTCCTCATCTTCAGCTATCGTAGAATGTTTTTTATCGTCGGTATTTCATTTCTGAAGAAGAATCCATGAATTTTCCTGCGAATGGCAAATTTTACGTACTCATCGATTTCGGTTTTTTCCTTCCTCGTGTTTCTATTTTTTTCTTCTTTCGATTTACTTCCACACTCTTTTTTATAGTAAGATATACACTAGAAACTGACACTTGTGTTAACGAACTATACATATCAGCAGCTTCACTAACACTTATGTTAGAGTTTCGCGCTCGAAATCCGTCGTATACGTGTTTTATTATTATCAATTGTCCGTTACATAGATTATGTCGATTACTAACAGACCTTTTACTAGAACTGACACTTTGATTCATTTTTAACTGTTATTTGTTAACTTCACAGTTGCAATAATTTATTTTTATAATTTAATATAACCCCGCGAATAGCAGCAAATCCCTCAACATACGCATGTTCTAATGGCGTTCTAACCTCGGCAAAGCCATGTACTAGCGCTCACGGTTTAGACACACCAAAATATTGTTTTCCACAATGCAATAAACAAAGATAGAGAATACATCGGACTTCAGTTTGACTGAGTCTTTATCATGGTGCCGTAAATATGAGTATAGTGTCGTTGTGCATAGAAAGCGGCACAGTAATAATGAGGTAAATAATGTGTAATCTCTTATAAAAATATTATACGCTTAATAGTAATAGTGTTTTTATATTATCTATTAGTCACTGTCCACTATTTCGATCGCTGACTATATTATTACTTAGATTCACAAAAACTCGCCGTAACTTACGCTGCGTCATCTCACCAAGCTGCGTCTCATTTTGCGCCGGGCCTAACTCAAGTTTTCTTTGACGTATCGAAAAATGTCTTCCTCCCGATTTAAGACACGTTACCGTCTTTCTTGTCCACGACCTCCATAGATTGTATTCACACTACCGGCCTGTCATTCGGATGTTGTCTTTGGAGGCAACGACTTGCATACATATTTAAATGATATTCACACTTCTTGTACATTCATAACATAATTTTTAAATCAAGCAAATGGTCACTTAGGTTTGTAATTTTGCTAGCAATTTCACAGCCGTCCTCGCAAGCAATTGGATCAATTTATTACATCAAATTTTTGTCGTTGTTGACGATGATTCCTCAAATATGGAAATTATACAAAATCTGTCCTATCTACAAAAAGGGTGATAAATCTAATGTTACGAAATTTAAACCTTTCGCCATTATTCCTAATTTTTGCTTAGGTCTTTGAAATTCTCTTGCGTAATTGGCTATATCATCATGCCAACAGAATATTAACTATACATCAGCATGGGTTTATAAAGGGACGTGCTATAACCACTAATTTAGTAAATGTCACACAATTCATTTATGAAACTCTAGACAAGCAGTCCCAGGTTGATGTCGTATACACTGACATGTCGAAGGTATTCGACAGACTTGATGATGGCATATTGTTACGGTAATTATTATCGTGTGGTTAGTCATTAAATTTAATTAATTTGTTCATTTCCTGAGGGACAGAAAACAGTATGTCATGTTCAATGAATTTACATCTGCTGAATACGTAGCTTCATCTGGAGCGTCTTAGGAAAGCAACCTGGGACTTTAGTTATTTAATATATTTATGAATTCTATAGATATTCAATGTCTTCTTTATGCAGATGATTTAAAAATTTGCTATGAGACTCACTCTGAGGCGAACTGGACACTTTAAATCATTTCAAGCTTAATGTCCCAAAACGTAACGTCATGTGTTATTCCTTCAACAAATATACAATATATTCTGATTGCAAGGTAAATAATATTATTATTGAAATACCAGAAACCATATCTCTTTTAGAGGTCGTTTCCAAACCCATCCGTATGTGTGAATTTATAGGCATTACAGAGGTCTTTGCTAATACTGAAACTTATATACAGTATGCGCCAAAAGTATGGAATAAATTCAATAAAAACGAAACTATTATTTTTTGGGAAAAATCCTCGAACAGGTCGATTTTTTATTTAAAAATACATATTTTAGCGTAACATGCGATTTTCAAATGTCATTTGTTTTCGAGTAATGACGTCATCGATTTTTTTTTAAATGGCAACACCATATTTTTTTCCTTAATTCTGAAAGATCGTTTAATTCTCTATCAGACAGTACAAAAATTTTTCCCTCTTACATAGGAAAGTTTTCGAGTAAATGACGATTGAATGTTAGAAAACGTAAATTTTATCCAGAAAAAAGTAACAATTCTGAGGTATGTAAAATAAAATACAATTGATTAAATTTTATACTTAAATTAATAAAAATAAAAATAATAAATCTTTTGCATTAGATGGAATATTTGCTTGGTAAGCAACTTCCTTCTTTAAAAATTCAACCTGTTTTATCATTTCAAATGCGTCATTACTTTTACTCTTGATCCTGTTACAAAGAAGTTCAATTACACCTGAGTCATTATTGTAAGCAGATAAGTACAGAGGGGTTCTACCATCGTTGTTTTTAGCCTCGATATTAGCACCTCTATCAAGAAGAAGATTAATTATGTATTGCTTGGCTTCTTCAACAGCCAAATACAGGGGTGTCTTACCCTCCTTACTTATAATTACAATTAATATTTTAATGCACCTTTATCTATAAAAAAGCTAACCATAATGAACAGCATAGTGCAAAAGCGCCCAACTATCACTGTTGCAACTAGTACTCTCTAAAGCTTAATATTATGTTCGAATTGCCATCCACTTCTTGACAATGCGCAAGTCTGTGAAGAAATTCTTCTTACACATTATGAATGATTTCTGGGGTAACTCTGCGTATTTCGTCCCGAATGCGATTTTGAAGTTCTTCTAAATTACGTGGTTTATTAATGTACACTTTTGACTTCAAGTAATCCCCATAAAAAATAGTCAAGAGGTGTAAGATCTGGCGATCTTGCAGGCCATTCTATCGGTCCGCGTCTGCCGATCCACCTCCCAGGAAAACAGTTGTCCAAAAAATCTCGTACAGGGCGCGCATAGTGCGGAGGTGCACCATCTTGCTGAAACCATATGGTATCTCAGGAATGTCAGGGTCATTATCGGTAGGAAATGTTACTGCAAGGGCTGGAACAAGGGCATTTTCTAGAAACTCTAAATATCTTTGTCCTGTAAGGGTTCCTTCAAAGAAAAAAGGCCCTACTATTCTGTCGTCACCTATTCCAGCCCACATATTTCATTTCTGAGGGTGTTGGGTATGTGCCTCTGCCATCCAATGAGGATTTTCCCGACTCCAATATCTGCAAGTTTGACGGTTTGCTGTACCATTCAGACAAAATGTGTAAGCGGCGATCGGGATCATCTTCATTGAGTTCATGCACAAGTTGAATTTTGTAGGGACGATATTTTTCCTTCCTCAAGATACGTAGCACTGTGCTCTGACTAGTGTCATTGTTTAATGCAACCAATCGTGAAGAATTATGAGGATTATCCACCATACTTATCAAAATGTTCTGTTTCTGATTTTCATTAATGCTTGGACGTCCAGGTTTTGGAATATTTGCAACATTGCCAGTTTCTCTAAATTTAGACTCTACCTTACTGACTGTTGATTGACTGATAGGGCGATCTGGATATTTTTCATTAAATAAATCGCAAACTTCCTGCTGAGTTCTAGTCATATTCCCGCATCCGATAAGAATTAAAATTTCAATTCTTTGCGTAACAGTTAAATGTGCCATAATACTTTAAATTGAATAATAATTTCTATGTCGCTTACAATATTTATTAGAAAGTCGGTGTGACAATGACACTTTGCAAAGATTTGCGCCTACGTGATCCATAAAAGAACTATGGAATTCGAAAAACTAAACTTGATAACGTTTTGGTTTATTTGATTTACTTTTTCTAACATTCAATCGTCATTTACTCGAAAACTTTCCTATGTAAGAGGGCAAAATTTTAGTACTGTCTGATAGAGAATTAAACGATCTTTCAGAATCAAGGAAAAAAATATAGTGTTGCCATTTAAAAAAAAAATCGATGACGTCATTACTCGAAAACAAATGACATTTGAAAACCGCATTTTACGCTAAAATATGTATTTTTTAAATTAAAAATCGACCTGTTCGAGGATTTTTCCCAAAAAATAATTGTTTCGTTTTTATTGAATTTATTCCATACTTTTGGCGCATACTGTATATTACACTACGCTTATTTGAGGTCAAAGTTAGAGTATGTCTCAGTAGTTTGGAATCCTGACTATCAAATCCAATTTATTAAATTAGAAACTGTTCAAAAACGCTTCCTCAAACTATTGTATTTAAAGCAGATGGCATTTACCCTGACATTGGTATACCTCTTGATTCTGTACTTCAGAAACATAGTTTTAAAAGCTTAAGTGTTCATAGACAGTGTTATTCAACTATACTCCAGTACCTCAAACTAATATGTTAATTAAATCTCTTTTATTTCAGTGTTGCACTAACCATCATTTAATAAGTAGCTTGATATATTTAACACAACTACTGCCCATTTGAGAAAAGTGCTTTTCGGTTAGTTTTACTTCTCTAGTCTCTATAATGATGAAACATATTAAACGATGGTCTAATCGTTAACAAGCTTAAAATGCAGCGTAATTCAAGCCTATCATAATATGAAGCCGTAGACACGCTACTTGAGTAATTAGCTTCCTTTTCCTGGCCATTGTTTTAGTCGAGAGAGCATCTCGTAAACATAGCTGGTACAGGCTAATGAATGGAATGTTTTAACAGAAAGAAGACGGCTTTGATCGCCAACCAAGTGAATAACGAATCAATGAAGTCTTCCGGAATTTACTACGGACAAATATTTGATCCACATTGTTAAGGGATAACTAAGTAGTCTGGCCTATTGTACCTGTAGTAAGATCAGGCATATAGTTCACAAAATCGATATAGGTCCTTTTATGTATTTGCTGTTGACACAATTGCATAATTTTTTTTTTCAGTGTCAATCTGATTCAAAAATTGTTGATGTTGGAGAACTAAAAGATGACAAGCTAGCAATAATACATGTGTCGATATGATTATTTGTATTTGCGTTGAATTCGAAACATACAGCTGTTGGCAATAGGCTTGTTCTGTGATTTTTTTTATATAGTTGTTATGCGTTTTTGTATAGTACTTGATATTCTTATTATGTCCTTAAAATTTCATGTGATTAATGTGTTGCATATTCGAATTATTTTCATGTTTTGGCGTGATAATTGTTGTTCATGTGTTTGTCCCCGTTACGTTTTGGTTGTTATTTAAGTGCTGTTGAGAATACATATGTTCATGTTAAATTTCAAATTATGTTACGTTGTAATCACCGATAATTATGTGAGAATAGTTTATATTTGTAGTACAAGTAGCCATTTGAAATCAAAAAGAAACTGGCGAATCTATTACTTTCCATAGGGTCCCAAAATAACCTTAACTAAGCAAAGAGCGGGATGGAAGGTGTTAAAGTGCAATCGAAAAGATATTTTTTATCCAAATAACCTAAGAATTTGCAGTAAGGACTGATATAGAAGAATTAAAATATATATTCGGGGTAAGAATTCAGACTTTTTCTTTAGTTTTATTGGGTTTTTGCCACACTTCTGAAAAATAATAAAAATTAATTAAATAAGCCCTTGCGCCAAATGGAACAGTCAAGGGTTATTTTTGAAACTAAGTTTGCCTAACCAAAAAATCTCACACTGAAAAAAGCAGATAAGTAAAAAATAACAAAAATCACATCACTATCGCGCACTTCCGTAATATTGACGTTTCGAAAAACTTTCTGTTTTCGTTTTCAAAATAGTAGTAAAATATTAAACGTTTTTACTAATTGATTCTAATTTTCTAAAATTTTTGGAAATATTAAGCCCATACCTTATGTTAAGATATTGTCTGAAGTTATTTATTTGTGGCATAATTTTAGTTTTTCTTTAGTTTTATTGGGTTTTTGCCACACTTCTGAAAAATAATAAAAATTAATTAAATAAGCCCTTGCGCCAAATGGAACAGTCCGTTTTTCGAAACGTCAATATTACGGAAGTGCGCGATAGTGATGTGATTTTTGTTATTTTTTACTTATCTGCTTTTTTCAGTGTGAGATTTTTTGGTTAGGCAAACTTAGTTTCAAAAATAACCCTTGACTGTTCCATTTGGCGCAAGGGCTTATTTAATTAATTTTTATTATTTTTCAGAAGTGTGGCAAAAACCCAATAAAACTAAAGAAAAACTAAAATTATGCCACAAATAAATAGCTTCAGACAAGAATTCAGACGTCTTACGTCATGGCTGACGTTACGCAATTAATTTTTCTATTTTCAACGTAATTTTCGATATTTCGTCACATTAAAAACAATAATTTTTTGCAATTTAGTGCAGTATATGTACTCGTATAATGCAAACTTTTAGTGGAGTATATAGTTTTATTAATTTCAATTGCAGTTTCTTGAATATTTTAATGAAAATATAATGAATTATTCATTTGTTCGTATGACGTCATCTGAATTCTTGCGGCGAGTATACAGTGTTTCAAAACAAAAGCGACAAATGTCAAGAGGGTGATTCTTTGTTGAAAATAAAAGGTAGTTTGTTATATAAACGTTGGGTCACACAAGTCAACCATTAGGGAGATATCACGTTGCAAAGATGGCGGGAAAAAGAGTGTTTTTATTGTTTTTCTCGGAAATGAAAAGTGTGGGAATGGTAAAATTTTGTGGAAGTGTTACCATCAGCAAAAGACACTTGTGACATATTTTTTCACTTTTTGAAAATAATTAGAAAGGGTTGAAATAAACTATCCCTTTCAGTTTTTTAACTATACTTTCAAAAAATTTCCTTCGACCTAGAAAAAATAAATTAGGTTAAGCCGATTCATTTAGAAACTTTTCTCTCTCTTATATTTGTTTGATAAAATTAAGGCCCGGCGCAAAATGAGACGCAGCTTGGTGAGGTGACGCAGCGTGAGTCACGGCGAGTTTTTGTGAATCTAAGTAATAATACGAGGGTTGCCCGTAATTTAAAGTCTCCAATATTTTTTCAAATAGTAAACATCTTTTTATTGCAAAACTAAGTACATACTCTAAAAGCTTGGACTTTTAGCTATTTCTCAACGTAGTCCCCATCCCCATCAATGAATTTTTGGAGTCGTTCTGGGAGCTTTTTCATACCCGCATCGTACCACTCTCCCGCCGACTCACGCAGGAAGGTATCGACGGCTGCCTTCAGCTCTTCGTCGCTGGAGAATTTCATTCCTCCTAAGTGTGGTTTCAGGTTGGGAAACAAATAGTAGTCACTAGGGTCCAAATCAGGGCTGTAAGGAGGATGGTCTATGATTTCCACAAGCAAATGCTCCTCAAATTTCGTCACTGACTCGTCCGAAACTGATGAACGCCCGCGGCCGGCCTCGTCATGCACGTTTGTACGACCGGCTGCGAACTCTCTACACCACATTTTTTGTGTCCATACACTTTTTTCCATACACATCGGTCATCTGACGATGAATTTCAATAGAAAGTGACCCCTTAAACCACAAAAATCTAATCACCGAACGCAATTCACACTTGGCAGGAGTGTCGATATTTCCTTCCATCGTTAACGGCTGCTAAGCCAAGACCACTGATGTTAACCTTTTAAAATTTGTCTCCCTACGACGAAGTATGAAATTCCCCTACTTTACTATAAATTTTCCTACGCTACCTTCCCAAGCCATAGACCAAGCCCAAGTTAGAAATGTTAAAATTCTCTATAAAAGATAAAGCGCTGTTGGCATATTATTGTTAACAAACGAATATGAGAAATGATCCATAAAATCTTATTTGCTCTTAAATGGTAAAATAGTAAATATTTGCGAAACTTATTATTTTGTTAAAGTTCTTTTTCCCCAATCTGTGTCTCATTTTGCGCCGGGTCTTACTGTTTCGACGTTAAAAAATAAAATTGCACGTTGGGAAGAATCAGTTTTACTACACCCATTATTAGGAAAAACTCTAGTTGGCTGCTGTCAATTTCCGGATGTTTCCATTGTTGCTTTGACAGATAGCAAATGGTTTGAACTATTTTAAAATTTTCAGAGTGGTTTACGGAATAATGTGCTTTTCGTTGTGTGATGTGTTTGATTGCGGAGTACATTAGGATTCAGTACTAAGTTAATACAACAAAAATGGTTATTTTCACAAATGCAGAAATGACAGACATGCACTTTATGTAGATATTTTATTTACAAACATTTTTGACATTAACTTACCTTACATCGGATCAAGTGTGATTTAAATATGTTAGTAATTAAGAAGCCAACTAATTATTTAGACTAAACAACAACATAACAATTTCGTACAGAGAAGTAAATTAATTGTTATAATAAGTATTCAAAATACCTACCTTGCCATGTGATACATGCATTTATCCTGCGTAACATTGACTCTCTAATGCGCTGAAATATGCTTAGATTATTCCGTATAACATTACATGAAGCAATTATGCGGTTGTCAAGTCTTCTACATCCTGCACTGGGGTAGTGTATACCAGTCATTTGAGATATCCCCAGATACAAAAATCTAAAGGATTTAAATCTGAGGATCCATGTGGCCAAAATTGAGGTCCACCTTTTCCTATCCAGTGGTTTTCATACGTGCGATTTAAGTAAATACTATATATATGCAGCTATAAATACGTGTCATGTGCTGTATACAGCTAATTCATTAGGTTAATCATTTTGAAACTGCTCAGTGAAGACCGTTCCATCAAGTTGGTCATTACGTAGCCTCTCCAAAATACCACACAAAAAGGAGATACTTAGTAGGCAGTAAGCCACAATAAAACATGTATAGTCACCAGAAATTTCAGTTACCAATGCAATTTAAAATTATTTAAGCCATTAAAAGTAGCATTGTGTATTAAAGCTATAGTAATTATGACTCTAAAGCAGCTTGTATCAAACCGTAACTTTCTTCAGAAGCAATTCTTAACAGAGAATGCCTTCTTTGTTCCACCACATGCACAATATCTGCTTACAAAGATGTGCACCACCTCTTGCTTGAGAGTTTTGTTTATGTTAGGGTTAAACCATTATTTTCTATTCTTGCTGGTCATGCTGGTCAGATAAAAATGATCGATGTTACTGACGAATTTGTAAAAAAACACATGCATCGACACATTGGTCTGTAATATTTTCACTTAAGCTATATGGCACTCACTCATACAAATTTATGTAATCAAGTATCTATCCTGGTCACAATCCTCCTCAGTTCGCGAGTTGACTGAAGTGGATCATAATGAATTAAACCGTTCAAAAGATCCTCTTTGGAGAAATGAAATCATTTATTTCTAAGTTGAATTTTCTTCACGAAGAGTACAAGTGGTTCAAGTGATTTCCAACACCTTAACTTCTCTATTGAATTCAAAAATTATTTGCTTTTGGTGTGATTAATGGAATTTGAGATAAACGTCGCTATATATTACATTTACTTATAATTTTATTTTAAATAGGCTAATTCATACAATTTAATTGCATTCCTTATTCATGTTTTCCATAACTACATTATATTAAAACACCACCCAATAACTGATAGCATATTTCAAATATGAACTACACGCATTATTGCAGTTCCATGTTACTCCACGTTTCAAATAAATGCCTGTTTATTTTGTTTTCATAAACTAAAAACTAATTATTTCACTGCCATCTAAATAAATATTTATTATTTTTGTTAATTCTGCAGCAAATGTTATTGAAACTGCTTCGTCGGCCACATTTAATTTTTCACCGCATATGTCGAAAATGAAATGCAACATAATAACTGCAAAATGAAATCAAAATCGCTGTATATAAAATGCGTGAGATTTGTTTTAAAGTACCCATTTCTTATTTTATAGCATTTTTGAATTTACATACACCTGGATCGGTCAGTGGTCGCGTGGTTTAAGGTGTCAATACTTAAATTGAAGTGACTAGATCGCTGTGGGTTCGACCCCCGCAGCCGGTAGATTGTATATTAACTATATTCCCGGAGAGGATTCGTACTCTCTCTGTGGGTATGGCAGGATAGAAGAATGTTGGCTTGGGTCAATGTGAGAGATTGATACCGGTTGACGTTTGACTAATGAGGTTTTGCAGGTTTCCCGCATTCCTGCACTGAATGGTGGTTAGGGTCTACCAACGTAAGTCGTTCCTGGGCGCAAATGCGTCCTGCCTAATAATAATACATGGGAGCTGGGCTAATCCTCGTGATTGCAATGAGGGGTAGAGATGTTATTATTATTATTTAATTAATTTACATACATTTTTACTTATTGGGTTGTCAATTTCCAAATGGTTTATTATTTAATTGATACATAGTGATTTTCCTGGTTGTTATGCCGTGACCTCGGTAATTTGTTGGTGCCAGAAACATAATTAAAGTGCACACTCCTAACATTAGCCGGGATTCTTTTACCTGCCCTGGTTGTTCTTGGGTTAGGTTCTGTGGGACAGACCCGCTATCGGTATCTCTGGACCCGCCCATATATTGATTTCGGCTGCTATTGTCCGAGGAACGATTCCGACCGTAGTAATCGTAGTAACAACAATAGCAGCCGAAATCAATATAGGGGCGGGTCCAGAGATACCAATAGCAGTTCTGTCCCTTCAGAGCCTAACCCGAGAACAACAGGGCAGATAAAAGAATCCCGGCTAATGCTAGGGGTATGCATTTTAATTCTGTTTCTGGCAGCTACCAGTTACCGATTTCACGGCATAATAACCCGGAAAATTACTACGTATCAAATGATAGCACCGATCGTGAAAGCCTAAAAACCACTATGGTTTATTATTTATTTTATTAAAACTAATTTGTAGTTCACCTCCATAATTAATGCACAATTAATGCCTCTAGGACCCGGCTTTGATTATCCAACCTAACCAATTCGTCTTGGAGTAAGTAATTAAGTAACATATTATACAATTCACTGCAAAATTTAAAAATACTCTATTAAATAATATTACATAATTGTGAAAATTGTATCCATAAAAATGATTGTATAACATATGTTGCGTATAAGCCAGAAAACATGATATTCTCAAAGAAAGACTAGAAACTTTCTTTACAATTGCACCAATTAGCGTTGCTTTCAGTGATTGGTTATTTAAATTGGTATTTTAAAGCTGAACAAAATTATTTTGTTCAGCTTCAAGAAATCATGTTTTTGATTAAATACTGCTACTACTAAGTATTATGTTTATTTATTTTAACAACATAATTGTTTTAGCCGATAGATATTGAAACTCAAAGCAAGAATTTCTACATCTTTTTAATTCAATATAGATTTATAATAATAATTTGGATTTGTCATGTCAAACATTGCATATACTGTTAATTTGATTCAAATGTATAATGGAACTGAGCATTTCTTATTTACATTTGAATAAATATTATGCTGAGAACCAAAAGAAATATTTTGGTAAATTATGAAATGACCTATATTAAATATATATTAATTAAATTACATACAAAGGGTGTCTTGCAAGTCGTTACAATAATTTTAGGAGATGAAAGTATACTTGATTTTGAGTCGATTGAAAAAAAAAATACCTAAATACTAAGTGTTACAATGATTGTGATTTATTTTTTTAATATATTTTAATTTAACTGTACTTTTCTACAATTATTGACGTGTAGAAGAAAAACAAACGTTTTTATAATAAATATTTCTATACATCTTTTTTATTAAGAATGAATGTATTAATTAAATTATTTAATCAATAAAATCGAAAGTGGCTTTGTTACTTACCTAGAACCTCATAAACATGAGTAAGCTAAATATTTATTTCCGAAAAAAAAATTAAGGAAAAAAATAGGATACAGGGTGTTAAAACACTGTTTCGCTTTATTCACACCGACATTATTTGATGGCAACCTAAAGCTGCCTAGTCTCTGAAAATTTCACTATGTTTCCTTTACCCAAAAAAGTTATAAAAATTGCTTTTGCACATTTTAAGGTCTATAACTTGAAAATGGCGCGTTTGAGAGGTTATGTTTTTAGGGTTTTTAGTTACCTAAAGTTTGTAACATACTTTACGGGACATCCACTTTAAACGGCCATTAGTATGTAATTATACCAGACTTCCAAAATTGTAGAGAGTGACTAATGTTATAAACCTGCTCACAATTTATAGCAGTCAACACAAAGAAATGTACATGCAGCTCTTATATTTTTTCTACAAAATCGTGTGTCGAATATTTCTGAGAGCATACCCGATTACACGCATGCGCTGCGTTAGTACACGTTAGTACGCATGCGCTGCTGGCATTTTATTGGCTGCGACAAATTGTCGGTTCCAGCTGTTTCATTTCCAAGGCTATCATGGGCGGGTATATCATTCTGGCGAGCAAAATTTCGGGTATATCTTTTCGTTAATTTAATTATGAATGTAATTAATTTTATTAGTGATTTGATCGAAATGAAGAATATCGGATGATGACATGTATGAAGAGTTTAGTGCATGACGTCAAAATATGAGTGTAAGTGATGTTGAAATATATATTTCATTAACAAAATTGTACGTGAATAGCATATGTGTGAAAATAAAAAAGTGGTAAAGAAGTACAACTGTGAAACGGAAAGTGATGGAAACTCGCGGAAGGAAGATTGTATTTTAAAATGAGTTTTCCAAAAAAAAAATCTATTGCTATATCTTACAAGATGAAACTTAGTCCATATAAATGAAATCGAAAAGAGTATACTGATAGAAAGGACGAAATAGTGATATGGTGAAGAAACTATTTAGAATAAATATTAAAAAATAAGAATCTGGATGGAAGGATATACTAAATTTTGACAAAACATGGACGTATGAATGCCATACGGAAAGCGGTACGATATGATTATAATAAGTGTTAATGTGTGACCGTTATAGTGACAGTGCTAGTAACTAATAGTAATAGTAAATAGTATGTATTCTAAAGTCTTTTGTCCTTTTGAATGCGGAATTCGCAAATATTTGCACGATTTATTTAATGGTGGAAAAACAAATTTTGTCAACTACCTATAACATGTTCTATCATTTTCATCGTTAAACTGCCATGGTAGATTATCAGAAGTTAAAAAAATATATTAACACCACATAATAAAAAGAGGCAATAATATTTGTAGTGTTTGACAGTTTCGCAAATTGCAATTGTCAAAAGTTAAGATTTTCCCGCCATAAATAATTAAAACAGAAGTTGCAAATTCGTGCAAAAATCCGTGAATTTCGCGTCCATTAGGACAAGGCTTAAGTGTGATATTTGCGAAGTGCGCATCAGGTAGGTGTAAGCGGGTGATAGTGGCCAATCGCCGTCCATAAGGACGGCATTTTAATTTGTAGAGAGAATGACACAGGTGGCACATTTAAAATAAATTGTTAATGTGCGAGGTTCAGCCGACGTCAACTTATTTTTGATAATTTTCTGTGCTTTAACTCTTCTCAAATGGCACGCTTAGGTAATTATACTACCCGTATCTTCCGTACTCATATCTGTGTTGTGCATTAGTCACTCTCTATTATTTTCGACCTTAGGCAATTGAAAATATAAGATAAAAACTTTAAATTTTGAAATAAATAAATTATTTTTACCATCTAGCGCCTCGAAATTGGTAAAAACTGTTATATCACTGTTTCTACTCTAAAAATAATGGATGTCATGTAATGCAATTATTTTTGTCATCTTTGTATATTTTTTATATCTGATCGCATTCAAATTTAGTACGCCTATGAAATGTTGCTCCCCGCACGCTTCGCCCGTCGCGCTTGTCAACAAGCTAGTGATTAATCACTGTCCACAATTTCGTTCGCAGTACAGTAACAACAACAGCTAGTAACAACTGGAACATAGATTTAAGGCAGCACATCTATCTTAAATATTTTCGCTTTGTCACTGATTAAAATATTTCATTACATCTAGCTACATATATTTTTTTTAAATACGCAAGTTACTAAGCGAGTAATATATTCAATTGTGAAATACTTTTGCCTTTTATTAACGATAGCGACTTAAAATTCTGTCAAGTTGATTTATAGCTTGTCATCTGCATAGTCTAATATACCGTGATTGTGGGGCGTATAGGTATAGAGTTTTTCGTAAGATTAAATTGGTTTGTCATATTTGAGTTCCGTTCGAAATTAATTTCAGAACGAAAATATGTTTTTGTTTGGCTTTTAAGATTAGTCACGCGTAAGTAAGTTCTTTATACAAAAGTTAATTAACTGATTTTTGAAAAAGTTGTAGGTGTAGGTAGCGGAACGAAAGTATTGTATACAGTCTCCTCATTTTTTCATTCTTATCTTTGAGAAATGATCAGGGACACACTGTAGAATGTCTGTAATATAAATAGCGTAGGTACTTTTAGTATATGATGGTATAGGTCAAAATAAACAAAATGTAATTCGATCTATTTACGTTTATATAAATAATGTTTTGTCTGTAATTCCAGCTTTATTCTTATCCAATGCTACCACAGACACATTTAATTTTTTTTTATAAATTTAATGTTTATGCAGTTGCGGCATATTAAAACGACTTTATTTACATACTGTAACAAATAATACATTATTTTTTTGCTACTATTCTTACATCAATGCAGGTTTGTTAGGAAATTTTGATTATCAATATACAACAACAAAATATTAATACAATATACTTAATTTTTACAATTAATATTGCAATTCTTTAAACCAGTGGAGTTGAGACAGATACCACTTCCGATTGGAATGGATACTTATTCCAAAACGTTAAAAACAATGTTTCTAACGATTTAAATTTCAGTAGAAGAAATTTGTAACTTATCTTTTGATTCATTCTGTTAGCTATTACTACCTCAGGGCGACCAAAAGTATCAAATGCAGAAACTTTACTTAATATACAGTATGCGCCAAAAGTATGGAATAAATTCAATAAAAACGAAACAATTATTTTTTGGGAAAAATCCTCGAACAGGTCGATTTTAATTTAAAATATTTTAGCGTAAAATGCGATTTTCAAATGTCATTTGTTTTCGAGTAATGACGTCATCGATTTTTTTTTAAATGGCAACACCATATTTTTTTCCTTGATTCTGAAAGATCGTTTAATTCTCTATCAAACAGTACTAAAATTTAGCCCTCTTATATAGGAAAGTTTTCGAGTAAATGACGATTGAATGTTAGAAAACTTAAATCAATCAAAATTAACAAAAACGTTATCAAGTTTAGTTTTTCGAATTCCATAGTTCTTTTATGGATCACGTAGGTGAAAATCTTTGCAAAGTGTCATTGTCATACCGACTTTCTAATAAGTATTGTAAGCGACATAGAAATTATTATTCAATTTAAAGTATTATGGCACATTTAACTGTTACTCAAAGAATTGAAATTTTAATTCTTATCGGATGCGAGAATATGACTAGAACTCATCAGGAAGTTTGCGATTTATTTAATGAAAAATATCCAGATCGCCCTATCAGCCAATCAACAGTCAGTAAGGTAGAGTCTAAATTTAGAGAAACTGGCAATGTTGTAAATATTCCAAAACCTGGACGTCCAAGCATTAATGAAAATCAGAAATAGAATATTTTGATAAGTATGGTGGATAATCCTCATAATTATTCACGATTGGTTGCATTAAACAATGACACTAGTCAGAGCACAGTGCTACGTATCTTGCGGAAGGAAAAATATTATCCCTACAAAATTCAACTTGTGCAGGAACTCAATGAAGATGATCCCGATCGCCGCTTACACTTTTGCGAAATTCTAATGGATTTATGTCAAGGAAATAGAAATTTACACCGGCAAATACTTTTTCAGATGAGGCCACATTTTGTCTGAATGGTACAGCAAACCGTCAAACTTGCAGATATTGGAGTCGGGAAAATCCTCATTGGATATTTAGAGTTTCTAGAAAATGACATTGTTCCAGCTCTAGCAGTAATTTTTCCTAACGATAATGACCCTGACATTACTGACGATATCATATGGTTTCAGCAAGACGGTGCACCTCCGCACTATGCGCGCCCTGTACGAGATTTTTTGGACAACTCTTTTCCTGGGAGGTGAATCGGCAGACGCGAACCGATGGAGTAGCCTGCAAGATCGCCAGATCTTACACCTCTTGACTATTTTTTATAGGGATACTTGAAGTCAAAAGTGTACATTAATAAACCACGTAATTTAGAAGAACTTCTAAATCGCATTCGGGCAAGAAGAATTTCTTCACAGACTTGTGCATTGTCAAGAAGTTGGTGGATGGCAATTCGAACATTTAATTTAAGTATAAAATTTAATCAATTGTATTTTATTTTACATACCTCAGAATTGTTACTTTTTATGGATAAAATTTACGTTTTCTAACAGGGCTAAAAAAAGGGTGTAAAATATTTCAGGAGGTAATAGTATGAACCAAAATATGCAGAAAAGTATTAATAAACATGGGTCCGCAAAGTAACTGTTGCGGAGATATGGACCACTATTCGTTTTTCAAAATTTTATTTTATTAGGAATAAACCGACAGAGGAAGCTTTTAACAAATAAAAAACAAAGTTACAGAAGATGTTCAAAGTGCCCTCCGTCCATTTCTAAGCAGGCACGACATCTTCGTCTCAACGATATTCGAACTCTTTCGAAAACACCTTCTCGGGTTTGGATTTCTTGACACTTTTGATTAATCCGCAGCTGCAGCTCTTCCAGGCTATTTGCAGGAGTACCATACACTAATGTCTTCAAATATTCCCAAACAAAGAAATCTAGAGGGTTCAGATCAGGCGATCTTGGAGGCCATAAACAGGTCCGGCCCTTCCTACCCATCTATGTGGAAAAGTTTGGTGTAAATGCTCTCTAACGGCCATGGAAAAATGAGCTGGAGCACCATCATGCTGGAACCACATTTGTTGCCTCTGATTCAAAGGAATGTCTTCCAAAAACTTATACAGTGCGTTCTGCAGAAAGTTGAGGTAAGCAGCGCCTGTTAATCGGTTTGGTAAAAGAACAGGACCTAGAAACTTGTCACCTACAATACCCATCCAAATGTTTAATCAAAAACGTGCCTGATCAGCCCAAATATACGTATTGTGAAAATTAAACACTCCATTTCTTGCGAATCCGGCCTCATCAGTAAAAAAATGTTTGCAAGAAAACGAGAGTCTTCAGCATCATGACGTAGAAACCAGCGGCAAAAAACCAAACATGCCTGATGATCATTTATTGGATTTAAGGCCTGTACTCGTTGCACATGGTATGGATAAAGCAGTTGCTCGTGAAGGATTCTCCAAACAAGAGGACCACTAATTCCTACCTCGGCTGATATTCTCCGCACACTCGTACCTGGATTCTGCTCTACCAGTGCTAGAATTTCTTCTTCTGGTCTAGGAGTGGATACCGACCTTGGTCTTCCAGATAAATGAAACTGTTTGCTCAAGGAACCGGGATCACGCAATCTTTGGTGAACAGCAACATAAAGACGTCGCGCTTCCGTAGCGTTGCCATTAGCACGACCATACATGAAATGCATGTCTGTTAATTTTGCGTTAGAGTAACCAGCCATAGCGAAAGAAAACTTGTGCACTGAGAACAACTGTCAAATACATACTGTTTATTTCACTAAACATCAACCAATTATTATAAGAAAATACACAATATGGCTACGTCTAAAGACTCACTTTATAGGTATATATTCACCACCAAAGTTTCAAAGTATTCGGATATCAGGTGAGCGAAATACCAGGATGGATCCATTAAAAGTGGGACACATTGTATATAAACTCACCGGCAAAAAAAAACCGGCAATTAAGAACTAGCCCCAATTTTAAAGTTGGCTTTCTCGCAAACCGCTCATTTGTATAAATATCTATTATTAAATTTTTAATAGATATTTAATAATTAAATTCTGTTACATATATTGACCATATGGCGCGGTCACTCTGTATAAAATGGTTTTAAACATGTAGAGTGTTGATATTTAGATCAAAGTATGCTTCGTTGAAATGAAAATAAACTGTTTGCTGTTATTCTGTTTCTTCAAATAAGAGTTTAATACAAGAAATATTTAATTCTTCCATTCATGTTTTTCCCCAAATTTAATATGTTATTCTCAGTATTTTGCTTTTATGAGTTTCAGTGTCAAGTCAAGTGTCTTTTATATTGCTCTTATTATTACGAACGAGAACACATACGTAGGCGTATGAGGTCAGTGGATAAATTAAGTAAAACTCATCGGGTCCTTATAGCCAAGAAGACTTATATAACCGGGAAATGAATTGAATTATATAGACGATTTATCTCAAATTGAATCGGATGATGATAATGGCAATCCGTTTGCCGCAGATACTCTACGAAAAGCGAGAAGTGCTCAGTAAATTGGAAGTCTGTCCCAGTGATATATTTTATCCAAAAAATGTACCTAAAAACCATTTTTGATTTCCTTTTCACTTTCTCTTCTATAGTTGCATTCAAATTCTTCTACATTTTTTTACTTTCAGACTATCATGATAAATTTTGATAAATAATTCAGTAACGCCAATAGCATTTTTGTCTTACTTGTGTGTGTAAATGTGTATACAATCCTTGAGTATTTACACCAAGAGAGTCAATCCTTAATAAAGACCTAAATAGTTATCATAATTCCTGTTAGATGTCGTACTGTGTAACAATACACATTTATTCAAACGAAGGAAATAAAGCGCTACTATTTTAATCTGCAAAAAACTGTGAAGGCGTTTCGAGGGCGTGGCCGCGTGACCCTTTTTCATATACCTGCCTAAATAATAAGATTGTGGCAATATATGTATATTCAAACCACAGATCATAAAGTTTGAAACATAAGCAGTTTATTTTATTGCGTTAGAGAAGTATGAATATGAACTGTAAATTAATTTAAAAAAAAAAAACAGAAAAATAAGATTGTTAAAAGTTTTCAGCGATATGCCAAAATTTACATTTTCTGTTTTATTTACTTTAACCATATTAAGATAATTCAAATGAATTCGACATACCTACTTCTATAAAGAGACATATAGAACTGCAGATTATCGTGTGGGTTTCTCTTACTGCATAAGATGCATTATTATTTTGCGAAAAATTCATTAGTAAAAATTCTAAAACACCAAGTATCTTTTTCAATGTTCGATCTAAGTATAATTTTGTGATGGTGTGAAATAAATATTATTTTGTAGTCTTTTTGAAGAGTAATTTTTAAATTAAAATTAAATTTAAATTAATTTAAAAATTCAAATAATTTAACATTTGCGCATGCAAATTTAAATAATTTTACATGCGCTAATGTTTTTAGTAAAAATAATTTGTGAACTTTACAGGCCTCATCAGAAAAGAATGTGTTTCATGTGTGAACCATTAATGATGTGCCAGAGTAGGAATGACAGTTTTGGAGCAAAATGTGAAGATATATGCCTTACTAAAATGTTGCTGTGGAAAAAGATACAGGTTTACATATTTTTTTTCATTTTTTTTTTAATAATTAGGATCGCTCAACCGATTGTCATCAAATTTGGTAGGGAAACATATTTTAAGAAAAGCAATCATAATTTATGTAGTAGGTACCTATTAAAACAGATATTGCCAGATGATGACAATTTCTATCTTATTTTTTGTTAACGAAATTTCTACCGTTTTCCAGAAAACTGATCTAAAACAACCAAATGTATTTTTCGACGTGAGGAAATCTCTTAGGAGCATTAGAAAATTGCCATATTGAAAATGTTCTGTAATTAGCTGTAATAATTAGTTTAATTAATTAAGACATGTAGAAGTAGGGAGAGTTTGCTCAAGGGCTAAGTTGTTTTTACTGCTCTGTTGTTATTTTTGTCCATAAAAGTAAATATGTAGATAATTTTTTTTTCAAATATGAGTTTTTTCCAAAGTTACTCTGGACATTTAAAAAAAGTAAACGACTCATTGATACCTACAAATTTTTTTGAATTAAATTTCAATCAGTTGAGAGATACTTGCGTTAATACAAAAGAAGAAAACAATATTTCAACTTTGACACCTTGTATCTTTTTCCACAGAAATATTTTAGCTATATCTTCATATTTCGTCCCAATGATGTTACTCCTCTTCTATGCCCCCTTATTAATGGCCCACCCTGTATTTTATTGACACGTATTGAATGACTTCTTCACTTGAGTTTACCAAAGCTGGAGGAGTATGATAAAAGTGTTATCTGGCGGTTAATATATTTTAAGCTTTGACTTTCATTGATACGCGAAAGTGAATATGAACTGGATAACTGCACTTCTGTATTTCTTTTTATTAAAAATCGTGATGAAATTACTATAATTACTTATCAGAATTCAAAATCTATCATTATAGTCGATTTTCGCCTTGCGCGGAAAAGTTTTATTCCTGGAATGTTTCATCTAGTTTTATTATATTTTAAAAATTAACATTTATTTGCTGCCTGCTTCCTCATGACTAACACATTCACTTAATAATAAAATAAACAGTAATCCTATCGAATGTCATTAAAGTTATGAATTTTAAGTACATACAAGCTTTTGAAATAACAATGACACTCTCTCAAAACAGTTTTTGAACTTCTCGAAGTTCTGAGTAGAAACTCATTAAATTTATATTGGTAAGTGAAACAACTAATTACTAATTTTAAAAGTTGAAAGCAGATTTCATTACAAATACATCAGCAGTTCAAAAGAAATAGCAAAATTGAATTTAAAGAGTGTCAATATTATTGCAAACGATTGTACATAACATAATATGTATGAACGAATCATCTTCGATGGGAGGAGCTTTCAAAATTATATATCCAAATTCATGTCATTTTAGTACCTAATATTGCGCCATCTATTAGCAAATAGCCCAAGAGTAAACGTTCTTTTTGAGATCGTTTCCCATTACGCGAGAGTTGGTTTCCCATTCAGGCCAACAAGGTCTCCCATTAGATTGACTAGTCTTAGTGTATATAGTCAAGGATACAATGTATCCCACTTTTCATGGAGCCACCCTGGTATCTCGCTCACCTGATATACGAATACTTTAAAACTTTGGTGGTGAATATATACCTATAAAGTGAGTCCTTAGACGTAGCCATATTTGATTATAGTTAAAGGCGTCCGATTCTAAGATGGAGAAAGGGGGTCGATTTTTTTAAAAAAGTATTAGCGATTTTTTTAGAAGAAGACTAGTAAGATATTCTTAATCAGCACCTTTAGAAACTCCCTTGTACAAGATTGCATCGTTGTGGGTTCGAAGGTGTTTGAGATATGGGTCGTCGAAAAACAATTTTTTTCAACTTGAAATAATTTGTATCTGTAAAATTGGCGCTCAAATAAAAAAATGTATTCTTTATTTTTTATTCAGAATAATGTATTGTACTGGTATGAAATGATGAACGCTTATTTCGATCTCATTACAGGAAGAAATGCAACAAATTGGTTTACTATCTATAACAATTTAGTAACAATAAATAAACAATTAGGTTATGTAATAATCAAACAAAATAGGTATTTCGCTTATAGTCAGCGGTCGAAATTGTAGACAGTGACTAACAGATAATATAAAAATACTATTACTATTAAGCGTATAATATTTTTATAAGAGATTACACATTATTTACCTCATTTACCTCACATTTACGGCACCGCGTTAAAGACTCAGTCAAACTGAAGCCCGATATATTCTCTATCTCTGTTTATTGCATTGTGGAAAACAATGTTTTGGTGTGTGTAAACCGTGAACGTTAGTACATGGCTTTGCCGAGGTTAGAACGCCAATAGAATATGCGTACGTTGGAGGATTTGGTGCTATTCGCCGGGTGTTATTTCTATAGTTATATTAAATTATAATTAACAAATAACAGTTAAAACGGATCAAAGTGCCAGTTCTAGTAAAAGGTCTGTTAGTAATCGACATAACCTATGTAACGGACAATTGGTAATAATAAAAAACGTATACGAAGGAATTCGAGCGCGAAACTCTAACATAAGTGCTAGTAAAGCTGTTGATATGTGTAGTTCGTTAACACAAGTGTCATTTTCTAGTGTATATCGTGCTACAAAAAAGAGTGTGGAAGTAAATCCAAAGAAGAAAAAAAATAAAAACACGAGGAAGGAAAATAACAGAAGTCGATGAGATTCTTCTTCAGAAATGAAACACCGGCGATAAAAAAAATTCAAGCTACGATAGCTGAAGATGAGGACATGCCTCAATTATCTGACAAAGTTCTAAGAAGAACAATGCATGACATGAGTTTTCGGTTTTTAAAACGAAATCGTAAAAGTATGCTCGTTGAAAAAGATGAAATTGTAGTATGGTGAAAAGAATATTTATCCACTACATGGATGAAACATGGGTAAACGAAGGTTATATGGTATCAAAAGTTTGGCAGGATGGTAACGTTCGAAGTAAAAGATAAGCATTTTTAGATGGATTTTCTACAGGATTAAAGGCGCCTTCTGGAAAAGGACGTAGGTTAATAATAACACATATTGGAAGCGATTCGGGATTTTTAGAAAATGATGCATTTTTTTAATCACGTAGGACGGGAGATTACCATGAAGATATGAATAGTGAAGTATTTGAAAAATGGTTTGAATCTATTTTATCATATCTAGAACCAGGAGCAGTTGTTGTGATGTGAAGAGTCGATAAGTTAAAGTTTTTTTTTTAATAAATAGTGAACATACAGTAATGGTGAAGTTTGTTATGATTCTGACGTAATGCGTACTAATTTAGTGAAAATGATAATATTCGTGTAAAACAATTACCTATGCCCAAGAGGGCATCGTTTTATAGGATATATTTACAATGTTGGTAAGAATCTTTTCAGTTTGTCTTGATTAAGTTTCTAAATTAACTTAGGTACACCGATATACAAGATAAAAACTTTAAATTTTGAAATATTTTTATTATTTTTATTATCTAACGTCCTGAAATTGGTAAAAACCGTTATATAACTGTTTCTACTCTAAAAATTATGGATATTATGTTATGCAATTATTTTTGTATATTTTTTATATCTGATCGCATTCAAATTTAGTACGCCTATGAAATGTTGCTCCCTGCACGCTTTGCCCGTCCCGCTTGTCTACAAGCTAGTCAACTATAACTATAAATGTAATTGTGGATACATGGCACAAGTTTTTTTTTCTATACTTAATCCGTAAGTGGTATTCAGTAATATTATTGTAATATTATTTGTTCCACCTACTAAAATTTTTAATACTTCCGTCTTTGCTTCCTGCAGCTAAATTAAACTGTAATTTATCTTTAACACGGATTTGATTGGTGTTTAGTGTAAGCAAGTAATATGAATATATTCCATATTCCATGACATATTCCAAGTTGCAGTATTATAAGAGCTTATGTATTTATTGATTGATAACCAATGTTAATTATGAGATACACACATTAGCCACTAATCAGAAATCAATTATGTACGAAGGAAGAGCAATGTCATCAATAAATATCGCACATGATACTCTATGACGGACTGCCGACCAGATAACAATGCAATATAAACCTCAATCATTAACAATAGTAAACGGTACCTACTTTATAGAACTTTGGAACTTTGCGGCAGGTATATAAGTCGAAACTGAAATTATTGTCTATTTTCAATTTATAAATTATGAGTCTATTCCTGATCTTTTATAATTCAGATTCTAATTACACATTTTTTAAATTAACATGGAAAACGTTTCGCTGATATAATCTGTAACATTCTAGCAGTGGATTGGGCCAACATATTCATAGAAACACTACCCCATTGAATGGTATGAGTATGGTATTTTGAGTGCTTCTCGTATCTTGAGTGGCGGCTGAATGAAGATGTCATCTGTTAAAAATAGCGAAACGTTTGCAGTTAAGCATCGACCACGGCAAAACATCTCAGAAAGTGTACATCATTCAATGGAGACCAGTCGTGAAAACCTACGAATTTCGCATTGTTTTGTATTTCTTTAAAAAAACAATAAATTGGCACTATAGAATTGTGGCGTCTTATAAGAGATAATTTATTCTCAACTTTCACCAATACAGTTGTTTCAAGTGCGTCCATTCAGGCAACACTATTACCTGAATTGGAGAAACTGATTTTGTAAATCAGGTTATTCTGACAACTGATATAATACGTCTGATTTACACATTGCCAGTAGCTGACTGCATGCCAGCTGGTAAATTTACTGGAAAGTTATTGGCACGCGGCGACTAAAGTATTTAGCTGGAGCTGTCAGTTAGTGACGTGGCACACTAGCTTCTCTAGCAATCGCTGGCATTGACTGACTGGCAACCTCAACTGACACGCCGACTGACATCGTATAAATAAATTGTTATGCTTGGACTACACAAGGCTAGTTTTTCAAGGATAACAAGCTAATGCTACTAAGCTAGCGAGCTAGCAACTCTGACTCCATATAAACAGAACTAGCTTGATTTTTAAGCTAGTAAATTAGTGAAGAAGCCAGTAACTTGTAATCTAAGCCAGGGATAGTCAGGTTAGGACAAAAAAGGACAGAAGAGCTGTACGAGCGCTTCTGTCTTTCAGGATCACCTCTGGTGTGGTACTGGAATGTGTCAAAACTCTTTTCTTTTTGGGAAGGGAGCGTGTTAAGCTGACCTGACCTAAGCAGGCAAGGTTCAAGTAGTTAATTTGTAGGAACTGAACCAGTTTTGGGGTTATCAAAATACTATATCGCTAGGTCCATTGATGATAGGATCAAAAAGCGATCAACGGAAGATTGGTTGAATGAATCCGGTCTGCATCAAGTCAGACTACTTCTTTTATGCTTAACCGAAGCAAAATTAGGATTGCCACGGGTCTCTTAACAGACCCCGGACATCTCAACAAGCACCTACATAGTATTGGCTTAAGCTATGTCGCGAGGTGCAAACTTTGCGATAATGCAGATGAGGATTCACAATTTTAAACTGAAATATTTATTTGGTAAATTGTGTCAAGTTGCATTGAATTAATTATTAGAAGAGCTGCTAGAAAAATGTATTTCATTGACATGATGAATCACGCATGTTTGTCATTATAACACCGAATAGTAACATTCCACTTAAAGTTAATTTCACTATATTATAATTTAGGCATATCTGAGGCGTGTATATATCCAGAAATGGTGTGTCTTTGCTATACAGTAGCTGATCATCTACTAGCTTCGCCGTTCATACAAAGTCAGAATAGTAAATTTGATGGTGGTAGGTGTTACTAGCATAAGTAATGCAACCCCATCCCATGGAAACTTTTCTCGCTTAGATGATAGCTTACTCGCTTATTCACTAGCTTGCTAAATTAAAAACTAAGCTAGTTCTCGTTTATAGAGCTAGAGTTGCTAGCTTGCTAGTTTACTAGCACTAGCTTGCTTTCCCTAGCCTCTTGTAGACCGGGCATAATAGAACACCGGAATACTAGCTTACTGTTCTAGCTTGAAAAAATAGCTTCGTGTAGATAGGGCATTAGAAGCAATGAAAGGAAAAAAGCTGAACTTTGACTTTTATGTGAACTATACTTAAGCCTTCACAGTAATTAAATGATAAAAGAGTGGATACACACCAAATAGCAGTATGAAATTTAAAACTGACAGAAATTGTTACTTTGTTTAATCACTATATTTTCATCTACAAAGCATTATTAACTAATTTACCTGTCGTTAAAAAATCCATAAAGTGTGTACCATATACAATTGTTAATGATTGATATTTATATTGCATTGTTAACTGAGTGGAAGTCCATCATAGAGGATCATGTGCGATATTTATTGATGACATTGCTCTTTCTTCATACATAATTGATTTTTGATTAGCCGCTAATGTGTATATCCCATAGTTAACACTGGTTATCAATCAATAAATGTCTAAGCTCTTAAAATACTGCAATTTTAAATATATGAACATATTCGTATAGTGCGTACCCTAAACACCAATCAAAGATGAAGTAAACATAATTGTTTTTTATTATAACAAAACATTTTGTTGCATGTTTTTTCTGTAACGCAGCCGAAATTAAAATTGTTGAATGAAATAAATGTTTCTACAAATTTAACAGTACCTACTAAATTATTAGTAGTAACTAAGTAACGAATTATATTGTTTATTGTTTAAGATTGCGGTATTCTAAATAAGAAAGTACCTCGATCGTTGACAAACAATGATATAAAACTGTGTACCGGGAAGTGCTGGATATTTAGCGGAGAAAACTTGAACTGCAAATATTTAACGAATGTCACAGTTGGAGTGCAGAAAATAACGGGTGGCCGAAACTGAGTTCGATCCTGCGGCAAAATATTTACAACCCTATCATCTAAATGGGATATCGATTTTTCCGTATTCTAAATTTCAGCGTTCAGATGCAGTTTATCCTTTGCAAATCTGTGCTTTGCAGTAGCAGTGGTTTTCTGTATTCTTTATGTGTGTGTAATACTAGTGAAAATTATAGAACATGTTTATTAATTGAAAGTTCGTTGGATTTAGAAAGGTATGTATATCATTATTTGTAAATTGAATTAAAGTTTTAATTTATCAAATTTTAGGAATACATAATAGTTATTTATGCAACAAGTACAAAAAGTAAGTGTTTATTGCACGCGACGTTGAAACTCGGTCTGACGGCCTCGTAGGACAACACGTGTTTATGTTGTTGTTTTGTGTTTTTCTTCAGTTTTTACTGCCATTTTTAATTTTTTTGTATATGCTGTCTAGTTACGTATTATCCAAATTTATAAAAAAATAAATTCTAAATCAGGACAAGCGTCAAATTAACGTGATGCAAAGAAACATTAGTGAAGGGAACAAAATTTAAAGAGAAACGATATACTTACTCGCAATAAAGTTATTAGAAAACATTAATTAAAAATAATTTCTTAGGCGTCTTGGAACTCGAACGAAAATTTTATAGAACAGTGTGATATTAATTTTTCATGTAAACTGAGCTTTCGAAATCATATCCGAACAACCCTGTATAATGTAAATATATTTTTAATTCATTATTTATTCGTTTTATAATAGGTATTTAATAATGCAGTGAGACAATTCACAGAAGACAAATAGCAATATACTTTTTGAAAAATTTGTGTACCTACAAAATAAAAGATAATAGTAAAAACAATCGTTTTATGTTTCAACCTTACCCTGATATCTATTACATCTTCATTTGTGTGGTGGTTTTAAAATATGTAAGCAAACTTATACGGCAAAAATTAGATGTCAAAATATATTGCTGAGATCCAATTTACCTAAATGTCAACCTCCAACGAGTTACAGTCATTTACAAGACGAATGCTAATAAATGTTTTAAAGTAAATGTTAAAAAGTCCCTGACGGCATGAGAGCAATGTACACTAATATACAGATAAGCGTCATGTTTTCTGCATCCCTGTATACCCCCCATATTACGATAGCCAGCAGTATCAGATAATTTAACTGTAAGATTTTCCTTTTGAAATTTATAATTTTGAAGTGGTTGTCATTATACTTTAAAAATTTTCAAATTCTGTCAATTTTGAGATTTTTGACTACATTTTTTTTTAAATTTGAATCAGATCGATTTAATTCTCTGAATTTTGCAGGAGTTTGGTTTGGTGTTTTAAACATCTGTATTTTTTCGTTAACAGTGTTCCAATAGCCCTTAGTTAATATTAAAGAGATTTTTTCGGTTTCCATAATTTTGAGGTGTTTTTAAAGGTCAAAATTTTCTCATAGCTGCATACAGAACATCTTTCGCACGTTCAATAACCGTTCCGAAGTGGAAAAATCGAAAATGTTTATCAATAACAATGCAATCAAGTGCATGTGGTATGTTTAATTCGTCTTGATTTCTAATACTTAATTTCAAATTTTGGTCGCCCTGTAAACAGAATTTACTTTACCGCCACGTCTTAGTCAGAGGCTGAACTATTTATTGATAAATTGTGTCAAATTTTTATAGATTGTAACATATTTCTAGATAATGAAGTTGGCTGAACTTGCTGAGAAAATAACCTCTATGGAAAAATGCTAATAAATTTTTAGGTACTGAAATTTATCAAATTAACTACTTTTTAAAATTGATATATAGTTCTAAATATTCCTATAACATAAACTTACTTAGTGTTACATATAAAATTGTTTAGGTTTATGTATATGCACGATAAATTAATTAATAAAAATGTGGCATTATGTTAGCAGCAAAGACCAATATGAAAATACGTTTTTTAAAAGTTAAAACTTTGTTTAAACTATATTTAAATAGTAATAATGAATAGACAGAACTTTAAAGATTCTATTTGTGTGGTTATTTTTGTTCTTCGAGCTTTATTTTTTGAGATTTCAGTACCTAAAAACACTACAAATACGGGTCATATTTTGTGGTAAATGTGGTAGTAAATATGATTAAACATTTAATATTTTTATTTATTAACATAAAATGAGGGTAGAGGCAAACTTTATTATGCCCAGTAGGTAAATATAAAAATAAGTTGCTAATGTGGGAACGAAACAGACAAATAAAATATATACATACAAAAAAGTATATACAGTATGTCCGCGGATTAAGTTTACAAGAGAGCAAATCGACCAAAAAGTGAAAGATACGAAAAAAAGGCATTCTTGATAAAAGTTTTTGCTTGTTTAGAAAACACAAATCACTATGACGAACTTCAATTTTGTTGTACAGGGTGGATCAAAAACACAAAAATGTTATTTTGCGTAAGAGTAATCATACCTTATTTTGCAAGATATGAAAAAAGGCATCCGTTATAAAAGTTATTGCTTGTTTATAAAAGACGAATCACCATGACGAACTTCAATTTTGTTGGGCAGGGTGGATCAGAAACACAAAAATGTTATCTTGCGTAGGAGTAAACATACCTTATTTTGCAAGATACGAAAGAAAAGCATTCTTGATAAAAGTTATTTTCTTGTTTAGAAAATACGAATTGCCATAACGAACTTCAATTTCGTTGTACGGGGTGGATAGCTAATTCCTAAAATAATATTGACACTTACGGATATACTTGCCATTGTTCTAATTTAATTAAATAATTAGTTAATGTCAAATAGATCTCATCAAAATGCTATCTGCTGCACAAAAGATTTTTATAATAAAATGCTATGGGGATGGTCATGTATCATATCGCTACGTCATGGAACAATTTAGAGAACAATTTGTAGGAATTCCGATAAGTGGGATGGCAATCTGTAAGATAATAAAAAAATTTCAAAGAACTGACACATTTTTTTGGCGAAGAGCTCGAAACGTTTCAGCAGGATGGTTGTCCAACACATTGTGCTCGTGAGGTAACGGTATGGCTTAACCGCAAATTTGGTAGAAATGGTCTAATTTTGTGGCCTCCAAGGCTCCCTGAGTTAACCATGGCCGATATGTTTCTATGGGGCCGTTTAACACAAATTATTTATGTTACTCCAGTGCCAAATAACATAAAAATGCTAAAAGACCCAGGCTGTCCGTTCAATATCCCAAGAAGAAATCAGAAATTCGTTCGGATATCTAAGGAAGTAATTAGAGAAATGTGTTCAATATGGGGGTGATATTTTTGAAACTTGATATCTTCACCATATTGCTTTGTTTACTTATTTTAGCTCAATTGTTGTTGTAATTGTTCGTATTATTTAAAATTTACAATTTAATAAGCCGTATTTTAGTTTTGCACATTATTTCCTGTATAAAAATTTAAATATTTGATAACGTGACTCTTATTCACTTACCAACTAGTATGTTTACTCTTACGCAAAATAACATTTTTGTGTTTTTGATCCACCCTGTACAACAGAATTGAAGTTCGTCATGATGATTTGTATTTTCTAAACAAGCAAAAACTTTTATCAAGAATGCCTTTTTTCGTATCTTTCACTTTTTGGCCCATTTGCCCTCTTGTAAACTCAATCCGCGGACATACTGTACATATATCTACTTGTATAAATAGAAAATATAAATAAATAAAGCACAAAGCAAAATGGTTAAAAATACCCAATACCAAAACCAAATACCAAAACCAAAAAGTTAAATAATAAGAAAATCAAAATCTTAAATATCTTTCGACTGATTCGAAATAATTTAATGAAATTTCATACACGGGGGTTTTATGGAATGACAAATTCAAAGCTGTAGTCAATTTAGGTGTATTACGTAAAATGCGATTTATTTTCCCAACTTTAACACCCTGTATCTCGGTAACGAAGCACTAGCGGACCGATGTTCATATGCACTTTTTTGCTTAAAATATGATGAGGAATCACCCTTTGAAATTAAAGTCACCACTTAAGATACACCCTGTATACAGAAATGTTTATTTTTTTCAGCTAATGTTAACTTAAATATTACTACTTCTTGTATTTGCAAGACTTCTTGCTGTAGCAATATTTCTTGTCTTGTCTTATCCTGGCAAGATTGCCAATACAGAGTCAGGTCATGTAGAAAACTCTGGTGCATTTTAGATCCAAATTTTCTATTCTTGATTTAAGGAAGTGGCCTCTAAGCCGTTGATTATCATTGAATTAAAACACAGAACACAAGATAATTATTTGATTATGATTAACCTCACTTCTTCTTTAAACAATATAATTAGGCAGAAATACACATTTCTTAATTAAACAAAATAAACTTGATCAAACGAATGTGTTTTAATCGTAAGTAATAAAAAGGATAGAAACAAGCATAGAGTAAAAATTGTTAAAAGCGGAAAATTTTATAAGTTGCTCCTTTCTTTTCTTGTTAAACGTCATCGCCTGATGAATATTTTTGTAGATAGATTTAGTGCATAGAAAGTCCTTGTAATAAAATCAGAGTCCAAAAAAACCATTGTTTATATACACAAATTATTAAAACTAAGAAATGCATACACCGACTCTACACAACTGGTGCTACCGTTGGCGGGATGGCAGGAACGATAAGAATATGCGACGTCACATAGTGTACTGCACTGATTGAGGGCGGAGCAAACTTTAGGCATTAATATCTCCTTTATTATTGGGTCAATTAATCTCATTTCTCCAACATATGCAATTTTTTTAGATATGTGGAAGACAACTAAAATTTACTCATGATCTCTTAGCCATGGCCCAGAGCCATATATTGATTTCGGTTCCTATTGTTGGTATTACGACTGTTACGATCGGGACCGTTCCTCGGATAATGTTGGTCCTCCGACGGGTTCTAGCCGCGCTGTAACTGGTCGCATCTTATGCTTCCAAACGTTTCGCCGCTCCTTACTGTTGGCATCTTCAGTGCTGACTCCGCAAAAGCTTCGCCGCGACTCAGTCAAGAACAACCAAGGCAGGTAAAAAAATCCCGGCTAATGCTAGGGATGTGCATTTTAACTCTGTTTTTGGCAGCTACCAGTCACCGAGGTCAGGGCATAACAACCCGGAAAACCACTATGTAGCAAATGATAGCACCGGTCGTGAAAGCCTAAAAACCTCTGTTATTTATACCCACTGCTTTTGTAGTAGATTTTGAATCCTGCACGTGATAAAAAATCGGTGGATGGACGTAGACTTGCACATTTGCGAAAAATTTATAAATAATTGACTCCTTCTATATCGCCCTTTGGTATTGTAAATAATCTAGGAACATTAGTTTTGGTATTGGGAATAGTCACTTTAATGAACAACTTAGCATCTTCGATGTTGTCTGTATGAAAATAAATGAATTCTCCTCTCCTACAGATTTTGTGTTAATTAAATAAATAACTATTTCATATTATCTACCTGACACTAAAAGCATTATTACTTTGTTTAATCACGATATTTTCATATGCAAATTATGATCAACTTCTACTTTATTCATTAAACAATATACGCCTTTACAAACTTCATATTGCAAAGAAGAAATCCATGTGTAAAATAAGAAGTTAAGTTTCTGGGTCTGTTTCTCTCTGCAGACAAGAGTCTAGAAAACTTTATTAAGCTTTTTGCACTGCCAGTTTTCATACAAATAAATAAATTACTCTCTAACTTGCCGTCAGTACGTCGACTGTATACAGAAAAGGCAAAGAACAAAAACTTATATGAACGTATATTTGAAAAGACCAAAACAGTTTTCAGAACTGCACAGATGTGGATCAAAGAACTAAATTTCAACTAAACGGAAATTGCCACATACGCTTGCCTCGAATTTAGAATAATTTAAAGCATGCAAAGAGACAAAGTATAAAGGAAAGACGGAATTTTATTTAAATTATTATATTTCTCGCGATCCCACTAGGAATTTAACCGTTTGATATTATTCCAAATATTTAGGAAACTCAGCTGCGTGAGATAATGAGGCAAAAAAATATATGTAAAACGGAAAGCTTCCATTTGCGTCGGTTGCCGAATTGTAAATTTTATTTCAATGTTATTCTTTTATTTAAATGTTAAGCAGCATGAAAAATCTACAAAAGGTTCAACAAATACAGAGAAAAACCCTCTATTTACACTAAAAGTGTTTTAATTCTATATTTCGTAGTGAAATCTCTTGTTGCTCTACACGGGGAACTAAATCTTTGATCCTAGAAATATCACTGAACCTTTGATCCATAGTAGTTGAGTATTTAATTTAATCTAACGCATTTAGGAGCATAATGTTTTTACTTATACACAGGGCGTTTTACAGCTAGTGTGCCAAAGTGAGCTGTGGGTAAATTTTTGAAGATAATGTCACTTAGATTTATAAACGGAACTGGTCATTGCTTGAATTCGGTAGAGAACTATACAGGGTTAACTATGATTAAGTACACAAATTTTAACCACTTGATCAGACAGGCCTAAAAGACAATAACAAATTTATTTCGGAATTCTAATACGATGTCGTTTTCACCATCAGTTTTCACCAAATATCGTGAAAAAAAAAATTTTTTTCTATAAAACTGTTAAAAGTGGGCTTTTTAATTGTAATTTTTGATGTTAAAAATGTTATTTTTTGACACACGTGTTAAAAGTTAATTTAAATTTTGTTTTGAAAATTAATAAAACGTTTTAACAAACACATGAACAACTTTTTATTTTAAATAAGTATAAACCAACATTTTAACTACTTATTACTATTAACATTTATAGTAAAATTAGAACAATTTGAAATTGTAATTCCCTGCGGAGTCATCATACTTAAGTTGGTTTTACTGTCAACATGTGTGACACATCTATTTTCTGTAGAAATACTACTGGTAGTACTGGTGGTGTTGCTAGTAGTTGCAGAAGTAGGAAGTATTTGGCACGCAATTTCCTTCTTCTGTTTCAGTGAATTTTCAATGTAGCCTTCAGCTACCGTCGAAGAATTCCATCCCCATGTCTCTTGATGGTAGTAAGATTTGCACCAGAATCTGCTAACAATGTCGCCGATGAACGACGAAAACAGTGTCCGGTGTAGAGTTGAGGATTTGGTAGATTCAAGAACTCTGCAATGTCGGCAGGCATTTTATCAAACATGTTAATTCCGACTGGATTTTTCACACATTTATACTTCATATATTTAAGGAAAAGTCGTCTATGGTCAGCGTTCGGTGGCCGGAGTGCCATATACTTTCTAAAAAAGTTTAAATATAATTCACCAACAACACTGAAAGTCTGAGGCACTTTCGTTTTAGTATCTGGTATGGTCACAACAACCGAAGAGCCCAAATATTCGATATTGTCGATGGTCATCTGACACAATTCCTCCCGGCGACACGCCCCGTAGACACTCACTATTGCTGCGTCACTCTTCGTCAAAACTTTTGACTTTTTTGCTTGATATCCTTCACCCTTCCGTTTTAATGTTTATATCTTGATATTGCTTTATTTTTAACATAGTTTTGATCATGGAATAATTTGACCACAGCGTTGACGATTTCCATATCTTGGCTTTTTCCTCAGAATATGCCAGTAAAACACTTTCGTTACATTTCCCAGGGACCTTTTTAAAGTTGCACCATTCCGAAAAGCGTCTATAAGCGATTTCGTACTGTTCCTTTGATTTCGCCGGCAATAATTCCAATGTTGCTCGACTGGCGGCTTCTTCGATTTCAGCAGGGATGGATTCGTTACGCTCATTATCGAGATTATTCATTATACTTATAATATTACTAGAAAATGCTGTCAATATTTTTGCGTTTTTTCCGTAATTAACAACAGCACTGGTTGCTACGAAAATTTTGGTTCATAAACATTGCGATCTGTGTAGTATTTTTTGATTTCTTATTTTTATTGACTTTAAAGTTCTTCCGATTGTTTTGTAGAAAAAATAGTGTAAGATATACGTGTTAAAAGTGATTTTATTTTGTTCGTGAAGTTAAAAAACTCGCTACGCTCGTTTTTTAATCATCTTCACTCACAAAATAAAATCTTACTTTTAACACTCATAAATAGCCATTTTGTAGAAGATAAAAATAAAAAACCAAAAACTTGGTTATTTGAATTTTTCACATACATTTTGAGGTTATGTGAAAAAAGTGTAAAGTTTTTTTTATTACCTACAACTTTGTTATTTAACTTTTTTCCATAGGACTTGTAGTTTTGCCAGAAATCGAGGTAAACCGTTTTTTACCCTTAAAAACTCACGTCCTTCCACTTCCCGACCTCAGATCGCCCGCAAATTATTTTTTCTTTCATTTTTGTTGTATTATCTTCCTTTTCCAATGGGTTTCATCCTACTATTATTTATTTTGGTTTCAAAAATTATCGACCCTGGTCTATAACAGTAGTTATAATTTATTTTTATAATAAGTATTCTTTTGTTATTATCGTTATGCTGCAAAATTTCTGTAAAGTACAGGTGTGATATTTTCTTCTGGAGGATTGTAGGTGTTAAGTGTTAGAAAAGTCGTAGGCTAGACTTCGCCCTTATTAACTGAATTTGTCTGTTATGTATTTATACATTTTTTATTTATGACATAAAGACGATTAGCTGAATTAGATGCCTTGGTAGTGTTAATATTTAAATGCATTGCTTTTGGAATATTATAACGGAAACTATTAAACACAAGTGGATTTGATATTTCATTCATTGCTGAAAGCGACCGCACTGAATTATTGATTACTATGTAGGGGGCATTTGTTGTGGGTTGCTCCAGATAATGAACAACAAATATCGGAGTTGATGAAAGTTTGGTAGACAGATTGTTACCTATTCAATATAATTGATAGATGCAGCGTGGAACGTATATAATTGGTAGTTTGCATAATAGCAAATGTTTCCGGTTTATGAGTATAAACGTTTGTTGCGGCTCAATCCACGGAGAATAGGAATGGGGGGGTATTCCGTAGAGTAAACAATATTGTTTGTGTCCAAAACTTTTGATGGAACTAGGAACTAGAGCGCGCATATCATAAGATGATTAATTATTATATCTGACGTAAGATTTGGAATCACAGAACTGTAGCTATGGAAACTAGCTAAGTGCTATCTTCATCTCCTGTGCTGTATTATTTATTGATCATATCTGAAAGCACATAAAGTAAGTAATATAATGTTTAAAGAAAGAGTAGTAAATAATATCATTACTAAGAAATATATGCATGGATAAGTTTTTACAAACAACCAACACATTTTATAATAACTAGCGTTTGTATTTTTACGTTAGCAGTCATTCGAGTGTAAGCCAATTAGTATACTGTCATTTTTGTCTAAAATTTTGAAAAAAATAGTACATGAACAATTTACTGAATTTTTAACTAAAAGCAATCCCTTATCTAGCAATCCATCTGAATTTCGTCACCATCACATCACAGCAACTGCTTTACTCAATGTAGTGGATAATATTCTACGGTCCTGCGGTATAAATATGGATGCGTGTTTCATTCTACTGGATTATAGTAACCCAACTAACATTAAAGCATAATAGACACCAAAATTTTAGTGAAAAATCTGTTAACCAAGAGTAATATACTGACTTCCAAGTAAAATGAAAAATATGTCAATTTATATAGTATAGTATAGTAGTGTTCAAATGCTAACATTCTAATAACGCATAAGACAAAGCTATAATTTACTTAATTTTGCCTTAAAATATATCTGTCTTCAATATCCAGAGATTTTTCAAAATTTTTACAATAGGTAAATATTTACATATTTATAACAAAATTGTAAAACTTATTTTGTCTTCAACTAGTAGTTAAAAATAAGGTAACAACTAGTTATTTTGCTCTAAGTTCTATTTTTGTTGCAGTATAAACCTATTTTCAACTTTGTTGATAATTACTAAGTAATATTTTACCATTAACCTATTAGAAATAATGTTCTATATTATGGTACAAATTTACTTCTAAATAATACTTCGACGTAAATGTGTCTTAAAAAGGTATTTTAGGGAGCAAGCTTCTTGTTGTATGTATTCAAACAGATTTTCATGCAATAGAAAGTTGAAATTGTTTTGTGTTTTGGCGATCTGCAATGAAAACCACTTGTGTCGTATGGGTAAATAAAAAGATAAAGCACTACAGGCAGTATACCACATAATATTAAAGAATTGTAAAAAACTAATTAAAAAATAATTATTATGTTCATATTTCGCCTATAAAAATCAAAGCCAATACTGCAGGTTATGTAAAACAAACTAATGATAATATATCAATAAACACATCATAAGTATTCCATATTATAACATTGATATTGTCTCAGATGAATTCAGTAGTGCATGCCATGTCAATTTAATTTTTTTTATTTCAATTACAAAAAAATCTAATAGTAGAATTTTAAATGTAGATACCTAGTAATAATTTAGTTGGTAAATAAATTACTATAAATTATGGAAATTTAAACCACAAAGTTAATATTTTGCTGTGACGTCAACACTGGCATAGGCAATCCGCCTTATAGGTTAAAACTTACAGACAAATTGACTTCAAAGTTGATTTTATTTGAGCGTCCATGTTGTAACAAATATTAGATATTTTGCATGTTATTACTAATTGATAAATCACATTAATATAGATAAATATTCCTTATTTTGCGTGACTCCTGTCAGATGTGAATTTTTGTACTGTATAGCCAGTTTAATATTTAACAGTTTGACTTGTCATATTTCTTTCATTGGAAAGTTTCATCTTTTTATGCAAATATTTTTATTTACGGATGTTTTTGTCTAGCGATATGCATATATGAATACTATGATCTTTAAGCTTTTCATTAATACAGAACATTGGTTGCATGAAAATGAAGATCAAGTCACTAAATTGATTGGTTATAATGTTATTTCTTGTTCTTTGTAGAAAACAATATGAGCATGGCAGCGTAATACTTTTTGCTAAAGGTAGCACAGACTTTGTACACTTGGACGTGGTAGACTTTTCTGTTGAATTACATTTTGAATATACAATTGCAATGTCCGAATCTTTGCAACTTATTGTTATATGTACATATTCTAGGTCTCCATCCGGTAATATGGATATATTTCTAAACTCATTTTTTGATATGACGATGGAATTATACAGAATATATAATAGTGTTGATTATGTTATTTGCGGGGATTTTAACATTGACTTTAGTATGAATAATAAAGATCGCAGAGATTTTGATAATGTTTTAAATATGTTCAACTATAGTGAAAGATCCTACGCGAATAACTAAATCATCTTCTACAATTTTTGATAATATAGTAATCAGTACAAATCTTACATACTTGGTTGAAACAAAGGAAATGTGTCTGATCATAGAGCTCAGATAATGTCGGTTATGTTGGGGCGCCCGTAGTATACAATGATAATATTACTGAATCTAAACGGAATTTTAACACTTCCAACCAAAAAAAGTTTTCAGAATTAGTGCATAAAATAAACTGGGACAGCCTATATGTTATTAACGATAGCATTTAATACATATTAGAAACTATTTAATAAAATGTTTGAGAAGGCATTTCCTTTAAAAAATTTAAGGTATAGAGCTGCTCCAGTTTATAGGGAATGGATATCTAAAGGTATTAAAACTTCGTGTAACAATAAAAGATGTCTACTAATAATGAAAAAATTTACAGACAATAAAATCATTATAGATTATATAAGAACTTATGATTATACACTTAAAAAAGTAATTTATCATGCTAAACAAAAGTATTTTAAAACTAAGATAATGAACGCTGACAATAAAATCAAGTCAACCTGGAAAATGGTCAATCACTTTACTAGAAAAGAAAAAACTTCAGAAAATAATGAAATAGTAATTAAAATAAATGATAATTTAATTATAGATTTTTCCCAAGTAGCAGAGGAATTCAACTGCTTTTTTATTAGTGCTCCAAAGAATATTTTGCAAAATAAGAAATCAAAACAGTCAAGTGCAAGTTATATTAACAATGTCATAGTTAACCACACAAACTGATTTCGGTTTAGATGGGTCACTTACTCAGATGTAAAAAAATCATTGAACTCCTTAAAACCCAAGATGCAGGCTCTGATGACATCCCTATTACTATAATAAAAAGTAATATGGACGCTTTAGTGGAACCTTTAAAATACTTAATTAATTTGTGTTTAGTAAATGGTGAATTTCCAGAATCTTTTAAAAAATCAATAACAAAACCACTTCACAAAAAAGGTGATAAATTGCTTTCCACAAATTACCGAGGTATATCATTGCTGCCGTCTTTTTCAAAAATCCTTGAATACATAGTTAAACGACAACTGTTGTTATATTTAAATAGCTACAATATTTTAAATAATTCTCAGTTTCAGTTCAGGGAAAATCTTAATACCACAGACGCTGCTTTTAAACTATTAGAAAGCATAAACATTAGTTTAGAAAACAGGGAAATTCCGTTGGGAATCTTTTGTGATCTGTCTAAGGCTTTTGACTGTATCAATCATTGACTGTTGCTACATAAATTGGAATATTATGGTATAATTCATACTGAAAATAATTGGTTTAAAACATATTTACTGAAAAGACAGATGTGCACTGAAATAATTCAAATTAAAAATTGTGTAACGAAAAAGATTCATTCAAAATATGCCGTGGTTGAAAGTGGAGTCCCACAAGGATCTATTTTGCGCCACTATTATTTTTGGTGTACATTAATGATGTCGTACCAAATTTTCCAGAAGCCACATTTTCGTTATTCGCTGACGACACCAGTTTATTAATAAGGAAGGCTAATAAAAATAATTTAATAAAAAAGCACAGAATATCATAGAAGGTGTTTCTGACTGGTTTCTTGCTAATGGGCTGGTATTTAATTGTAACAAAACCAATAATGTTACATTTCAATTACGTGGGGTAACAGAAATTATTTTAAAAGTAAGCGATGATGAAATACACCCGGTAGACTCTACGAAATTTCTTGGCATTCATATTAACTCTCAACTGAACTGGACTGATCACATAACAAATTTAAAAACGAAGTTAGGAAAACCTATATATGCATTATTAACCATAAAAAAAATGTTGATTTTTTCCACAGAAAAGTTGGTCTATTATGCATATTTTAAGAGTTTGTTGCAATATGGGATAGAACTTTGGGGAGGATCTAGTGAGTCTGAAGATGTATTCTTGATACAAAAAAAAAGCAATCAGAATTTTATGTGATTTACCTCATAGAAAATGTTGCAGAGGTTCTTTTAAGAAAATTGAAATATTTACTGTAACTAATTTATATGGCTATTCATAAAAATAAACATTCCATAGATATTCCTAATGACTATCATCGCTATCCCACATGGCATCAAAATCTCGTTTGTCCAAAAAAAAGACTATAATAGAACCCGTAGAGGTGCGTTGTATTCAGTGATGAAAATTTATAATAAATTACCATCTCATTTAAAAACATTAAGTGACGGAGTTTTTAAGCGCAAACTAAAATTTTTTTTGAGACTACGGTAGGATTTTATACCCTAAATGAATATTTATCAAGTAGCAAAGAATTATCACGTCCGAAATACAAAAAATATATTTATGTGTTTGCCGTCTATGTCCATGATTGTTACATTTATAGTATATTGTTTCATATTTATAAACATTGTTTTTTTGTTTATCTATTTTTATATCTGTGTGCGTATATTATATGTATTACTGGTTCTTGGGGTCAATGCGTAAATGTCTAGGTATAGTATGTAAATGGATAATAATATAGGTATATGTAATTATGTAAAAAAAATTGTCAACAACACTTTCCTTACACCTTTAATTAGGTTTTCTGATATTTATAATTGACTTGTTTTTACTCACTGTAAAACTATTATTGTATAAAAATCCATTTTGGTATAACGAAAGGAAATAAATGTGTACATACTTACTTACTAATATGTATATTTCTTGGTTTCTAATTCATTTACTTTATGTACTGCCCATTTATATGTAGTCATGTCCAACAAATTTTAAAAATAATTTTAATGAAATTTGCAAAATTTGGTCTTTAAATAATATAATAAGTTCTCAACATATATACTTTATACTACATAATTTCAAAACTAACAATTCACATATATTCTACACTAATAATAACAACCATTTCAATGTTAATTATTTTATAGTTGTTAGTAAAGTGAATTTTTTTATAGCATTTAATTATTTATAAGATCTATTTCATCACAATATATTTGTTACTATGTCTGGTCCACACTTACGTTATTAATAACGCTGAACCTTATTTTTAATAGTCGTGAAGATGTCTGAAAAAGACACGAAACATTGATATGCTATTTGAACAGAAATTACATCATGCCATTATTTTAAAATTTGATTTCAGGGCAATTTTAGTTATGAGTATGCAATACCTGCTTCACATTTTTACACAGTTGGAATACAAACACACACACTAATTTCAATAATGATGCTTTCAGAACATAATATTTTAAATTAACCAACTCATTTCCATATTTTCATGTCGATATTACAAAAAATTTTACGTGCGAAACCATATTTTTGCTGTAAATCACTGATAAATTGAATTAGGTCCCGGCACAATAGTATCATAATAGCAGAGAGATATATGATTTTTTTTTATTTATCGTAGATGAATATCGCACAACTGTGTTTTTGTACAGGATTTTTATTATACTACGTGGATCAATTGGGTTATTTAAATTAGAGGATATTTGAGAACTGTAAATGCACATATTGCCTAGTTCATACAACCACACGTTATTTGACCAAACATATATTTCTATGATATGGATTTAATTTTACAGTCGAAATTCAAGCATTAACAATATTTTGGCAAAAACAAATTGCTACAAAATACCTGACTACAAGTGATGTAACCGCTTATTAGAGATATACATGTGTAGAAATGTTATTTTATTTACAACTGTATTATGTAATGTTGATATTTCATACAGTAAGTTTGATAGAAACACATTTCCGATTTTGATATTTATCCAAATGGAAAATGACATTTACCTTTACCAAGGTGGAAAGTTACTCTCAGACAAGTGTCACTTTCATGTCAGGTAAATATCAACATTCATTGAATAACCAAAAGGTTTCGAAATAGTATATTAAACAACAAGGTTTGGAAACGAGGTTTTCAAACGAATTTTATACGATACTTTTTATAAGATTGCAAACAGAGACCACAAAAATCAAATTTTAATTTAAATCATTTTTATTATTAAAATTTCCAATGCATTAACAAAATAAATTAAATACAACTTTTAATTTAACTCGTTTTTATTAAGAAAATTGCTAACGCGTTAACAAAAGAAACTAATATTTAATATTTATGGTAACATTTGAATATTCCTTCAAGGTTACGCTGGGAAAAGCAGTAATAGAGAAAATTTTTAGTGTCGTGTTTTTAGTACAGTTTTTCAGCGTGCGGACGTTATTTTCTTGTTGCATTCCAGTAGACGATTGTTGTTCTGGTTCTGTGGCAGTAGAAGACACTGAAGACTCTATCTTTTTCGAAACTTCCATTTTATTTCTCAAACAGTCATCAACGTAGCCTTCGGCAACTGTACTGGATATCCACCCTCCACGGCGTTTGAGGGCAAGCAGATTTGAGCCAGAATTGACTAAATTGTGGCCGGCATAATTTGGGTGACAACATCAAACAAAAATCACAATCTGGACAGGCGTGTGCAAAGACGACATAACCGTGAACAAAATGTTTAGCACACGGCATGTGCAAAATACCGTTTTCAGAGCGTGTTTTCCGTATGCAAAACCCCCTTTTGCAAGGCAGTCGTATAAAATATCTTATTGTACATTAAACCATTCTCAACAAACTTGATTTATATTAAGTATTACAAATTATTTTACTGACTTAATCGTAACAATTGACTGGTTATAAGCGGCAACAGAAATTGTTAATTCATGTTGAACATTCTGCATAGAAATTGTAATGTTTTTAGTACTGGAGTTTGGTATTTCACCAGATATTTTTGTGACAATTTTAACCTGAGAGACGTACCCTTCCGCTACGGTGGAAGATTTCCATCCTCTTAATCTCTTCAACTGGGGAATGCTGCCTCTGCTATTTACCAATAGTGTGGCTGCCGTTCTTCGGAAAGAGTGTCCTGTGTATTTTTCACAATGTGAAAGCTTGACTATAGAATTGTAGCCAAATAGCTGACGAGCGATTATACCGAATCTTAATTGTAAAAAGAAATTTTCAATTAGAGCGTCTAAACGAAGTGTAACATATGTTTTAATTAACGTTACCTATTCTTCACTGGTAGGTTTTTGATGTTTGAATGTCGATGTGTATCTTATTTTTCAGGACATTAACATCAGTCAATTTTATTTTACACAGTTCGTCATGCACGGATACACCAATTATGAGTGCAACCTTCATAGGCAGCATATTATCAGGTGCATTCTTCAAAAACGCCGCAATGTTCTCACTGAAGAGAGTGCTGACTTTTTGGATGCATATCCAATCGATCGGTATGTCTCGATGAGCACAGTCGTACTTGTATAGCTCTGCACGATAATTAAATTCTTAAGTGTGTATTTGTGAAAATAAGTAGTTCTGAGGTATCGTCTCTTTGTGTAATTGAAATTACATACAATTTAATACATGGCGCCGAAAAAAGAGGCAAGCGATAGTTTAAATAAAGCAATTGTTGACACAATAGAAAAATGTTTCAGCGAAAACCATTTGCTGATAGCCAAGATAGCTGATTTGGTTGTAAAGGAAATTAAAGATCAGATAGACAACACTCTAAAAACCTTCCAAGATAAGCTGAATACTATCGATATGGAAAACAAAAAACTTAAGGAAGAAGTTAATATTTTCAAGCAACATATTAAAAGAAACAATTTGCGTATTGTAGGAGTGGAAGAAAATGGAAATGTAAACCTCAAATTGCAAATTGTCGAGCTGTTTAATCAAACACTAAATGTTAATTTAACTGATACGGATTTCAGCTGTTATAGAAATAAGAGCAAACATGGCAAAAACCTCAAAGCAGCTAGTTCCATAACTGTTATATTCAATAATTATGCACACAGACAACAAATTGTAAGGAACAGATATAAACTGAAGAATAGCAAGATTTTTATCTCTGATGATTTAACTATACATAATGTTATCCTGCTAAACGAAGCCAAGAAGAGATTTGGTAAGAAGAAAGCCTGGTCAGTAGATGGCAACATATTTGTATGCGGGGAAAATGGAAAAACCAGAATTAGGAGCCTTGAAGATTTAGATAATTTGTAACTTCTTACTCAATTTCTGTGTATCTCATTGGTATGAGTTCATGCATTTATATAAATATTCTTTTCTGTTTTTTTTTCTGTTTCTTTTTTGTTAAACCTTATATTGCGAGTCTATACTGTACTTAGCTCAAAATGTATTATTTAATTCAATTCATATATTTCTAATTTTCTTTTGATACTTTCTTTCATTTGTTAGATAAGGCAGGTTTATTACATACTACTTCATTCATATATTTAATACTTATATTAAATACCCTATTATAATACTTTGTAACCATTTTTTTTTTTTCGTTCATCTGTTTTATTTCATATAGTTTTTTAGGTTTTTGTTTTAATATAACATAATCAATACTCATTATGAAAGTAACAAATTTGCTTGCTTAGTAATATGCGAATTGCTCATATTAATTTACAATCTATATTTACAGGTTTCAATGAATTTAGAAATTTAGTGCTTGAGAATGATTTTGATATAGTTATGCTTACTGAAACTTGGTTGTCAAATGAACATGATTCGAATATTGTTGCATTACCAGGTTATCACCTCATTCGAAAAGATCGGTACACTAGAGGAGGAGGTGTTGGGGCTTACATAAAGGTGATGTACGATTTTGAACAAATATTTTTTGATTTTGGAGTCAGTGAAAATTTGGAGCATCTTTTTATAAAGATAAAGTTAAGTAATTTATCAGTTGCGATTGGTACCTTATATAGACCTTCTAATTTTAACAATACTGCACTTATTACAGATTTAGATAACTTTTTGTCTTTTCTTTCACCGGTTTTTGATGTTATTGTTTGCTTGGGTGATCTTAATTTTAATTTTTTTAATATGCCAAATCCAATCCTTGAATGTTTTGAATCTTATAATTTTGCCAATTGTTAAATGAACCAACACGGATTACCCAATTCTCTAGTACTCTATTAGATCCTATCTTCATTAATAATAATGATATTGTTAATAGTTTTGGCACAAAGCCAACTGAGGGGATTTCTGATCACAGGCTTGTTTTTGTAGATATAAAACTGAAAACATTTAAAATTAGTCCAAAAAAAGTTACTTTTCGATGTTTCGATGATTTTGATAAAAATATATTTATGGATGATTTATATAATCTTCCTTGGAATAATATTATTTATGAAAATAATATTGAGAATAAATTAGATATGTTTAACAATTTTATAATTGCATTGTTTGATCTACATGCGCCTATAAAAACGGTGAAAGTCACTAAGCCAAGGGCCCCTTGGTTAACGCCAAATTTAAAAATTATAATGAAAGAAAGAGACAAAGCATTGCAAAAGTATAAGCGGACAAAATTAGAAACAGATTGGCTTAATTATAAAAATTTGAGAAATTATACTGTATCAGCTGTAAGATCAGAAAAAAGGGCGTTTTTAAATTCAATAAGTTTCGAAAATAATTCGCGTAAAATATGGCGCACACTTTCTGATTTAAATGTGCGCAGTTGCAAAAAAAAATTTGATATACCTTTGAAGCTCTCAAATCCTAATGAAATAAACAATTATTTTTCTCCATTTCTTCAATGCAATTCTAATAATTGTGATGATTTAATTGATTATTATAATAATAATTTTTATAATGCTCAGTTATCATTTTCGTTCGGCTTATGTACAATTGATGATGTTACAGACATATTACTTGATATAAAAAGTAATGCTTATGGTTGTGATAATATATCAGCTTTAATGCTAAAATACTGTTGCCCTTTTATTTGCCCTTATATTGTCAACATAATAAACTGTTGTATAGAACAGAATTACTTTCCACAGAACTGGAAAGTTGCGATAGGTAAACCCTTGCCTAAAAATAACAGCCCTTCCACTTTTTCTGACTTAAGAATAATTAGTATTTTACCTGCTCTGTCAAAGATTTTTGAAAGAATTTTGTATAGGCAAATTTATAATTTTGTCAATATGAATTACATTCTCTCCGATTTTCAATGTGGTTTTCGTAAAGGATTTAGTACTTCAACTGCGTTAATTACAGTGATTGATGATGTCATCGAAGCCTATGACAAAGGACTAGTTAGTGTTTTGGTGTTATTAGACTTCTCCAAGGCTTTTGACACCATTAATCACAATTTACTGATTTCTAAACTAAAGTATTATGGCTTTACATATGAATCTCTTACTCTAGTACAATCTTATTTATCTGGCCGTTCTCAAATCATTCAGGTTGGTGATCAGGTCTCCTCAAAGTTAAATATTCTTAACGGGGTGCCTCAAGGATCCATTTTAGGACCACTATTTTTTATAATCTATACCACTGACATTTTAAACTCACTCTCTAATAATTGTGCTGTTCAAGCCTATGCAGATGACACGCAAATTTACATGCATTTCGACATCAAAAACATGGTTCGTGCTGCTGAACTTTTAAATTCAGAATTGACAAATATTAAAAATATATCTGAAAAACATAATTTAAAACTAAATGCAAATAAATGTAAAGTTATGTGTTTTGGCAGTAAAGAAAGAACTAAACTTGTAACAGATAATTTATTTATTAAGATCGATGATACACCCTTAGTTTATACAAATACAGCTAGAAATTTAGGTCTTATAATTGACACTAATTTGAGATTTGACCAGCACATTAAATATTTGCTTCAAAATGCTTACTCGTCATTAAAATTATTATACTCCAATCGTAATATTTTAAATATATCACTAAAGAAAACACTCTGTGAATCTTTAGTTTTGTCTCATTTCAACTGTCAAGATTTTATTTATGGACCCTGTCTTACTTCTGTTAACAAATATAGAATTCAAAAAGTTCAAAATTCATGTTGTCGGCTAATCTACAGTTTAAAAAAGTTTGATCATATATCGCATAAAATTAATGAAACTCATTGGTTGACTATGGAAAATCGCAGACTACATCATCTTGGAAATTTTGTACATGGTCTCGTTATAAGTAACAATACTTCCTCTTTACTCAAACTTAAATTCATTACTAGAGGCAATATTCATACGCGCGATATTCGTTTTAAGAATAAGTTTACTATACCCCTTCATAAGACTACCTTGTTTCAAAGATCTTTTATATATAACGCTATTAGTTTATATAATTCTTTACCTGATCAGTTTAGAGTTTATAATATTAACAAATTTAAATATAAGTATAGATTATTTTTATTTAGTAAACAAATAAATCAATGATTTATTTATAATGATATACTCACAATTTTAATGTCGTAAATATAGGTCATTATATTTAGTAAGCAGATACTTCGTTATTGTAATAGTAACCTTTGATGAGCCTGCCTTATACCTTTACATTGTACTATTTTTGTATATTCTATTTATTACATTGTTTTATATACCGATTATAATTATGATTTGTATCTATTAATTTCGTTCTGTTGGATTATATCCACATTACCTTACCATATAAGGTTGAGTATGAATAGCTTATGCTAGACTTCGCCCTTTTGGTATTGTTATATACTTTTAATTATATAATTATATATTTGTACTATTATGTCAGAATAAAGTCCATTTATTATTATTATTATTATGATTATATCCTAGATTTTGCTGTTTCAAAATTGCCAATAACTTGCCAATAAATTTGGAGATATCCACTATCATAAATAATTAGTAAAATAGTACGCTTTTTGATTTTGACAATTTCGGTAAAATATGTCAGCACAATAGGTTCAGAAACAGTTTTATGAACACCTTTCTGTGAGCACCAACTCTTGAAAACATCTTGCACGACTCTTAGGTACCAATTCATTTTCCCAACTGCAGCTTCTTTTAATTGAGGAGGAGTACAAATGAATCTTAATAGCTCATTGCCTTCGAAATCACATTTTTGCTGACAATCTTTCAAAAATGCAACTAATTTTACGATTTTAGTACCAGAGTAACCATTGTCAAAATGCCAACTTGGCGTTTTATCTGTAATCTGGTTATATAAGGATCTTACTTTGTTAATTTCTTACGTAATTAAATTTGTTACAAGAACTGTCATTTGCAATTGAAAAGTATGATAAGTAAATAAAGTAGTATCCAAACCTCGATGAAAAGTTTGTGTCAAGAAATAGTTAATCGTCCTTTTCTTTCGACAAGAATGAAACACTTTCCACCTCGGTATCTAATATACTTGTGAGTAGTATTTAAGACACTACATCAGATAAAAAAATGTTTACGGTTATTCATTTGTTTAGCAATATAGTTTACTTGGAAGGTTTTTCACTGTACCTCATAAGTGCAATATGTAATCTAAGGACTTCCACTATCGAAGAGTATTTCCAATAACGAATCCATACAACTTCTACAAAACGTTCCTCTTTACCTTCGGAATACACTGCATAGAATAAGTCATGTAGCTACAGATCGAACATTTTCAATTTTAAGTTTTGGATTTATTACCGGGGTTTCACCTACTGCTATTCCTCATAGACTCCTTGATTAATAGATTCCGGATCTAGCCAATAAAAATACAATATTTGACCCTCCTGAGGACACTGTAGTCATCGGTCATCTCTCGAACTCAGAAACAATATTGCATCTGACAAGTTAAACTATTGAGGATTTTATCGGCCAATTTGTCTTCCTTAGGATGGCGAGACGGTGCGAGTTAATGCTTGAAGACTTTAGAAGTGCTTCTTCTGTGAAGTATTGCTTGTCTTATAAGCAGTAAAAATACGCCTTATTTTACTTTTATATTTTACGGCTTTTAAAGCGATACTTGGCTGGTTTTTATCAACTACTTTGCGTGTTCTATTTTTTTTTTCACGATGGGGTTCTCTCTTCATAACATTACTAGTTTCACACATTTGCGGTCAGATCAACAGAATATAATATATATTACGTATTATAAAACTAAATTCTTAATGTTACAAGCTACAATTACTTCTGCTTGGTTACTATTGTAATTCTAAAAGGAAGGCTCTCATATTGAATAATTTAAAATAACATGAATATTTTCTTTAATCCAGCTCTACATGTGCACGAATAATCGTTCATTCGATAAATATTCGTTAGCGGACGTTCGGGTAGTTATGTATATAGAATAAGACTTAACAAAAACATATCAAAAGTCCCAAGGTTTTGCTTGTAACACAACATAGACCTCAAAAAGCTAAGCACATTCTTATTATAAATTCAATGCAAGAGGAAATTATTCTAAAATAATATCAACGTGATTATAACTGACAATTCGTGATTATACGCTAGCTTTCTCTGTTGCGAGTTCATTCTGCAGTCCGTAGATTTATTTGCCTTATAGAAGGATTCCAAGGCTTGGAAATTTAAAAACAAATCATGATAGACATGCTAAAAGTTCTAGATTACCTAGGGTAGCACAGAGTGGGGAACATGTTTTAAATATCGTTCAAGATTTAACAACCATTACCAGAAATATCTTAGAGTAAGTTATTATCTCAAATGAAAATTTAGAGAATTTAATGCCACCAAACGAAGAGTACACTTTTGCGAGCAGCTTTCATTACAAAAACGGTAGCAATAAAAATTCTACTAAATTTATTCTGGTAACGGATTCAACAATTTTTATTCGTAACAGTATAATACACAACACACCAAAAAAGTGGTCTTTCCGACGGACTAGATCTATATATTCTTATGTATTTTCACACTCTGAATCCCAGTCTTGGGTCCATTTAACACCATCCCCCTAGATTCAAGGTGATTCCAAGGTCAAAGTGAAAGATAGATATGCAAATAGACCAGACTATTCTACATTAATGTTTTTGGGGTCATTTAGAGCATCCAGCAGTAATAAACTCAACATGTGTCTGTTTATCCTATCTACTTTGGTAATCTCGCTTTGCATTTTCCTGATTCTCAATGAAATCTTTCACATTGTTCTTTATTGAAAGCGCCAAGATTTTCTAGGAAATAGTCAATTCCCATAATCCATGAAATATAAATTTAGAATAATCAAGCAGCCCAGTTTTCTACCGTTTTTTCACAATTTGCGCTATTTTTCCCTATAATCTATATTTTTATGGTTTAGGAAATTCTCGATAACCCATTTGAAACGCAACAATATTGCTTTTTCGTCTTTTCACATTTTGATGAGAAAAATGTCGTCTATACAGTTTTACTAGTCTGATCTATTGAAAATTCCTTCTCATAGTTTTGCATCTGAAACATTGACAAAAACTTTTTTTGATATAATAATAATAATAATACACATTTATTTACCAAAAAATTATAAAATCATGTTGTAGTAGGTACATACATATAATAATGTGAGTATTTACAATAATTGGTAAAAAGGAACCATAAATTCACCTAATGGTGCTCTTCCTATGGACCCTTAACTAAACTAAGTAAAACTAAAAAATAACAATAATGGGCAAAGATAGCTAATATGTGAAGATAGAAAAAAAAGAAAGACTGGAATTGATATTATAATTTTATTAAAAAATTCGCGATTAACGATGTAGACACGACGGAGAGGGCAATGAGGAAGAATAGGTGGCATGCTTACAGAATATATAAGGATAAAAAAAAGAAAAAAAAATACAACAGGCAGGCGGAAAATCACACATCCTAAGCAAGCGAAATCTGATTTTCTAAAAGCATTTTTTTTACATGAACACTGAAAGTCTGTCTGCTCATTTGTTTAATATTGTCATTAAGTTTATTCCATAAATGAATTGCATTGAATGAAAAACACTTTTGAAAGGCTGCAGTTCTGTGCTGTGGAACCCTAAAAGTATAAAAATGCCGAGTGTTACGGTGGTGCGAAGCTAATACAAAATATTGTTTAATGTAATGAGGTTCACCGGTTTCAAAAATTTTGTATAGTAGATTATATGTATGAAGTAAGCGGCTATTTTTCATATTTAAAATGGAATGTTCATTTAGATGTGGTGCAATATGATGTCGGAATGGAATATTGTAGGAAAACCGCATACAGGCATTCTGCACTTTCTGAATGAGACGCGAAGATTTTGAGTTGATGTAGTTGTTATATACCACGTCTCCATAAAATAAAATTGATAATACCAAACTTTGGCATAGATTATATTTAGTATCCGGTGACATACAATGTTTATAACTGTATAAAACTTTGAGACGACCAAAAGCAATTTTTATTTTATTTGCTATGTGAGCCTGAAACGTTAAACCCGAATCAATCGTGACACCCAAATTTTTTACCTCGTTAACTATAGGAATTATTTCATCATTTATACTAATCGAAAAATTTTGTAGTTTGTACCTATTTTTTTTTGTACCAACAAGGAGTGCAAACCATGATCTAGAGAATATTTATATAAACTTTGTAAATCTGAAATAATATTTTGTTTAGCAGCGTCTAAATTATTTGGAGGAACCGCTATAGATAACTGAGAGTCATCAGCATACTGTTATAAGTTAGAAAATTCAATAGCTGTACTCATATCTGCAACATAAATAGAGAATAGTAAGGGTCCCAGAATGGAGCCTTGGGGAACACCATTATTTATTGGAATATACTGTGTTGTCTGAATAACATTACCATTTGACAAACGTACTTGTTGATATAGGTAGCATACATCCATTCTTCGTTATTAAGAGTTTTCACATATCGTTTCATAACTTCTAACTTGATATGCAGTTGAAATTAGGACTTTAGGAAAAGTAACTCTTATTACCAGGTTGAAATAATATAATGATATATTCATTCTAATCACGAGGATTAGACCAGAAGTCGAAGACTTGTGCGGGAGAGGGAGAGGAATATTATTATTAAACAGGCCGTATTTGCGCTTAGGAACGACTTACATTGGTAGGCCTGAACCGCCATTCAGTGAAGGAATGAGAAAAACCTGGAACACCTCATTAATTAGGGAAGTAGTCAAATTGCGACCGGTTCGGTTTCAATCTCTTTCATTGACCCAAGCTAACATTCTTCCACCCTATTATACCCGCAGAGAGCCAAATGAAGTTATTCTTGGCTATTATTATACTACATAGTGTTGTTTTATATATATCTCTACTATCCCATTCGCATATGAAGCACGGATATTTTGTGAAACCTGCTTGACGTCTCAATCAAATAGTGACAATTTTCAAATCCCCACAAATTTGCCATTCATGTTTGTAATTAATTTTTTCAAGAACTGACTTCATGCTCGTACAATCTTCTTTCACTCAATGCGCTACTGAAATGGAAGGGTACACAATGTTATGAAAAAGGACCGCTTTTAGGTTGTTCTTCCATGAATGAATGGATAATCTCTATTTATTAGGCCTGTACCACCTAGATTTGAATTTGTTCATTAATCGCTTAATATCAGTAGACAAAAGGAAGTGCATCATCTTCCGAAAAATATTCCAATATCAAAAACATATATCGATAGGCAGGTAGTCAAATTAACCTCAAATTCGGATCCAGCGACCCCCAAATATAAATATATGAAAATTTTGCCGACTTAAGTATATATCTTCTGATTTGACCTCGGAACGACCTTGAAGCTGAGGTTAAATAAAACTCTGATTCATGTCCACTAACCTTAAAAACATAAATCTACGATGGCTTCGTGCATTTCTATATCTATTTTTCGATTTGGCATTGAAATAACCTTGAATCTGACCTGATGGTGTTAAATCAATCCGAGATTCAGATTCAGCGACGTGAGAAACATAAATATACAATAATCTGGTTCACTCACATACCATATCTTTTGTTTTGATCTTAGAATGACCTTGAACCTAATGCGATGAAGTTAAATGGAACCCATATTCGGATTCAACGAGTGAAAATACATAAGAATATATACTTCTTTTTGTGATGACATGTAATTTTCCCCGCACTATTTATCTAACTAATATTCAGTAAAAAGTGATGGAAAAGTAAACAACCAATGACCGCTCCGGCCCAACTAAGAAACTTTTAAGTTATACATAAAAATTGTATAAATAACAGATTTTAGTTGTACCAGATTTGTAGTGGTGTTATTTATTTTCTACACATTGTAATGCTTCTCTCTGTGTTTGGAGCCATTAACATTTCATGCTTTATGTAAAGTTTTCAAGCCATATATTTTAAATTATCTCCGTTAATATCAGGAAAGCGGATGTACAATATATTCCAAATTTGCTGTATTTCTAGTTGGATACTTTGCACGCTGCTTAAATTAACCATTTTGTACAGCAGCATGAAGTGAGCAAATTCGCCGCCATTGGTGTAGCGTTTTGCGGTAATTGTATTTCATTTGCATACGCCAGCTACGAGTATATATGTATTAGCATCATATTATCGGATGAAGTTAAATTAATATGCATAAATTTTGTCCAATTTAGTTTTTGGGGCAGTTAGGGGATGAGTCTCGTTCCTTTAATAGTAAAATTGCAACTACAAGAAAAATTTATGATGTAGGTTTTTAAGATTAAACTGCGGCTGAAGATGTCGTGATTGACATGATTAAAAAATGCAATATAGTTGTTTCTTGACACTTAGAACCTTTCATAGGACATAAAGCATGGTACGTAGAACGTTTCTACGTGAAATACTTGATTTTGCAAAATATGGCACTTAGGCTCTCTCTAATTTTCACTCTTTATTTAGTTCAAATACCCTAAAGTAGCGACAAATCACAAACATATATTAGTGAACGCAAAGAATTCAAATCTGAAGTCATTACATACAAATTTTGCAAAGCTTCCCGAGTAGACATTCATCATCATCGATATCCTTTCTCCTTTTTTAAATTCCATTTCTTTCTTCTAGCGAGAATGATACACATCCATAATTTCCGGGACCAGAGTTTCATCCACGACTGCTATTTGTCTAGTTTTATGACTAAAGAAACATTTGCGTCTGAAATGTTAGTTTTAGTAGTCGAGTTAAAACCTGTGATGACAGATACAGCTATAGCAGTTTTATTGGCATGACGGCACATCATATCATCGGTTTCTTAAATCTCTTATGCTCTGATTTTTCAGTACTTTTCATTCATTTACACCGTATTATATGGGCCACAATCTGTATATGACACCCAGTTCTCTGCAAAGAGATTTCAATTTATCAGATAAAAGTTTTTCGATATTTGGAAACTTACCACAAAAAAACAAATAGCATTGGGATTTTTGTCACACTCGATTGATCCTTAAAAAGTCAACTACCACCTCTTCATATCAAGCTTGGTCTCATGAAGCAGTTTATTAAAAGCTCTGGACAAAAATGGTGAATGTTTTCAGTATATAGGAGAGAAGATTCCTGCAGTAAGTGATGTGAAATTGAAAGAAGACATTTTCAATAGTCCGTATGTACTTTTCATGATAAAAATTTCATTGCAAAGACAAATGGCACTAAAAAGCAGTATAGAAAAGTTTCAAGAATATCTCTCAGAACTTTTTACTCTGGGGATTACTAGATTTTGGTAAGGTTGCTTCATGGGTCTACACTTCCTACAGTTTTACCTTGACTACTTTCCTCAATACCTCGCAGACTACAGTGAAGAATAAGGAGAACGATTCCATCAAAATGGGATATTAATATGATATGATATGATAATCAGTATAGAGAAACCCGCTACATAAGTCATTTGAAGAGAATAGAGTTTATTACAAGAGAAAAAAAGTGAGAGAAACATTAAAGAGAGCCTGATTCGAGTCGGTAAAATTTATTTGAAGTAACTCATATTAATGACATTACACTTTCTTTTATTATTTACGATTTCCAGTTTTTTACGATATTTTTATGCAAAATATTTGGGTTATGGGGCAAATATTAGATTCAAATTCGACCAAAATATATGAGAAGAACACTTGATCAAGCAAAACATTACTGAAAAGCTTTTTACTCTCATTAATATGATTTTTTGCAATTTTCAACTATTTTTCTGCGATTTTCGCAAAATTTGCGGTGATGAAACTGAACAGACTCAAAATTTTGATTTTGTGCATCAAAATACATAAGAAATGTACTTGCACGAGATCAGAAAAAAGGATCTAAGTGAGAACGTATTATTAGCATATTTTTCGAAAATATCGAAAATAATACGGCCTAGTTCATGGTCGTATTATTCAATGGTTAAAAGTACTATCCTACTAATTGAAAATATCTGTATTTCAAAGTAAGAATGAATTAAAGAACCGCTTAAAATCAAGTAGTATCAATTGAATTTTTATTTGTACATATAGAAAATCATAGCTTTCCTAAAACAATCAACTTGCGCGTTTAGAAAAATATCTAAAATTTTTAACCCAACAGATGGGATAAAATTTCTACAAACTGCTACAGATGATGAATATCCCCTTGTCAAGTTAAAACTACCCATTTGGCTTACAGGTTGTTGGTATTATAGGTTTACATGGAGCGAGCCATTCGGATGAGTTGCAAATATTGACGATCGACGATATTTAATGCTTGTTTCTTTTCTCAACACCAAAACCAAGAAAGACTGGTCATTCTTTATTACGAATAAGAATTCTGGAGACAGTATCTTGAAAATATGCCCTCAGAAAGTGTCCCATAACAAATTCTTCATCAAATATCAAAAGAAGAACCATTTATAAAATTTCTTCAAAAGATAGCTGATACATTAAACATTACTTCCGCCCTTCTGCAACTAGGATGATTGCAAATTTTAACTTGGTAACAGTGTAGCGGTTGAGTGGTTGGCAATCTTCTTCCGTACCAGAAACATACATTGAGGAATCAGTGGCCAACAAGATAGCTGCATTAGAATGCACACTTAACAGCGTGGAAAATCATACCATTGGCGCCAATGCATTGTATCCTGATCGGATCAAAAAAGGATTTTTCTCTTCCTATGCATTTTTCTGGAAATGTAATATTAATATTACAAATATTAATATTCACAAATAGTAGGTACTGATTTAAATTAGTAGTTACAAGTAGTTACTTGAACAAAGATCTTTATCAATTCTTGGTGTTAAAGTCTCATTTTATCTACCCATGCAGTTAAAGTACTACTAAACCTACAATTTTTAGTAGATGAAAGGCACTTTAACATTAGCTATAGAAAAAGCATATAAATTTCTTCTGAAGGATGCGGATGGCGAATGACTTCATCATGTATTAAAGGAATACAACAGTTGCAACAAACGGTCTGTTTATTGCTAAAATATTAATGTCCTAAATCCTTTATAAATGGCTTGGGGTGGCTAGTGGCCAATATCAGTGGTTTAGCAAGGTAATATATAATCCATAATGCGCTCGTTTTTATCCTAAACGCATCTTTTCCCTCACTATTACTTTATTATTTATAGCAGTCATATATGATTCAGAGCATAATTCCCTTTAGGGAAGTAGGGGGATATTTGTTATTGACAGCCCTACTGGGAGAGTCTTGAAAGATTTTGTACCGCTGAAAAGTTTGGGCAATATGTACAATTGAGAATATTTATAAAGCTATTAAGCTTATTTTGAGCTTACCCTTATGGAAAATGAACTATGCATGTTTACATTTTAAGTTAATTGATATCCTAAAGTAATCAATTATGTTTAAATTATTAATAATTAAGTAGGTATATCAAGAAAAGACGAAAATTATAATCTTATAAATAGCACTAATGAAAAAGCATTCCGTCTGATAGAATCAATAGGATATTTAGATATTACTAAAAACTTTCAGAAAGAAAATTATCTCCTAAAATAGCTAGAATGTCGCTAGGGTAAAACAAAGTACAGAATTCAACCATGATGACTTGGCAAATTATTTCGATATCAGCACCACATACGTCATCTCGGCATTCGAATGCTACGTGTTTGTAAATCTACAAAAAATACACAAAAAATTAAATATGCGAAGAACAAATAAGTACTCAAAAACTATGGCAAACACCATTTGCGATATTTTGTCTTTGACAGAATCTGATGCAGTCGCCATCTGTAGATCGCTACGCAAGGTCGACAAATTTTTAAGCTTGTGTTGTTGGGGAATTAAGTACTGTTAATAGCAACAATGTTAACAATAGTTAACAATGTCTACATAAAACAATCAGTACTATTTTTAACTGTATAACTTTCCGAGACGTTTACAGTGTTTAACCAGTTTTCTCAAAAATACATTCTTCTGTTTACTTTGTGATTTAGTATTTTTCTTCTGTCTTTAGACTAATTTTTTAGTTTTAAACATTTTATAGCAATTAAATAGTATTATATTGTTATATTAGGATTAAAAGTGTTACTTTTGTGACGAGCGTTTTGTATTTGTGAGGCGAAGCCTAGCGTAGCCGAGCGAATGCAAAACTGCGAAACAAAAAGATGCTTTCAATTCGAATAACAGATGCTGTTTTTTTACAACCGAAATTTCCCACTTAATTATTAATTTGAGCTTTGAAATTATTAAACCCAAATTTGGATAAGTAAAGTAGGTAAGCAGGATATAGCGATGTAGTCATCGATGATTTGTCAAACATTAGTCGCCATATTGTTAATTGAGTTTATTTGTGTTTGTTTGTGGTTCAATTTGCTGAAAAGTCTGTAAAAATGGAATGAATATTTAGCTCTACCTGAGGAGATACTGGAGTGTGCGAAGGAGGTTTCTTTGAATCTTCTGCCAAAGAAATCTTGAGAAATTTAGAAATGTGTCTATCAACGTTTTATGGACTGTTGCAAAAAAAAACATTAAGTTCTATTCAAAAGATACTTTTAAAACTTAGTAAATAAAATGAAGCCTTTAACGCTTTGGCCGCAATATTCAATGATGAATTCAACATTGCATATAAAGAAGGGGATTGATATAACGAAATATTCAAAGTTACGTATTTTTTTTAAGAGACAAAATGAGCAAGTTGATTGCATTTTGAATAGTGCACCTGATAATTTATATCTGATGATGAAGGTAACCGCTTTAAAGGAAGAACATTTTTAAAAAGCTTCTGTATAGATCGTCCTAATATTGGGGAATACAGGCACATGATTAGTAAATTTAACAATTTGTAGTGTTGAAGATGTGAAATTCGCCTTCATAATTTCCAGTACTAAAACCAAGAGGTCATATTCTCCTACTGTGTTGGGAGACAATTATTTAAGCTTTTGTTGAAAATAATGTTACATTATGTCCACCTTGATTGGTAGAACGTCGATTATTTCTCAGATATGTCATCGAATGATGGTCTGCATTCAGAAAATCAGTACCGTCTCGCAAGAAGTAACAAAATGTTTAAAGCTGGGCAACTGGAAAGAGTACAGTGGACTAGCATTACGATGAACGTCTGCTAACCTTTTAGTTGGTGACCTCAATTGTCTTAAAATACACGAAGGATCGAGATCAAGCACTGTGGTGGAAGGCTACATTCAAGACTCACTTTTGAATAAAGAAAATATTGCGAAAATAATACTGATAGTTGATATTGGTAATGATAAACCAAGCACTGTTATCTTTTATTATTATTGTCAACACTGAAAATAATATAACTATTAATGAAAACGTGTTGGACTGCTGCCAAAATATGAGGGTAGTGGCAGTTTTAGTAGTTGATTTAATTTTAATACGTGTTCAAACTATACAGGTATTTAATAATCAATGTGGTAACAAAAATTATTGTAAATATTGTTGAATAAACTTTTAAAAATTAAAACTTAACACTTTTAATCTAAGGATTAAACTCTATAGACTATCCCTTGGGCATTGGTGCTTAAATTAACTAATAATAGTTATACCCAGAGCGATGATGGCGGCCATTTAAATTTAATATGCGATTAAGCCGAATACCAACAAATTGCCCGCTGCGTTTACTATTATTGCGTTCTATCCCGAAATCGCAATATCTCAAATATCCTGTTTAGAAGTCATGCATGTAAATGAGCGTTTAAACTGTTTACCAAAACAATGCTCAATTTTGAAAAGCTATCCTGATGACGTGCCCCTCTCATTGTTTGCTTCATCCTATTTGCGTGAAAGGGTTGCCATAGAAATGCGGATTAGTTTATTTACGTCTGATTTACTGATCGCTATTGCAGTTCAGCTGGCTCAAAATGCAATGGGGAATGTAAGTAAGGAATTGTAAACTGAAAACACAGTAAAAACTGATTGATGATTTTTATGCACAAGTAAAACTTAGGGCAATGCCACAGCGGTGGCGGTTTGTGCCGACTCCTCTGCCGAGGTGGCACAAACCGCTGTGTCTGTCACACGCGTTTGTATTATGCGGTTAAAATAAAGTCATTCATGGAATTCATAGTCAGCACTTCACTTAAGTGTGACTTTTTATTTAAGGTATACTTAAATAAGATGCTCTTCAATATTTTCTTTCATATCTAAATTTAATGGAAACTTAATAAAGTGTACACGCTTAACTTTAAGTGTGATCTATGAATTCCGCCCTTAATCTTTATTTAGGAATAAATTGACTAATTTATGTATTTATTTAGTCCTAGTCTTAAAAGAAGAAATCCAAGGCAATATTATTAAAAATTCAAATATATGGTAACAGTACAGATACCTGAAAATTTATAGTAATTCTTAGACTTTCCAGGTTGCTATGCCATGACCTCTGCTGGGATTTTTTTACCTGCCCTTGCTGCTCTCGAGCTGAGCTCTGGAGAGGCAGACTCGCTTCAAAAACAGGTCAAAGGATGTGCACTTTAATTTTGTTACTAGCAGCGACCAGTTAGTTTTGAGGACACGGCATAATATCCCGGAAAATCACAATATATCAAATACTTGAAAAGCTACTATTAGAATACAACAGTACGAATAATAGTAATAGCAATATTAATATTAATAATACGGTGTCAAGAACCAAACATTATTAAAAATACTAAAGAGAGCAACAAATACAGAAGAAATACAAACAAACTATAAAAAGAAAAAATGAAAATAATAATAGTAACAATCAATAAAATAAATATTAGTTTTTAATATATTTACATTCAGACGGTGGCTAAAAAGCAATAAAAAATATGTAAAAGTAGTTCATTATGACGTGCATTATTACATATTGAGTATAAAGAAAAGTGAAAAAAAAGGAAACTGTCAAGTAAATTCATCTTACCGGTAAGTTTACTTAGAAACCGTCAGAGTTAAAATTTTATATAATTTATAAATTTTCACTGTATCCCTACCAGTTACCAGAGTTATCTATGTTTTGTAGAATTGCTACAGAACTTCTAAAAAGAACATCTTTATCTGGAAAACGGCTCCAGTCGTACAGCCTTAGAACCAATAATAGAAACCGAAACTAGTATGTGTGCGGGCCCAGAAATTCTTATAATAGATCTACCCCCACGGAACCTACCTCGGGGACAGTAAGGGCATGTCAAAAATTCCCAGCAAAGTATAGCAACCAAAGAAATAATATTACACAGCATTGGTTTTATACTTTGCTATCAAAGCAGGGTTTCACTTTTGGCAACAAATTTTGACGTTTGTGGGCCGTCCCAATCTAGCAGGCATTGTAGTCGACACCCTCAGATGTAACAAATTAAGCATTTATCTTTATGGTTTATTGCATTTATTACTTTTACTTCCCTCATAAAACAATATAACAAATTATCTCTTTTTCTGTGTTCTTCGCAATTCATGATATTTCGGACAGCCTACAAACGTCAAACGTTGTGGACTATATTAAAAATTAAGCCAGAAAACAATGTAGTGTTGCTGACAACATCTTCACCATCAATTTAATTTCTATGAAGCTGAGATTTTCGAAAAGTGGGTTTTGTTGTTTATGTTATGTACAATTGTTGCTCCGTTAGATGGTTGAAGTTGGAAATTTTGACCTTCACCTGATTTTAACAAAGAAAAGAGAAGAATGTGATTGATTGGCTGAAAATCACGTTGTTTCGTCTTGCTCGCAACACCACATCATTCTTTGATGACTAATTTAGACGGATTTTCTTATTCTAGTACATCTAATGAGCACAAGTCGTGAAAGCCTCAAGCCGGTTTAAGAGAACGATGTAGTGTTGTTGGAAACATCCTTATGACCAGTTTAATTTCTATGAAATAGGCATATTTATAAAGCCGGTTTTGTTAGTTACAATATGTACAACTGTTACTCCGCTCTATGATTGAAGTTGAAAATTTCGAGGTTCACCTGGCTTCAGCAGCAAAAAGAGGGTGTGCAATTAATTTTATTGGCTGAAAATCATATGACTTTGTGTTGCTGACAACATTTCTGAAACTGGCTTTAAGATTTGGGTTTCTATGTGACATAAAACCTCTACAATTGAATTCCTGACAAGGTGGCATCGAATGTTGAGATGCTGGGCTTAGGAATCTGCCGATAATTTGGACATCACATGCATGAGTGGTACGTTTTGTGATATTTGTTGACAGGTTGGTAAACATTAAACATTGGCACAAGTAAAATTTCAAATTTGCCAGGATAAATATTGAGATAGTTTTTATTATTTCTAATTTTATCAACTACCGTAGATAAATATACCTAATGCAACCTGAGTTAACACAAAACTTTTTCTATGAACACAATTACGATTAACAACAGTAGTTAACTTGATTGTCAAAGATAAATTTAAAATCAAATCTACACCTATAGTCTGTTTAGAAATGAAAGAGAGTAATAAAAGCTTATTATGTATGCAAATCATAAATAAATGTAGTACTGGTGCTTATATTCCATATTTTTATATTATGTATTATCAGTATAGATGAGGTGTACTTTTATAAAAACTTTATGTGGTCGAACCGTACTAAATTGTAGCAAGTAGCTAAAATTTAATCCTCGACAATCCGTCTTTGTCTATGCCGCTTCAATTTCTAGGTCCATTTCTCTAATAAGTAAAGAATATAAAAACAGCATTTCAAAACATGAGGCTACTTTAAGCATCATAACCGGGTTAAGAGTGTTTTTAGTAATTAAAATAAAATTATTCAATATTATTATCAAAATATTTATTTAAATTTAATGAATAGACTTTTATTCCACACAAAAATATATGTATTTTGAAAATTCAAATTATGGTGAGTAAATGTAGTGTTGTATAAATGTACAATAAAGAAAATAAAAAAGTAGGTATATTTAAATTCATCCTCTGAATATTTTGATGAATTATCTTTGTCTCCTAGATTGATAACGATAGGTTAGTAGTAACGTCAACTAAATTATCAAGTTCCCACATTTTCTCCTCTTCTTTTTGTACATGATGTATACATCTTTACCAATTATCTACAGTTACTCATTCCAAGGATTTTTTTAACAAAGTTTTCACGTCACTTAATTTTAACGTCGTATTATTTCGCGCTACATCTCTTTTTAATTGCGCCCAGACTAAATCGATTGGGTTAAGTCAACAGTGATAAGGTGGTAACCGTAGTACCGTTATTTGGCGATTTGTTGCCATTTCATCGATAACATATTTTTTCTGATTTTCATTAAGATTGACAAGTGTCAAAAGTTCCTTTTTCACAATATTTGTTTCAAAAGAAATGTATTTTCCGGATAACCATTGAATTATATCGGCTTTCCTCCAAGCAGTCGTAGGCGTCCGCTCGGTCTGCCGTAAATGGTAACTGGCATTATCCATGACAATTACAGATCCCGGAGAAATAATATTGAACATCTGTGTAAAATACTCTTCGAAAACATCTACGTTCATCTTCGTGATAGTCACCTTTATTTTTAGATTCAAATAAAAGTAAACCGCTATCTACAAAACCACTGGCACTACCTATATGTGTCACTATTAATCTTCGCCCTTTACCTGAAGGTGCCTTGAACCCTGTTGAAAGTACATCCAAAAATGCTTGTAGAAAACTTTTTACATTTTTATCTTGCCATACTTCAGTCACAGTATATCCCTCGTTGACTCAAGTTTCGTCTAGCTAGATAATAAATATTCCTTCCTCCGTCACGGAATTTTCTAATTGATTTTAAGTAGGATCTTCGCCAACAAGTAATTTCATCTTTATCGATAAGAACTGACTTCCTGTTCTGCTTTTCCCAGCAAAAATTCAACTCTCGTAAGACGGCCCATAATTTACTTCTACTGATTTTTGGCAAATGGTTGTTTTCTGAAAGTTCATTTAAAATTTTGTTTAGCGTTGGTATTTCTTTTTTTAAATTAAAATGAGTGTACTTTTCTGCGAATGACATTTTTGAATAAATCATCTATAACAACTTTTGACCTCCCTGTAGATGATTTTGGGGGATTTACAGTATCTTGTTCATTTTTTGTTTCCTTTAGATGTCTGTAGATAGTCGATTTTCCAATCCCTGTCATTTTGGAACACTTTTTCACGATGTCGTCAACACTGTTGGTAGGATTTTGATGTTTCAATGCATTAAATACATTTAATATAATAATCTTTTCATTCTGAGACAGCGCACATGTTTTCACGCGTTTAGCAGGAACGTAATCTGATAAGCTCGACATTTGACCCAAACAATATTATATCCACTGGCACAATAGTCACAACACAAGTCGAATTTTTCTCTACTGCACTAGCACGTCTTCGTATATTCAGCTCTAAGACTGGATTGATCTGTCACAATACACTGGCTCCTGCCCTATGATGTATCCAGTAAAATATACTAATGTACACCCATTACCTGTTAGCATTATTGTTACCCGATATTTACATAATCTTTCGATGTGTTTTTCTCTATTTGACTGTTAAAACAAAACTATTTTCTTTTTTTTCTCATTATAGACATGCACACTGTCTAAATTTGTATTATCTTTACAATTACCGTATGATATTTATCTAGTTACAACGTGCTTCACCTTATTGAAAAATAAAGTGGAATTCCATGTTTTTTCACAAGCATAATAAACGGAGACTTTAATTTTGTTATTATTCTATGACGTCTGAGAGCAATAAAACAATATTTTATACTAAACGTCCGCAATTTAAAATGTCACTTACCATTACGTTCCTTACCCTGGTGTTAAGGTGCAATAAAAACGCTTTCTTTATAACTTCTTCAGCGCCAGACTGAAAACAAATGCAGGAATGAAATATAAGGAATGTAATCTTGAAATCTTGAAATATCTTGAGTAAACGCATGACATTATAAACCCCGGATTTAATATCAAGTCACGCAGCGCCGCTTTCAGCCAGGATATAATTTCTATCTATGGGTTTAAGCTGGATGATGATACTGATGCTTTAGTACGTTTAAGAGAAAATAATTAACTTACAAGGGCTTAATGGCTTATCAAGTGTCTTGGTTACGTCAATATAATACGCGGGGTGAAACTGTGGAGTCTCTATAGGTAGGTATCTGTTCTGTTTTGATTACCTATTAGAGTGTATAGTGAAAATGAAACAAGACATTTACCTGAGGCTGTCTATTGGCTTAATAAATAAAAGAGTTTACTAGGAAGCTATATTAATATACAAATTTTCCATTTACTGTTAAATTATGCTGCATTTTTTAAAGTAGTAATACTCAATTTTATTTGCACAAACAAAAGTTTGAGGAAAGTGCGCGAGATTGAGTGTGGTATAATTAACCTTCCATTAGTCTGCTTTCTCTAACGCTGTATATTGATCTGGTGGGGTCTAGTGGACCCCATCAGATAAAATAGCAGAAAGCGATTTCTGACTCAATAACATAATGGGCATCTGATAAAAAAATACAGTTTTGGGGAAATAATGTTTATTAATAATAAAACATACTCCTTAAAGATAACAAAATATAATTATATTTGGTATAAATAGGAAAAAAACGAAAAAATTACTAATACCAAATGCAGTCCAATTATTGCCTCCTATTTATCGACACATTCATTACATAAAAATACACTATGTTCCAAGCATAAAGTTTTTCTACAATGTGAACAAAAATATCGTGACTTCCGGTCAGACCCTCTTGGACAGAACTCGCAACGCCGTCTTGTTGGACATTCATCAGGGGTGTGATTATTTTCTAAATTAAGAGACAGGTGGATTTTAACGGCTTAATGGATCCACAGAAAAAAGATAGAGGGAACAACGAAGCAACTGCGGATAACGTTGTTTCTGGGTTTTTGCCCTTTATCAACGCAGTGCAGCTTAAAAACAGGATGGAATAAGAAGGAAGGGCAAAGGACACGAACACAAGAGAATGACAAGTAGCCTGCCTATCTCTATTTGCGGCATCGTATCACACAGCCTCGGTATTGACGCCAAGAGCAACAGTCGCCGCGGAAGAGAGTCCAGCAACCACTATCAGGATCTCAGCCAGGAAATATACAAGAAAGAAAGGAGCTTAATGGATCATAATCTTATAAAAGACAGGTGGATTTTAACGGCTTGATGGATCCAGAGAAAAAAGATGGAGGGAACAACGAAGCAACTGCGGACAACGTTGTTTCTGGGTTTTTGCCCTTCATCAGCGCAGTGCAGCTTAAAAACATGATGGAATAAGAAGAAAGGGCAAAGGACACGAACACAAGAGAATGGCAAGTAGCCTGCCTATCTGCGGCTTCGTGTCACACAGCCTCGGTATTGAGGAGGTATGATAGGCAGGCTACTTGTCATCTTGTGCCTCCTTTGCCCTTCCTTCTTATTCCATCCTGTTTTTAAGCTGCACTGCGCTGATGAAGGGCAAAAACCCAGAAACAACGTTGTCCGCAGTTGCTTCGTTGTTCCCTCCATCTTTTTTCTCTGGATCCATCAAGCCGTTAAAATCCACCTATCTCTTATAAGATTATGATCCATTAAGCTCCTTTATTTTCTAAACTACCGTTTCGTAGATGTTTTGGAAGTTTTACATTAGTAATTCGTTCTGCTTGATAATCCTTGATAAGACTTATTCCTAATTCTTTTATGTATTTTCTTCTGCTCAATTGGTAATCATCAGTGTTGTGTCTGTAAATAATCTCTGAAAAAAATATAGTTAGTGGCCATCTTCTGCTATTTTTAGAGACATTATAAGCTGTTGAAAGCTTATCTACTACATCTACCCCGCCTTTAGTTAGGTTGTAAAATGTAACAATTTCGGGCTTTTGCTTTTTCTCCACTCCTTGCATCAATCTCATCCTTATGATGTAACGTAGAAAATAATAAAACATATTTATTTTTTTTCGGGACGTAGGAGACAATAATAATGTCTCTTTGAAAGCCAAACATACTTGACGGGATTGGTCTGTGTTTAGCAGCTACCAAACTAGGAGGAAGTTCTCTTTTGTTTTTTTCTGACAGTACTGACAGCTGTCAAGCGATGATTCCGTAATAACTTGATCATTAGATCATAACTGGTAAACCAGTTATCAAACGTAATGTTTCTCTCACTATTTGATACAGGCTGTATTAGACGAAACACAATCTCTTGTGCACTATTACTTTGATAATAAGGACCAGCCGGCTGCTGCCCCACGTACACTTCCATATTGATAACATAGAAGCAACGGGCATCCACCAAAGCGAAGATTTTTATACCATACCTGGCCGGCTTGTTTGGTACATATTGGCGGAATGAACACCGCCCATGAAAAGCTTTTAATTTTTCATCAATTGTCAAATATTGACTCGGTGTATAAATCTTCTTACAATTTCCAACAAATGTGTCAAAAGTATTACGTATTGCAGCTAGTTTGTCTATTTTTTGTCGCTCACTACGGGTTTCTAAATCGTCAAAGCGGAGGCAAGATAATAGAAAACGAAATCTTTGTAGACTCATTGTCTTTCGAAATATCATAACTCCAGTATAGTCAGTAGCCCACAGGTCATCCAAACTTTGTCTTCCTGATCTATAAAATCCAGACAAATATAAGAGTCCGATCAGCGCCGAAATCTCCTGAGAGGTAGTGTCATTTACCTTATGTTCATGAACTTTGCATATGATGCACGTTTAGCTGAAATGTTTTTATTTCTATGAACAGTAATATCACTCAGCATTTCCTCCGTAACAAATAATTTCCAACATTCAACTGGTGTTTTATAAGTCTTATACGGCGCACGCACACCTGGCAAATGAGAAATAATATTTTCGGCTCGAGTTCGAACATTAGGTCGAATACTTGGAGCTACTTTGGACCATTTAGTTATCTTGTCTTTTCCAATATATGTAAAGACCTCCTGATCTTCAAAAGCATCAAAATTTTCTTCAGTGTCTAATATTTCTTGTTCAGTGTCAGTATTTTGGTCACTATTTGCTGCAACATCTATTTCATGTGAATCGCTATTACCATCCACCAACTCCGGGTCAGATTCGCACTCCCTCCACAATGCCAAAAGCCGCTCCTGTTCTCTCTCAAAATCACCCATTATTTATATACAACTGTAATATAAACAAATATTAACTAGTTCAAGCAATTTATGTTTGTTATTTGTAATACTTACCTACCAATATGATGAAAGCGTCACTGCACGGGGTCTGGCGTATTAATTTGGATAAAAAATACACACGTATACACTCAAATGCTAAAACAACACTAAATTCATAAATATCAAGTCTAGACATGCAGCTACTGGCTGGAAGGGATGAGCACCACCCACCATTTCCAAGAAATGGTAACTTAACTAAACCGCTGGGCCTCTCAGACCCCACCAGACTGATAGAAGGTTAAAATGATTTAGTCAGGCTGATATTAACCTACATGTTAACACAAAAATGAAAGTGCATCTAAATCAATTCAAAAAATATTAATCCAAAAATAATTTGTACCTACTCAATTTAGTAAGAGGAAAGATTTCTGAATAAGGATTAATTACATAGTTTTATATAAGAGTCAACTCAACTAGTTTGCTATACAGGGTGTCCCGAAATTAATGGAACACAGAGCAAGAGTAGATTACTTGCATCAAAATAATGCGATTAAGCCAAACTTACCTTAGTCCATTTGTGGCTAATAAAAAAGATACAGAGCGTTAAAGTTCAAATTCTGAATTCAAAATTCTTAAAATTCTTAGAAACTTTTCAAAGGATTCTTAAGAAAATTTGAATTAGGAGGTTCTTTGGGACAAGAAAAACGAATCCGTACTTAATTTTGCTGTAGACGCTAGAGGGCGCTACGAAATGTACTCTTGGTTGATAAAAACTGGTTATAACTTTTTTGTAAGTGTGGGTACGAAAGCTTTAATAAAAAAATATCGTTCTCCTATCTATTTTTCACAAATAAGGTATATTTGTATGTCGAGAAACATTACATTAGTACACAGTCTTATTCGTTTGATAAATGATTATCTAATATTAAATAGTGTTTCTTCATTTATTAATAAATTCCTAGCATTTAAAATTGCTTGCCACAGCTCATCCCGTGTATTAATAGGGTCACTATAAACTTTTGATTTCAAAATACCCCAAATACTGAAATCAATGGGGTTTAAATCTGGGCTTCGTGCGGGCCATGAAAACGTGCTGCCGCGACCTATCCACCGTTGGGGAAATTGTGCGTTAAGAAGAAGTTTTGCACCTGTACAGAAAAATGGGTCGGGGCATCGTCCTGCATAAAAAACATATTGTGTCTCACATTTAATGGTAAATCATCAATAAGATTCTCAAAGTCATGTTCTAAGAAATGTGAATAAGAATGACCATTTAGATTATATGGCAATTCAATAGGGCCCAACACATGATTTTCAAGAATACCATACAAATTTTTGTCTTCAATTCATGTTGGAAATGGCGTTTTCTTAATACATGCGCTAGCCGGTGAAGATTTTTAAATAATTTGTGAATTGGTTGTAATCTATTTGGGTAAGTTTCTAAATACCTGCGATTCAAATTTTCTTTTGAATAAATACATACCATATTAGAAAATAAATTATGGCAAGGCATTTTTCACGCGATATTATTAATTGTAAACAAAAGCTTAAAGTAATACACTATTTAATATAAGTTACTTGTCAATCAGCTAATTGTCAATAGTACAGTTTGTTTTTAAATAACCAAAGCCTACTATGACAGTTTTACGTAAGTAACTGCAAACTTTTATTTTATTTTATTGCACTCGATAGAAAAACAAGAAATAAATCGAAAACAGTTAAATTTATCGACATAAAACAAGTATACCTTATTTGTGAAAAATAGATAGGAGGACAATATTTTTCTATTAAAATTTTCGTACATATACTGATAAAAAAAGTTATAACCAGTTTTTATCAACCACGAGTACATTTCGTAGCGCCCCCTAGCGGCAGGAGCTAAATCAGGTAAGTACGGGGGCTGAGGAAGAAGTTTTTTGTCATTTTTTGTGAGAATAACAAATTCTAAATGAGCGCGAGCATTATCGTGGTGCAATAACCTTCCACCATTTATCTGTGTTCGATCTTTACTTACATATATATTTTTTTTGTCTTGGAGAACTTAGAATGTTCTGATGACCTTATGGAATGTGTTGTATTGTTTGTTCAAATAAATCTTCACAAGCATCAATCCGATACTAGTTTTGATCGTTCGTCATGAAATGGGACAATCTTTCCTCAGAACTTGATATTAACACATTACTTTTCAATGGAACTCATCAACAACAGTCAGTGTAGCAACAGTCTACAAAATGCTGTTAATTTATGAAATTAATAATTAATTAAATTGTAAAACAGTACTGACAACCGTATGACGTAATTCAGATACTTCCAGAACTTTTCACTCATACCTCGTACACATTCAAAGAAATTTTTATCATCAAATCTTTATCAACATTATAGAGAACTATCTCTCGTATATACAATAATATTTTTATTCTGTTGTATATATATTTTTTTAAAATATAATTCGTCTATATTTGTAGATGAGCAAATAGATCCAGTAGGTAATATTATGAAATGATAGGTGGGGAACAAATAAAAAAACAAATTCTTTATTCTCTCATTCGAGATTATTGGAGATAAAGCGGATGTGAAGAAACTAGGAAATGTATTTTAATGACTTCATTGGACTATAAAGGAATGAATTTACCAAAAACCCTTTAAAAGTTACACGGGAAGCGTTATTCCCTAAGAATGGGAGCAGCGAATCTGCATATCTGAGTCCCAGAGCCATTTGTCACCCGGAATTGTGTTGGTGTCGGAACTTGAAATGTGGGAGCAGAAGAAGAAGAAAGAGCGGGCAATATCCGCAACTACAAGACTCCATTTAAATGGAAATGATGGTCTCCATCCGCAACCATATACATCCTGTTGTATCACTCGTGACAGTGTATCCTCCCAATTCTTATGTGTAACAGCTTGATACTCATAATTACCAAGATAATGGTAGGATCTACGAAATTTCCATTGTTTTACTAGAAATAAACAAGTTCATTTATTAAATAAGGACTTAAAATAATTTTGTGATCGACTACAATGTAGAGATAGTGCAGTGTGGAGTTTAACAGGACCGTAGTCAGTTTACGAATGAACATATTAATATGTTTACAGAAAATATGTTGCTACATAGTACAATTACCAAATAATAAGGTTAAGTCCATGATTAAATACGTATATAAATAAAGATAACACTTAAAACTGACAACCCTTACTCGACAAACTTTAATGTTGGGACAAGGTTTCCGTGGCATATTGGAAGTTAAAACATATTATTACGTTTTATGTAGTAAAACGGCGACGTTTATCACTTAATATTAACCTGTGTAGAGGAAATGACCATTCAACATTTACTGTTGACAAAAATGGTGTATCCTGGATTTTTTTCAACACGCTTTGCATTTTTCTACTGTCGTGCTACTGACTGGGCGTATATTATTGGCATCGTATAAATTTTTTCATGCATCATCTATTATGTAAAATTTTTAATTTCGTGCTAGCCATGTGATTCTAATTTCCTTATTTATTTATTTATTTATTTACATTACACTGTTCAACAGGTACAAGTAACCCAGTTACAGAACAGGAAAACACAGAACCATATGCATATATAAAAAGTAAAAGTTAAAAAAATATAAAATAAGCATATACAAACAAACACTAAAATTAGAATCTACGTAATAATTTTAGATAAAAAGATTTTATGTCATTTAGACTGCTAAGTTACAATTGTTACAAATTACAAAAGGAGGAAAATATTTAAGAATATTAGTGCGGATGGCGGGTAGATAGAATGTTAAATTTCCTCTAGAACTAGGTCTGGGGACAACAAAAAATAATTTGGACATGAACTCTTGGCAATCTGCTGAATTATGTATCACTTTATGAAGTAAACCCTGAGAGAAATATTTACATCTAACTTCAAGAGAAGGAACAGAATAAGTTTTTAAAAGCTCATCGTGTGGAAATCCAATGGGAGGGTAAAGACCATCCGATTTAAAGCTCAAATATTTCAAAAATCTACGTTGAACTGATTCTAATTTATTAATGTGAACAATACAATGGGGAGACCACACAAGAGAGGCGTATTCAAATTTAGATCTAACGAAACTGTAATAAAGAAGTTGCGGCCGATAAAACCATATGCTCTGTTAACATCAGAGACAACAGCATCAATATGGCCACTGAAAGACAATTTTCAATCAAATAAAACACCAAGATCTCGAAACACACTTGGGTGCGACAGCACAATATTTTCAACACTGTAATTAAATGTTACACCAGTTAATTTATTTGAAAAAAACATAATATTACAGTTAGTGGTATTCAACAAAAGTTATTTTTATCACACCAAATTTTGACCTGTTCAAAATTATTTTAAAGCTAAATGCAATCGTCAATAGTACGTATAGACTTAAATATTTTCAGATCATCTGCGTAAAGAAGGAATTTAACATCTAGAACGTCAACTAGATCGTTAATAAAAATTACAAAAAGTAAGGGTCCAAGAATTGACCCCTGCGGGACACCTGAACTAGTTAAGTACTCATCTTATTGCACTAACTAAGACACCATATAATTAATTGAAAGTATGTCATCGCGTTTGGTCCTTCAACTAGTCCTGCAATGTGCGTATGGCGCAGCTGCCATTAGGATTAACTATAAAAATATCATCTTTGATGGCATCGAAATGTTTATCATAATATGCTTCAGAAGCAGAGGTATACCTGGTAAAGTTGTCTTAGAAACGTCCCTTCTTGTAGACGCCTTAATGAAAGCTTTTTTGACAGTTGATATAAAAGTGTTTACCAAAGGGAGACTTACCCTTATATTCTCAGCTACCCAATTAAGTGCGTGAGCAGCACATGTGAAATGTATCATTGTTGAAGTTAAATTTGTCCTGCTTTTGAAATGTACGCGATTGCATCACTTAGCATTACAAGAACTGTATTTGAAACATCTTAATCAGGCCACATATAATGAAAAAAGTCAATAACACAATTTATAATAGGTTCGTCATTGGTTTCGTCCAGCACCCTAGAAGCCAGTAGGTGGCTGTCACTAGAAGTGTCACTTTTTAACGCATAAATTAAAAAATTGGCTACTGAACGCCTACAAGCATCAGTAGCCAATTCGTGAAATAAATGAAATTATCCGCAGTGTCTTCGCTTATTAATGTCAGTACTTTGTTCTAAACTCTATCGACATATCTTCGTTTTAACGTACTTTCATGAGGGATTTTCCGGTCCATATACTTTTCTAAAAACGTACGTAACTTGGGATTCTCTAATTTGTTTAATAGAATATTGCTTGTAAGAAAGGCGTCCGTAAATGCATTGAAAAATATATTCTTCAGCGCTGGACGAGGCATGGCTCTTCTTACACACTTCTTTCCTTTAATACGTATGTCTATAATTTACAGGACCATTATCAAACCACATATGAAATAATTGCCGTCTATTTATTCTCTCCTCTAGCATGTCACTTCCCCCTTCAATTAATAGTTGTTAAATGTAAATTATGTTATTATTTTGGGTCGGTCAGTGGTGGCGCGGTTTAAGGCGTCAGTACTTGAATCGAGGTGACTAGATCGGTGTTGGTTCAAGCCCAGCTGCCGTTAGACCGTATATAAGCTATATTCGTGGAGAGGTTTGGCGTCCTCTTTGCGGGTATGGTAGGGTGGAAGAATGTTGGCTTGGGTCAATGTGAGAGATTGATACCGGTTGATATTTGACTATCCCCCTAATTAATGAGGTTTTCCAGGTTTCCCTCATCCCTGCACTGAATAGTGGTTAGGGCCTATCAACGTAAGTCGTTACTGGGCGCAAATGCGGCCTGCTTAATCATAATATGCCACCCCCTCTCCCGCACAAGTCTCCGACTTCTGGGCTAATCCCTGTGATTAGAATGAGGGGTACAGATATTATTATTATTATTTATAAATAGTTTTTTTAAAAGTGCATGGCGAATACAACTTACAGCAGATAAAAGAAATATATCGACGCGACACCATCTATTACAGCATTCCGTAAATATAACGAATCTAAAAGCGCAGTTAAAAATGCGAGTCTTCTGTGAAGGCCAATGACCCGCGTTTTCAATCCTCTTAAGGTGCGTATAGATATGCGAGCCGAGCGGTTCGCGAACCGCTTGTGAACAGCTTATGAGCAGTTTGTTGAAATTAATCATTACAACGAACGTCCAGCGATCCATGGGAAAACAACGAACCTCAAATTATTTTGCAATTCATTGATCATTCGTCGAGTGCCGGAGCCGGTACAATTTCACGTAAGAAGCTAGCAAACAGATCACCTTTTTCTTACATTGGTCTGCATTTCTGTTTATTTGAAGACCTATTTCTCTCCAAGCATCTTCTTTTAACGGCTTTTTAAAATGGTCCTTATGTTTGGAATCCCAGAGTAACGTTTTGCTATATATATATATATATATATATATATATATATATATATATATATATATATCGATCAGGGTAAGTATATTTTCTTCAGACCACTGATCCATAATTATTATTATTGAATTTAAAAAAATCAAACAAAATTAGCGGTAGGTTCGCAAGCAAATTAAAAACGACGAACCAGACACGTCGCCGTCAAACTGTGAACTGAGAACGCCTTTGTGTTCGTCAGAAAAACCGACAGGAATCGGATCGTCGCGAGCAGTTCACAAGCGGTTTGTTCGTCGCTCGTAGCCACGTCTAAACTATGGGAACTAGAGGTTCACAAGCGGTTCGCGAACCGCTCGGCTCGCATATCTATACGCACCTTTAGATTTTGCGCTGGTGCTAACACTATAAATAAGTAATACTTTTCTACTGACAACTACACCTTGTACAATCCACCTACTTATTTTAATTTAATTTTGTTTAACGCTGTAATAATCGTTTTTTACAGAAAAGTAAAGTAAAAACAACTGCTGGCAAAAACAAATTACGAACAACATATAAATCTCGTGTATAATTAATTAGTTATGGCGGCAGCGGCGTTCAAAGCGTTTTTGGAGGATTTGGACACGACAAATCCGCTGCCGGTAATTTCCTAATTAGCTGAAACTTCTGTTGGGACTATTAATTAATCCCCATAACAAGCTGAAATTGTTGATCATAAATAGAGAGTATCCCTAATGAAGGTCTACCTAATACTTTTTGTAGGTCTAACATGTAGAACTGTGTAACAATACCGGGTGATTCAGTCATAATGTCATTAAGTTTAACCACGTATTCGGAAGATCTAATAAAGACAGAAAATGGGAAAAGAATTTAATGCATCTGTCAAAAGATACCTAAGTAAACCACAATTCAACTCTTCTCGCGTCAAAAATTCAGACGTTTTACGTCACGGCTGACGTTACACATTTGTATTTATTGTCAACGTAATTTTCGATATTTGGTCGCATTAAAACAATCATTTTTTGCAATTTAGTGCAATATATAATGCAAACTTTTAGTGTAGCATATAGTTTTATTACTATCAGTTGTAGTTTCTTTTTTTGATGAAAATATAATGAATTATTAATTTGTTCGTATGACGTAAGTCGTTTGAATTCTTGTCGCGAGTATAGTAACTATCGGTAACATGGCGCTCCTGGTATGTTACAAAGAGTAACCGCAAAAGAACCCATTTTTCGCCCGTTTTTGCGTAGTGTGTAGCAAGAACGGGGAACGTCGTCCAGAGGTCTCTGTGGGCTTAAATTGATCGTCATGAAAAATCTAGGTGAGCATAATTCGATTTTTCCAATATTTGTCCGACTTACCCCTACTTAAGGCGTGGAAAATGATCGATCAATTCTTGGTAAAAATTGGCGGGAACGTGAATGGTAAGGAAGAGATCAGGGATGTTCTTCCAAAAATGCTCAAGGGGAAACATTCCCTTCATGAATTGCCTTTTTTGTGCCACCTTCTTCTTTATAACTCGAAATGATATGAAACACATGCCCCCATAATTCGTTCTTCTGTCGGATTCTGATCAGTTACCCCTACTGAAGGGGTGAAAACCACCCCTAAAACAAGAAAACAGAAAAAATGGTCACTAAAATCTGGGTAAAAATTGGCGGAATTCCACATGGCAAGGGTAACATCAAGAATGCCCTCCTAAAAATGCTCAAGATGAAAAACACCCCCCGCGTGGGGGTAAAACCACCCCTATTGCCGATAGCAGACGGGGAATGATATCCACTTCATGAAGTACTTTGTTTACCCCACTACCCGACAAATGATACGAAAGACGGGCCCCATAATTCGATCTTCTGCGAAATTCTGACCAGTTTTCCCCGACTTCAAGGGTGGCTTAAGTAGGGATAAGTCGGGCAAATATTGGAAAAATCAAATTATGCTCACCTAGATTTTTGATAATCAATTTAAGCCCACGGAGACCTCTGTACAACCTTCCCCGTTCTTGCTACACACTACGCAAAAACGGGCGGATTTTGCGGTCACTTATTTCTGATGACCCGTTCGAGTGTTGACGCGAAACAGGGTTGCCACGTCGTCAGGACTGCATACATTAACAGAATGTTCATTAAAGTTCAATACTCAAGTGATATATTTTTCCCTAATAATAAACTTCTAGTATGCAATCTAAAATATCATTTTATATATTTTTGAGGTGTTTAAAATGGTTGTTTTTAGTAGGTATTCAATAAGTGTTTTCTCAAATTCTGATGACTAACCCGCGAAAATATCAGGATTTTGAATATTTTCATGCTCGAAAGTTCCACAAAATTTTGTACAGTAAATCAGCTTGGATAAAACATACCTACCTATTTTTTATTACCCATTTGCTATATTTTTGAAAGCGAAATCGAAGCGACGTTTAACTTGTATGATAATATGACATGAGTTTTACTATTTTCATGTTTTTTATTTTCTCACTTAAGTGCATCAGAATCATATGCTTTACTCTGGTTTTCTTCCAGGCCTTATTGCCATGACCAGTACACCTAATAACACATACGGAAAACATAAAAAAAAACATTTTTTTCGGAACAACCACAAATCCAATTGGTTTTTAAATACTTATATGTCTTTTATAAGGAACTTTAGGGCGGAATTCATAGTCAGCACCTCACTTAAGTATGACTTTTCATTTAAGGTATACTTAAATGATATGCCCTTCAATATTTTGCTTCATACTTATTGTAAATTTATTAAAGTGTCATACAAAACTATTAGTACGTTATCACCCTGCATTTTTATCTGGTAAATTACAAAGCTAAGTGCACACTTAACCTTAATTGTGATCTATGAATTCCACCCTAAATGTTTAAATCAGGCTGGAGACAACCGCACTCTCTGACTATTAATTATTGCTAGTAGGAAAATTTGTGAAATTTTGTTCCATCCAATTTGAATTGCATTTTCATTTACACTGGCGACACAAACAACAAACACGCAAAACGCACCGAAGGGTCAGAAGAGATGCTCAAGATGCAGTTCGACGGCGACATATGAAAGCGGACCTGAAGGAGCGTCAGCTTAATCCGTCGTTAACATATCAAACGGAAATTTGAACTGTCAATTTTTTAGCTGTGCGGAGTGTACCAATTACAGCTGATCTTATCTCGGCACCTGATTTTTGCAGTTGAGCGTTTCTGTTTGGACTAATCTATTAAATGAGTATTTAACAGATTAGTCTCATATACAGGGTGAACCTTAAATAAGTACAAATATTTTAACTGTAGGTGTAGTTCGTTATATAGATGAGCCTAGTGAATCATTTTTAAAGATTTTCAATCAATCAATTAAAGTGTTTAAAAAGTTGCTTTGCTCAATGACTCCAAAAAATATCCAAAAACGTGCATAAAAAGTCCTACTTACTGAAAAACCAACTGTTTAAACACAAGTTAATGCCATTGTACACTGTTAGAAACAATATTACAAGTCCCCTTAAATTATTTTATGAAGAATAAAAAAAACTATCATTTTTCACACAACATATTAGAATTAATTCTCGTCACATAACCTCAAACAACGTGTCAGTGCCAACCATTTTGTAATTCGAAGTTTCGTAGTGCACTAATTTTAAAAATAAACACAAAACATGAAATAAGAAAATAACTAGCTCGATGTATGCGTTCAATATCAAGAGAAGGCAAAGTAAAATATGTAAAAGCAGTCAATCGCATGCAAAAAAGAAACAGGTATCGTAGGCACAAATAACAGGTAGGTGTCACGAGCAGTAGGCGAATTGTCCCGCACAAGCCATCCTCTATATAATAGGCTGTGGCAAAGACAAAACATGTAATATTTGTGGAGAGGGACTTGATAATTTCAATACATGTAAATTGAAAGTTAATAAATATGATACTTTTGCATCTTCTGAAACTGAAATAAGCTAATAGTTTCTTTAAGTGGCACTAACGTATAAAGCGTATTTAAATCGTCTTATTATTTTCATGAACAGTGTTTTTCTTTCAAGTGTCTTGTGTATTTAATTAATATTTTTCGTGAAATGCAGTGTGATTAAATAAAATGTGATGCATTATTGAAACAGTGAAAAGGTTGACATCTCGATTGACATACTAAATGCGTATTTGTTAAGTAGGCAGTGATAATCAGTGATAGTGGTATTGTGATAAATCAGTTGGAATGTAGTAAAAATGGATAATAACTAAATTTTAGATTGAACTAAGATTGTGAGTAGAAAATCTGGTTTATATTTATTGATGATGTACAGCAATTCCAAAAGGGAGATGGTAGTTAACGTTTTCATAAATTAACATATTTAAACGATTTTATGACATGTCTAAAAGTTCTAGTTAACATTGTTGAACTCTATTGAAAGACATTAATACTGGCAACCCTGTGGAATTCTCATTCACCATGACTCTTAAAAATATTAGTTCGGAGTCGGATCAGCGGTCCTCAACAAGTTTTCGATTGAAATATCACGAAATTTATTTAAATTTTGACTTTTTTATTTCTCATTTTTTGTAAAAAAATTATTAATTTTGTGTTCTACAGAGTGAACTGTACTACTGGTTAAAATATTTGTACTACTTAAGGTTCACCCTGTATACAGGGTGAGTTAGTAATAATGTCGTTAGTTTTAAGAGGAGATAGAGAATAATGAGTATAATATGAATAAGCGATTAAAAAAAATCTAAATGCATATTTACGCCGAAAATAAATATTTTCAAATCTTTATGTAAACCCCCTTTTCAGACTGTCAAAAACACATTGTTACTAGTACCCTAAATATTTTCCCTTCTCACACAAAACCACCATCAATTAACTATTACAGTTACATTCAAAGAGTAAGATTACCAATAACGTCTAAGCTAATCACAATTCAAATCAAATCACTTCTGAACCTATCGCTACCGAAACTCAACCAAACTCTAAGCTAAAAGTGACTCTTTGGGGAACATCTCGTAATTTTTATCCAATTCCAGAACGACGACCCAAATCATCCCGTTGCATTTCTAAGATCATGCCATTGTTGAGGCAGATCTCGTGGTAACTGACTTTAGATCAGCGGCATTATGAAGAACACGAAAAAAATGCTTTGTAAAAATGTCAAAATTGTAATAGCATGTAAAATGTATCTTTGTGTAATTCTATATAAAAGATGATATTTTTATTGTAGTAAAAAATAGAAACAACTTAAATTAAATTAAAATTAAACTAAAGAAATTAAGCTTATTCTATGGGGTGGAAGTAATCTTTTCAGAATTGTTTTATTCATTTGAATTTCTCATTCAAAAAATATGTCTAAATTCATTTATTAACTTTTAGGTCAAATTTCTACGAGAAGTTAAGAGTTTAGGTTAGGACGTATGATAATAAATGTCGTTCAATGAATTTTCAAACGATAAACGAACAACTCACGAAAATAAAACTAGAAATAAAAGAAAACAAAGAATGGACAAATCAATTTTGAGGATTTTTTATTAAAAGGAGAAACAAGAAATCCTGTCAAAATGGACAATATGAGAAGAAGAGTAGACCCTCGCATTGAAGCTGAGGGTAGTCATTTTTTTTAGCTCGTAGTGTCGTTGTTTGATAGGATTACTGGTTTTATTTTTTAACAAAACATAAAAAAATCAAATTATTTTCCCTTTCTTTTTCAAAAATGTTACATAAAAGACCTCTCTTAATTTTCGCCAAACAATGATAACTTTTTTTGCATTTATTTAGATGTAGCTTGTATACTGTGCACGTACTAGTTCAAATTTGGCTTTGGACTTTTGTATAATACACATTCTTTTTACTCCTGTGACTTTTGCGCCTATATGTATTACTATTAGTCTCTTTTAGTACTAGTAGATATGTTAACTGTTCTGTGTGTTCCATTCTGGTTGTGCAAAACAAATTATTGGCTTTGCTTGAAAAAAAGAGAGAAACCTACTTATGCGGTTCTTAATTTCTTGGTATCAACACTAAGCAGAAAATTGTTAATGATACACTGAAAAAAAGGCCAGTAGCTTTACAAATTTACTTTGTAACAATATCCTTATAATTGTCTTAAAATAATTCTAAAAATAATGATGATATTACTCTGACACTTGTAATTTTACAAGAAAACTGCCAATATACAATAAAACCGTGAACTTCCTATGTAATTATAATATAATTTGTACATTTATAGAATATATTGTAATATATTTACAATTAACAATGTGAAATCCATTTTTACATTGTAAAATTACTGAATATAACCAATTTTACTATATAATTGAGTGTAAAAATATGCCTAATGTGTGTGTGAAGGTACTACTAATTTTCAAATGCACTATACCACTAACCGTTGAGAGCGTTGGGTGGTGTGACGCCTTCATAATTTCTTGCTTCATTTCGATGAATGCAGCGTGTACCTAGGACCTAGGTACTTACATAATTAATTTAGTGAGTAATGACTAGCAATATAAACATATCTAGAGTGACAAGTGAGTGTTTTTAGTACTATAAATAGTTTTGTCTAGTGCTTGTTTAATCATAACCTCAATGAGATTAACAAGTAATAGCTGTGGTATGTGGTATGTAAGTTATACATATTTATTGAAACAAAGAAACATTGCATCTACAAAAATCAGGTACCTCACTGTTGTTTTGTTCATCTTACATAATATATAAAAATATATTATTTTCTATTGGAAATATATTTTATACATATTTGAAGAGCAGGGACTTCTGGGTACCTACTTATCTATGCACATTTATATAATTAATATTACTTTGTAATAGTTACTATAAGATCATATATTTCGTTTGAATATTATAAAATGTTAACTTTAGTTCTATGAATATATTTTTACATTGTTAAGTATATGTTTTGTATGTGTTCTGTTTTGTACAAATAACCTAAATGTGCAGGTACCAAATTTTAATAAAAAATTGCCGTAAAACCATAATATTTTATTACTTCAGTACCTGTATGTACATGTATTTCTTAGCTAAAGAAATAAGCAAAGGGCAGTTAATATATTGAACATAATAAAACTATAACTACTAATTAGCTAACTGAACCGTAATCGGAGTACAAAATAGCTATTTATATAATCAGTTAGGAAAAGTACGTTTTTTGTAACAAATGTTTTTCACACAATTTGTCCAAAAATGTTAATTATAAATTTAAAAAGGATTATTCTGCTGATTTTAATTCCAAAGTACTTAATTTGTTGTATGTAAATCTGAAAAGTATATAGAAAACGAATCTATTGCTTCGGAAATGTTTGACTTCACTGGGGACATATCAAAAATTCATTATTACTTTTAAGGGTGTTTGTTAACATTAGAAGCAATTGGCATTCATGTTAATTAGGTTACTTAATATAAGTACATTTTTCTTTTGAAATAACATTCTGATGCAGTGATGCTTTTGAGAAACTCACGGAAAAGCCTGATATGTTACTTAAGGTAAGTAACAATCGTTAATTTCTTACGATATTTTAATTTTTCTCATGTAGGCATATTAATCTATTAGGTATAAATGAATTATTATTCAGATTTTTTTAGGTATCTATGTCAATGCACTGTTAGTGAATTCGAATGTTGTAAACAAGATGTCTTGTGTACGGGTTAGGTCAATTTCAATACTTTTAGGTTTCTTTTATTCTCCGAAAAGATAGTCCAAAAGTCACGGGAATATTTTTGAGAAAAATTAAATAACGAAAATTTCATTTCGATATCTTGATTAGTTTTGGTATAGGATTTTTTTTTATTTTAGGCCTTTTCTATGATGCCCCATATTACATACGTATGATGTTTCATTAAAACATATATATGTTTGTTATAGTAGCGGAAAACTAGAAGTTATAAAAAAAATATTCCTCAAGCCACTAGATACTACACATAGAGAAAAAATGTCTTTACAATCTATAAATATTAATATAATAAGTAGAAAAGTTACCACAGAAAACGACTAAAATTTAAAAATATCATGTAGGTATCTCTTAAACAAATCAAAATATCGAAATGTCATTCTCGCTATTCAACTTTTCTCAAATATTAAGCTCCAAATATCTTGGCTACTTTTTTCTAACTTTTCGGAAAATAGAGAAACCTTCTATACCTAAGTGCCCAAATTGAACCATCCTGTACAATAAATAAAAAAAAATACATTGTAGTCATAGTATAAAATGTATTATTACAATGTAACTATACAACTGCCTGTAAAGTTACTTTGCAATTTTACAAGTAATTGTGGAAGTTACATTGTAAAAATACTTTTTGTATTGTAAAATCACAAAGTAATATTCCAATTGCAAAACCTAAAATTACACCACAAAATAAATTTACAGCATAATTTTACATTTTATTTGTAAAGTCACAATCGATAAGAAAATTACAGCAATAATGAGTGGTAAATAAATTGCCATCTATTTTAACTGTAATTATTTTTTACAGTGTATGTAAAGACAATAAAACTTATTATCAACTTCAACTATAATTTCTAAATTTAAATACTTTATTGCAAAATTATACATGGCGTGTGGTAAGAAATATAGGGCATGCAGGTTAAGTCTGGTTTCCTTACAGGACTTTCAAGTAAGAAGTTAAATATCGAATTTCTTGTGTACCCTGTATTTGGTTCACAGCATTTTCAGCTTTATAAATGTACTATTTAGAAGACATGTAATTACAACAATCTGTAGTTTCAATATCCTAACCTTCTATCAAATTTATAAACGATTGTAAAAACATGAAAATTTAAAATTTTTATCAATAACATAATAAACTAGCAAACATTTTACATCTAACATTGAAATCACTCAGTCTTTCTCTCCCAACATTTTTGTTATGTATAAAATAAACGTGATAAGAAGTCGTTATTAGCGACACAGTATTATTAGACAATACTAATAATACAAGATAAAACATTGTCAACTAAAAAGGAAAACAACCCCAGTGTGTCTTACTTTTCTTTCACACATAGAAAAGATCGAGTGGCTGATGCTAGTCTCCATGTATTGTCTGCAACAGATGCGCCCAAGACTCATGTGTGGGTTTAACAAAAGAAGACCGGCAGACCTTCGTATGTTTCTTGTCTGGATAAATTTTAGTGTCAAGATTAATAGAGGCTACTTTTCCAGCGCAATCAAAGTTGCATTAGTGTCCCAGAGTAAGGTCTGGCGGAATTTTATAATAACAGGATATATTTACCTGCAAATTTAGATAGATACTTCAAAATATGGTCAATTAGTACTTATTTTTAATACTTTAAACATACCAAATAACTTTTGCAAGAGGCTAGTAATGAAAAATGTTTGCATATGATGAATTTAATGTTTGGTCTCCATGGCGTTTAACAAAAACTATAAACTGTGCAAAATATAATGTACAAGCGAGAGACGCATACATTTGTGTATTTTACTTTGTGTCGGAATTATGTTTCACGTTTTGTCTTTGTGGAATATGATTTCGGTGTCAAAGGTCTATACCCGAGTTTAAAAATAGTAGAGAGTGACTAACTCACAGAACTTAGAAGAGTACGAGGGATGAGGGCTGCAGGGGATAATATTCCATAGGCGTACCACTTAAGAAGGGTTCAAAGAACACAAAATTACCAAAAATAATTGGTAAGTTGTTAAATAAACCTACTTACAGTTTACTTTAAAAAGTTTATGCTCACACGTGTCATCGTCTCAACAATTGTAGAATGTTATCCTTTTGCACGGCGATGACCTAGCACCACCCACTTGCATCTGATGGGCGCTCTGTGGATATCACAAATTAACACCTATGTTATAGGTTGGATTTAGTTAAAAAAATGATTTGATTGAGATTCATTTCCCCTGCATATATTTTGAAACTTAGTTTCGTAGATTATTTTCTATCCATTTAGCTTTTCTGGTCAATCTGTATTCCTACTCCGTGCGTTGCCTGAGGTATCAATAAAGCAGAAGTTCTTCGAGCTGCGATACTTATATGTGTCGACCATTTGATTGGTAATATTGCAAAACTATCCTAAAATTTTGTTTGTGAAAAATATTTGTGTCCTTAAGTAATTTCCTGTAGTTTCGAATAACGGATTAAAAGCGTATTGACATGAAGTAAGGGCCACTTTTTAGACATATTTGAGAGATCAAAGGAAGTATTTTATGTTGTGTAGAAGCATATTGTGTATCTTTACGTTACCATAAATTGCTTTAACTGAAGTATTTATTTATTATATATATTATATAATTATCGCACTGTCTCCGTATGACCTACATTTATGTAGTTTTCGTCAAAGTGTAATATATTCTTCGATTCAGATTTCATCATTCTAATACCTGTTTTAAATAGTTTCTTCTCCATATCACTATTTGGTCTTTTTCTATCACCATATTCTCCCAATTTAGTTTAATAAGATGGAAATTCGAATAGCATAATTCATATGCGACGCATAATCTGCAAAATCACCCTTCCTCCTCCTCTCCCTCATCCTCTTGAAATTTTGCATGTCCCCATAATTTACCGTTCTGAACAACTTTTTCAAGTAAAATTTTGCTGTATTGTCAGTAGAAAAGTCGCTTTACCTGAAACGATAACAGTTTTCAATTGGTGCACTGAATATTTCAAATAAGATTAACAACAAAAAAGTTCTGCCACTTAAAAGAAACATGATGTGCCATAAGTGGCGCCCTCTACTAGTGACGTCAAAATTGGTTAAAAATTCTTATTTGCCGTGCCAAAAAAACATAATTGTGACAATTTTTTTTTAATACTCCGACAGGTTTCAAAGTTATTGAGATATTTCAAAATAAAATTCTAGCATTAAACGCCCTGTATTTTTGAAACCAGTAACATTCGGATAAGGCATATTTCGCTCAATCCACCATATTTTGGTGTGTAGTATCTCCAGTTAAGAGATTGCCCATTCTTAATGAATCACCCTGTATATAGGTATTTGCGAAATTGCTTAATAAACATAACAGCATACTTGAACTTACTTATTGCTACACAATTCAACTAGGTGAAACAGGAATGTGTTGATATATCAATATACTATAATAAAAAATTTCAAGTAAACAGTATTAGACCTTTCCCCTTCAGGAGAATGACCCTCACTATGGCCACTTGTGAAGTTCACACTCTCTAGTCAGGGAAAAATAAATAAATGTAAATAATTATAAATCTTAATAATTCCTGTTTAGATTAAAAAAAAAATAGAAAATTCTATCTAAAAAAATTAAAAGCTAACAGGCTTGTACTCAAAATTATTTACATTCTATTTTACTACATACTTTTGAGTTCCATTTTTATGTACTGGGGTCGTAGCTCGAAATGCCCATCTTTAGGCTCTACGGCTATTTTTGGTGACCAAAAACGGCGAAAATTATTATTTTTTTAAATATCATGTTTAATGATGGGAAATTGTTCATTTTGTACCCCTGATCAAAAGTCTCAATGGGGTCGAAGCTCGAAATGCCCATTTTTAGGCTCTATGGCTATTTTTAGTGGCCAAAAATGGCCAAAATTCTTTTTTTTTCATATCATGTGTAATGCTGGGAAAGTGTTCGTTTTGTACCCCTGACCAAAAGTCTCAATGAGACTTATACACATATAATTAGACATGGACATATTCTTACCTCGGATTTAAATCAAGTTTTCTTGCCTTAATATTTAATTGAGTTTTACGGTTTAACTTCGATTGTTCAAGTGACTCGTTCGCTCTTTTATGTGCTATATCGAAGTTCTTGATCATATGCGTCTATATTGTAAAGAGGTTCCACTCACGATCCTGTTAACAACTCTGGAAGATTTGTTTTTCGTCCGAATACTAATTCAATTGGTGTGTATTTGTGATATGTACTTGGAGTAGTATTATAGTAAAATGCGTAATATCAACTCCATGTAGACCAGTTTTAGCGTCATTAATGTACATACGCATACGTTCATTAAAAACCCTATGATTTCTTTCACAGCCCTATCACCTTTCACCTATCATAGCTGATGCCAATGACTTACAAATTTAAAACGGACAAGAAGCAGAAACATTTGTATTAGTTTGCAGAAACGGGCCCAAAATGTTGTTGTAACATCAGGTATGTCAAACTATTTTACTAATTAAAACCACAAATTACCGTAGCGCGGTACAACAGTTTTGGAACGTTCTTCAATAAAAAAACTTAGTAATATTAAAATAATATGGTAGCGGCCGACATACATAATAATATAAACAATTACCTACCTCTCTGTAATCTAATTGTTTAAGAAATGTGGCTCATTATGTGTTTTTTTATTTATTTTTTTTTTTAATTGTGAAAAGTCACCTTGCTATGGTGTCAAATTACATGTATATTAAAAATCTAGGAATACTTAAAGATAACCATCTTTGAAGTTGCTTTACACACTCAGGATCTTTTAAAAAATGTTAGAAGTGATACATAAAAAAAATTAGGAAAAATTATAGGCCATCAGAATGGTTAAAAATGCTTTATTTCTACTTCAGGTACATTATAAAAGTCAATACGATACCTATAAGTACATGAAAATAAAATATAAATTCTCATATCACATTGAAATCAAAATAAACAAACATTCTTTGGTACTTTAGGTATGTACAACTAAACTAGATGTAAGTTTCTATGACATAAACAAAAATAAACAAAAATTCTTTGGTGGTAGGTAATGTAGATTATTTAGAACCAATCTTAAAAGTTGTATTTTTCAGTCTTCAATTCGAATGTGTAAGTACCTCTTCTCGCGGTTGGCATTTTTAAATAGGTAACTATGTCGTCTTCATCTTGTGATATGTCATCTAGAGGAGGGAAAACAAACATATTTTTCTGTTTCTTCCTCATATATTTGATGACCAATTCGGGACAATCCATCTGCATAATCTGGCCCACACAGTGTTTAAGAGACTTTTTAGAGGCTAGTTTAATAACTACAAAGTTGCTCACTTTTGGAATTGCAATTTCTTTATCATTCTCTTCAACCTCAATGAAGTTAAAGAACTTCCAAATTCAGGAGCGACGAGAAGAACGTCAACCAGGTGTCTCTCTTCAAGTTCGGTTAATTGTACTTGACTGCCAACAGTATTTATATGTTTCAATTTTACTTTATTCCATATTCCATAAGGTCTTCCAGGGAATGTTGTACCGTGCTGCAGCTTCCCTATAGGAAACGCCATTTTCCCGAACAGCCCGAATAGCATTTTCAATATCAGAATCTGTGTAATCTTTGTACTATTCTTCGCTTGTAGGTGCAGCCCATAACGATTTAACAAAGAGCAAACAATTGTTACATAAAGATATAGTATTAACACGTAGTAGAATATGTGTAGTCACCCTGCTGAAGAAAAAAATTCATAACTTTTTACAGAAACATTCTATTCATTTGAAATCCTAAAGTTGTGATCTACAATGGTTGTATTAACTAGTACATATGCAGACAATTCCATATCAGCGACTATTTTAGAGTACCAATACTTAGCACTTACCTTTTACGAATTCGTACGTACACTAAACTATTCCCACCGTTCCGTGGCCACAAGTCAATATGTGATCTTGACTGTTGAGTAGCAAATATGTTATGTGTAAATTCGCCATTGAGTTGCAAAGTAACACCGCGCTACGGTAGTTCTATTAATAATTAATAACAATAGCGGCAAAAGCAGTTGAATTTGCTGTATAAAAATAGGTGATGCAAAATATAATTTATTTCTTTCCTTTCAATTTTTTGTCTGGTCGGCGATTATATGCCTTATTAGGTTTTACAGTAAACTAGTTTCCAGTGCCGTGCGAAAAATACTTTTAAATCATTTTTGAATTGCACTTTTTGATTGTATTTTTACAAAATTGTATTTGTAAGTCTATACATTCAAATATTTATTTTTAGATAAGTTATGTATATGAAATAAATGCTTTTACGTTCATCGCGATAACATTTAATTAAAAATCCTCAGTTTCATCTATTTGGCCCCATTCGTCACGCTTGATAAAGGTGTGTTGACACCCCCGTATAAAGACGTTTCATCGTGGGGTACACACCGACTCTATCAGATTAGTTTAGGACAGCTCGGTCACAGAGAAAATTAAGTTGGTATCTTTTAAGACGCTCCCTTCACGCTGCGGTAACCCCAGACGCCCTTAAGCTTATTTACTGCACGATGAGTCAACCAAATAATATAATTCTTTATCTTTCCCCATAGGGCGACTTCCATTTTAATTGTATGACGGTCATTATCGTAAAATCGCTACATGTTCGAGGTAATCTTACACAAGTCGATGTAGTCTCCCTGATTTGATTACTCGATATTTAAAGATGGGGCCCGTTCTGAGGCAATTTAATGTAATTGACTGGTCTAATGTCCTTGCACAATCTTTTATTGAATTATCAATGCCGCCCCAGGTAACAGTAAAAGAAATTCCGTTACAGATATGCTGAAAATTGTAATGATATTGTCAGTTTTCATTATGGGCTATCTGTCAATAAAAGAGTTATCAGTTTGACTATTTCAAAACATGGGCATTTTAAAATAAAATGAATGAAAATATGATACCTTTATATTGACGTTTTCTATAATATTCCAGGCCATATTAGATTTGATTATCGACACGTTCTCGAGATTGAAGAAAGTTCTAGAACCCTAAAAATATATATAAGTGGATAGGTTTAGCCTCCTCAATTCAGCTTATGTTCAGAAGCCAAACGCGAGTCATATATGAATGACAGAAACGTTAAAGTAAAGATTTGACAGTTGCGAATTTGTTTGAAGTATATTCATTGTGTAATCAAGTAGTGACAATAAAGTTTGTTTTTCTACGTGACGTGTTTCAAAGCTAAGACAACGTAGATGTTATATTGGTAGCGACGTACCACAAAAAAGGAATTTAAGTGAATGCCAGTTACCAGAACAAAGTCTACAGTGATGAAGGAAAGATTCCAACAGTTAACGGAAATGATGAAAGATATGGATAAGAGCCAAGAATATAATGAAGGAAGACTTAAAGAGGAAAATGACAAACGGCCAGGACAAAATGATGGAAGACTTAAAGAAAAAAATTAAGAACAGTCAGGATGAAATGAAGAGTAGCCCAGACGAAATGATAGACATTTAAAAAAATGAAGAATAGCCAAGATTAAATCAAGGAAGACTTAAAGAAAGAAATGAAAACTAGCCTGAAAGAAATAAAAAGTAGTCAAGACGAGAGATTTGAAAAAGGAAATGATAAACAATCAAGAGGAAATGAAGACCAGTCTAGAAGAAATGAAAAATAATCAGAGAAAATTAACAAATAAAATGGAAACCAGTTTACAAGGAAACAATAAGAAGTTAGAAGGCAGTTAATGGTTTTCAACATTAGACTTGAAAAGTGTCCATTGGCAAGTGCAGCTTTACCCATATGATAAAAGACAGCATTTTCCATTGAAACAAATTTGTGGCACTTCCAGGTTATGCCTTTTGGTATCTGCAATGCACCTTTGAAAGACTTATAGAAACCATTCTGCGTGGAATAATCTGGAAAACCAGTCTCGTTTATCTTAATGATATAATATACTTGGCAAAAACTTTGAAGATCATTTGAAGAATGTCCAAGAAGTTTTTCAAAAAAATCTTTGTTCGATGGGAAAATATATAAAGTAATAGAAGCTTCTATATAAGGCATTAATATCAACAATTTCTAAAGATATGAAAATTTTATTTGGATAATTGTGTCAATATTAATACTATTCTTTAACATTTTAATGCAAAATATTAATTAACAGAGCTAAAATTCGATAAGCGTTCTCTTTTCTAGAAAAATCAATTTGAATATTGAAATTTGTTAAATACACCAGCAAATAGGTACGGCAGAAAAAAGTATCTTAATAAATTAAAATTAAATGGTGTATTTAACAACATTTTCAAATTGATATTTCTAGCGCCTTTTTACGTACTTATAAATATCGATTTAACAAATGTAAGTTCGTATTCAAGTCCTTAGTACTATCGACAAATTCTTCAACGGCTTTCAAGCAAACAAGATAATGACTACTTTTTACGAAATTCGCACTGTTTGAGAGGAATCTAGCAATAAAAGTGTAGGATTACTTCTTTAGGTTGAACTGCCATTAAAACTTAAATTTCACAGTGCGGTTTCATGTCTGTGGTGCAGCGACTTGGATTTTCCGTTACATAGACTAGAGAAATTCCACTTGTTATAAAAACATGTACGTTTATTGGCACTGGTCTAGTTTTTTTGTTGCAGTTAGAGTTTCCTTGTATGTGTCTATATACTGCAGAAGAAAATGTGGAAAACACTAATTCGAATAAAAATTACTAAAATTGTGTATGAAAATTAAAACAGTAATATATAATTTTAACTTTAAAGAACATGATATGGAAATCGTCAACGCTTTGGTCAAATTAGTGATGATGATGATTATAAAGAAGTAAATATTACAAGCTTGCTTTTTTTGGAGCCTGCCGTCGCTCCACAACTTTGCTAGTGAATATACCAAATACCTACAAAAACTAATGTGCAACGAGCTTTTGTTATTACTGGTATATTATTTTTGAATTACTATAAAACGTACAAAAGTCTTTCGTCAAACGAACGCAAATCAATCAAGAATTTTCATAAAATACATGAAGAATGTGCCACGACTCTTGTTGAAATCAACATATTTGGTTAGATGTCTGCCAATATTGCTGAATTTTTAAATTTACTTGATTTTCACATTTTTTACTGGACACTGATCTCGACGATTTTCGGCTAGTTTATTGGCAGACTTTGGAGCTAATCATACAATTAAAAGACGCGATGGATGGAAGTACAGTACAGTAGCAGAAGGTGACATAAAAGACTTTTTACAAAACAAGAAGAGTATCAAGGACCAAATTTCGACGAACAGCATTGCTTCCTACCCTGGTACAAGTTTCACGAAAATTATAATTACTGCTATAGCTACTAATGAGAATAGCCATGGAATTACTTATTCTAATTGTAGTTTCTGTAACATTAAACTAAATAAATAAATATTTCATTGATTTCAAATTTCGTAAGTGTTTTCTATTTTCACACCAGAGTTAAAAGTAAATTACTTTTATTTACAACGATATTATGTAATGTTGATATTTCCAACATACAGTAAGTAAAGAAAAGTATTTCTGACTTTGACATATTGTTATATCCAGATTTAAACTGACATTTACAAGACAAATGACACTTTCAAACCAGCCAAAATGTTTGTTTCAAAAAGTATCTTATTAAAACATTCTCAAAAAATTATTATCAATAAAGAAAAATGTAAATTATTTTACTAAATTAATTACGACATTCGATTGGTTACAAGCGGCAGCAGAAATTGTGAATCCTTACTAAACATCCTGCGTAGAAATGGAAACGTTTTTAGTTTGATCTTAATTATAAAAAGAAGTTGTCATTTAGAACATTTATACGAAGTGCAACATATGTTTTAATTAACGTTACCCATTCTTCATTAATCACTATAAATACCTACTCTTGACTGGTATGTTTTTGATGCTGGATGTTTGATGTGAATCTTATTTTCCACAATTAACATCAGTCAATTTAATTTTATACAGAGTGAATCAGTCATAATGTCATTAATTTTAAGAGGAGATAGGGAATAATAAGTATAATATGAATACGCGATTAAAAAAAGTCTAAATGCATACTTACGCCGAAAATAAATATTTTCAAATCATTATTTCCCTTTTTCCTTTCTTAAACCCTTTTTAGACTGTTACTGACCGCTCACAGCCTTGGTCATTTACAGCTCACAGTTCAACTCGATGTCGATCTGATGCGACGTAACCAAATTGAAATATGTTCCTAGTACCTACCTAGGTATTCGACATCATAAATAAACGGTTGTACTGACTATTTTAGAATCACATATTTCTTTCTTGCTCAGTTCAGCCAATAATAGTTTAAAATATTAATATCCAATGAAATAAAATAATAATAATCAAATAATTCTATTAAAAATTACAAGTAACGCGGTCCATTCAGGTTTTCCGGCAGAAAATACGGTCCAATAAAACGATCCCCGTACACACCTATCCATACGTTGAATCGCCTCTGAGAGCTAAACCGACCTGTAGCGTGTGGATTTTCATCCGACCAAATGTGGCTGTTATGACTGCAAATAAATTAGCTTGGTTACAGTTTAAAATATATTTAACATTGAAATTACAAAACTCCAACGTATCTAATAATAAACCGTGTAATAAACCATTTAGGTACATTACATACAATAGCTATGGCTAAATTATTACAGAACCTGAAGTGTTTTGTGTTTAAATACTAGGTAATAAAAAAACCTCGTGTTGTCGACAAAAAACTGTTCAAGACCGAAACGGCACGCCTCTGATCGGATGCTCATAAAAGTTATCGAGAGTGAACCTACCATATTATTAGGTCATTAACCTAGTTAACTAGCTTTTGTGCTGTTATTTAACGACAAGGAGTAAAACTATTTTTTTTAATTTACATGCATCAATGACTTTTTCTTAAATATTGATTTATTTGTTAATAAAAACAAATATAGATAATAAATAAATGTTTTCGAATGTTAGATTATTACAGTTCAATAATTTTACTACGTTTTACAATTGAATATGAATTTTTAGTATTATTAGTAAGTACAATTAATTATTCAGTTTATAATTACGTGGCCTAGAAATTTTTTGTTTTTTAATTATTATGGTACCAACCTGTTTAAAATGCCAGTTCGAGTAAAGCTGCACTCATCCATCCATAGCACTTTATTAATAAAATTAGGATCAGCCAATTGCACAATTCAAGATGGCTGGGGAAATCAGCAGGTTCTAAAGATTGAACTTTCTGAAAATGATACGGGTTCAGTAAGTTTTCTCGTAATATTCTGCATACCTTGCTTTGGGATATCTCCAATCGCCTTGAAATGGTTCTTATAGAAATAGTAGGCTACTCCTCAACTAAATTTAAAACAGCTTCTATCACATTTAAGTAATTTTGTCGATGTCTCGCAAGTTCCCGACGCGGTTTCACAGAACCCGTATCGCGAAGGCGTTGAAGCACTTGCACAAAGATTCGCGCACATGGAAAATGTTGTCTGTTAGGGAAACGTCTCCGATATTCCGCAGCAGAGGCATTCGCATTTTGTAAACATTCTCCGTATAAGCTACCATTTCTGCATATTTGAAATTTGTAAAATTAGGCATTTTGAATTTTCAACCAATACACGAGACCGAAACTACTGCTTGTATTCTTTCCATTCCCCCTCCAAATGTGTGGTATGATTTCCAAATTTTGGGGGAAAAAATGCGAGAAATGCAGATAGTGCGACTAAATGGTGGTAAATTTGAATAACCAGTGTTAGACGATATAATGTATGTAAACATGATGTGGCAACGATGTTTCCTTCGACATTAGATTGTCATCAGAAAGTTTGTCGCGTACTAGGAGCGTCGTATTACTGATTATCATAGGGTGTTTTGTTTATTTTTTTAAAGGTCGAGTAAATAATTTTTTTGTTCGATTTTCTGTCCTTATTAGGCCTTCCGAATACGTGGTTAAAATTAATGACATTATGACTGACTCACCCTGTATAGTTCGTCACTTCGACATGCATCTGATAGACCAATTATGAGTGCAATCTTTATAGGTAGCCTCAGGTGCATTGCTCAAAAATTTCGCAATGTTCTCACTGAAGAAAGTGCTTGTCTTTTTGGATACATATCCTAGATTTTGTTGTTTCAAAAATCTCAATAGCTTCGAAAGATATTCACTTTATCTTTAATATTTAAAGTAGTACGTAACATTGAGTAAATGGACCAAATGATATGACGGCTTTTTGATTTTGGCAATTTCTCTAAAATATGCCATCACAATAGTTTCAGAAACAGCTTTCGGAGCACCAACTCTTGAAAATGTCATAAACTTTATCGTAACGTGCACGACTCTTCTTAGGTAACAAATCTTTTTCCAAACTTTTAACGGCTCATAGTATTCGAAAACATTTTTTTGATGACAATCTCTCAAAAATGCAACTAATTTAAGTTTGTATGTTTGACTTTTTTAGTACCATAGTAATCATTGTCAGAATGCTAATGCTAAAACATCTACAATATTTTTTCGTTTCTTTGCATTTTCTGAGAACGTTTACCAAAATAATGTATATTTTTTTACACCATCAGAAAGAAGAGATTTCAACGAACAAAAAGCCCACCGACTTTTTTAAAAAAGCAGATATTTTGATGTCAGAATTTTCTATTGAAAATTAGGGTTTTTTCGATATTAAGTCAAAATAAGGTGAAAAAAAATATATATTAAATCAAAAAAATTACAGTGTATTTGGGACATAAAAAGGTAAGTTTTCACCAAATATCGTGAAAAAAATTTTTTTTTGTAGAAGATAAAAATAAAAAAACTTGGTTATTTGAATTTTTCTCATAAATTTTGAGGTTATGTGAAAAAAGTGTAAATATAAAAGTTGTAGATTTTTTTACTACCTAAAACTTTGCTATAGGACTTGTAGTTTTGCCAGATATCGAAGTAAACCGTTTTTTACCTTTAAAAACTCACCCCCTTCCACTTCCCGACCTCAGATCGCCCGTAAATTATTTTTCCTTTCATTGTTGTTGTATTCTCTTCCTTTTTCAATGGGTTTCATCCTACTATTATTTCTTTTGGTTTCAAAAATTACCGACCCTGATCTAACATAAAAACTTAGTATTTAATATGAATTTTTCACAAGGAGTCGGTAATGTTGAAACATTTAGACGTAACGATTTAAGCACGCCACTTATTCTGTCAAGCACACTCCTTTTTACTCAAGATGGTTATCTCGTCTAAAAATGTGAACTGTCGCAATTAAAGAGCAAAAAATAACAGAGCGGGAAAGTTCACGGCTTTGTGAAGTACCTCTCCCACGACGCAGTATATTTAAATATACAGCACCATTTCGGGTCACATCCCAAACAATGTAATGCCGTTTCCTTGTGCTCTTTGCCATTCTCCACTTTACAAATTTAAAACAATATAGCCAAAAACTTACTTTGGTTAAAGTTGTTTAACAAGTTAAATTGAGTTGGGGATGGCCGTGTTGCATACGGCATGATAGCAATTATCTTTGTAGTTATGGTGAAGATTTTATAAAAATAAAATATGCAGATATGGCTGTTGAAGGTGGGACAATAATGGGTCCACAAAATTTTGATATTAATTGTGAAATGTAGGTTATAGGTGCTATAAACAACTGTGAAGTTAAAAAATTTATAATATTTCTCAGTTGTTCGTAGTAGAAATACCCTTAAAAGAGCGGGGTGGAACACAAAAAGTGAGTTTTCTTTGTTAGCTAGCTGCAAAATACTTTTTTGTACGATCATTTTATTTTCGATTGTTTACCGTACCTACTTAGTTTTAGAACAGTATGCTATATTTACTGATTGCCAAACAAAAACGCGTCGGTGAGTTTATACTTACCACAAACCTAGAAAAAATATAGGCTGTGCCAGTGGCATATTGCCGGCGAACGCTAATTCATGGCTGCGCTAAAAGGTCCAGAATCGCTACAACTTGGTTTTTATGCTTATTACGTTGGTTGTATTGTAGCGTGAAGCTCATTTGTTTACTGTGATTGGTCACATTCTTTAATGACATTTAAAACTATTATAAACAGAATGATTACAATTTATTTCGCACTACATGTAAACTGAAAGTGCCGTTGCAGTAAGTTAAATTTATGCCAGATCTAGTGGTGTCAGGTATCATAGCTTTTAGTTCTGGGTGTTCAAAGAGGCTGCTGCTATAATTATTTAAGTTTATTACGCACGTTGTATTATTGGCAAATTCTGTAGGCTCTGCTGAAGATGGTAACATGGTTTATGAGTTTTGGTGCTTATGAAATTTGGAGCTTATGGGTTTCGAGATTTACAGAACTAATAAATGTCAATGTATGATATCTCGAAAAGAAGAAAATATATTCGAGAATACTTAATTTGATGATAGAGGAGAAAAATGGTACTATAGGATGCAATTTTTACTTTGCGATGAAATTTTAACTTATGGCATAAAATAGGCTCAAATAAGAGAAAAAAAACGATATTTGCTCTTTTAGGTTAGAATATCTTAAAAATCTCACGTGATGGAACAAATCTTAATTCTTTGGAAATATAAATTAGTGTTTGCTTTCAATTCAATTCAATTTCTTTATTTCAAAAAAAGAAAATACATTTCTTCATATAGCAAGAGTCCTGCTTTATATTGAAAATTATAAATCTTATAGCTAGGTTTTTGTTACAAAAAAAAGACAACAAAGAGAAAATGAAAAATTAAAAAAAGAGTGCTAATTGAGCAAGTAAACAAAATAAAAAATTGGAGATGGCTACAGATATACAGTGTGGAAGAAAAGTATGGAATAAATTCATTATTTCTAAAACAACAAAGTTTCATGAAATTTCCTCGGAGACGTCGATTTAGCTTTTCAAAAAGACTCTTTTTTCTATACTAACACAACGACGTTCATTTGTTTTCGCTTGATGACGTCATCGGATGTTTTTTTAAATAGAACCCCTTCATCGGATTCTTGTAGAACTTAACTTGCTGAATTCAAAAATGTATAATTTCAACTTTATTCCTTCAACTTTCCGAGAAAAAATAATAATAATTTAATAACAATAATAATAATAATAATGTGTTGTTTTTAAATTGTTTCAAAGTAAAGAGTTCTATTTTGTTTAACTGCCAGAAACAGTTTCTGAGGTGACTTGATTTAATTTGTTGTTTTTGCTATCAAAAGATGTAATATTCTAACATGCAATCTAACAAAACAAAATAATCAATTAGGGGGTCAAATACGATTGAGGCAACCAAAATTTAATTATTAATTAATTAATTAGTTGCTTCTTGTTAAATTGTTTTAAAAATAAAGAGTCCTTATTTTGTGATACTGCCGATAAATTCACTATATCCATTTTACGCTCAACCAGCCCATCACAGACACAAATGGGAATATTCACATTTTTTATTGGATCGGTTATTATTTTTTTTCTCGGAAAGTTGAAGGAATAAAGTGTTAAAATTATACATATTTTAATTCAGCAAGTTAAGCTCTACAAGAATCCGATGAAAAATATAGGAGTTCTATTTAAAAAAAATACCGATGACGTCATCACGCGAAAACAAATGAACGTCGGAAATGCGTTGGTATATAAAAAAGAGTCTTTTTAAAATGCAAAATCGACGTATCTGAGGAAATTTCATGAAACTTCTTTGTTTTAGAAATAATGAATTTATTCCATACTTTTATTCCACACTGTATACATATTATTCGTTTATTATAAATGAACGACACTTCAAAATATTCCAAATGTAACTAGCAATCTGTCTAACATAACCATGAGTTAAATTTTCTAATGACGTAATTTAGACCTGTAAATTTTGCAAGCAGACCGATTCACAGTTCTTCAAACAGAAATAAATAGAGCAGCCAAAAAGGTGGTGATCAATTGTTTCAAACTCATCTCTGTTACATATCGTACATTTTTTGTTCGGGTTAATGCTGTATGTAGAACCGTTGTATGTAAATTTAATCATTATATTATTACACATTCGTATTTGAGCGATAGTCCTATATTGAATGGGTAAACCCAGTGTTAAGTACGACTGATTTGTAGAGGTCACACCAAAGAAGTTATAAAGTGGCATAAAAGCTGTCCTTTGAAGAAGGTTACTATCGCTAACAAACAATTTTTCCCGGAATTCTGATAGCAGAATTTTGGCATTTCTTTTCAATAGTGCAAGCGAGAGGTTGTTCCAAATGTGCTCAACTTCAACAAACAAAATTATTTTTTTAGCTGAAGGGCCCAATTATACCTTATATCCGAGTTAGTGAGTTGTAGCTGCCTCTTAAGACAAATTTTAGGAAGACGAGAATCAGACATTTTCAAAACTTTTTCAAGCCAGTTCAGTGTCCACTTGAATACATTATATATTATTTTCAATCTTCCACATTCCACCCTAACTACATAGTCAGGAGTATTTAGTGGTAACAATAGCAACCTTTTTATAAAATTAGTTTGAACTTGCTTAAGAATTTATGTATACCTGAACCCAGGTTGGTGCACAATTGGTTATGGTACTGACTACTAATGACTCAAATAATTGAATTCTAGTGGACCATGAATTAATTTTGGTTTTAGCCATTATGGACATCAATGGGCCTATTGCTTGTTTAGCTTTCGAAACTGCAGAAACCGCCATTTCACGAAAGAGCACAGAAGCTGTGAAGGTAACTCCGAGATATGTGTAACGGTTAGTTACTTCAACAGAACAATTACCGAAGTATAAATGGTGATTTGCTATATGGTGACAAGGTCCTTGGGAAAAACGCATAATTTTAGTTTTTTGTACATTTACCGTCTACAGGTTTAGTGTAGCGTATTTTTTTAAATCTTTAAGTTTTTGTTCATGTCAATTACAGAGTTTTTCTTTTAATGGCCAATTGCCAAGTAGGTAGTATTTTTACTCGAAAAACTGACATTTGACAAAAAAACCTCTTGTGATTTTACTGTTGATAAATTAACTCCCAGCTCAAAAAATTTACATTTGACATGTCAGTTTTTCTCGTAAAATTACTAATTGGAAAAGTTATTTCGTTACAAAGAGAAAATCCGATAGAAACAAAAGGTCTTGTGATTTTACTGTTGATAAAATCACAAAAAATATTTTTAAATGTTGAAATAAAGATACAAATAATCAATCCAATTATCTGAAAATATTAAATATTTAATCCCCAAAGTGAATTCATGAAACATTGTGCTTATGGAACAAATATAACTAAGTAAAACAAAGTCACGCGATAAAATTATTGTTTACCTAATTTCGAGTACATGCCACTGTACCATAAAATATATAGCATAGTATAATTTGATTTGTGTTTAATGTTAGTAAAACATTGCATAAACCATTGAAACCAATTCGCATTATAAATTAATAATACATTTGTTCACTATTTTGTAATTAGAATAGAAAATGACAGTTCTAAGCCCATAAAAATACGTACTATTAAAATGTCTAAAAAATGTTTTTGTTCATAGTAAAAAAATAAATAAAACACCTAAAAACACATTTACTACAAATTTTCTGATGACGCGTGTGAGCGAAAGCACGTTGTCATTGTATTTCAGGACTGAAGTAATATACAGGGTGCCTTGCAAGCCGTTACAAGAATTTTAGAAGGTGATAGAATACTTGATTTTGAGTCGATTGAAATAAACTTACCTATATTCCAAGTGGTACAATATTTGTAATAATTATTTTTTTAATATTTTTAATTTAACCGTGCTTTTCTACAATTATTGAAGCGTAGAAGAAAAACAAACCCTTTTATAACAAATGCAAATAAACAGAGGACAGTCGTTTAGTATGTAATAAAAATGGTTTAAGAAATGAAGACATTTGCTAACAAGAACGCAACCTTTAGAACATATTGAAGTCAATAAAATACCGGAGGATCAAAAAGCTAAATATTTATTTCAATTGTTCAAATCTTGAAAGCTAATTCAAAGTTACGGCGCAAAAAAGAAAAGCAATGTTTATTAAAAATCTTCGTATGCCATGAGAAAACAATTAATTGTTCTTAGTTTCCATGGCAACCGTAAATGTAGATCAACTGTCAAACTATACGTTCGAATCTCAGTTAAAATGTAAAGTGCAGGAAGCGACCCAGGGCGAGAGATCTGCGATTAAGTACCTGCTGTAATTACAGATCCTGCAGGTGTAATTCAATGCCGGTCGGAGCATTAGTCCGCGGAGTAATTGTTTCTTGCAGTATCATTTACAGATTTAATGGCGCGTTGCCCAGGACGAGAGGTCTGTGTTAAGTACCTGCTGTAATGTAGGTTGCTTCCTGCAAGTCGAGCCGCTTAAGCCGAGCAGGAAGTAGCAAACCATTTACATCGTACCTGCACTCGGTTTATATGTGAACGTACATATGAAGGAACAGCCAGTTCAATTGTCGGTCATCTCACCTATGGCATGCTGATGAGGGCTAACAAGCCCAAAACCGGTCCATGACTGGTGGTGTGGCCGACAAGGGTTCTTGACTGTTCACACAGAGACTACATGCGTAATTCAATGCCGGCAATGCCTGCAATATCATTTATAAACACAAAACACACCATCTTACACGAACATGGTAACTGTTGGGAGAACTGGCAGAAGGGACTGACTTAAGGGAGAGGCTACACTGTTTGAGATACAGTTCGACGGCTGACATAGGAAAACGGACGCGAACAAGTTCGGCATGCATGCCAACTTTTTAGCTGTGTAGAGTATGCCGATTACAGCGGACCCGTTGTTAGTGTATGATTACTACTACGGCTGAGTATTTATTATGGGACTAATGACTAATCTGTTAGACAGTAAATACTCATGATTTCATTTTCATTACAACGGATGTTTATATAAATGCGAATTTAATTGTTTGTTCGTGTCATTGTTTAGCAGTTCTGAAGCGCTTGTCTTTGAATAGGCATTGAAAATAACATTATTGATCTAAATACGGTAGGTCAAAATTCAGACTACCGGATTGTTTATCACTGTATATATCGGACTGTGTTTTGTATTCCTATCAGTATTTAAATACGAGAAATTTTTCAGCCTCTCTTTATAATTTACCTAGTGAGTATTGTTTTTTATCTCACTATTTATGTAATGAAACGTAAATGGTTTATTATTTGATCCATTGTAGTTTTGTAACTTCAATATTAAATATTTTTTAAACTGAAACTTAATATGTTGATTGCATAGTTTCAAAAAATAATGTATAGCATCCATTACATATTTTAACATTACAATGGGTAGGTACTAGGAAAATATTTAAATTCGGCAACGTCTCGTCAAACCGACACCGAGTTGAAGTGGGAACTGAGGCAGTGACAGTCTGAAAAGAAGGTTTAAATAATGATTTGACATTTTTATTTTCGGCGTAAATATGCATTTAAAAATTTTTTTAATCGCGTATATATACTCATTTTCCCTATCATCTCTTTAAAATAATGATGTTATGACTGTATTACTCTGTAGAAATGCGTTTCCACATGATATATTCACAAAAATGCTTCTTAAACTCGGTCAATAAATAAATGAGTTGCTACTAGTCCTAAAAATTGAAATTTTTATTATTTTAATTTTTTTTGTTTTAATTTTTGTAACTGTTAATTCCGACGAAAGGATAATTTGAAATTCAATTTAAATTTGAAGAAAAATAGAGTATTACAGTGCCTAATTATAAGTCAAATATAAATTGCGCCACTTAATTATATTGTTAAATAATTGGACTAAATGCATGGCATATGCATACCGTGTGATTCTGACATTACCATTCCAATTTAATATCGTATTAAGAGCAGCAAAGCGAAATCTATTAAGTTAAAGTCAACTAATTAACCAAATTATTACAAACACTCCGCTAGATTTCTTGATGTGCCGGTCAAATAACTACGTAGGAATTAATTTAGTAAACCGGAATTAATTAATTTAGAATCCCTGAAGCAGTATCTGATATAATAGAGTTTTATCTTTTACTAAAACGTTTTTAAACTCGACGGTTTTTATTGATTGTTGAATCAAATGTAGGTATTCAAATTCTCGGTTATTTTTATAAAATCTCTAATTAATGTTAGATAGAGAACGATGGCAGAATGTGCATTGATCCTTGTCTACCTATCGGCATAATATGTATCCTTGGTCAATAAAAGTTGATTAAAATGGTTGTTAAGATGATCATGGAAAGTTACAGACTTCAAGTTAAAGAGACAATCCTAATGTAATGGTAATGTTCGGCCAGATTCTCTTGACCGTTTTTATTGATCATTTTTTGATCTAGTTCAATTATAATAAACTACTTACTGGAATGACGTTTTTTTGCAAAATTATTTCATCGTCATATTCTACCTATTTTGCAACAACTGTCTTTTAAAACTTAGATATATCTAATTTCTATAAAGTGGTACAAATTACTGCTGGCAACCGAAATCGGTTTTTTGGATAGTTCGGTTAACCGGTTTCGGGATAATTCGGTTTTTTAAAAAACCCGAAAACCGGTTATTCGATTCTTCAAATAACCAATTTTAGTGCTAACAACTGAAATCGGTTTTTTGGATAGTTCGGTTAATCGGTTTCGGACAATTCGGATTTTTACAAAACCTGAAAATCGATTATTCGGTTCTTCAAATAACCGATTATTCAATAATCTGAGTGTAAATCTGTTCATTCGAACCAAACGTTCGAATAATCGGATAATTGATTATTCGGTGGTTTCTTTCTATAAAAAAAGAAATCTCGTTTCTCGTTTCTCTCCACTCCCCGTTCCTCGTCATCATTCCACATAGTAGATGTACTCGAGTAGAGAATGTACAGGGTTGTTCATGCAACTAGAAGGATTGGCAGATAGCGTAAACATTTTTTTCTAAAAATTGGATTCCTTGGGTAATTCAGTACGAACTTTTCAATGAAAATATTTTAATTTTTCAACGCTATACCACTTCCGGTTATATCAGAAGTATATGAGTGGTATATCCGGTAGTAGGTACCAATTTTGTTATTTTAAATAGAACGCCCTCTATATTTTTGCATTTTTGAATTCTATAGTGAATTTTAGTGACTTTATATGACATTTATCATCTAAAATGAACTGCTTTGGAGGTATTTCGATTTTTTTTTGTAACCAAAAAATTCAGATACCATAACTAAAAAACATTTGTCTGATTTTTGTTATATACTGTAACCATCTCTATACTCTAGGCGAGTGGTACTTATAAAGAAACTTACAATAGTTTATTTTTAAAAACCTGGCTGTTTTTAAAAAAATACATTATACCATACATATTAAGCGCCCTGTATGCAGAGTTAAAAAATTACAAACCTTACTACTGACTTATTTAAAAAGTGGACATCTATGAACAAAACAGATAATTTTAGATATTCATCTGATACTTTACATGATAGGGAGTTTTCAAAGTTTTATACATATAATTCCATACATATACTGATTAATTTAAAAAATATACATTTCTTTTTTATCTATAGTTGGGAACTTAATAAAAACAAATGATTATTATAGAACAATAGAGAAGAAACGTTATTTTAAGTAAAAAAGTTAGCATGGCAGTAATTTGTTAGAACCATAGACCTTATAAATCATGGACGCGCCCAAAACCGTTTTCTGTCTATACAAATCGTTGATGCTCAGATGTGTGCGACAGAGATAGAGCTAGTCCGGACAAAAACCCACAGATCATTGGCCTAAAAAAACAAAAACCGTAAATGACAGACGTATGACATTTACTGTGACAGACCGACTCCACCATAGTTTATGAGTCTTTAAAAACTATTGCTAATAAACACAACTAAATCACAAAAGGCACACAAATCATTAACAATAGTAACAGGAAAAGTTTTGTCAGGTTATGTTTATATATTTTTCTGTCATACAACATATGTTTTTGCCCGGACTAGCTTCATCCCTCTTGCACACATCAGGGCAGCGGACCTCTCTCTCTAGGGCCGGTCCATAATTTATAAGGTCTATGGTTAGAACGCACGTTATTAGTAAATTTTGTAATATTTATGTTTTATAACTTTTCTAATTCTTATATGCAACCACATAAATATTTTTGGTTATCTTTTGAATTTGACTTGTAACTGTAAACTAAGAAGTATTACCTGAGACAAAAACCGAAGTAGAAACAAATCTCGACTGGAATACAGCGTTCATTCCAAACTTCTCGAAGTCACTGCAATAAGTGACTGGGACTAACAACAATCTTGTGTGCTTGAACAGATAAGCGAACGATTCTTTTGAGTCTCGTTGCCTTGTTTTAACTGGGATTTATGTCGTCTGAAAGCTTTATTCAATCAGCATCAATGCAGTATTTGAGGCATTACTATTGGTTATGCTTGACATTATTTCGGATGTGATAATTTAAGCCAATTTTTTCTGAATATTATCCAATTCAGTATTTTTAAAATTATAAAATAATACAAAGCTTGAATCATAATATATTATGTTTTAATATGTTTTACCTAATAAAAAATAAAATTTAGAGTATTTAATTAGATTACTTTATAATAATAGTAATAAACTTTATTCACACACAATGACATTATGGGGCTATACATTTAATTAGCTAATAGATTAAAAACAATCAATAAAATAGAAGGAACAAAGTCTGTTAACCGATAAGTGTGTACCCACTTATTTCGGCAGCATATAGACATTTACATATATTTACACTCATGCACTACATATACTTAAAAATAACGCATAGATCAAGGACAATATACAACGGTGCAGCTCAATACAGTATGCGCCAAAAGTATGGAATAAATTCAATAAAAACGAAACAATTATTTTTTGGGAAAAATCCTCGAACAGGTCGATTTTTAATTTAAAAAATACATATTTTAGCGTAAAATGCGATTTTCATATGTCATTTGTTTTCGAGCAATGACGTCATAGATTTTTTTTTAAATGGCACCACCATATTTTTTCCTTGATTCTGAAAGATCGTCTAATTCTCTATCAGACAGTACTAAAATTTTGCCCTCTTACATAGGAAAGTTTTCGAGTAAATGACGATTAAATGTTAAAAAAACGTAAATCAATTAAAATAAAGCAAAAACGTTATCAAGTTTAGTTTTTCGAATTCCATAGTTCTTTTATGGATCACGTAGGTGAAAATCTTTGCAAAGTGTCATTGTCACACCGACTTTCTAATAAGTACTGTAAGCGACATAGAAATTATTATTCAATTTAAAGTATTATGGCACATTTAACTGTTACTCAAAGAATTGAAATTTTAATTCTTATCGGATGCGGGAATATGACTAGAACTCAGCAGGAAGTTTGCGATTTATTTAATATTCCAAAACCTGGACGTCCAAGCATTAATGAAAATCAGAAACAGAACATTTTGATAAGTATGGTGGATAATCCTCATAATTCTTCACGATTGGTTGCATTAAACAATGGCACTAGTCAGAGCACAGTGTTACGTATCTTGAGGAAGGAAAAATATCATCCCTACAAAATTTAACTTATGCAGGAACTCAATGATGATGATCCCGATCGCCGCTTACACTTTTGCGAAATTCTAATGGCTTTATGTCAAGGAAATAGAAATTTACACCGGCAAATACTTTTTTTAGATGAGGCCACATTTTGTCTGAATGGTACAGTAAACTGTCAAACTTGCAGATATTGGAGTCGGGAAAATCCTCATTGAATGGCAGAGGCACATACCCAACACCCTCAGAAATTAAATGTGTGGGCTGGAATAGTTGACGACAGAATAGTAGGGCCTTTCTTCTTTGAAGGAACCCTTACAGGACAAAGATATTTAGAGTTTCTAGAAAATGACCTTGTTCCAGCCCTTGCAGTAATTTTTCCTAACGATAATGACCCTGACATTCCTGACGATACCATATGGTTTCAGCAAGACGGTGCACCTCCGCACTATGCGCTTCCTGTACGAGATTTTTTGGACAACTGTTTTCCTGGGAGGTGGATCGACAGACGCGGACCGGTAGAATGGCCTGCATGATCGCCAGATCTTACACCTCTTGACTATTTTTATGGGGATACTTGAAGTCAAAAATGTACATTAATAAACCACGTAATTTAGAAGAACTTCAAAATCGCATTCGGGACGAAATACGCAGAGTTACCCCAGAAATCATTCATAATGTGCAAGAAGAATTTCTTCACAGACTTGCACATTGTCAAGAAGTTGGTGGATGACAATTCGAACAATTAATTTAAGTATAAAATTTAATCAATTGTATTTTATTTTACATACCCTTTAATTAAAAATCGACCTGTTCGAGGATTTTTCCCAAAAAATAATTGTTTCGTTTTTATTGAATTTATTCCATACTTTTGGCGCATACTGTATATTATAAATATAATTTACTACATATAGTTTTAATAGTAGTTTTAATTTTCAAAGTAGTGCTCAATAATAGATGTTTTATGCTTAATTGTATAAACTTTTAACTGTTTCTTGTAAGCGTGCATATTACATACTGATTTTATATTATCTAGTATCGAGTAAGACCGTTGCGTACAGGACCTAATCATAAATGGAGATATATAATATTTTTTCTGTCGGGTACCATATTGGTGAAAGGGAAGTAAAGCATGGTGCCTATGTACGTGATATCAGATGTCGGAACACAAATAATATAATTTCCGTATGTTTAGAATTTGTGTCTCATCATACAGTTTGTCTGTTGGATACCTTGTTTTTTTGGAAAAAATTAATTTCAAAAACCTTCGCTGCATAATACCCAAAGAGCGAAGATGAGTATTAAGAGCTGCGCCCCATACCAATATTCCGTAACGGAGGTGGCTTTCAACTAAAGCAAAATATAACTGTTTTAAATAATGCACAGGTAAGAGCTCCTTCAGTTTACGGAATTCATACAATATAGTACGTAATTTGTTCATTAAAAATGTTATGTGCATGTTCCATTTCATATGAGGATCTATAATTATACCCAAATATTTCATTTTAGTTTCAGGTAAAAAAGACATGTTCTTGGTGATACATAGCTGGTTAAATGATGGAACGCCAGATGAATTGCAACTAAAAGGTAAGTAATTCGTTTTATCTATGTTAATTGTTAATAACTTGTAATCCAACCATTTTTTTATTTGTAGGAAGTCACCTTCAGCGATTTGTTTCAAGTTTTCCCAGCTTTTCGCCCTGTAGAAGATAGCTGTATCATCAGCAGACCCAATAATGTTCCCGCTAGTTCTCAATGAAAATAACCCGTTTATGTATATATTAAACAAGTACTGAACCTTGTGGTACTCTACACTCAATTTCTCTCGCATCACTGAGCACATCACCAACTCTCACAATTTGCTGCCTATATGAAAGATAACTCTGTAGTAGTTTTAAACAGCCGCTTCGTATGCCACTGTCTTCCAGCGACTGCAAGAGAAGGTAATGACTAACCATGTCGAGAGTTTTTGACAAATCTATAAATATACACAAACACTGCTCACCTTCATTGAGAGATTCAATTATTTTTGAAGTTAAGGCAATGGCGGCATCTTGAGTAGATGTTTTTTCTGTAAACCCAAATTGTTGCTTAGAGAGTATCTCATAGTTATTCAAGTATGAAATAAGTCTCTGTTTAATTAATTTCTCAAATACCTTGGAAATGTGAGTAATTAAAGATATTGGGCGATAATTGCTAATATTAGTCAGATCACCTTTTTTGTATAGCGGAATAACGACCGAACTTTTAAAGAATGATGGGTATATGGAATGTTCTACACACTTATTCAAAACATAATATATTAAAGGTTGTATGATATAATCAGATATTTGTTTAATTATTTCTGCTTTTATGTTGTCAACCCCATCTGCTTTTCCATTTTTTAAATCAAATATACTATTCTTTACTTCAATTGCTTTAATGGGGGTAAACGAAAAGGAATTAACAGTAGCAATTCTGGTAACTGTAAAAATGTCGTGATTTTTTATTTTATTAGCTAATTTTCTGCCAATCTCGCTAAAACCCTTGCGTTCAGCATTTGCAATATTTAATTTTTCTACTAATAATTCGTCAGTGTCAGCATTTTTAATACAATCAATATCTAGTTGATGTTTTTTTGTTTTACAAATTTGTTGTACAACATTCCAAAGACCTTTTGTATCTTTATAGTTATCATTAATTTGTTTCAGGTAGTGAGTGGTTTTGGCTTTTTTTATTAAGGAAGTGAGCTTGTTTTGATATTTTTTATAATTGCTATTTATATCGACGTTATCCGGATGTTTTTGTAACTCAGCATACATTTTATTTTTTGATTACCAGCAGATTTTACCAACGCATTAGATGTCCAGGGAGTTTTATCGCGTTTTCTGCTAATATGTCTCTTCTCTGTACATTGGTTCAATTTATCTGTAATAATGTTAGGTATTATATTTATTATATTAATGATATTGTATACTGGGTGACATAAAAGAACACAAGCCTGTGTTAATCGAGATCCATATATGTATTCTTTGTATACAGAAAATTCTACAAGCTCTATGACAAATTTTGACAGATGAGAGCTGGGTTAATGTCAAACATTTTTTCTTATACGAACATAGATCCGAAAAAAAATGATGGTTGCTATAATAATAATTATTATCTCGGATTTATGTCCATATTAGAAAATATATTTGACATTAACCCAGCTACCATTTGCCAAAGTTTGTCATAAAGCTTGTAGAACATATAGTACCTAAGACATACTGATGAGAACTAACATGCTGGTAACCAGTATACGTATGGTACGCCACTGACGACCAACCGTGGATGTTTACTATAGATTTTTCAAGTGTAATTCAATGCAGCTCCTGAAGTTATGGGTAATAAAATGCAGGTGGACGTTGTGTATACCACCTTTTCAAAAACGTTTGGCGAAGTACATCATCCGACAATATTAATTAACCTGGAGAATTTCGGTATTTATTGTGAACAGCGTGTTATCTTACTAATAGAAGCCAATGTGTTGGTTTGAACAATTACTTTTCTAATTACCTGGAATACCACAAGGCTTTCATGTGGGACCTTTTCATTTTGTCCTGTTATAAACGAAGTTGGTTCCTGTTCAAATATTTAAATCATAATGTTTTGCTGATGACCTTAAAGTCAGTCAAAGAGTATTCGATTTGTAGATGACTGTGTTAAACTCGAGGTAAATCTTTCCAAATTACATCAATATTGCAATTCTCATAAACTTTTCCTTAATATTAATAAATGCTATAGAATAACTAATGCTTATAGTCACACAATTGGCTATTTTGAGAGTTATTCATGAAGATAAAGACCAAGGTATAATTTTAAGCAGCCAATAATCTTGTAAGATACCTATTGATAATATTGACTCACTCACAAAAAAAACTATGAGAACTTATTAACCCTTCTTCAATTATTATTTTGTATAACGCATTAGTTAGAAGTAAATTGGAATATGGTAATCTTTAATGGAGCCATTTGTAAATGCTATAGAATAACTAATGCTTACAGTCACGCAATTGGCTATTTTGAGAGTTATTCATGAAGTTAAAGACCAAGGTATAATTTTAGACAGCCAATAATCTTTTAAGATACCTATTGATAATATTGACTCAATTACAAAAAAAAAACTATGAGAACTTATTAACCCTTCTTCAATTATTATTTTGTATAACGCATTAGTTAGAAGTAAATTGGAATATGGTAATCTTTAATGGAGCCATTTGTATTTATTACAAATTCATAGATATACTTGAAAATGTTCAGAAAATATTTGTTGATGTGCTCAATCATACATTAAATAGAAATTTGTATTATGAGCCATGTGATATCAGACTGTCGCACTACAATTAAAAAAAACTGCTATCCATGACAATAATTACCCATTTACCATTACCCACTTCAAAATAAATAAAATATATAAATGCTGGTTGGAATGTTAGCCCGTAGGGTGGTTGTTTTCTGAAATTTGGTTTTTAATAACTTATGTAGTTGTTTACTTTATTGCAAAGATATTTTAAATTTAAATCAACTTTCTTACAATTTCCGTCAATGGCGTCATATAGCTCTTTGATATCAAATATTTAGGTACATCACGAAAATAACTCCATAAACAATTATTTTATTTATTAATAATTTACGTAAATATTAGTAAAAAACACAAATACAAATTTTCTAGCATATTCAATATTTAATATAATAAAGTCAAAAATACACTACGTGATAAGATAAAAGTGGTGGATCATTATATTATGATAGTTCAATGAAAGGCTAGACCTAAAGGAATAAAAGATAAGGTTACTTTTTTACTATAAAATTATTGTTGTTTACAAAGTTGCTAATGTTGTTCGTTCAATTATAGATACGTACTACATTTTACGCAGATACGTTTTGACTTTTACAACCAATTGCATTATTTTTTTTTATAGAACTATTGAAACGTAACTAACATAAGGTCACAGAATTATAAAAGATACAGCATTAGTGGCCTAATTGGACAAAGGTACCCGCTTTTTAGAAATTAGACGTCAAACCAAGCGCATTAAACAGCAGACAGTCTGAGAAACGATATGAGATTAATTGTTCAACAGGGATAAATCAGCAAAACCTTCAATGCCGCTGCCGCATACTCAAATAATCCTTACATTAGCATATTAGAGCAGCGAAGTGTAAAATCCACGACGATTTAGCATTGTAGTATTAATTATGTACTTCTCTCTTTAGATACAGCAGAATCTTAATAACTGTACTTAGAACTATGTAATCAGAGGATTGGGTAGTCGATTATCTTGGAACTGCGATATACAAGGAGTACGATCAATAGTATTAGTATATACATTATATACCACTATTCAAGATCTTGAAACTGATTTCTAATGAGATTTAATAATATTTTACTTTAGTATAACAACATACAGAGTGTTTTTATATATTTTTAGGTATTAATAATATTGTGTGAAACTAACTACTCAGTGGACAAAAGCCCCAACCTGCGTTGAATTACACCCACAATATATACCCATATATAATAATAATAATAATAATAATAATAATAATAAATGGACTTTATTCTGAAATAATAGTACAAATTTATATAATTAAAAGTATATAACAATACCAAAAGGGCGAAGTCTAGCATAAGCTATTCATACTCAACCCTATATGGTAAGGTAATGTGGATATAATCCAACAGAACGAAATTAATAGATACAAATCATAATTATAATCGGTATATAAAACAATGTAATAAATAGAATATACAAAAATAGTACAATGTAAAGGTATAAGGCAGGCTCATCAAAAGTTACTATTACAATAACGAAGTATCTGCTTACTAAATATAATGACCTATATTTACGACATTAAAATTGTGAGTATATCATTATAAATAAATCATTGATTTATTTGTTTACTAAATAAAAATAATCTATACTTATATTTAAATTTGTTAATATTATATACTCTAAACTGATCAGGTAAAGAATTATATAAACTAATAGCGTTATATATAAAAGATCTTTGAAACAAGGTAGTCTTATGAAGGGGTATAGTAAACTTATTCTTAAAACGAATATCGCGCGTATGAATATTGCCTCTAGTAATGAATTTAAGTTTGAGTAAAGAGGAAGTATTGTTACTTATAACGAGACCATGTACAAAATTTCCAAGATGATGTAGTCTGCGATTTTCCATAGTCAACCAATGAGTTTCATTAATTTTATGCGATATATGATCAAACTTTTTTAAACTGTAGATTAGCCGACAACATGAATTTTGAACTTTTTGAATTCTATATTTGTTAACAGAAGTAAGACAGGGTCCATAAATAAAATCTTGACAGTTGAAATGAGACAAAACTAAAGATTCACAGAGTGTTTTCTTTAGTGATATACCTTATTATTAGCATTTGCAACATTTTTTTACTGTTTTAGAAAGGTATTTTAAGCTAATATAAATCAAATCTCCTACAATTCCTATCAATGAAGGATGGAAGGAAGGTATGTTCTCTGATACCAAACATCTAGGTATGCTAATGAACAATTCCACAGACAAAGCTCTATTCAATAATTATCTAAAGAAAATAATCTAATTTACTCACTCTATAAATATCTAACTTCACTTTTTGGCAGTGGGAACACGACAAATTCAACCACAATAGATGAGATCTGACCTATTTCTGCATTTTTAGGATTGCTTCTTCAGGTGGTCTCCTTTAAGTTGAATCAAATATCTAACTATAAAATTTATAATAAAAATTAAAATTATTTGAAGTTAAATATCGACAATGACAAAAAGTGACATCCTGTCAATGAATTAAATATGACAATACCTACTTGAAAAATGTTCACCTTTTATGTAAATTTTTTTATATATTTTTAGGTATTAATAATATTGTGTGAAACTAACTACTCAGTTAACAAAAGTAGTTAGTTAGTAGCATACCTAGATGTTTGGTATCAGAGAACATACATATGACTTCATTGATAGGAAATATAGGAGATTTGATTTATATTAGCTTAAAATACCTTTCTAAAACAGTAAAAAGATGTTACAAAAGCTAATAATAAGGAATATATGCGTAGATATTGTGGGTGTAATTCAACGCAGGTTGGGGCTTTGTCCCACCGAAAATTGCGGCTACCGTTATTTGGAAAAATACTGTATCGAAAATTTGGCAACATGGCCGGGAACGAATACATATATGTGACCTGGAATCATGAAACGACCCTTTTGTGCGAAAACAAGTTTTCCAGATAAACGTGTTTAAAGATTGGGGGGTGGTGGTGAAGTTTTTACATGTTTCCATGGCAACTGCGTTTTGAATTATCATCATCTGTTACTCGTCAGGCTTCCCTACACGGAAAGAAGTAATCACCTCACCTAACCTTTCCAGGCAGTAGGCAAGCAAAGGCTGCCAACTGGCCTCGCGTGGTGGCGTGCTCGTCAGCATTTCGTTCCGACGTTCTTGTCCCTCCAATAGCACCACGCGAGGCCAGATGGCAGTCTTTGCTTGTCTGCTGCCTGGCAGGGAAATTTCAACGCCTTTGAAATCAAGAAAAGAAGAAAGTGATTCAGGTTGCTGTATTACAGAATTAAACTTTATAATATCTAGAATGGTGCTTCTGCAAATTATGCGTGACATAAATTTTCATTTTATATAACGAAATAGAAAGAGTATGCTGATAGAAGATATAGCGAGGAAAATATTTAAGACAAATATTAGAAGATTGAAGTCTGAATAATAATATATCTACTCTTCATTCTAATCACGAGGATTAGCCCAGAACTCGAAGACTTGTGTGAGAGAGGGGGCGGTATATTATTAAGCAGGTCGCATTTGCCCCCTGGACGACTTACGTTGGTAGGCCCTAACCACCATGCAGTGCAGGAATGAGGGAAACCTGGAAAACCTCATTAATCAGGGGGGTAGTCAAACGTCAACCGGTATCAATTACTCACATTGACCCAAGCCAATATTCCTCCACCCTACTATACCCGCAGAGATGGTGCCAATTACTCACATTGACCCAAGCCAATATTCCTCCACCCTACTATACCCGCAGAGAGGCAGACGCAGTTATATTCGTGGAGAACCAATCCTCTCCACGAATATAACTGATATAGGGTCTACCGACTGCGGAGGTCGATCCCACAGCGATCTAGTAACCTCGATTCAAGTATTGACGCCTTAAACTGCGAGACTTATGACAGATCCAATAAATAAAAATAATACAGAAACACTGACGAAACATCGATAAATGAGAGCCATACGATGACAAAATTGTGGCAGTGTTTTGCCACACCTGGAATATGGTGCTGTAGTGGTCGTATAGATAATGTACTCTATAATAAGTTTGTTCGTAGTATACCAGAATCAGTTTCCAACCGTCAGAAGCATACGCACTGCATCTAGAACAAAACATTTTCAGCCTTAGGTGTTGCATTATGAACGCAATGAGCGTGTGTTTGATGGCTGGAAACTGTTTCCAACTGTTCTTCGAACAGACCTAATACTCGACATAGGTAAGTGTTAACGGTATAATCGTTACAGTGACAGTGTTAGTAACCACTAGTGCATACTATGTATGTAAATAGTGCAGTGTATTATGTGATAGAGGTGTGATATCCGCGGAGTGCGCATCAGATAGAGGTATATGAGAGGTGGTATCGCCATCGCCATTTAAGAAGAAAGCATTCTAAGGGTAAATTTAAACTTTTTAAAGTAAACTATTAAAGTGGTCATTCATTCATTCATTCAACGTTAACTTATTTTTGGTAATTTTATGTTCTTTGAACCCTTCTCAAGTGACATGTCTATGGAATCTTCTCTATTGCAGCAGTAACTTACTGTGCTCATCTAAGTGCTGTGAATGAATCACTCTCTATTATTTTGGGCTTCGATTGAATTTTAAAAACATCCAAGTTTGGTCAAAACCTCTACCGATAAAAGAAATATGTTAAAATGAGTAAGTAAGTCCATGATATATGTATGGGTACAAAACAAACTCATATTTATATTTGGCTATACCGTAAAAAAACTGTTTTATACCATTTCGTTGAAGCGAATATGCTAAAGTTATGGCAGAATTATAAAAAAAAATGAAGATTCGTAACTTTTTAAAAAGGCAAAACTGTACTATCATAATTAAATCGGTGTATTTCCACTTACCTCAGTTACTTTTCCAGACTGCCAATTTTTACAAAACATCCTGTTTAACCACCCTTAATAACAGCGAATTTTCAATTTTATAACACTCTTTTCATTCTATAAATGAGGTGTCATTTGTTTCAACTTTCTTCTGTTCTGTTAATGGAATACATTAAGCTATGTATCCATTTAAATAATATATAACATGATAATTATTACATTATTTTAAGGGAATGACATGAAGCAACAGGAAATAATAATATTTATAGTTATTTAATTTAAAATTAATTACACAAATATATGTAGTGGATTAAACCGGATGAAATATTGGCTAGTTTATTGCATTTATTTGAATTAACAGATATATAGTTCAATTTAATGCTAATGTTTTTTCGCAATTAGTGTCAGTTAAATAATTACATAAATTAATTGTTGGAAAAAGAATGAGTAATAGATAACTGTTTGTATTTTGTGGCGTTTAATAAATAATATAAATGTAACAAAAGCCAAACTCATTATGTCGATGTATTTTTATAATAGAGGGAAAGCAAGAAATAACTATTATTAGTTTTAACACAATTTTTTAAGTAACGCTGTCGAGTTAAGTGGTACATATCATCGCTAATGTAGCCATACAAATAATAAGTTATTGTTTTCATATCAGCAGAACAATAGTTTTACTGTATCCGTTAAATCGAGCAAGCATCTTTAAAGACCCATTAGGCCATCTGGTCAGCCTCTTGGCACCACTAAAGGAAGAGAATAATTGATATTTTGATACTCTAACAACGATGGACAGAAATGTGGGGCTTCCATAAAACAACAAAAGATATTGTAAAGTAGGTAACTATTTAGAATTATACAGTCTTAAGTGCAGCTTCGTCAGGATACGTGAAGATAACCAAGATTCAGTAAAAATCAGGAAAATTAGCGAAAGTCACCACCCTCTGCTTGATAATGGAACCGTACGAGGTCTGTAAGTACCTCGGGGTAGGTAATTCTTCTTTGGTGTATAGACGGTTCGGTATTTCAAGCGTTTCGATTAAATAAAATGTAATTGCTCAACATTTCGAAGATCCCACATGACAGTTTCAATTTAATTATAAAGATAATTTTGCTCCTCTTCCAATAAACTTATTCAGAAAAGGAAGCAAAATTATCGTTATGATACTGCTCACAACAACAATTAAATTTTAACCTCTTAAGTTATAAAAACATATGGCCCCACAATTAAAAATCTAAAGGATACATATCTTGTAACCGAATTGTGCAACAGTATGGTTCCTTTCTTCAAGTGATGAAAAATATTTGTAAGATCTCCATTATGAAAATGTGAGATTTCTTTGAGAAATATTCAATGAAACACTGTCCATAGAGCTAGCAAAGTAATAATTAAAGAGTTAATATACTTTTATCTTGATATTGTAGTTATTTATTTTTGGCATTTTTTGTTTAATTGGGTATTTCTGAACTACTGAAATATAAAAATGTTAACAGGCGTAAGGGGTTATTTGTTAATATTATTATATTTCAGTGGCAGGAATACAAAATTACTAAAAAAAAGAAAAAAAAGTATAAAAATTGTATTAGTCATCTGAAAAGTAAAGTAAACAGCCAACTTTTTAAGTAGCAAATTTACCAATTGTTAAACTTTGTAAAAATTGCTTAGTTTAGTTGATATAAGTTTAGTTGAAAAATGATGGAAATTAAAAATAGTGATCCCCAATAGATCTCCGGAGATTAGAAATACTGCAGAAACTGTAACTTTGTTTGTTGCCGAAAAAATCAAAGACATGGTGTAAGTCGAAGGAAATTTATAAATATTCAGAAAACGTACTCCTCCCCTATTTCTGTGAGAATGCAAATACACTAAAATCGTCATTATGGTCGATTTAATCGATGCTAAAATCCACATTATTTACCAAGAATGATATTGACTTCAGTAAGTTCAAAAAATTGACAGCATTTTTAAAGAAGCAAGCGTCTAAGAAATCAAAAACTTTTTCCCAATTGGAAATATACAGATGATGCCGATGATAAAACACACTTATTACAAAAGATAAATTCTGTACATATTAATTATTGTAAAATCCGTAACTTAATAGAAATATCTTATTATATGTAGTTCTAATTTTTGAAATTTCGGGTGCCTGTAGACGTGTCGAACTAATAAAAAATGAATGTTAAAGATGTTGAGGATAAATCACCTTTATTATCATTCTATAGGAAGTATGTAGCCTTGAAACCTAGAAAGAAAACCAGCACGATTATTCTTAAAATTTGATAAAGGCAAGTGTTCTAATCAAATGGTAGGAATGGAGCAAGGTAACAAACTATTACTTTTCTATTAATTTATTTTTTTTATTTTTATAGATTAATTTTGAACGAAAGATTTCATACGAACTGTCTAGAAGGCGGTTATGTTTAGGACCCATCATATTGTATAAGATGTCTAAGACTATGTTCATGTATATTATTACTAATTAGACGTACCTGTACACTTTATATATTTATTCCTACTACCCTGGTCTAAAAATTATAAATAAGTAAATAAAAGTATTTTTCCACGGTCGGGAGTAGAAATCAGTTTCTATGACATCAAAATTAAAACAGAAGTAGTCGATTATTCCCAAGGGAGTATAATGCTCCCAAGGGAGTTTACATTATGGAGAACGTTTTTCATGCAAAAAAAAAGATAACATAGAAATTATTTATTGACATTTAAATTAAATGTTACATTTGTACAATTTTCAAAATTAATATTAGAAGGATTGTTTGTGATTGCGCTAGTAGTGGTACCTACTATTATCAATGGAGTTCTCGACATAACCCTCAGCGACTGTCGTTGATTTCCAACCAGATGACGCTTTATTGTCGTGATATCCACACCAGCATCTGCCAGTAATGTCGCACTCGGAATTTTTCCCATGGTATTCTTGCCAACTGGCTGCGAACTACATTTTCCTGCTTTGTAGTACAAAAAAAGGCGCTTATGCTTGACGTGGGGAGAACGAAGAGACAGGTATTTTCGAAACAATTCAAGCATATTTCCCACTTCGGTAACCAGAAAGGTTCGTGGAATCTTTGTCTTAGTGTTTGGAATTTTTACAATCAAGGAAGAGCTCCGGCAATCCCCAGAATTAATCCAACCTATAAAAAATCAAAATACTTAATAATTGAAATACCTAACAACAAAAGTAATCTTACCTTAAACATTAAGAATTCTTTGTCATCTGCACTTGATAGAAAACGGTCGATTTTACCCTTTGTCAATATTTTCGATTGTTTCGCTTGATATCCGTCACCGGTTCTTTTCAAAAATGCGATCAGCATGGGGAATTTGCTTATATCTATGTTGTCGTAAATTATCAAGCATGACTTAACCATAGAATATTGCGCCCATAATGTGGAAGACTTGTAATTCTTTGCATTTTCTCTGAAGTATGCCAACAAAACATTCTCGCTGTATACTTGCACTTTTTTCTCGGCGCACCACTTTTTGAACCAATTGTAGGTTATATCGTATAAAGACCTTGACTTCGTAGGCAGCAAATTGCTTATTGCAATATTTGCAGCCTCCACAATCTCTTCACGACTCACAATTATTAATTGTGCACTAAACAAACTTTAAACTAAACCAAACTAGCACCTTAATTTGACAATTCTTTATGTTTGTTTATTTTGTAGTTAAGACAATAACTCAACGACTACTAAATAAATGCTCAAATCCGAATACAATAATTCTGATGCTACTTACTTCATAATGACAAAATATGTGTTTTTAAGTTAATGAGACCGTGGAAAAAATAGTATATACCATTCGGGAGAGATGCTATTTTATACCTCTGCCAAAATAACGCATTTCTCTCCCTTGTAGTATAATGTACTATTTTTTTCGAAACATATTTTCTTGTTTCATTAAAAGCAAGAAATTTATGAAATTATTTTCTGTCCAACTTACTAAATGAAAACTAAAATATGAGTAAATAGCATTTTCATTGTTCTGGGAGATTTAAAGTAGCGACAAATGGATGCTTAGCTTCGTGGATAAAGAATTTCATTTTGCGGAATATCAATTACGAATATTAAAACAGCAATTTTATATTTCTCTAGACTAGAATTGATACCAGAATAATTACTGTTGAGTGAGATGCAGCTCAATTTACCAAAAATGTTTATTGCTACAACTAATATATTGCAGTTTCTATGTCTTCTATTTTCATTCAATGAGTATCTTTATAACTTGTCAGCATTTCCCCAGATATTAATTGCTGTCAATTTATTAGGAATATCTTATTTTCAATAAGTTCACCAAAAATTGGATCTGTAATCTTCTTAAGAGTAATATCGGATGGTATTAACGTCAAGTCGCTATAAATCAGATAGCAATCGGCATGGAATTAAGATAACAATATTTGTGCTTTTAATATCTGGAATAGGGGCAGACTAAATGTTAAAGACAAGATAGTGCATGCTCTCTCGAGTGTAAGAATGATATTATTTTCTGATTTATTGTAGACATAAATCGAATGTAACTAGAATGTAGATAGGCACCCTACCAAGATATGTCTGACGTGGCATATGCTGACGATAAGCTTTATACAGTGTTGAAATGTATGATCAAGGTCTATGAATTATTTATTCTAGTATTAGATCAATGTGGAGTGAAACATCCTTATATTACAAAACCTCTTTTATATTGAAAACATATGGAACATATATTTTTTTCTTGCCTAGATCTATTTTGCACCTCCATGATCTTAAAGTTTCTTTCTAATTTTAATCTTTTTAGGTGCTTCAGTGTTAAAATATGGGTAAAGAAAGGTGTACTAGATATCCATGCACTTATATTTATGATAAAATTATACAGTTACAATTTCAATAAACAAAGTCCAAGTTCCAATACTTTTTTAAATTTATTTAGAAATATTGCAACATATTCAACCATAGATCACGTTTCTATTAATGGAAGCATGAAAAAATGCGTCATTCAGAACTCTATGTAGTTCCTATAGCGCTTTTTGATTTATTCCATTAATCATATCAAATATATGTTTCTTTAGCGTGACATGCAACGAAATATTGCACGCATCAGCTATTTCTCGTTAGTCGACGATTTTACTATACAAGTTTATTCGCTCGCGCAACATGACAACCATCGTTCGATGTTGACGGTTTCCTAGAACCATCATGACATCTTAACCAACTCAAAGCTCCATCACCATAAACAGCCTGCATCATTTGAAAACTGAACAAGTTCTCCAACTTCACAGAGATTTGATGTTAACAAGTTGGTCTACAATGGAACTCATCACAAACTCGCCGAATAAACATAAATGCTTTTACAAAGACAACTATATCTAAACAATAAATTAATGCAGCAACAATAAAAAAAATAGGTGAACACTTCAGGTCTTTGTCTTGTTATTTAAATGACTCTAACCAACAACAACCCAACTTTACCCAAGCAGCCTGATGTCAGCCTGAATTTCTTTTGGTATAAACTGGTTGCCTTTAGTTATTACAAGTGTAAGGTAACTACTAACAATTTATTGATTCATCTTTGTTAACTTCACTAGCCACATTTTTCATTGAAAGACAGTTGATTTACGTTATGAAAGATTAGTTTTGTTCCAAAAGGGTATTACTTCTTCATGTGGACAATGTAAATAGTGAGGATCTTTAAAGTTTCAATTTGGAAAATTTGGCAACTCAAAAATGTTTCACAACCGTAAAAAGTCATATTGTGTCCTACATTGTATCAAATTATTCTTGTCCATAATCAAACAAGCAATTATTGTACAAAAAATTCAAATATACGATTATATTAGAAATATCTAATTTAATAATAATAATAATAATACACCTCATTCTAATCACGAGGATTAGCCCAGAAGGCGAGAGACTTGTGCAGGAGAGGGGGCGGTATATTATAATTAAGCAGACCGTATTTGCGATCTGGAAACCTAAAAAATCTCATTGATTATGGGGATGGTCAAACGTCAACCGGTATCAATTTCTCACAACTTCCACCCTACCATACCCGCAGAGAGGCTGTCAATCCTCCCAGGATCCAAATCAAATTAATTCAATTAATTAAGAATCTATTTGTATTAGAACAATAATTAATACAATTTAAGACGTAACGATTTTTTAATTTGATCATTTGATCACTTTGGCTAACATGCATGTTTATAAGATGGATCAACATGCAAAAAAATCACTGTAATCATATAGTTCAGTCAAATTTTACAAAGGCATTTCAGGGCAAATCTGAATACATTGCACGTTACGTTCAAATTATTGTAAAGAATTTTACCTATTTTGAATTGGCAGCTAAAGATTCCTAAGTGGAATATTAGTTGCAGCAGTATACGTAGATGTAATTATCCACAGGAAAGCTTTCCAATGACTTCAGTTTGAAAAGGAAGGATCGTTGAACTTCCAATATACCTCTGATAAAAAATGTTATTCCTTTTATCTTAAGGCTTCAGATTTAAAAGCGATTTACTCAGGAAGGAGGGAACAATACCGAGAAACAGCTAGATTCAATGTTACACAATTTTTTCCTGGAATTACTTTTTATATATCTTCTGATCCTTCTGAATATAATACTGAAGGGTGAATAATTTGAAATGTCTGATTTAAAAACGCAATAAAATGGAAACCGGGGAGATCTGTTGTCAAAACGATATGTTTCTGTGTATAATGATAGAAGCATGTATACATATAAGCTACACTTTAGAAAATTGCTTCATGCTAAGTTCAAAAGAAAATCATCCACAAACAATATTACAAGAGGGGCCAAGTTGTTTACCTATATCGTAATATTTTACACTAGTCTCTTTCTATAGTTCAATGTATTATTTATATACAGGGTATCTTATTTATAACTATAGCATTTGAAGTGCACGCCATTTGCGTTCTGTCAAGGAGAGTCAATTATTTAACAACTGTCATCTATAAACTATAATCAGCAAAAGGCTGTCATGCAACATCAACGTGCCATGACTAACAATAAGACAACGAATGGTTTGTGTATAATTATTGGAATTGCTGAACTTTTTTTCAAAAGAAAATGTTAAAGAAATTCAAACATTTTTGGATTTTTATTTATAGAACATACTGTCATCATGTTTTATCACAAAAATGTTTGATTTATGTAGTATAAAGGTAAGTTCATACACTAGCGATTTGTGAGTTGCGATTTGCGGACTTCAATTTGATTGGTTAACATAAAATATTTTTGACATCAATTCATTCATTTCAATTTAATGCGAGAATCGTAAAATTTAAATTTAGGGGGAGGAAAAATAGAAATAGATTCAATTTTTACCGATTATCGCAATAATTTTGACAAACTGCGCATGTACAATTTCGTCATATGTTTTCTGTTGATAGTTCGCAACACAAATGCCAAATGCCAATTAAGCATCCAAATCAATCACAATCTCGTCTCACTTGTAAAACGTTTATTTATTTCACAATTATAAGTATTTACAATATTAAATAAATATTAAAAAATGGAAAATGACGTAGAAGAACAAAGTCAAGTAAGTGTGAATAACTTATTTTTAATACTTCATATACATTTTTTTTTTTACAATTTGTAGATATTTAATTTTTGTGAAAATTGCCTTCAGTTAACGGGACAGGGAGGACATGTATGTACAGAAAACTTAAATAATGAACGTGAGATTAATATCAATGAAAGTTCAGGAGTAATAGGAGAAGAAAATTTATGTGAGATACTGGTTGCTATAAAGCAACACTGCAGTGATTAGTTTGTAAAATGTCTGTTCTTAATATATTATGTATGAAATAAATCAAAAATTAGGTGTTTATAAGTTTTAGTTATATTTAAGTTGTACTTTATTGTATACCAGCTGCTTTGCCAGCCATCTGAATGAAAAAAAAGTGAAATGAGAAAATCTATAAATTTCTGTTTTTTGTTATTTTTATTTTGTTTACTGTCACATAGCAAGGGTGTAGCTAGGTAACAAGAAATTTAAAGTAACTAGTTTTCGCGCGTGTGCATGAACGAATGTAAAATTTTCATCGCAAAAATCGTAAAATCGTTAATCGCAATTCGCAAATCGCTAGTGTATGAACTTACTTTAAGGCGTATAATTGTCAAACAGATTGGAAGCAGTTGGGAATTTCATAATTTTAAACATAAGTAGAAAAGACATAATATGAAAGAATAACATTTTTTTCTATGACATTCCGTTTTCCTAACACATGGCGTTAAAATTTTCGCTGGTGGCATAGGTATGGGATATTCTTCACACTTGAATCTCTTAAACTTCCACGCCAATGGTGAAAAGTATTTTTTCAGGACAAATATTAGAATTTTATTATATTTTATGAAAAATATTGTGTTTTTTTTCAGATATTTTAGCTTTTTGTAATCAGGGTTATCCTATGAAATTTTAAAAATTGCAGTCAGTCACGTATTAATAGTTATTTATTGTGTGTTTTAAGTAGCATTTTATCCAAGCAAGAATGTTTAAACGCGGGAACGTATTTCGACTGTTTAATATTCTCAATCTTCTTAAAATTAAAAGAATAATACAATATAACGTTTTATCCATAATCACATTACAATCATATTTGTGGAGTCATAATTATTAGAAGTTAATAAAAAAATATTCGCACGACTTGATATTTCTTAGTACTCAATGAATCGTGGTAGCTTTTTTTACCTACTGGATGCTATGGTACGTTGTTTATTATCATTTATTTAATAAACAGTTCTCCCTGAATTTGGTAAAAATGCAGAGAAAGTAATTATTGTGGTCCTGTGGTTGTTTTCGAAGAAGCTCAAGAAGAAATTTTCCAGCTATCGCCAGCAAAATCTAGGGAACATTACGAAAAAATGTTTTAATGATTTTAACGAATGGAGGGAAAAACGGAGAGTAATTAAATGAAGAAATAATGCTATCATATTTTTTAAATTTGAAGAAAAAATATGCTATTTTATATATGTCGAAGATGTATTCTATGCTGAAGGTCAGTATAAAGGTCTACAAAAATATGGATATTGGAAAATATAAGAAGCTTATTGTTTAGTCGCGTCAAATTAGCATTTCGCTTGTAACTTTTTGCGGAGAGGTCCGATTGAGATGCGGTTTTCTGCAAAATGTTCAGCGAATTTTTTATAACAAAAGGTACATCTAACCTCGCAAATATTTAATTGTTTATTACAAATGACCCATTTTTGTTGAACATATGGCAAATGTCGCACACGATTCAACGAAAATCTCTGGAAAATGTTCTCTCGGGGGTTTTCGAGGTCCCTCTTTATCACTTTGGTGTTAGCTTTATTATTTATTGCTAAATTGTTGTAACTGGGTTAATTAACAAATTAAAAACTCCACCCCCGAAATCACTAGAGAACCGGAATTTTTTCCAGGATTTCTGGCTTATTAAAGCAAACCATCGGCACAAGATTTTTGCAAATATAATTGTTTATTGTTCGATTGTTGCAACCTCGCTAATTAACAAATTAATAACTCTACTCCCGGAATCGTTAGAGAACCAGACTTTTTGCAATAACTCTGGGATCATGGGGAGAACCATCGGCACAAGGTTGTTGCACGAAATTGTTTATTTTTCTATTTTTGCAACCTGGCTAATTAACAAATTAATAACTCTACTCCCGGAATCACTAGAGACCCGAAATTTTTTCCGGGATTTCTGTCCTTTTAAGGCAAACCATCGGCACAAGATTTTTGCAAATATAATTGTTTATTGTTCAATTGATCCCAGAATTATTGCAAAAAAAATCCGATTTTCTTACGATTCCGGGAGAAGAGTTATTAATTTGTTAATTAGCGAGGTTGCAATAATCGAACAATAAACAATTATATTTGCAAAAATCTTGTGTCGATGGTTTGCCTTAATAAGCCAGAAATCCTGGAAAAAATTCCGGTTCTCTAGTGATTTCGGGGGTGGAGTTTTTAATTTGTTAATTAGCCCAGTTACAACAATTTTGCAATAAATAATAAAGCTAACACCAAAGTGATAAAGAGGGATCTCGAAAACCCCCTAGAGAACATTTTTCAGACATTTTCGTTGAATCGTGTGTGACATTTGCCATATGTTCAACAAAAATGGGTCATTTGTTAAATAAACAATTAAAAATTTGCGAGCGTACAGAGGTTGTTATAAAAAATTCCCTGAACATTTTGCAGAAAACCGCATCTCAATCGGACTTCTCCGCAAAAAGTTGTCTATTTTCAAATTTTTCATGCTAATTTGACGCGACTAGTTATTTGAAGAGTGAATCGATAGGATACAAAGCAAAAAAGCCGCAGTATTGGCAAGAACACATATTGAAGATTTTTTTACTGGAACTTCCGAAAAATAATATTTAATGATTAAGGTAGTATGTTCTTTGCCTTTCACATGTTGTTAGATATATACTGAACTTTAAATTGTTTTAGGTTGCACTAATAATAGGGGTTTCTGATGCCTCTCGATGATGCGCATTGATAAATTTGAAAATTACTGACGCATAGGACGTTAGCAATTACCTACTTGTTTCAGTACCTGACGCCAATATGGGCATTTCAAGAAAATTTACAATTACAGAAGAACGATTTTGTCTGAACGCTGTTGAAATATGCAGAAAATATATTTCTCTGCGCCCAATTCGCTTAACACAAGACATTCTTTTTAAAATACATCAATTCTCAGCCTGTTGGAATCAACACATTGGCGAAGGTACCCTCAATTGTTGCTTCATTCCTGCATATCGCAAATCCAGAAGCATACACTGGCTATTGTATAAAGCGTACTTCAACAATTTTATTTGCCAATAAAAGTGCTGATCTTACAACCATTAAATGGCATGCTGGATGGAAGAGCTCATCTGTAGCAGAAAGTTATATCCAGGAGTTCATATCTAACAAACTTAATATTGAAAAGAAAATTCAAGGAAAATATAGCTATTCCTTACAAGAAGAAATATCCGTAACTTGTGCAAATTCTTCACAAACTTCAGCAGATGTTATGTGTTCCGAAAATGAAGGCAACAATCCTACAATGGTTGTTACTAACGGAGAGGAAGTTAAATGTGATAAAACTAAATGTCTATTACTATTAATGTAATTGTTATTAAGTAATAATTTAAATTTGATATATTTTAGGTTTATTACTTTTTCATTATTCCACTAGTAAAATAAAGTTACTTTACAGTTACATACTAGTAGATAAAGTTTCACTTTAGAGGGTTCATAAGTGTGGATAAAAGCCCGATTATAAGGTGATTGTGGATATACATATGGAAATAACAGTTTGTAAACAATTTAATTTAACTGGTGTTCAATTCATTTTCGTCAATGCACCGATAGTATTGAACGTTTTGCCTAAATTAGCCATTATTTATTTCATCACAAAATCTTTGAATACGATGTCCGTAATATATTTTTTCCACAGTCGGGAGTAGAAATCAGTTTCTATGACATCAAAATTAAAACAGAAGTAGTCGATTATTCTCAAGGGAGTATAATGCTCCCAAGGGAGTTTACATTATGGAGAACGTTTTTCATGCAAAAAAAAGGTAACATTGAAATTATTTATTGACATTCAAATTAAATGTTACATTTGTACAATTTTCAAAATTAATATTAGAAGGAATATTACTTTCACTTACATTTACAGTTTTTGTGATTGCGCTAGTAGTGGTACCTACTAAAACCTGATTAGCAATTTTGGTCTTATTTTCAATGGAGTTCTCGACATAACTATCAGCGACTGTCATTGATTTCCAACCAGCATGACGCTTTATTGTCGCGATATCCACACCAGCATCTGCCAGTAATGTCGCTGAAGATCTTCATAAGCAGTGACCAGTATAACATGCAGCATCAGGTAATTTTAAATACGAAGCTACTACACTCGGAATTTTTCCCATGGTATTTTTGCCAACTGGCTGCGAACTACATTTTCCTGCTTTGTAGTACAAAAAAGGCACTTATGCTTGACGTGAGGAGGACGAAGGGATAGGTATTTTCGAAACAATTCAAGCATATTTCCCACATCGGTAACCAGAAAGGTTCGTGGAATCTTTGTCTTAGTGTTTGGAATTTTTACAATCAAGGAAGAGCCTACATCCTCAATATCATCTACAGTTAAATTGACTAGTTCATCAGTTCGACAAGCTCCGGCAATCCCCAGAATTAATCCAACCTATAAAAAATCAAAATACTTAATAATTGAAATACCTAACAACAAAAGTAATCTTACCTTAGTCATTAAGAATTCTTTGTCATCTGCACTTGATAGAAAACGGTCGATTTCACCCTTTGTCAATATTTTCGATTTTTTCGCTTGATATTCGTCACCGTCAAATGCGATCATCTTGGGGAATTTGCTTATTTCTATGTTGTCGTAAATTATCAAGCATGACTTAGAACCATAGAATATTGCACCCATAATGTGGAAGACTTGTAATTCTTTGCATGACGTATGCCAACAAAACATTTTCGCTGTATACTTCAACATTTTTCTCGGCGCACCACTTTTTGAACCGATTGTTGGCTATATCGTATAAAGATCTTGACTTCGTAGGCAGCAATTTGCTTATTGCAATATTTGCAGCCTCCACAATCTCTTCCGACTCACAATTATTCATTGTGCACTTAAATTAAACCAAACTAGCACCTTAATTTGACAATTCTTTTTGTTTGTTTATTTTGTAGTTATGACAATAACTCAACGGCTACTAAATAAATGCTCAAATCCGAATACAATAATTATGGTGCTACTTACTTCATAATGACAAAATATGTGTTTTTAAGTTAATGAGACCGTGGAAAAATAGTATATACCATTCGGGAGAGATGCTATTTTGTCCTCGGTGCATTGTAGCTCTCGGGCTTCAAATTGCACCTCTGCCAAAATAACGCATTTCTCTCCCTTATAGTATAATGCATTATTTTATATTACATATCGGAGTATATAACACTTAATATTTTTTCTATTATTTAAGCCTCTAATAATTTATGAATGCTGAATACTTCTCTATTTTGGTTTTACTAACTACTAAATTAGTTAAATCTTCTAAATACATTGAAACAATTCAGTGCCAGTTTATTAGAAATCCTTACCATTCCTTTAATAAGTAATACAATAAAAACTTGTACAACATTAACGAGTTCTACTCTTTTAGTTAAGTATTCACCAGAAAAGGGAAGTTTCTTATTATTTTAAATTCCAGTAGCAGCTGCAGTTAACGAGAATAAAATTAACAACTCAGTTTTATTATATGATTACAGAAAGATAGTGCTTGGCATGCAGCACTACTGGAGACTGCAAAATGGTCTACATAACTGTTAGTAGTAAAATATATCCATTAAAATCTTATGTCGGTAATTTAACAAAATAAAAATTTAACAAGAAATGTCTACCACTATAAAACATAAATTTAATACTACTACGTTAAAGGTCGGGAATAAATTAATCTAATCATAGTGTTGACCTAATTAACTAAATATTCAATAGCATTTTTATTTTATCACTGTCAGTTATATTAATTTTCACCAGTGTGAAGACAGCACCTAAAGCTAACAGCCAAGCCGAACGCAGATACTCGAATAACTATAATGCAAAAACAGGAAATGAAGGAGCGCATGCATGCAGATATTCAAACAAGACTACTTATGTACAGTGCTTTCGAAAGTAACTAATCAATTCATTATTTTTGAAATTGAGAAGTTTTCGAAAAAATCCCCTGATACGTCAATTTTGTTTTGAAAAAGGCACTTTTTGACATACGACCCACATTTGTGACGTCATCGTTGTTCGAGATAACACGTCATCGGCAATTTTTTTAAATAGCAACCCCCAATTTTGACCATGTAATTTTAAAGAGCGTGTCATTGTACGTACATACATCATGAAAAATTATGGTGTTACATAACAAAAATTTTAAAAAAATAATGTTTGAAGATTTTAAAATTTATTTTTCATAATATTGAAAATGATAATGATTATGTAAAAAATCGACTAAATTAAATGTTCAAATTGTGCACCGTTGGCTGCCTGACAGTAGACGATTAATAAATTCTTTTTGGACATTATCAATAACTTTAGGAGGTATACGATGTATCTCGTAATGAATTCTTGCTTTTAAATCTTCTAAATTAACCGGTCCAGTAACGTATACTTTGCTTTTAAGTATTCCCACAAGAAATAATCTAGGGGTGTCAAATCAGGCGATCTGACTGGCCACTCAATCGGCCCCTTTCTCTCTATCCAACGATTCGGGAACAGCTCACCTAAATAAGCACGGATAGGTGTTGCCTAATGGGGAGGTGTACAGTATTATGAAAATTAAATTTGTAAATCTTCAAACATTATTTTCTTGAAATTTTTGTTATGTAATACCATAATGTTTCATGATGTATCTATGTAGAATGAGACGCTCTTTCAAATGGCATGGTCAAAACTGGAAGGTGCTATTTAAAAAAAATTTCAATGGCGTCGTATGGGTCGTATGTTAAAAAGTGCCTTTTTTAAAAACAAAATCGACGTGTTAGGGGATTTTTTCGTTGATTTTCGAAAGCTCTGCATAATGAACAATGTGTTTGGTACAAATAAAAAGGTTTAAAATACGCACCCGAGCACATTTTCATTTTCAAGGTGTTTTAGCTGCTGCCACTTTCTAGCTATATACTGAGCGACTTATATTGTTCCCAAGAAACGCAAATGGAAAAAAATCAGAAAACGAAACGAAAAATTCGTATTTCCTAAAATACACATCGAGGCACTATTTTACTTCAAGATGTTAATGATACTCCAGTAAAACTAACTAACCCAAATGAAAAGAATTGATTGACTCTACTGTGTTTATTAATAAATGTAAATACATTGTGTATTATTATTTAACAATGCAATTTATTCATAAAAATATTTCAAAAAATTATTATCCCTATTGAAAACAAAGGGACCGGATTTCAGATTAAAAAACAAACAAACTGAAATTTTTATTTATGAAGGCAATTCTATTTTATTAATTTTTTCTATAAATCATCGTTACATACAATATATGTATTATTCAGCAAATATTTTAAAATAAATCTTGTAAAATATGACCAAAACCTATATTTTCTAAAAATCATTTAACTTTTTATTAATATTAAGTTGTACAGGGTATCCCAACAAAAATTTGACCCCCCCTATAATTGGAAAACCGAATAATATTTCAAAATTCGCCGAGACCCGTCGATTTTTGTTCTTGGGGAGTTTTTCTGACAGTCAAGCCAACTCGATATGTCCCCCCTAATGCCTAGCAACCCCAACTTAAAAATTTCAAATGCAACTACCCCACTTGTGGCACATCATTTTAAAGTCCTTTTCATTGCGAATACAGTGACGTACCGTTTTTAGAAATCGGTTGAGATTTGACAGAATTATTGGTTACAAACGAAAAGATGACAAACCAACTTACGCGCAGTAATTTCTACACAAATGCCCACCACTAATAAGTTTTTCATCTACTACACATGACCGCATTACCTAATTGTTATTGATGTGTCTATCAGTTTACAAAAAAGTCAGAAATGAAATAAAAAAGCTGAAGCAAATAATAAATCAGATTTATTTGATGAATTGCTCAAAATGACCTCCGTTAACTCCCAAACAATAATACAGTCTGTTTTCAAATTCTGTTCGAACATTATTAAAGATATCCGCAGTTATTAATCGGCATTCTTCTACAATTCTCTGACGTAGCACTTGCAATGTGTGGCGTACACTCGTGATTTTAAATGACCCCACAGAAAAATGTCCAAAGGGGACAGATCCGGAGATCTTGGTGGCCATTCGACGGGACCTCTTCTGCCAATCCAATGCCCCGGGAAATGGTCATCCAAAAATTGTCGCACAGCAGCAGCATAGTGCGGGGGCGCACCATCTTGTTGGAAGGTTATTTAATTTTCTAGTAAATTGTCGTCACTTTCTAAAATCTCTGCTAATCTAGGATCAATTGTACTTTCCAATAATTCTAGATAGGTGTTTCCATTGAGATTACCTTGGATGAAAAATGGTCCAACAAGATGGTCGCCCAAAATGCCTGCCCAAACATTCAATTTTTGAGGTGTCTGAGTATGAAATTCCCTGATTAAATGCGGATTAGTATCACTCCAATAACGACAATTGTGTCTATTCACTTCGCCATTCAACATAAATGTGCATTCGTCGGAGATAAGTATTGTAGAGAAGATTTGGATTCAGTAGAAGTTGTTCACTAAAGTATTCGCAAAATTGTTTACGGCGATCAAAGTCATATTCATGTAACTCTTGAACCAGCGTCATCTTAAATGGATGAAACTTGTGTTTTTTCAAAATTCGATGAACACTGGAACGGGATACGCCAGAAGCTTGAGACACAGTTGTAATCGATTGCTTATTATCCATCTGTACATGACCCAAAACTGCCACTTCAACTGCTTCGTTTCGAACTGGCCCAATTACTTCACGTTTCTTGTTTAAAAGCGAACCTGTTGCAACAAATTTGTCAATCAGGTGTTTAACGTACTGGTGGTTTACATTTTTTCAGGATGATTGGCATTAAAAATTCGTGCAGTAGCTTTAGCGCAATCGTGATTTCGATAATATATTACAACAATTTATACTCTTTCCGCGATAGAATAAACCATTTCGAACACACGTTAATACTTTCAATAACGGCTGAAACTAACGATTTCTTGGTTACAAGCAAAAAACACCGACTTTTTTTGTAGTACTGATTTTTTATTATTTTGAAAAGGTCTGAATTCCTATAAACTTAAGTATCTTTTACTAATAACTATTTTAGTATCTAGTTTTATTTGCTTCAGCTTTTTCATTTCATTTTTGACTTTTTTGTAAACTGATAGATACATCAATCACAATTAGGTAATGCGGTCATGTGTAGTAGATGAAAAACTTATTAGTGGTGGGCATTTGTGTAGAAATTACTACGCGTAAATTGGTTTGTCATCTTTTCGTTTGTAACCAATAATTCTGTCAAGTCTCAACCGATTTCTAAAAACGGTACGTCACTGTATTCGCAATGAAAAGGGCTTTAAAATGATGTGCCACAAGTGGGGTAGTTGAATTTGGAATTTTTAAGTTGGGGTTGCTAGGCATTAGGGGGATGAACATATCGGGTTGGCTTGACTGTCAAAAGAGCTCCCCCCAAGAACAAAAATCGACAGGTCTCGGCGAATTTTGAAATACTATTCGGGTTTCCAATTATAGGGGGGGTCAAATTTTCGTTGGGATACCCTGTATATTGAAACGTTAAAAACATATAACTGTGATATATTTTACAGTAGATAGATATAGCATCGTTGCTTATCCAATTGAAATGTCCACTGTCATTGCGACCTTGACATGTGACAAAACTATAAATTAATAGATTTTTTCCTGCACACAATCCATGACAAATCATTGACAGTCACAGATTTTTAAAGGAGGGGCAGAACGGGCATATCTGACAATTTGTACTAGTTGTGAATTTTTTGCTGGAACGGTGGATTGTGAATTGAATGAATGACGGAGCACAGAACAAATATAAAGAATGACCGATCACGGCGACAGTAACATTCTGAAGTTCCAAACTATGATAACACAGATTTTAAATTAAAGTTAAAGTTAGGTTATAACAGAGACAGAAACAACTATCTATAATAATTATAGGTTAATGTTAGACGCATACACCGTAAAAAAAATTTGAGTACTTTCACTCAAAATCAATATAAATAGGTCAAAAGAGTTCACACCGTAAGAATCCGCAAACTTTTTAACTGTCAGCAAACATAATATTAATCCAAATTCAATATTTTCTTAGCGCAGCAAATAAATAAGCAATGTGACGCAACTTCAAGCTCCAATAACAAATCTCTTGCCGTAACTCTAAGCCAAATTTCACTGAAAACAATTTACATAGAGCCTGAGGTCTCCCAGGCAATTTTTTTCAATTGTGTGATATTAACATTGGTTAGTGTTATGAGAGAATCTTTTTTACTGTAAAGCGAATGTAATAATAAATTTTAATTAAACGACTGGAGCCCGCGAAGTAGAAAGAATAATTTTAATTAAAGCAAATTTAAATTTTAAATATGAGTTACTGCCTCGTTTCGTTTCTAATAAAACAATTTTTAAGTTTAATTAAAGTAAAAGTGGTAAATTAAAACGGCATTATTAACCCCTTGATTGTTTATATTGAAATAAACGTAGGTAATTTTCTTAACAAATCTTTCATTGATTTTCGCAGCCTGTTAGTAAAATTGAAGACTTTCTAACAAAAACGACACATGTCACAAAATACGTAAAATGGGTTTAGTGCGGCATCTAACAGTGATATCCAGTACCTTTCATAGCAGATATTTGTTTCTGGCAAAACCAACACATGTACCATGTTATTTGATATCAAATATTATAGTCTCTGCAAAAACAGCACAAGTCCATCTCGGTTTCAGTGCAAAACAACACATGTCCGCGACGAAATATAACCTTCAATAATAAAAGATACATACTTGCTAGTTTATTAGTGAAAACCAATCTTGTGGGTGATTATTAAAGCAAAAATATGGAAAATGTTAAAGAAGCTCAAAGTACTGAAGTGGAATGGCCCAGAAAAAAAGTAAGAAAAGTTAGAAAAGAGTGTAAAATTCGGATATCCAAAGTAAAAGGCGAAGAATACGTAAACTATAGAGGACAAATAATAGAAAAGCGAAATCCGGGATCAACTTGTAGGTAAGTGCAAAAGATAAAATTTTATTTTAGACAGCATACCAATAATATTATTCTTTTCAGATATAGCAAAAAGTGCTGGCAGAATCTGTCTGCAAACGTGAAAAAAGACATCTTCAACCAGTTCTACTCGATGACTGATAAAAATGAACAAGATGCACATTTAAGTGGCCTTATTCAAATGAGTAATGTTAGCAGAAGACGTCCAAGAGAAACACCGGATGATAAAAGAAAAACTAAATGTGCTTCATTTTGCTATAGTATAAGGTCTGGTGGGAAGCATATTCAACTGTGTCAAGATGGGTTCTTAAAAATACATAGTATAACCCCCGCGCGACTTAGAAGACTGCAAAATAGTTTAACAACGGTAGGTAAGTCACCAAGAGATAAAAGAGGTTTGCATGGTAATATGCCCAAGTTTCCCAACGAAGTAATCTCTCTCATAGAAGCTCATATAATGTCTTTTCAACCAAGACAATCACATTACTCTATCCGCAAAAACCCAAATGTATATTACCTGCCTGCAGAGTTATCTATTAAAGATATGCATTCCATGTTTGTTTTTGAGTACAAAATAAACATACCATACAAAATTTACTGGCACACATTTAAGAACAAATTCAAAATAAAATTTGGATACCCACGATCCGATACATAGTGAATGTGATTCTTTTGCTCAAAAGTTTACCAATTAAGAATTAACGGGCGAGGCGCGCAAAAATGTAGAGGTAGAAAAAGAGCTGCACCTCAGAAGAGCTGAGGCTTTTTTTGATTTGAGAAGAAAATACAAAGCTAAGGCGCAGGCAGGTGAAGTAGAATGTCTTACGTTTGATTATATGCAAAATCTCCCGTTGCCGCACATTCCTACCAACCCCGTATTTTATGCCCAGCAATTATGGTACTATATATTTGGCGTTCACAATATAGCCACTAATGAGGCTTCAATTTACACCTATAGTGAAGGTACTGCTAAAAAAGGCTGCAATGATGTCACTTCAATGATTCTTCATTATTTAAACAACCACCATTTTACATCAAGAAATTTAGTACTCATAAGCGTTGGATGCCCAGGCCAGAATAAAAATTACGTAATGCTGCATTTTATATATTTTTTGGTTCATGTACTTAAACTTTTTGATGAAATTTTATATATATACCCTATCAGAGGACACTCATATTTACCCAAGACTTCGCGTTAATTGAGAAAAAAAAACGAGGTTCAGAAAGGGTAGAAGTCCCGTATCAGTGGGATGTTTTGATTAAGAAAGCCAGAGAGAAGCCATCACAATTTGAGTTAGTGAACATGGATCAAGAACACTTTTTTGACATTAAGTCTGCCACTGAAAAGAACTTCTTGAAGAGTGCCAAACCTCCTATAAAAATAAAGAACATTCGACAAATGGTGGTAAAGAAAAATGATCCAACCATAAATGTGCGAGATACCTACAATGGTTACTGGAGGAGCTGTATACTTCGCAATAAATCTCGATTGCCTGGCGGAATAAATCTAAAGCCTGCATACACTGATTCAGTGACAATTTCCCCTCTAAAAATAAACAACTTGAAAACCTTACTCGGGTTTTTCGAAAGTCCTGAACATATACTTTTTTACGAAGAAGTATTTCGGAAAAATGAAAACACCCAGAACACACGTCCTGATGTTGACGAAATCGATGAAGATGATAACAGCAGCGGTTGTGAGGATATATGAAGGAAAGAAATATGTTTTTTTTAAATTTTTATGACATGTATTTTCAAACATTGCGTTTGAATAAACCAATTTTTTTGTAGCTATGAATTTGATTGTTGATGAGATCCTATTTTTACTGATATCATTGTATAACTGTGTAAAAATATCCCCATTGGACTTAATTGCCAAAAAATTCCACAAAAACGTTGGACATGTCCAACTTACTTTTCTGAAAATCTTAAGGAAAAAAGATGTTTTTGCTCCAGAAATATTAGAAATCCATAGGAAATAATCAAGCGCAAAAAGTAGGCTAAATAGGATTGTATTTCTACAAAATAACAGTCTTATTACGTTTTTTGTGTTTTCTGAAAAACCATGTTTTTGACATGTGACGTTTTTGCTAGAAAGTCTTCAATTAATTTAGGTCAATGGGCTAAGACCAAGCAACTGAAAACCGGATGAGCCATTCACGCCAAACTTTGTAAGTGAGAGATGTTTAACTGTACATCGATTTTATTAAAAACCAAGCATATTTTTACGGTTTTTTTTGTTATTATCCCGTGGCCTAGGTAAGTCGTAGCGGCCAGTCTTAGAATTGAACAATCAACAGAACTTAACTGAAGTTAGATCTTAATTATATTAAGTATGCGTCCATTTCAAAGATATGAGTTACCCTCATATACAATTCAATAACCAATGGAGATCAGTTTAATTTTGCAAATGGACCGCACGGTAAAAAGCTGTGCTAATATCAAGTTGGACACTTAGTCCAACACTAGCTCAGTTTCACTTTTCCTAAAGTATAGTAATACATATTCTTGTATAATTAGTTTATATATTCTTCATTTAAGATTAAAAATTACATGAAATCAAGAAAACTACTTAACATGACATAAAGTTATGTTTATTTAAAGAATTGTTTTATTTGGGGTCGGCCGGTGGTCACGCGGTTTAAGGCGTCAGTACTTGAATCGATGTGACTAGATCGGCGTGGGTTCGTGCCCAGCTGCCGGTAGACCGTATATAAGCTATATTCGTGGAGAGGATTGGCACCCTCTCTGCGGGTATGGTAGGGTGAAAGAATGTTTGCTTGGGTCATTCTGAGGAATTGATACCGGTTGATATTTGACTACCCCCCTAATTAATGAGGTTTTCCAGGTTTCCCTCATTACTGCACTTAATAGTGGTTAGGGCTTACCAACTTAAGTCGTTCCTGGGCGCAAATGCGGCCTGCTTAATAATAATATGCCGCCCCCTCTCCTGCACAAGTCTCCGACTTCTGGGCTAATCCCTGTGATTAGAATGAGGGGTAGAGATTATTATTATTATTATTATTATTATTATTATTATTATTATTATTTAGATGATATAAATTACTTGAGTCAACAATTATTATTCTCAAAATCTCATTTATTTGAACTTTTAAGTGATTTGAAAGAATTAATGAAAATATTTGAAATAATACTAAATAATTATGAATAAATAATAACATTGCATTAAGAAAAATAAAGCTGGGTCACTTATTTAGTATTCTAATTTAAATATATATTGCATTTTTTTCTAGAGTACTATTTAATTATTTATATAAGACGAGTATCATAAAACAGATGTCTATAAAATAAATGTGTATAAACACCTGAAACTGTCAAAATCATTCAGTAGCGTCACACCAGACATATGCCATGTACTGTTTTCGAGCTTGTTAACTCCTTTCTCCTCAGTATGCCATAGATAAGGCAACGGACGAGTTACCTAACAGAAGGAAACCTAAGTAGATGTGACGCAACATGCAGTTACATCTTGTGGCCACATGATGAACCTTACAAAGCTACTGAAATTTCCACAAAACTACTACTATAATTTAAGAAAGAATAACCTGTTCTATATTAATAATATTTTATTCATGTTTTAACAAAATATTATTCTTTAAGTAAATGTTAAATTTAGTTTCATTTTAAGTGTTGAATTAAGTATAAGAATGCTTGGACGTCAAGAATATGTATATATTTATATTAAATTTATTGTAATTTTTATACTTAAATAAAGAATATATAATCTTTTTATACAAGAATAAGTTAATCTTCAATAAAGTGTTACTATATTTGAGGAATGGTGAAACCAAGTTAGCTTCGGAATAAGTGTATGAATCTTAATATTAGTATAGCTTCCGTTCCGTGTAAAATCATCGTTTTGTAGTTACAGACGTTAAAAGGTGCATCTTCATACGTAACTCTTTTTTGAAAAAAAAACAATGAAGTTTTCAGGAACTAGTCAGATTTAGAAGCCACTAAATAATATAGACGTGGATAAACTCGATAAAGCGAAAGGATGTTTCTTTATCGCGCGTTATGATTTCTAACCGAAGAAAATATTTTAGAAAACTGTGTAGACAATCAAAACCGACTATATTTTCTTTAGTAACAGCAAATTCTCTTGCAAGTTTTATTTTAGTACGTATTTGGAATTTTTATTTTGATGATTTTTCATCAGGTCTAGATTCACTTCAACAAACCCCAAAAATGTCAACAACATGTAAGCGATAAACCAATTATGTTCCAGAGAATGTTACCTTCTATCTTTCTGAAAACCTTATTGCATTTTAGTGACATCTAGCTTTCACTTCTCCTCATTGAAAATGCTAACAGTTTGCTTACATCAATATTCTTCTATATGGAAATAGTCGTTCTTAACATAGCAAAATAGTTTGTTGTTTACTAGAATTTCGTTTTGAAAATCTCGTTGTCACCGAAACGCGATATACACCTTAGTGTTAACAAAACGCCCTTAACGCTCTTCCACTTCAAGATGTAAACTAGCTACTAAATAATTATGATGTAATTTTAATGAAGTGGTAACATTTCTACGGTATAGTGTAAGCAGAACCATAATTGTAATAATTATTGTTACTAATCTAATATTAACTTCTTCAAAATTTGTACTCTAAAACTTTTCCATAGAAAATGATTTTAATGTTGAAGTACTTAGCTTTTAATGTGATACATTATAAAGGGTAAGCTGACATTTAAAACTTTGGAGTTGGAGTGGCTGGAAATGAGAGGATTAAATTACAGAATACATCTTGATGGCATCCTTGCTCCTACATTACACCAAACAAGTTATCCTCTATTTCATTCGTTCCATAATTCTGGATATACCTCTGATACAACAAAATTAGGATTGCTAAATATTAACACTATGCAAACATATTTTATTCCGAACAAATTAGAAAAAAACTCAATATTTTTCCTTACACTTTTTAACTTTTAAAAAGTACTTTCAAATAATTGTTAAGTAATGTCTAAGTTGGCGTTTGATTCAAACTTTGTAAATTATTCAACGTTCAGTTAAACATATTTTCAATTTAACAGATCATTATAAAATTGAAACCTTATTTATCGAAGATTATGATTTCTCCATCAAAGGTTGTGAGAGGGCACCGCGTTATATATATCGATTTATGCCGCTTTTAAGAAATAAATTTATTTACAAAATGTAGAGGATTATTTAATGATTTAATGACACAATATGGTAGCACAGGGCGGTAGCATCTACCTTACTGATATTTATTTCCAGGATTGATATTTGGAAAGATTTAATAATGGTGAATCAGTTTCTGTTTTCTTGTTTACATTTTTGTACTTGCTGGAAACCTCTCGAACCGTTCTTTCTGTTTAAAGTGAGATAATCGGCCGGACGATCAAGATCGAGTGGATCTCTTCCTTTGGAAAACCATCGAGATTGTAAATGTAAACACGGTCACACGTTTTTCACCCAGAAGTTGTTCAATGTGGTTCAAAGAGGATTCAGCATAATATTTTGTCTATTCCGAAAATGTCTTGCCGCACTTCCTATAAATGAGTACCATATCCGTCTTCTCGACGTTTGTATACGACATGTTTGTAAATACACAAATACGCGAAAAATTACTTATGCGAAAAGTAAAGTTATTTCAAACTGTTTCAAATTAAACACCGTTTTCAATATTTGTCTTTGACTACAGCTATATTTTCCTTGCAATATCAAGTTTGTTAGATTTGGAGTCCTCAACATAACTTTCTGCTACAGCGGAGCTCTTCTATCCACCATGCCGTTTAATGGTTATAAGATCAGCACTCTAATTGTTCAATAAAGTTGTTGAAGTGCGCCTCATGCAATGACCAATATATGATTCTGGATTTGCAATATTCAGGAATGAAGCAACTATGGAGGGTACCTTCGCCAATATGTTGATTCCAACAGGCTGAGAATTACAATTTTGGTTCATATATCTTAAAAGAATCTGTCTTGCGTTAAACGAATTGATCGCAGAGAAATATATTTTCTGCATATTTCAACAGCACTCACGTAAAATTCTTCTTCTATCATTGTAAATTTTCTTGAAATGCCCGTCTTGGTGGTATTGAAACAAGCACCAAGTAACCAGACAGACACCAGAAACCCCCATTATGTGCAATCTAAAATAATTCAACATTCACTATATACCTAATATGTAAAAGGTAAAGAGATATTAGCTTAATCATTAAATATTCTTTATCGGAAGCCCCAGTCAAAAAGTCTTCAATATGTGTTCTTTCCAATACTGCAGCTTTAAGCTTGTTATATTTTTTAATATCTATATTTTTGTAGACCTTTAAAGTAACCTTTAACATCAAATACTTCGACCACATAGATCAAATTGCATATTTTTTTGTCAAATTTAAAAAATACGATGACATGACTTCCTCATTTATTGTCATTACTCCCCGTATTTCTATACTCATATCGCTGGAAATAAATGGAAAATTGCCTCTTGAGGTTTTTCTAAAACAGCCACAGGAACACAATTACTTTCTTGCATTTTTACCAAATTCAGATAGAACTGTTTATTAAATAATAATTGATAATAAAGAAAGTACCACAGCAATCAGTAAGTATAACAAAACCACCACGTTTCATTGAGTACTAAGGAATATCAAGTCGTGCGAATATTGTTTTATTAAATTCCAATATGGTTACAATGTGATTATGGATAAAACGTTGTATTGCATTCGTATTTTAATTGCCCTTCATCCGCTTGTGAATATTAAATACTCGAACTACGTTATCACGTTCAAACATTCTTGAGTGGGTAAAATGCTACTTAAAACACTTATTCAATAAATAACTATTATTTTCAATAAAGCAATACGCGTGGATACTTAAGTAGCTCGCTCACTATCGATTTATCTTAAAATAGAATTTTAGTTCTCATTATTTACATAAGAATATTGCATAATGGAAGAAGGTAACTCAACCGCCAGGGTAGAATATTCTATAAGAACAACATAATGGCACTCTTTCATATTTTCCTTTCCTAAAAGAGGCTAGTTAAGAGCACGGTTCCATATTTCTTAACTAAATACTTGAGATACTTTAAATCCATTATTATTATTTGTCTTGAAAACTCTACAATCTGTTTACAGAGATCTCTCAGCGGTAGAGGATATTTTAAGTGCGTTTATTCACGAATTTATTTTTCAAAAAACATTATACTACTACTAGGTATTATTCTCAATGTTAATTCAACGTTTTTTTCTATGCATTATTTGGAAGTGGATCCACTTTATGTACGTACCTATACCAGCTATATACTACAGCCATAGCGAATTTGGACCTGGAAATATAAAATAGAGAATGAACAATGAGAGAAAATGTGTAGTCATTAATTTGGTACGTGTCAGACTGCGTAGTCTTCATTCAGCAAGTGTATTAATAAAACGGTAACGTTTAATATGAAACCCTTTACTTTCTCGTAAGCTGCTGCTGTCGGCTGAGAATATACAAGTGCGTTTTGATACTGAGACTGCTCTTCATTAACAGATATGGAGATCTTGGAAAGCTGTAGTATACAGATTGTCTTTGTTTAAATCTATGCAGGGTGTTCAGTAAATGAAATACTTTAATGCTATCTAACCCGCAAAATCGTTTTATAATTTTCAGGTTATATAACCATGTTTTTCTACAAAACTATTAAAAGTGGGCTTTTTAATTGTCATTTTTGATGTTAAAAATGTCATTTTTTGACACGCGTGTTAAAAGTAAGTTACTTTAAAAATAAAACGTTTTAACAAACACATGAACAACTTTTTATTTTAAATAAGTACAAACCAACATTTTAACTAGTTATTACTATTAACATTTATAGTGAAATTAGAACAATTTGAAATTGTAATTCCCTGCGGAGTCATCATACTTAAGTTGGTTTTGCTGTCAACATGTGTGACACATCTATTTTCTGTAGAAATACTACTGGTAGTACTGGTGGTCTTGCTAGTAGTTGAAGCAGTAGGAAGTATTTGGCACGCAATTTCCTTCTTCTGTTCCAGTGAATTTTCAATGTAGCCTTCAGCTACGGTTGAAGATGTCCATCCTCCATGTCTCTAAGATTTGCACCAGAATCTGCTAACAATGTCGCCGATGAACGACGAAAACAGTGTCCGGTGTAAAGTTGAGGATTTGGTAGATTCAAGAACTCTGCAATGTCGGCAGGCATTTTACCAAACATGTTAATTCCGACTGGATTCTTCACACATTTATTCTTCATATATTTAAGAATTAACACTGAAAGTCCGAGGCGCTTTCGTTTTAGTATCTGGTATGGTCACAACAACCGAAGTGCCCAAATATTCGATATTGTCGATGGTCATCTGACACAATTCCTCCCGGCGACACGCCCCGAAGACACCCACTATTGCTGCGACTTTCATCATCAGATACTTTTCGTCTTCTGCTTCTGTGAGAAATTTCTCGATATGCGTCTTCGTCAAAACTTTTGACATTTTTGCTTGATATCCTTCACCCTTCCGTTTTAAAAAAGCAATAAGTTTATAATATTTATTAATATCTTGATCTTGCTTTATTTTTAACATAGTTTTGATCATGGAATAATTTGACCACAGCGTTGACGATTTCCATATCTTGGTTTTTTCCTCAAAATATGCCAGTAAAACACTTTCGTTACATTTCCCAGGGACCTTTTTAATGTTGCACCATTCCGAAAAGCGTCTATAAGCGATTTCGCACTGTCCCTTTGATTTAGCCGGCAATAATTCCAATGTTGCTCGACTGACGGCTTCTTCGATTTGAGCAGGGATGGATTCGTTACGCTCATTATCGAGATTATTCATTATATTTATAATATTACTAGAAAATGCTGTCAATATTTTTGCGTTTTTTCCGTAACTAACAATAGCACTGGTTGCTATGAAAATTTTGGTTCATAAACATTGCGATCTGTGTGGTATTTTTTGATTTCTTATTTTTATTGAGTTTAAAGTTCTTCCGATTGTTTTGTAGAAAAAATAGTGTATGATATACGTGTTAAAAGTGATTTTATTTTGTTCGTGAAGTTAAAAAACTCGCTATGCTCGTTTTTTAATCATCTTCACTCACAAAATAAAATCTTACTTTTAACACGTATATCATAAATAGCTATTTATTCCTGTTATATTTTTGCTTTTGAAATACATATTTGTTTTATTATAGCGACAAGTATCATTATTTTGTTGTTAGTTATTGAATTATTTTACAAATTTATCACAAGGACGTTTTGACAGCTAAATAATAAAACAGCTTACACAGCAAATATATGATTTTATAAAGATTTTTGTGACAAGCTTATAAACATTTTAGCTAATAAAACTAAAGTGTTTTATAATATTTTTTTCTACGTTCATGCAAAAAGCAAAACTTTATTGAACTATATTTAGTGGAAAAAGTGGTTCTTTATTGCACTAGTGCAATAAAGAACCACTAGTGCAATAAATTGCATTCATCTATTATTCTACTACAGCGTTTTGTCATCGTGACATGCATAAATGTTCAAATCGACGTCATATTTTCCTAGACTTAGTGTCATCTAAATAAAAACATTTTTTGGTTTTTGCATGAACGTAGAAAAAACATTGTATGCAACTCGTACAAAAAGTGCTTATTGCACTCTACCTGTTGTCCTACACGGCCTGACGGCCTCGTTGTACAATTTCACGTCGCGTGCAATAAACACTTACTTTTTGTACTTGTTGCATAAATAGCTATTTTAGTAATGTTAGTATTTCTGACAGTGTAAAAAATATATAATTGTTTCTTAGTGTGTTTCTTAGTTAATGAGGGTTATCTACCTATAAAACTATTACATTAAAAAATGCTTAGAGACAATTTTCATTCTAAGAGAAAGTAGTTATGTTATACACTGTAATATAGTTATTATGTAATGATATTATCTGTTGCAAAACAAAAATAATAATAAAAAACTAGAATGGAAAAACGTTTATTTTTACTCAAAATCCAAAAACCAAATTATTTTATAAGCGGCAGTCGTTTTGACATCAAGCACTGAGTCTCCGTTTTCCTCTCCTAACAAAAAATAATATATTTCAGTTGCATTCACCCTAAGGAGTTTACCATGTTGCTAAAATTTAACTTCTTTTTCAGTATTTTCCCAGATAATGACCGATGCAGCTCCCGCTGGGGCACCCTGTATAGAAATATTTTATACCAATTTGAAGTATACAGAAAACTCCTAAGGCAAACCTCAAGAATTTAAGATCTTTAATTACTTTGAAAGAAATAGTTTGTAAAATAAAAGTACATACATTTTATTAAGTTGTGGAAAAACGAGGTACTGCAAACATGAATGAATTATCTTCTCAAAACAATCGAAGATCTGTTAATAGTTGTTTCGAAATGGCATTACAACATTTAACAAATTGAGTTCATAAAGTTTTAAGTAGTTTACTTCCATTGTTCATAAATTAATTTGTAAGCTTACAAAACTTGAAATTGTGTATTTGTTAAGTTTGTATTTAAGGTAGAACTCTGACATAAATTGCATAAAACGCTTATCATTTGAATAGACTACTTATAAATTAAGTTCTTCTTTGTTTTATATTTTCCTATAAAACTTCAAGAAGTTTAAAACAGGCTGAAATTGTAGACATAATTAATGTTACTAGTTGGATTTAGTTTGATTAACTTTATTTCTGTAGAATGGTATTATTCCCGTTGGACAATTTACAGGTTAAATACTTGTATACCAAACAACATTAAGGATTTAAATAATTAAGATTAAAAGCTTTAACAAAAAAATAATTGTAAATTATGTCAGACATACACTTCCGGAAAAGGATCTTATGTTTCTTTTCATATGTCAATTTTGAGTAGTAATAAAATTAATACAGATTATAAGATATTACTAGATTTTATATAACCTACTTATATCATAATATTTAAGCCTATAAATGGCTGTGGCAGCCCCACAGATCTGGAGTGAGTGGGTAAGGTTTCTCTCAGTATACAGTATGCGCCAAAAGTATGGAATAAATTCAATAAAAACGAAACAATCATTTTTTGGGAAAAATCCTCGAACAGGTCGATTTTTAATTTAAATAATATATATTTTAGCGTAAAATGCGATTTTCAAATGTCATTTGTTTTCGAGTAATGACGTCATCGATTTTTTTTAAATGGCAACACCATATTTTTTTCCTTGATTCTGAAAGATCGTTTAATTCTCTATCAGACAGTACTAAAATTTTGCCCTCTTACATAGGAAAATTTTCGAGTAAATGACGATTGAATGTTGGAAAACGTAAATTTTATCCATAAAAAAGTAACAATTCTGAGGTATGTAAAATAAAATACAATTGATTAAATTTTATACTTAAATTAAATGTTCGAATTGCCATCCATCAACTTCTTGACAATGCGCAAGTCTGTGAAGAAATTCTTCTTGCACATTATGAATGATTTCTGGGGTAATTCTGCGTATTTCGTCCCGAATGCGATTTTGAAGTTCTTCTAAATTACGTGGTTTATTAACGTACACTTTTGACTTCAAGTATCCCCATAAAAAATAGTCAAGAGGTATAAGATCTGGCGATCTGGCAGGCCATTCTATCGGTCCGCGTCTGCCGATCCACCTCTTAGGAAAACAGTTGTTCAAAAAATCTCGTACAGAGCGCGCATAGTGCGGATATCTTTGTCCTGTAAGGGTTCCTTCAAAGAAGAAAGACCCTACTATTCTGTCGTCAACTATTCCAGCCCACACATTTAATTTCTGAGGGTGTCGGGTATGTGCCTCTGTCATCCAATGAGGATTTTCCCGACTCCAATATCTGCAAGTTTGACGGTTTACTGTACCATTTAGACAAAATGTGGCCTCATCTGAAAAAAGTATTTGCCGGTGTAAATTTCTATTTCCGTGACATAAATCCATTAGAATTTCGCAAAAGTGTAAGCGGCGATCGGGATCATCTTCATTGAGTTCCTGCACAAGTTGAATTTTGTAGGGATGATATTTTTCCTTCCTCAAGATACGTAGCACTGTGCTCTGACTAGTGTCATTGTTTAATGCAACCAATCGTGAAGAATTATGAGGATTATCCACCATACTTATCAAAATGTTCTCTTTCTGATTTTCATTAATGCTTGGACGTCCAGGTTTTGGAATAATTACAACATTGCCAGTTTCTATAAATTTAGACTCTACCTTACTGACTGTTGATTGGCTGATAGGGCGATCTGGATATTTTTCATTAAATCGCAAACTTCCTGCTGAGTTCTAGTCATATTCCCGCATCCGATAAGAATTAAAATTTCAATTCTTTGAGTAACAGTTAAATGTGCCATAATACTTTAAATTGAATAATAATTTCTATGTCTCTTACAATACTTATTAAGAAAGTCGGTGTGACAATGACACTTTGCAAAGATTTCCACCTACGTGATCCATAAAAGAACTGTGGAATTCGAAAAACTAAACTTGATAACGTTTATGCTTTATTTTAATTGATTTACGTTTTCCAACATTCAATCGTCATTTACTCGAAAACTTTCCTATGTAAGAGGGCAAAATTTTAGTACTGTCTGATAGAGAATTAAACGATCTTTCAGAATCAAGGAAAAAAATATGGTGTTGCCATTTAAAAAAAAATCGATGACGTCATTACTCGAAAACAAATGACATTTGGAAATCGCATTTTACGCTAAAATATGTATTTTTTAAATTCAAAATCGACCTGTTCGAGGATTTTTCCCAAAAAATAATTGTTTCGTTTTTATTGAATTTATTCCATACTTTTGGCGCACACTGTATACTGATAAAAATAGATGAAAATTTCCATGTTTTGTTATATTCTTTTACAAAATATTTTGTGAAAATTTTTAATTTAAATTATATTGTTACGGAAGCTCACCTACCTTTTTAGTTTGTTAATTATGTTCTTGTTTACGTTAGAATTTATAGTTTTTGTGATGCCTTTGATTGACAAACGTCAAAGTAAAGCGTTGACAGTTCTGAAATTTGTTCGAAGAATATTTCTTGTATAATCATACAGGTTAGAATAAGGAAAAATCAAGTATATGTGTTTTTATGTAATAGAATTAGTAAATTTTAGGAACAATGTGTAATACAATGCTTTGCTTTGGAACTATTAGTCCATTTATTATGAAACTATATAATGTTGTATATGATTTCTGTTACACATGTGTAGAGGCACATCAATCTAACCTCTGTCCTAATGCATTTTAGCTGTGTTAAGGTGTGGTAGACAAACATGTATGGTTCATTAATAAGGACATTTTATGGAATATTCGGAAAAATAAGTAAAACATTGTAACGTGTTCATTTGCAGCTTATGCTAATTTAAGTGTTATACAATTAATAAATATAATGGAATCCTAAATGGTACGTTGTAAAGAAGCCTGCGTCAAATTTGCAACAATATTTGTATTTATAGCATACAAAAATATGCATTTCAAACATATTTATATTTGATTTGTAACAGTAAAAATAATACTAGTTCACAACAGATATTAACAGTAGTTAAAATATTTATTTTGACACAGATATACGTAGGTATATTTACAAACCTTCGGAATATACAGGGTTAACTATGACTTAGTACAAATATTTTAAGGGGGGATAGGGAAAAATAAAAATTAACGGAATCACCCTTCAAAAAAATTTCAAACTTATTTATATTTTTTTTCGATATTATTTTAAATCCTTATTTAACGCCGCCAATGTAGAGTAGACAACCAACAAGTAAGTCATGCAACAGTCGCTCAGTGGGTATCGCTGTCATGTCATAATTCAATTCCTGTGTTTACGTACCGGTGTGAAATCATCCACAGCCACACATTTAGGTAGGACTATAATCGATAAAGTCGTGGTCAGAAAATGAAGTCGAATTTTACACAAATTTTTTAAATAATTCATATGGGGCTGATCACAGAATATTAAAAATCTGAAAAATAAAAAAAATCCACCCACCCTTCCTATTTCTCAGGCAGTTAGGGTTGTGCAAAGGGGTTGCAATTATTAAAACAGAAAATACTCAAATAAATAAAAATATAACTTGGTCGCTCACCATAGTCACAGAAAACATAAAAAATAAACATATTAAGAGATTTCACCCAACCGTTTATTTTTCCAGGCCGCTAGGGTTGGTGAAAGGGGTAGATTTGATAACATTTTTATTTGGAAATATTCCAAATAAAAACAACTATTTCTTGACCGGACACCATATTCACAGAGAATGTTAAAAATTAGCATATTAAGAGATCCCACCTACCCGTTTCATTTTCCAGGCCGTCAGGGTTGGTGATAAGGGGTGGATTTGATAAAATACGAAATATTTCAAATAAAAAAACCTAATTCTTGACCGGCCACCATATTCATAGAGAATGTTAAAAATTAGCATATTAAGAGATCCCATCCACCCGCTTCATTTTCCAGGCCGTCAGGGTTGGCGATAAGGGGTGGATTTGATCAAATACGAAATATTTCAAATAAAAAAAACTATTTCTTGACCGGCCACCAAATTCATAGAGAATGTTAAAAATAAGCATATTAAGAGATCCCGTCTACCCGTTTCATTTTCCAGGCCGTCAGGGTTGGCGATAAGGGGTGGATTTGATAAAATACGAAATATTTCAAATAAAAAAAACTATTTCTTGACCGGCCACCAAATTCATAGAGCATGTTAAAAATAAGCATATTAAGAGATCCCACCCACCTGTTTGATTTTCCAGGCCGTCAGGGTTGGCGACAAGGGGTGGATTTGATAAAATACGAAATATTTCAAATAAAAAAAACTATTTCTTGACCGGCCACCAAATTCATAGAGAATGTTAAAAATAAGCATATTAAGAGATCCCGCCCACCCGTTTCATTTTCCAGGCCGTCAGGGTTGGTGATAAGGGGTGGATTTGATAAAATACGAAATATTTCAAATAAAAAAACCTAATTCTTGACCGGCCACCATATTCATAGAGAATGTTAAAAATTAGCATATTAAGAGATCCCATGCACCCGCTTCATTTTCCAGGCCGTCAGGGTTGGCGATAAGGGGTGGATTTGATAAAATACGAAGTATTTCAATTAAAAAAAACTATTTCTTGACCGGATGCCATATTCATAGAGAATGTTAAAAATTAACATATTAAGATATCCCACCCAAGCGTTTCATTTTCCAAGTCGGCAGGGTTAGTAATAAGGGGTAGATTTGATAAAATGCGAAATATTTCAAATAAAAATAAAACTATTTCTTGACCGGTCACCATATTCACAGAGAATGTTAAAAATTAGCATATTAAAAGATCCCACCCACTTGTTTCATTTTCCAGGCCGTCAGGGTTGACGATAAGGGGTGGATTTGATAAAATACGAAATATTTCAAATATAAAAAATTAATTCTTGTGGTGACGATGCAGATGCTAATGATGAAAAATGTACATCATGTCATAGGCTTTACCATAAAAGATGTACAAATATTAATAATAAATTCTGCGAGTTATGTCAAACATTTTCGAAACAATACCTTTAGGAAGTATCACCCCTACCACGCGTATTGATACCGAAAATTATTTGCCTTAAAATTGGTCGGGAAACTTCGTTTTATTATTTTTTCATATTATCCCTAATAACAGACAGTCAACAAATTTATTTTATTTATTCCCATTTTTTTCTCACCAACCCTGACGGCCTGGAAAATGAAACGGGTGGGCGGGATCTCTTAATATGCTTATTTTTAACATTCTCTATGAATTTGGTGGCCGGTCAAGAAATAGTTTTTTTTATTTGAAATATTTCGTATTTTATCAAATCCACCCCTTATCGCCAACCCTGACGGCCTGAAAAATGAAGCGGGTGGATGGGATCTCTTAATATGCTTATTTTTAACATTCTCTATGAATTTGGTGGCCGGTCAAGAAATATTTTTTTTTATTTGAAATATTTGGTATTTTATCAAATCCACCCCTTATCGCCAACCCTGACGGCCTGGAAAATGAAACGGGTGGATGGGATCTCTTAATATGCTTATTTTTAACATTCTCTATGAATTTGGTGGCCGGTCAAGAAATATTTTTTTTTATTTGAAATATTTGGTATTTTATCAAATCCACCCCTTATCGCCAATCCTGACGGCCTGGAAAATGAAACGGGTGGGTGGGATCCCTTAATATGCTTATTTTTAACATTCTCTATGAATTTGGTGGCCGGTCAAGAAATAGTTTTTTTTTATTTGAAATATTTGGTATTTTATCAAATCCACCCCTTATCGCCAACCCTGACGGCCTGGAAAATGAAACGGGTGGGTGGGATCCCTTAATATGCTTATTTTTAACATTCTCTATGAATTTGGTGGCCGGTCAAGAAATAGTTTTTTTTTATTTGAAATATTTGGTATTTTATCAAATCCACCCCTTATCGCCAACCCTGACGGCCTGGAAAATGAACCGGGTGGGCGGGATCTCTTAGTATGCTTATTTTTAACATTCTCTATGAATTTGGTGGCCGGTCAAGAAATAGTTTTTTTTATTTGAAATATTTCGTATTTTATCAAATCCACCCCTTATTACCAACCGTGACGGCCTGGAAAATGAAACTGGTGGGTGGGATCTCTTAATATGGTTATTTTTAACATTCTCTATGAATTTGGAGGCCGGTCAAGATGTAGTTTTTTTTATTTCAAATATTTCGTATTTTATCAAATCCACCCCTTATCGCCAACCCTGACGGCCTGGAAAATGAAGTGGGTGGATGGGATCTCTTAATATGCTTATTTTTAACATTCTCTATGAATTTGGTGGCCGGTCAAGAAATATTTTTTTTTATTTGAAATATTTGGTATTTTATCAAATCCACCCCTTATCGCCAACCCTGACGGTCTGGAAAATGAAACGGGTGGATGGGATCTCTTAATATGCTTCTCTATGAATTTGGTGGCCGGTCAAGAAATATTTTTTTTTATTTGAAATATTTGGTATTTTATCAAATCCACCCCTTATCGCCAACCCTGACGGCCTGGAAAATGAAACGGGTGGGTGGGATCTCTTAATATGCTTATTTTTAACATTCTCTATGAATTTGGTGGCCGGTCAAGAAATAGTTTTTTTTATTTGAAATATTTCGTATTTGATCAAATCCACCCCTTATCGCCAACCCTGACGGCCTGGAAAATGAAACGGGTGGGCGGAATCTCTTAATATGCTTATTTTTAACATTCTCTATGAATTTGGTGGTCGGTCAAGAAATAGTTTTTTTTATTTGAAATATTTCGTATTTTATCAAATCCACCCCTTATTACCAACCCTGACGGCCTGGAAAATGAAACTGGTGGGTGGGATCTCTTAATATGGTTATTTTTAACATTCTCTATGAATTTGGAGGCCGGTCAAGATGTAGTTTTTTTTATTTCAAATATTTCGTATTTTATCAAATCCACCCCTTATCGCCAACCCTGACGGCCTGGAAAATGAAGCGGGTGGATGGGATCCCTTAATATGCTTATTTTAAACATTCTCTATGAATTTGGTGGCCGGTCAAGAAATAGTTTTTTTTTATTTAAAATATTTCGTATTTTATAAAATCCACCCCTTATCACCAACCCTGACGGCCTGGAAAATGAAACGGGTGGGCGGGATCTCTTAATATGCTTATTTTTAACATTCTCTATGAATATGGTGTCCGGTCAAGAAATAGTTGTTTTTATTTGGAATATTTCCAAATAAAAATGTTATCAAATCTACCCCTTTCACCAACCGTAGCGGCCTGGAAAAATAAACGGTTGGGTGAAATCTCTTAATATGTTTATTTTTTATGTTTTCTGTGACTATGGTGAGCGACCAAGTTATATTTTTATTTATTTGAATATTTTCTGTTTTAATAATTGCAGCCCCTTTGCACAACCCTAACTGCCTGAGAAATAGGAAGGGTGGGTGGATTTTTTTTATTTTTCAGGTTTTTAATATTCTGTGATCAGCCCCATATGAATTATTTAAAAAATTTGTGTAAAATTCGACTTCATTTTCTGACCACGACTTTATCGATTATAGTCCTACCTAAATGTGTGGCTGTGGATGATTTCACACCGGTTGTTTACGTTGTAATTTTGTGTTCTTCTTCAGTTTTTAGTGCCTTATTTTAATTTTAAACGTTTTATAGTTATTAAATAAAGGAATATGTGTCGGGTACAGACGTTTTTCCACAATATAGTTCGCCGGTTTGTTTTTCTAGGTTATGGGACAAGACTGCCGCGGGTGCATTGAAAGTTTTGTATTACTTACATATTAGTACCACCCATTCCTTTCGTCTGATTTTCTTATAATTAATAGGCATTTTATCTACTTGTACCTACGGGAAGTGTCTTTTATCGGTAGTGAGTGGTTGTAATGAGCGAGTATGTAGTTTTACCAGTTTATAACGAAATAATGAAAAACGAATGCAAAATACTGGAGCTAACTGGACTAACTGTTACCTATCTATCAGGTGTTATTACTAATAAGAATGTTAATTCTTGTCGTTTCTACATTTATAAACGCTACACAAACGCATGGTAGTTGACATTGTTGACAGATGTAAGCTTTATCTATGAATCTAATCCATCTCAGTCGATTCTTATCATAGGCGCCGACTTTCCGTAGGAAAAAAGGTTAAATTTTTTGAACTTAGTAATAGTTAACCCTGTATATTAATGTTTCAATAATAAGATGTCATTTTCAGAGAGAACATTTGAACATATTTTCTAAAGCGGCGATTGTGACAAAAATATTGATTATTTAAGGGCTACATTTTTAATAATGTCAATATATTAATGGATTTTTATGATTTTCAAAAATATTTTGGGCGTGGTCATTTTAATATAAAATATCAAAGTGCGAAAGGAGGTTGTAGTATGCATGGGCAATATTTTTAGTACGTCTAGGATTTCATATATTTTTATTTAGATACAGTTTGTTTTTATATTATTTTTTCCTTTTTATAAGATTTTGATTTGAGGCTCTATTTACGATTTATTGCAATTGTTTTGAATATGTTCATGGTCATTTCTATTTTATTCAGTAATCTGAAATAAATGAAACGGCACATCTAAGGATAAAGAGCGAAAAAGACAATAATCTATCTTAATTAAACTAAATAATCAATATGGGTATCAGCTTCTCCTTTACCTAGGCTATTTTACTGAGAAAATAACAAATATTTTAAAAAATATTTGGTCTCAGTCTAAAGTGAAGTTCCACTTTGTATAATTCGGTTCAGTTAGTATTGGAACCAAAAAACGAATAAAACTATCTTTACTCCATCGATTAATGCTTTCAGTGCCAGTGACGGAAAAATCCGTCCGGCTCACTATCACTTTAGTGCCGCTGACGCAATTTTCCGTCGCTTGTCTGGTGTCATTTATAACTGGGTTATTTACGTCGGCACTGCATTTGACTAACAGTAGTTTAAATAGGCACTATGGAAAGGTTTTATGACAGTTTTTTGCGTACGGTTTATAATTTTTGCTTTTCTCTTTTTAATTAAATTAGTAAAATGATCAGTTATAATATTAATCCAGTAAAGGTATCATATTTCCAAAAAAATTAATGCGGACAAGCCGATTTTTTCAGAGGGGATGAAAGGCTGTCTCCAACCAAAAAATCACTCCCGACACCCTTGTGGTTTTTTTGATATTTTGCTTATTATGGTTCAGTAAAGATACCTACTTATTATGGTTCAGTAAAGATGCAACAAAAGGCTGACCAGCTTGTTTTTGCAGGTTTCTTCAAGCACTGTCTTCTGAGTCTCCATCTAAAAAAGCACAAATGTAATGTCCAAATAACTTTGTGTTTTCAGTGATGTAAATTGTCAATTGAACTCATTTCCACGCCACCACTCATACCACCACCAAGAAACCACCCTTATTGCGCAAAACACCAAAGGGGTAGACTGTGCTTAGAGAGATAGGTTTACACGGCTCGAATTCCATCCTTGTCTTTTTTATTAGAATAAGGATGGAAAACTGGCAAGCCGGTTCTATGTCAACCTCAAAAAAGAACCCGTATAAACTGTTACCATATAGATAAAGGTTTCCTGCAAATTTCAGGACTGAGACAAAAGCGACACTTGGTATACAGATGAGGCAGATGATGCAGATGAGGTGAATAGGCAGGTTCATGGCGACAAAATAATGCAATTTAGCCAACTTACCTTAGTCCAAAAGACATAGAATCTCAAATTTAATGTTTTGAATTCAAAATTGTTAAAATTTTTAGAATGTTTTCAATGACTTGATTTGAAAAATAAATTCCGTACTGTGTTCTAAACACTAAAAAGCGCTACAAAATGTACTCGCGGATAAAAATTGGTCATAACTTTTTTCTCACTGTATGTATCAAAGTTTTTAAAAAAAATTGTTATCATACTAATTTTATGTCGCTATATTTAACCGTTTTCTGTTTGTTTCATGACATCGTCGGTTTTAATATACATAATACAAATTTTACATTTTATTTATCACATAACTTACTAAATAAGTCTAAACTTGAAATTTAGTAATAAATAAAATAATTTTACATACTCAACATAAAATGGAAAAAACGGTTAAATTTAGCGACATAAAATTGGTATGTATATCGTATTTGTTTACAAAAGCTAAAATAATAATATTATTCTACTTTGATACATACAATGAGAAAAATATAATGTTTATCCACCAAGAGTACCTATATTTTGTAGTGGCTACTAGCGTTTAGAACATAATTAACTGCATATTTGTTTTTCTTTCTCAGATAATCCCCGAATCCAAATTTTCAAAGTAATTCACTGATAACTTAGACAGACAAGATTTGCGACGTAAAATACTGTCACTGGCGAATAGCTTTCCATTTAGTTAAACATGGAGTGCCACTGATGGAAAATGCCTTCGAAATTAAAATTACAGTTCAGTCAGCAAATTCGCTATTACAACTCATATAGACATAATTTAGATAGTGTCCAATTATCATCTCAAATTTTATAGAAAAAAACCACTGGCATGGACAACATGTTATCAAAACTGCCACCGGCAGCAAACCTATTAAGAAAGATTTCAATTTGACCGCAACGTGGAAGGACATTGTCAAGTAGCAACCATATTTTTTAGCAGTTTTTATGAAATATCTAACAGATTAAACCCATAAAGATGTCTGCCATGTTCTGTCAAATAGATAATATTGGTAGTTTTCCATAAATATCTAAGAGACTCACAATAAAATGGAAATATGATTAATTTCTCAATTAAAAATATTTCTTGTTTTATAAACGAATAGAATTCAGTTATAAGAGTTTATATTCCATTAAAATAATTTAACTGAATAACATGAAAGTATTTATTGCTACATTTCATTGGCAGAAATGAATTGTATTAACTTCAATAAAACATATATGTCCGCTATATAATTCATAATTAAATTTATAAAAGTTAAATGTATGTTGGTATTGAAGCAATGTGGCACACTGAATATTTTATATATTCTGTATACCTTGACCAAACCATCTATGATTTACATTCTGAAATTTTATTAAAGACATTCTTCCGTATCTAATACAGAAAGGAAAAGGTTAATGAGAAAAATACTGAAATCAATGCCTATGATGCAATTTTGCAACTTATTCTATTTTTCAGTTTGAAAACATTTCTTAATTGCATTTTGTCGTTTTTCATTTTACACACAGCCACTTTACTAGTAAAAATATTTTCTCGTCTTTTTGCCTCTTAAAGGAACTGTTTCACCTATCCGCGAATACCCTGCATATAAAAAAATATTATTAAAATTCCCTTCCCATTTTGTTATGGGAAATTTGTATGTAAATATGTTGACCTATTAAAATTACTTTGATACTTTGCTATGTAAAATGCATAATTACAGCAGAAATGTTCAGCTTCGAAAAGTCAATAGACATTTGAGAGATAGATAATGTTATATTGGCAAGCATTCTCGATGTAAATAATACTGTAGATGCATTTGTAATGGGAGCATCTCAAATTCTTACTCCATAAAATCAAGGAGACATTCGAACTGACGCAACGAATCCTTGGAAAACCGGCAATCGACATTGCGTTATTAGGTAAGAAGAAGAGCGTTGGCAGAAGAGAAACTTTAGGTAGGAAGTAGAGAGTGGATCAACATATTAGGATACCATTGGATAGTGGGTGTGCACATGCGTTCCAAAGCTCCATCTATTCTATATTGCTTGATTTCTGTTTATGTGAACAACGGGTATAGAACTAACAAAATAATGTCAAGCAAACAAATATTTCCACAGAAGAGTTTACTTCTTATTGTATACCAGAGCAAACATTTGCATATTTTGAATCTGTATGGAATAATACCACAGAATAAGGTATACAGGGTAATTCAAAATTTGGGAATAGATGCGTCATCAAAGATGGAGTCAATATTGTAAAAAAATGTAAAATCCTTATAGTTTTCGAGTAAAACATTATTGAAGTTGCAGCATTTTCAACTTTTACATCGTTGGACATCTAACTGTAGTCTCCGCGTTGTCCGTTGTGCGCAGTGCGCTCTCTCCTTCTGCACGTAGCCCCAGGTGATTCCCAATTCTGAAATCCGATTTCACTATTAGCTTTTTTGCGAAAGTGTTTACATTAGGTTTTCAAGTGTCGAAAATGGCTTACGTGTGTAGCAGCTGGGAGTTGATGGATATCGTTTTAATTTATGGTGAAGTAAGACAAATTGTTTTAATAGTGTCTGTGCGCAGAACGATTTCCCGGTAGATATGTGCCAAACGCAGGTATTTTTAATGCAACGTAGACGTGATACGGAAAATTTGCAATCGAATCACGAAAGAGACAGAGCTCTAAGGCGTCCACAGCGCACTGCATCAACTGAGAAACAAATTTTAGAAATTGTTGAAGAGAATCCCTCAACAAATATCAGGCGAATCGCTCAACAAGTACAAGGAATGTTCCAATCAACAGTATGGCGTATTATACACGGAGTGTCCAAGCATCAACACCAAAGGATTATCCTCCATGAATTAGATTTGTGAATGGTTGCTGCAACAAAATGCTCAAAATCCGAGATTTACAGCTGGCGTGCTAGTTGCAGATAAATCTAATATTAAACGGAATGGGACGTATAACATTCATAATACTCATGTCTGGGGTTTTGAAAATTCTCACGCTATTCAACAAGATTATTTCCAACAGCACAAGCAATGTTTGGACAATCAAATGGATGGGTTTTATTATCTCGAGTTCCTTCGAAATGATATGTCTGGACTTCTGGAAGATGTGCCCTTAGGTGTCCAACTCCAAATGTGGTTCTTGTACTATGATGCTCCCTCTCTTTGTCGACAAAATGTTTTGGAGTACCTTAACGAAGTTAAAGGGGTACGATGAATTGGACGAGGACAACCGGTACCATGGCTGCCACGATCTAACTTAAATCCTTTGGACTTCTTTTTGTGAGGATCTTTAAAAAATGAAGTGTATCGCACACTAGTTCAAAACGGATAGGAAACGGATATCTCATAGAAACTCAATTATTATATTTTAGCTTTTTTCCCCACATAAGGAAATATAGGTAAACTATCCCTATACGGAATTGGTAATGAACATTTTTTTATTCATTAACGCAATTTTAACTTTAAATGTTTGTTTGGTAACCAATATAAGTACAGGAATTACAGTACACTCTGTACACAGAGTGTATGTACTCATATACTTCCAAAATGCGTCTCTCGGGGTAAAAACTAAAAGCATCCGTCCGCAGTCGAGTGGCTAATAAGCCGCCTTCATTAACCATCGCCGTCACCGGTCCGCCGCCCACCTTTTATTCAAATCAAATCCAGCGGACTCCTGATTTGTGTCCCAGCGCTCTGTTTGATTAGGGAACTGCAGCGGTCTTGTCCACAAAATGGATTTATACAGCGACCGCGCCAGGCCCAAATTACTCTCCTCGGGTGAAAAATCGAGGCGGACCTACCAAGATTTACACAGCTAATTTCCATAGCTTAGTCGACCAAGCAGGAAACAAATTACATGGCGACATCGTTCAAGTAGTCGCTGGGGACCCGCAGTCTGGATAGATTATTACGAGATCGTCGTGATGCTGGTTTACGTCTAATTGCAGTTCTTGCTTTAATGGATAAATTATACTCCTGGAATCTTAATCTATAGATGTAATGCTCAGGGGTTGGATGGGGAGGTGCTTTAAGGGGAACCGTGTTACATCCCTGAACGCAAATATTAATATGGCTTGGATCTGTACCAGGAAGAAAAATCTGCTGTTAGTCTGTATACGCTGAATGTAGTTTATTACGGAGATGCCTAATATACAGGGTGATTGGGGGGGAACCATCAATATTCGACAGGGGAGTTCAGGAGGCAAAGGTGAACAAAAAAACCTAATAAATGTATGGTCGAATATCAACGGTTACTGAGATAGCAATGAAAATATTTTTATCCGAGTTAATTACTGTAATGCATCAGTAGAGAAAACAGTTTATTCTGTACGGATAAGATTAAATTGGTAGTAAATTAAAGTGCAGGCTTGGTAATATAGTCAAGAGTATCAATTAAATTAAGTATACACTGAGAAAAAAATTACTAGTGGTAAGTAAAAATACGCTTGCTCCAGCAAAAATCTTGTATAAAATAGAGGACAGATAAACAATTCAATTATAGCAGCTAAATCAAGTTTTCTGAAAACTACAAGTGAACAGGTCACCTAACTGTGGCTATGAGCAATGACTAAAATTTCTTGCTGGAGTACCTGAACTGTATTGCTATAGTTATTAAAATTTTTACCTAAATATATTTCTCATACATTAAGGACAAGTGACCTGTACATTAAACGTTAGTTGACTGTAATACATTAATAATCGAACTATATTGCTACAGTAGTGCTCTTTAACTTGTAAGTTTACTGTATTTTAGACAATACGGGTACAAATTTTGCACTTACCTTAACGTGCATATTCACTTAACATAAATAAAAACGATAATTAGGCCACAATATAATATATAATGCGAAATAGAACTAAGGGAGTACTAAAACATATTTTTATATACATGGTGATTCAGGTTTAATCTTGATAACTTGAGGAATCGATAGAATATAGGTTAAAATAATGTTCATTTGTGATATAAACTTGTTTCTTAAAACGCACCGTTTACGAGAAAGAGGGCGTTGAAGTAGGAATTTTTTTCTCGTTTTTTCCTCATAACTTTTGAACCACTAATCCGATTTAAGTGAAATTCGGAACAAAAACACTCCTTGTGATCTTACATAAGCTTCTTAAGTTTGAACTAGAAGAGCATTTTGTATGCCCCCCTCTTACTTTATTTCAAAACTACAAAAAAAAAAAAATTAATTTCAATAAAACATCTACACACAACTTTGACCTAATTAATTTCGAAACTTTTTCGTCTCCTCTTTTTTTTCGACGTTTGGTCTTGTTTCTGAGATATTCGAAGAAATTGGTGACAGTGTAGCGCACCAGCCGCGTAAATTTCATTTGACGTTATAGCAACCCATGAAAATTAAACTCAGTGATTTGTGTAAACTGACGTTTGTGAAAATCATTGTCAAAAGTATTATTTAAAGAGCATTTTTTGCTAAGAAAAAATGCCAAGAACGTTTACAAATGCTGAATATGCCGATATACATTATGTTTATCGTTTCTGTGACGGAAACGCGTCAGTTCGAGAGTACCGAACACGCTTCCCTAATAGAAGAATTCCAAATGCAAGTTTTTGTAGATGTACATCGTCGATTTTTGGAAAATGATTTGCGCCGCTACAATGATCATAATCATAATGTACCGCCAAGAAAATACAGCGAATTTTTAATCTTTTTGATATCGATAGAACTTTAAGCACACGCCGAGCAGCTCGGCAACTCCATTTATCTCAATTAAAAGTACTGAGAGCATTCAAACAAGATCATCGAAGGGCTTTCCATCTCCAACCAGTTCAAGGTTTGTTGCCAGGAGATGCTGAAAAACGTTTAAATTTTTGTAGATGGGTTTTAGTTTCAACAGAAATTAATCCACAATTTCTGCATAAGGTTTTATGGACAGACGAATCTAATTTCACAAAAGCTGGAATTGTGAATTACCACAAAATTCACGTTTGAAGTGAAGTCAATCCTCGATGTGTCAGACAATCTTCATTTTAGCAGCAGTTTAGTGTAAATGTGTGGATATATGTTTTAAGTAATAACCTCTGTGGGCCGGATATTTTGTCTCCTCATTTAAATGGGGATTTATTTCATGACTTTCTGCAAAACTCTCTCCCCGACGTGCTTGACGATGTCCTCTTAAATTGACGCCAAGGGAACTGGATGCAGTTGGATGGTGCCCCTGCACATTACGGAAGGCAAGTACGGCAGTGGTTGGATGAGAATTATCCTTGTCGATGGATTCGACGGCAACCCAACCACCACCCAAATATGTGGATTCCTTGCGAAGGACCAGTGGCTTCGTCTCCGCGCTCGCCAGATCTGAATTCTCTGAATTATTTCGTTTGGGGCCATCTAAAAGCAATTGTGTATGATACGCCAGTACATACCCGTGAGGAATTGATCCAAAGGATAAGACATGCTTGTGACGACATAAAAAACAATCCTGTTCAAATAGCAGCTGCGGTTAATACACTAGTTCGTCGATGCCAAAAATTTATTGAGGCTAGAGGAATGCACTTTGAACAATTATTGTAATTTTTTAGTAGTTGATAGGTTTGTTGTTTTTTCTTAACACTAAGAACACTCTTTAAATAATATTTTTGACAATGATTTTCACAAACGTCAGTTTTTTTTTGTGAGAGCCGTCCGACAGTGTCTCCGGAAGCACCGCAGCCTATTATCAGATTTATCTCTCGACGGGTACAAGCATCCATTGCCCTACAGTGGGATTCGAACCCACACTGACATAGCCAATCCAAACTGGTTCCATGAGCAGTCGTCCCCCAGCCACCTCGGCTATCGCAGCGCCCAAAACGTCAGTTTACATAAATCACTGAGTTTTGTTTTCATAGGTTGCTATAACGTTAACTGAAATTTACGCGGCTGGTGCGCTACACTGTCACCAATTTCTTTGAATATGAGAAATACTAAACACCTCAGGGAGGTTTTTACGATGTTTATATTGTACAATACGTTTGTCAGACCAAAACTTGAGTTTGCAACTATAATTTTGAATCATATATATGTTACTCATTCTCAACATCTGTAAACAGTTCAGAAGAGATTTTTTAAATATCTATCTTTCAGGTTAGACAATATTTACCTTGTCGGAGGTATTCTCTCAATCTATTGAATAGATTCAGCTTAGATAACCTGACATCTCTATGTATTTAACTTTACGCCATATAGTAATGGAAAGCAACATTCGTCAACTTATTCCATATGTCTAATTCATAGACAGTTTCAGGCCCTTATTGATTATATAATATAAGATTAAATTATGTGTTTTAGGTCGTTGAATGTATGTTTATGTAAGTATCTTTTTCGTATGTTTATTTCGTCCTGCCTATAATTTTCATTGCTTGTCAGGGCAGTGTAAAAAAAATAGTACACCATAATTTTTCACAATTTCCTGTTTGCAGGAATTAATTATCGCAATTGTAATAAATTTAGTTGAAGGAATAGTCACCAGATATGAACAAACAGTCGACAGCAGGATAATCTATTTGTAATAATGTTAAAGTTAGTTTTCCAACTGAAATAAGACGACATAGGCCCTACGATTGGCTTGTGAAAAAATAAAAGGACAACTGTTTCCCACAAACCGATATTAGCGCGCCACTCATATATCTCCGTAAATCTTCAGTGGCTCTGGAAAAGACGAAAGCAGCTGAGCGTGCACCAGCGGGGACAACTGTCCTTGAGGAGAGTTAGTTAATTTTCTTGCTGAGTGCACCGACTTCGGTTTGTCCTGTTCGTGATTTGATGAGATAAAGGCGGCGTCCAACCGTGAACTTTTTCTCCTCAGCACTGATTGCACCAAAGGAAAACTCGTCGTCGAAATATACTGCCGATCAAACAAAAAGAACGGATTCTGGTGTGTGTATTGTTTTTTCCCAATTAGATTTATCTACAAATAGAATTTGCGCTGAGAACTAATCCCGGAGGTGGGTTTCATGTACGGAAAATAATAAGTATGAGAAGGGTTTTCATTTAAATGTGAGGAGTAATAAGGGTGGTATTCCCATAAAATAACTAAAATTTTCTGCAAAGACAAACAATTATATGAATATTTAATAGTTGTACTATTTAAGACTTAGTAAATATCAACTTTATGCATCTAGAGTTTTATATTTATGTGCAAAGCATCACTAAGGCTATAGAATGGAAGCAAATTTTCCATTTACTGGTAACCACGTACTTATAACCTATGAAATTTGTAATTGCATATATAAATTGATATAAAACCAGCAGTTTAAAGCAGGCTATAGCGAACATAGTGACAGCGGTTTCCTGCTTACTTGTACCCTGCACTCATCCGCGCTTATATGCTTTGAATATTATAACATACTTTTAAATGAACAAGTACACAGTGAAAGCAGGTTGAAGCAGGCCAGCGCCGGAAACCTGCGTTTATCAGAATTAAAATTTAATTTACCCGTTGGTCGTGTGTAGAGAAATGGGCAAAGACTATAATATAGTCTGTTTAGAAATGAAAGAGAGTAATAAAAATTTATTATGTATGCAAATCGTAAATAAATGTAGTACTGGTGCTTATATTCGATATTGTAATGTATTATCGGTATAGATGAGGTGTACTTTTAAAAAAACTTTGTGTGACCGAGTTGTACTAAATTGTAGCAGGTAGCTAAAATTTAATCCCCGACAATCCGCTTTTGTCTATGCCGCTTCAAATTTCTCGGTCCATTTCTCTTATAAGTAAACAATATAAAAACAGCATTTCAAAACATGATGCTACTTTAACAAACATAACCGGGTTAAGAGGGTTTTTAGTAATTCAAATAAAATTATTTAATATTATTATCAAAATATTTACTAAAATTTAATTAATAGATTTTTATTCCACACAAAAATATACGTATTTTGAAAATTCAAATTATGGTGAGTAAATGTAATGTTGTACAAATGTACAATAAAGAAAATAGAAAAGTAGGTATACTAAAATTCATCCTCTGAATATTCTGATGAATTATCTTCGTCTCCTAGATTGATAACGATAGGTTCCACAGTAACGTCAATTAAATAATCGAGTTCCCACATTTTTTTCTCTTCATTTTGTACATGATGTATACATATTTGCTATATATCTGCAGTTACTCGTTCCAAGGAATTTTTTAACAAAATTTTTTCGCTACAAATTTCGGGCTACATCTCCTTTTACCTGCGCCCAAACTAATTCGATTGGGTTAAGTTCACAGTGATATGGTGGTAACCGTAGTACCGTTATTTGGCGATTTGTTGACATTTCAACGATAACATATTTTTTCTGATCTTTATTAAGATTGACAAGTGTCAAAAGTTCCTTTTTCACCATATTTGTTTCAGAAGAAATGTTTTTTCCGGATAACCATAGAATTATATCGGATTTCCTCCAAGCAGTCGTAAGCGTCCGCTCGGTCTGCCGTGAATAGTATCTGGCATTATCCATGACAATTACAGACCCCGGAGGAATAAGATTCAACATTTGTGAAAAATACTCTTCGAAAACATCTGCGTTCATGTCTTCGTGATAGTCACCTGTATTTTTAGATTCAAATAAAAGTAAACCGCCATCTACAAAACCACTGGCACTACATATATGTGTCACTATTAATCTTCGCCCTTTACTTGCAGGTGCCTTGAACCCTGTTGAAAGTCCATCCAAAAATGCTTGTCGAAAACTTTTTACATTTTTATCTTGCCATACTTTTGTTACAGTATATCCCTCGTTAACCCATGTTTCGTCGCATAATAAATATTCCTCCCTTCGTCACGAAATTTTCTAATTGATCTCAAGTAGGATCTTCGCCAACAAATAATTTCATCTTTATCGATAAGAACTGACTTCCTGTTCTGCTTTTCCCAGCAAAAATTCAACTCTCGTAAGACGGCCCATAATTTGCTTCTACTGATTTTTGGCAAATCGTTGTCCTCTGAAAGTTCACTTAAAATTTTGTTTAGCGTTGGTATTTCTTTTTTAAAATAAAATGAATGTACTTTTCTGCGAATGACATTTTTGAAGAAATCATATATAACGACTTTTGAGCTCCCTGTAGATGATTTTAGGGGATTTACAGTATCTTGTTCATTTTTTGTTTCCTTTAAAAGTCTGTAGATAGTCGATTTTCCAATCCCTGTCATTTTGGAAAACTTTTCCACGATGTCGTCAACACTGTTAGTAGGATTTTGGTGTTTCAATGCATTAAATACATTTAATATCTTTTCACGCGTTTAGCAAGTACGTAATCTGATAAGCTCGACATTTTACCCAAACAATATTATATCCACTGGCACAATAGTCACTAAACACAAGTCGAATTTTACTCTACTGCACTAGCACGTCTTCGTATATTCAGCTTTAAGACTGGATTGATCTGTTACAATACACTGGCTCCTGTCCTATGATGTATCCAGTAAAATATACTAATGTACACCCATTACCTGTTAGCATTAGTGTTATCCGATAATTACCTGAAACGAAATATTACCACGGCCATGGCCGGTTCTTTTCTTGGGGTTTTATTACTCTCTTTCATTTCCAAACAGATTATAGTAATATCTTTAGTTTTTCGAAGGCCTGTAAAGGATTAAAATGACAAAATTCACAGCAGCTAATATATTGTAGACAAATGTTGGAGTGAGATTGGTAATGGAATGAATGAAAAGGTAAGTATTAAAATATACACGGTGTCCGAAATATGAGTGTCCTTATTCTGCTATATGATAAATTGTACCTAACAAAATACATTTGATTTTACAATTTTTTTCTGACCAACGATATATGCGGGCAAACAGGTTTTCAATATTCGACAATGTCGCACATCTACCATGTCAGATGTGTGTACATAATAAATACAAATACACGTAATAAATATACTTACTGTGAACAGTTCTCTAAGAACTCTTTTCACAACACAGAATAAAATGCGAATTAGTTATAAGTATTCAAAACAACGTTACTATAAATTCTCGGTAGGTAAGTTATTACTTCAACTACAAATATTAGAGTAGTATATAAATTATTTTAGTCACTACCGAAATTTTTCATATTTATTGTACCACGTGCTGCTACACTTGAGATTTGATTGATCACGTGAACCGACGTTAACGTAAAAGTTATTTTAAAGTCTTTATCATACAGGTTGTTAAAAATTTAGGCATTAAGTTGTAAAGCTTAGTCCGCCCTTGGTAAACTAAAAAGCTAAATAGGTGTCAAGGACACTATTTTAAGAGGTCCTTACTAGTGCCCATCACATTAATTTTTTATTAAAGTATATATTTTTTATTAATTATATGATTGAGGTATAATGTGACAAGATTTTCTTTTCAAGAATAGAAATAGATATTAGTGCTAGCCCTAATATTGGTTTCATATGATATATGAAACGTATGATATAAATTTAGCCAAGTACGAAAAATTTTAGCTACAGTTCATTTTCTTTTCTGTAGGTATATCTTTTCATTACCGCTGGACTAGTCTTGCTGCATTTAATCTTTGGCTGAAAATTCTGGAAGGAATAACTGACTCCGGGGTGCTATCCATTAAACTGGTAAGTTAACTGAATAACACTGCACTAATTTGGCCTCGGTTTACTTTGTTGTGCAGTTGGCTGAGGTGAATAGTAGACTTAAATTTGTTGTTATCGGGATAAAAGCAATTTAACTAAGCGGGGTGTAGTACTCTATAGAAAGCATTGAGGGAGTAGTTTATTCGTTAGGAGAGTTACATTAAATGGTTTACAATTCCACTCACTATTGATCGGAAGGGTAAACTGTTCCAGGATAGGATTACGTAATTTATTGCAAAGGGCATTTTAAGATGTTTTCTGCGAACAACGTTTAATATAGAGAGATTCTGAACCAATAAATTTGTAAATAGCGATCGGCACGTTTTTGTTTCCAATTATGTTTGTTGTTCTGAAGTGTATTTGTTACTGGTTACAAATTTTCAATCCTTTATATGTATATTAATATACAGCATGCGCCAAAAGTATGGAATAAATTCAATAAAAACGAAACAATTATTTTTTGGAAAAATCCTAGAACAGGTCGATTTTTAATTTAAAAAATACATATTTTAGCGTAAAATGCGATTTTCAAATGTCATTTGTTTTCGAGTAATGACGTCACCGATTTTTTTTTAAATGGCAACACCATATTTTTTTCCTTGATTCTGAAAGATTGTTTAATTCTCTATCAGACAGTACTAAAATTTTGCCTACTTAAATTAAATGTTCGAATTGCCATCCACCAACTTCTTGACAATGCGCAAGTCTGTGAAGAAATTCTTCTTGCACATTATGAATGATTTCTGGGGTAACTCTGCGTACTTCGTCTCGAATGCGATTTTGAAGTTCTTCTAAATTACGTGGTTTATTAATGTACACTTTTGACTTCAAGTATCCCCTTAAAAAATAGTGAAGAGGTGTAAGATCTGGCGATCTTGTAGGCCATTCTATTGGTCCGCGTCTGCCGATTCACGTCCCAGGATAACAGTTGTCCAAAAAATCTCGTACAGGGCGCGTATAGTGCGGAGGTGCACCGTCTTGCTGAAACCATATGGTATCGTCAGGAATGTCAGGGTCATTATCGTTAGCAAAAATTACTGCAAGGGCTGCAACAAGGTCATTTTCTACAAACTCTAAATATCATTGTCCTGTAAGGGTTCCTTCAAAGAAGAAAGGCCCTACTATTCTGTCGTCAACTATTCCAGCCCACACATTTAATTTCTGAGGGTGTTGGGTATGTACCTCTGCCATCCAATGAGGATTTTCCCTACTGCAATATTTGCAAGTTTAACGGTTTACTGTACCATTCAGACAAAATGTGGCCTCATCTGAAAAAAGTATTTGCCGGTGTAAATTTCTATTTCCTTAACATAAATCCATTAGAATTTCGCAAAAGTGTAAGCGGCGATCGGGATCATCTTCATTGAGTTCCTGCACAAGTTGAATTTTGTAAGGATGATATTTTTCCTTCCTCAAGATACGTAGCACTGTGCTCTGACTAGTGTCATTGTTTTATGCAACCAATCGTGAAGAATTATGAGGATTATCCACCATACTTATCAAAATGTTCTGTTTCTGATTTTCATTAATGCTTGGACGTCCAGGTTTTGAAATATTTACAACATTGCCAGTTTCTCTAAATTTAGACTCTACCTTACTGACTGTTGATTGGCTGATAGGGCGATCTGGATATTTTTCATTAAATAAATCGCAAACTTCCTGGTGAGTTCTAGTCATATTCCCGCATCCGATAAGAATTAAAATTTCAATTCTTTGAGTAACAGTTAAATGTGCCATAATACATTCAATCGTCATTTACTCGAAAACTTTCCTATGTAAGAGGGCAAAATTTTAGTACTGTCTGATAGAGAATTAAACGATCTTTCAGCATCAAGGAAAAAAATATGGTGTTGCCATTTAAAAAAAAATCGATGACGTCATTACTCGAAAGCAAATGACATTTGAAAATCGCATTTTACGCTAAAATATGTATTTTTTAAATTAAAAATCGACCTGTTCGAGGATTTTGCCCAAAAAATAATTGTTTCGTTTTTATTGAATTTATTCCATACTTTTGGCTCATACTGTATACTGTATCCCATCGATATAAAGGAATATAAAAAAAATCGAAAGACGTCGACCGTAGGTAGTAGAATAGAGTGGTGCAATATAATTTCAAGCAAGTGACATAGAAATCATTATAATATGTGGATATATGCATAGTATACTAACATTATTTCTATATGTGGTGCCCATTTAAGTCATCTAACATGATATTATTCAAAGCAGGGTGGTTATTAAGGAAATATTTTATATCTCGTCATTAATCAGTATTTATTTTACCCCAATAAAACTCACTGCTCGAATATATAAACTTATATAGGCACGGAGGCTACATGTCGCTATTTGGAATGCGACGTTGTAACATTTGCCAAAAACAAGGTAACCGCTTTCTGTATATCACGGAAATGTATCCTTATCTTTATAAAATTTAGTCTTTTAACAGGTATTAAATATGACATTTCGAATAATTAGGACTTAGCAAATTCGTAAAAACATTTTTAGAAAGTTGCTTAATTTAATGAATCGTAGACAAAATTGTTTAAACAGTGTTGTGAATAATACATTAGTGTTGTGAGTACTACTCAGTGCTTTGTTGATGTACGTATAAACGAGTGTTTTTTTTAATGTATCTAGTACTCAGTGCATTTATAGTATCTATTCATTTTCTCATGGAAAGACATGGAACCTTGGGAGGATTTCTCGGAAGAACTTCAACCTGGCACTAGTACAAATGAAATGAATAGTGATATGGAAAATGATGAGATTATGACGGACAATATTGAAAATTGAAACAAGCTCATTTAATTAGATTGAATGTATATAAAAATATAAAACACAGTGACAGAGAACAGAGGACATAGAAAAAACGGATTATTTAATAAAGGATTTTATAAAGAATTCCAGGTACTGGCACAAAAAAAAGAATATTCAAGATTTTCATAAAATTCATAATGTTGCTAATTTGTAGAAGGAAGAGTTGCTGCATATAGTCTAAAGTAATAATACTGCATTGAAATACGTTATTGGTGAGATGACTGCGGTTCATAAACATACCATTCTATGATTGCTTCATACTACTGTATTTTTAATTCCTTTGAATATGGAGCCAATTAAAAAGAGTCATTCAAAGAAATAATACCTTTCCAAAGCTTGAGGCAAGCGAAGTGGATAAAATTAGACTAGCTAATTGGAAAAAAATACGTCGAAACCATCATAAAGAATTGAGAAAGTCTATAAAAACTGCACCAATTGATTGGGCCAAATAAAAGTAGTTTAATCATTACTGTTGATGAAGAATTTGATACAAGTGACGTTAATAGTGATTCTGACGAATGTTAGTGTTTTTCTTACTATGTATAAGTATTTTTTTTTTACTATTTTTATAGTGTCGTTGTCATGTAGTATAAGAAATATATGGGAAATATAATATTAATGTTATATTTTGCATGTATATATCGCTGGGATATAATTATATCCAAAAAATATTTGTGCATAATTTTCTATCATTTTTTTATATGTTTTTAGTTTAAGAGAATATAATTTATTAGCTATTTTATTCTCTGTTTTATTTTGTTCCCCTTATGTGCCCTTACTTCACCCAATTCTAATCCCATTCGCCTAGCAGGGAACGCTCCTCGTGGTCCTTGCTAAACAATAATAATTAAAAATAACATAATAACATCGAACATTTAATCAAAATATGTATTTAGCATATTTTTTCTCATACATAATTACAGCCACAATTAGAGTCATTATTATATACTTAATTTTATTTTAAATTAGTATTGGCAAAATTCAAGAAATATTGCCGACAAGAACCTCGCGGAAGCCTTTGATGTTTTATGCCATTTTTAAATTCTCTTATATCGATGAGATAAAGAATAACTTTTATTTTAAATGTATTTTAAATTTAATATATCCAAGGTTTTCGTAATTCTACGCAATATGTACATTATCAAGTGCTTGCATTCCCCATTTTCCTAGAGTTTATAACAATTCATAGCACTTGGCTCACTAAACTGAAATGAATAAGCTATAACCATCAACATATAATACCCGCATATTGGGAAACATTACCGAAATAAGGGATTATCGATTTAAGTAGAGGTCTAAACCATCTGAGCTTGTATGTGGATACTTCACTCAAGTAATGGCAACGAGTCTGAGTTATAGTATTGGTAAAAATAGAATATCCTTAAATTTTGATTTCTTTTAGAACGTGTATACCTCATTACAGCAGTTTGATTTTGTTCACATCTGTATGTGATTTCCATGATTTCAGACAACGCAGTACATACTTATAGAAGAGTTAATTTTTCATTTTTAATATTATTAGGTGTTATTGTGTTAAATAGACATTGATATTGAATAAAGTTGCAAAATGGACTCGTAAAATGAGCACAGAGAGTACTCTCCTAGGTTGCTCCTATCATTTAAGTAGTGTAGAATGTTATTGAGGCATTTATAAAGTTTTGCTATCTAACTTCACTACATTAAATTACCTGTTTTATTCTGAAAACATAATAAACAAAAGTAATACATAAGAATTTTTTTTAAATGTCTAAAGAAACAAGTAGTTTAATGTGAAATCGGTTGGTATAATTTTATAAATACCTCAAGTAACTAGTTGGAAATAGTTCAATCATGGACAACAACCACAGAAAATTGCGAGTCAAAATAACATATAAATTAGGGTGGGTTATAAATATATGGAGTAAATGATGATGTAATTCTAACTTTATAATTAGGTTCTGAACAGTATAAACCGTAAAAATTTACGGTTTATACGGTTGGAATTTGTCCCATTCCGAAAGTTAGCATAAATAGCTAGTTATAATACTGTAATCTCTATGTAGATTTTGTTTGGAAACACGTCACGTAGACAAACAAACTTTATTGACACTCTTGATTACACAAGAAATATCTTTCAAACAAATTTCACAACTATCAACGCTTTACTTTGACGTTTGTTAATCGCCTTCGACTGCTCAATATAAACTGACTGTGGCGGCGAAACCGATCCGCTTATATAGGTTTTTAGGATTTTAGAAGTTTTCTTGGTCTCGAGAATCAAATATAATGTGGCCTGGAATATTCCAGAAAACGTCAAAAAAAAGCATCACAAAAATTATAAATTATAACTTAAACAGGAACATAATTAACAAACTAGAATGGAGGTGAGCTTTCGTAACAATACGAAACAAAAGTGTTGCACTACCTAATCAAACTTTAGCAATATGAAATTATTTATGCTGATCATAATAGAAATATTTTTTAATGATCCAGAAAGGTTGAACGTGCTGTTTTCTAGAAATATTTTTGTGCTGATCAGTTAGTATACTTTTTATTTTCATGGTAATATCAGTTTCTGATACTATGATTCGTTGCTGTAGGCAGGATCCTCTTGCTGTCACCAGGAAACATTTGACTTGCCCTTGTTGTTCTCGGGTTATCCGCCCATAATGTATTCACTTATTAGAGATGCTGTTAAAATTAAACAACTTTACATATACGGGAGATGTAATAGGTACTGATTTCATATTAGGCAATTTACTATTACTTAAGGACAATCCATCGAGATATGCAGTAATTCAAATAAAATACAACATATGTAATCGTTCAATATTTGGTGCTTTCGCAAGAATTTATTATTGATTCCTAGTTCTGGAAGGAATAACCGACGAGTCTTGTCAACCGTAAATTGATTTGTCTTGCTTTATTTAAAAATCTCTCGTTCAAATCACTAATTAGCAGTTATAATGTGAGTATATGAATGTATATCTAATGCCTATTTCGACGTTAACGATCTTCAACAGCTTATGTTTGCTGGGAAATAATTTTCTACCGTCGCTTACAAGCATGCTTATTAGCTTGCGGAACTATTTATGGAATTACCCAATACTATTTTTGGACAATTTTATACTATATGTTACTTAGATGTTTTATATTAACTTTTTAAAATGTCTAATCACGAGATTTCTGCGCATTTCGTTGAATTTTGAGTATACTCTCCGTACACTATATGCATAAGCATACACAATTTCATTATTAATCATACACACGAGATATTGTTATATCATTCTGTCAGTAAATTACGCTGAACACAAAATGATAATACACAAAAAATAATAATGATAACACGATTGTATCTCCCTTGGTACATGAATAACTATTTATTTTTATTTAATTATTTCACAATTATGCCTGTTGACAATCAGAAATTGTATAGTATTAGACGCAAACGGAGATACAAAAAAGAGAGAAATGGAGGAGAGGAAATAAAAACAAACAATAACTTAACCTAAGCAAAATACGCAGACAATGAATATAAACAGCGATTAAATATTTTTCCAAGTTTCACTTAAAAAGCTTCTGCTTCTTGTACGTTTTTAATTCCCAGGTATTCGGTTAAATATTCTAACTCCTAAATAGCTCCTTTTGCTCGGTACAGACTATGCGTGAATTCGCGATTCACGATGCGATGGATTTTTAACGAACAAGACCCTACACACTATTCGTGACGTTACAATTAAAATTTTAAAATTAACAAACACATTTCTGCATGAATGTTGTTTCGTAATGCCGGCCATATAACGTAAAATGCGTTTTTACAGCACAAAGACTGAAATCTAATTAAATTCCCTCATAATGGAGCCTACTTTCTACCTGGGCATAATATAGACTCATGAATTGTCCTGCCGTCAAAATCTCCTTTAAGTTATTAAACAAATAATATTTAGTTGCCAAGGTTGACGCTAACTGCTTACAGTGTAGCTCCCATGTAAGGCGTTCGTCTATTATCCTACATTTCGTATACTATCCCCATTCACCGAAACTGAAAAATCGTTACATATTCTTTGTTGAGTATGAAATCTAAATATCTGAGTATTTTCAGCATTGCAAAATATCCGTTAAGCCAGTAGCAAAGTTGCTCTAAAATTTCATCGCATGTTCTATTAAGTTGAAGAGCCAAATCATCAGCGTACATTGTAAGAAATACATTACTCAAAACCGGCTGTATGGAGTTTATATATAATAAACAACACGGGGCCCATCACGAAACCTTGTGGGACACCCATGTCGACTGTTAAATTGTCAGAAATCATTCCACGAATACAGCTTTCCTCAATTGTCTGTATAGAGACATATTGATTACGACTTTTGAGAAAAGTAGATATCCAATTTAACGGCTAACCACGTACATCATCTAATATATAAAATTCTCGTGTCACAGTTTTAGACGCCATACTCCTCGGAAACGGCTTGACCGATTTTTATGAAATTTTGTATGTATATTCGGTAGGTCTGAGAATCAGTCGTAATCTATTTTTCATACCCCTAAGTGATAAGGGTGGTCCACCCCAAACATTTTTTTTTTAATTTTTATTTTTTTATGATGTGGCATTAAAAAATACATACAACCCTTAATTTTCATCCTTCTATCACAAACCCCTATTTTTTAATAACTATTTTAGTAATTTAATCATTTTAACCCTGGTCGATAACTGATCGATTATCACTAGATCAGTTATCCCCGCCAGGCATCTACCGGTGTCACTACTCACCCAGTAAACAGTACGGAGTAGGGATGAGAACGAAGCCGGTCTCCTGTCTCTCTCACACAATAAGCCTTCTCTCACTCCCTACACAGTTTTCGAGCATTATTACTGTGAATGAATCGAGCGTAGTAGTGACGTTTACAATTATCATTTTATCTTCTAAGTATAATTCTCAAGTAAATTTATTATTAATTTGCTGGACCATAATTATTTATTTCCTATTTTATTAATAATTAACAAAATTACTAATTTTAAGTGCAGTTCTCATTATTAGTTAATTAAGTGATCTACATAACCTCAAAAGTACGCAACATGTGTCACGAGCTCCCGCCAACAACGGCTGTTATTTTACTATATGGCTATTTTTTTGTACAGTGAACAATGCCAACAAGACGTAAAGGTGCTAATTTGGGAAGTTGAGGAAGTAAAATTGCAGGCACGCTAAATAATTCAAAAAATGAATGTTTCGTGTTTTGTTATTCTTATAAGCCGTCATCGTTGATAGCGCGCCATTCCTCTGTTAGTCATATACCACATCTCCACACACTTACAATAAGTTAGTTATTTTTTATTTAACTGCCAAAATATTTACTAGAAATAATTCATATGGCAAAACAACGTTTGCTGGGTCACCTAGTAATTACATAATTTTTCCAATAGTGTCTCATGCTGGACGCATTCTAATGCCCTGCTGAGATCACAGAATATCCCAGCAGGGTACTCACTACCATTTCTTCAGCTGATGTTCTCTTAATGTCTCTTGTCTTGCAATTCGAGCCCTCAGGTCTGGTCTTGGTCATGTCTTGTTTTATGAAACAAAGACAAGATCAAGAAAAAACATTCTTAAAACGCTTGTGACGCTGCTGGCTGTATAACGTGCATTATTAATTCCAACATTGATAACGGCTGCTGATGTGCAACCCCTGTACATATCAGATTTCTTATGATAAAACTATTTCTGCGAATGTATAACGTCTAGAGTGACATAGAATAATGACAAAAATCATGATACAGAGTCGGGAGAAGCTATTAATAACTCAGTTTCAGTTCCAATTTCCTCAAATTTATCACTGCATCGAGACTGGAGATTACTCTAAATCCTAGCTGTATTAAAACCGTGTATAAATATAACTGTCCAAACTGTAATCCCTGAAAGCCGACAGCTGAAATTTACAAATCCTGTGTAAAGTATAACAGTCGTCGTTACATATGCGATACAATTTTCTCTCTGCGTCTTTTTCAAACACGAAGGGTAACGGCAAAGCGGATTGTTAAACGTTAAACGGTACAGAAAGTCGACGATTTCTGGATTTTGTATTTGTTTTCATTTTAATCTTAACTGAAATAAACTGAAAATTATGTGATCGTACGGGGAAATTGCATCTGAGTAGTAGTAGTAATTTACGTTATAATTTCGCTAGGTAACTTATTACAGCACGAGTTGTTTTACAATATAAACGAGTACTGCAATAAGACCTACGTGTAATACTGTCATACTGTCATTATAATCCTTTTTAAAATGAATAAAATGTTACAATTATTGAGGAGATGTTAAATAAATCTGCGAAGGCAACGTGATAATTAATCCAGAAAAAAATCATAAATAGATATATGTATATATATATATATTACTATAAATGCTTAATAGTATTAATATACTTCCAACATAAAATTAAGCAAGATATTAAATAGTGTTGCTAGGCAATACACATTACACATACTGTAATGTTCCATTTTTCGGCCGTAAATGACTCATTTAACGGACAGTGTGAAATAAAATACTATTCATTTTTGCATGTGACTCCATCAGAGTATCTCACAAGTCGTTAAAGATAAGAAAGAGTAGTATTAGTCCAATTGCTTCGACCACCCCAACACGGTGTTTTTTCGGTATTTTTCGTTAGGTGACTTACCTAATTTATGACATGTAGGGTGTTAGTATTTTTGTAAAATGTAGCTAAGATAGTAAATTTTAGATTAATTATTTATGTTCCCAAAGTTCACTGAATTAATGTATACTGTAATGTATAATATAACAGTAGCAGGGATACTAACGGATACTGTCAATAGGAACCCCATAATATTAACACCTCTGACTATTTTGAAAATTATATGTAGCGTTGAACAATATTCGGATTTGTTGTCACGTCATCAGCTTTGGTTTCTTGACGTTACAAAAGTATGCTTGCTTCTTGAAAAATTACTCAGAGAATTAAGTCTTCTGACCAGTATTTATATTTGAATGACTCCAGTCAATATGCAGCCACCAAGTCTTTGTTTTGGCTGAAATTATTTCGATTTTTCTTTAATTTTAAGTGAACTTTCAGAGGACAACGATTTGCCAAAAATCAGTAGAAGCAAATTATGGGCCGTTTATGATCTAGACGAAACTTCGTTAACGAGGGATATACTGTAACAAAAGTATGGCAAGATAAAAATGTAAAAAGTTTTCGACAAGCATTTTTGGGTGGACTTTCAACAGGGTTCAAGGCACCTTCAGGTAAAGGGCGAAGATTAATAGTGACACATATAGGTAGTGCCAGTGGTTTTGTAGATGGCGGTTTACTTTTATTTGAATCTAAAAATACAGGTGACTATCACGGAGACATGAACGCAGATGTTTTCGAAGATTATTTTACACAGATGTTGGATCTTATTCCTCCGGGGTCTGTAATTGTCATGAATAATGCCAGTTACCATTCACGGCAGACCGAGCGGACGCCTACGACTGCTTGGAGGAAAGCCGGTATAATTCAATGGTTATCCGGAAGAAATATTTCTTTTGAAACAAATATGGTGAAAAAGGAACTTTGTAGAGTTTTCACCGGAATATTCTCTCTCATTAGAATCTTAATTTTATCCAGCTTTACTCAATGCCCTATATCTGACATTCTGTGTTCTGTAACTGAACACTTTTCTTTGTTTAACATGTTTTATTGTTTGTCCAATAGGTTCATTATTACGTGTCCATAGGACATTGATTAGGGTCATGGAGTATATTATTCTTGTAGTTCATCTTGGTGTTCTGCTGGTAGTTTGTTCAATATTTCTGTTGGTAGTATTTCTTATTTGAAGTATTTTTTATAAAAAAGCGCATCCAGAATCTTCAGGGCGGTGATAATGATTTGTGGTTGCATTTTTGCAATTGGATAAACGCAAATCATACACTTTACAAATACATTTTATTCACAAATTAGGCTGAATTCACTCATGATGGAGTAACTGTCACAATAAACATCGTTGGTAAGATACGCCACGGTGGAAAGTAGGTAACTTTCAGCATCGGTTCAGTATTACCATATGGTGTGGTATAATTAATAATCAATTACCTGGCCCAGTTGTGTTAGATAGTCGTCTTACTGGAGTTAGATATGCATAATTTTTAGAAAATAATTTGACAGATCTAGTGGACAATGTTCTATTGGATATTAGGCAAAACATGTACTTTCAGCACGATGGTGCCTCTGCTCAGTTTAGTCGTGTTCTGATCAATCATCTAAACAATCACTTTCCACAACGCTAGATTAGCCGAGGTGGTTTCCAAAATTGGCCCACAAGGTCATCAGATTTGAATCTCCTGCCTTTGGGGATGGTTTAAATCATTCGTATATGCAACAAAAGTAAACACAAGAGAGGCGCTATTCGATCGGATTGTCAATTGTGCAGCACTCATAAGAGAAAAACACCCTGCACTTCAACGAGCTACCCGAGCAATCCATAAACGAGTTGATGCATACATATAGTTTAAAATACCTGCAGAATAAACACTTTTCTCTACTGATGTATTACAATAATTTACTTATTGCTATCTCAGTAATATATTCGACCATATGTTTATTAGGCTTTTTTGTTCACTTTTGCCCCCTGAACTCTCTTTCGAATATTGGAGGTTCACCCCCCCCCCAATCACTCTGTATATTTTCAAAAGTGTAACACCTTTATTTTTGTACTAGTCACCATAACTTATTGCGCGAGTCACTGAAAGCTGAAAATATTTTCTACATTTCTAAATATAAATCAAATTGCAGAAGTAACTGAATTGCCGACTTCGTGGGAAATCACATGGGAAATCAGTAACATAAACCTAATGTAAAACAGCTATTGAACATCTTATAACAATAGACCACGTAGAGGGATTTTTGCGCATCTTTTTAAAGTTTAATAAAAGTCATTCAGTTATTTAAGTGTATAGCATGGAATTCACACTCAGATATGCCCGGCAGATGTACCCGGTGCTGCCAGTATATGCCATGCATGGGGGCATGATCTACCTGTCCGCTGCCCGGTCCGTCCAGCTCATTTTTGCGAGCAGATCCGTGAGTGAATGCAGGCGGACAGACATACCCGCCGCACAACCATTCAGTGGCCAATGGAACAGCGTCGAGTGCGGTTCTTTCTACGCGCATGTTTTGTTATTTATTACTGAAATAATGATCTTTTAGATAATAAACCTTTTTGGGAAAGTTTTATATCATTTTATTACTTAAAACTGATGAAAATTGATTCTCTACGCAACGGATTTCGACGCTAATTAAGAAAAATATGTCATTTCCAGAGAACCGGGTCATCGGCAGATTAGATATACGAATCTACACTATGGTATTTTATTCTACTAGGTTTCACTATGCCAGCCAGTTCCGTGTCCGCATGTGTGTGCCTGATGCGAGGCGTGCCCACCGGGTAGATCTCCTGGGCATATCTGACAGTGAATTCCACGTTTATAAAATTTGTCAGCTACAGGTAACTTACTGTACGTAAGCGTACTTAAATTTTGAACTTTAATAATTTTATTTGTTCAAATAAATGGCTTCTTTAACTTTATTTATAAATATCTTTAACACGAAATGTTATTTTTTTTCTGTGAACTCAAATGTAAAATATTTAATTATATTTATTAAAATATTCTGTAACTGTAGCAGTTGCTAAATATGTTTTTATATAGACACATTCATAAACCGCATCACGATTGCTGCAAACCATATCAACGTGTGCATCAAGTGAAATTCTCTAATAAATAGGGACGCCTGTACAATCATATCAAGCAGACTGAAAGCACTGAAAACGTGTCGTAGCGATTAAATTGATTGTCATTACTAGTCCAGGTCTGGTTATAAGGCTATTGATGTGCATTCACAAATAAAATTTTAATCACCGTCACCCGTACACGTTTTTCCCTTCAGTAATTCCGTCATTTGCTGATATCGATTTTCAGTTGCAGTCTTCAAGTTGATTATTTGGTAATCAGAGCTACATATTTTGCCGTAATTTCTTTTCCTCAATAATTAACAGAATCATATATTCAGACCCATACAAGATGCTATAATATCACATTTGCATGACAAATCAAAGAGCGTGAGCAAACATGACCGTCGATGTCTAAAACACACACGTCAAGTCGTGTGGTAGTTTGACTGTGTGTAACCGATTCACGTATGTTTGTTCGTTATTGGAAACATATATTTTTTCTACTCCCTACATGGAAATAGTATATTACATACCGATGAGGGGAGTGTTTCATTACTGTCGAGAGATTAACTATAATCTCGAGATATTAATGAAAACTTCCCTCCGCGGTATGTATACTATTTTATTTACAACCACATCGTTAGTTGAAAATTCTATTTCATATTTTTAAATGTAGTAAAAATGCCAAAATATGCTTCATTTTATTGTTTTGACACCATTCAAAATTGTGCAGGTTGCGTTGAACAAACATGTACAGGTGGCAGGGCCATGCCTAGCAACGACGCATTACAGATACAAACAATTTGGAATTCTCGTTCGATCCTTCAAATTTGCGGCTGAAAAAATTTTGTCAGATAGCGAGAGTGAAGATTATTTGCCAGACGGAACTCCACCAGAACTAAAACAAGCTGCTGAAAAAGCAGGGCAAAGTTTACTTCCTGAAAAAAGCAGGGGGCGTTACGGAAAAGCCTTCAAGGTTTACGAAAATTGGTGTTTAGAAAAAGATACTAAGAATATTGCTTCAGAAACAGTCTTGATGGCATATTTTAGTGACATGGCAAAGCAAATAAAGCCCTCTACTCTTTGGGCTATCTACAGTATGTTACGGGCCATGCTAGATTTACGAGAGAAGATTGATATATCTAAATATAACAAGCTCCTTGCTTTTTTGAAACGCCAGAATATAGGCTTTAGGCCCAAGAAATCTACTACCTTTACCAGACAAATATATAGAGGATTTTCTTAGCAAAGCACCCCAAGAATTCCTTCCTATCAAGGTGATATTTTCTTTTTAATTTTTTATATTTGGTTTTAATTATTTTCTATAATTATTTTTGGTTGCGTTTATAATATGTGTATCTGGAGCATGCCGCACTGATGAATTATTAAAAATGAAAACTACGCATATTGATATATTAGAAAAGAAAATAAGCACATACATAAGCAGATACAAAAACTTATAAAAGTAGATCATTCATGATCACTGAAATAAACTGGATAAAAATTGTGAAAGAATTTATCCAGGTACGGAAAGATATAAAAAATGAGAGATTTTTTGTTCAATATCGATCGGGAAGACCTCGAAATCAGCCTTTTGGATACAATTCTATCTCTAAATTTCCTTATAAAATAGCCTGCTTTTTAAAACTTCCTAAGGCAGAAACGTACACAGGTCATGCTTTTAGAAGAACGGCAGCTACGTTGCTGGTTAATAGCGGAGCAGATATTCTTCAGTTGAAGCGCTTAGGGGGCTGGCGGTCTAGTACAGTTGCAGAAAGTTATGTGGATGAATCTGTAGCTAACCAAACTAAAACCGCAAATATGATATCCTCAACTTTGCCATCGTCCTCCTGTACCAGTTCAAACGCTCTACCTCCTGCTGTTAACTTCACGGGATCTGACAGTGGACATGAAATAACATTTTCTAGTAATGAAATTTCAAATCATCAGGGAGGTCTCTTAAATATTTCGGTTAAATCCTATAATAAGTCAAATATTACCATTAATTTTAATAAATAATATATGATAAATTATTTAAATGTTATTGTTGTTAATTAATTGCCCTGTTGTTTCTATATAAGAATTTGTTCAATAAATATATTACTTAAATAAATATTTTGCTTTATTGAACGAGTGAGGGAAATGGAAGAGGAAAGTAGACGTAGGTAATGTGACACTTTCAAATCTTCAATGACATTAGTAATGTCAAAATTACAGGTATGGCTGTAAATAAATACTATTTTACTCCTTCATTTCAGGAAGGAAAGTAGTACTTCCCTTGGTAGGAAAATACTTTGGCTCCCTCGGGAGGCAAACAAGTAGAAACTTCAAATAACTGTAAGAGTCGTGTATAGACTTCTTTTATTGATACACAAACTTCCTAAAAATGTATAATAATGCTTTTCTTTCAAACAGATTTTTTATTACTTATTTTAATTATAAAAATTGATAACAGTTTAAATTGAGGTTTAAATTAACATCAATAACTAAATATTGTTAACATTTATGGAACAATTAGTTAAATTATTAATAGAAATTCCCCCTGAAGAAATATTGGCTCTGCTGGTGGAGATGAGTTCGTTTTGTTATTTTTAAAATTCGTAGTCGTTGATGAAGTACTTGTGGTAGAAACAAAATTTTCAAAATCCGTATATATTTGGGTGACTACCTCACATTTTTTAAAAATACAATCATCTAAGTGCCCTTCTGCTACTGCGTTTGTTCGCCATCTCCCATATCTCTTTAGAAAATATCACTTCCAGCATTTCCAGACAAATAACGTAGTTGAAGTACGGCGGAAACTGTGTCCAGTATAGCCTTTCGAATCATCGAAATTTAAAAATATTCTGTATGGAATTTTGGCAATTGTATTTTTGCCAATTACCTTGTTTGTACATTTCCCTTTAGCATATTTACAATAAATCTAGAATGATATGCTTTAGGAGACCTACAGTCCATATTTTTTCTATACTTCTCAAGACAGATACGCCGCTTACAATTTTATTTGTTATTGTAAATGTCCTTGTGATATTAATTTTTGAGTCAGGTATTTGCACCACCAAAATATCGCCTTTATCACTGATATCCTCAAGTACCATATTAACTAATTCATCTACGGCATGTCACAGCAATTCCAAATATAAGCACGACCTGAACAGCCATGACAACAGCCTAAAATGTCACTTAATTATCATTTTTTATATACTTTCTAATGAAAAATGCTGCGTTACGTTATTTATTATTCAACAATAACGATCAATCTCACCTTCATATGTAAGTAAGTTTCATCTGGAGCTTCTACAATAAACTTGTCGATATCCTCCCTTCAAAAAGTATTGGCTTTCTTGGCTTTATATCCAACAGATTTCTTTTTTAAAAAAACTACTAATTTAGGAAACTTAATGTCGATATTGTCTTTAATTTGGAGTGTAGATCGCAACATGCTGTATTTGCTCCATAAAGTTCCCTTCTTCCAACGTTGACCGCAACATTGAATATTGTGACCAAAGCATTGACGGCTTCATTTTATTTGCTAAGATAGATAATTACACCATCAATACATCTTCTGAATACAACTTAATGTTTTTTCTTTGCACCGATCCATAAAACGTTGGTAGACACATTCATATATTTTTCGAGATTTCTTTAGAAGATTTGAAGAAACCTCTTTCGCACACTACAGTATCTCCTTACACTTAAATCTTCGTTAGATTCCATGGGGCCAGCTGGATAGGTTTCTGTCCTAATTTTTATTTGAAATTTGTGTGCATACAAGGAGGTATTAATTTGGCTTCATCTTGTTTGTCCAGATTTAGGCCCATATGAAATGGATGCTGGCAGTACGCCAATTCAGCATATGTCCACATGCCATGCTTATGTTGGCAGTAATAGAAATCAACTTTATGACTTTCAGTGGCTAGCGTTTAACTAGTTTCAAATGACTGAGTGGTAAAAGTTTATCTTCGAGGTAACTATACGCTTCTACCACGGAACTTGTGTGTTGTGAGTGTGCGAATGGACCATTCGTAAGTTTATTTTTACATATACGTTGAACTAGCGATGCTGTGTGTCCATGTAAAATGGAGTACATATAGTGATGAACTTAACACGGTATGAGCAAATGCATGACACTAGTAGAACAGATTTTTTTTAGTGTTGCTATAAATTTAAATACCATTATTTTGAAATTATCATATACAGAAAACTATCGCAAATTTTGAGTTGGCAGTTTTAGAAAATCTGTTGTCTACAGGGTTAACTATGACTAAGTACAAAAATTTTAACCACGTGCTCAAGAAGGTCTAAAAGAAAATAAAAAAATTATTTTAGAATTTTAGCTCAATATTTAAAAAATTGGGCAAAACCCAACGGAAAGTCGGCGCCTATGATAAGCATCGACTGAGATGGCTTACACTTGTCAACAATATCTACCACCATGCGGTCGTTTTTTGCAGCATTTCTAAATGCAGAAACGACAAAAATTGGCATTCTTATTAGTAATAATACCTGATACCATTACCTTAATCCATTTAGTTCCACTATTTTGAATTCGTTTTTCATTTCATTACAAACTGGCAAAACTACATTTTAATTCATTACGAGCACTCACTATCGATAAAACACACTTCCCGTAGGTACAGTTAGATACAATGTCTATTCATTATAACAAAATCGAACGAAAGGAATGGAGAATAGAAAACTTTTAACGTACATACCCGCGGCAATTTTGTCCCGTAACCTAGAAAAACAAACCGGCGAATTATATTGTGGGAAAATATCTGCACCCGACACAAATGTCTTTATTTAATAACTATAAAACGTTTAGAAATTAAAAACGGCACTAAAAACTGAAAAGAACAGGAAACCACAACGTAAACACATGGTAAACTCAGGAATTAAATTATGACATGACGGGATTGACAGGAAATTTTACCGTCGTGTTGCTAGTTACCTGCTCTGACTCGCATAGACGGCGTTAAAGAAGGATTTAATGTTTTTTCGAAAAAATTTGTTTTCGTTTTGTAAACAAGTTTGGAATTTTTTTGATGGGTGATTCCCTTAATTCATAATTTTCTCTATCTCCTCTTAAAATATTTATACTTAGTCATAGTTAACCGTGTATATCTGATTTAATACCTACTGATTATAGAGTATTATATTGCATACATCACATTTCATAAGAAACTGATATACAAAAGCAAACCGGATTATTAAAAGCACTTTAGAAAGTATTTGTTGTTTATAATTAATGGAAGTGTAGTTCCCTTGTGATTTCTAGTCGGAAGTTTGCTTTACACTGTTTAAAAATTAATTACTGTTGAAACTTGTTTACGCTAAACATTTCATTGTAATGAGTGCATCATATCAAATAAATAATTTATGAATAAATACTTCACTGCAGTATATGCAGAGCATTGCGGATGATTCACTAATTTTTTTTTATAAAAACTAAAGAAGTTAAGAATTTATTTATTTGCACAAATAAATAAAAGTTAATTTCTAATATATCTAATTATATACTAACGATATTAATAGCAACATACAATAACTGATGTACCATTTACAAAATTAAATGTTTTGCGCGTGTATTGACATTTTATTCATTTAACATCCAGCAGGCTGACAGCCCATTTACAGGACTATTACAGTCATGACTGAAAAAGGCAGTACAATGAGTGAAAAAAAATATTGTTCGCATATTAACAACATAATATACATAGACATACTTATCTAAATTGCATACAATATAAATATAGAAAAAACAAAATAATAATAATAAATAATTGTAACTTTAATTATATAGCATAGAAAGTAAATGTTGTTTAAATTGTCGCAAAGTGACGAAAAATATATCAGCAGTTACAAAGATCTACTAAAGCAATGAAAGCAATTAGGAACAGGAAGGTAGAATGTTCTACAACTTCTTGAAGCAGGTCTAGGTGTATGAAATAAAATGAACATGAACATAAATGACATGAAGACTATAGCAGTTTTCAGCATTTTTGTAACTACCACTACAAAATTGTATAAAAATGTCTGTTAGATATATTAATAACTATCAGTGAATTACATAAAAATACATATTAGTAATAATTTTGACTACTCTGTTGTAAATGCAAAATTTCAGGAAAAAACTACTAAATGAATTACACCTGAAGGTCACGAAGTCTTATAACAATTTTTCGAAAACTCAATATAAACGGAGATACATGGTGTTAAAGTTAAAATTTTATTTTCGATATTTGTAAATAACTTCTTAAAAAATCTAAATATTTACATAAAATTTGTAAATTCAAATATGTTTCTAATTTTGACGTCACTAGTAGAGGGCGCCACTTATGACACATCATGATTCTTTCAAATGACAGACTTGTTTGCTGCTTAGTGTATCCATGTGACTATTGAAATAGATTTAGTCATATTTCCATTCTGCACCTTCTTGTTCTGTAGCTGGGTGAAAACCTATAGTACAGTGTAGATCAAATAATAAATCAATGTTTGTTCGGTTTATCTAAAGAACTGTAGCTCGCCTGTGCAAAAAATATGAACATCTACTAAACTGCGTACGCGAAATCTAGCAAAGCTGTATCTAGTGGCTATTAGCTACTCCATACTGGACCTTAGAGGCCACAAAGCATTGCCCACGAAACTGGTTGTTAGGTACTGTTACAAAATATTACCAATTATTGCTACTATATACAATATACAAAAATATATAAAATATTACCAATTATTGCTACAATCAGTTCATTAAATTGGTAAAAAATATATTCACAGAAACTGTTACTGTTGTTGAGGGTTGATGCTTTCCACATAATATAATAATGTAGTTAAGATTAATATTTGATTATTGTTGTTATCTATTATCCTTCAGTTATGGTCAAATTGTTAATAAACATATTTAATGCAATTTTCAAGCTGCAATCTTAAATCACACACAGTCTTCTGATTTCTTTGCATACACCCACTTTAATTTTCAACTTATTATCTCCTGGTGTTGTTATGAATGAAATGGTCAGTCATTTTGGACAGTTCTACAATCGTTCGCCGTTGGAGCCAAAATAGGCCCTACCTATATTATACAATAAAATGTACATTTCAATGTGAATATTCTACACTTTTCATGATACGAATAATATATGTTATGCCGCATCCACACTCTCGCCTCCTCTTTCCGAGAGTGCCATAACGAAAGCTCTCTCTCGTGCTCGCCCAGTCTCGGACTGTCTCGCCAAGAGTGTGGATGCGGCATAACACATAACATTATTTGTTAGACACATTGTGATCGTGATTACTGCACTGCTACATACATAGATATGTGTAAAAAATATGCACAATCCCGTTCAATTGATTATCAATTAAAATAGGATGTGTTTTTTTGTGTTAAAATACGTAATTATTTCTTTTTATAGTGTAATAATTAAAAATTGCTAAGTTTCAGAATGCATGTCGTTAAATAATCTTCCTTTAATGGATCTGGTACACGGGTTTGTGCTTTTTGTCGGGCTACTGTCCCTCTGGTCCTGTTTCGTGTGACATGAAAGTCCTCCGTGGCACACCGTTCGATCAAACCTTCGATCCTCCCAGCTCACATATTGCCCTAATTCCCGCACCGTTTTTTGTCTCACTCGACCTTATTTTGAGTCAGGACTTTTTTATTAACTCTACACGTTCCTACATTAACAAAAATTACCACTAACATCCTAAATTGAAACATGAAAAAAATGTTTCACAGTTTATCCAACAATTTTTAAACATGTATATATATATATATATATATATATATATATATATATATATATATATATATATATATATATATATATATATATATTGTTCTGAAATGTACTTACAAGCTACCCAAATTAAAATAAAAATGGTACATACAAGAAAAACCTACATGAAACTTACATTATAGCGATACGATGACAAAAGTCAAAAATTATTTTAAATAAAGAAATTCTATACACAGAAAAGTTTATAAAAATGTACAATAGAGATGTACTAAGCTAATTTGTTATGGAAATTTAATATATAAACATGCAAAACGAAAATAAAAATCTAAAATGTCAAAATTTTGAACGTAACGTAATGAAATTACTTACTTGAATATAAAAAGGATATTTGTATAAAGCAAATTTATTTCTCGTAATTAGACTCTAGGCTGAGTTCTCTCACATCTACAGTTTCAAGTTTGGTAGTGATTTGTGGGACAAATCGTTGAAATAATTTTCTGAATTTGACAGCTCGAAAACATTTTTCAAATTTCGTTTTTTAAAAAAGATAATACTCTTGTAAATATGCTCAGGATGACTCATTTAAGTTCTAGTTTATCTTTTTGAATAGATTGGTTCAATTTGTAAGTTTAATATCTGAAAAACATAAAATGTTAAAAAAATGTTTGACGTTGGAATTTAAATGTACGAATTTAAGCTAAAAACCTATGAAAATAGTGATAAGAATATAGCAGAGACTTGTATAAGTGTGAAAAGAACAATTTTAGTGTAGTTTTAGGACATAAAAAGTGAACTATTTAGAATTAAGGACAAAAATGTGAAAAACGGACACATAGTTAAAAAGTAAACGATATGGCCACTTAGGCATATCAAAATAATCAGAAAGACATGATAAAAAAGACTACAGTGTTAGATTTAAGTTTTATTTTAGTATAAGGACACAAATTTCAAAAATTAAAATCAAAATTCTGTTGCTAGGAAAACATGTCAAACTTTCAATTGTTTTGAGAAATACTATAAATAGTCAGACCCAGATCTGACATGAGCTCTGTTCAATTTATAAAGCCAAACAGGTAACATCTCCTGTCAAAATCAAAACAATTGAATAACTCGTTTCTACAACAAAGTAATTAGTGAATCTTATAAAACTCAAAAGTATAATTTTATAGTAAAAGTAAAAAGTGCAAGAAGGCAAATAAAGCCATAGTGTTAATTGGAAAAAGTCCACAGTAATAAAACAAATTCTTATAAAAAAAAATAAAAAGTAACCTAAGCTCAATAGCCAACGTGTGCCAAGGGGGTAAAAATAAAAACCAGTGTAGTGTTTCGAAATCAGTACGAGTTTCCAAATCAGCATTGCAGTTCCATCAACAGTGGAAAATTAAAGAAAACGACGAAGGGAAGGTCATCCAACGTTGGAAATCATCTCTGAAAACCATCAACGAAGAAATCAGGATCACATAAACATCCAGGATCTACAAAGCATAAACAAGTAACGTTAGATAATTTTATGAGTATACGAAAACATAACAATTTACCTGTACCAAGGAACGTTGTATATATGTAAATCTTTGGATATTCTTTGTGAAACGTGTCCATTGCAGGTAAATTCGTTAAATGTCATTTCTGTATTAAAATTGTGGTATTAGTTAGAAATTGCAATACATAAAATTCCACTAGATAAAATTTCTCATTATTTAAAATCTCAACAGATAAAATAGAACCATCTCATTTGAATAAATATTTACAAGAGAAATAAATTAGAAAATTGCAGAAAATTCAAATTCCAGAAAATAAATAAAATAAAATCTAAATTAGCTAAAAATATCAGAAAAAAGTAAACAATATTGGACCACAAGTTTCGTTTTTAGAACTTGCTAACTGAGGTGAGAGTGTTTAGCCGGGATATAGAAATATAGAGTAAGTATAGAGATAATTTTATTTACAACAAAAATCATACAGGGAAAATCATAAGGAGAATTTTTTTTTAATATTATTGGCGCTCAACAAAAATTTTTTTTTATTTCACATACTAAATTAATAATAATACATTACAAATTCATATCATCAGATAAATTATAAATTTCTCCTATATCAACACATAATAATTGGTGCCCAACGTGTATGCCTACACAATATATATATATACACTTTTAAATAACACGTTGTTGATAAAAAATGTAACAAAAGTTCAACAGAAAACGAGATGAAATTAATTGTTAATGTTACCATAACTGAAAGTAATAAATTTGTCTGTGCTATCTCATGTATTGTATTAAAGTAAACACTACATGAAAAAAGTGCCAAAACGAAGGCTCAAATGTCATGTAATACAGTGGCTAAAGATCAATTTGTATGAATTTTGAATTTTAGTGTTATTTTATTTTTCAGTAAAAATGATGGAAGCCAGTCGCCGCTCACAAACAATTAATGTGACCGTTTTCTTCTCATTTCTTTGCACATCGTTCGCAGATCTCAGGTCGCCGCCAACCTTAATATTCAAATTAAAATTTATATTAAAACAAATTTACTCTTATTCATGCTAGCTAATCGACATAAACATCCCATGTATTTATCTGAAGAGGCTCGATTCTCGGGTTTAATGGAACACATTCTCTCAGAAAGTTATGTTTCATAAGAAAATACAAATCTGTATTCTTGACTATTTCACATAACTTTTGCTAAATGAATACAAAGCTTCAAGAATTGTAAATGTACACATAGATAATAATATACTAAGGATTTTTTTAAGTGGAACGAATTCCCATTAGAATGTATTTCACTGCTTCGGGTCCGACACCCAGCTGTGTTATTATTATTTAGGCATGTTTAGACTTACAGCAGGTTACTACGCGTGAAACAAAATAGTAAAACTTCTATTTTATATGCTCAACTGCTATTTAACGATCCTAGAATTTGCAAAGATTTCATGAATACCTTTAGTTATTCGCCGTCTTGTAGCAACTATCACTACATCAGGATATTCAATAAATAACGCAATAAATAATGTTTTTATTTGCGACAGTTTATTTCCCAGTTATAAGGACCTAGTGGTGAAAAAAAAAATTAATATCGTTTTTAGAACAATCTGTAATTACTTGACTTTATGCCTATGGTAGATCTCTTCGATGGCGAGGAAGTAGATTTTTGTGAACCCACCCTAAACGTGCTTAGATTTTTCTGATGTGAATGTGCCATTCACGAAATATTATGTATACTTTAAATAAGCCTCAGTGACCTCTGTAGACGTTGAACCCACGTTTACGAAACCGAAATGGATTATTAGTATAAACGCCACAACCTAACTCCTGCACAATTACAGCAGATGCTGGTGATTCAATTTTATTCTAGTACTACAAGTGAATAGTTATGTAGAGTGTTTTGTAAACTAATAAACTTAATATAAATAAAGTTTGATGTTATAAATTACCAGTACAAGGTAAAGCCCGGCGCAAAATGAGACGCAGCTTGGTGAGGTGACGCAGCGTAAGTTACGGCGAGTTTTTGTGAATCTAAGTAATAATATAGTCAGCGGTCGAAATAGTGGACACTGACTAATAGATAATATAAAAACACTATTACTATTAAGCGTATAATATTTTTATAAGAGATTACACATTATTTATCTCATTATTACTGTGCCGCTTTCTATGCACAACGATACTATATTCACATTTACGGCACCACGATAAAGACTCAGTCAAACTGAAGTCCGATGTATTCTCTATCTCTGTTTATTGCATTGTGGAAAACAATATTTTAGTGTGTGTAAACCGTGAGCGTTAGTACATAGCTTAGCCGAGGTTAGAACGCCATTAGAACATGCGTACGTTGGGGGATTTGCTGCTATTCGCGGGGTGTTATTTCTATAGTTATATTAAATTATAAAAATAAATTACTGCAACTGTGAAGTTAACAAATAAATAACAGTTAAAACGGATCAAAGTGCCAGTTCTAGTAAAAGGTCTGTTAGTAATCGACATAACCTATGTAACGGAAAATTGATAATAATAAAACACGTATACGAAGGATTTCGAGCGCGAAACTCTAACATAAGTGTTAGTGAAGCTGTTGATATGTGCAGTTCGTTAACATAAGTGTCAGTTTCTAGAGCATATCGTGCTATAAAAAAGAGTGTGGAAGTAAATCCAAAGAAGAAAAAAATTCATTCGCAGGAAAATTAATGGATTCTTCTTCAGAAATGAAATACCGACGATAAAAAACATTCAAGCTACGATAGTTGAAGATGAGGACATGAGGACAGACCCCATTATCCATTTAGGGGAAGATGATTCAAGTGACAGTGATAGCAACATCTCTACTGATAATGATGATTAAATACAATGAAGTGAAAACTTTGCTACATAGTGGCAGTAAGGCAAAAGTGTTACAGTGAAGATTAAATTCTGATAGTGAAGTGAATATGTGGCAGTGATGTGAAAGTGTGCTAATGAAATAATAGTGTTATGTTATAGTGAAGTGGATGTGACACCGAAGTGAACGTCTGGTTACTTTAATAAATAGTGAACATAAAGCGATAGTGAAGTTTGTGATGATTCTGACGTAATGCGTATTAATTTAGTGATAATGATAATATTCGTGTAAAACAATTACCTATATGAAATTTATAAATAGTCAACATCTTGTGACGGTAGCGATTAGTCACTGACTATAGTTATTGCGCATATTTCTTCGCAGCGTGATGACGATGTTTTGGCTGAACGTAATCCTGCGGAACGCAGTGTAGATGCCGCAGTTTTAGAAATCACCGTGCGTGTTTGAAAACATGGAAGAAAAATTAATCGAGGCCGTACGAATTCGACAAGTTTTGTACGATACAAGCCATGTAGACTACATGAGAACAAAATCGTCACCAAATTCTTTAGTTAAAGCAAATTCTCCATGAGTTTTTGGTTTTTTCAAGTACAAACTTCCTACTGACCTTTTATTACTACGCATCTGGGTGATACACGATGCCATTTCGGATACAAACTCGTCTTCTGAATCAGATTCAGAACTTAATTAAGAATCAATGAGTGCAGTAGTTGGTATTTTTCAGTAATGTGCCCTGCCTGCAAAGTTAAAACTGCAATCGTATTTGCGCGGTACCCGCGCTAGCAGTTTCCTCCCGCAGAAAATTCGCCGTGACTCACGCTGCGTCACCTCACCAAGCTGCGTCTTATTTTGCGCCGGGCCTAAGATGTTGATTTTAACTTTCTGTAGGTATATGTTTGCACCTCGGTTTCTACAAGCATTAACTTAGTGTCCTAAGTGCGCCCCTGATAATGACGTCATCTGCGAACGAAGTGCGGGCTTTATACAGGGTGTCCCAAAATAGAAGGCCATACCATTAACCACATATTCTTTGGACAAAAGTAATGCGGCTTTTCTTATGCCATTTTTTATTTGGACATCCTTGTTTCGATATACAGGGTGTTAAAGTTACATTTTAAAAAAATATTTTTATTAATAATTCCATTGTTTTGTAAGATACACACTTGAAATTTTCGTCATACTTTTGTCTTATTCCGGCATACTTATCATGTAATTTTGGTTAAAAAATCAAAGGGCGAATGATGGTAATTGAGGGATGCAGTACCCTTTATCCCTTCCAATTTTTTATAAGTACGTGTATGCAGTTTTTTCTGAAATATCAAACGTATTTTCTCAACAGATCACATCCTAAAAGGAAGGTTTTCTTAAATTTGGATCGACATAGAAAATTAAGTTCTTAACAATAGGAACAAATTTTAGCACTGGTAGAAGAAGAACCAAGCACAAGTACAAAAATTGTCTCGACAAATAGAAAATTGTACAATAATGGATGTTTATCAGACTTTAAAAACCCAACTTGTGCACCCGTGTCACATCCAACCCGTACAAAATATTCTTTGCCAAGATTTTGCTTCTAGGATGCAATTTAGTCGTTGGTTGTTAACACAGAATGATGCAGATAGGGACTTTGTAAAGAAAAAATCTATTCACGGATGAGGCAAGCTTTACAAGAAATGAATTGACAAACTTGCATAACAGTGACGTATGGATGGATTTGAATCCTCATGCAATCATTGTAGCACACCATCAATTTATATTCAGGGTTAATGCCTGAGCGGGAATAGTGGTTAATATTCTGTGGGCCGTCTTTTCCTACCAAATAATTTAAATGCATTCATCATTTTTAAATTTTCAGCTAAATGAATTTCGAGATGTGTCTTATCGTACGTGACGGTATGTGGATGCAGCTTGACGGTGCTCCACCACATTATGGTAGAAACGTCCGGTAGTATTTAAATACCCATCTATTTCCCAATCATTGAATTGGTCGATGGCAAGACGCACATATTCAATGGCCACTACGATCTCCTGACCTTGATCCATTGGATTTTTTTTTCTGTGGCGCTATGAAAGATATGGTTTATGCTGCAGAAATAAACGACATTAACCATCTCAGAGAGAGAATAGTAATGGCAGCTGATGAACTTAAGCAAAAGGAGATTTCCAAAGATAAGGTGCTCGCTACTTAAAAGGGCACGCACATGTGTTAATGATGAGGGTGGGCAAGTAGAACATTTGTTAAATTAGTAGTAATTAATTAATTATTTTATTTAATGTTATTATGTTGATCGTTCATTATTACTATTACTAAATAAGAGTATTATTTTTGGTTGATAAGAGAACTGTATTACCTACAGATTTTAATGCCATTTTTTAATTATTTTTTCAATTCATAAGCATTCCTCATTTTATAAAATTTAGAATTATCCATTTTGTTTTAATTAGCAAATATTCATTCAGTAAGTATTACGATTTGTTAAGTTGCCAAGGTATTATGATCCACAAAATTTCAGTTTCACTTGAAAATGATAGTGAAGTATAGATTTATGGGCACTACAAATTGCCGTTTTTCTCCAAAATGGAGCATTTAAATAAAAAATTACAAAAGAGATAAAATGATCAGAAGAAAATTCTACGTTTGATTCAAGAAAAAGCTGCATAGGCGTACTTAGAAATAATTGGAGGAGAGAGAGGGTACTGCATCCCTCAGTTACCTCCATGCGTCGTTCGATTTTTTTCACCAAAATTACATGATAAGTATGCCGAAATAAGATAAAAGTACGTGCAAAATTTCAAGCGTGTATCTTACGAAACAATAGAATTATTAACAAAAATAGTTCTTTAAAATGAAACTTAAACACCCTGTGTATTGAAACAGGGACGTCCAAATAAAAAATGGGATAAGGAAAGTCGCATTATTTTTGTCCAAAGAATATGTAGTTAATGGTATGGCCTTCTATTTTGGGACATCATGTATAATGCACAACACCTTCATAACCGAAGAAAAAAATCAACATGGATTTGACGTTGATCCGTGGCTCGAATGAACGCTTCCACTGTGAAAAATGTTGTTTTATTTCGAACTCATAACAGTAAATCAACAATTCATCACCGAGAATAATCTTTTTAATCAAATTTTCATCATTAGAGACCATTTTCTCAAGTTGTCCTGAGCGACTTCGATGCAAATTCGTTGCCCACGTCTCCCAGTAATTTTCAGCGATAACAAAATCCGATCAACGCAAAAAGGCAGCTGGCAAGTTCGTGAAGAGTCACTGGTTACACTCGAACCTCACAGAGATCGCTTGAACGTTCGGGTGCGGAGTTATGAACACATAATCTAAGATCCCACTATAAAACGACTTGGTTAATGGATGAAAAGTATTTTATATCCAATTAAATATGTCAATAAATATATTGCAAATGGGTTGTCTAAAAAAACTCAGTCCAGAATATGATTAATTAACAATTAAATATTATTATTTTTTTTATTTAACATTTCACTGGTTTGGTTAATAGACAAATTCCATACCAATCGAAAGTATGAAGCCCATAGAATATGCAAACGTTAGGTTGACTATTTTTTCCTGTCACAACTCTTGGGTACGCTAGTATAAACAGGTAAATCGATACTAGTAACTTGCACCGGTGTGGTTAATAAATTAAAGTTAAATTAAAATAAAGATTATTTCATTACCAACACGGTGGTATAGGGTTGTCTGCGGTCCTAAATTTCGGTTGTCGAATTTTAAAATGTGAAATATTGCCCAGCGAACCATTCCATGCGATAGAAGAGTACACAGCATTGCAGCTGTGTGTAGTTCCTCCATACCGAAAATGAAGACGATCCGTTTCTCCAAAAAATCGAATAAAGTCCGGGGGCAGCGGTATTATTATTAATCTGCCTCTAGGAACCCCTAACGCGAAGACGGATGTGCGGAAATTTTTTTTTACTCCTAACGACGAACATGAGGTTAGGTAAACGGCGGCTGTGGAACGGGATCAGAGGTTTTAAATTCATAACTGAGGGGTGGAGTCTCAAAGTCACGAGTTCGAGAAATCGACCTTTTCTGTTTCATTTCGAATACATATTCGAATGTTTTTTATGAAAATATGAAAAAATGCTTCTATAGAATTTTTTGTATAAACAACAGTTTACGAGTTGAGCGGCAAAATACAACCGCCCCCCGACTTTATTAGATTTTTTGGAGTGACTTGAAATGATATTAAGATGTTCCTCCCGCCCCTCCGGGGGCGGCCCTTGAAAACACGAAATTTGTCTAAAATCATTGAAATTTTTTGTGGTTTCTTCTCTATCTTACCTATCGAAAAGTCTAATAAATTTTTTTGATTATATGCATCGTTTCCTTAAAAAAAAATTAAACGTAATTCGGGGCGGCAAATGGATTATTAGAAAATTTTATTTTTTACGGTTTTTCGATATCGACATATCATTAGTAGGGTCGAAAATGTTGTTTTATAGTCATTGAAGGGTTAGGGGTTCCTAGGGGTAGATTAATAATGATAGGTACCGCCGCCCCCGGACTTTATTCGATTTTTTGGAGAAACGGATAAACGGATCATTTTCGTTTTCGGTATGGACGAACTACGCACAGCTGCAATGCTGTGTACTCTTCTATGGCATGGAATGGTTCGCTGGGGAATATTTCACTTTTGAAAACTCGACAACCGGAATTCAGGACTGATTTTTCGCAGACAACCCTATACCACCGTGTTGGTAATGAAATAATTTTTATTTTAATTTAACTTTAATTTATTAACCACACCGGTGCAAGTTACTAGTATCGATTTACCTGTTTATACCTGCCTACCCAAGAGTTGTGACGGGAAAAAAATAGTCAACCTAACGTTTGCATATTATATGGGCTTCATACTTTCGATTGGTATGGAATTTGTCTATTAACCAAACCAGTGAAATGTTTAAAAAAATAATAATTTTTAATTGTTAATTAATCATATTCTGGACTTAAATTTTTTAGATAACCCATTTGCAATGTATTTATTGGCATATTTAATTGGATATAAAATACTTTTCATCCATTAGCCAGCTCGGTGAAGGTCGTTTTATAGTGGGATCCTATAATAACAGGTTGGATACTTTTGAGACACACCTTATTCACACTGCTTCATGATCTGAATAATACTACCCATATGTAGTGGGACATCTCAAATCCCTACCCGATAAAATTATTCGTTGTCGGTTGGGTCTGTAGTGAACTAAATAAAATCAAACAAACAGTCTGGACATTTTGAATGTACTTTTTCTGTATTTCACTGCACAAGGGTTTATTCTTAAATCAGTTCTTATAATAACATATTTTAGTGTTTAAAATTAAATAACGGATGTGACTCGTTATTTAAAAAAGCATTAAAGTTTCTACTAAATCATATACATAGTGAATAATTTGATCTGTGTTCTCCAATTATTTTTAAACCTTAATAATATTTTCTACTTCCTGATTTATTTTGCCCGAATATTTTAAAATCGTTCTGTAGATTCAATTATTTTGTTTTAAAATCACCCTGCAGATCAGTTGTTATTTTGTTACTTTTCCAATTTCTTAGACACATTTGAAGTAAGGGAAATATATGTTTAGCGACAAAAAGAATTAACACATCAAATTTTCAGTATGATATTTCCACAGCACAAAAGTGCGATAGAAGCTGATGAAGGCGAAAATGACTACCTACCTTAGTTACAGGTATTTCTGCTACAAAAATTGCCCTGAGTATAAATCAAAAGTGAACTGGTACCAATCAATAAACAGAAAGCTAGAAAATCTATGGTTATCTGGTTGTTTTAGCTTATACCTATATATGTATAATTCTGTCTAATAAATCATTTGAAAAGCTATATCCCATAAATATCATGTAATTTCAACAGTATTGTGCATAGCTAAAATTCGGAAACAAATTTGTTACCAAAACCGTCATTGATCTTAATCTAGAACAAACTTTATGAGTAGGTGTAGATATTGGTATTAAAACATTAATTTACATAGGTAACTAATTATATTCCATCTGCACACGTTATAAACATTATTTAATAGAAAAATATTGAAATATTTACATATGCTTAGAGATTTCCATATTTCTCTACAAAAGCAATAACTACTATAGATGACAGTATTGCATATTCTAATTTTGGCCTGACAAAAGAATTAAATTATCGATAGATAATTTCTAAAAATTAAACCAAGGTTCAGATAAGCGTATGAAATTGTAAAACTAATGTGACGAACGAAAGTTAGTTTCCCTTATATTAAGTGACAATCTGTTACGGTGACACTATAAATTTATCTTAAAAAGGTCTTGTTACAGGAAACCATAGTCTTCTAGCAAATTAATAGAAGCATAAAACTTTACATCATTTGCATATAATAACGTTTTCAATTGAATGTCCTTGCAAATATTGTTGGTACATAATACATGTAAAAGTGGCCCAAGAACTAATCCTTGCGGAACTCCTGATGACGCAATTATATCAACAGAACTACAATAACAAATATAAGGAATTCGATTTGATAGTCATGAAAAATTACAGAAAGTTAGTAGTTTAACCAAAACAAGATAGAAGAAGTATGAAGTGCATGATCAAGTCTATTAAACGCTTTCAACAAGTCTGTATAGATTAAAGAAGAATACAATTAAGTGAATTATATTTGTCAAATTTGTTGACGTGGATCGTTCTGAAATAAATCTATGTTGACAATTGGATATAGTTATGTGGTTTATGCTATATTTGTAGAAAGGCGAACTCTTTCAGAATTATAAATAGAAACTCCAGTTTCTTATTTAAACAAATGATGTAATGCCAAAAATCTTTTAGAATAGAAAAATAAAAATCAATTGTAACAACATTTTTCCACAGATGTCTCAGAAAGTAATCATTTTTTTATATGGTGCTGGTTTTGGGACAAAGAAAAACTATAATTATCAAGAAATCATCGTCGGCTAAACCGCAGCAGCCGTGCTGTTTCTAGTTTGTCCATTGCACGGTTGCAGTGACTTACCGCGCGCACAAATGACATAGTCGGACATAGTAGTCGTCATTTGTTTTCATAGAAGTTATAAATGTCAAATATCTGTTAAGGTATACGTTTCTGTTTACGTATCATTTTTAAATTTATAAATTGATACAACCTAAAATAATAAGTATTGTGGTTTGTAAGAGTGAAAGTGTAGGACTAGCAGTTCATTATTAATAAGTATGCATCCAGTTTTGTGAAAAATGTCAAATATTTAGACACAAAAGCTTTGTGTGACGTATTGGAATGATATCACTGCCACATATGTTAATGTTTTAAAATAGTAGATAAAAATACGTGTACTTTTATAAAAAAAAAACTAAATAAGTGGATTCTGTTAAAAAATAAGTTACTACAGTTTCAATATCAAATGTTAAATTCAGACATTTATGGCCTGATGTGTATGTTTCCAAATATTAACATTGGTGTCGCCACACTACAGCACATTACAGAATTCTAGATTGAAATTCAAGTGATTCGATAGACAAGTATTACAAATGCTATGCGATTTAGCAGACAATGAAGAGATCTTACACAAATTAAGTATGTCCAAGTAAAATGTGAAAAATATATCTATTACTGTAAAGTTATATGATGATCATGTTCACTTGTGCCTCTTAATTAAATTCATCCATATCACTGCCGTCAGTACTGCCAGATGTTATTCTACACTAACTTTTAATCCAATTTATAACTTCAACTTAAACTCGTACCTAGAGATGTATATCGATTAAGTTTGCATTTAAGTGACGCAGCTATGTCATGCAATGCCCAATTCATTCAAGAGATATATAGAACAAAACTTTTAAATTAATTTCTTTACTGTTACACATTTTCGTGTTGATAGAAACCTGTTGATGTTATTTTCCCATTACTAATAGATGCATAACTGCCTGAATTTAAAAATGATTTGGTAAATATTGAATTATACACTCGTGTTATTCTGTTAGGGGTCCACAATTTGAACAGGCTTCAAATCAAACAAATATTTTCAATAAAACGTAAAAAACAGAGAGGGAATAACAGATGAGTTCTCCGCAAAACAAACAGGCCACGTTTCTCTGACCTAGTTAGATATACCACATACAAGGACTGACGAGAGATATTTTTTTAATATTGGAAATGTTTAAGTAATCGATGATGAAATGCTCGATTCTGAGAGAGTATGTAAAATTTAAAAGAAACTGTAACAGTTATTTACAATGTAAGTGCTGAAAGGATTCATATTATAACAACTAATGTTAAAGTCCGGACCTTCATTTAATGACACGAAAAAAATATATATGTGGCAAAAAGTGTCAAATGACGCGACGAGAAGCTAGTGCATTTTCTTTGAACAGAAAAAATACCTGCTATTAAGTTTACAGATCAAGTTCTCTTATGTTACCTTTCTGGTTACTGTCAAAACTTCGTCAAACAAACCTATATTTTTTTTTATATATTTTTAGGTATTAACAATATTGTGTGAAACTAACTACTATGTGGACTAAAGCCCCAACCAGCATATGACTTCATTGATAGGAATTGTAGGAGATTTGATATATATTAGCTTAAAATACCTTTCTAATACAGCAAAAAATGTTCCAAAACCTAATAATAAAGAAGATATTGTGGGTGTAATTCAACGCTGGTTGGGGATTTAGTCCACAGAGCAGTTAGTTTCACACAATATTGTTAAAACCTAAAAATATATAAAAAAAACGATTACATAAAGGCTAAAATTTTGTTACTAATTAAGTAGGCCGTTATGACGTTTAAATTCATTGACAGGTTCATTTTTGACATTGTCGAAATTTAATTTCAAATAATTTTAATTTATTGGTATAATAATTTATATAGTTAGATATTTCACTCGACTTAAAGGAACCTGAAGAAGCAATCCTAAAAATGCAGAAATAGAGCAGATATCATCTATTGTGGTTGAATTTTCACAATTTTCAAGAGTGAACTTAGATATTTATAGAGTGTTTTCATTAAGCCAGGTTAGTAAATTTACCTAGATTAATTTTTTTTAGATATTAGAGAAAATTAATGATGAATTTTAAAGCTTACTTCTAAAAATCAGGTAGAAAAATTTACTTTAATTCAATCTAACCAGTATATTATTAACTACATAATATATTTTTATTATTCTATTCTATATTATTCTAATATATACTATTCTGTAGAAAGGAATAGTTGTAACGACGAATGAAAATAATTTATAATCCATAGAAAATTAACTTCTGAAAATGGCATTTTTATTTGTTTCAGTTTGGTACATACTATATTTTAGAAATACTCTACATATTCATAACATATTATTAAATGTTATGACCCCATATCATATAATATTATTAGAATTTACTCTGATTTGATTCGTTTTATTGTTTTAACTCATATTTGTCCACTCATATTTGGTAACATTAGATTATAGATATTTATTTATTACAAATTTTATTAATTTTTAAAATGAAGTACATATACTAATCAAACACAATGTATAGTTAACTAATTGAATATGTAAAAGAATACAGATGAGTACAGCAGCACATATACGAATATTGCAACCTTCTATACCAGCCATGGTAGTATTAATATTAGGCAAATAAAACTACTCTTACTATTCCGAAAAAAATCAGTTGCTGCTGACATGGGAGAATTTTTGTTCTGTTAATTCATTCACTTTGCAACCTTTGAATAATAATTTTATTATTTTTTACTAGTGAATAATGATTTAATTGTTATAACAATGAATAATGAATATTATTATTATTATTTAGAAGACATTTTATGTATTGTATAATGAACATTTTGTGGGATAGTCGTGGACAAAGTATATAATTCTACTTGCATATAATGGCTGTAATTCACTCGGGTAATTTGCAGTATTTGCCCACGGCTCGTGAATTACAGAAATCATTACATCTCGTTGAATAATTAATATTATTTAGTAATTTATATGAATATATTTATCGGTCAGTGGTCGCGCGGTTTAAGACGGCAGTACTTGAATCGAGGTGGGTAGATCGCTGTGAGTTCGACCCCCGCAGTCGGTACCCTCTCTGCAGGTATGGTGGAAGAATGCTGACTTGGGTCAATGTGAGAGATTGATAACGGTTGACATTTGACTACCCCCCTAATTAATGCGGGTTTCCAGGTTTCCCTCATTCCTGCACTGGACGGTGGTTAGGGCCTACCAACGTAAGTCGTTCCTGGGCGTAAATGCGGCCTACTTAATAATAATATGCCGCCCCCTCTTCGACTTCTGGGGTAATCCTCGTAATTGGAATGAGGGGTAGAGCTATTATTATTATATATTTGTTCAACTGTATATATTTTAAATACATACTTGCACTAGCTATACTCAAATTTATTATTATGCATTTAACATGTTACATTGCTCAGCTTGTAATTTCACTCTATCTTCAATATTTGTCGCGTGGTTACCGTTTAACTTACTAGTTAACAACTATGGCAAACTAAACCGCCTACAAACTTTATGAGATATATTTCGCACCTTTACAGGTGTGTACACATTGCACCATATTCAGGCTGTTGCAGTGTTGGGTTACAATATATTACCCTATCAGTATACTATAAATTGTTGAAGACTTTTATAGCAAACCATTATTTACGTGAGAAGTTTATTTATTATACAGTGTGGAAGAAAAGTATGGAATAAATTAATTATTTCTAAAACAACGAAGTTTCATGAAATTTCCTCGGACACGTCGATTTAGGTTTTTAAAAAGACTCTTTTTTCTATACCAATGCACTTCCGACGTTCATTTGTTTTCGAGTGATGACGTCATCGGATATTTTTTTAAATAGAACCTCTATATTTTTTCCTCGGATTCTTGTAGAGCTTAACTTGTGGAATTCAAAAATATATAATTTCAACACTTTATTCCTTCAACTTTCCGAGAAAAGAAATAATAACCGATCCAATTAAATCAGTTTGAAAAAAATATGAATATTCCCATTTGTGTCTGTGATGGGCTGGTTGAGAGTAAAATGGTGACTTGATTAAATTTGTTGTTTTTGCTATTCTATTCTAACGTATATATTTGCTATATTATACTAACATGCAATCTAATAAAACAAAATATATAAATTAGGGGGTGAAATACGATTGAGGCAACCAGAATTTAATTATTAATTAATTAATTAGTTACTTATTGTTAAATTGTTTTAAAAATAAAGAGTCCTATATTCATTTTACTCTCAATCAGCCCATCACAGACACAAATGGGAATATTCACATTGTTTTCAAGCCAATTTTATTGGATCGGTTATTATTATTTTCTCGGAAAGTTGAAGGAATAAAGTGTTGAAATTATACATTTTTGAATTCAGCAAGTTAAGCTGTACAAAAATCCGATGAAAAAATATAGGGGTTCTATTTAAAAAAATATCCGATGACGTCATCACGAGAAAACAAATGAACGTCGGAAATGCGTTAGTATAACAAAAAGAGTCTTTTTAAAAAGCAAAATCGACGTGTGCGAGAAAATTTCATGAAACTTCATTGTTTTAGAAATAATGAATTTATTCCATACTTTTCTTCCACATTGTATATAAATATTCAATAGTTATGAGTACAGTTAGTGTAAAAAAAGCAAATTACAGGAATTACAATTAAGATATTGTTCGTAATTACTGTTTGTGGCATTTTTTTTTATTGAATTGAGTATTTCTGCCAATGAAAAAAAAAATATATATTAAAATGATCCCTTGCGCCTAATGGACCTGTCAATAGGTTGATTTTACAAAATTTGCTTTAAAATATTAATATGTCACACTGAGAAAGTAGATAATTTGACTAACACTAAATACTTTAAGTTTTCGAGAATAGCTCCGTATTCGTTCTTAAAACTTAGTAATGTCAAATCTGACTCTTTAACGATTTTATATGTTTATCTACGTTCTATAATGATAGCTATACCTAAGATACCGTACAATGTTTATTCTGTTGTTACTTACCTCGTTGTTGAGAATATGTACACTGAGAAAAAAAATTTACTCGTGGCAGGTAAAAATACACTTGCCCCAGTAAAAAACTTGGCTACCGCAATGACTAAAATTTGTTGCTGGAGTACCTGAACTACGTCACTCACTCGTCAGCATACATATACCGGTTTCGCGCTTGTTAGTCCTCATCAGAATGCCATAGGTGAGGTAACCGACAAATAACCTTAGCTGTTTTAAGGTCGCGGTATTTCTCGCTGTAATGATCAAATTTGTGGTGTTTTTGTGTACAGAAATCTCGAAAAATAAAACATGTAGAGCGAAAGTAATATCAAAAATAAAATTATTGATGTTTTGTTTATTCATTTTTACTATTTAAATTCAAGTAATACTTATTGTATTACTTTTAAAACGCGTTTCTAAGATACACATTATTTCGTTATTCATTTTAACAATTATTTCCCCGTACCTATAAACAAAAGTGAACAATCTTATATATATATATATATAAAACTATGTAGGTTTATGTTATAACAATATTTACGTATACAGTTATATTTGTTTTACTTCGGTACCTTTGAATATTATGTGGCATGAGAACACATTCGTGTTATTTACTAAACACTATATTATTCACTTCTTAAATGTCTGAAATGACTTGTATTTGTAGAAAACTCTAAGTCGACAGTAGGGACCATGAGTAACACGGAGTAGCATAGCTACATCTAGCGGCCATTTGCTACCCCATACCAGACTAACAAGCCATAGAGACGAAACGTTCTACATCGCAGCAGAAAACCATTGAAAACTAATGATCTTTATCGCGATTCGGAGATAACGATATGTTGCAAATATGGAATTCCAGGAGACAACTACACTGCGAGCTAATGCCGTTTGTCGGTTACCTCACCTATGACATACTGATGAGAGCTAATAAGCTTGTAACCGGTATATGTCTAGTGGGTCAATTCAATGCTGGTTGGGGCACAAGCCCGCAAAGCTATTACATTGAATTTGTAATTTTCTGCATGATAAACTACTAAAGGTATTTATATACGTAAAACAATACTTACAAATTTACTTTTACACCACTGGCTTCAGAATGATTTAAGTCTTTGCACATGACTAAAAATGACACCATATTAACGTCCATAATTGGAAGATTCAACTTTCTATATATTTCTATAACTTAATTAAAATTTAAAAAAACTAGAAGATGAAAGACACAAAAACTTAACGTAACCACTAATTCTCGCGAGGTACCTTTCCGCTTTGTGACGTCACAGAAAGTTTCGCGCATTCAGATGAATATATTTCTTTTGGGTTTTTTCATACAACTTCCTTTTGATTCTTGCAAAATTTTGCAGATATGACTTATGAGACTATTTTAAACCATTTTTTGGCGTTTAAACAGATTTTTTTGGGAACAACCCTATTTTATTATTTATTTTTTTTTTCATAAACAAAGTGTTATGTCTGAAATCAAATATGCAAACTCTATTTGAAATAGTACGGTACAGAGTAAAATATTTATAAATTTTATAATGAGTGAATTTACATATGAATATACATTATTACATCTGCTAACAGAATTTGGTGGATTAATGCATGCATAAAGTATTTAAAAAGTTGCAGACCACCTTGAATTGGATAAACTCCATCTGAGAGAATAATAATAGACTTTAAAATGTTATATTTATTCTTAATAATACTGTTATCTTCACTTGAATCACAGAATATATAGTTGCGTAGCTATATATTCTGTGCTTGAATCTATTTCAGGTCAGTATATTTTAAGTTGGGTAGATAAAAATTATTACTTTTTGTTAAAACTTGCATTTAGTTTCATTTCAGGTAAAGAAAAATAGTGATGAATACAATAGTTCATTTCAGAAAACTAGTTCTGGGAAACTATTAGTTCGAAGCGGATTAGTTCTTAAATTTCTCTCTGTTAGAGTAGGAATTTTATGTCATACCTAGTTTGTCAAGTATTTCCCAGTATTTGGCTGCCTACTGCACTGGTTTGAAAGCAAGGTATCAAGTATGTAGTTGGTGAAGCAGTGAACTATTTTGATTCAAAATATATTTTCTTTAATAGTTTGTGAATTACCCGACACTAAATAACAACATCCAGATTGTCTAGGTTTACAAATGGTGTCCTTCATATAAAACTTCACTCGTTATTGTTGCTGATTCAGCACGTTCCTAAAAGCATATTGAATTATTTTTTTATATCTTAATTTATTAAACTTAATTTTTACCCTGTGACATAATCCTAGATCATAAATTATTTAAATCGCTACATATCTAAACCTTTAATTTGTTCGAATGTCCAATATCTACCCAAAACAACAATAACTTCCAACCTATGCCTACATATGGAGATAATTCCTTCCCATTAAGCTTTTTCAGTTTCAATGCAATCGATAAATTTGGATAATTAATCTTGTTTATTTTTCTTTGCCCGTAATTATTCAACATCGGCCAGGACTTGTCCTAAACGGAAACTGCTTCATTAATCATTGCTGTTAATTGCCTACCGTAAATTATCTGCGTATAGTGGAATGTTAGGTAGAATCCAGCAAACCTCCTCAAACTAATTTCATGACGATTTTCGTTGCTGCTGAAAACGGAACTGACAACTGAGCTGAAGTAGAAAACTGATTTTCAGCATACGTGAGTTTATGAATTAAATATTAACTTCTTTCCTTCATGTGTCTTGTTTCTGTTTATCGCATATTATAATTAAACAGCAGTTTATTGTAACAACATTGCATTATATAATAACCTAAATTTCATTTTAAAAAATTCACCCTAATCACACTTGTGATAAAATATGAACTACTGTAATGAAATCGCTTCTTATTTTTAACAGATTTTGATTTTTAATGACAATTTTCAGGTTTAGGTCAATTTCAAGAAAGATATCGTTCACTTCCCCATGCTCCGTCCGTTTTCCTATGACGAAAGTCCGTCGTCTAACTCCATCTTGAGCAGCGCGGCGCGACTTCTTTCTTCCATCAGTTACCAGCTTCGAGTTGTTTAGGAAGGTACGCGTGTCTGTTGTTTTTTGTTTTATCACCAGTATAGTTTATAATTATTAATTAAATTGACTATTTACCTACGGAAGGCAATCCAAATTAAGATTCTTTAGTTAACAATCGTCGGTTTAATTTAATCATATCTAATAAAACAATATTGTCAAAATTGTCTTTGATGATCAACTTTCTTTTTCTAGTAACGTAAAATATAATAGTAGTAGGTGACATGGTAAATTAAAAATCCTATTTTACACAAAGATTTGCTTCATCCTGGTACCAGGGTAGAGCTGTGTGACTCTCTTGTCCTCTGTACTCTTTCCCTAGATGGAATTATTTGACCTGACCTTATTGTTCCTAGAGCCTAGCTCAACAAAAAACAGCACAATATTTCTTCTTCTTGATCCATAAGGTTAGAGTATGCACTAGTCATTTACTGGCATATATCAAATATGTTACTTATTTATTTTGTGAGCTTTTGAAAAGGATTTCCTTTTTAGGGCTACATTTCTTGAGCAATCGTCATAAATTTTATCACCGTAAGCAGTAACATTTCTCTAAGATAGATAGATAGATAGATAGATTCGAGTTGTTGTTATATCACTAAAATTTAAATTAAAAAAGTTATTTTTATGGTTATAAAATTGTTTAAGTAGGATACGATGTTAGGTTATGTTTATCTGTGGATGCTGTTTATGGGTTTATCCCGTTTGTGTCCTTAAATGTTTAAATAAATAAATAAATATACAAAATAGTATTCCACACGTTTAAGTAAGCAAATTTACTAAGATGGCATATTATAAAGTTAAAAAAAACATAAAGTAAAAAACATAAAACTAACAGACAAACACATCAACACATATTATATGATATAAAAATAACACAAACATAATACCACAAATCAAAAGGGATAATGCAAAAATTCACCAACTATGTAGAAACGTGGAATTTAAACCTCTTTATACTCTCGGCCCTTATATTATACATATCGGGTAATTTATTGTACAATTTTATCCTACCTAGGATTGCTCTCATAAAGGGTCAAGTTGTGACAGGGTATAACTAAGTCACTATGTCTGAGGGTATTGTAATCATAATTATGATTGTTTTTTATAAATGTATTATAATTTAAATATACAAGTACTAGTATTTCCAGAATGTAAACACAAGCTAGGGGTAAAATCTGTAATTCCTTAAAATAAGGCCTGCAAGATGATTGAGTGTTAATTCCCGTGATATTCCTCACAGTTTTCTTTTGTAACTTAAACACTATCAGAAAAATGAGAAGAACCCCAAAATACGATGCCATAAGAAATCCGAGAGTAAAATTGGCCATAGTAATAGGATAACTGAACGCCTCTGCTTATAATGACACTTAATCTATATAACACATAACACACTGGGGATAACTTTTTGCACAATTGAGAGATGTGATTCTCCCAGTTAAGAGCATTATCTAAGGTCTGCACTTGTTCCAGAGATTTTTCATGAACTCTAAGTAGATAACATTCACTGTAATTTTTTAACATAGGTATAAAGTAAATAAATACAGATTTCTCACTATTTAGTAACAACTTTGCGTTTTCAAACCAAGAAACAAAACAATGAATTTTACTTTGAGTATCTGATAATAAAAGTGTTAAGCGTTCATTTGTGCATAAGAGGGAAGTATCGTCAGCAAACATCACTAAGAGGCCAGATGATATGTGCGGTAGATCATTTATAAAAAGTAAAAAGAGTACTGGACCCAGAATAGAACCTTGGGGGACACCACGTGAAATATTAAGTTTTTTAGAATTTGCACAATTGTTTTGAACAAACTGAGAGCGATTACTTAGATATGATTTTAGCCATTGGCCGATGTTCCCTCTGAATCCAAATTTACCCAGCTTATCTAAGAGAATCCCATGATCAATTAAATCGAAGGCTTTACTCAAGTCCATGAAAACTCTAAGACATTTTTTATTAGAGTTCAGATTGTCATACAACTCACCAAGAAAGGAAAATGTGGCAGACTGTGTGGATTTACCGACTCTAAATCCATGCTGTTCCTTACATAAAATACCACACCTGTTACAAAAGTTAATCACTCTGTTATAAACCACCTTGTCAAATATTTTAGATACGGATGGCAGTAATGAAATGGGCCTATAATTATGAACAGATAATCTATCGCCTTTCTTAAACAACGGAATAACTTTAGCTATCTTCAGAATACCAGGAGATGTTTCATTTTGACGTTCTTTACCTAAATAGCTCATTGTTTTATTCGTATTGTAATCGTATTAATAGTAAGTCAAGTTTGACAGTTTAAAATTTGTTTATCTGTTTCCGTAGAGATAGTTAAATAATTTTTATTTCACTGTTACCTACTTCTTCTTGGTTCAATGGAGTTCGGCAAACGTTTTAGATAAGGAGGATAGTGCAATAAAAAGAAAATTAAAATAAACCCCGATTATTTTGTTCAACGGAGGTGTGTGTCAAATTGTTCGGTAAATATTGATCATTGTTGGCTAGAGTTGTATCAAGAAGAAGTAAGTAACAATAAAATAAAAATCATTTATCATCTCTATGGAATTTTTGAGAACGAGTTTTTCGAAAACTTTTAAAATATACGGTGCGCGATATGATTTTTGTTATTTTTTACTTATCTGCTTTTCCAGTGTGAAATTTCTTGGTTATGCAAAGTTAATATCAAAAATAACCCATGTCTGACCCTTCTGGCAAAATACCAAATTAAACTAAAGAAAAACACCCGGCATAGTTAATTTAAAATATCCTTATGTAACAACAATTGAACAATTTTTGAAACTGACTTACCGACGCCGTACAGCAAGCAAAAAGATTAAGTGTCAAGTGAAAAGTAGGAAATTTCGAGTCTCGATCAATCCTTGTCTCGTTCGATATCCCTTGCTGACAAATATGCTGTCACTTGAAACCAATGTAAACGCCCAACCAAAATAAAGAAATACCGTACATTAATGGAGCCTCCGCCAACAACTCAAATTAATTTAATATCCTAGGGAGATGCTCCACTCGGAAGGAGTCTGGTCTGTAATTGTATCAGATTAGTTCCCTTTAACTTAGCCGACGACTTAAGGAAGTTTGCCACATGTATAAATGTTGAGGAATTCTAACATCAAGTTTTAGTTAACCTCTACCTAGATTTGAAATTTTACATGAATACACATTCATGTAAAATTCATCTATTTTCAACAAAGTGTCAAGTTTGATTTTCCTCATATCACTTATAGTTAAATGAAAATAATCATTTGAATGAACTGAGAAAAATAACTACAACCCATAAAATATTGATAATTGCCAGATATGCAGGGACAAATTAATAGGTTAAGTCGACATATATAGTACAAATATTTTAAGAGGAGATAAAGAAAATTAAGAATTAACGAAATCACCCTTCAAAAAAATCCAATCTTATTTATAAAGCGAGTGTTTTATTAAATTTAACGCCGCCTATGCGGCCCGTCTGCCGCACGCTTAGCGTTTACAGAGTCAGAGTAGGCAACCAGCAAGACAACGGTAAAATTTGCTGTCATGTCATAATTCAATCCCTGTGTTTATGTTGTAGTTTTGTGTTCTTCTTCAGTTTTTGGTGCCTTACTTTAATTTTAAATGTTTTATAGTTATTAAATAAAGGAATTTGGTGTCGGTTATAAATATTTTCCCACAATATAGTTCGCTGGTTTATTTTTGTAGGTTATGGGACAAGACTGCTGCGAGTGCATTAAAAGTTTTCTATTATCTATTAGTATCTATCTATTCTTTTCGTTCGATTTTTTTATAACAACTAGACATTTTAACTAACTGTACCTACTGTAAGTGTTTTAGTGAGTAGTTATAACGAGTAAACATGTAGTTTTGCCAGTATGTAACGAAATAATGAAAAACATATGCAAAATACAGGAGCTAACTGGATTAACTGTTCATTTTCCACGAACCCTTCTAGTCTATTTGTTCTCCTATGTATTTAAAAATATCAACCTGTATTTTTTGTTGATTTATTGTGTAACATATTGATATTGGTAAAATCGATAATTCCAATTTTACAGCTAAAAACACCTTGAACGCTTTTTTTAATCTTTTATAATATACTCTTGTGATTTATCGTTCATAAATATCATCAACTGATGTAGAAATTAGTTAAGTGGTATTTAGAACTGTAAAGTGAAGGTCATTATTTTGTTAATTACAATTTTTTTTTATATAAACTAACCTTTAAGAATAAACAAGTGCCAAAAATTGTTAAACAAATCTAATACTAGACGCATGTGATCAAAACATTGTCGAAGAAGAAGCAGAACTCTATTCAAACCCAAGATTCCTAAATTCTAATACCCATGACTATAGAATAAAACTGATATTAATATTAAGCATTTTTATGTAAGCAAATAGGATCGAATATTGTATTTTAATTGCATAAAAAAATATAAAATGTTGGTATTTTTCAGAACTTTTGACTATTGGATATGTTAGGTCCATAAAAGATATTTTAATGATTTCAAGTTTAATGAAGTCCATTCAAATAAGAACCAATCAGAAAACGTTAATTTTTTATAATAATTATTATGTCAAATAAAACTCTAAAAGCACCCGAATTGCATCCATTTATGCCCTTCGTACATTTTAGAAGGCATTCCAGAATAATTTAAAGTACTTAATTCAATTATTCAAAATTCAGCTTTAGTCATTCAGTAAATCAAAGTTTATAGTATAAGCTGAGCAGTAATATTTAAAAATTGTTTTGTAAAGTGCTGTAACAATTTAATAATTCTATATTACAAATTTCAGCATCATCTAAGTCTGGAATTTCAGTAAAACGTAGAACTAGGTGTAACAATTCCAGGACTACTCCAAAACCAATCTAAATCAACTTAAGCAGATTAAACCCTGACCCATATACACTGCTGGCAAGCATCATTTTTTATAACTTCACTGGACTGAACGTTATTGTTCATGTTCATTACAGCATTTTCCTTCCATATTGCCATTACATTTGTCTTCTTTAATCTTTAATATTTTTTCAATAGAGGTACACACGTCAGATCATATGCAAAAGCATATTCTGTTATCTCAATACTGGCTGTAGTTTATTATATCTCACACGTAGTTTGCGAATTCTGCTTTCATAGTTTTCTAACATGCTAAGTTGAAAGATTGCGGATATTTATAAAAAAATATTATAGTTTAAATACAAGATGGTTATTTTAACGTGATCGAATATAAAGCAAACTATAACAGGTTCTCCCAATTATATTTAAAAAAATTGGGGTATGAGTTGAATTTGAAAAGTATAGTGGAGGTAATTCATGTAATATTTTCCATTTTAAAGTCGCGATTTTGTACAAAAGGTATTACATTTAAGAAAGTTTTCCATAATCATGTTTAAATCTGCTGAAGATAATATTTAAAAAATTTGTGCACTAGCAAATGTCAACCAATGCCAATTTTATTACTCGGAATCACTTTAAAATTAAAAATATTGAAATAACTTTTTTTTCAAAGCCAATTCACATTCTATTTATTTTTAGGTATAATCTGGACATCAGGACCCTGTACATTACTTTGAAAGGGGCAGGCACGAGGGTTATCAGCAAATATTGCTGTGCTAGTATTATGTTTCTGACACAATTAATAGTTATTAATTATACAGGGTTAACTATGACTTAGTACAAATATTTTAAGAGGGGATAGGGAAAAATAAGAATTAACGGAATTACCCTTCAAAAAAAATCCAAACTTATTTATAAAGCCAAAAAAATTGTTTTTGATATTATTTTAACTCCTTATTTAACGCCGCCAATGTAGAGTAGGTAACCAACAAGCAAGTTGGTTGCCTACTCTACAAGCATGCAACAGTCGCTCCGGTTTGGTTTTCTAGATTATGGGACAAAACTGCCGCGGTTACATTAAAACTTGTCTATTATCTATTCCTTTCGTTCGATTTTGTTATAATAAATAGGCATTTTATCTAATTGCACCTACGGGAAGTGTCTTTTATCGATAGTGAGTCGCTGTAATGAGCGAATATGTAGTTGTACCAGTTTATAACGAAATAATGAAAAACGGATGCAAAATACTGGAGCTAACTGGATTAACTGTTACCTATCTATCAGGTATTATTAGTTACTAATAAGAATGTTAAATTTTGTCGTTTCTACATTTAGAAACGCTACAAAAAGACCACCGCATGGTAGTTGACATTGTTGACAGATGTAAACTTTATCTATGAATCTAAGCCATCTCAGTCGATTCTTATCATAGGCGCCGACTTTCCGTAGGAAAAAAGGGTTTTGCCCCATTTTTTTAATATCGAGCTAAAATTCTGGAATAATTTTTTTATTGTCTTTTGGGCCTCCCTGACCACTAGGTTAAATTTTTTGTACTTAGTCATAGTTAATCCTGTATAAGGGGATTTCGATCTAAAAAAAATGTAACTCATGGTTCCGCCTCGAGTGTCTATTTTTTCTCGTATATTAAAGGCTGGTTAATTTTCCGAATATAATTCCAGGTTTTATCTACGACTACGGCCAAAACAGGTTAATTAGGAAAGTGATAGCAGTGAAAAATAATGGTTTTGAAAAACGTTTCTATGACATGCGTTTGTTTATTTGTCAACAAGAGTAAAACAAATTGTAGAATCGACAGAAAAATGACTGAGAATTTCTTTATTTCGGCTGAAATCCAGCAAGGAACCCAAGAAGCAACATTACATCGGTTACCAGCGAAAAACAGAAGTATGTACGGAGTAATTACAGAAAAGGTGCTCGTACATTTTCAAAGTGAAGAAACGGTTTACTGCCTCTTCGATGTGGTCAAAATATTCCAAGCTAAAATCAATGTACACAAAGGTATTAATATTTCGAAGAATGGTAAGCCTCATATTTGAAAGTAGAATCAAAAAATTATAAACCAAAGAAGGCAAAGATACTGGAGAGAAACCAAATCGATGAATTTTTGAAAAAAGTACCGGATGAGGAATATTTAGAAGTAAAGGTAAAAAATACACGACTTTGATATTTCAATTTATACATTGAGTGTTTTATTTTAAACTCTTTATAGGTTGCAACGATTATGGAAGTCACAGGTGCTTGTCGATGCAATGAATTAACCTTTTTTGGATATCCCCATGTCCAAGACAAAGGCAGTTACGTACTCATTCCGGATGTGAAAACAAATATTTCAAGAAGTTACTCGATCATGGTAGAAGCTTTTTCAGTCAATGCTGTAGAAATGTGTGAAAAATACATCAGTCTGCGACCTAAAAAAGCCGGTGGGAAATTTCTCTTGCGATATGTGACTCTATGGAAGCAGATAAACAAATTTTAAACTGTCATACTTGACAAACGGTTTAATATTTTACTACTATTTTGAAAACGAAAACAGAGAGTTTTTCGAAACGTCAATATTACGGAAGTGCGCGATAGTGATGTGATTTTTGTTATTTTTTACTTATCTGCTTTTTTCAGTGTGAGATTTTTTGGTTAGGCAAACTTAGTTTCAAAAATAACCCTTGACTGTTCCGTTTGGCGCAAGGGCTTATTTAATTAATTTTTATTATTTTTCAGAAGTGTGGCAAAAACCCAATAAAACTTAAGAAAAACTAAAATTATGCCACAAATAAATAGCTTCAGACAATATCGAAAATGTAGTACACAACATGTATGCATCAACACAATTTCGAAAACGTTTTCAAAAGTGGCTGCATTTCTCGGGCTCCTTGATCCAGAAAGTTTCACCCAACAGGGAATGAGGCAGTCTTCGGCAACATTACTGGCCAATGCTGGGGGTGATATTACCATTGTTAAGCGTCATGGTGGTTGGAAATGGACTATGGCAGTGAAAAGATTCACTGTCCAGCAATATGGCAATTGCTGAAAAAATCCAAGTTCTACCTGGCTAAGTTGTGGGCCCTTCAAGTCTTTCAGAAACTCCTTATCGACTGAATTTAAAAAATGCGAGCCAAAATGACAAGATCGTTCTTGAGATAAATGTTAATGTAATAATAATTCTAAATACATAATTACAGTAACAGACAAAAAGTCATATTTTCTGTTAGGTTATTTTTGTATTATTGAGTATACAATATTTCATAAAATAGAAAATTTATAATAATTAAAAGAAAGCGGTGGAGGAATTTGAATCTTTTAGTAAATTAATAAAATGTAAACAATTAAATTTTATTACAATGTTTTAATTATAAATTTGGTAAAATTTTCAATTTACAATACACAGGGTATCCCAACGAAAATTTGACCCCCCCTATAATTGGAAAACCGAAAAATATTTCAAAATTCGCCGAGACCCGTCGATTTTTGTTCTGGGAGGGAGCTTTTTTGACAGTCAGGGCAACTCGATATGTTCATCCCCCTAATGCCAAGCAACCCCAACTTAAAAATTTCAAATGCAACTACCCCACTTGTGGCACATCATTTTAAAGCCCTTTTCATTGCAGATACAGTGACGTACGTTTTTAGAAATCGGTTGAGATTTGACAGAATTATTGGTTACAAACGAAAAGATGACGAACCAACTTACGCGTAGTAATTTCTACACAAATGCCCACCACTAATAAGTCTTTCATCTACTACACATGACCGCATTACCTAATTGTTATTGATGTGTCTATCAGTTTACAAAATAGTCAGAAATGAAATAAAAAAGCTGAAGTAAATAATAAATCAGATTTATTTGATGAATTGCTTAAAATGACCCCCGTTAACTCCCAAACAATAATACAGTCTATTTTCAAATTCTGTTCGAACATTATTAAAGACATCCGCAGTTATTAATCGGCATTCTTCTACAATTCTCTGACGTAGCACTTCCGGCTGAGTGGCGTACACTCGTGATTTTAAATGACCCCACAGAAAAAAGTCCAAAGGGGACAGATCCGGAGATCTTGGTGGCCATTCGACGGGACCTCTTCTGCCAATCCAATGCCCCGGGAAATGGTCATCCAAAAATTGTCGCACAGCAGCAGCATAGTGCGGGGGCGCACCATCTTATTGGAAGGTTATTTCATTTTCTAGTAAATTGTCATTACTTTCCAAAATCTCTATTACCCTAGGATCAATTGTACTTTTTAATAATTCTAGATAGGTGTTTCCATTGAGATTACCGTGGATGAAAAATGGTCCAACAAGATGGTCGCCCAAAATGCCTGCCCAAACATTCAATTTTTGAGGTGTCTGAGTATGAAATTCCCTGATTAAAGGCGGATTAGTATCACTCCAATAACGACAATTGTGTCTATTCACTTCGCCATTCAACATACATGTGCATTCGTCGGAGAAACATGTATTGTATAGAAGATTTGGATTCAGTAGAAGTTGTTCACTAAAGTATTCGGAAAATTGGTTACGGCGATCAAAGTCATCTTCATGTAACTCTTGAACCAGCGTCATCTTAAATGGATGAAACTTGTGTATTTTCAAAATTCGATGAACACTGGAACGGGATACGCCAGAAGCTTGAGACACAGTTGTAATCGATTGCTTATTATCCATCTGTACATGACCCAAAACTGCCACTTCAACTGCTTCATTTCGAACTGGCCCAATTACTTCACGTTTCTTGTTTAAAAGCGAACCTGTTGCAACAAATTTGTCAATCAGGTGTTTAGCGTACTGGTGGTTCACATTTTTTTCAGGATGATTGGCATTAAAAATTCGTGCTGTAGCTTTAGCGCAATCGTGATTTCGATAATATATTGCAACAATTTCTACTCTTTCCGCGATAGAATAAACCATTTCGAACACACGATAACACTTTCAATAACGGCTGAAACTAACGATTTCTTGGTCACAAGCAAAAAACACCGACTTTTTTTGTAGAACTGATTTTTTGTTATTTTGAAAAGGTCTGAATTCCTATAAACTTAAGTATCTTCTACTAATAACTATTTTAGTATCTAGTTTTATTTGCTTCAGCTTTTTTATTTCATTTCTGACTTTTTTGTAAACTGATAGACACATCAATAACAATTAAGTAATGCGGTCATGTGTAGTAGATGAAAAACTTATTAATGGTGGGCATTTGTGTAGAAATTACTACGCGTAAGTTGGTTTGTCATCTTTTCGTTTGTAACCAATAATTCTGTCAAATCTCAACCGATTTCTAAAAACTGTACGTCACTGTATTCGCAATGAAAGGGGCTTTAAAATGATGTGCCACAAGTGGGGTAGTTGCATTTGAAATTTTTAAGTTGGGGTTGCTAGGTACTAGGGGGATGAACATATCGAGTTGGCTTGACTGTCAAAAAAGCTCCCCCCAAGAACAAAAATCGACGGGTCTCGGCGAATTTTGAAATATTAGTCGGTTTTCCAATTATAGAGGGAGTCAAATTTTCGTTGGGATACCCTGTATATATATATTTCTTAAAAGTAAAGTTTATATTTTTATTGCAGTTGACAAATATTTTTTTATAGGAACGATTTGGATAATGACTTGTAACAGGAAAGATTTATTAGAAAAGCTGCACTGAATTTATTACTACAAATTTGTGGAATACATTTCACAGAATATATCACGCCATGTGCAAAGTAACTTTCGGTTTATCATAAATTGTCGTCACATATCAGCAGTCGTCGAAATAGCTATTGAATTTGTTTTCCTTATAGATGTGTCTGATCTGTTTTAATATTATTTAGTCACAAAGTACATACTGTCATATTTCTTATTCTTAAGATTTTTCATAACTGTGTCAGAATTCAATACAACAACCTAAATGAGCATTTCTCACAATAACTCACAGCGTCCTATAATTTTTCCATGTCCTAATCCAAAGCTTTTGTGTTACGAAACCTAGGCTACGTTGTTTAAAATAACTCTTAATCAATATCAGAAAGTGATAACAAAGAAACTTATTCACAAGTTTGAATCACCAAATTTAAAATGTAAATTTCTCGCTACTCCTTCGCCAGTTTTTGTTATCTTCTATTTTATCTTACTTTGTTTTCGATCCTCGTGTATTTGGAAATAGAAGAGAGTGTGGAGAAATTACGTTTTATTGTTAATCAAAATGCTGCAGCATCTCGTAGTTCTTAGAAGTGCTATTGTATTTTTGTTAATATCTTGATTTATCTTCTTAATAGAGTTTTATTATCATTGACAAAAACGTACTAACATATATAATATTTTTACAAAGAAATAAGCTAATCAATACAGGGTGTTAAAAAAAGAGTGTAAAATATTTCAGGAGGTAATAGTATGAACCAAAATAAGCAGAAAAGTCTTAATAAACATGGGTCTGCAAAGTAACGGTTGCGGAGATATGGACCACTATTCGTTTTTCAACCATTTTATTTTATTAGAAATAAGCCGACAAAGGAAGCTTTTAACAAACAAAAAACAAAGTTACGACATCTTTGTCTCAACAATACTTTCAAAGGAATCTCTTCCAAAAACTCATACAGTGTGTTCTGCAGAAAGTTTAGGTAAGCAGCGCCTGTTAATCGGTTTGGTAAAACAACAGGACCTAGAAACCTGTCACCTACAATACCCATCCAAATGTTTAATGAAAAACGTGCCTGATGTCCAGATTCTATTAGAGCATGAGGATTGTCGTCGGCCCAAATATGCGTATTGTTAAAATTAAACACTCCATTCCTTGTGAACCTGGCCTCATCAGTAAAAAGAATGTTTGCAAGAGAACGAAGGTCTTCAGCATCATGACGTAGAAACCAGTGGCAAAAAACCAAACGTGTTTGATGATCATTTATTGGATTTAAGACATGTACCCGTTGCACATGGTATGGATAAAGCAGTTGCTCGTGAAGGGTTCTCCAAACAAGAGGACCACTAATCAGCCCCGGATCTAACAAGAATTCGAAATATCGAACAAATGAAGCTTCTTTTCCTACAATCTCATAGGTTTTTATCAAATAATCGAATCTCGACAGAAGATCTGCAAAGAATGGAGCCGATCTAGCTTTAAAATATTCAAAAGACTTCAATGCAGTTGGTTCTTGCCAGGAACTTGCCGTATTTAAAGAGCTAGTACATGAAATTAATGAAAAATCAAGTGCCTTCGACCTGTTACAACATCTGTGCAAGCATGACTTGCAAGAAGCGTTTCCAATGTTAGTATAACTTTAAGAATTTATTGCACATTAGCAACAACATCTGCAAGCTGTGAGCGATGTTTCAGCAAACTGAAAATAATTAAAACTTATCTACGATCAACAATGAGTCAGAAGCGTGTATCTGGCCTCGCGATCCTAGCTATTGAAAACAAACACGCCTTTGCGACGGACTTTGAGGAGCTAATAGATTCTTTTGCAGAAAAGAAAGCACGCCGTGTAAAGTTTGTAGTCTCTCCTGGTTATGTATTTGTTTTGTGTTTCCGTTTTAAGTCACAAATGAAAGTTATTAGTTATTAGATAATAAAAAGTTTAAATTTATTAAAGGATTATTATTTTCACAAATGGTCACAAAAAATGTTACTCATTGGCAGTTTTAATAGTTTTTCTCAAACACTGAAGGGAGGGGGCGCCACCATCAAGGTGGCGCTCCCTCCGGTTCGAAAAAATTGTAGATCCGGGGCTGCCACTAATTCCTACCTCGGCTGATATTCTCCGCACACTCGTACCTGGATTCTGTTCTACCAGTGCTAGAATTTCTTCTGCTCTAGGAGTGGATACCGACCTTGGTCTTCCGGATAAATGGCACTGTTTGCTCCAAACATACGTTGTGAAGGAATCTGGCGATTTGGATAAGCGTCAACATAAAGTCGCGTTTCGGTGGCGTTCCCATTAGCACGACCATACATGAAATGCATGTCTGCTAATTCTGCGTTAGAGTAACCAGCTATAGCGAAAGAAAACTTGTGCACTGTGAACAACTGTCAAAAACGTACTGTTTCTTTCACTAAACATCAACCAACTATTATAAGAAAATACACAACGTTTTTGCAAAATAAAAAAGGGGCTGAAAAACATAAAACATTCCATATCTCCGCAACCGTTACTTTGCGGACCCATGTTTATTGAGACTTTTCTGTTTATTTTGGTTCATACTATTACCTCCTTAAATATTTTACACTCTTTTTTTAACATCCTGTATATTTTTTGGTTACAGGAGCCAAAATATATATTATAGCGAATATTTCTAAAGGTTTCATTACTTTCAAATGAAAGTGAGTCCACTCCATATGGAGCGCGACGGGAAAAGTGAGTCGCTTTCAGTGAATGCACTTCTATTTGAATGTATGGTAAGCGGATTTTGTGATGGGATCCGTCTCAAAACGGCCCGTCTAGTGGACGCCTACCTTGACAGTTTGAAACCAATTCCTGACTATTGAGAGAACAAACCTTACACAGGGTGTTCTTAAATGAAGTAACAAAAATGGTATCAGTGAATGGAGAGCCAAAAATAAGAGGATTGAAGTAAAAATACTTTATATTAAAGTTGTACCCCTGAGGCGACATACCTCCTTAAAAAGAGGGAATTGAAATCCACATTTTAATTTTTTTCTTTAACATAGGGAATGCTAGAGATACGAAACTTGGTATGAGCTTCCTACTAATAACGAGACAACTTTTCAATATTTTTTCTATCAGTGTATTTTATAAAGGAGTGAATCAGTCAACCCCATTGCAATATTTTATTAGAAATTTTTTATATGAAGCAAATTATTTATTTAAGAATATTTATTGGAATGACTGATTTATTGCGCGAGTGTCTTTTTTGACTAAAAAGTAATTTTTTGACAGTGTTGTCTTATCAAATTCCATGACATATTTTTTGGGAATCAAAAATTCCATAGAAAAAAATATTTTCAATTTTTCATAAAATCCTCATAACTCCCAAAAAAAATCTCATTGAGATTTAACCTTCCGGATAATTTAAGCTTAATGCCGCCGTATTTTTCTCCGTAAAATGATAAAATTTGTGGTGTGTGTTTTAGTACAGAAATCTTGAAAAAGATATAGTAACATCGAAAATAAAATTATTGATATTTTGTCTATCCATTTTTACTATTTAGATTCTTCTCAAATAATATAATAACTTTTAAAATGCATTTGTATGACACACATTATTTTGCTATTCTAACCCCATATTTTAACAATAATTTTCACATATAAACAAAAGTGAACATATATACAGGGTAATTCAGAACTTATCTAAAAGAATCTGAGAATAGATGCGTAATCAAAAATAGAGTCGATATTGTAAAAATAATAATAATAATAATGATGATGGTAATGACGATGACGATGACGATGAAGATGAAGAAGAAAAAGAAGAAGATGATAATAATAATAATAATAATAATAATAATAATAATAATAATAATAATAATAATAATAAATTTTGTCGGGATATTTAAAAAATGAAGTGTATTGGACCGAAGTGGATAAATACTATTGATGATTTACGGAAATGTATCATAGTTATGTATATGCAGAACCATGTAAGTTTATGTTATAACAATATTTACATACACTCGAATTTAAAAATAGGTATTTTGAAAGATTTCTATACCTAGAAATTTGTTGGTTAGACCGCTTTCAGCCATTTTATATTCGTTTTACTTCGGCGCCTTTAAATATCCGCAGGTTACATGAGATAAGATTACTGTCATTTGATAAATTCTGTATTATTCAGTTCTTAAATGTCTAAAATTGCTTGTACTTGTAAATAACACTATTTAAAAAATACGACGCCCTTAAGTTTTTGCTGACTGCAGAAAATTCAAAGTAAATCCATGAGGGGACAGCATATACATATACTTATCCTATATTTAAAATTACGGTGCTCTTTTTTGCTACATTTTGAGATTCGATAACATTACGTTCAAATATTTACTTTATTCCTTTTAGTAGCTAGGAATTTGATTTCCCAGTTGTTAGTCGTATTTAATTGATTTCAATATTAATCTTCTTTCTCATGAGGTTCTGAAACAACCGCGGCAGTGCTGGCTCAATCTAGGAATAATATTGAGAAAACCTCGTTGTTATTAGATTCTCAAGTCCAAAAGCTTGTAAATTAATTACGAGCAACAATCCAAGAAACATCATCACAATTTATAGAACTATGTTCCGCTCGAGAAGAAGCACCTCAGAAACTATTCCAGATTATTCAAGAATGCGAGTGCTTTGTAAGATTTATAATTGGTTTAGTTTGGGCGCTGCGCGCTGTTGAGGAGATATTCGACGGTTAAATTTACTGTGCCGTGGAATATTAACTGAATTGGAGGTTCCTTCTAATGACTGAACTACAGGTCATTATTTAATTTATAATAAATGACAGTGTGCGTACATTCCTCATCTCAAAATACATATAATAACACACAGAGTGCTAAAGGTTTGACTGTCATAAACTTAACAGCCGATAGTATACACCTTATATGGTTCTAAATCCAACCCACACCCAAGCATCTTTTTTCTTGTTTTAAAAGAACAGGTATTTTTTGTGTATTTCCACGATATTGCAAAACGTAACGTATGCTTCGAAGTAAAGAAGGACATTGATATTGGAAAATACCTCAAGCTAACGGCATATTTCAAGAGATCAAACAATGGTTACAAGCCAAAAAAATTAAAGGTATTGAAAAGAGAAAAAATAGAAAATTTTCTCTTAAATCGCAGTCGCAGTTATACCTCCACTTCAGTCCGGCTTTAGGCCCCAACACAGTACTACTACTGCTTTGATACATATTTCAGATGAAATTTATAACGCCACCGATAACAATTTAATTACTTGTTTGATTCTTTTAGATTATAGTAAGGCTTTTGACACACTAAATCATTCTATTCTTTGTAAAAAGTTAATGTACTTCGGTTTTGATAATAATGCTGCTTCTTATATTTTTAGCTATTTGTCTGATAGAACACAGCAAGTAATTATAAATTCTAATGTGTCTAACGCCTTGCCGGTGACTCATGGGGTTCCTCAGGGCTCCATTTTAGGGCCCTTGCTGTTTTCTATTTATATAGCTGACTTTTATACATTTCTGAATAAATGTTCTGTACAGCATTATGCTAACGACACCCAAGTGTATCTCAGATGTCCCGTCGCCGAAGTGGCTTTATTTAACGATTCGATTAATTACGATTTAAACTCATTGCTAAATATATCTGCTGCTCATATATTGAAACTTAATCCTGACAAATCTAAGGTTATAATTTTATAACCTGGGACTTTGGTTTGATGAGGAGCTGAGATTTTCCAAGCACGTTAACATTCTGTGTCGATCATCATATAATATTTTAAAACAACTTTACCCCCATCGTGCCATCATGGATTCATATTTGAAAATCGGTTTATGTAACTCCTTAATATTCTCGAAGCTCTCTTATTGTGACTGCATTTATGGCCCGGCTCTTCTACATTCTGATACTCAACGTCTGCAGAGAATTCAAAATAGTTGTTTCAGGTTTGCTTATGGGATTAGAAAATATGATCGAGGAATTACTGATTTAATTAAAAAACAAAATTTTCTTAATCTTTCGTACTTGCGTAAATTGCATTCGCTATGTTTAACTCATAAAGTTCATTCAACTACACAAAAAATTTAACAAGCTACATAAAGCCACTTCTACGTTTAATCCACGTTATTCGTGCTTATTAGAAATTCCTCGCCACGCCACGCCACTGCCCTGTATACTAGAAGTTTTATTTATCACGCCTGTAAAGAGTAAAATTCTTTGCCTGTTTCTTTCAAATCGTACACTATCTTGAATTTTTAAAAGAAGCAATTTCTTATGCTGAAATTTACTGGTAGCTAATAATATACTTTCACTAAATTCCTTATAAGTACCTTCTTTTATTTGTGTTTTTTGGGATGTTGTCATGGGTTTTTACTTGGATTGTTACTATGAGTTTTTGTTTTTGATTCATATGTAAATATATGGTGTATATTATATTATCAATTTCATGATTTAGGTATATAAGGATTTACTATATCTATGGATATTCTGTTTTTTTTCTATACTGTTCCTTGGGGTTAAGTTGAAAAGCAGTTTTAAACTGACACTTCGCCCCTTTATTAATTATTTCTTTTTTGTTTATATATACTCAATTTTAATGTTAATGTAATGTAAAAGACATTTATTATTATTATTATTATTATTATTATTATTATTATTATTATTATTATTATTATTATTAAATGCCCCAGACTTCTCTCTTCTCTTCTCTCTCTTCTCAGACTCTTCTTATGACCAAAATAGCCACGATATTTGAAATTGCCGGAGGATCTTAAAAGCTTTTATTAGATTTAAGAGTTAAACTCTTGAAATAGTATATATAAATTAATTAACTCTACCACTCTCTACATAAAAATGAAATTCCGAAACTAAATTCATTAATTTCCGTAATAGCTGTTTATCTTTGGATTTTGTGTCATCACTATAAAACAAGCAGACTTGTGGTAAGCAACCCGCAAACATGCTCAACTGGCACAGCGAAACTAGTTTGTGTATTTACACTGTTGCCACGTTGTGATAAAATTCCTTGTTATAATAACTCTACTTATTTTAAGAACGAGTTGAGTTATGTCCTTGTTCTATTTTACATTTATACTATATTTATCTTATATTTAAGTATTATATTATAACCTAACATTGTTCTTACACTTAACCCTAAATAATTTATGTTCAGGAATATTAATAAACCATTCTTGAATTATACGTAAAAGATTTCCCATGTCGATTTTGAAATAAAGCCCTGAAAATATAAGCACTAAACGTACATTGTGGCATGAGCAATCTTCTTCATTTAGACTTTATGATAAAATGTTAAAAAACATTTGCTAAACGCGGACAGAAAATGCAAACTAAATTATATATCAAATATAGCAAATTGCAAAAAATTGGTTTATTTAATTTATAATTCATACTTTTTCTGCGCTATTACGTTTTTCGCTTTAAACCCCTTAACATTTGTTATTATTTTTTCTTACTGTTACAATACATACAGTTAAGTTAACGCGATTACTTTCATTTCAATTTTTTCGCCCGTTATTGATTCTACTTTTTGAGATTAACAATATATCTTTTCATGATATACAGAGTGTCCGGAATATAACTGCCTTAATTTTGCCATTTGATAAGTTGTACTAAACAAAATATATTTCACTTAACGGATTTTTTTCTCTGACCAACGGCAATAGAATTATGACAGCAAACAGGTCTTTAAAATATGACAACGTAGCGCACATACTGTCTTAGTATTGTTATATATTTATACATAATAATTACAAATAGGTACATCTAAACATATGTACGTATTGTGAACGGTTTTCTAAAAGCTCTGTTCACAACACAGAATAATAGTTATAAGTATTTGAAATTACTTCTGTTCCTTGTAAGAAGCGTTTACCGTACAGACGTCTCGTTGACTAGAGAGTTTTGCCTACATTCGCCATAAATTAACATGTCATGCAGCTGGTTATGGTTATTATAAATTGTTCCCATGTTTATTTATGTATACTCACAGACAAAGAAAAACCAGAGAAAAATTAAATGCACTATGACCAATATTACTTTTAGGTTATCAGCAGCAGCCTGACACATTGCAACGTTGTCGAACGTTACAGTACGTTACAGTTTTAACATGTCTCTCGAAAATTTCAATAAATACTTATTTAAAAAACAAATTACGAAAAAAATATGTTACAGGTGCTTTTACTAAACCTTAATTGTATCTTATTTGTTTGTAATTTCGTACCATAGTTTTCATTATTGCAGTTGTATTTTTATTTTTCAAATGCGTTTGTAGAAAACTATTTGTTTTACACACTTTTTTCATAAGAGTTTTTTTGTTGGTTTTAATATATAAGTAAACCCTTAAATTTACGTCACTCATATTCCAGACAACCTTTATACTATGTGGCAAAGAAAGGTAAACACCCACTCCAAATATAATTTTACTTTGATAACTTTTTTAAAATTATAATAATATTAAATTTTCAGGTAAGTTTTTTTGGAGTTTGCATGGGTCGTTTTGCATTTGTGTTGCAAGTGCTGCAAAGCTTGTTGAAAACGATATACTTTTACAGTTTATTATACCTAGAGAACGTAGATTTAGGCAGATTTCTCAGTTTAGTAACTTTGAGACGAGGAGGATTGTTGGGTTGCGCGAATCAGATTTGTTGATAAGAGAAATTTCTAGAGGGACTAACATATCCTTACGTGCCATAGTACGGTGTTACCAGGCGTGGACTCAGAAAGACCTTGGATACAGAACGAGAGGCACCGGCCGTTGTAGAGGCTGTTAGATTTATATTTAATCATTTTCGACCTATTTATTCGTCCAGTGTTTACGAAGACATTTAAGGTAAAAAATCTTTATGATGAGAGACCAGCTCCAACCTATCTTATTTTGCATCAGAGCATACTAACAAACTTTTGCAGTAACTTAACTCTGTTTTTGAAAAACGTATGTTGAAAAGGCACTCGAACTAAGTTTTACCTAAGAATATTTTCCAGAAATATTCATTCCCACACAGAAGACAAACTTTAACCAGTAACGAGGAGCATGTGATTAGTTTTATTAAATACTGAGAAAACTCCCTTTGGGAGAACTTTATTGTTATAATTATAAAGCACTCTTTTCTGAAAAGCCTTTCGGCATTATATTCCATCTCACGTCTATATATAAAAATACAGTGTCGTTATAACACTGTGTCTTCTCTTTGAAAACTAAACCGACTGGAATCCGTAAAACGAGAGACAGCTGTAGGCGCTCACAGACGGTACAGCATAAGATTACAGGTTTATTTTGTGTAATTAAGTAATCAATAATCATTTTACTATAAGCATTCGCTATTTCAGGACACTTATAAAAAATGAATTGTTTGGGGGAAGGGAATCAAAAGAAAAAGATTTAAGGAGAATCTAATATTTGAAACTTCTTATGAGTAGAAATATGTTGTTGTGAATTATATTTAACAAAAACAATGCAATGTAAGTGCTGTATGAAATTTTTTGCGGGTTCAATTTGTGACCAATAAAAAATGTATCAAATATGATTAAAATCGAGTATCTGAAAAACATAGCGATATATAGGGTGAGTCAGTCATAATGTCATTAATTTTAAGAGGAGATAGGGAATAATGAGTATAATGCGAAAACACGATTTAAAAAAAATCTAAATGCATATTTACGCCGAAAAAAAATATTTTAAAATCATTATTTAAACCCCCTTTTCAGACTGTCACTGACCTTACCTTTTTCGTTTACAGCTCACAGTTCAACTCGATGTTGACCTGATGCAATGTTGCCAAATTGAAATATTTTTCAAGTACCTATTTTAGAATATCATTTTTTCTTACTCAGTTCAACTTCAGCCAATAATAATTTAAAATGTTAATATCCAATGAAATCAAATAATAATAATCAAATAATTCTATTAAAAATTGCAAGTAATGCGGTCCACTCAGGTTTTCCGGTCCAATCAAACGATACCCGTACACTCCTGCCCATACGTTGACAACAAATCGCCTCTGAAAGCTTAACCGACAAGTAGCGTGTGGATTTTCATCTGAGCAAATGTAGCTGTTATGACTGAAATTAGCTTAGTTACATTGAAATCACAAAACTTCAACGTATCTAATAATAACCCGAGTACATTTACGTACATTACATAAAAAAACCTATACCCAATGGGTAAATTATTAAGAGAAGCTGATAAGTGTTTTGTGTTTAAATACTAAATAATAAAAAAACATCGTGTTGTCGACAGAAAACTGTCCAAGACCGAAATGGCACGCCTCTGATCTGATGCTCAAAAAAGGTTATCGAGAGTTAATCTTGACCTACCGTATTATTAGATCAATAACCTAGTTACCTAGTTTGTGTACTGTTATTTAACGACAAGGAGTAAAACTATTTTTTTAATCTAAATACATGAATTAATTTTTCTTAAATATTGATTTATTTGTCAATAAAAACAAATGTAGATAATAAATAATGTTTGTAATAAGTAATGTTTTCGAATGTTAGATTATTTCAGTTTAACAATTTTGATATTACGTTTTCACTACGTTTTACAAATAAATATGAATTTTTAGTATTACTCTTAAGTACAATTAATTATTCAGTTTGTAGTTACGTACATCTTGCCTAGAAATTTATTGTTTTTTAAGTAGTATGGTACTAACCTGTTTAAAATGCCAATTCGAGTAAAACTGCACTCATCCGCCCAAAGCACTTAATTAATAAAATTATCTAAAGCCGTCTGGTGTCCTGGAACACGGTATCTATAGAAGAAGGCACATACTAATATATATCATGGAAAGCCTAACCATCATACGGCACAAAAACGATCGGTGTTTATCGTGCACTAACATTGGCTGATGGCGTCCATCGACAAGAAAAAATAGATTCACTCCGATCTGTGTTCCTAGCAAATGGATTCTCCAAGAAAGACATCGATAGACCCATTAGACCACGGCGCCAGCAAACAGCAAAGCCCAAGGATGAAGTCACTACAACTACCACTTTACCATACATCCTCAATGTGACATAGAATCGTGAAAACAAGCTGTTGAAAACTTCATCCAGACTGTGTAGTTTGTAAAAACTGCTTTCAGGATAACAAAGGTGTTTGAAATGGCATGATGACTATGTCTACGTCTTTTAATAAAGTTATAAAAAATTATCTTTGCGCACTGTTTGGGTATGTGGGTGCGCATTCATATTTTTTCTAGACACATGTTAAATAAATTTTAGAAGAAGCTAAAAGAAATTGGCTGGATGAAGGCAGGTAGAGAGCATCGCCAGTTTGTCAAGAGTACGAGTGATAAATTATAATAAAAGGAACAGTGAACATTGTCTTTCTTGATTTAGATTTAATACGGTCCATTTGATTACCGGAAAGTTAGCAACAATATATGTATTTTGCAACATTTATAAATTTTTTAGGTTCTTTATATTAACGGCAGGGGAAGCTTCTGCCATTGTGAATTTCAGAGGTGTACTTACTGCCCATTGATTTCCTTTACGAACTACGCACAGTAAACGTTCTAGAGCCATAATTAAGAAAAACTATGTTTTTTCATTTTAGTTTTGCAACTAGCCACAATATAAATTGTGCCCCCAGAATTATAACTCTATATAATTTGAGGTTTGACATAAAATTATGTTTTCTCAACAGCACTCAAATAACAACCAAATGGTAAATAAATACCAGAACAATTATTATTAGGCCAAAATACGAAAATAATTCCAGTAATACAAAAATAATAACACGGGACACATGAATACTTCTAAAATACAAACAAAAGCATAAAGTTAAGCTAACGGATACAGCAGTTTGTAGGCAATCTCCTTTGTTTAGGAATCTTGATATAAAACTACGTATGACACATTTACAACGGCATATTTATTTCTTCCTTTTCCTGAACAATCAAATATTTATAAAAATATACCCTACAAATATATTAAATAATATATAATGTTTTTGTTAGAAAAGTAAATTTTATCTTTGGAAATTTTTAAAGATCGTAATTCATTTAATGTCGTAATAAAGTGCGTGAAAGCAAATTAATTTTATTTACTGAACAGACATTTCAAACAAATATAAACGTAGTAGGGTGCTTTGTTATGATGTAATTGAATTTTCCGGAAGTTTAGATGTTTTATGTAAATTAAGCTGTTAACGGTAAATTTGGTAGAATTTTCTAAAAACTTTCCAGAGCAAACTTCACGCTTTTCGTAGTATTGATATTAGTTTTTTTAACATGTTTTCTGGAGTTATTTATTTGCGGTATAATTTTAGTTTTTCTTTAGTTTAATTGGGCATTTATTATATATTTATTATATTAAATTATTCCTATTTAATATCTATTCTATTTCTAATTAATTCTATTGTTAAGTAATTACTTCTTCTTGATACAACTGTAGCCAACAATCATCAATATTTACTGAACAGTTTGACACAGACTTATCTCCGTTCAACAAAATAATCTCGGTCCCTTTTAATTTTCTTTTTATTACATTATTCTGCTCTATAATTTTTGACATATGACTGTTTTATAAATAGCACGTCTAAAAAATGATATAACAAAATTCAAAATTTGCATCTGCAGCATACATTGTGAATGCAACAAATATAACGTTCGAGAAACATCTCGGCATATGAATGTTAGAGTTGAGGAACATAAAAATTATATAAAAAGACGGAAAGGACCCCGCAAATTTTATATGGAAAACGGTCTTCCGGTGAAATTTGCTGAAAATTTGGGAAATTGTTCGTTTTGTACCCCTGACCAAAAGTCTCAATGGGGTCGAAGCTCGAAATGCCTATCTTTAGGCTTTACGGCTATTTTTAGTGGCCAAAAACGGCTGAAATTCTTTTTTTTTTTGTGGAATATTCCAAGCCGTAGAGCTTAAAGATGGGCATTTTGAGCTTCGACCTCATTGAGACTTGATTAGGGGTACAAAACGAACACTTTCCGAGAATTAAACATGATATTTAAAAAAAATTAATTATGGCCGTTTTTGGCCACTAAAAATAGCCGTAGAGCCTAAAGATGGGCATTTCGAGCTTCGACCCCATTGAGACTTTTGATCAGGGGTACAAAACGAACACTTTCCCAGCATAACACATGATATTTAAAAAAAAATGAATTTTGACCGTTTCTGGCCACTAAAAATAGCCGTAGAGCCTAAAGATAGACATTTCGAGCTTCTACCCCACTGAGACTTTTAATCAGGGGTACAAAACGAACACTTTCCGAGAATTAAACATGATATTTAGAAAAAAATTAATTTTAGCCGTTTTTGGCCACTAAAAATAGCCGTAGAGCCTAAAGATGGGCATTTTGAGCTTCGACCTCATTGAGACTTGATTAGGGGTACAAAACGAACACTTTCCGAGAATTAAACATGATATTAAAAAAAAATTTATTATGGCCGTTTTTGGCCACTAAAAATAGCCGTAGAGCCTAAAGATGAGCAATTCGAGCTTCGACCCCATTGAGACTTTTGTTCAGGGGTACAAAACGAACAATTTCCCAAATTTTCAGCGAATTTCACCGGAAGACCGTTTTCCATATAAAATGTGCGGGATCCTTTGAAAAATCAGAAATTTGCAAACACGCTTTGGAAAATGGCCATTTGATTCAATGGAGCTCGGCAAAAATTTTAGAGAAGGCAATTATTTTGTTGGATAAGCGTGTTGAGATAAACGTGTGTCAAACTGTTCAGTAAATGTCATTGTTCTGGAAACAGTTATATCAAGAAGAAGTAAGTAACAGTAAAATTAAAATAATTTAACGCCTCTATGGCAGCAATTTTTGAGGACGATTTTTTTCAAAATATCAAAAAATAAGGAAATACGCTATAGTGATATGATTTTTTACATATCTGCTTTTTTAGCGTGAGATTTTTTGGTTAATAATAATAAAAATAATAACTTTATTTCATATAGGCCAACATAGGATACGAACGTCAAATTTAAAAGAATACAAAAGATGAACATTACATCATTACACAATAATTACATAGCAAGACTATGGTACCATTCTGTTGATATAAAATCTTATAAATAACTTGTACCTACACTTATACTTAATATACATTTAAAACAACTCGTCGTAACAAATCGTCAATGTGTATCGAGGAATTCGTTCAAAGTATAAAAGCACCTGTCAGAGAGAAACTCCAAAAGCTTTTTCTTAAATTTAGTGAGGCTACTTAAATCTTTTATTTGTTGTGGTAGCTTGTTGTAAACAGTACTACATGAATAATATATACTTTTCGTAAAAAGGCATAGGTAATCTAAATTTATTAATATAAATACCATCTGCACATCTTGTATTCTGATTATTAATAATGTTACGGCAAGGCAATGCATTTGAATTTTTCTTCACATATAAACCTGCTTGGTATATAAAAACAGATGCAACAGTTAATAATTTATTTGTTTTGAATAAAGGTCTGCATGAGTCAAGTGGCTGATATGAAAAAATAAGACGTAATATTCGTTTTTGCAATATAAAAACTCTGTGCATCTCCGTCAATTGACCCCAATACACGATTAAGCATTTTATATATGAGTACGCCAATGCATAGTAGACATTTAGAAGGTACTTCCTGTCCACAATAGATTTAAGATTTTTAATAACATAATAGGAAGAATTTAATTTTGCTAAAACATGTTCAATGTGCTTAGACCAAGACAAATCTTTATCAAGAAGTCCTAAAAATTTAGCATGAGTAACATTATCTAATATGTCCATACTTATTGATAGTGTAAAATTTGCCAATGACAAAGGCTCCTTACGGAATACAATATACTTAGTTTTACTTGCATTAATAATGTTTATTCGATGTGCACCAAGCGTGAAAATGTTTCAGAAGTGTGTTCGCGTTGTGTTGCAACAAGCCAGCAGATTCAGTTTTAACACAGATGCAGTGTCATCAGCAAACATTACTATCATTTTATTTAGAATATGTGACAAATGAGTATCTGAATCATTTAAAAACAAAATAAAAAGCGATGACGATAGTACGCTTCCCTGTGGAACTCCTAGGTTAAGATAGTTTACAGCAGAACTAATGTTTCCCAAATTCACTGAAATTTTCCTGTTGTGCAAAAAAGATTCTACCCATTTATTAAGAGATCCTCTGATGCCTAAAGTGTGTAATTTTTTGCTACAAAACTCTTTAATACACAGTCAAACGCTCGTGTTAAATCAAAAAACAAAGCGATAACGGTTAGGCAAACTTAGTTTCAAAAATATCCCTTGACTGATTCTTTTGGCGCAAGGACGTATTCAATTAATCTTTATTTTTTCAAAAGTATGAAAAAGAAAAAGTGTTTTTAAGTATTATTAACAGTATAAGAAAATTCAAGATTTAACATTGAGAATGAATATTGAGGTGATTCGCAATAAATGTGAAAGGAAACTTTTATATCAAGAATACAGCGTGATATTGTATCTCTGTATATGATAACACTAATTCACAATTTAAAAGCCTGCATTGAAAATGAAACATTTGTAAAGCTTAATTTATTGATATACTATCTAATTATCTCTAAAGGAAAATTCTACTTCCCTCGTGTGAGAGCCTAGATTTATTTTATATTTTTGTCGACAACTTAAAACACCGTTTTATCCAGAGATTCTCCAATTAAAACTTACGTAAAGCTTGTACAAATAACAAAACGGATAATAGAGCATCTATTCTGTTCTTTGATCAGGAAGCTCAGAAATGGATATATATTTACGTTGAACTGTAAAAGTGTGTAAAAAGTAAAACGTTTTGTCACTCCTGAAGATATAGAAATGAAATTATAATACACTGATGTGCTCAAACAAAACTGCAATCGACTAAATTAAATTTCATGAACTTACAGGACGATTCTTAACATATACGCATAAACTTGATATATTAAATTATATCTGAGGGCAAATAATAATGAATAGTGAAAAAAAATGTTTTTCAGTTACGGAGATATCAGTTTATTTCCAATAAAAATAAAAGAATGTGAATTTCATAAAATTGAAAATGCATTTAATTTGATAGTAAGTGACTAACTTCCGTTATTTTCAATACACAGTTGAGCTCGCCGAATATGAGTCCAACACGCACTGTTCAAACAAGGCTGCATTCGAATGACTTCAGCGGCAGCATGTATGTGATATGGCAACTTTTGTTTAGTATTAACTTCGGTAACATACACCACAGTCGACCCCAAAATAAAAAGTCAAGCGAACGTAGGTCGGGTAATCGAGGGAGCCACCCAATTAAACCACCTCTGCCTATTCATCGTTCGGAAACACATGATTCAAATGTGGAACCTAGTCGCGCAAAATGTGAAAAAACCACATATGCTGTGTAACGTTGAAATTAACGTCTTCGAGGAGCAGAACATATTTTGACACCTAAATAGTACAGTAGAACAAGTCGTAAGCGTATAGAGAACAACATATGCGACTGATTTTGTAAAAGTTTGTAATTAGCTCGGCACGCGATGCATCTAGACCGCGACCTCATAATGCGTTCTCTCCTTAATGCATGTTGTGGAAATTATGAATACCATTAAGTGTAAAAATTACCTCATCCCTAACTAACATATTCAGGGTAAAGTTTGGGTTTTAATGCTACTGATGTAGGTCCCTTGCAACTGGGTAGAGTAAGTGTCTTAACGTTCGCCAAATTATAGATTGTGATATCCCAAATTCCTAGTACTGATGTCAGGCGACTCCTCGATGTCATTTAAAATCTGTTCCTCGATGTTCACAATTTTCCTAGGTTCAATGGCTCCTCCATGCTGCCCAGACCTCGGCCGCAAATTGTCAGTTTCTCTACCCGCTGAATCATACGTAAAAAATCACATCTTGAATGGTATCTCTAACGAAACCTTTGGGCATAAACATGAGGTGCAGGCACTAAATTTTTTATATGATTTCCCGCATCCCAGTATCATGTTCGCCAAGTTCTTTGTTTGAGATATTATGCGCTATACTTTTATAATCGTGTGAAAATAAACTTGAATAGGACCACAACAGATAACAAAGTACAGCTACAAATACCAAACTACTACCAAACTAAAACAAAAGAATTTCTTACATTTTTTTAACTATTCATCATTATTTATCATCAGCTACAATTTTCCAAATTTATGTGTTTAGGTTAAGGATCATCTTGCATAAGTATATGTACCTATAATGGGATCAAAAATGATGAGTGGTTTTGGGTAGGTAAAATTTGAAGATCAGTGACATACAAGCTTAATATTAACAAAAATAGAACCACATTGGAGGCAACGATAAGAACCAAAATGAAGGTAACTATTTACTAAATCTGCTAAACAGTTTATTGCACAAAATAGTCAAAAAAATTGCCATCTTTCTTGGCTTTTTCAGGTTTTTTCTGAAACCTTGTGCTAACGCATCTCACTGTTTTTCTAATATGGATCTTGACGCTTGTATAGAAGATACTATACAAAAAAAAAATCTGAGTGTACAAAGGACTCTTACAAATGCAATTTTGTAAAGACAAAATTAAAAAGGGAAATGATTTTAAAATACACTTATATACTGCACATCACTGAAAATTGGTCCACTGTAAAACCTGATAAGACGGCAATTTGCGATCGGACAAAAAAATGAAAGAAATGCTCAAGGAAAGAAATAAATAACATTTTATAAAGCCTATTTTCTACAGCAAATTTAACTACCTTTGCTGCTATTGTTATTAATTATTAATATATTTAATATATATAATATAATTTAATTTGTGGTTTTAATTAATAAAATGGTTTGACATGCCCGTCTTACCCAGTTTCTACAGACTAACATAAAGGTGTCTGGCTCTTGTCAGTTTGGAACTCATAAGTTATTGGCGGCAACTATGATACGTTTCCGTAAATCATCAATAGTATGTATCCACTTCGGTGCGATACGCTTCATTTTTTAAATATCCGCCCAAAAAAAGTCCAAATTATTTAAGGTCAAGAGATCGTGACGGCCGTGGTACCGGTCTTCCACGTCCAGTCCCTTGGTTTTAATGCTTGGACATGATGTACATGGTACGGATATAATTTAGCCTAGTATATGACACGTCACACTGCTGCAATAGGCCTTGGAAGTCCTGGACCTCCATCTCTTCCACGATTCGGTTTCAAAGGACAATGTTAAAAATAGCCGATTTTTAGCTTATCCAGGGGAACGCATAAATCATAAAAAAAATCAATTGATTATTGTTAATTAACATTAGAAATATCCCAGAAATACGTCAGATAGCTGGGGAAATGTCGCTACTACCCCTAAACCTATATAAACTACCCTTAAATAGCTTTAAATAGATAATCATTAATTATTGTTATAAAATTCGTGTAAAACGAAAAAAATGCTTGAAAATGATTTGAACATGACAGTATGTATGTCGAGATCGGCGAGGTTTGATTTTGAAACCATTTTTCAACAAATCACAAAGGTTTTATTAAAGCAGGCCGATCTTTTTGAAATTTTGCACCCCATAATTTACCGTTCTGAACAACTTTTCCAAGTAAAATTTTGCTGTATTTTCAGTAGAAAAGGCACTTTACCTGAAACGATAACAGTTTTCAATCGGAGCACTGAATATTTCAAATAGGATTATTTCGAAAACTGTTACTCCTAACGACTTCAACAAAGTATACCTTTTTTAGATACAACAGGTAGGAGAATCGATTGTTTCAATAGACAGATAGATACACTAAACAGCAAAAAAGTTCTGCCATTTAAAAGAAACATGCTGTGTCATAAGAGGCGCCCTCTACTAGTGACGACAAAATTAGTTAAAAATTCTTATTTGCCGTGTCAAAAAACATAATTGTGTCAATTTTTTTTAATACTGCGACAGGTTTCAAAGTTATTGAGATATTTCATAATAAAATTCTAGGATTGAACACCCTGTATTTTTTAAACCAGCAACATTCGGATTAGGCATATTTGGCCCAATCGCCATATTTTGGTGTGTAGTATCTCCAGTTCAGAGATTGCCCATTCTTAATGAATCACCCTGTATACGAGTATATATAAGTACATAAGTAGGCTCTTGGATAATTCATATTTCTTTTTCCTTGATGAATATTTTATTCCTTTTCCTCAGCATCCTTAGTTCTGGAGACAATCTGTGTAAATTTTAATTACACGTCTGCTGTGTACAAGAAATTTTTTTATATAAATGTTACGAAAGAAATCGAACCCTATCGTGTAAATAACTCTAAACAGTCAGTTGCCTTCTTAGAAAAAAGATAAGTACCTCAGATAGGAAAACCCTATTTTGTGGCTATCTCCAGTAAACCGTCCAATAACGTCTAATATATTTTTCTTACGAATAAAGGATAAAGTATTGTAGTTTATAAAAAAATCGTACCTACTTGGTCCCAAAAAAATCTTGGACCCTCGAGGATATAATATTGGCATGTCTACTTTCTTGTGTTAGTTTGAGATTAGAAAATCCGCGTGTGTCCTCGTTGGTCAGATAATCGATACCACACAGGAACGAAGTTGAAAAATGTTTTCCATTTCTATATGCTTAGATAAATAACAAAATTATGATGAAACGGAACATAAAGAAGATAGATTTTTATTTTTTGAAACTATTATTTAGATCAGATCCAGATTCCTCTGGCAAAGTAAAGGACAACGTTAAAAATAGCCGATTTTTGGCTTATCCGGGGGACGCATAAATCATAAAAAAATCAATTGATTATTGTTAATTAACATTATAAATGGCCCAGAAATACGTCAGATAGCTGGGGAAATGTCGCTACTACCCCTAAACCTATATAAACTACCCTTAAATAGTTTTAAATGGATAATCATTAATTATTGTTATAAAATTCGTGTAAAATGAAAAAAATGCTTGAAAATGATTTGAACAGACAGTATGTCAATATAAAAAGTGATAAATGACTGTAAAAGTGCCCATTCAATGGCGAAATAGCGCCAGTTGTTCTCACTTTGCGAGCGCGTACTGAAAAAATGGCAATTTATCCTTGCGCCCATTTTTCAGGTCGCAATAGTTAGTATAAATGAACCTTAATAGTGATTTAAGCATTTTTTTCATTCTAAACGAATTTTACAACAATAAATAATGATTATCTATTTTAAGCTATTTAAAGGCAGTTTATATAGATTTAGGGGTGCAATTAATATTTCCCCACTTACTTAATGTACTCTAGTATCAGTTTTTGCATTTTTTGACAGTAATCTATAATTTTTTTCTAGCAATAGGCGTTCCCTTGAACATTTAAGCATTATCTATTTTTGATGTCGAAGTAAGCTCACCATTAGCTTATAAAAGTCGTTTTTTTAATTTTTAGGGGTGGAATGGATATTTTTACAGTTATTTATCACTTTTTATATTGACATACTGTCTGTTCAAATCATTTTCAAGCATATTTTTCATTTTACACGAATTTTATAACAATAATTAATGATTATCCATTTAAAGCTATTTAAGGGTAGTTTATATAGGTTTAGGGGTAGTAGCAACATTTCCCCAGCTATCTGACGTATTTCTGGGCCATTTCTAATTTTAATTAACAATAATCAATTGATTTTTTTATGATTTATGCGTTCCCCCGGATAAGCCAAAAATCGGCTATTTTTAACATTGTCCTTTTGTCTCTCATCAACAAAAATAATTTCCAAAATACAATTTCTAAATTGTTTATATCCTTAGAACTTATACACACTGTTGTTTCAATGTTATATAGAGTGTTTTTAAATGAAGTAGCAAAAATGAGACCACAGATTCCTTAGGTGAAAATAAATCGATTTAACCTAACATACCTATATCACAAGTCACTTAATAAAAAATATACAGGGTGTCGAAGTTAAAATTTTATTTTCGATATTTGTAGATAACTTCTTAAATAATCCAAATATTTACATAAAATTTATAAATCAGGGGTTTTTGCGAGCGAGAAATTCAAATTTGTTTCTAATTTTGACATCACTAGTAAAGGGCGCCACTTATGACACATCATATTTCTTTTATTTAAATGGCTGAACTTTTTTCTTGCTTAGTGTATCCATCTGACTATTGAAACAATCGAATCGCCTACCTGTTGTATTTGAAAAAGGTATACCTTGTTGAAGTCGTTAAGAGTTATAGTTTTCGAAATAATCCTATATGAATACTCAGTGCAACGAACTTTTCTGCTGAAAATACAGCAAAATATTATTTAAAGAAGTTGCTCAGAACGGTAAACTATGGAGACGAGACGTGCAAATGATATTAAAAATTTTTCTAGCAGATTTCATTTTTTCTGAATTAATAAGTAATAACCGTGAATAATATAACATTATATAGAACATGTGTTGAAGTGACTGACACGATAACTGGTTTAATGCTCTTGAATATAGACCTATTAAATTATTAAAAAGCTATTTGATTGCTAATGTTTTGATATCCAGATCCTATAAAGATCAAGGTCTTCCAAATTCTAACAAACAAAAATAAATGCAATAGTTTTAAATAATACATAGAACATAGAATTAAAATACTATGCAATCATACAGATTTAATTTATTATTACGATCGTTTCGGGATAGCACCCATCTTCAGATAAAAGAAAGCCCTGCAGGTAGTATCAGGAACCTCGATACCCAAGACACGACTACGATAGACGAGAGTGTTAATTACACCATCTTGGCAAGCCATTATGAACACCTCGGTCTCAGAGTTCAGCCCCACTGATCTCAAAAAAGCGAAGGTCAGCTTTTCAGATAAGCCAAGCTCCTCTAGATGACGATAGAAGAGACCATGAATTGGCTATCCTTATGTAGCTGCAGAAGATGACGCGTTTCTGCAGCTTTAATTTGGTCTTTTAACTGAGCAGGATCCGACTCGGTGACAGAGTTTGGATTCGCTTCTTCTCGCTGCCTTATACACAAACGCTTCTATCCTTGCTGCTTCATGGTCTTGGACCATGCAGAGAAGGGGATCCGAGCTCCAGATGATTTTACAGGCCTCCTCCAAAACCACTCTGCCCTGGAGACACTCCAAACTCAAGAGGCCACTGCCTTTTATTATTATTAATTATTGTAGTTCTAGTAGTTTGAACCTTTGCATCGCTGGGCTATTGTAGTCTCTAGCCAGGCGATTTTAAATATCCGATTACTTATCGCATTAACTTATTTGTGGTGCAAGTATTTATATTAGTTTTTCAAATATCAAAAATGCTTTACGTCAAATAGCGACTCGCAGTTGATGGATATCGTTTTAATTTATGGTGAAGTCAAAATACTTTAGCACGACGGTGTGCAGTGAGTGCAAGTGTAGTGCAAACGCTGACCAGACACGGGAAATTTGCAAGCGAATCGTGAAAGAGATGGAGGTGCAGACCATCCACCGCGTGTTGCAGCAGTGTAGCGTATCATACACGATGCTCAATTACATCTGTACCATGTACAGCGTGTCCAAGCATTAATATCAAGGGAATGGACGAGGAGGACCGGTACCATGGCTGCCACGATCTCGTGACTAAATAATTTTTTTGGGGATGTTTAAAAAATGAAGTATATTGCACCGAAGTGGACAATAATGATGATTTAGGCAAACTTATCATAGCTGTTGCCAATAAATTACAAGTTCAAAACGGACAGGAAGCATAAACCTTTCTGTTACTTTGTGTTAGAAATTGGGAGCCAATTAATTCTATTAATAATTAATACCAATAGCGGCAAGAGCAGTTCAATGTACTGTATAAAAGTAGGTGTTGTAAAATATAATTTATTTCTTTCTTTGAGAAGTAAATTTTTTGTCTCGTCGCGGATTATACGCTTTATCAGATTTTATAGTGGGCCAATTTCCAATGCAATGCAGAATTCTATTTTTAAATCATTTTTGAACGGCTCTTTTTAATTTTATTTTTACAAATTTGTATTTGTAAGAGTCCCCTCTACATTCAAATTTTTTTTAAATAAGTTCTGAACCTCCTGTATATTTTTTTTATTTATTTCTTAAACGACAACTCTAACAGGTATTACTGCCTAATTATAAGAGTTGGGATTACTGACAATAACAACTCAACTTAATAGTACATACAATCGTAACGATTCAGAAGAATATAATAAGTACAATTAACAAAGTCAGTCAGTTCACATGTTGAAGTAAAGTAATTTAGTTAGCAAGAAAAACTACTTAGATATTGTCTTTTTAAACTTTTTCAGCATATAGGAGAAATCCAGATCGAGAAGGTAATAATATCGATTAATCAGTTTGATCATCTTTAAAAATGGTGAGGCATTTGGCAACAAAGGCAAGGCGAAAACTGCTACATAACGAGTAAATCTAAGAGGTAAATAAAAGGGCAATAGATTCACAAGTTTCTTAGAACCCACAAGATTATTAACTAATTTATAACAAAAAAGCATAGCATTTAGATTCTTCCTATCGTACAGGATGTGAATCTGAAATTCATTTCTCAAATGTGCCGTTCTGATGGTTTGATAATCAGGATACTCATTATGTGTACGAAAATAAATATCTCGCAGAAATTTATTCTGTACTTTTTCAACGCCCATCGCATGCGCAATCGCTTGGGAAAACCAAATGACCGACCCGTATTCCAGTTTAGGTCTCACTAAACTAAAGTACAGTTTTTTTAAGACCACAACATTATCAAAATTCTTACTCTGTCTAATAATAAACCCCAATAATTTAAAAGCTTCGGCGGTAATTCTAATAATATGTTACTTATAATTTAATTTGGAATCGTAACTTATCCCAAGATCAGTAATTTGATTATCTTGCCTCAAGGTCTCCCCGTGCACAGTGCATTAATGGTATTTACATTTCTCGTCAGGCTCATGCCAGAACATTTACTAATATTTAACATTAAATTATTATTGACCGTCCATGTATACAAATCATCAACATCGCTCATCGCGTAATAAATGGCACTCTGACAGATCTTGAACTGTACTATATACGAGTCTAGGCTCATAATAGTTCGGCCGGTAATAATTTGTAACTATATTTTTGAAGATAATATTAAACTTAAAACAAAGGTGCAAAATTTAGTCAAAACTATTACAACTATATTCAAATTTATACTTTTAAGTAGCTGAAACTCAAAATTATAATTAAATTACGTAAAGAAACAAATCAGTAAAACAAAAAATGTATTTCAGGTGGTGGGTCATAATAGTTCGGCCGTGTATCCTAATTGCCATGAAATCGAGCTGACTAGTTAAAACAAAGCAATTATGAAATATATCAACAAGACAGCTGTCAGTATTAGTTCCAAATCATTTTTAAAGCATATTGCCTAGTGGTAAGCCTTTAAGTAAAGATTTTCGCTTGTCCATCATTGATGCCCATAAGAAAGGTATTTCGGCACGTCGAATATCAGTTTCTCATTCTGTGCCGCGTTCTACTGTTCAAGACATTATCAATTTATATAAAACTACAAGTTGATCAAAAAATTAAAACCGGCCGACCATTTACAATTACAGAAGCAAATAAAAGAGTTTTACGGAGAATTGTGAAAATAAATCGGAGATCTAACACTAAAGAGATAGATAACTGTTGTATGAGAAAGTATAGCTAAGAATATTTCGTTGTCTACAACAAAAAGAACTATTAGAAAAATAGGATACAAATTTTATAAGGTAAAACTTATTCGTTTTTTTTGGTAGAAACTGTTGGCATCCAATTTTTTTTAACAGGCAAGAGAAAAGCCACTATTGACAACTTTGACTAAAGTGGGCTCGGGAACATCAGAACTGGACTTAAAACAGTGGTACAATATAATTTGGAGTGATGAGTCCAAATTTCATGTTTGTGTGGGCTACTTCCGTAAAAGGGTGTTACGAACATCCAGCGAAGCATTCCATAATGACTGTCTAGTAAAAAAAGTAAAGTTCTCAGCATCAGTTATGATATGGGGTTGTATGTCTGCAAAAAGAGTGGGCAAATTACACTTCATCGATGGAATTGTTAACGCCCAAAAATATAAGCAGATATTGGAAGCAAGTTTTATATCGTCTATCGCACAATCTGCAGCCGATGACGGTGACTTCATGTTCCAACAGGATGGTGCACCTTGCCATACTGCGAAAGCTGTGAAGACGTGGTTTCAAGAACATAACATTCCTGTTCTAAAATGAACGTCTTCTAGTTCAGATTTGTCTCCAATCGAGATACTGTGGTACAACATGAAGAAGCAACTTCGAAAAAATCCAGCGCGTACAGTACCCGAATTAAAAGCTACTTTGCAAAATGTATGGAATAATATTACACCAGAAGAGTGTGCACGACTTGTGGATACAATGCACAGTAGAATTAAGGTGGTTATTGCTAATAAAGGTGACGTAATGCAATATTAAATTTTGGCCGAACTATTATGACCCACCACGTGAAATATATTTTTTTATACTGATTTGTTTCTTTACGTAATTTAATTATAATTTTCAGTTTCAGCTACTGAAAAGTATAAATTTGAATATAGTTGTAATAGTTTTGACTAAATTTTGCACCTTTGTTTTAAGTTTAATATTATCTTCAAAAATATAGTTACAAATTATTACCGGCCGAACTATTATGAGCCTGGGCTCGTGTCTTCAAGTCATCTGCAAACAGTTGACAATTAAAACACAAATAACTAGGCAAATCATGAATAAACATGATAAACAATAAATTTCCCAGATTGGAACCTTGAGGTATACCTGATATCGCTGTAAACTTATCGGACATTTTATTATTAAATTTAACGGAACAAAGACGCGTAGACAGGTAAGACTTTAAAAATATTAGTGCACTTTTAGTAAAACCGAATTGATGTAGCTTACACACCAACACGTCATGATCCACCTTATCAAACGCTTTTTTAAAATCCGTGTATATCACATCCACCTGGAGTCCACTTTGAAAAGCTGTATTAACATTAGGATGGAATTCCAACATATTTGTATTAATAAACTCCATTTATTTTAACCTTCAGAATACAGAGCTCACACGCTCTTTTCTCTTATTTTAGAAACAGATGATCACCACAGCAAACAATCGCTATACTGTATTGTGCCGCAAATATAAGTAGTCTATATTAAAATAAATTGATTAAAACTAATAATAAATTTGCATCAGTTCCAAAAATTGTTGCAAGTAAACAGGCGAATACGTGTACAAGTATGGTAATATTACTAAAAATGTTAGGTTATACTTTTCGTTAAGTACTCCAAATTCTCTTTAATTGTCCTCGAAATAGCTATTTATTCATTCAATGTGTTACTATTAATACAAACTGTGCTAAATAAATTGTGATTTAAATAATATAGATCAAAGATTCGGCCATTGCAAAATATATACAACGTGAATGTGAGCATGCATTTTCTGTTACTCTTTGTCGCAGATTTAATTGTATCTCAAAAAAGTTTGAGTATTATATAACACATGCATATTTACAGGCTTATGGATATAATTAATGTTACCTTATATCTAAAAATCCTTACAAACTACACCAATGTATCACTAAGTTCAAGAGCAAACCATTTTATGCCACCCAAACACATGATATCACTGATTTGTTTGAAGCCATGATTCCATATATCTGCATTCAATTTTTTCGCGCCATTTAAAAATGTGTTGCAAATGTTAAGTTTTTCTGATTTTAACTCATATATATATTTAGAAACAGAAACTTTGTAATAGAGGCATGAATATTTATATACTTAGATATATTAATTGATTTAAAAATTGCCTACGTGGCTAGTTTTCATACAGCTCTAACTTATAGCTACACCCTGTATATTAAAAAGGAACTGAAACGACCCCATACTTTAGTACTTCAAAACCGTAAATAATTTTTCAAAACCATGGAAAGAGATGAAAGTCATCTAACAATCGTAATTTTATCTATACGCAATGACAGAGAAAAAAATAATTCTTATAATGATTCCAAACTCTTCGCTCCGATTTAGTTGTCCTGAACAATTTATACCGCGTGGCTAAAAGTGAATCGGAGTCCTCAAATTGAATTAAACGCTGAGCCAGATAAGAACTGATCGACCACTTTCTGTTTAATCAAGTCGTGCATCTTAAATTGTCTCCAAAGGAGACGCAGAGTCCAGCCTTGCTGATCGTCAATGATTGAGAGGGACCTCTTAAGCCAGATTGGCAAGTTCTTTGTGAGCAGTTAAGCTGGATTACTATCCTTCTGAAAGGTGATTTATTAGACGGGCTTTAAGGGAATTTTGTCATATTAAGATAAATTAATAGGCTAACTGTCGACTGTTTCAGGAATTTTTTGCGTTACCATATTCTAATGATTTATATGGAAGAGAATTTAAATTTTTTATACAGGGTGACTCAGAGCCTGATAAGGCTTCAAAGCATGCAATCAACGACCGGATAAAAAATGGAAAGAAATTTCCAAGGAAAAAAATAAATTACATTTTACAACACCAATTTTTATACAGCAATTTCAACTGCATTTGCCGCTATTGTTTTTAATTATTAATAGAATTAATTTGTGGTTTTAATTAGTTTAAATAGTTTGGCATACTTGATGTTACAAGAACATTTTGGGTCCGTCTTACCCAGTTTCTAAAAACTAACACAAATGTTTCTGATTCTTGTCCGTTTTGAACTTGTAAGTTATTGGCGACAACCATGACATGATACGTTTGCGTAAAGCAAATTGGGAGCAATATAATTTTTTAAATATTCCCACAAAAGTGACTCCAATTGATTTAAAGTCAGGAGATCGTGACGGCCATAGTACCGGTCCTCCTCGTTCAATTCCTTGGTATTAATGCTTGGACGCTGTATATGATACGAATATAATTGAGACTCATGTATGAAACATCAAACTGCTGCAATACGCCGTGGACGCCCTGGACCTCCATCGCTTCCACAATTCGATCAAAAATTTCCCTTGCCACGCCAGCGTTTGCACTATACTTTCACTCACTGCACACCGTTGTAAAAGTAGCTGCATTTGGAATATGTTTACCGGGAAGCATTTTCATTTCACCATAAATTAAAACGATATCCATCAACTGCGAGTTGCTATAGACGGAAGCAATTTTTGATATTTGAAAAATTAATGTAAATCACAAAAAGTAATCGGATATTTGAAATCGCCTGGCTAGAGACTACAGCAGCCCAGCAATGTAAAGGTTAAAATTTTTTTGCCATCCATTAAGTTCTGAATCACCCTGCATTGTCTTCTGAGTTTTGTACGAGTTTTGTACCTATAGTCTGATAATATTTGAGAATAAACCGAACAATTTCTAGATTATACAGAGTACTCAATATAAGTAAGAGTAGATTTGTGACAATACAATAGCCAAATTTACCTTAGTCCAAAGGATAGATGATGTCATGACTTAAGTAGTTTTACTAAATTTGATGGCGGATATTTTTTGAAATGAAAAGAATGAATTCGCACTTAACTTTAGGTCACCGGTGGCGAACCTATGACCCACAACTAGTGATGGACAAAACCGTTATTTTAAAATTACAGTCGCAACTGTTATCGCTGTTTTTAAATAACTGTTCAAAATAGCAGATAACTGTTATTGACATTCAGAATTCAGAATATTTCTGTGCATAGTATCGATTGGTTGCAGGATACGTCGTACGCTTTGATCACGGCACATAAAACTGAAGGGAATTGTTAATTGAATAATTATTTTTTTACGATATTAGTGATTTCATAAAATAGAGACCATTTACATATGATTTTTTTGACGTCGGCATTCATTGTTTGATTTTCATTTGCAAAAGTAAAAGTTGTGAACAAAGAAACATAAACCTTTTTAGAGGATTTTAAAAGTGAGAACAAAGAAAATATTTCGCAACACATTTTCGGTATCTTATAATTACTAATACCCTTTTTACTACACTGTTCTTCTGTCCAAGTGACGCCACTGACTTAGTTACTCATGAGATTTTCATTTCACGAATTATACAGGATGTTTCATTGGGAGATATATGCACGTTAACAGTGAATACAGGAGGCCTCAAAAAGCGTGTTTAAGGGTCTAACCATTATCATTACAGGGATACAGGACGTTTAAGAGATTTTGGATATTTCTTTCATTAGCCATAAAAGTCGAATAACTCTGTATAATCAAATGATATTCGGTACCGGTACTCTTGTTACTTCACTTCATTCACTAACGTCATAAACAAAACAGTAATGTAAGTCTGGTACCATTTTTTTTATCTGTTTATTTGCAAAAAGAGCACCTTGTATGTAGAATTTTAAAAAATCTATTCAGCCATTCGCGTAGAGCAAGAGCATTTAAGTCTTCATGATTAATAATTGTTCGATCAAATATCTATCTGTGAGAGATTTTTTAAAGTAAAAACTAATAAACCTACTTTTATCATCAAACTCAGAACCAATTCTTATTTTATACTAAGACTTTCCATTTGAGGATTTTTGAACGACAATTTTCCAAACATGTGCATAGACGGGTATGGGCCTATTGGCTGACCTTTAATATCACCAGACATCATTCTTGTTGACTGGTTTGGTTGCCTTTTGGAGCTATTTAAAGGCGAATATATATCGAATTGAACTTAACAGTAGATAGCAACTGCTTGAGTGAATTGTAAATACATGCAGTTAAGTAAAAAATAATCCTAATATAATAAGAACATTTATAATAGCTATTATAAAGAAGCATGGAAATGTTCAGTATAACGGCGGACACTATACACGTTTATTGTAGTGTTTCCTAAAATTGTTCTTGCTCGTTCTTAGCGGTTCTTATTCCTATCTGTTATTTAGCAAACTGTTTTATTTTTATTTTTAAATAAATTTATTAGTTGCTTATTGACAGAATAAGACAATTTAAAAAAAACATTCAAATTTACAACAAAACAGTATATTTTAGTTAAAACTAAATTGATAACTATTTGAAGTTTGTTAACAAGCTTTAATTTTCTGGCATTTACTGCAGGATTGAATAAATATTCAAAGATTGAATAAAAAATGAAACAGGAATACTTAAATGTGCAACTACTGCAAATTCTCCATAAGCTCTACTATTGCTGCCTGAACAGATTGCTCAATAACATTCAGGGTGTTATTTTTGCGAATAAACAAAATAAAAAATAATTATGCTACCAGACCTGCATTTCTGTAGCTTGATATCAAATATGGCTAGAGCCATTCAAATCAGGATAGTGGATACCTCTGTAGAAGTTGTTGCAAGGGGCTGTCCATATGGAGGTGTCCTATCACCACTGCTATGGAATTCCACAAGGAAGAGAAATGGGTCAATAAGGGCATCAACTCTTCTAAACACTACGTTAAGCTTTGCATCAGATAAAATACCGTGGAGTCACACTTGATGCAAAGTTAACATGGAATCTTCATTTGGAGACGAGTACTAAAAGGCATACATATCCTATGAGCAGTGCCACAGGACCGTTGGTAAAACCTGAGGAATGAAACCAATGGTAGTCATGTGGATATACACTGCCATTGTCAGACCAATGTTAGCATATGGAGCTGTCCTCTGGTGGCCGAAAGTCCAAGAGATGACAGCTATACAAAAGCTCAGCCAGATACAAAGGAGGCTCCTTAGCAATAGAGGTAATGATATGTCTATCAGCTTTGGATATTCATCCAAAAAAAGTGACTGTGATAACCATACTTCGCCTCAAAAATACTGGTATTACCAGATGTAGGATATGGAGAAGTTAAAAGTTGCCTATGAAATGGGGTCGTCAGAAAGATACCCATTCTGCATACTGACAGCATTTTTCCCAAGTTTGCGATTGACAGACCCTACACTGTACTTATCAGGAATGAGGATACCGTCAATGAGAATGCTATCAACATATTCACAGACGGATTCCAGATCCATACGTATCCAAAATCAGTTGGCAATGAATAGGCATGCTACCGTCAAACAAACGGAATTATTAGGTATAACCATAGCCGTCAAAGAAATTACCCGTAGTCATACATCTGTCAGAATCTATACAGAAAGTATACAATCACTACTTCTCTTGCGTAATCATAAGACAACAACTACATCAGTATGTCAATGCCATCAGGCACTGGGAGTGGTCTCAACCGACAACAGCATACCTGCATGTTATGTAAACGGACACGAGCTGTGCAATGTTATAATAAAATAGCTGATAAGCTGGCCAGGAGTACATCGGGTTCCTTCAGTACGCTTCTGTTGTCAGCAACACAAACAATTTAGAAAACGATGGGATGAAACAAATAACTGTCCATTCTCTAAGCAGTTCCTAGAGTACCCCTGCAAGGATACAGCCAAAAGGTATCTGGCCATGTCTAGGACGAATCTTCGCCTGGTGACAGGTATTCAAACTGCTAGATATCTTGTATTAACTATTAACGTATGTGCATTTCCCAAAGAAACACTGTATATTTAAAGTTGTTACATTATAAATTTTTATTAACTTTAATTATAAATTACTTGGGTTCATTTAGATATAAATGAGTTCATTACTGAAAAATAAATTGCGAAGAAGGTGTCTAAATATAGAAAAGCAGTAGAAGAAAAGAGAGGGAAGCAAAGAGCAAGGATTACAGTGGCAGTATTAATTAATCAACACACATAAAAGGGACGCTGAAAAAAATCTGAAAAGAGCGAACCAGAGCTGAGCCTGAGTTCCAGTAAGGAAGAATGAAATACAGGACAAAAAGCTGTACCCATTTCAAGTCACCTTTACCGTAACATGTCTGACATTATTGCCCATAACGTCATAAGCTGTGATATTAAAAAGGAAACTACTCCAATCTTTTATGAATATTTTAATACTCAAACTCCACCAGCAAATTTATTGTGCTATAACAAGTCCTGACATTATTTCCTGAAATTTACACGACGTCCGAAGGCAGCTGATAAATGAACAACATATTTCATGCGTGAGCGCCTTTCTAGACAGCTAATCTTTGATATTAAGATTTATGTACACTAAATTTTAAATAAATAGTATTACGAAAATATTAATAATAAATAACGATACTGCTCGGTTTACATGGGAAACCCACTTTAAATAAATTTGCTTTAATTATTTCGCTGGAACGCTTTCGAACAAGCTACATACAGGGCGATTCAGAAATACTAGAAAAGAATTGTGTATATGTATAATCAAGTCGAACAAATATTTGACACGTATTTTTTTGTTTATAACGAATTTTAATTTTTGAGAGTACCTATTTGGGACTTCTTGCAATTGGGCCCAAAATTTTGTTCTTGCAAATATCTCCTGAACCGTCAATATTAATAGATATTGGTATATGATTGTATACCTCGATCGATGATCGACGCATACAAGGCAAATCGACGTAAGCGACATTTTAGTTAAAATTGAGTTTTTGGTGTCAATAGAAAGGTATAACCACCATCAATCAACTGATAAACGCCCCAAACGCCAAAAAATAATGTTACTGGAGATATTTGAATTTTAAATTGCGCAAGCGCCATCTTCCTGCGACCATATCTATTCAGTGTTGTCAGTTTGTGACCTAAGCGCCAGTGTAACATTGTGCGTCATAGGAAAGAGTGCTAAATTTTATCAACTGTTTTATATGTAATTGAAGCTCTATATACTCAAGTATAGCTTTCTAAATATAATCACTACGTTAAAATTAAATTAAATTAATTAAATTGCAGTATTTTTTGGTTAAAGGGCTTCACTATAATTATCATTATTAATTATAATTTGTCTTTATTATCTTTAATTATTATTTGTAGCAATGCAATATTGGAATATTATATAAATCAAACTCCATCCCCGTCATTAGTTCAATTTTACTTTAAAATATTAAAATATAAGCGACAATGGGACGAGTAAACTAAAAAGTAATACTTAGGCATAAGTGCGCATAAGCGACAGTTTTGAACGCATGCCGACATTAAGTTTGTCATAAATGACAGTCATAATCACCGTATACCAAAATTAAAAGACATAACCGACGAAATTTGACTTTTTAACGATTTATCAATTTAACTTGGATCTCAAATTCACGAAGTGTTTACTTAAACGTTTTGTCATCATGTATGACAAGAAAAAAATGTGCATAAGAACGCATATTTCCGACAATTTCAGTTTTTTCCTTCTCACCGAATTTTTTTTCATTTAAGGGCTTTTTTACTAGAAAAGAATGTACTCAAACAAACTAATGGCATATGTCAAGTTGTGCTACGCGTTGCTGCTATACTATTTTTCGTAAGGATTTTAATAATTTAAAAACTTTTACGATACATCTGATAGGATCATGAACTTGAGATTCTTTGTAAAATAACAATAATCTTGAAATGGGCACTTGTTCAGGCGTTTTGGAAAACAAATATCTTGTGGTATCCCCAAACCTCCCCAAATTGCACTATTTGTCTAATTTCTATAAAGCATTTATGATGTATAGCCAACTCAAAAAAATTTAAAGTCGATCTGATAAGTGGTTTTCGAAATATATGACATTGCCTGCTACAAATTCTCAGTACTCATCCGCCTTGAACTCGGGCAAGGGTTTATCTGCGTTAAATTTAAACAGATTAACAAAAGCTGCATAGTTTTAAAATTCACATGTTATTTGATATACTCGCATCAAGAATTCAGACGTCTTACGTCACGGCTGACGTTACACATTTATTGTTATTGTCAACGTAATTTTCGATATTTGGTCGCTTCAAAAACAATCAATTTTTGCAATTTAGTGCAATATATAATGCAAACTTTTAGTGTAGTTTTATTGTTATCAGTAGCAGTTTCTTAAATATTTAGATGAAAATATAATGAATTATTCATTTGTTCGTATGACGTAAGTCGTCTGAATTCTTGTCGCGAGTATAGCATATTCGTCTAATGTATCGATGGTAAATGATGGGCTATTTTAATACAAATCATCAATTTGTAAGTGGTAAAATGAGAGGTGCAAAAATTCAAAGTTAAGTTCTAAACCGAAATTGTTGATTGCAGCTAGGTTTTTCAAATAATGCTGATGTTTTGATTTATAAAAAAATATGTAAGAAAACATTTCTTCTTCTTAGGCAGAAATTTTAAAGTTTAGTTACTTTAAAATTTGGTTACTAATTATACAGAATGAGTTAACAAATCTTCAAATTTATTCTGTGACTTTAAATATTGAAAATTTTATATGGAAATCAAAATGCCTAAAAATATATTCAACCTAAGATCTTCACGAGAAAGCTACACGGGGACAATGCAATGCAGTTCTTTATGTATGTTTCTATTAAAAGATAAATTTACAAGTGTTTTCTAAAAGAAAACCCTAGTTTCACACAATAACTAAATTTAAATTGTATACTAATTAAGTAGTTTTATTAGCATTTAGCAGTTTAATTTCTTTTATTTTGCTACCTTGTAAAACCAAAAATCTATAAACTCTATATTAAAAAGACCTATTAGAGTATTAATTTTGCTAATAATATTCTAAAACTCAAATTATACAATATTATTAAGAAGTACAAACTACAATATTTCGGTCATTTTTTTTTCTCAATAGAATTATTGTGGACATTATTAAATATTTATCACAAATTAACGTAACTTTCACATTTCAAGACCATTATTTTTGATAAACAGTTTACAAAAAAGTTGACAATACTTGATAAGGCTGCAGCGTAACTTTTAATAGTAAAAAAATTATGCTGACGATAAGTTACTTTAAAACAAATTGGAAGGGTTACTTGAAGAGGAGAAATCATAGACCATTTTAAAACATTAAAGTTACCTGTGTATTATCTTATTATTAGTATTCTTTTTTCATAGCATTAAAATAAAATAATTCTGAATTGTAGTAGTCATCAATTTGATATAAATACAATCAATATCTATCCAGTCCTGCTATAATGCTAAATTTCTCTTATTTTTTAATAAGATCAATTTCTTGTCTAAAAATAAAAAAAAAACAAAATAAATGCGAAAAGAAAACTTAATGATCAAATATTACAAATCTTTTCTTTTATTATTTAAAAAAAAAATCACATATTTTTATTTTGAAATTTAAAAAAATATTATTATTATTAATTTTCCTTTTTTAAATTTGTATTTTCTTTTCTTTTCAATATATGGTTTGTAACTTTATTGATCTTAGGTACTTTTATTGTACATTTAATATATCTGTCACTGTCGCATTGCAGCGTACTTTAACTAACGTAAGCTTGAATGGTCGGTCTGTAGTGCATTTCAATAATGGGGAAGTTGCATATTTATTTCAAAATGTAATCTCTCAAACATAGTGAACGGTCAGAACATGTGTCTGGCGTATAATCACATAATAATTACAATATTTACATAAATAAATTGCCATAGGATGTAAACAAAGCTACGCGACGTTACACGCCGTTCAGCGCGGTTTGTTTTCATGGATACAGAAGCAGGATACGTTGTTGGTGATGTAACCAGGCGTTTGTTTCTTGTATTTTTGTGGCATTTGTGGGTAATAGATACATAGTCTAGATACTGTGCAGGTAATGCCACAATTATTAGTGATGCTTTCGATATTGTTAAACGTAATTTATTCATTTGTTTAAAATATACATCCACTGGTGGCAATTACGGCGACAATGCTGTTGGGTAAGTACCAGATAGCTGGTTTTACCAGTGGTATTTATAAAATTAAGCCATCTGATTTCACATTAAGTTACTTGTTTTAATTTGAGTTATAATTTGAATAAAATAATAAGTAAAAGTAATGAATAATGATATTTTACATAACAAGTGACCCATCTGAAAGGGGGTCACCTTCATAACATTTTTATTTATCTATCAATTTTGACAATTTTTTTTTTTTTTTAATATGTGAGGGAAAAGGTGTATTTTGAGGCCAAGCGGCGTCCAGTTTTTTTAAAAACTAAGGCCTACTAGATAATATTCAGAGGCAGAAAAATCCGGAATCCATATTTGCGATTTTTTTAGAAATAATCTGCGCCACTGAATTCGGGGTCCCCTGAAACAGATTTGTACCAAATTTTATGAAAAAATATTATATATTAACGTTTCTATGGCTAAATTACTGTCAAGTTGTTTTTTATACATTAAGAAGCTTTTCATCTAGTAACCCATGCGATAACAAATCAATCACAACAAATATTTAATAATAACATTTAATAGACATCCTTATATCAAAATACAATGAAACAAACATAAAACAAACAAACAAAAAATTAACATAAAATTTACGAAAAACACAATAATATAAAATAAAATTAGGTAACACAAATTAATTAAATTTAAGTTCTAGATTTTACAACTAAATCTCCATTTAATTAATTGTATCGACTTTAATGTTTACCATAACATTAGATAATTGATGTGGTGTAATTTCAGCACATGCCTGTCTTATTCTTTCGCGCAGTTCTTCTGCATTGGTTGGACGAGTGTAGTAAACTTTTTCTTTAATAAACCCACATAGAAAAAAGGGGGTTAAGTCGGTAGCCCTGGGTGGAAACTCCATTAATCTACTATTTCGCCCTATCCACCTATTAGGAAAATTTTCCTCCAGTCACGCTCTCACAGTCTTGGCATTGTGGATAAGGCTAAATGAAACAGTAGACCAGCCACTTGGCAAGTGGAAGTTCATCAATAGCATCCGAGAATTAATTATTTAAAAAATGTAAATTACTTTGGCTATTCAAATTGCTTCCAAAGAAGAAGGGGCTAATTATTCTATTACCCATTCGAGATATTTTCCTTGGCATCATAAGCAATATTCAATTCGTTTATGACTATCACCGTCTTCTAAGGTATGCAGAAATTTCGCATTAAAAGGCTTCATATTATTGTATTCGAGATACTTCTCTTTCGGATCTGTCTCTGTCACAACAAACTTTTACTATTTCGATCTTATGTTGTAATGTTAAATTGCGAGCCATACTTTTGATAGTGCGCTTAAGGAACAGTACGTAAATTTCATTACTGAGCTAATAAATTTTCGTCTGTTGCTTAGATGACTTGTCATCTGCGGTTTGAGTAATTGCAAAACCTGGTATTAGGAATTGTTCATTACTATGGAGCTGTATTATTAGAGTATGTTTAAATAAAACAAAGAGGGGTGACATTTATTAAATTTTGTATAGTGGCAACATTTACAAAATATTCATTCAATTAAATGGAGATTTAGTTAAAAAATTCAAAATTTTAAATTCACTTATGTGTGTTAATTTAATTTTTTTTCGTAAATTTTATCTTAAAATCTCGTTTGGTTTTCTATTTGTTTCATTGTATTTTGGTATAATAATGTCTATTAAATGTTAAATATTTGTTGTGATTGATTTGTTATCGCATGGGTTACTAGATAAAAAGCTTCTTAATGCATAATAAACAACTTGACAACAATTTAGCCGTAGAATCGTTAATATTGAATATTCTCTCATGAAATATGGTACAGATTTATTTCAGGGGACGCCGAATTCAATGGCGTATGCAGATTTTTTCTAAAAAAATCGCTAATATAGATTCCGGATTTTTCAGCCTCTGAATGTTATCTAGTAGGCCTTAGTCTTTAAAAAATCTGGACTCCGCTTGGCCCCAAAATACACTTTTCCCCCCCTCCACATTTTGTCAAAATCGCTCCATAAATAAAAATGTTGTGAGGGTGGCCCGCTTTCAAATGGGTCACTCTGTATATTAAATAAACTTAATAAATTTGTATTGCCATAGGTATACTACTGATTTAATTTCTCCTTAAACATTTTGAAAAAATCCTTATTTATTGCTTTTGTTTATTATGTTTTTTAGAATAAAACATAATTTAATGTAGTGAAGTCAGATAGCAAAAATTATATTAATGCATCGAATAACATTCTACATCACATAAATGGTAGGAGCAACTTAGGAGACTACGTCCTGTCCCATTTTACGAATCTAATTTGTAACTTTATTCACTACCAATGTCTATTTAACACAATAACACCTAATAATAATACCACATCTTGTGCGGGTATGAACTAAAGCACACTGCTGTATTTAGGTATATACGTGGGAACGGCGTCTGACGTCACAGATCTACGCTGTGGCGGCGACCGTTTTGAGATTAAATTTTTAAATGCCGTTTTCAGGTTTATTTTTCTACGCAATTCCCTAGGACAAACGCCAGTTTGATTAAAATGATACATTCTTTCTACTGCACGCATTTGGAAAAATCGTACAATTTCCCCAATAACATTATACAATGGCTGTTGTAGTAATTTAAATTCAAATTATTATTATCATTGTATTGTGAATATAAAGCTAGTACGTTAAAATCGATAAAGAAACAAAAATAAGACTGACTACGCATTGAGGGGTACATATTATCCTGACAGATGAGTATTCCGGGAGAAATGGAAGAAATTTGTCATCCTGTCGCCATTCATCTTTGCAATTAAGGATTTAGGGAATAGGTTTAATTAATCCTTCTTGTCAGAAACAAGGTATTTATAAATACAATCTGTTACTGTATAAAGCTCTATGTCTCTATATACGCGCATTTAGAAACAATGATACTTCCTTTCCATTTAATAAGAAAATATGTTCTTATATTTAAGTTCGGTTAGGGTAAGACTCATCCCAGAGAATAGATGCAACATTGCATTCAATGTTCATTAGTACTTAAAAAATTGGGTTACTAAAAGGAAATTAAAAATTCTGTTTCATTTTTAACCTGGCGATGGGGAATTTGGAAACGCGTATGGGAAAATATGAAACATTGGCAAACACGGAACTCGCTATCTTTCAATGGTTTCTACGGCGATGCGTAGAACGCTTTTGTCTTGTGGCTTTCAGTCCAGCATGGAGTAGCCAATGGCCGCTAGAGGGAGCTCTTCTACTGCGCGTTACTTATGAAACATTTATTTGCTTATTTTGAAATAGTTACTGATAAGGGTAAAAGCATTGAATAATAAATAACTCGTTACTCATTGGTAAAAGTGAACTCTTCGTGGAAAAAATTACACAGAAGAATTTTACAAATTTTTCATTTTCTGTTCAACTCAGTATTGTAACCAAATTTCACATGTTTGCAATAAAGGTATAAAGCAAACATATTGTTTCAAAGTAAATAAATTAAAAACTTTCATATTGAAGTTTAGATAGGTAATGAGAAATGCTCATGTATATCAGTGACTTTTGCTCGTGTGTCAACAGGTGCGAAAAAAAAATGTTTGTCGTCTCTTGTAAGGAAGGAAATATATTTCTTGCAACTTTTATGCATTGATTTTTATCGAAGTTAGTGCGTTTTAAATCCATTATTCCGGTTTTATTAGAATCGCAAAAGTTAGAACCATATGTGCTGTACTTTTTTCCACTGAATAAAATCATTCTTTCTTAAAGTTTTCACAGATCGAGTTCTATTTTGCTAACTATATGATTTACCTTTTTAATGTAATTTCGAAGAATTTTCATTTAATAATTACGTTTTAGACTGCAAAAAATCAATTACATCTTTTAACCCAAAAAATAATCTAGGTCTACACGAGATTGTGTATATATATATATACACTTGCACATTTCTTTGTTTGTAGCAGTGTGTTAAAAGTTTAACACAATCCACTGTGTTAGTATAATAAATGTTATGTGTAAGTTTTGCATATTGTAGTGTTATTTATACCATTAAAGGTGTAGACTTTACATATGAACACGTTAATTTTATTGTATATTATACAGGGTGCCCGGAATTTGAGTGCCATAATTTTGCCATACGATAAGTTGTACTCACCATTACGACTAATATTACTTTAAGAAGGTTATCACCAGCAGCCTGACTCTGCAAAGTTGTCGAACGTTACAGTACGTTACAGTTTTAACAAGTTTCTCGGAAATTTTAATTGTTTACTTCATTAATACTGATCCAAAAATCAAATTCTGAACAAATTACGTTACAGGCGCTTTTATTTAACCTTAATTGTACCTTAGTTTGTAATTTCGTAACAAAGCTTTGCATAGTATTGCAGTTGTATTTTTATTTCTGAAATGTATTTGTAGACAAACTATTCATTTTAGAAACTTTTTCATAAGAGTTTTTAATTGCTATCAGTCAGATATACAGGGTGTCCAAAAATGATGAGCAAAAAATTCAGAGGATAATTCTAGGCCAAAAATAAATGACTATTTTTATAACATTCTTTCCAAAACTGATTATTAACGGAATTTGATAATAATTTTGTACAGATTCTTTTGTAGAAGTTGGTCGAAACTAATTCTCCACAAACTTATTTCCAAGGCAACTAAGCGCTTGTTTCCAAGGCATGCTATGTTTAATGTAGAGAATAAATTAAAATGATTTCGTATTCATCACATGCAAGCAATGTTATTTTAAAGTTTTTCTCGAAAACGGTTAGATTTATTGAACAAATAAAGTATACCTTTTTTATGTCAAAAGGTTAGGAGAACAAAAATATTCAGTAAAATTTCGCATAAAGTGTAAAAAGTTGGAACCATTCAAATCAAAATAACGGCTATACTCGCGACAAGAATTTAGACGAGTTACGTCATACGAACAAATGAATAATTCATTATATTTTCATCAAAATATTTAAGAAACTGCAACTGATAGTAAAAAAACTATATACTACACTAAAAGTTTGCATTATATATTGCACTAAATTGCAAAAACTAATGATTTTTAACAAGACCAAATATCGAAAATTACGTTGACAATAAAAACAAATGTTAACGTCAGCCGTGACGTAAGACGCCTGAATTCTTGACGCGAGTATAGTATGTGGCGTCCTCCACAAAATGCGAAAAAACGGTAGGCAAATTTATAATCCTCATCCCGAAAAATCCCCATATACGAAATTTCGTCAAAATATTACGAGTGTGGCAAAAGGTATTGCAAAAAAACTGCAAATAAAATTTAACTTTAACACCCTGTAACTCCATGAATAATCAGTTTTGGAAAACAAATAATAGAAAGAGGTAGCATTTATTTTCGGTATACAATATTACCTTTTTTATTTTTACTCAAATTGATGTATCACTATTGCCCCGTTTATCCCTACGTTTCTAACGAACTAATAACTCAGTTGCAAATAACATCGAGTAATTTACATCTTATTAAAATTGTGCCGTACTAACAACTGACTTTGTTTTGTAAATTATTACTTACAAAATTCACTAAGCATATAAACCCAATTAAGCTGTAGAATCGTTTAAATGGGCATGAAATGTTTCTCTTCAATTCGAAATAGCTAGATGTTTTCTCTATTTGCAAACACATTAACGGCAATAACTTTGCTCGCACGTTTCTAACAAATTAAATTTCATTAAATCTCATAGATTCACTAATTGCAAAATCGTTAAGTTTCAGACCTGAACAGATTCCACAATATGTGGCTAAATACAGCTTAATCTACGTAAAATTATTATAAAAATGTAATTGAGAATGTTTTTATTAATTGTAAATTAGGGACTAATAAAATTATGTATCCTAATAAAAACTTTAATAAATTGAACATAAACATAAATTAATTTAAGAAATTAATATACCGGGTGGTCCGTAAATAATGGTCCTTGGAGACATACTTCGATTTTTTACATCAAAATATAACAATTGGAGGCAACATAAAATTGCATTTTTATAATATAATAGTTATATCTTTGATAGTATGAAAGTAAAAATTTGGGAGTAGATATTTTTGGATGCGAGAAATTGTTATCTATTTCGGTGTATTTTTTAGAGAGCACCACATAAAAAGGTTGCCCAACTAGCAACGACTATTGTAGGTACTTTAAAGTGTTTTACCACAACGTAATAGAAACGTTTCCATTACATGCTCACGATCAAAATGGGGAATAAGTTTTTAGTGCCTGCTACGTTCCGAAAACGTTTCTGGAACTTCCAGCGACGTTGTGGTTCCGTGAAAATGACGTTGCGGCGTGGAAATCATAAATTTTAAGGAACTTTACTAACCTCCCACCACTGCTTTATGCAGTATGCGCCAAAAGTATGGAATAAATTCAATAAAAACGAAACAATTATTTTTTTGGAAAAATCCTCGAACAGGTCGATTTATAATTTAAAAAATACATATTTTAGCGTAAAATGCGATTTTCAAATGTCATTTGTTTTTGAGTAATGACGTCATCGATTTTTTTTTAAATGGCAACACCATATTTTTTTCCTTGATTCTGAAAGATCGTTTAATTCTTTATCAGACAGTACTTAAATTTTGCCCTCTTACATAGGAAAGTTTTCGAGTAAATGACGATTGAATGTTAGAAAACGTAAATTTTATCCATAAAAAAAGTAACAATTCTGAGGTATGTAAAATAAAATACGATTGATTAAATTTTATACTTAAATTAAATATTTGAATTGCCATCCACCAACTTCTTGACAATGCGCAAGTCTGCGAAGAAATTCTTCTTGCACATTATGAATGATTTCTGGGGTAACTCTGCGTATTTCGTCCCGAATGCGATTTTGAAGTTCTTCTAAATTACGTGGTTTATTAATGTACACTTTTGACTTCAAGTATCCCCATAAAAAATAGTAAAGAGGTGTAAGATCTGGCGATCTTGCAAGCCATTCTATCGGTCTACGTCTGTCGATCTACCTCCCAGGAAAACAGTTGTCCAAAAAATCTCGTACAGGGCGCGCATAGTGCGGAGGTGCACCATCTTGCTGAAACCATACGGTATCGTCAGGAATGTCAGGGTCATTATCGTTAGGAAAAATTACTGCAAGGGCTGGAACAAGGTCCTCATAATTTTTCACGATTGGTTACATTAAACAATGACACTAGTCAGAGCACAGTGCTACGTATCTTGAGGAAGGAAACATATCATCCCTACAAAATTCAACTTGTGCAGGAACTCAATGAAGATGATCCCGATCGCCGCTTACACTTTTGCGAAATTCTAATGGATTTATATGAAGGAAATAGAAATTTACACCGGCAAATATTTTTTTCAGATGAGGCCACATTTTGTCTGAATGGTACAGTAAACCGTCAAACTTGCAGATATTGGAGTCGGGAAAATCCTCATTGGATGGCAGAGGCACATACGCAACACCCTCAGAAATTAAATGTGTGGGCTGGAATAGTTGACGACAGAATAGTAGGGTCTTTCTTCTTTGAAGGAACCCTTACAGGACAAAGATATTTAGAATTTCTAGAAAATGACCTTGTTCCAGCCCTTGCAGTAATTTTTCCTATCGATAATGACCCTGACATTCCTGACGATACCATATGGTTTTTGCAAGACGGTGCACCTCCGCACTATGCGCGCCCTGTACGAGATTGTTGGACAACTGGGAGGTGGATCGGCAGACGCGGACCGATAGAATAGCCTGCAAGATCGCCAGATCTTACACCTCTTGACTATTTTTTATGGGGATACAAAAGTGTACATTAATAAATCACGTAATTTAGAAGAACTTCAAAATCGCATTCGGGACGAAATACGCAGAGTTACCCCAGAAATCATTCCTAATGTGCAAGAAGAATTCCTTCACAGACTTGCGCATTGTCAAGAAGTTGGTGGATAGCAATTCGAACATTTAATTCAAGTATAAAATTTAATAAATTGTATTTTATTTTACATACCTCAGAATTGTAACTTTTTTATGAATAAAATTTACGTTTTCTAACATTCAATCGTCATTTACTCGAAAACTTTCCTATGTAAGAGGGCAAAATTTAAGTACTGTCTGATAAAGAATTAAACGATCTTTCAGAATCAAGGAAAAAAATATGGTGTTGCCATTTAAAAAAAAATCGATGACGTCATTGCTCGAAAACAAATGACATTTGAAAATCGCATTTTACGCTAAAATATGTATTTTTTAAATTAAAAATCGACCTGTTCGAGGATTTTTCCCAAAAAATAATTGTTTCGTTTTTATTGAATTTATTCCATACTTTTGGCGCATTATGCTGCTTGCTTTGCCCGGAAGCTAATTTTGTTGCATTTAATTTCTTTCTACATATTCCATCTCCACTTCGTTAATTCTGAAACATGATGGTATTTCAGATAAATAATAATGTACGGTAATCTGAACTCCAAAATTAAGAAAAGACATTACTTTTTATACCTCAATTTATTAAATAAATTTGATGCAGTAATAACGACAAATGCTTCATTTGTGAAGTTAAATTTGCAATAATGATGACCTAAGTAGCAGTAACGTTTCCATTGCCATTTCTTAGCCACATTTTTTATGTTTTTCAGTCTGAACGCGGTATGTCCGACGTTTATACTGAACACATTCCTTGAATTTAATCTTCTAGCAGTAGTTGAATACTATCCCTGCATTATTATTTTTATTACATTTTCTTAATTGTTTGTGGCTGTGCTAACTACCCATGTTACATGGTTTGTGCTCTGGATTTTATGTGGTGCTTTGACCCAGATGTCAGATTTGATTATTTAATTAAAAAGTGAAAGATTATAGTTTACTATAGAAATAGTTTTACATGGGGTTTTGTCCATAATTATCGCAGATTAATAATTATAAAAAAATTATTATATTCACAAGGACAAAGAGTGCATTACACATGTGACATGATTCAAGGTACAGACATTACACGATGACGAACAACATGAAGGTTTTCAATTTTGGGAAACTACATGGTAGAATTTATTTCATGGTAACTTTAATAGGTGATACGCACTTTGTAGTTGTGGTGCGTGATGATTCTATACAGGGTGATTTATTAATAATGGGACAGAGCTCAAGGGCATATTGCTGATCTCAAAATAGAGCGATGAAGTTAAATATGCCTTATCCGAATGTTGCTCCTTTTCGATCTACAAGGTGTCACATTTTCTTTATTATTTTTCGATCGCATTGACCGTATTTTTTGAAATTTAGTATAGGGGGGTTTCTTGGTACTAGAAATTCGAATATGTCGACTTGTATCTGCTAGAGGGCGCCACCAATGATGGTTTGAACCCCTTTAAGTCGCTACTTTTTTATGCTACACTGTATCTCATTTTGGACTGAAAAAATGTTCTTCCCTATCTTTTCTAGTTAAAAAAGGTACACCTTGTTAATGTCGCTAGAAGCAATGGTTTTTGAGAAAATCGCATCTAAATCTCATGATGCATGCAATTTATCTAAAATCAAAGTCAAATTGTTGCGTAAGTAATGGGCCATACTGTAACAGCATAATACTGCGACCAAAATAAGTCGATCTCTCTGTTAGTGGTGCTTTGGTGCTGGTTGGGTTGAAGTTTTGTTTATGTGGTGGCCAAGGAAACATGCTACCACGGCCAGTGCATCGTTCAGGAAAATATTGGTTTAGATATGTTCTTGCTTTTCAGGAAAAATAGGACGGGGCACCATTTTGCATGAATCATACATTTTTGGTAACGCATTCAATATATCAATAGTTATTTTCTAGAAAATCTAAGAAACCGATACCATATCAATTTCCTGGCAACTGATATGAACCTAAAAAATCTTCACCAATGGTCCGACATCAAACATTAATTTTAAGCCCATGTTGGTGGAAGTGTCGGTTCGGTTCAACAACTTAAAAATTCTTATTTCTTAAATTGAAAATATCTCGGTCAGTAAGTATCACTTCATCTGTAATAATATTGTATTGATTAATGTATGGTCAGTATTTTGTCTGTTCCGAATATCACCTGCCATTTGATAATATGTTGAAAGAAAATCGATTGAACAAGTGTAAAATGATACAGATGGTATTTTTCTTCATACATTTTTAAAACGGATGTTTTTCTAATTCCCGTGGTTTCATCTAATGGTCTAACATACTTTGTGGGACTAACTAGTTTGTGGATCATTCACAATGCGAACGAGTCTTTCATTTTATTGGTCAGGCTTAATAATTTCCGGTCGATTTAAATTTTCAGGTTTAGAAGGAAATGAATCACTTTTGGCTAATTAATTAATTAAATTAATTAATAATAATAATTAATTCCTGAATAGATTTTGAAACAGTTTTTCAAGTAGATCACTAGGTTGCAACCTATTTGGTAATCTTAGGCAATATTCACATTACGGAGAACGTCTATTGAAATTTTGTTGACAATTATGTCTCTCATTTCTGAATTTGAGAAATTATTATGTCTAGGTATATTTCGACGTCCTTAAAAAAGTGATTTTGATAAATACAATTCGAAATAATTATTAACTGTCACAATGATATTGTCCACTTGTCAAAATTGTATTGGCAACAGCGTATACTGCGAGAAAAATTCCTACAATAAAATATACACCAGATTGTTGAAATACGATTTTCAAAAATGGTTTATTTCTGGGGCTAATAACAAGTAATACTTTTTCATGAAAGTAATGTAAGGTTTAAGGTGTTTTAATAAAAAAGAGATAACGTTACTAGTAAAAAAGTTACACTCATATTTACGTTTGGCTTATGTGGCGCCCTCTGGAAAATACATCGAAATAGATAACAAATTGAGATTTCTCATATCAAAAAACGCCTACTTCCAAATGTGTACGATCATACATTCAAACACATGATTTCGCACATACACAATTTGATATTACAAAAACTTTGTGTTAATAAAGTATGAAATACGTGAATCATCAGCTTTTCTTTGCCATTCTTTATATTTCAACCGCCGTGAGGTTTATTGAAATAAATTATGTGTTCACCGAGTTTTATTCTCAGCGTTTTAAGTGATCAATTAAAGCGTCTGAATGTGTTTCGCCAACATTTTTACTAATTTAAAAGTGTCATTAATACCGCAGAAAATCCAGAAAGTCACTCTGGTTTATTATATAATGATATAGCGTTTTTTCGTTGTATATCTAGATTAATGGGATATTTCTAGGAAAGTTATTACACAGTGGAAATAACTGATGAATAATGAACGGTTTTCCGCTATGAGCTATTTATATGCAGGAAATTGCAAAATGTAGGTAATATTAAGATATTTTCAAAATTATAAACGCATATTTAACTAAGGTTTACAGTTCGGTATTTTTAAATTTGAATTCATTAAGAATGGAAAAAAGTATAAAACAAAATGTTATAAAAACTAAAACTTGAGAAGTATTGAATCAAGAAATAATGTCCAGATGGAAGGAGTACTGCATAATTGTTCAATGAAGAAAGAGATAACTTAAAAGATACATATGACGTAATATCAGATGAAAACCCAGTGTGGAACCTATTCGTATGGAAGAACTATGAGAATCTATCCACAACATAAAAAATGGAAGATCTACAGGCTGCGATAACGTTACATAAAGGAAGAGAAATCCTATTGAAGATATATAATAAAATACTTATAGGAGAAATATTTCCAGATGAATGGGGAATAGCATTGATAGTGCCAAGTTTCAAAAAGGTGACAGACTGTGAAACTATAGTGGTGCAACATTATTGTATATTGTCATGATAATATCTGAAAAAATAATATAAAAAAGTATAAGAAGAATGATACATACATACTTTACATAAAGCACAAAGAGGATTTAGAAATGGAAGAAGCAGAAAATAATACATTTATAGATAATAGACAAATTGATACAAGAAACGAAAAACACGATACCGACATAAAAATTATGGAACATTTTGTAAGAAAGAGGTATAAGTAGCAAAATAATAAAAATAGTACGAGACATTTACAACTTTAACATGAGTTCTGTAATAAATAACAATATGGTGTCATAAATGTTCCACTGAAGGCCTAAGGCAAGGAGAAGGTTTGAGTCTACTATTGTAAATCATTATACTGGATGACATAATAAAGAAATGTACAGCGAGATCTAATAAGTTAGCAATTAGGCCACAGTCAAATTGATAACAGTTACTATTATTGTTCTCTCATGCCTTTTCCCATGCTTTCAAAAACCTAATAAGAAAGGAGTTGTAAGTAAATTATAATATCAATTATTATGCATTCCGAAAAAACAATTGAAAGAAATAGGTGGCAGTTTGTTTGTAATTTTACTATAGATATACATTTTCCTCCTTTGGCCATTATTTATCATTACGGAGTAATGATAAATACATATTAATACTGATTTTTGGCAGAAACACTGAATATGTTAAATTTGCCAAATAGCAATACATACATATGAAAATTAGTCATAATACAATTTTAATATTGTAGATGCTGTTACAATTTTTTTAATTTGTAGTACTTAATACCTCCTCCACTGGTTGTTAAAAATGCTTGGTACTAACCACAAAAATCATAAAATATATAGAACGCCAAAAGCCTTTACATTAGGCACTCAGAAATAGTCAGAATATGAAGGAGCTTAGAAACAGCCATCTAGAGAAAACTTAATGTAAACTGTCGGTTATACTGCGTTTTAGAGCCTTTTCACACGGGCCACCGTGCAGCGCTTCTCGGAAGCGCCGTTGAGTGGTCCGTTTTGACGAAACATTATTTTATATAGACTTATTCACACGGGCGCACCACAGAAATAGCAGCGCCACGGTGGCGTGTAGTCGCTGACTCCCACCGAAACGTTAACCATAAATTAGTGGCTCCACTCAACAGCGCTGCACAGTGGCCTGTGTGAAAAGACTCTTAATCCCAGCGTACAATTGAAACCAAAACGGAATGTTTGTAATTGGACCATAGAAAACATGTTTCTATGAATTGGACGATTTTGAAATTTCCGCCCATTAGTGTGAAGTTGCCCCGTTAGTGCAACCAACTCATAGAGGCTAAATTACTGCAATATTACCAGAGTCGTAAACTTGTTTTCTCCATAGGTTCACTATTTTCCGTACCACTTTTGGTACTCTATATATTTTATGATTTCTATGGTACTAACACATTTTATGACATCCTAATTATTAGTCACTCCGTATATCAAATATGGCTTAATTATCGCTGGTAACTTGGCAACTATACGAAAAGTTTTTTTTTTAATTTTAACACCCTGTATATAACTTCTGAAGTTTCAAAATATAAATACGACAATACAAACTGGCATTATTTTTCGAAGGTCTGTCGACCGTCGAAGTTTGTGCATTTAATACTGAATCGCCCTGTATAATATGAAACATCTTTGTAAACAATCAAAACCAATTGCTAAAAGTTATCGCATATTCGCCCAGTCTTGTTTAAGTTTAAAAATGAATGTGTCTTGAATATGCTATAAAGATATTTGATATTTTTTCTAATAGAAATCCGAAAATGTGCACGCTTCAGAAACTACATTCAGCAGTCCAAGTTTGCTTACATTTCTACAAAAAATTAATTATTTTTAATGAACAAAACCTGATGTAACTTTTTGTTGTCAAAGTCTGCATTAATGGCGGGATAGGTATTCTAGTTAGAAGAAAGGAAACTAACGAGTAGCTTTTTGCTATGAACTGAAATTCAACTCGTTAAATTCTACCTCAGCATAATTTTATCGCATCGTAAAATGAAAACGTTGATCCATATGAATGTCGGGGAAGCGATTTTATATATTACCACCTTCTTAAAATCTGAGCCTGAATAATTTTTCGTGTTGCTAAATGTATCACTTACTTAAAATTTTGAGCTCCTAAATAAGGTTATATATTTTTGATCTTTATGTTATCATAGACTAAGTTATATACAGGCTCACTTCCATGTATATCGCTTAATATGCCAGGCACGTCAAAAATCTTTAAATATTTTTTGGAGGCCTTTATGCTCGTAAAAACAGATTTGAGATCCATGCCAACTTTATGAGTATGTGGTTCGCTGCGTCCTCTAGGCGGATAAACAAATTTTTTATTGAAGCAGACTATGGCCACAAAAAATTACCTGTTTTTTCGACATTAATGCAATATACTACATGTCACCCTTATCTATTGTATTTATTACAGTTTTTTCAATTTTAGTTTAAAAAATTTTGCTAAATATTTTCGTGTTGCTCAAGATAATGTAGAATTGTAGAACCTGTTTTAAAGACGCCAACTGCAAAAAAAATTAACAGAATATATTTTTTTATGTAAAATACAGATTCTCTTATAATATTATTTTATTGCTTTTCACATTAGAAGAAGAAGAATTGGGTCTTTAAAATTATTCTAAATATTCTATTACGTTAAATGTTGCAAGCTATGAAAATAAATGTATTGCCAGCATTTGACAAACTGTTTATTTGTGTTATAGTATTTATACTCGATAGTCATAATTTATATATAACCGTTAGGTTGAAAATTGTTAAAGTTCATTGTGGTTTGAAATACTATCATTTTGAATGTGTTATAACTTCAGGAAGAGGATTACACATTAATTGAAATTCTCCATAGAGATTTTACGTTTGAGTTGAGATGCTCTTAATTATCGAAACATTAATTTAATCGATTCACTGATTTAGTTGACTACTGAAATAAGCAGTGCTGAATTAGAAACAAATTTTATTTAAAGAAAACTTCAATTTCTGTTGCATCAGACAGTACAACACAAACATATTATACTTTTCAATATTTGAAAACCCCATCGTTATTCAAAATTATATATTTTTTAAAATAACAATAAACTGTAAGAATTTTCAAGAACCATCTGCATAATCTATTACAAGAATATCAAATTATGATATTACTGGGGTAAAAACATTTGTTTTCAGCACTTAGCGTAAGCTACATTGTCTGTGATAGAACAAGACCCAATTGCTTTTAATGTGAAAACCAATAAAGTAATAATATTATAAGAAAATCTGCATTTTGCATAAAAAAGTAGATTCTGTTTATTATTTTTTTCCAGTTAGCGTCTTTAAAACATTATCTTGAGCAACACGAAAATATTTAGGTACATTCTTTATACCAAAATTGAAAAAAATTGTATTAAATACAAAAGATAAGGGCGACAGGTAGTATATTGTATAAAAGACGAAAAAAAGGCAATTTTTTGTGACCATAACCTGCTTCGATAGAATTTTTTTTTTGTTCGCCTAGAGGGCGCAGCGAACCACATACATATTTCAAAAATCTGTTCATATCAGGTGAAAGGTCAGTCAGTCAGCAATCAAAATTTATTACGAATAAGTTTTATCTATCTCTGAAAATAAAAAAGTTAGACAGCCTTAAAGTTTGGGTATTTTTCAGGTTTTTTTTATTATTACTCATAAAGTTGGCCATGAATCTCAAATTTGTTTTTACGAACATAAAGACCTCCAAAAATGCAACAAATTTTTTTTTTTAATTTTTGACTTATCTCGCATATTAAGCGGGATACATAGGAGTGGCCCTCTTATGTGAGACAGCTTGTATATGTAGGTACTTATTAAGCAAGTTTTACTTCAGTAATTGAAAAACAAATAAAATTTTAATTTGAGTGGACAAAATGAGAAATCCATCTGCAACATATTTTCTGTTAATAATATAACTTTTTTTATGCAAGTCCCATTTTCTTTAAATTATTATATACAGATTATGTAAGTGTTTCTTATAGAGCATATTTTGAATATAAAAAAATAATTAAACTTATTTGGAACTGGTAGACATCCAAAAAATTGTAGATTTGTGTTTCAGGTCAATCTAAGTTTGACTGCATAAAATATATATTTATTGATAAGTTGCAGTTATATGGCTGTCCAGCTGAGTCCACTTACTCAATCTTATCTATGTCATTGACAACAATATATAGGGTGTTAGAGGTTTGACTGTCAAGAGGCAAGAGTAAACATCAAAATGAACAAAAAAACGTTATGCGTATAAGATATAGGTCCTAAACCCAACCATTTTCTAGAACAAGTTAACAAATCTTCAATTTCATTAAATGACCATAAAAAGCAGTTTACTTCTTCTTTGAATTTATTTATGTTTTTTTAATAACAACAATTTTTTCATTAATCAATAAAATTCGACAAAGTTGATATCGCGAAATGTGGCAACAGCTCGAGGAATACATTGGCTACAGATCAGTTGGTATCTGAACTGTGAAGTGTCTGTAGCTGGTCGCAAATTCTTTTACGTTCCACTATATCCTTTTTTGTTTTTTGAAATGTTTAGCATACGTGAGTATCACGATATGTTATTAATTTATGGAGAAGCTCGCCGTTGTTTCCCCCAACGGCAACTATCTAATAGAGACAATCGTTGAAGTATCTTAATGTCTTCTTGATATTGCTAGTGTCCAAGAATTTTATAATAGTAGTGTCGTGCATGTGTGGAAAATAACGGTGGACATTTTGAACATATATTGTAATTATGTGTATGTTAGTTAGGTAAAAATGACAGTTTACTTTCATTTGCAGAAATTATATATATATATATATATATATATATATATATATATATATATATATATATATATATATATATATATATATATATATATTTGTACTTAAGTTATGATTATTTCTGCGACGTGAGTCTTCTTAGAAGTTTTTGTTATTTATTTTCTAAATTTTTATTTGGTTTAAGTTATGTTATTGTTTTAAACAATTAAAAATCATCAAAATTTAAACACTTAATATAAAAAAAATGATGAATTCTAACTATTCACTGTTCAAAAATAAAATTGCAAAATAGAATTGCAAAACATAAAATTCGTACTTAATAGTTATTTATCTTTGAAATTTTTTGTCAAGTCAACAAGTTGGTACGTGGTAGGCAATCTAAAAACTGCTTGACACAGTGTGTGTTCGCACTGTTACCATGTTGTTTCTAGATATAATAGTTGGAAATTACAATTTTTTTATCCTTTATTTGATGTAGTTTATTTATGTTCATATACACATCTATGTAATACGTAATACAACATTCTTATACATACATATAGAAAGAAATTACAAGGTTAAACTAAACACCAAACGTGTTTGTGATGCTACCTTTTTATTAAAATCTAAAAAAGAAAAATTTTAATTATCTCACCCCAAAAGCAGCTACATATGATTATAAATATATTTAAATATTAAATATAATGACAAGAATAAAGTAAAGACGAAAGAGCGAAGAGAGAGGAGGCAGGCAACATGGAACATAGTTTCGACTTATAAGTCAACTTATTTTAAAAAACAGCTTGAGTTATGCCCTTGCACTATTTAACTTTTGTGTTTATTTATACTTTATCTGTTTTATATTGAAGTTATGACACTCAAACCTGTAACAACCTGTGTAGTGCGCAACAACGACAAAATACTTAAAATTAAACTAAGTCATACCTCAGGGCTCTCGTCTGGGTTCATTGTTATTCTTTTTGTACATAAACGATTTCCAAACCTCTGTGAGGAATAAAGTGTTTGCGATTCTTTTTGCCGATGACACTAGCCTATTTTTTATTATCCAATAAAACTCTAAACGATTTGATGGTGGATATACCCATAATCGAAAAGGTGCTGAGCATTGGTCCACTTCAAACAATTTATAGCTAAATGCAACTAAGACAGATTAAATAGTATTATAGTCCACGTGAGCAATGATGTATGTGAAGAATCTTGAATCTATTAAATATCTGGGAGTATATTTAAGTCCAAAATTGCATTGGAATAAACATGCCCACAAGCTCTGAAACAATTGTGTGTATTTTTTTACTTAAAATACATAGATCTCTGGACAGGACAATTTGTGAAGTTGGGTATATTGAGTGTACCATGTACTTTCCTACTCCAGTGTCTTCTGTACCTTAAATATAACGAAGATAAGTATACTGTTGGTAGTGACATTCACAATCATAACACCTGAACTAACACACGAAATGGTACATCATACCTTGGATTCCAGTTTTTAAATGTACTTCTACCTCAAATACGATACTACAACAGTGCATCATTTAAAAGAAAAAGCAAGATATTCTATAGTCACCAAGGATTTCTAGACAGTGATTTTTGAATATTATGATTTGTCTTGACCCAAATTTTGCACATTTTAATTGCTGAATTGTACAATTTTTCATAACGTATTATATTTTAATCTGTATTATTGTTATGTACTCTTAGTCGTCATCCTATTTATAATTTTCAAATCATTATGTATGTTATAGAATGTCTTTTCCCTTTATTAATTTTAAATGATGACTATAAAAATCTTTTGACGTATAAACACTTCGCTATGACTGAATTATAAAATAATTTCGAATTTTGATCTAATTAAGGAGAAATGCTTTCATTAATATCAGGTAACATTTAAACAAATTAATAACACATTCATATACCGTATACAAGATATTTTTATACACCTATAAAATAACATGTATTTAAATTAATAAAATTGTTGAATCAAAGAAATATAATATTTTAAAATTGACTCTGTTTTGTAAAGTACACGTGGCCATATCAAGGACGTCCCCTACTAAACAACGCTGGAAAGAGTTAAATATTAAAGCAGCATTGAACTACATCTAAAAAGGCTCTAGCAAACAGTCAGTTGTCAGCTATGCCACCACACATATACCGGTTTGAAGCTTGTTAGCTGTCATCTGTATGATGTGAGGCGACAGACGAATAACCTTAGCTATTCGCCCTTTTTACAAGTTACTAACATTGTTTCTTTAATATTACATTTTACTATCTATTTGAACAATTTACTGTGATATTGTTTGAATATTTTTTTGTTTAATATTTCAATTTTTGATTGCTATACCTACATCGTTCTAACTTTAATGAACACAGAATAAAGGCGAAGAACATGCCATTAACAAAATGATACCAAAAACAATTTCAAAAACTAATTTAAAAACAGTTAACAGAAGCGCATTTCTAAGACTCGATAGAGTTTTGGCGGTTCAGGCATATCCAAATATATTATTACAAATAAAAGCTGTCGAAGTTCCTATTAAAACTTTGTCTATTTTCTGCATAAAAAGTAAGAATTCACTCAGCCAGCGGAATTGGAAACTGCAGAGAAAATAAATTTTATCCCCAGTGTGAAACCGAAACAATACGTTTCTCTTATAACTCAGGTTCTTTCTACATTTCGACTTTAATGAAAATCACAAAACGAATAGGAGGAAAATAAAGGTTCATTACTTATACTGGCTGTCAGCTACGGCTTAAACCCGACGTTCTAGGAAAACTTATTCTAAAATTAAGGCAATGTCTATTTCTTTCAATATAGACTTCTCTTTGAAAGTACACAATTTTTTTTTAGCAATCAGGCGTAGGATAGAATATAATTTTATTAGACAGTATAGGACCAAGCACCGAAAGGGAAGGGTGTAATTGTTTTTATTGTAGGTACCGAATGGTTATGTGAAAATTGTTCCCACTTTTTCTCCGTTATTATTTGAGATACAAAAAATATATATAAGAATGAAAGTTATAGGAACTTTAAATATTTTTCAAAGCATATATCATAAAAACAATCAATTATTGTTTTTTTAATGGAAAGCGCATTGTATATTTTCTCAATTTATTTGTGTGGCAACAGCGCGACAATGTACTGTTCCGACCGAGAGTACAGGTCAGTTGGTATCTTAACTTCGAAGTGTCAATGTATTTGTGGCTTGTCAGAAGTGATTTTGCGGACCATTATTCCTTATTTTTTATTTATTTGTTTGTTAAAATATTTAGCATTCATAAGTATCACAATATGTTATTCCTTTACAGAAAAAATCATCGCAATTCTGCAAGGGCACGACGTACTTATTTAGATCGTTTTCCCTAATGCTGACTGCCTTTCGTGAACATTCGTACAAGTATTTCAACATCTTCATACTAGTGGTGTTCCTCGTCCTGAAAATTACATCACAGATTGACAGATCGATCATATTTTGGACATTGTCGAGAGGGAGGGAAGTCGGAGTATCTTGCTGGACTTCCCACAGAACTTCCCACAGGTCTTTTAAAAAATAACTATTATATCCATATCACATACTGAGAGTTTAGGCATTGTCAGCCCGAGATTTTGCCCCTCAGTATGATTTAAGTAGATGGTTTTTAACTAAAGCTAACTTCAACGCCTGCTTTATTTCAAGAATTTTGAGATCTGACGAGGCATGCTTTATTAGAAATGGCAGAGGAAAATCCACATACCATACAAAGATCAAATTTCCATCATCGTTTCTTGATTAATGTCTGGTATGGAATCACAGGAGATATTTGGCACATTTGAATTTTTTGGAAAATATTCTATTAAAACTGCTGGAAGATATACATCTGGACTTAAGAGCAAATATGTGGTTTTTGCATGACGGCACTCTGGCATACGCAAGTCGACGTGTTAGTTCAGTATCTAAATCATATTTTTTAATAAGCCGGAGACAGAAACGGTTCACGTCGATGGCTAGCCCGTACATTTGAGTTAAATCCACTGTATTTTTATTTTTGAGCAATCTTAGTTTACGCCACCGAAGTTGAAACAAAAAATGACTTGCAAGAACGGACTTTCGCCGCTGTCCATCAAATAAGGACGAATCCGGGTATTTTCCAGCGAGTGTGCGAAAACTGAATCCGAAAGTGTCGTGCATGTGCGGAAAATATATATTTATTTATTTATAATTTTATGTTAATTCACAAATGTGTTTACACACGTTACAAGAAAAAAGGCAGGGGGCGGCGGAAGAACTATCAAAGTCCATTAGATAAAATTGCAAAATAAAAGATACCTTAGTTAAAAATTAAAACATAAATGTAATTATGTGTTATGTACAAAAAAAAAACTAATTAAGGTATTTCATAATGTCACTGTACTTTGATTTTCGGTAAGTACTTAATTTGTTTTGTACATAATGATTATTTCTACGAAGTGAGTCTTCTAAGAAGTTTTTATTTTTGAAATTCATATTTGTTTTAAGTTATGGATTTAAAAACTACCAAAATTTAAACACATAAAACAGTATATTATTATTTAAACAATCATTAATTTTGCCATTCTTTGTTCAAAATAAAAATTGCAAAACAATTGTCTAAACTAAATTCATTAATTTTCATGATAGTTGTTTATCTTCGGATTTTTATATCACCGCTAAAATATACGCTGGTGCGTTATAGGCAATTTGCAAATACGCTCAGCTGGCGCAGTGATCTATTATTTTAAGGACAGGTTGAAGTATACCCTTGTACTATTTAACTGTTTTGTTCATATATACTTTATATATCTTAAACTGAAGTTATCGCAGTCGAATAGCTAACATCCTGTATACAAAAAAGACCACAAAAGAATTGTATTATACAGGGTTAACTATGACTAAGTACAAAAATTTTAACCACGTACTCAGGGTGGTCTAAAAGACAATAAAAAATTTATTGCGGAATTTTCGGTAGATGTTCAAAAAATGGGGCAAAACTCTCTTATCTCGCAAAAAACCGGCGCCTATGACAATCATCGTCAGAGATTACTAGATATGTCAACTACCGTGCGGTCATTTTTTGCAGCATTGTCAAATGTAGAAACGACGAAAATAAACATTGTTATTAATAATAATGCCTAAGTACCTGATAGATAACAGTTAATCCGGTTAGCTGTTATATTTTGTATTTGTTCTTCTACAAAAAAAGTTTGAAATTTAGTCACTACTTTTCTAAAATAACATAACCTAGAATATTGCATAGCTAGTTACATACTCTCCAAACCTCAAAGATCATGGCGAAACTAAGTTATATCTAAGCATCTAACAAATATTTTTACAGAACACTGTAAACATCTTGGGATGTTATACTTTAAAATTTTACTAATTATTTTATACAAACATCATCGATTACTGTTAATATTGTTGCTATTGTTAGTATTAACAGAATTTAATTCCCCAACAGCACAAGTGCACCTTGCATAAGTACAAATTTAATTGTTCGCACATTTTTTAGTGTAATTAACATGTCGTATTCAAGTGCCTAGATGACGAATAAGGTTATGGGAATGTGACAAGTGCATATTATCGTGTGGCAGCGTAATACCAAAGACGTTTACCGAGTACACAAAATATTATCCTAAATCCATGAACCACATTGAACAACTTGTAATGCCTTGGCGGTAAACGTGTAGCAGTGTTTGTATGTATTTGTGTACATTTGCGTGTATTTTTTGTTATCCTATGTGGTTTTCCGGACGTAGGTAATGCACTTGGTCATGACCGCCGGACCCAGTAGGTACCTCACTTTAAACGAAAAGAACGGTCGAGGGAAGAAGAGGTCCCCAACAGGTACAAAAATCTTTGCAATGACAGATTTTAATTTAAGTATAAGAAAACAGAAAATGATACAACATTAGTAAAATCAAATATTAATACTGGAAATAAATATTAGTAAGGTAGCCGCTCCCTCCCTGTGCTACCATATCGCGTTTCTCATTAAATCATTAAATAATAATCTACATTTTGTAAATATTTTTTTTTTCTTTCAAAGCGGCGTAAACTGCTACGCGTGCCAGTGCGGTGCCTAGTGACGGCGATAAATAAGGATTTAATATAATTTTGAAAACATTTTTTTCGCTTTATAAATAAGTTTGGACATTTTTTGATAGATGATTCCGTTAATTCTTATTTTTCCCCATCCCCTCTTAAATTATCAATCAATCAATTATAGTTACAATATTAACAATACGGCTCTGGAGAGAACATTGACAATAAAGGATTTGGGTGTTCTATTTGATACGGAGTTGAATTTTGTGGAACATATGCAACTAAAATCTAAGGAGGCAGTAACAATGTCAAGTTTTATTATTAGAAACTGCAAAGATTTTACCAATCAGTCATGTTTGAAATCGCTATATTACGCATATGTACGATCCAAGATTGAATATGGGTGAATAATTTGGGCTCCTCTTTATGGTACCCTTAAATAAACAGTTGAGCAGGTTCAAAGGAAATTTTTCAAGTTCTTATCGACAGACATGAATTCAGAATAGTTTTCTTTTAAGCATGTATAAATTTGACAGTTTAGAGTTTGGAAGGGTTTGTGCATTCCTTATATTTTTATATAAACTGTGGCACCACAAAATTGATTGTCCGGAATTGCTGGCTCAATTGAGTTTATGTGTTCCAAGGATTCACTCCAGGCAAAATGTAACATTTTACTGTAAACGTTATAATATAATATACTGCTGAAGTCGCTTATCTACTGTATGTGCAACTATTTAAATAAGTTAAATGCATGTTTTGATATTCATTTTTCAAGTTAATCTGAATTGTTGCATTGTGCTAGGCAGGTATTTAATAAATAATTATGGTAGAAGATATAAGTAGTTTTGTAGCTAAACTGTATGTTTAGTTTTGTAGCTAAACTATAGACATATCTCATGTATATACAGGGTGATTCAGGTTTAATCTTGATAACTTCAGGAATCGATAGAACAGGTTAAAATAATATTCATTTGTGATGTAAACTTATTTCCTAAAACACATCGTTTCCGAGATAGAGGGCGTTGAAGTGGGAATTTTTTTCTCGTTTTTCCCTCATAACTTTTGAACCACTTATCCGATTTAAGTGAAATTCGGAACACAAACACTCCTTATGGTCTTACATAAGCTTCTTAAGTTTGAACTATCTACCCCTTTTAGAAGTGTATTTTGTATGCTACCCCCCTCTTACTTTTTTTCAAAACTATAAAAAAAATAATTAATTTCAATAAGACATCTACACACTACTTTGACTTTTGCGTCTCCTATTTTTTTTGACGTTTGGTCTTGTTTCTGAGATATTGAAAGAAATTGGTGATAGTGTAGCGCACCAGCCGCGTAACTTTCATTTAACGTTATAGCAACCCATGAAAACAAAACTCAGTGATTTGTGTAAACTGACGTTTGTGAAAATCATTGTAAAAGGTATTATTCAAAGAGCATTTTTAGTGCTAAGAAAAAATGCCAAGAACGTTTACAAATGGTGAATATGACGATATACATTATGTTTATACGCGTCAGTTCGAGAGTACAGAACACGCTTCCCTAATAGAAGAATTCCAAATGTACAAGTTTTTGTAGATGTACTTCGTCGATTTTCGGAATATGGTTTGCGCCGCTACAATGATCATAATCGTAATGTACCGCCAAGAAATAATTAGCGAATTCTTAATCTTTTTGATATCGATAGAACTTTAAGCATACGCTGAGCAGCTCGGCAACTCCATTTATCTCAATCAAAAGTACTGAGAACACTTAAACAAGATCATCGAAGGGCTCTCCAGCCAGTTCAAGGTTTGTTGCCAGGAGATGCTGAAAAACGTTGTAGATGGGTTTTAGATTTAACAGAAATTAATCCACAATTTCTGCTTAGGTTTTATGGACCGACGAATCTAATTTCACAAAAGCTGGAATTGCGAATTATGCAATATGCGTTTTAGGAAATAAGTTTATATAACAAATGAACATTATTTTTACTTGTTCTTTCGATTCCTGAAGATCAAGATTAAACCTGAATCATCCTGTATTTATATTTGTGTACTAATATTTGTATATGTGTGCTTATGTGGATATTATTTATTATTTTTGGTTTTATAAATTTTTAGACACAGTTTATTTCTTTGTTTATCTGTATTTTCATAGGTTTGTGGTTCTATCATAGCTAATTATATCTTAAACTAGTTTATTGTATTCTGGCTAGTCCTGTAATTGGGTTTGCACCTATTGGGCTAATGAAGTTTGTCAAATTCGAGATATAGATAATAAAATCGATACAGTTGTTTCCAAATTTACAGTTTTTATCTTGTAATACAAAAAAGATTTTTTTCTGCTTGCATTTCTAGTTTATGAAATGGTGTCATTCAATTTATTATCTAATTTTACTCTTTCGCCAAGCTGGCAAAGGAGTTTATACGGAGTTTGTAGCTTGAAATTTACGCCGTGGCCGATGGCTGACATAGAGTGTAAGTTGAAGTGTAAATGGTAATTTCTCACTTTATTATCTGCACATAAATAGAACAAAATAAGGGCGCTCCAAAGAAAACCATTATTTACATTAATGCGCTCAACCTGAGGTTGATAGAGGAACACGTATCTGCCTGGGTGTTAAGCAGAAATTTATATGCATGATATACTGCTAATAGTTAACACTGGGGAAGGTACCTCTTTTTGTTCAATAAAGTTCACCTCGTGCTGATGTCATCTCCAGAATTAACAGTTTGTATATAATAACTCATACAGCACAGGATTCCCGAAATAACGATTAACCCTAATTTAAGGGAAATTAATTTCCTGCAAATCTACGTGAAGGTTCCGAATTTCGTATGGCACGCCAATATATCACATCGGAAAGGATGAATGACATGCATTTCTACTTTCGTTGTTTATTACAATTTACATACTTTAATAACTACGTTAACAACATACTCACATAGTAATATTTGCTATTGCAGAACTAACTATAAAATAAAATTACCAAAAGATACAAAAAATAAAATGCTCTTATACCTGAATTTGACAAATAAACAATAATTTAAGCTTCATGTTACATATAAAGTTAACAAATTTTATATATGTAAAATGTAACAAATTTTATTACAACTAAATACATCAGAAGGATGGCATATCGAATTATAATTGCATATCTTAAAATCATTTCGAGATTTCAATCATATATTACTGATGGCAGAAGAAGAATATAATGTAACAGGAGTGCTATTATAGGGTCTTACTGTTAAAATTCTAGTTGGTTTAAAATGTCTGATTATGATAATGTCTTCTGTTCTTATATTAAAAAGTATAAATTAAGGCTTATAATAGTCCCTTCAAAGGACATTTTACTCTTTTCTCAGAAGTAACTCAAGAAATTAAATACTCTGGTCGATATTTATGTCTGATATTCCAAACTGTACTCTAAAATGTTGGCCAAAAGCTTCTCTCTTTCTCTAGAATATTAGTTTTATACAGATCGAATCCCCTCTATTCGTTCTACGTTCCCCAACCGTATGTACGTGGAATACTGTATATATACGCCAAGACCTTGTGGTATATTCCTCTTGCAGATGGTGTTGGAAATTGGGGTCCCTAACTTCCTTAAGGAGATATCAATACTGTGCTCTCTTAAAAGGCAGTCTGTCTTATTGGTACATCTTTGTATATAAGGCAGATACATTGTTGTCAGATATTCGTCTGATGGCTTGCTCAATATTTTTGTTGGCATACCCATTCATTTTCTTTGAAAGTATATCGTGATCTGATGAGGTAGTTCTTATTCTAAGAGATCTGGCTTTGGTTGATTGTATATCGAGTAGTGGCAAAACTTGGGATTTAAATACGTGGTATTTATGTGTGTAGGCTTTTTGTAGCACTGTGTCCAAATATGCCATCTGATTTTCTTCTCACAAGACTTTTACATGAACGGAAGGGCATAATTTTCTTCTAACTTTATAGTGAAACTGACATTCGGATGTACTTTGGTCTCGAAACCCTTGTGTGTTGTTATACCCGTGAGCCTATATGGTGTATTGATATCAGCATGTCTGAACCAATACTTTGATGGTTTGATTAGGTTTGGTAGAACTTCAAGGTTTTTTCTCAAATATTTCTTTGTGGATACTTATCAACCAAAAGAAGATAAAGATCTATTTGGTACATACGTTTGCCAAGTTTACTAGATCATCATCCATGCCTTATACGCTGAACCTACGATGATCTTTCAGAAGGCTTTCAGGCTTCTCTTAAAAGAATAAAAATGAACAACCTTCGGTCATTTTGTTTGTAACATCCAAGTTGTACTTAATATTTTTACAGTAAACTAAAGAAAATACATCATTTTCCAGAAAATATTTCAAAAATTCCTTGTTTCTATTACGATAAACGGAGGATTTGAGGAGGGTTACGGCCGTTATTGGGTATTAGAGTTTTGAGGTTGTTAAAAATCTTAAACATCTTTTCGTCACCGGCTACTGATAACTGCAGCAGGCGGTTACTATGTTGATGTTTCTCTTGTGTCTTGTCAAACAAATCGCCATTAGGTCTATAATTGATGCCTAGAAAGTTTACAAATGCTGAATATGACGATATACATTATGTTTATGGTTTCTGTGACGGAAATTCCAACGCGTCAGTTCGAGAGTACCGAACACGCTTCCCTAAGAGAAGAATTCCAAATGCACAAGTTTTTGTAGATGTACATCGCCGATTTTCGGAATATGGTTTGCGCCGCTATATAATCGTAATGTACCGCCAAGAAATAATCAGCGAATTCTTAATCTTTTTGATATCGATAGAACTTTAAGCACACGCCGAGCAGCTCGGCAACTCTATTTATCTCAATTAAAAGTACTGAGAGCACTTAAACAAGATCATCAAAGGGCTTTTCATCTCCAACCAGTTCAAGGTTTGTTGCCAGGAGATTCTGAAAAACGTTTAAATTTTTGTAGATGGGTTTTAGATTCTACAGAAATTTCACAAAAGCTGGAATTGCGAATTATGCAATATGCGTTTTAGGAAATAAGTTTATATCACAAATGAACATTTGCAAATATTTCTAAACAAAGGTATTCCTATAACTGTTACCAATCCTACCGTATGCATATTCCGTCAATTTATTCTCTAATATTTGTACGGAAGAGTCAGTTGTTTACAAATATTTGCAAAAACTGTCAATGATCATTGCGATTTGTTTGACAAGACAACAGAGACGACGGCGACGAAAAGATGTTTAGAATAAGAAAAACTAAATTTATTTTTTTCCGCGCAAACAGTTGGTTGCATGAAAACATTACACGAGGGGACAAACGTAGTAAAATTAGGTGTAGTTTTGTTGAAATCGGCTATTGCAGGAAAAAGTTAAATCTAGGGGTTGCTTATTCCCGTCCTCCAGAAACATGAACCAAGGAATAGACAGCACCACAAAATAGCATTTGACTAGCTGAAATTTCTAAGTGTAACCGTTTTTAAGGAAAAAAAACAATTTTTTCCGCCATTTTTAGTGACGAATATCTCAACAGGAAAGACCCAAATTGAAAAATTTCATATGAAGATCCCCCCCTGAAATGGACTGGAATTCACTGGTAAAATATTTGACCATAATTCTGGAACACCCTGTATATTCGTTTTACTTCGGTACCTTTGAATATTCGCATGCAGCATGAGATAACATTCTTATTACTAAATTATATATTATTCAGTTCTTGTGTAAATGTATAAAATTATTCGTATTTGTACACAACACTATTTCAAGAATATGGTGCTCTTTTATTTATTTATTTATTTATTTATTTAAAGAGGAACATAAACAGGCTAGAAGCCCAACACAATTTTCACTAAAAATTAATTAATTTAACAACTGAACCAAACATACTATTACATCATAGAAATGCATACATAAATACATATACACACAAAAAAATATGTCATAATATTTTATACTAAGCAGCAGTTTTTTGTTTTAGGGCTGTCTTAAAATTAGATAGTGATACGGTAAATATATCTGCATCGGAAAATAAACTATTGTAAGTTCTGATCATTCTGTTTAACGGTGAATTTTGCCCAGAGTTAGTATGGTAAAGAGACTCTTGAAATAATATATTACCTCTAAAATTCCTGGAAGGTACATAAATATTTATGAAATCTACTAAATTAGGAGAATCAATTAGATTATTCAAAAGTTTAAATAAAAATATTACGTCAGCTTGCTTTCTTTTATTTTCTAAAGATTGAATTTTAAATGTTTGTTGTAAGAGTACTGAATTCTCAAAAGTATAAACTCCGGTCACTTTAAAATTTAAATATCTAAGAAATTTATTTTGAATTGCTTCAAGACGAAAATTATGAACCATATATTGAGGATTCCAAATGGTTGAGGCAAAGTTTATCTTACTATGTACATAAGCAAAATATAATGATTTTAAAGAATCCACGTTTCTAAAGTCTTTACATACTCTAGTGATAAAGCCTAACATTTTACTACTCTTTAAAGCAACGTAATCTATATGTGAAGAAAAAGATAACTTCCTATCAAAAATAACACCTAGATCTTTTATCTCTTCCAAGTAAGAGAGCACTACGTTATTGAAGTTATAGTCAAATCTAAATATATTTTTATTACGAGTAAAACAAATATAATGACATTTATTGAAATTTAAGTGTAATTTATTCAATAGACAGTACCTATAGAATGAATCAAGGTCACTTTGAAATAACGTACAATCCGCTAGGTTATTTATTTGAGAAAATATCTTAAGATCATCTGCATACATTAAGAAATTACAAAATTTAAAGCATTTATTGATATCATTTATATAAATAAGAAATAATAATGGTCCTAAATGTGATCCATGAGGTACACCAGAAGTAGCTGTAAAAGGAAGTGAGCGGTAATCGTTGATTGCTACCAGCTGCGATCTATTGAAAATATACGATGTAAGCCATCTTAGAAAACTTCCATGTTCACCGATTTCAGCCAGTTTGGTTATTAGTATGTTATGATTAATTTTATCAAATGCTTTGCTAAAATCGGTGTACACTGAGTCGACCTGAATCTGACAATCCATGTGGTTATTAATGTAATTAGTATATTGTACTAGATTTGACTCAATTGATCTTTTAGCGTAAAAGCCGTGCTGCTGCGTAATTATTGAAGATTTAACGTCAAATAAATGGTCATAACTCACTTTTTCCAGTATCTTACTAAAAATATTTAATTTACTGATGGGACGATAGTTTTTTTACCAAATTTTTTTCTCCAGATTTAAAAATAGGAATTACAAATGCCGCCTTCCATAATTGAGGAAATTCATCTTCTGTAAACGATTTGTTAAATAAAAGAGTTAGTGGTATATAAAGTGAATTTGCACATTTTTTTATAAAGAATGAAGGAATTCCATCAGGACCGGCTCCTTTATTTTCGTCTAAGTTAATCAGAATATTCAGAACTTGTTGGGGGTCAACTCTTATACTACTTATGTTATTAATATTATTTCCCGAGTTAATTTGTAAAGCAGTTTGACTGTAGGGTTCATACGCGGTTTGGAAAAATAATGCAAACTGACTACAAATAGCGCCGCCATCTTTGGCGCAAGTATCGTTGTACAGCATAACATTTGGGATACATGGCCTAGCTTTTTTAACTGAGACATACTGCCAAAACTTTTTTCTATTCTCAGGGATTCTATCCTCAATAGATCTTACATAGTTATTATAATCAGTTCTAATCATTTTTTTAGTTTTACGCCTTAAGTTGCAAAACCTACTGTAGTCAATCTGATTTCGATACACCTTCCACCTTGTATGAACCTTATTCTTCTCTTTAATAGTTTTTATTGTGTTATATTTAAAATAAGTAGGATATTTTTTATTTGTTTTTATTTTTGGAACAAATTTAGCCACGGCAAAATTTATTTTTTCATAGAAATATTTTAATGATTCATTGACAGGCTTATCTACAAATATATCAAACCATTGTAAACTAAGAAAATAGTCATTAACTGCTTCATAATTAGCTTTTCTAAAGTTATATCTCTGAATGGAATAAAAAAATTTCCGGGTGTCAGCACAAGTAGCTAATCTTTTAATTTTTGTTAATCCAATTAATACTCGTACATGCATCAAAATATCGATAATATCTTATTATGAATAATTACTCGGTACTTATAGAGTATATCAACAGTGTGACACAAGCATATATATCTCTGAGATAGTATTATTCGCAAGCGCAAAAGTAGGAAACGGCGTCAGTCGTCCCGGCGCCCGTTTGCAAACTGTTTGTTGGGAGAAATTGATAATAATGTTGTAGTGTGTTTAGATGACTATATTATACAGTGAAATTATATCTACTAGCTTCATTTTACGGTTTCAGTGGACTTCAGGTAATGTGAATTATTTTATTATTATTATTGATTTGCTGGTCATAATTTAGCACTGTCTTAAATAGTATTTTGTTGAGAATGGTGTACGGTTGCCTGTATATTGAAGCAGACATACAGTGCTTTCGAAAAGTAACGATTAAATTCATTATTTTTGAAATTAAGAAGTTTTCGAAAAAATCCCCTGGCACGTCGATTTTGATTTAAAAAAAGCACTTTTTGACATACGACCCATAATTGTGATGTCATCGCTGTTCGAGATATGACGTCATCGACAATTTTTTTAAATAGCACCCCCAATTTTGACCATGACTTTTGAAATAGCGTGTCATTCTACATACATGAAAAATTATAGTGTTACATAACAAAAATTTCAAGAAAATAATGTTTGAAGATTTTAAAATTTAATTTTCACAATACTGTGCACCTCCTCATTATACAACACCTGTCCACGCTTATTTAGATGAGTTGTTCCCGAATCGTTGAATAGGGAGAAGGGGGTCGATTGAGTGGCCAGCCAGATCGCCTGATTTGACACCCCTAGATTATTTCTTGTGGGGATACTTAAAAAGCAAATTATGCGTTACTGGATCGGTTAATTTAGAAAATTTAAAAGCAAGAATTCGTCACGAGATACATCGTATACCTCCTGAAGTTATTGATAATGTCCAAAAAGAATTTATTAATCGTCTTGGCTACTGACAGGCAGCCAACGGTGCACATTTTGAACATTTAATTTAGTAAATTTTTTATATAATCATTTTCAGTATTGTGAAAATTAAATTTTAAAATCTTCAAACATTATTTTCTTCAAATTTTTGTTATGTAACACCATAATTTTTCATGATGTATGTATGTAGAATGACATGCTATTTCAAATGGCATGGCCAAATTGGGGGTGACTATTTAAAAAAATTGTCGATGACGTCATATCTCGAACGACGATGACATCACAAATATGGGTCGTATGTCAAAAAGTGCTTTTTTTAAACAAAATCGACGTGCCAGGGTTTTTTTTCGAAAACTTCTTAATTTCAAAAATAATGAATTTAATCGTTACTTTTCGAAAGCACTGTATAAAATATTACTCGAAATAGTGAAATAAACTGTAAAATTGAAGCTAATAATTACTTTCTCAATAGGTTATTTAAAGATGCAGAGTTATGTGGATAGTTATTTTGTTATTACTAATATCTTTTAGTTTAAACTGTAAAAGTTGTTAGTAAAGTAGGCATAATATATGTTTTGTAAAGAATATATTAAAAAAGATGCAGAAAGAAGAAGAGATGTGAGTGAGTTGTTATTGTAAAGATGGAAAGAAAGTGTGAAAAAAATAAAGAAATAATAGTAAAACGTTATTGGGTATTTAATTAAAGAAAAGAAAAAGTATTGCCCTAACAGTTATTAAAATACAGGGTGTCTCAAACTCGATCGTACTCTGGGGATACAAAAAATGTAAATAACATGTGGTGGGGTCAAATGGAAGGAAGCTCCATTTTTAATCGAAAGTATTATATTTGGGATTTGATAGAAGCGACTAATTACCTCATCAATTATATTTTTTCCAGAAACATATCCAAATTTTTTCCTGTTAAATTGCTCTCCTTTTTTCTGATAAACTTGTATTAGAGGCATTTTTCTGTATTACCTACTTCCCGTTTGATAGTTATAAGTAGTATCGTCCTAAACTGTATCAAAAGAAATACCACCTGAAAATCTCATAACCGGTGCGGTGGAAGGATCAAGTAGTCGTCAGAAAATAATTAAATGTTCGTTGTTTAAAGTGCATAAATGTCATTAAACTCGATAATTATTTAATTCAGATAAAACAAAAGATTAAAACAAAATAACAACAACTAAATTAAAAAAAATGTCCAATCTTCGCCTGACTTTTGTCGGTTGCGTTTATTAACATTTCGCCGTTTCACTCATTACAAGCGTTTATGATTTTGTCTTTCAAATGATTAATATCTCGCGAAGGTGTTTTGTAAATCTTATTTTATAAAACTCTCCACAAAAAATCGAGGGGTGTTAGATGTGGTGACTTTCCGGGCCACTGAATAGGTCCATTAATCCCAATCCATTTTTCTGGGAAAATGTGATTTAAATATTACTGCACAATCCTGGCCTTGTGGGGTGGAGCTCCATCGTGCTGAAACCATAGGTTCTCATTAGCTGAAAAGGTACAGTCTCCAGGAGTGCAGGAAGCTCTTCTTGTAGAAAATTTAGGTAACTCACGCTGTTCAATGTATGTTCACAAAAATAAGACATAATTAAATGCCTACCGATGATGTCGCACCATACATTTACTCCAAATGACCTTGGTTTTGGACTGGATTTAGAATGTGGGAATTTTCAATAGACCAGTAGTGTTAATTGCATCTGCAAGTCATCACTGCCAAAGAACGTGCAGAAAAAGGTTCTGATCAGAAGTTTCTACATTTACTACAATTTGAGCTATAAAATTAACCCGTTTTTGAATGTGATGCTCAGGCAAATACTCCAATTTTTTACTGTATTAGAAAGGTATTTTAAGCTAATATAAACCAAATCTCCTACAATTCCTATCAATGGAACCATATTTATGCTCTCTGATACCAAACATCTAGGTATGCTAATGAACAATTCCACAGACAAAGCTCTATTCAATAATTATCTAAAAATAATAATCTAGCTAAATTTACTAACCTGGTTTAATGTAAACACTCTATAAATATCTAAGTTCACTTTTGAAACTGTGGGAACTCGAAAATTCAACCACAATAGATGAGGTCTGACCTATTTCTGAATTTTTAGGATTGCGTCTTCAGGTGGCCGCCTTTAAGTTGAGTCAAATATTTAACTATAAAAATTATACCAGTAAATTAAAATTATTTGAAATTAAATATCGATAATGTCAAAAGTGATTTTAACCTGTCAATGAATTTTAAATTAAATATGACAAATACCTACTTAAATAATGTTTACCCTTTATGTAATCATTTTTTATATATTCTTAGGTATCAACAATATTGTGTGAAACTAACTACTCTGCGGACTAAAGCCTCGACCAGCATTGAATTGTTCATTAGCATACCCAGATATTTGGTATCATTTTTCTCTAAAATTTGACATTTCTTTAAGATGATATTGCTTATAACTTTTAAAAGAGAAGTAATACAGACAAATTTATCTAATACAAGTTTATTAGAAAAATGAGAGCTTTTTAGCAGATAAAAAATTTGGGTATGTTACTAGAGAACATATAATTGATGACGCCATTAGTCGTTTCTGTCAAATTCCTTAGATAATACCTTCGATTAAAAATTAATGTGTCCCAAATTTTATTTAAATTTTTTGTATCTTCACAGTATGCCTATACCATCGCATTTGAGACACTCTGTACTTGAATAGTTTTGCGTATAGAGCATTTTGATTTAATTAAATTTAAAAAAAATCGCCTAGTATAATTTCTATTTTAGACAAATTTTAACATAATTATTTTACTTATTTTTCCTGCATCGTCGACAAACAAATTATTATGACGAGATACGCGACGAGTGAGGCAGAGGCTGAACAACAAGCGTAGCCGGTGTCAGCTGTTGAAACCTATTATGCAATATGGCAGTTATGTACACACACTCCGTCATCCTGCGGTTCCTGCTTATATTCGTCCTGCTAGATGTCACCAGAGGGACTGCGAGCTCTGTGAAGGGACATTTCCGCAGGAAAGATTTTCCAGGTAAGAGCAATCTTGTACAAACATGTTTGTTTGCGTTATTTCTGCGGGCTAGTTTAAAGGAAAGTGAGTGAATTTGGAAAGCTTGTTTACTTACTTCTTGTTTTCTTATGGAATAATATTTTTGCCCTTCCGTAAATTCGATATATCGTCTCGGTATTTTACGTTGCACATTAAATAATGAAATGTGTCCTACTGCTGCAAACAAAATGATAGTACTAACGTTACAAATATGTAGGTACTAATAATTAAGATGCCTAAAACAAGTTTTTGTTTTGTTTTTATGAATTAATGAAAAATCAAACTATAGTACTGATGTGGGAGCATTCAAAATAAAACTCGATGGTCACTTAAACGTTTTCTTTCAATTTGATTTACAATTTTTATTGGCAATTGTTATATCTTACTTTTTACTTTTGCTGAATAAGCGTCTATATCTATAGAATAGTATTGTTATAAAAACATAAAGTGTAAGAATGAAAATAATAATAAAATTCGATAAAAATATTAATATAATTAGTTACTTATAACTTTTTAATATGATTTAGATAAATTTGTAATTTGTAATTTATTTATATTCAATCCATTAGACATTTTTACATACTTACAATAACTATATAGAATACACATACACACATACATATATATTTGTTTTTGTAATAGTACCTATAAATTTTGTATATCAGTACAAAAAAAGATATTTTTTACACTATATCTATTCGAATATAAATGAGAAATCTGCTAAAGTTTTTTTTTTTAAAAAAAACTTGAGCGCAGATATGTTCTCCACGTAATACTTATTATTAATAAACAAGTGCTTTATATTTAACAAAATATATACTTTATTATCATAATTATTATTTAATGCGGCATATTTGATATTAAAATGAAAGAGAAAAAGTTAACTCTTATAGGTTCATGTCCCACTAATAGACTTAAATTAAAAATTACATAAACTAAAAAGTCTAAATTAACATAACACACGCTTGACACATAATCTAACACCCGAAGCGTTAGAAACAATCATTGAATAAATAGATTCCTTTATCCTTAATCCACTTTTTAATTGTACTCCTAAACCTGTAAATATTTTGAATGCCTTTTACTTCTTTCGGTAATCTATTATACAATTTAGGTGCTAAATATGTATAACATTTCTGCCCGATAGCTTTCACTATTTTTTCAATAATTAAAAAACCACCTTCCTTACATCTAGTATCATAATCATGGGCAATTTTCATACAATCATTTTTAATTTTATGTTGATGAGTAAGACAGGAATAACAATACAATTGTCTTATATTAAATAAATTTGTTTCCCTAAATAATATTTCAGTTGGAAAAAGAATATCTTTACCAAATATTATTTTAATAATTCTTTTATGAATAACATCTAACGGCTTTAAATAAGAAATACCCACACCTCCCCACCCAATTATACCATAACTTAAGATTGACTCAACTAAAGAAAAATATATTACCTTTGACTCTGGTATGTTAAGAAACTGTTTAAGTTGTTTGAATTTATAAAGAAGTCCTCTTATTTTCTGTATTACAGATTGTATTTGGTGTTGCCATCTTAAGTGACTGTCAATATATACCCCCAGGTATTTTACCTTTTCTGCTAATACAATTTCTATAGTATTGTTACCATTTTCATGAATTTCTAATTTGTTATAAGATGGTAAATTACTAAATAGTGACGTTAAAGGTAAGTAAAATGTTTTGTTATAATTAATAGTTAATAATTTACTATTAAAACACTGAATAATTTTTTTCAGGTCATTTTCAACGCCAATTTTCAAACCTTGCCAAGTCTCGTCTGAATAGAATATGGCCGTATCATCTGCAAAAGATACAATCTTCCCAGTACAGTTTTGCGTAAGTATATCATTAATATAAATAATAAAAAGTATTGGCCCCAGGACAGTACCTTGGGGGACTCCATAAGTAACAAATTCATAATCACTTATACTTTCATTAATTTTAACATACTGTTTTCTTTCTCTTAAATAATTTCGAAATAATTCCAAGACTACTCCCCTAAAACCTAAACATTCCAAATTATTTAACAATTGATTGTGTGAAACCGTATCAAAAGCCTTTGCTAGATCTAGAAAGACACATAACGAAGGCTTTGATTGATCTACCGCATTGTACATAAGAGATGTTAACTTAGCAATTGCATCATTTGTCGATTTTTTTGTTTGAAAGCCATACTGACAATTTGATATTATATTATGTTTTTCTAAATACTTAGTTACTCTAGCTTTCACTGTTTTTTCCAGCAATTTGCCAAAATTTGAAATTAGCGATATTGGCCTGTAATTTTCTACCTTGTTTTTATCTCCACTTTTAAACAGCGGTTTAATTATTGCTTCTTTAAAAGCTGTAGGGTATATTCCAGTTTCTAGAATTTTATTAAAAATGTAACAAAGAGGTGCTGCTATGTAATTTTCTAAAGTTTTTATTATTTCTGCCTTTACTCCATCTTTACCAGGTGCTTTGTTATTTTTCAATTCTCTTATGTATGTTTTTATTTCAGATTCATCAGTTGCATATAGAAAAAGTGAACTATTTATTATTGAACTTTTTAATGGTACTATAAAATTAATTTTCTGTGCTAATGTCTTACCTACATTTGCATAATAATTATTAAATATATTAGCAATATCTAATTTGTTTGTAATTATAGACCCATTATGAGAAATAGATTTTATTTCTGTATTATTCTTTTTTTTTGTTATTAGTAATTATTTTGACACCATCCCATAATCTTTTACTATCAATTTTACTAGAACTGTAGATAATGTTTTTTACATAGTTTGTTTTTGCCTTTTTACAAGACAGTTTATTTTATTTCTATATTTAGAGAACTGCTTTTTTATTTCCTCATCATGCGGATTCTTTAAATACAACTGATGTAATTCGTCCCTTCTAATTATAGATTTGATAATGCCGCTTGTAATCCATGGTTTTCTTTTTCTATTTTTACTGTTAATCTTTTTAATTACTGACGATTTTTTTAATAAATATTTTATAATTTGTAGAAATATGTTAATACAGAGTTCAGGATCATTACAGTTATATACCCTATCCCAAGTCTCATATTTTATTAAATTTAACAATTTATCATTATTTATTTCTACATAGTTATCCATAAATTTATTTTATATAAATAAACATTAATTTTTAATAAATCAACCATATCATATTGGTGTGGATACAACACAAATAAACGTGTGTGAGAATAGCCATTTAATTATGCATCTTCTATGATTTTAAAGTTAAGTAAGAAGTAAAACAAGTTTTTTTGAAAATTAATTGTATTTTAGAAAAACGTGTTTTTTTGAATATCTATGTTACAAAATTACAATATAAGATACAATTCAGGTTAAGTAAAAGCGCCTGTAACGTAATTTGTTCGTAATTTGATTTTTGGATTTAGTATTAATGAAGTAAACAATTGAAGTTTCCGCGAAATTCGTTAAAACTGTAACGTACTGTAGCGTTCGACAACATTGCAGTGTCAGGCTGCTGATGATAATAATAATAATAATAGTTTATTTGCCCAACAGGTAGACACCCAATTACAGGACAACTTACACCTATAATAAACATATCATACGACAATCTACTATGCAATCATCATTACAATTATTACACATTATGAAAATATTGTCTAATACATTTCAATAAAAAAAATTTCGAACAATTCTGAATATCACATATACTAGATATTTTATTAAAATTACTACACATACTGTACAATGGAGACTTTAGCATAACATTTGTGTTTGGATGATTGAGATGAAATGTAATATTCTGTCTTGAATTTAGTCTTGGTATTAAAAAGCCAATCTGGGAAAGTATTTCTGAAAAATCAATTTTATTTTCAAGAAGTTTAAACAGGAACATGATTAACGAGCAAACTCGACGATATTCTAAACTCTCTAAGTTAAAAATCTGTAACAGATACTTGTTGTCTATTCCTCTCTCAGGATAATTACCAGTTTCTTTATATAATAAATATTTTACAAATCTCCTCTGTACTTGCTCCACAACACGTTTATGAGATTGATAAAAAGGATTCCATATTATAGACCCATATTCTAATTTAGAACGTACAAATGAATAATATAAAGTTTTTAATACTTCTGTATTTGTAAAAGATTTACAGTTGCGTATGATAAACCCCAACATTCTTACAGCTTCTTGTGTCTTCCTATATAAATGTTCATTAAAACGTAATTCGTTATCAAAGTATATACCTAAATCTTTAATTGTATTTTCACGTACTAAAATGTTATCGTTTATATAATAGTTATATAATACTTTATTATTATTTTTTCTCATATAAGACACCACTTTACATTTATTTATATTGAGATTTAAGTTGTTATCGATGCACCAATTTTGTATTTTTAATAACTCATTTTGTAACATTATACAGTCTTGCTCAGAATCAATTGTTTTGAATTTTTTTTTTAAATCATCAGCAAATATTAATTTACAACATTCTATGTTTGTTGTTATATCATTAATAAACAATAAGAACAGAAGCGGTCCTAGATTGCTACCATGTGGAACACCTGAAGTAGATATATATTTCGTTGACTTATAACCGTTGTTAATATACATATTGTTGTCTATCAGTTAAGTAGGATTTAAATAATTTTAATACATGTGTGCTAAATCCAATTTCGTCTAACTTTCTTAAAAGTATTTTATGATCAATCCAATCAAATGCCTTTGAGAAGTCTGCCCACGGCTGTCTAACGCATCAGAAAAATATTGAGTGAAGATAAGCAAGTTGGTCACGGTTGATCGATTTGTCAAAAATTCATGCTGATATGGAGAAATTATGATTTTTGTTGCTTGGGGTATTCTGTTATACAAGATAATTTCAAAAGCTTTTGCCTTACAACATTCTATGTTTGTTGTTATATCATTAATAAAAAATAAGAACAGAAGTGATCCTAGATTGCTACCATGTGGAACACCTGAAGTAGATATATATTTCGTTGACTTATAACCGTTGTAATATACATATTGTTGTCTATCAGTTAAGTAGGATTTAAATAATTTTAATACATGTGTGCTAAATCCAATTTCGTCTAACTTTCTTAAAAGTATTTTATGATCAATCCGATCAAATGCCTTTGAGAAGTCTGTGTATAATACATCAGTCTGCCCACGGCTGTCTAACGCATCAGAAAAATATTGAGTGAAGATAAACAAGTTGGTCACGGTTGATCGATTTGTCAAAAATTCATGCTGGTATGGAGAAATTATGATTTTTGTTGCTTGGGGTATTCTGTTATACAAGATAATTTCAAAAGCTTTTGCCTTACAACATTCTATGTTTGTTGTTATATCATTAATAAAAAATAAGAACAGAAGTGGTCCTAGATTGCTACCATGTGGAACACCTGAAGTAGATATATATTTCGTTGACTTATAACCGTTGTAATATACATATTGTTGTCTATCAGTTAAGTAGGATTTAAATAATTTTAATACATGTGTGCTAAATCCAATTTCGTCTAACTTTCTTAAAAGTATTTTATGATCAATCCGATCAAATGCCTTTGAGAAGTCTGTGTATAATACATCAGTCTGCCCACGGCTGTCTAACGCATCAGAAAAATATTGAGTGAAGATAAACAAGTTGTTCACGGTTGATCGATTTGTCAAAAATTCATGCTGGTATGGAGAAATTATGATTTTTGTTGCTTGGGATATTCTGTTATACAAGATAATTTCAAAAGCTTTTGCAAAATTACACAGTAAAGAAATTTGTCTATAATTACATGATAACCTAGTCATAATGGAGCATACAGCTAGTGCGATTCATTTTTGTCTAGTTTTTCTTTGACGTTTGTGAGTGTACATAAACAAAAATTGAACAATTTACAGTACTCATAACTATCGCATGTTAATTTAAGGCGAATCTAGGAAAAACTCTCTAGCTACAAGACATTTGAACGGTAAACGCTTCTTACAAGAAACAGAAGTCATTTTAAATTCTTGTAACTATTAGCCTGTGCTGTGAAAGAAGCTCTTAAGAAAACTATTCGCAGTAAGTACATATGTTTAGGTGTACCTATTTGTAATTATTATGTATAAAACATTCTAATAATATGTGAGCGACGTTGTCACGTTGTTTGCTGTCATAATTCTATAACCGTTTGTCAGAGAAAAAAAATTATTAAGTCAAATATGTTTTGTTTAGTACAACTTATCATGTGATAAAATGAAGGCATTTATATACCTGACACCCTGTATGTATCAATACTTGCAGTTTCGCTTTATACACCACTGTCTGATTCAAGGTTTCGTACTTGGCTAAAATTTGTCACAACACAGTAGCTTCCACACTTGGCCGATTACACTGAAAGAAATATTTCTGAAACAGTTACTATAAATTTATAAAATTTTGTCGTAGAAAAACTGCAAATGTAATTATTGTAAATTTTAATATAATTGTAAAACTTTTTGCTATATTTTGTAATAAATGTCATATTGTAAAATTTAAAGTGCGGGTATAATAGTGCAAAATAACAATATTTATAGATTGTATTAATACAACACTTTTACTTACTACTAATTGTAGTAAAGTAATTTTTGTGTTACATCTCGCGCATTCTTGACCTTCCACCGCATATTGCAAAGATCGAGTAGGTTAGGGCTATACGTGTTACATACATATACTCATGTTCACTTCTGTTGGTTGTCACTCTATGGCATACCGATGAGAACCAAGAAGCTCGAATCCGGTATATATCGGATGTACCACAGACGAATGACTTTGGCGGTTTGCTATAGGTCTTTCAAGTAACAATGCTGATCAGGGCCCGCAGAGTAGTTAGTTGTTTCCTGAAATTCTGCATTTGAATAGAAGTAGCAAACATTTTTAGCTACCAATGTGCAATTTTTTAAAGGCAATTATTAATATCTTTCACAAAAAAATTTATAAAACCCTGTAGTGGGAATTACAAAAATAAATAAAAGTGGACCAAAAGACAATGTTGCTAATTACCGCCTTATAAGTAAATTATGTGTTTTTGCCAACTGAAAAATTTATTTATAAATATATTTTTGCATTAGTTAAATGTCAAATAATTCCCGAACAACATGGGTTTTTCGATGGAAGGTCTCTTGAAGTAAATCTTTTTACTTATAGGGAGTATTTACGTAATAATCTAGATTCTAGATTGCAGGTTGATTCTGTCTACACTGACCTAAGTAAAGTCTTTAATAAAATAAATCATGATATACTTATTATTAAACTAAGAATGGTTGGCGCAGATAGAGTTCTCCTCAAATGGATAAAGTCTTATTTATCTGATCGTAAATTTTATGTAACAATTAATGGAATTCAGTCTAACATTTTGTCTACTATATCTGGAGTCCCTCAGGAATCCCATCTGGGTCCTCTTTCCTTTCTGATTTATATTAATGATATTAGTGAATGTTTCCATTACTGTAAATATTTTCTATATGCAAACGACTTAAAAATATTTACAACAGTTAAATCTCTATATGTCTACATTTGCAGGAGGGCTTGAAACGTTTCTTAAAGTACTGTAAATATTAACAAGTGTTCATGCATTTCCTTTACAAGAAATCGATCACCTTTAAATTTTAATTGCGTTATCAACGGTTGTCACATAAAAAAGCTTCAGAGATTAAGGAACTGGGTGTAATTTTTGATGAGAAGTTAATATTTGATTCTCGTGTTAATAATTTGGTAACTAAATGTTTTCAGTTGTTAGGCTTTATAAATCGACACTTATATTATGCATATATTTATAGCAGAATAAATTTTGCATCTACAATTTGGAATCCTATGTATTCTTCCTATATTCAGAGAATTCAAACTGCTCAACAAAAATTCTTAAAGTGCCTTGCTTATAAGTATAATTATAATTTAGTTGCCGCTAATATAGACGCTGTGAGACTCAATTTTAATCTATTAAATTCAGAGAACTGGAGAATGATCTCCTATTTACTAATGATATTGATGCTCCGAAATATTGGCCAGTACTAATTAATTTAATGTTGTTTAATTTGATCAGACTTTAAATAAAAAAATCGTTAAACATTTTTTTTTCAATTCCGGCGGTAAAAAAATAATCATAGCAAGCCTTGAATCGCCATCTTAAATGCCGTGATAAGATTAGAAGAGCGGTTTTCGATGACATTTAAATCAAAACAAAATATTTGTTGTGTTATTTTGAAAAATAAACGAATTTTTTCAAAAATTAAACTTTAAGAACGTATAGAAGAAAACACAATAGTTTTTGTTCAAATTTCACATATAGGGATTTCGAGGGATCTTGATTAACATCACCTTATCAGATTTTAAATAAAAAAATCGCTAAACGTTTTTATTGAATTTTGGGGAATTATCTTGAAAAATAAATATTGTACGGATTTGTACACTAATAAAAGTAGACACCCTGTATGCATTTGTAAATATTAAAATATACCAACATTAAAATAAACTTTTCCAAGCAAACTACGAAATTTAAACTTATACCTCTATTTATAATGCACCATCATAAAGAATCTCATTTATCTCGACAGTTACTAGTGTTTTTACTTTCAAACTAATGTACTATTTGTATTCATAATTAAACGGTTTCATTATATCTGCTCTGTACCTTCAATATGTGAACAACCAATAAATGTAATATGTATGTCAATATTAGTAAAGGTTTCGAAATTGTTGTCCCAGAAATAAGTTGGCATTGAAATTTTCAACTTTAGTAAAATGGTTTTTCAAACTTTGACAGCCTGTATATTGAAAGGGAGCAACATTTAAGACATTTGTCTCACAGTCAGTTTATAAAACCAAATTTAACTCTGGTTTAGTTAGTAACATTTGCTTGAATCTGCTAGGGAATTCAATTAAATTCAGTTTAACTATTCTTTTATTTAACAGTAAAACTTCATATAATATTGCTTTAAATGTACTGCTCTATTTCGCAATCAACATCTGAATTAATTAATATTAGAACATACTAAAACAACTAAACCGAAGCAGGCAGTACACATATAATATAACGTTCAAATATATTTTACGCCTGTTGTGTACGTATAGAGAACAATTTCAAACACATTTTACAAACATTAAACTAGTTCAGTTATTGCGAATTCAATTTGTAGGAATGCTAAGCTCCATATTAAGAGAATTCTCTAAAACCGCTTAGATATGTATGTAAATGGGATATATGTATAGGAATATTGTATTATTAATTTAAATATAACTGCTGGTTTCATTCGTTTTGCATAAATCTAAATAAAACAAGGTGGGAAATGAAAACATATTTGGTGTTACCTACTAAATGTATTGTATTTTCTTAAGCATGACGATTCTTTATAAAAAAACTACATTACATTTTACATTACATTACACACCAATTTTTGATAACTTACAACCTTTTTTAAAATTTGATCCAAAATCAGCTACAGCAAAGGACAATGTTAAAAATAGCCGATTTTTAGCTTATCCGGGGGAACGCATAAATCATAAAAAAATCAATTGATTATTGTTAATTAACATTAGAAATGGCCCAGAAATACGTCAGATAGCTGGGGAAATGTCGCTACTACCCCTAAACCTATATAAACTACCCTTAAATAGCTTTAAATGGATAATCATTAATTATTGTTATAAAATTCGTGTAAAATGAAAAAAATGCTTGAAAATGATTTGAACAGATAGTATGTCAATATAAAAAGTGATAAATGACTGTAAAAGTGCCCATTCAATGGCGAAATAGCGCCAATTGTTGTCACTTTGCGAGCGCGTACTGAAAAAAATGGCAATTTATCCTTGCGCCCATTTTCCAGGTCGCAATAGTATAAATGAACCTTAAAAGTGATTTAAGTATTTTTTTCATTCTAAACCAATTTTACAACAATAAACAGTGATTATCTATTTTAAGCTATTTAAAGGCAGTTTATATAGATTTAGGAGTGCAATTAATATTTCCCCACTTACTTAATGTACTCTAGTATCAGTTTTTGCATTTTTTGACAGTAATCTATAATTTTTTTCTAGCAATAGACGTTCCTTTGAACATTTAAGCATTATCTATTTTTGATGTCGAAGTATGCTCACCATTAGCTTTTGAAAGTCGTTTTTTTAATTTTTAGGGGTGGAATGGACATTTTTACAGTTATTTATCACTTTTTCTATTGACATATTCTCTGTTCAAATCATTTTCAAGCATTTTTTTCATTTTACACGAATTTTATAACAATAATTAATGATTATCCATTTAAAGCTATTTAAGGGTAGCTTATAGTAGCGACATTTCGCCAGCTATCTGACGTATTTCTGGGCCATTTCTAATGTTAATTAACAATAATCAATTGATTGTTTTATGATTTATGCGTTCCCCCGGATAAGCCAAAAATCGGCTATTTTTAACATTGACCTTTGTGCATTAAAAATTTCATTATGCGGAGGGTTATATTAATTATTGAAAATTGATCTAATATTGAGGTAAATATAATCAAAAGTATAAAAAAGTTTTTTAAATGAAGTTTCAATAAATTGAATTTTGTATGTGCGCCATGTGCATAGCTAACCTTATACCTACTTGAGGTGCAGAATACGTTTTGAGAAATAGGACCGTGGATTCATTTGGCGAGTTATGAAAATAAAAATATTTTTATTGTAGGTGTTATTGTGTTAGATATATTTTTATGATATCACCTTCTTTAAAATTACAAATTCAAAGTTGTAAGAACAAGTACATTTTTATATGCAAAAAACAAAGAGGATGGTGAGTAAATCTATTTTAGGTCATTTATGTTCGTTATTTATGAATTCATATTTAATTTCCGGAAATACCTTTGATTTATAGAAATATAAAATTATACCACTGAATGGTAGTTAGAGCCTACCAACGTAAGTCGTTCCTGAGCTCAAATGCGGCCTGCTTAATAATAATATGCCGTCCCCTCTCCCGCACAAGTCTTCGACTTCTGGGCTAATCCTCGTGATTAGAATGAGGGGTATATTATTATTATAATGTATTATTGAGCAAAAAATGTTACAAATTTTTTTGACTTGTGGAAAAGTAGCAAAATTAATAATCATAATAAACTAAATCTCCCGTTTCACCAAGCACTAGTTATGAAGAACATCATACTGGAAGTAGTACTGAATGTTTCGAAATTCGTTCAATGCGCTATTTTGAAAGAGAGCAGGAAACAAAAAACAAAAAATAATAAACTTCTATACAAACAGATATTGATTTTATAGGATATTTAGAAATTTCTATCTACCCGAATGGTTGCACTATTTCTGAAAACATCCTGTACAACAAGTATAAGCTTAGCTATGGACATGGCGCACATACAAAATTCAATTTCTTGAAAACCCCTAGCGAAGTAAATTAAAAAAAAAACTTTTGTCTATAATTGTCTCGATATAATTTTCAATAATTAGCAGCTCTCCATATAGTCAAGTTTTTAATGCATTTTCTAGTGACGACATTATAACAAATTTTTTCGAAAAGACTTAGTTCTAGTTTTTTTACACAAATTGTGAAAAAATAAAGAAAATCTTTGTTTTAGAAAAACATCATAGTCAAATAACTTCCGATGCATCGAAAATTTGATTTTAAATTGTTTACTGCACTAATATAAGTACTTTAACATTACAGGAATATCATAGTCTTCCGGTTGACACAAAGCATGTTATTATATTGTTTTATGTAAATCACTATTATTTTATGAAAAGGGACACAAAATAATTATATTAAGTATATACAGAGTGTTCTATAATGAAATGTACATAGAGTGACATATAATTAATTTGTACCGTCAAAATAATATGTGATATATAAAAATTTAAAGAGCTTGCGCAAGTGGCGCTCTCTACAATGTATACCAAATTTAAGAAAAAAAATATTTCTCATGGCAAAAAACCCGGGATACCATATTTTGTTTAAGTACACCAATTACTTTGAGGGTTATTAAAGAAAAAATTAAATTAAATCTTAATTTTGACACTGTAGTTCACAACGGAATTCCAGGAAACAACTACTCTACGGGCTAATGTAGCGACCAGTATTGAATTACAGCTAGAAAACCTATAGCAAACAGCTAAAGTCACTCGCCAGCAGCCTACCAGACATATACCGGTTTCGAGCTTAGCCCTAAGTGTATCTAACCTAACAGAAGGGGCCATTAGTACGCGGTGTAGGCAAGCTACATCTAGCGGCCATTTTCTGCTCCATAGCAGACTGACAAGTCACAAACACGAACCATCAGATACTTTACCTATGGCGTACTGATGAGAGCTAATAAGCTCGAAACCAGTATATGTCTGGTAGGCTGCTGACGAATGAGGTTTTCCAGGTGTAATTCAATGCTCAATTCCGTGTTTGCAACATATCGTTATCACCGAATAGCGATAGAGGTCGCTAGCTTTCAATGGTTTCTACTGCGATGTAGGACGTTTCGTGCCTGTGACTTGTGAGTCGGCATGGAGTAGAGAGTGGCCACTAGATGTAGCTTATTTATACCGAGTATTCTGTAACGCGCTTACTATGGTTGCGGCAAGAATTCAGACGACTGACGTCTCTGCTGACCTCACGCAATTGTTTTTATTGTCAAAATAATTTTCGATATCTGGTTGCATTAAAAACAATCATTTTTTTCAATTTAGTGCAATATATAGTGCAAACGTTTAGTGTAGTATATAGTTTTATTATTTTCATTTGCAGTGTCTTAAATATTTTGATGAAAATATAATGAATTTTTCATTTGTTTGTATGCCGTAACTCGTCTGAATTCCTGGCGCAACTATACCAATTCTTGAACTAAGATAATTTTGTCTATACCTAACCGCCGAAAATCTAGAGAGAGATGCAATGAATTTATTAGTGATTTTATGTTTTTAAGAATGGAGAATCCAAGCTCTACAACGTATTCTCAAAATTGTAAACGCCCTAATCTAACAAGTGAGTAATATTGAATGATGACAGGATGAAGGGATTAGGGCAGGAGATCAAAATATGAATGTAAGCGATGTGGTTGAAATATGTAGTTCAGAATGCGTGTGAGTAGTGCAAGTGTATAGTGCAATAAAGAGTGGCAAGGAAGTACAACTGCGAAATGGAACATAGCGGAAACTCGCGGAAGGACTATGGACGATTTTCAAAATGAACTTGAGTTGCTACCTATTATTTTACAAGATGAAACTTTGCCTAGAACATACAGTGCTAAAGAAAAGTAAAGATAAATTCATTATTTTTGAAATTGAGAAGTTTTCGAAAAAATACCCAGGCACGTCGATTTTGTTTTTAAAAAAGGCACTTTATGACATAAACCCACATTTATGACGTCATCGTTGTTCGAGATTATGACGTCAATTTTTTTAAATAGCAACCCCCAATGTTGACCATGTCATTTGAAAGAGCGTGTCATTCTACATACATACATCATGAAAAATAATGGTGTTATATGACAATAATGTCAAGAAAATAATAATTGAGATTTTAAAATTTAATTTTCACAATACTGAAAATGATTATGTAAAAAATCGACTAAATTAAATGTTCAAATTGTGCACCGTTGGCTGCCTGACAGTATCCAAGACGATTAATAAATTCTTTTTGGACATTATCAATAACTTCAGGAGGTATGCGATGTATCTCGTGACGAATTCTTGCTTTTAAATCTTCTAAATTAACCGGTCTAGTAACGTATACTTTGCTTTTTAAGTATCTCCACAAGAAATAATCTAGGGGTGTCAAATCAGGCGATCTGGCTGGCCACTCAATCGGTCCCCATCTCCTTATCCAACGATTCGGGAACAGCTCATCTAAATAAGCATGGACAGGTGTTGCATAGTGGGGAGGTGCACAGTATTGTGAACATTAAATTTTAAAATCTTCAAACATTATTTTCTTGAAATTTATGTTATGTAATACCATAATTTTTCATGATGGATGTATGTAGAACGGCACGCTCTTTCAAATGGCATGGTCAAAATTGGGGTTGCTATTTAAAAAACTTGTCGATGACGTCATAAATCGAACAACGATAGCGTGACAAATATGGGTCTTATGTCAAAAAGTGCCTTTTTAAAAAATAAAATCGATGTGCCAGAGAATTTTTCCGAAAACTTCTCAAATTCATAAATAATGAATTTATTCGTTACCTTTCGAAAGCACTGTATATAAGAGTGCTTTTGCGAATTATGCGTGACATGAATTATGGTATCTTAATTTCGGTATAAAATGAAATCGAAAAGGTTGATAGAAAAAGATGAAATAGTGATATGGCGAAGAAACTATTTAAAATATATATTAAAAGGTCGGAATCTGAATTGAAGAATATATTACACTTTGACGACATATGGATAAGTGAAGGTCATACAGATAGCGGCGCGATACAATATAATAAATAATGTTAATGTGTGACCAATATAGTGACTAGTGCTAGTAACCAATAGTGTGTATTTATAGTATAATGTCAACTATAACATTTTCGTCATGAAACTGTCATTGACTGTCATGGTAGATTGTCAGAAGCTCAAAACAAAATTATTGATACCACATATTAACGGCTGACGTTACATATTTGTTTCTATTGTCAACTTAATTTTCGGTATTTGGTCGCGTTTAAAACAATCGTTTTTTGCAATTTAATGCAATATATATTGCAAATTTTTAGTGTAGTATATAGTTTTATTACTATCAGTTGCAGTTTCTTAAATATTTTGATAAAAATATAATGAATTATTAATTTGTTCGTATGACGTAAGTCGTCTGTTGCGACTATAGCAATAATATTTGTATTGTTTTATTGATTTTCCAAATTTGTCAGAAATTAAGATTCTCCCGGCATAAATAAAACAAAAGTTGCGAAATATTTTCAAGATAAAAGCTTCAGATGTGGAAATAACTCGTATCATTCTTATTATCTAATTTCCCAAAATTGGCAAAAAACAGTTATATCACTATATGTATTAAAAAGTAATGGATGTTATATAGTACAATTATTTTTATTGTCTTTTTTGTATATTGTCTATATCTGAGCGCCTTTAAATTCACTGGCTCACATGAGTCTCTCTCTAGATTTTCGACGGTTGGGTATAGATCTCATTATTTTGACGTCATAAATCACCTGTTTCTGTGAAAATTCACTGTAGAGCACCCTGTATTTTGGCAGCAAAAAGTTCAATAACACGAATTCAAAATCATTACTACCATTTTGGAAATTTGCATTCAAATGTTCAGGTATGCGCTACGTATTAACATTAACATTAGTCCCCCTTGATAAAATCGTCATGTACACGTCTTACTTTCGCATGACTAAGTACAACTTTACAAGTTAGTCCCTTAAAATTATTGCCCTATTTAAATTACGCAAGATGCGGCGGTAGCGTCTTCTTTCAGGTTCTCCTGCCCTCCAGTTCGCTGCTTTCCCTGTCAAGTATGACAAATATCTCACTATAGAAATCTCAACACTTTTAATTATATCCGGTTTAAGTGCGTCGGCGTGGCCATAAATTTTATAATTTTCAGAGCACATTTACAAATTACCTGGCAAATTAATAGCCGGGTTAGCTGTTAATCCTTTGAATTTAATTTAAAAACGCGTCTCGATAGATTTAACACGGATTAAACCTTAATTCAATAGATTGGAAGCAATTGGGCACTACATCTAGAAGTAATGAAGTTGATGTAGAGCAGCGCTGAGAGCGATTAAGCTAAGTAAAAAGTATCGCTCTTTGTTGTGTCCCGAAAAAGAAATAATTACGTTTTCCACTTGCCATTAGTATTGCGATTAAAGCGTTTTATGGAATTCGAATGCGAATTAATTCCTATTTAGATTTATAGGCTAATTTAGATCAGTACCTATTTAAGCATTCTCGATTAAGATTTTAAAAATTTGTATTCCAGTCATTAGATTCACTTAGATTTTGTTCTCATTGTAAACTCGTAAAGGTTTTATATTCAAGGTGATTCAGTCATAATTGATGTGGTTGGTGTATGTATAACCTCATTTAAAGGACCCTCTTTAATCAAACAATTTATCTATATATACCATATACCAAGGACGAATTTTATCTCATATGAAATTCTGTTTAATAGTATTTCAAATTTATACCACCTTTATGGAAACAATATAATAATCTTAGGGGACTTTAATATTCCAAAGTACTATAATGGTATAAGTACTGTCCACTTATCTAATAAAAGCCGGTATCTGAATATGCTATGTGACTATTTTGAACTTACGTACTCAAATAGATTACTTGACTTAGTATTAAGTAACATCAGTCAGATGATCATGAATTAGCAGAAGAGTCATATCATCCAGCATTAACAATCTGTTGCTTTTTCAATAAGTATTTAAGAGAGAAATTTCCAAGAAACCTGTCAGATTCCTATAATTTTAAAAAAGCTGATTTTATGTCTCTGTATCAAAGTTTAAATTGACTGGATCTATTTGTACGATATAATTGATGTTGACAGTGCTCTTGAATGTTTCTACAATATAATATATGACAAAATTGCTACATTTGTTTCTAAGTCCTGCTCAAAACAACAGAAACGCCATTTTCAATCAATTATATCGGATATTAAGCTTAAAAAGAAAATTTGGCTCAAATTCAAAAAGTCCAATGATGAGGATGATCACTAAGAATTTAAACGTATTCTGCATAAAATTAGGAATTATATGGAGAATATGGAGAATGATTTGGAAGGCAATCCTAAACGTTTTTGGTCTTATTTAAATTCAAAGTTTAATTCCAGCTCCATTCCGAACACTATGTGCTACAAGAACGTACTGTATGATACTCCTGCCGATATTGTGACGAAGTTTACTGATTTCAGGGAACTTAAGGCAATCATCTACTTATCAGTCATCAAATAGCTCTAATTTATATTTTGAAAGGGTAGGCACAGTTTTATTTACAGAAGATGATGTGCCGAACGCTTTTAAGGAAATTAAACCTAAATTTACATCTGGTCCTGACGGGTTGCCAGCATTTTTTATAAAATACTGTCGTTTGCTATTTTATAAGCCGCTCACATATATAATTAATTTATCCATATCCAATAATACATTTTCTAAGATCTGTCCGGTATATAGAAAAGGTTTCAAATCTGGCATTGAGAACTATCGTCCTATAGCGATTATTAACAGTTTTTGCAAAATATTTGAAACCGTTCTACACGATTATGTTTACAATGTTACCAAAAATAAAATATGTCTAAATCAACATGGTTTTATATCTAGGAAGTCAACAACCACTAATCTTCTATGTATCAGTCAGTCATATGTAATATACATTGACTTTAGTAAAGCATTTGAGACTTTGGATCATGCCATGTTGTTGAGTAAATTGGAGATATTCGAATTACCTCAATCACTTGTAACATTTTTTCAGTTATATTTACATAGTAGATCACAATTTGTTTATTACTAAGGTTTTAATTCGTATTCATTTACACTTAACACAGTGTCTGAGCTCCAATGCCATAGTTTGTTATACGCAGATTTGAAATTATACAACAGAATTGATTTTATTAGAGATTGTCAAAGATTGCAGTCAGATTTGATTTGTGGTGTTATAACAACGCCTTATCTATAAATGAAACGTGCCAATGATTTCAAAGACAATAAATTAAGTTTTATCCCACATATTAACAGTATTACTGCTTCTACTTTTAAGTCACTGGGTTTCGACCTTAGAAACTCCAGGGATTTTCGTAACTCCTGCTTTCCAAAGTTTTTATAATACATTTTTCAGAAGTAAATTGGACTACGCAAGTGCAGTGTGGTCTCCATACTATACATCCAAAGAAACTTTTTAAAATATTTGTGCTATCAGTTAGACGGAGTGTATCCACTGGATGGAATTGATCACAATTACTTACTCCATCGGTTTTCTTATAATTCACTTCACTACATATCAACTCGCAAATGTATTAAAATACTCACCCATTATTGTGTAATAATTATAAGTTAATCCAGGACGATATTTTTCATTGTTCAACTAGAGATGTCAAACGTGCTTTTATTTGTTAGGTCAATTTGTCTCGTATTTAATTTTTTTTTTTTTTTCCCCATTCTGTAAATGGTATTCTTTGTTTTGAGTTTGTGTAAATAAAACAAAAAAAACAATGTTATTAATTTTAGCCACGTATTTGCATGACCTAATAGAAAATAGAAAAAAACATTACACACAAATCACCCTATAATAATTGGTAACATGACCCTACTGGTACGCTACAAATTTTCTGATGACGTGTTCGAGTATTGAAGCTATGTTGACGTCCAACAGCGTTGCCACTCAGGACCACATATATATAATAACAGCATATTCCACTACCGAAGTGATAGATTTTCCTTTTTATAATGACAAACTTCTTGTTTGTAATCTAAAATGTATGCATTTTGTATATTCTTTGAGATACCTATCATTAAACGGTTTATCATTCACCATACCTTCGTAATGCAAGTTAGAAAACTCCGCAAAATTTATTTACGTACATAGAACATTGAAGATGCTAAGTGGTTCAATAAAGTGACTATTCCCAATACTAAAACTAATGTTCCTATATTATTTACAATACCAGAGGGAGATATAGGAGCCAATTTTTTGGAAACTGTTCGCAAACATGCAAGTCTATGTCCATCCACCATTGATTACAACCGATTTCTAATCACGTACAGGAATTCAAAATGTACTACTCAAGTAGTAGGTATAAATAACAGGTTGCATTCCTAAAGAGATTACCGAATTTCTTAAATTATCCAATGTTACTGAGTATACTGGGCACACTCCCTTGCAGATGCAGGAACCATAATATCGATGCTCAAGAGACACGGAGGTTGGCGTTTGACTTCTGTGGCAGAAAGGTACATAGAGAAATACACATAAAATAAGCAGACGATAGCATGGAAAATTCTCTGGAGAAAAGAAATACCACTTTCGTTCGAAAAACTCAGTGCACCAGCAGCACTGGGATGCAGGTGTCCTCTTCCAATATTGAAGTTATATGAAGTGAAGAAAAAAATATATGTTCACCTATAGTCTGTTTAGAAATGAAAGAGAGTAATAAAAGCTTATTATGTATGCAAATCGTAAATAAATGTAGTACTGGTGCTTATATTCAATATTTTTATAATATGTATTATCGGTATAGATGAGGTGTACTTTTAAAAAAACTTTGTGTGGTCGAACCGTACTAAATTGTAGCAGGTAGCTAAAATTTAATCCCCGACAATCCGTCTTTGTCTATGCCACTTCAATTTCTCGGTCCATTTCTCTTATAAATAAACAATATAAAAACAACATTTCAAAACTAGAGGCTACTTTAAGCATCATAACCGGGTTAAGAGGGTTTTTAGTAATAAAAAAAATTATTCAATATTATTAACAAAATATTTATTTAAATTTAATAAATAGACTTTTATTCCACACAAAAATATATGTATTTTGAAAATTCAAATTATGGTGAGCAAATGTAGTATTGTATAAATGTACAATAAAGAAAATAAAAAAGTAGGTATATTAAAATTCATCCTCTGAATATTCTGATGAATTATCTTCGTCTCCTAGATTGATAACGATAGGTTCCACAGTAACGTAAATTAAATTATCGAGTTCCCACATTTTTTCCTCTTCTTGTTGTACATGATGTATACATCTTTGCCAGTTATCTGCAGTTACTCGTTCCAAGGAATTTTTAACAAAATTTTCACATCACTTAATTTAAACGTCGTATTATTTCGCGCTACATCTCCTTTTATCTGCGCCCAGACTAATTCGATTGGGTTAAGTTCACAGTGATAAGGTGGTAACCGTATTACCGTTATTTGGCGGTTTGTTGCCATTTCATCGATAACATATTTTTCTGATCTTTATTAAAATTGACACCATATTTCACCATATTTGTTTTAAAAGAAATATTTTTTCCGGATAACCATTGGCTTTCTCCCAAGCAGTTGTAGGCGTCCGCTCGGTCTGCCGTGAATGGCATTATCCATGACAATTACAGACCCCGGAGGAATAAGATCCAACATCTGTGTAAAATACTCTTCGAAAACATCTGCGTTCATGTCTTCGTGATAGTCACCTGTATTTTTAGATTCAAATAAAAGTAAACCACCATCTACAAAACCACTGGCACTACCTATATGTGTCGCTATTAATCTTCGCCCTTTACTTGAAGGTGCCTTGAACCCTGTTGAAAGTCCATCCAAAAATGTTTGTTGAAAAGTTTTTACATTTTTATCTTGCCATACTCTTGTTACAGTATATTCCTCGTTGACCCAAGTTTCGTCAAGATAATAAATATTCCTCCCTTCGTCACGGTATTTTCTAATTGATCTTAAGTAGGATCTTCGCCAACAAATAATTTCATTTTTATCGATAAGAACTGACTTCCTGTTCTGCTTTTCCCAGCAAAAATTCTACTCTTGTAAGACGGCCCATAATTTGCTTCTACTGATTTTTGGCAAATTGTTGTCCTGTGAAAGTTCACTTAAAATTTTGTTTAACGTTGGTAAATCATCTATAACGACTTTTGACCTCTCTGTAGATGATTTTGGGGGATTTACAGTATCTTGTTCATTTTTTGTTTCCTTTAATAGTCTGTAGAGAGTCGATTTTCCAATCCCTGTCATTTTGGAACATTTTCCACGATGTCGTCAACACTGTTGGTAGGATTTTGGTGTTTCAATGCATTAAATACATTTAATATAATAATCTTCTCATTCTGAGACAGTGCACATTTTTCACGCGTTTAGCAGGTACGTAATCTGATAAGCCCGACATTTTACCCAAACAATATTATATACACTGGCACAATAGTCACTAAACACAAGTCGAATTTTACTCTACTGCACTAGCACGTCTTCGTATATTCAGCTGCTAAGACTGGATTGATCTGTCACAATACACTGGCTCCTGCTCTATGATGGATCCAGTAAAATATACTAATGTACACCAATTACCTGCTAGCATTAGTGTTACACAATAATTACCTGAAACGAAATATTACCACGCCCATGGTCAATTATCCTATTTGAAACATTGCGTTTTTAATATTTATAATAAATAAATAATTTAATATTCAGTTATTTTATTTTACTTTTACGCACAAGTGCGTAAAAACGACTATTTTAAGCACATGTATCCAAAAGACTGTCATTTCGATACTGAAATGACAATCGATATTTCATTATTATACAACTCATAATGTGGAGTGACAACTGCTGTGGGCAAGACAAACATAATATAATTAATTTAAGTATGATTTCAAATACCATTATATTATTATTTTCTGTACGAATCTGGTTACGGTACACTTTTCGTCGGCTTGTAATACGTATACCTAACATTTTCCGAATTCTATTTGCCAAATACCTTTAACCTAATCGGGTAATATCAGATCTCGTTCAGTTCGCTTCACTTCCCCTAATGCATTACAGTGCCTTGATTGTGAGTGTACCTCGCTATGTATGTTGTGATGGGATTACCTAGGCGTTTTCCAGTGGAAAGTGGGCAATTACGTTAGTGCTAGGGATTCCGCATTAAACTAGTACTGAAAAATCTCAGAAGTGACTTGTTAAGCTGGCAACTGTGACCAGCCGTTATTATGCCTGCGATTTCAGTTTGACCGAAACAAACGCAATAATGAAAAAAAATGGGAATAGGGGATTTTAACGTCAAATTAATTTTGTGCAATACATATATTTTGAAAGTGGTTTTAATACAAAGTGATTCTAAAAGTAGTACCATAAATTTAATTTTCTAGGCCTCAAAATAAGTCGAAAAGTCTATATCGTAAAACGCTTCGTTTTCGAAATGCAGGGTGGACATTTTGCTCTTTTTGAAAATCTAGGAACAATTTAACACATTCTGTCAAGAGGCGGGTAAAAAAAATCTAAAACAAATATGGTAAAGTAAATGCCAAACTTGTTTGTGTGCATTTTTTTAATAATTTTATAGCAACAATTAAAACTCTACAGCTTTTTGCATATAAAATGGTCAATTCCGGCAACAGTTTTGGAGAAAAATTACAAATCAGGGAAAATAGTAATTAGAAAAAAATGAAAACAAAATACATAAAATGTATCATACAAATTAAAATCCAAAAAAAACAACAACAGATAACAAACTAATATAAAAAAACAACGTTACAATAGAAATAACTTTTTGATGTTGGAAACATCGCAATGAAAAATATCTAAGCTATCACTCACAGTGGAATAATTTCTGCACATTGCGTATAATGGAGAATAGTACAACACATTAGTATTGACCGTTTTTAAGTAGAAAGTGTCACAGAAACGAGTAGTTATGTTAGCGATATAAAAATTCAATTTCTGTAAGATTTCCGGTATATCAAGATTTCCATTTATTATATTAAAAATAAATATTACGCTAAGGATGCTTCGCCGGACATTCAAGGATTTCAATCCAAGTGCTGGGGATATCCTACACCAGGGTATCTTCTAGTGTCCTTGAAAGTTAAAAATTTTAGAAATCTTGAGTTTGCATAATTTGATGACAGACGTGATCGAACAAAACAATTATACAATAGTTTTACAGCATCAAAATTGCAGAAATGACGGGAATTCCGTCTCCCAAACTTTTGTTAACTGCAGAAACTGTATGACAAACCTGATAATTAAAATTTAATTTTGAATCAAAGAAAATCCCAAATCCTTAACAACTTCAGGCCTATTAAGAGATATATTATCTACACTGTTTCGAAACATAACTATCTTTTTTCCTAGTAAAAGGTAATATATTACGCTTGGCTATGTTCAGGGGTAACTTATTTAGCTTACCCCAGTGATTCAATCTATCATGGTTCTCCTGCAAGGAAATACAATCCTGCTGAGTATTTATCCTTGAATAAATCTTCATATCGTTTGCATGGATCAGACTAGCTGCAAATTACAGACAACGTTAAATAAATATATTAAATAATACTGGGCCCTGGATTGATCCCTGAGGAACACCTGACAAAACTGAAGAACTTGGTGAAGTAAAACTATTATAGGATATTTGCTGACGACGATTAAAAAAATAAGAACACAAAACTGACAAAAAGTTAAAAGAGAGGCCGCATTCATTAAGGTCACGTAACTGAATAATGTGCTCCAATTGATCAAAGACCTCGGAAAAATCAGTATATATAATATCCACCTGCCCCTAATTATCCAGATATTCAGACAAATATTGTGTAATACACATTAAATTAGTTGTTGTACATCGACCCTTCATGTTGATTAATACTAATTGCATTTTTCGCATGACTATACAATACTTCATAGACAAAGAATTCATATATTTTACTAAAGTTGTTGAAAATTATATGCATATGTTATTAATCGATAATTTGGGACATTATACATACCTCCATTTTTAAAGATTGGGCGTATACGTGATAATTTTCATTTCTTCAGAATTTTGATGTTTCATTTTGCTGTTACCATGAAAATGTTTTGTTATATCCGATAAGAATCTCAAATTTTTTCTTTCATTTAAAGGTCAACTATATGTTTCTAAACCGATAGATGTTTAATGAAATGGAAGCTTAGATGCCCCTCCTAGGAGAGGAGTTATTAACATAAAAATAAGTTATAAATATAAAATAAATTACAAATAGTATAACATAAATTACATATAATGAGTCACTGATATAACAGAAACAGACAAAATATATTCCGTTAAAAAAGTATAAAAATTAAAATGAGATAAGATATCATTGGCAAACCGATGTTTAAAAACTCACGAGGGTTATAAAATGCCTTGTATAGCAGATACTCTTTTAACTTATATTTAAATCTTGGGCAATTAAAATCTTTAATAATTATTTTTAGTAGCGCGTTAAGAGTCCGTCACGCACTTGAAATAAACCATTTTTTTACGCTCGGCCCATAACACTTATTTAGACAACGAATAAACATAGCGGTCCAAATAAAAAAACAATCGAAAGGCAAAATTGTTTTCTAAGGCTGCTGTGTAATATTTTTTTCTAAATTAGTTTTTAATTATTTAAATTTAATGAGTAAACTGTGCAAGAACTATATTTATTTTATATAAAAATTTACCTGTTCTCAAATGAAATAGCTAAGCCAGGGCATACGGCGTGCCACATAAGACCATATAGTATTTATTGGTAGTTAAATTGCATTTTCTTTGTTATAACCGCTAAAGTCAAAAAGCATTCAGGCAGTTGTTAGAACTTCCAACAATACAAATATAATTACCTGCATTTATCGAAATCAAAAATTAATAATAATTACATCTTGTGATACATATTTATTGCCTACTGTCTGCATTATCCTGTACCGATTTTAAAATATTCAACTCCGCCACCATTTTACATCCTTTATCACTAATGTATTCCTTTATTACTAGCAAAAAAAAATTATAGTTTTATAACACATTGTTCCTGGATACATTTTACTTACATTATCATTTTTTTCATTCTGATGGGATCCAAATTACTTTTACATTACCGAATTAGGATGTTTCGTGTTCTAGACTTTACTTACTATAAGTATATTGAGTAAAATAAATTAGGGACTATAGATAAAGACTAATTTAGTCCAAAGTTCGACATATAGTAATAAATTCCTAAACAATTTATAACAAAGGGTCTTATCGCCAATAACGAAATAACAGGAAATTATAGTAACTAATATATGTATTCTTGATTTGGGTATGAAACATGCTTTTAGTTGAATTAAATTATTTAATGATATTTTAATAATTAACTTTACGCACGAAACTCATTTAAATTATTTGAAAGGATTTATATACAATGCCACATAGAAAATATTTTAAGATAATAATAAATACTAATAGTCTAAAGTAAACAACAAGAAATATATGAATTCAATTTCAAACTAATTTCTGTAAATTAGACATTGTTTTATAATAAGCCTTATTAGGTTTGTAGTAAACATAACAACAGAGAAAATATATTTCGCATTTCTATAAAACTTAGTAAATTGACGCCACACAGATAGAAATAAGTATATTAATTTACACAAAATGTAACAATTTACCTACTAATTGTAATTTCTATCAGACATAAACCAAATCGTATATTCTAAATGTCGTTTTATAAAAACTGTCTTGGGCACTGGCAAAATATACAACAAAATATTACATTCACTGTAACTCAAAGTATAAGGATATTCTATTTTGTTTTCTGATTTAAATTTCGAATAAGTAATTTAAAAACTGGCTATCCGAATTTTAATATATATTTTTATATTGTACCGTTTATATTAATCGATGAATATTTTATTTTCGCGCAATTTAATTATACAGGGTGAAATAGAATGTTTCACAAAAAGTTCTTTTATTTGAATTTTGCTAAGTAGGCTACAGCTTTTTATTTGTGGCGTAATTTTAGTTTTTCTTTAGTTTGATTGGTTTTTTTACCACAATTCTGAAAAAAAAAGTTTAATTAAATAAGCCCTCGCGCCCAACGGATCAGTCAAGGGTTGTTGTTGAAACTAAATTTGTCTAACCAAAAAATCTCACACAAGCAGATAAGTAAAAAATAACAAAAACTATCGCGCATTTCCGCATTTTTGACGTTTCGACTCTTTGTTTTCGTTCTCGTATATAGTTTGTGTATCCAGTATCGCTCAGTTTTTTAATAAAAAAATCAAAAACCATGATGGATACCTGTAAACAACTAAAGGAGATTAATACTAATATAAATAAAGATAAAAAACCAAAAAATAGGTAAAATATATATTTGTAAATCATGTGTTTTGCGGCTGTAGGTGAGGACGAATGATATTCAAAAACTCATAAAGTTTATTTTGTGATATTGTAAAAAATTTAAAAAATTCTGCAGCAATAAATAAATAATGAAATCCATCATACTGCTTCCTATTTTCATTGATAGAGTGAACCCATTTCTTTCTAACTTCCATTTTACTTCTCTTCACACTAACAATTTTTATGTGGCATATTTCATATAATTTCCTTTCATTGACAATTAATATAATTAAATGTATCTCTAGATACAATAATTGTTTTCTTAAGTAATATAAAATATCTTTCATAAAAGATTTACTTTTTCAAGAAGCAATATGTTTATAGAAATTCTCATCATTTAAAGAATAATTCAGAATATTAATTTTCCATTATTCAAGGATTCCTAGAAATGGTTGTTATAAGAAACTAAATATATTATGCCCGCTACAGACTATGTGTGAATTCGGGATGCGCGATGATTCGTGCATAGTGTGTAGGGTCTTGTTCGTTAAAAATCCATTCATAAAAACCCTACATACGGTGCACGAATTCCTTACAAACCACGCATCGCGCATATAACTTCTGAAAGCACATACAATTATATCTGACTCCCATGGAAACTTGTATTAATCACTGAATCATAGATAATGAGGAAGGATGAGCTCTTTAAAATAATACCCTAATGGCTTTGAATAATAATATATAAAACTAGTTAAATTTCAAAATAGTAGAGAATGAGTCATATTATATAAACCCGCTCACAATTTCTAGAAGTCCGGTCTTAGTTATAGAGACGACTGCAAAAATCAATTTATTAAATTAAAAATATTAACAGTTCCGTCAATATACATATTGCAATGCTTGCTTTATATAAAACAAAATATAAATAGTCTCCAGACTAGGAGTGAAGTTCATACCTATGACGTTAGATCTAAGGATAACCTATCTATACATTATTTAAGGTTAAGTAAAACTAGAACCGGAACAGGTTATATTGGTATTCGTCTTTTTAACGTTATTCCGGTGCACATAAGAAATCTAAATTATAGACAATTTAAAAACAAAATAAAAAAGTTTCTATTACTAAATGCCTTTTATAATATTGACCAGTTTTTAACATGTGATTTTAGCCATATTTAATTTATTGTTCTTTTATTTATTTTATTATACATATTTATATCTTATTTATTTTATTTTGCTTAATATTTGTTTATTGTACTTTTATATATTTTATATCTTATTTATGTTAATTTATTTTGTCACTGATTTTGTATTTATTTTATTGTCCATATATACATTTTTAGAGTAGGTACTTAGTGGAATATAACTTCCTTTTCTTTTGACGTGTGTAAGCACTTTGTGTAATAACACTAACATTTAAAAAAAAAACTTAGATAATTGGTATCAAGAAACATACATATGATTTCAATAATAGAAACCTCCTTCAATGCCAAAGGGCCCAAAATGCCCGTGTCCTTCAAATAATGACTTAAAACTTTTTTGTATGGATAAAAATTGTAGGAAAATGTATTTGATTAGGTTAAACACATTTACAATGGAGTAAAAGCAAATAATCTTGTCGCTTTAGTTAGGTGTTTATAAGTTTATACCAGTCAGATGGACATTTCATTTTCACATTGTAACACTGCACTTACAGAATTCTATATTGTGTAACTTAGGTCATATTCAATTGCAACAACTTTAATCCTATATTTTTCATATCTCTTAATACTTTTTTGTTGCTGTGAAAAATATTGCTTTAACGAATGTAATTCAAAACGATTTTATAAACTGCTGATATAATAGTGCATTACTCTTGATTATATTCTCAGGATAGAAATTTGTTACCCGCATGCTTTAATACAATCTGGCTTATAGAAAATGAGCAGTATCACGGTATATTCTCATCTAGCTGCAGCATGCAAGAGCCATATTCCTGACCAGAAGTACCATAAAGTGGTTTAAATTCAGATGTGCTTGCGGCTTCTTATTCGTATTAGCCTCACTCGCAATTACTTCAGCAGGGATGTCAGTGTTACGTGGAGTATTTTGATATTCTTGCTTGGCTTAACTTTAAGTTGTCGAAAATTTATTATATAATCTTTCAGAGATATACAGGGTAGACTATAAAGGAGACAGAGCAAAATTGGATTTCGATAGTGTGTCAGAGTTAAATTTTTTATCTGATTTTGTGCATAATAATTGTTAAACACATTTTAATATAGAGACAAAATTTGGTGCAAGGGGTTTCTTGGCTCAAATTTGCTAATAGACTCTAAAACATCATAACATCATAGCTTTTTTGTGCCTCTATGTATATCTATTTTAAATAGGTTGCCATATTTTCTCATATTTTTTTTATATACAACGGTATACTTTCAGAATGTTGATATGAGCAACCGTTTGCAAGATATTTGCCTTGAAAGTTTAGACAGTTTTACAATTAATTGTGCATTAGATGCATTCAAGATTGACATCTATTTTAACTGTCTTAAGATCCCAAATATGAGTTTTATGATTATTTTTTATGTTATACATCCTATTCCTTGTAAAAATAGCTTTCTTCAGCTGTAACCAACACGACAGCTGTAAATTTGAGATTTTAAGCAATTTTTTGCAGCAACCATTCATAAAATCTAATTCGTTACGGATAATCCTTTGGCATTTATACTTGTACACGCTGTACATGGTACAGATATAATTGAGTCTTGTGTATGATACACGACACTGTTGGTTAGGATATTTCTTGTATTTGTTGAGCAAATTGCCTGGCACTTTTTCGGGGATTTGGTTGCAAATTTCTCGTATTACTCCTGCGTTGCACTACCGCGGTAAAAGGAGCTGCATTTAACACATATCTACAAGGAAATCTTTCTGCGTACAGACGAGAAGCTGCTAAAACATTTTGCCTTACTTCATCATAAATTAAAACTCATTTCTATACACGTACACCATTTGAAAAACTAATGTAAACGCTATCGCAAAAACGTTAACACTGTAGTCGAATTGCAGTATTCGGCAACTTTTGTATTCTTATGATGCTAGAGACTACAGTAGTCCAGCGATGTAAAGGTTCAAAATACTACAACTCCAATATTTTTTTTATTTATTATATGATTAACAGTTTGAAATAAAGGCAAAACAAAGTGGCCCAGGTAGCACTCTATACCAATTATTGGCATATTTGAATTTCTCGACCCATGAACAATTTTGTGTCTACATCAAAATGCGTTCAATAGTTAGTCATACGAAAAAATCAGAAAATAAATTAACATTGACACCCTGTATGTCGGCTAGTATCAAGTTTTGGTATAAGGTAAATTTAGCTAAATCACAAAATTTGCGTTATACAAGAAATCAACTATTGTCATGTGTACCATTACTTATGGTCTAACATAACATATTTTTTTGTATTGGAAAAGATTGAAAATTGGATAAATAGCCAAATTAGAGCAGACTTTCCTAATTCATTCATTTCTGAAAAAAGGAAATACCAATTTTTTTTTATAAAGATATTTATTACCTATTGAAAAAAATAGAAAAACATTTTTATTTTGCAGTTATGCAATAATGATTATAAAAGGAAAAGAATCTTAATATTCAAATATATTCAAGACAGGTATAATATAGGTATATCGAAAAAGTGCGTAAAGCGAATATTGGAAAATATGTTATACTCAGTTACAGCCACAGTAAATCAACTTATAACTTTCTGTCGCATGCTAAGTTTAAAAGTTTGTCTTTAGTTTAAGAAGAGATGGAAATAAAGAAAAATTTGACACGTACTGCCGTCTACACACGGAAAGAAATGTGTTGTTTTCGCAAGTTTTACACATTTATTTCAAAGGACTAGTATTATATTGAGTATTACAAATATTGGATCAAGAAAAACCTCGACATACTCTAAATAGGTAAATGGTTATACTCGGATTAATAATAAGTCAAAAATTATTAAAAAGAATATTTTTATTTCAACATTAAAGGGCTGGAACTCATTAGCAATGCATTTGCCATTTAAGTAGAATCGGCCTGTATATCTAAATCCTTAATTTGTTCCAATATTCTCAAGAAGGTTGTATATGAAAAGTAAAGGCACCATTTGAAATATATTTTTTTCTGAAATGGATAATATACTTCTTTGAAGAAGGATTGTTTATATTTTTTGATATATCTTAAAAGTGTATGAAAATTCCTATGTCATCAGCATGGCAGAAGCGTTCTAAAGTTTCTAAAAACACTTTAGATACCCTATTGTGACTTTAAAAACTTCTTGGTTGAAAGAGGAACAAGAAGGCTAAAGCAGTAAAGCATATGGTCATGCAGATATCATAATAGAGATCACACGATTGTCTTCAAGGGATTAATCAAAAAGTAATATTTATTAGAGTTCCTAACGATAATATATTTCCTTCCTATATTTTCCAAAGAAATTTTTAAATTTACGATTTATCTATTTTACTGACAGACAACTGTGATCAATACAAAGGCCTTTATCTGCGGTATATGACCAAAGGTTAATTTTATTATTTGGGAAAGTTTAGCGCAGCATTCCATACTGAATAAAAAATACATGAATTGGCATAAATATATTCAAATATGCGCTTTATATGATCCTCTCTTGGGCAGTTCTACAGCGTGCCATGCCATTGAGTGATAACAATGTTAAAAGCAATAAAAGGGTTGACATGTTAGACAATGCTCAAGTAATCAGTTTGTGGAAGCGGAACTACCCCAATGATATTCTACAAGAATTATTAGTAACTGGATCAAAGATTAGTGAACAGGATAAGTAGAAGAAACATTAGGATTGTTACAGGCCAATAGATTGCAGACATTTTAGTAAGAAAGGTAACATTCTACCATGTACTTGTTTTATGATGATAAGAAAAACATCAATACCTGGGACAAGCATTTCTATCATCTTAGTATATTAGATGGATTCTAGGAGATCAAGTACTGGATCTGTTTTAAACTCTACTAATAGCGGTAACTACAATGGATCACAAAACCTGAGTGCTGCAAGTAACCGAGTCATATTTACAATGGCAAATTCTCCCTACAAAGGAATAAAGATTATTGAAATTGAAAATATAAAAGGGGCAAAAACTATTAACCCTTATATAAACAATGCGAGTATTAAGAGTCTGTGTTTAAAATCTGTAAACTGATTTTTTATATTTATTATGAATTTTTCGAAAAAAATTATCTTTAGACATACAAAGCTTTTGTGACAATATCAGAAGGTAATTTAGAACCTATAAATACAAATATTTATAAATTTAGGATTGAAGTTGAACATCTGAGTTAAACTAAACAAAAATGATACATTTTGGACGTTTTAAATATTATTATTATTTTAGATAGACGTACTTACATATTGAAATAAGTACAGAGATTTATAGATTGTTAAAATATTTCCCCAAATTTTAAATATTGTGAGCATTAAGAGGCTTTCAATTGAAAAATCCTTAAATAGATGCACATTAATTATAACTTCCAAAGTTAATGAACCTCTCTACGACTACTTTGTCGTTATTTACTCACGGAGAGTAAAATGTAAATTAACGTTGAGAGACACTTAGCTATAAATTTTAATAGGAGATGAATTTCCAAATTATATTTTCTGCTTCCACAGCACGGGTAATTGCGTTTTTTGTTTATATTTGAAACATTTTTTGTTTGTGTTGGTTTTTGTTTGCATAAAGTTAAAAGTATTAGTTTTTACTTGTCTAATTTTTTTTAGTACTGAAACTCTATAAACTGCCAAAAATATGTAAATGAAAAACTTTCATCATTAATTATTTAATTTTTAAGGCAATAACTTTTAACTTAAATATTTGTTTAAATTATATTCCTTTCTATTATCTGTTTCAGTTATATATATATATATATGTACTTCGTTTTATACAAAATATATTTTATCTATACAATACTTGTCCCGATTAGTGATAATTGGCTAAACACTTTCAACCCAATCAATATATAATTTAGTTTCAAATAAAATTTGATTTTCTAAATTAAACTATTTTTATTTCAGTAGCACCCACTGTATACGAACTAGGTACACATACCTTGTGAGTGACGTACCTACGTCGTGATTGAAAAGCGACGCAGTGTCACTATGACGCCTGAGCTGTGGCGGTGGTAACCTCGGGCGCCAGTTTCTGTTTACGGTGCAGAAACACCCCTACTCTGGCGGCTACAGTGAAGACACGGTATGTCCAGAGGGTCGTGAGGGAGAAGTTAGACTTTCGGTGTCCAGTAAAACAAACCACACTTGGCAAATATTCAATGTAAACTTATATTTACAACTCTTTTGTGGGACAAACGGTAATTATCTCTTCAAGCCCTCGTTTGGCTTGGCGGACATGCGCATTAAGCTTGTGCGCAATTTACTTACTATGCTGGCTGGCGGTGCTGGACTAGTCTGCTGCTGGTGCTGGCTAGTCAGGAACCGAATCTGCGGCTTCGACGATGAAAGACCTGGATCATCTACTGGTCCGGTGGAAGCCATCAAGCCTGATACCAGGTTGGCGACTGCGCAGTAGTCCTCAGACGAGACTTCTCTGAAAACTCTCACCAAGCAGCTACGGCAAGTGGTCCTGGCAAAACTATACGTCAGCAACTTCTCGAACAGCTCCTCAGGTTCTGGAGTGGCGGACAGGCAGGACGGCTCTCGACGACGCGACCGCTGGCCAGGAACTGAATTACAACCTGCAGTTGCTAAAAGAGGAATGTTTTATGTTACAGTTATTATATTCGATCATCATGAAAGACAATTATAGTTTTTCTAAAGCCTTTTGTCAAATTAATTGAGTGGAAACTCTAATTTGACTTAAATGTGCCAATCTTTAAAGTGACTCATGTGTACAGCAATGCTCAGTTAAGGGACATGATTCTTATTTATGTTGAAGTTAGGTAAAATACATTGGCAGCTCCGTGCTTGTATGCAGATCGATATTCCGATCGACACGCGCCAAATCATGAAACTTTTACAGTAGTGCTGCAACGTGGACGAGATGGTGGAAGCGGGCGACCACCACGGTCTATTAACTACACGGTCGGGGTCGTCAGCAGATAGCCAATGCAAGCTTAGGACTTTTGTGATGTGTGATACAGTCCGTTTTTCGAGATAGATTATATTTTGTCTTAACTTATGGGAATTTTGTGCTGTCATCTGACTCTGATGGCGCTGACCATATAGTTAATGGACCGTGGGCGACCACAACGTATTTTAGCAGCTGAAGAACAAGTGTTGAATGTGATTCGTGAAAATCCAGGAATAAGTACGAAGCAGATTGCTAGACAGGTGCCTGGATTATCCTAATCAACGGTTGGCGCTTACTACACGAAGTTCAATTTTACCTATATTATATTCAGCGTGTTCAAGCACTGTTACCAGCGGATTATCCATTACGAGTTAGGTATTGTGAATGGTTGTAAAGCAAAATGCTGAAAATCCTCAATTTACTGCTGATGTACTAGTTATAGATAAAGTTTTATTAACTCGCAATGGAGTATAAACGATTCACAATGCACACGCTTGGGAAATCGAAAATTTGCACGCTATTGAACGGGACCAACACCATTTTTCACTAAATGTTGAGTGGATGGTTTACAATATCTCGAATTTATTTGCAATGACCTTCCCGCTCTTCTTGAAAATACACTTCTAGCATGGCCTCCGCGGTCTCCCGATTTAAACCTTCTTGACTTCTTTTTGTGGGGCCATTTGAAAAATGAGGTGAGCAACAACTGTCGCAAATTATTTGCGTTTACAGGAACAGCAACCAGAAGGAACATTCGCTTTAGTACGGCAAAATTGGCGGGCTTATATGTGTACAAGTTGAGAGTTAAAATTTCGAACAGTTTTTGTAATTTTTAATAAATTTCATATTTCTAATAGTGATCAAGTACCACAATTCTTCTTCAAAATCAGTGTAACAAAATTTTATTCATTTTAAAGAGACGTCAGTTTGATCAGATCTGAATAACTTTAAGTTTATTTTAAAGTAAAAACGCTGCAAACCTTTTTTTCTCCGGTATCGGTTTTAATCACAGATTCTTTTGTGCCACTCCATTTCAGTAGATCAGATTCCGGCATGCAATTAAATATTTTTAAATAGTTTTCAGAATGCGTATATTATTTTTTTGTATTACCATATTTGTACATGTATGTTAAATGTTGCCAATTTTTTTTTCGTATAGTTCTGAATCACCCTGTACAGTATATTCTCTATATAATAAAGTTATCTTATTTTCATATTGTCATTCTTACGCCACCGCATATGGAGCATAACTGAAACCTTGTTTTAATTCCAAACAAATACATTTATTCCTACAAATTAATATAACAAAATTGTCATGAATATTTCTTCTAGCATATTTTTCTACTATGTGAATAAAGAATAAATATATTTTTAATAGAAATGCCTGCTGTCAGAAGGCTGTGGCACAGTGGTATACCATGAAAAAGAGTTCAAGGTAAAGCAATTCCAATCATTTTAACTTGGAACTTATAAAAATTACTTATTTCAATTTTATAGTAACATTAAAGAGTTTCTTTCTAAGTAATATAGAGATCCCAGTGAAAAAATTAATACATTTTTGTAAATCAGCGGAAAAATCTTATTAGGATTTGTTTTGCATATAAATATCTAAATTCTCAGAATATAATAAAAACTAAAACTTTTCCGTTAAAAAATTAAAATCTAACAAAAATGTAGAACTTGAATAGCCTTACTGTTCTTTATCTTAAATTTGATGTTTCTCTTCATATGGATTATCTCATCAAAATCATTTTTTCTAAAATTACTCTTCGGGCTTAGAAAATTCTTCAAATATTACTGTGACACGTAGGTTTTGTTCAATTATTCAAAAACCGATATATACACAAATTTAGTAGTCTATTTTACTTATAGCCAGCCACTTAGACACAAAATTTGATCAAAGACAAACCAGTAGTGTCGAAATTAGAAGAAATTTAAGCATTTTTTACTTAAATACAAGTCAGTCAGACCAGATTCATCGTTTTCATAATTGAATGCCCTTATACAAAGTGTTCGGTATCGAATGGGCCATACTTTAAGGCTAGTTCCCTTGACAGATATTGCTACATAGGCTAGCTAAACTATATGGATAATTGTATATTACGTCTTACTATGGTTAAATATGGCGATAATCAAAACAATGTGCATATCGACGTAGATGATTTTAAGTTCCTTTTCTTCGACAGAAAAGTTATAGTCTGTTTGGAAATGAAAGAGAGTAATAAAACCCCGAGATAAGAACCGGCCATGGGTGTGGTAATATTTCGTTTCAGGTAATTATCGGGTAACACTAATGCTAGCAGGTAATGGGTGTACATTAATATATTTTACTGGATACATCATAAGGCAGGAGCCAGTTTATTGTGACAGATCAATCCAGTCTTAGAGCTGAATATACAAAGACGTGCTAGTGCAGTAGAGTAAAATTCAACTTGTGTTTGGTGACTATTGTGCCAGTGGATATAATATTGTTTGGGTAAAATGTCGAGCTTATCAGATTACGTACATGCTAAACGCGTGAAAAATGTGCGCTGTCTCAGAATGAGAAGATTATTATATTAAATGTATTTAATGCATTGAAACACCAAAATCCTACCAGCAGTGTTGACGACATCGTGGAAAAGTGTTCCAAAATGACATGGATTGGAAAATCGACTATCTACAGACTTTTAAAGGAAACAAAAAATGAACAAGATACTGTAAATCCCCCAAAATCATCTACAGGGAAGTCAAAAGTCGTTATAGATGATTTTTTCAAAAATGTCATTCGCAGAAAAGTACAGTCATTTATTTTAAAAAAGAAATACCAACAAACAAAATTTTAAGTGAATTTTCAGAGGACAACGATTTGCCAAAAATCAGTAGAAGCAAATTATGGGCCGTCTTACGAGAGTTGAATTTTTGCTGGGAAAAGCAGAACAGGAAGTCAATTCTTATCGATAAAGATGAAATTATTTGTTGGCGAAGATCCTACTTAAGATCAATTAGGAAATTCCATGACGAAGGGAGGAATATTTATTATCTAGACGAAACTTGGTTCAACGAGGAATATACTGTAACAAAAGTATGGCAAGATAAAAATGTAAAAAGTTTTCGATAAACATTTTTGAATGAACTTTCAACAGGGTTCAAGGCACCTTCAGGTAAAGGGCCAAGATTAATAGTGCACATATAGGTAGTGCCAGTGGTTTTGTAGATGGCGGTTTACTTTTATTTGAATCTAAAAATACAGGTGACTATCACGAAGACATGAACGCAGATGTTTTCGAAGAGTATTTTACACAGATGTTGGATCTTATTCCTCCGGGGTCTGTAATTGTCATGGATAATGCCAGTTACCATTCACGGCAGACCGAGCGGACGCCTACGACTGCTTGGAGGAAAGCCGATATAATTCAATGGTTATCCTGAAAAAACATTTCTTTTGAAACAAATATGGTGAAAAATGAACTTTTGACACTTGTTAATCTTAATAAAGATCAGAAAAAATATGTTATCGATGAAATGGCAACAAATCTAATTAGTCTGGGCGCAGGTAAAAGGAGATGTAGCGCGAAATAATACGTTTAAATTAAGTGTCTTGAAAAATTTGTTAAAAAATTCCCTGCCACGAGTAACCGCAGATAACTGGCAAAGATGTATACATCATATACAAAAAGAAGAGGAGAAAATGTGGGAACTCGATAATTTAATCGACGTTACTGTGGAACCTATCGTTATCAATCTAGGAGACGAAGATAATTTATCACAATATTCAGAAGATGAATTTTAATATACCTACTTTTTTATTTTCTTTATTGTTGTCAATGGCAGTTTTTATCGAAATAAAACATGAATTATCACAGAGCCTAGCTCTTAGGAATCAATTAAAAAAGCGAGATCGTTAGTTTCGATGATAGAACAGAAGAACAATCCTGAGAGCTGTTGCACTCTCTATACTGATAGAGTTGAGGAAATGTAATGATATTGATTTACAGTAATACACAATGTATCATGATCCAGTAGTGCCTAATATAATTATTTTGAATCTGTAAATTTTGCATTCTACAACAAATACTGAAGAGATAAAGCAGTTTTGACTGAAACAGCCCAAAAATAGAAAGAATTGAAATGCGTTATTATGTCACATAACAATTTTCATAGTTGGAACCGCTCAGATCACTCTTAATATTGATGCCATAATCAATGGCAGTTTTTATCGAAATTAAACATGAATTATCACAGAGCCTAGCTCTTAGGAATCAATTAAAAAAGCAAGATTGTTAGTTTCGATCGCAGTATACTAAGCAATCAGTACGGAATCTCAGACAATTTATGAATGAAATACGTCTGTCAGTTTTTAAATACCCCCACTCTAGAAAAAGTCGCCAAGAATATGGCGGATCCCAAAGAACATACGAAAAAATAGGTAATAATTTGGCGTAAACATAACCAAAGTTATTTCGTAGTTTTAATACTTTTGCATTAATTTTTAATTAACTGTTGTAATCCAGTGTAGTTTCATGTAAATTGAGGTTTTGGTCACATTTTCTCTTAATTTAGGTTTCTAGCAGATATAATTTGAATTTGATTATAAAACCGGTATGGATTTAATAAATTTATTTAAAAAAATTGCGAAAATATGGAAACTAGGTCGACTAGTAGTGTAGTTTTATTTTATATTTTGTAGTACTTTTGCCTTTATGTCAAGATGTATACGTTTGCCTTATTTTGTTAGCAGATTATCAAATTTAAGCCCAGTGTAATTTTTATATTTTTACTCATTTTTTTTTAGGAAAGTACGAAATGAAATTAAAACGTGAATATTAGGTACAATTTATTTTGAGGTTTACAAAATATATATATAGGTAACATAATCAAAAACCCCCGTTGCTCTATTAGGTGTATGGAGTGGTTTTTTTCATTCATGTATGAAAGCAGTCTCTTTCCTATTTGGAGTTAAATCCTTTGCCCCTTTTCATGTTTTAATTCTTCTTTAGGATTTTCTCAATTAAGCTATCACGTCTAACTTGGTCTCCCATATATAAAACTGTTTACAGGCCTTTTACGCCCAGATCTGCGTTATGCGTTAGTTTTTTACAACACATTTATTTCCTCCCATAGTTTATTTATTATTTACTGGGTATCCACTAATAAATAATCACTAATATAAAAACACAAATAACTAAACACTCAACACATACAAAGCTGGAATATAACTACAATAACGATAACGAATGTAATAATGTCAAAAATTCAAAAAATATAACTGACACACAGAAATTATAGTAATAACTGTCAGTCGCCAACAACATGGCGGATTTTTGGAAGACGCTGGAAAGCTGAGTTTCCCTACTGATTGCTTAGTATACTGCGGTTTCGATGACAGAACAGAAGAACAAGCTGTTGCACTCTCTATACTGATAGAGTTGAGGAAATTATATTTAATTACTTTGAACTAATATTGGAAAGATCGACAAATGTAATGATATTGATTTACAGTAATAAATAAATGTCAACAGAGAATCTCAACACGGCGAGAACTGAGAGTGCTTTGCACTCGAATAACGCGTAAATATATGCACATTAATTATAACTTCCTAAGTTAATGAACCCTCCTACGACTACTTTGTCGTTATTTATGGACTCAAAGTAAAATGTAAATTATAGTGAGGTACTCATACATTTTAATATCACGTGAGTCTCCAAATTGTATTTTCTTCTGGAATGTGCAGCCGGACAAATCCATTCTGCTTCGTTACCATTAAATATTTTTTATTTGTATAGGATTTGATTGACCTAATTTATTATTTGAATAAGATGTTCAATTATTTTTTAACGTCATTAAAAAGTTACAGAACAACTTCTCTATCCATAATCCAAATTAATTTACAGTGAAAATAATAATTAGGTAAATTTTCAAGTTTTAGTTTTTTACAAGTTCACCTATTGAAAAATCTGTTAAGTACTAAAACTCGATTAGAACTCTATACGTAATATTTGTTTTCTTTTATTCACTTTTTTATTGTATCTATTTTTTTATAATTATGAAATAATGCATACACTTATTGTTAGGTCATAAACTAACTGTAGATTCTAGATATAAAAAGATAGGCCACACGATACAGAATATAGATATTTTCTATCAAATTTGGAAGATTCTGTTTTCAAATACACTCCTCAGTGTAGACGACTTACAATATTAGGTGATCTAAATATAGACATGATAAAGATCCTACGTGCCTAAATTCATTATTAGAGACTTTGGGATTAACACAATTTATTGATAAACCTACTAGAATTGCAAAAGAGACTGCGTCATTCTAAGACTTAATAGTTTGATATGAGTTGGTATATTATGAATTCGGGATGAATAATAGTTTAGCGCCACAATTTGTCGTGATTTTGGAAATTTTAACTTAAATCGGTTTACAGCTGATCTAGAAAATGTCCCTTTTCATTCAATATATGATATTAACCAAGTAGAGGATAAAGTTCAATATTTTAATAATATTGTATACTTTTGTTTGATAAGCATGCACCTTTAAAAACTGTTAAAATATCTAAACAGCGTAAACCATGGTTGACTGATAACATTATACGTCTTTTAGCACTTAGAAATAAAGGCAAAAATAAGCTTAAGTCTTGGAATTTAAATAAACATAAGCATAGTGTATTGCCTGCACAGCTTAGCGAACCTAATTCGATTAACGATTTTCTGTTAAATAGCGTACCAAAATCAAATTGTGCAAGTAAAGATTTCCTAACAAATTCTCAGATAAACATATTCTGGATGTTGAGGTACCTCAAGGATCAATTTTAGGACAGATATTCAGACCTCAAACTTATAGAAACCGTTTATAAAGAACTTTCTTTATTTATTAATCCTAATAAATATAAATTAATATTATTCGATACTAAAAAATTATTCCTCTAATCTCTAATGACTTTCAAATTAAAGTACAAAAATTCCAGTTGTATAAAGTTCATGTAACTTGGGATTAATATTTGATAATTTCTTTCGATTTTCTGCACATATCAATAAGTGTGTACAAAAATCTTATTCTGCTTTAAAATTGCTTTTTATGTACACAGAAATTATTTATCAGTAAAAATTAAAACGTTATTATGTGAAACCCTTATTTTATCAAATTTCCTATTCTGTGCGCCTATTTATTATCCATGCCTGGATGTTCAAACAAAAAATAGAATACAGAAAACTCAGAACTCATGTATCAGGTAAATATTTAGGATAAGAACAGAGAACACACAAATCTCAAATACACGCCACAATTAAGGTGGACTGGCAATTCATACGGTCCAACTATAAAGTCATCAATAACATCATACCAAATATTTGTGGAAAATTCATGCTGGAAATGTGTTTGATTCGCTAAACGAGGACTTTTTTTTGGAAATAACACCAAGTGCGGTTATTTCTCCAATTGAATACTACACGTCTCATAAATTTGGCCTCATCCGTTGAAAGTAAACTTGCGATAAGATATGCCCCTCAAAAAACCTTCATATACCGAATTTCAGAAAAAAATCTGAAAAACTTTTTGAAATATTGCGAGAAATCAATTTAATAATTTCCGCTTCTACACCCTGTATCCTTTTTAATATTGATATTCGGATTAAGACAATATAGTCACACATATGCACCATTAGAACTGCATCTAACATGTATCACATTTGTCTCCATACCTTTACAATAGAAATTTAGCTAAGATTGAACTATTTTCTTTACCTGCTACATTTATTGCAGATATATTACATACTCGCTATTTATAAAAGTTTGTATCATCATGTGTTTTGTTTATCTTTGATATACATCAGTACTAAATAATAGTTGATAGCATTCTCGAAACATTCACTGCAATAGTAAATATAGTTAGTTTGGTTTCTATACTTTTGTATGATAAATGGGATGTACTAGTCATGTCTTTAGAATATTATTTATTTTTTTCAATATTTCCTTCGTAGATACCTAGCTTAACTATCGAGGCATCTGAAAGTGTATTTCATATGGTTAATAACTATTTATTTTATACTGTTAGTTAAATCACTATCTCCCGAAGTCATTTGCGGCCACTCCCTGGTATCTTGACTAATATATTCTTTTTCTCACAAGAACATTGGTATTAGCTAGATTTCTGGCTACCTCTATCCAGAACTGCCAACTCCGTTGTATTTTTTATGTGGCATTTGTGTTGCGTCATCTCGCTAACATATTCTCTGTGTCTGTCCACTTTGTCCCATATCCTCGTAGATACTTCTTATATTACAATCTTTCTTAAGATGCAACTTCTTTATGTAAAGAATATCCTAATGGGCACATGTACGGTTTTAATGACTATTTAAATGCGTAATACAGGTTTATATTTTAACAATATTTATTTAACTGCCCTTTAAGTCAATGTTTTTACAACCAGTTTATTCATACAATATTAGATAATGTAATAGTATCCAACGCCACAATAATGATATTATATTCCATGCCCAATCGACACTCATACGTTTATGTAACGTTTTAAAGACGTTATAATGGTTGAATAAACGTATCGTGTTGGAAGTTTAACGGTTATTTTTACTTAAAAACTTAAACGCATAAAATAGATTGAAGTGAACACTAGAAAATTACGTTTACTTTACAACGTTTGCGCAACGTGTAATAAACGTCCAAATCGGCAAATTATAAATTAATGATCGTTAGATGTAGACACTTACATCTTGCGCACTCATTTCACCTGGACTTTGGGTCTAGCTGCTTGCTACACGTTTTTTCAAGTGTAAATTTACTGCTGGTCGGGACATTAGTCCTCAGAGGAGTTGTTTTTCGGAATTCCGATATATCTAATCATCACTGAAATATTATTACTGTACAGGGTGAACCTTAAATAAGTACAAATATTTTAACTGCAGGTGTAGTTCGTCATATAGATCAGTCTAGTGAAAGTCATTTTTAAAAATTTCAAATATTTACAGAGATATTTTTTTAAATTACCCACATTTGTAGAAATGGATTTGATAATTTCAATACACGTAAATATTATATACTTTTGCATCTTCTGAAACCAAACTAAACTAATGGTTTCTTTAAGTAATACACTGCTTGACGCATCGGTTTTAAGAGTTGCGGTGCTAACGTATAAAATGGAATACGTAACGTATTTAAATCGTCTTATTATTTTCACGGAGTGTTTTTCTGTGTCTGTGTATTTAATTAATATTTTTTGTTAAATACAGTGTAATTAAATACAATATGGCATATTATTCAGAGTGAAAAGGTTGACAGGCTAAAAGCATATTTGTCAAGTAGTGAAAATCAGTGATAGTGATAACGATAACGTGATAACTCAGTTGGAGTGTAGTAAAAATGGATAATGAACAAATTCTTGATAACTATGATTGTGAGTAAAGAATCTGGTTTATATTTTCAATTTATTGGTGAAGTATAGGAATGGCAAAGGGGAGCAGATGACCAATAATATTTTCATAAATAAACATATATCCGAAAATAAACATAAATAAACACATATTCGAAGACATTAGTGTAACACTGGCAACGTTGTGGAATTCACATCCACCATGACTCCCGGATCAGCGGTCCTCAACAAGTTTTCTGTTGAAAAATCACGAAATTTATTTAAAATTGGACTTTTTTATTCCTCATTTTTTTGTAAAAAACTATTAATTATGTGTTCTACACAATGAACTGTACTGCTGGTTAAAGTATTTGTACTTATTTAAGGTTCACCCTGTAGTTTGGCAGCAAAATTGTATTATAATATATTTTTTTCATTAGCGTAGAAGAATAAATTATAAGAAACGTTATTATAACGTGACGTGAAAGATTTTATAAACTTTAATTAAACTCTAAATAGAACGTTTTCATAAAATGTTATTAACTGTTTCATTTCTATGTTATTTGAACATAGTTTAGTAATGTTTAATAAACGTTTCTTTTTTTTATAACAATAATGTCTTCTCGAACCTTTCAACCTCTTTTAAATGTTTAATGGTGATGGTGACCTGATGGATTCATCAATGTGATCCAGAAATCCTACTAAGCTGTTGTTATTGAGACTAGATTTAAATATAAGTCTCTAACTCCAAAGAGCTTTAGTCTTAAATGTTTAAATTACCCTGTCTTTTTTTCTCAAAGTCGCATTAAGTATTAAATAACTATTTTTCAACTTCAACGACTGCAGAGGATGCGTTTGTAGAGAAAACAAAATGTTTACTATCGACAAACGATAAGATACCGTTGTCTGTATGTTTGTTTGGAGCTCTGGTAAATTTACAAACCATTTCAATTAGGGTACAACACATAGGACGAAGCAATCGTGTTCGTATCAACCTGAAACGTACAGTATCTCTTGAATTTGATTTAGAGGGAATTACATAGGAATGACGGTTCAACGATCACCATGTAATTCCGCACAGACTTGCTTTAGGGAAATAATATCAGGAAGTGGGTATAAAGCTCTAATTAAATGAAATACGGCTTCTGCCTCGGCTGGTACAGAAATTTTGACTTCAAAGTTGTTTATGCAAATGCGATTCTAGCGGGTTTGGCTTTGTGGTTGTTGCAACATTTTAAAAAGCACTCATAGATGGACTAAGCATTAATACTCTAGTTGTCGTATTCTTTCAGATCTGGCGCGGATCAAAGGAGATACATCAGAGAATCGTCAGTAATACAAATAACTACGTTGTTTTGCATAATATTACCTATTTATTTATTTGTTTATTTATTTATTTATTGGTGTCAATAGACAATAATGTAAATACACAGGTCAAATAAGGAGAAACAGAAAATAAAAATTACAAACTACAGTAAAATAGACTAACGCTAAGAACACTAAATATTAAAAATAGTTAAAACTATAAAAAATCTATAAAATGTGATAACAGCACGAAAACACATATAGTTAAAACTCAAGTTAAAAAAGTAGATATAACAGGATGTTAAAAATAGCATAAGTTAAAGCGGTAATATGTACAAGGTACTGGTTAGAAATTCCTCAGATCTATAAAATGCATTATTCAGTAAAAACTTTTTTATTCTGTACTTAATAGTTATAATATTTAAGTCGGTAACTGTTTTAGGTAACGAATTATAAAATTTGATACCTCAGTAAGAGGTACCATTTCGAGTTTTCGAGAGTCTCTAATAATCATTTTGTAAATTGTCTCTATTTCTTGTGAAGTGGGAATGAATTTCATTCCTGCACGTATAACTACTAATATTGTTTTTTATATGCATTAGACATTGTCGAATATATATGCATGGAACTGTTAATACATTAAGTTCAACAAACTTCAGTCTACAGTCATCTCTATATTTAAGTCCTCCAATTAATCTTATAGCTCTTCTTTGTAATGCAAATACATCAGAAGATGAAGTAGAGTGACCCCAAACTAAAATTGCATATGATATCACAGAATGAATAAGACTGTGTTAAGCTGTATTCAAGGTTTGTTGAGATACTTGATGTTTTAACCTACGAAGAAGGTACAAGCTTCTTGATATTTTGTTACATATATAATCAGTGTGACAATTCCATGACAATTTTGAATCCAGGGGAACCCCCAGAAATTTAACAGAATCAGGATTTAAAATATCTTTGGTTTCTCTAAGGCTAAATATTAATGTTTCTGTTTTAGTGGAATTAAGATTTAATTTATTAGACAAAAACCAGTTTTGAATTGTTAACTCAGCTTGACGAACCTTTTCAATCAAATCATCAGTTATAGGACTGCGGTTAGTAATATTAGTATCGTCGGCAAATTGATAAGTCAAAACAGAGTCATGCACTGAACAAGGTAAATCATTTACATAAATTAAAATGAGAACCGGACCAAGAATAGATCCTTGTGGTACACCGGCATCAATACCGAGATATGAAGATATTGAATTATTGTGAACAACATATTGCTGCCTATTACTGAGGTATGAGTATATTAGACCAACACTGTGGGGTGTTTTTAATGTTTGTTCCAATTAGCACTAAAGTAATACTAATTGAGACTGGAACATTCAAAGAGTAACTATTACGTAATTTCCACTAAATGTGTTGCTCTGTTGCATAAATAACTTCATACAACAAATTTCCAGTCACTGCTACGTCCTTTGGGCTACTTCTGGTTACTTACAGTAGCTTTACTGATTTTAAGGAAGTTACCAGTGGAACGATCTTCAAGTTTTCAAAACTGGAAAGTAGCAAATGATTCTAGCAGCGACTAGCTCATGTTACTATAATATGATTTCAAAATTGCATTCACTTTCAAGTAGTTGCTGCCACGTCGGTGAACCTTAATTGGCTTAAAGTCATAAAATTTGGAAGTAATAGTTAACTAGTAATCATCATCACGCACAGCAACTAAGGGACAAGTATTCAACTACTACTGAAACATAAAATTCCATGTGTATTCAATGTAAACGTAAAAATGTTACTGAGAAGTGGCAGTGGGAACTAACAGACAATGTGTGACAGTCACAACTTTACTGCTACTTTAAAATAACGTTACAAACTCGTTAAGTACTTTGTAGTAAATATTACTTGGAAGTTACATATCGGTACTTCCTGTTACGACTACTAAAGCACAGCTTAAATAACAATCAGCTCACAGACTCTACGGCGGAACCTTTGAAGTATTAAACACAGAATTTGTCCTTGAAGCTTGTTGTCTCTCTCTAGCTCAGGATAGAGGTCAGGACTGGATTAAAAATAGTTGTCCAAATTTAAAGAGTGTTTTAATTGCACTGTGTACCTACTTGAATTTCATAATAGCTTTTTTTGTTTTATTTTACTGAAACATAGATATAGAAAATGTTACCTAATTTTGGGAGCTTGATTAATATAAATACCACATCAACGTGGATCCATTATTAACATAAAATGTACAATTACTTTTCAAAGTACGTATAGGTAATTGATTAACATTACGTTGCTAATGACTAAACAAAATAAAAGGGAAATTTATTAAGCCACTTTTGTTTTCGAAATATATATTATACAGAAACAAAAAAGTACAGAAAATATATGTATTACAGCGGTATACCTACCTACCTAAATAACAAGAATAAATTGTACTGGTATACATTTAATTGGTCAGGTCCAAATTTTTGTCTTATTTTTTTTACATATACTGAATGTCCAAGATAGACTGGACCAGTATTAATCTCGAGAACTGTAGCAGATATAAAAAAGGTTTTTATACAGGGTGTTTCAAAACAAAGGCGAAAAATGTCAAGGGGTGATTCCTTGTTGAAAATAAAAGGTAGTTTGTTATATAAATGTTGGGTCACAAGTCAACCATTAGGGAGATATTGCATTGCAAAGATGGCGGAAAAAAGATTGTTTTTATTGTTTTTCTCGGAAATGAAAAGCGTGGGAATGATAAAATTTTGTGGAAGTATTACCATCATCAAAATACACTTATGACATATTTTTTCACTTTTTGAAAATAATTGGAAAGGGTTGAAATAAACTACCCCTTTCAGTTTTTTTAACTATACTTTCAAAAAACTTTCTTAACGACGTAGAAAAAAATAAACTAGGTTAAGCCGATTCATTTAGAAACTTTTTTCTCTCTTATATTTTACAATAAAAACATTCTTTTTCCCGCTATCTTTGCAACGCGATATCTTCCTAATGGTTGACTTGTGACCCAACATTTATATAACAAACTACCTTTTATTTTCAACAAGGAATCACCCCCTGAAATTTTTCGCCTTTGTGTATCATCAGAGTAATGTGCACACAATATATAAAAATACATAAGAATACACGGTGCCAGATTATTCTGACATGGCATCACATAGCGTGGCATCAGAGCAATGTGCCCCCGGCTTAACTGTGCTAGTTGGGATATAACGATTATACTAGTATCAGTAATATTTTGTTTTGTATCCTATATTTATTAAATATGAATTCTAGATCACTCTTTTAGGCACCAGCTGTCAGGAAATGATGACCCATACAAATGTACCTACCTTAATGTTGCATAATGCTGTAGAAGGTGCACCATATATGAAAATGCTTGTATCTAGATGAATATTGACACAGAATGTGAACTGCCGTAGCAATGTAATGTGTAGCTTATTTATTAATAAGAATAATGTAAGTGGTGAGTGAGTGGAGTAAAGTGAGAGCAAATTTTAAATTTGAATACTGTGCTGTTGCTGTCCAAATGCTCAAATTAAATTAATTAATGAAATTTCATGCGATGATGAGTTTTCTATTGAACAAAAAAAAATCCTGTGCACCTAGTATGTGCAAAATTGTGTTATGTTGAAATATAATTACATTTAATGAACATCTTTTGTCGATATTTAATTACAAATAATTTTAATTTATATAATAATTTTTATAGTTAGATATTTGACTTTAGGAAGTAAAAATGCAGAAATAGATTAGAACTCATCTAATGCGGTTGATTTTCGAGTTCCCACAGTTTCATAGTGAATTTAAGTACTGAATCTTATAGAATGTTAAGCCAAATATGTTAGCAACATTAATTTGTAATGTTTCATTAGCATACCTAGATATTTTGTATCAAAGAACATACATTATCAGCAAATACCTTTTCCACGGTCGGGAGTAGAAATCAGTTTCTATGACATCAAAATTAAAACAGAAGTAGTCGATTATTACCAAGGGAGTATAATGCTCCCAAGGGAGTTTACATTATAGAGAACGTTTTTCATGCAAAAAAGATTATATTGAAATTATTTATTGACATTTAAATTAAATGTTACATTTGTACAATTTTCAAAATTAATATTAGAAGGAATATTACTTTCGCTTACATTTACAGTTTTTGTGATTGCGCTAGTAGTGGTACCTACTAAAACCTGATTAGCAATTTTGGTATTATTTTCAATAGAGTTCTCGACATAACCCTCAGCGACTGTCGTTGATTTCCAACCAGCATGACGCTTTATTGTCGTGATATCCACACCAGCATCTGCCAGTAATGTCGCTGAAGATCTTTGTAAGCAGTGACCAGTATAAAATGCATCATCAGGTAATTTTAAATACGAAGCTACTACACTCGGAATTTTTCCCATGGTATTCTTGCCAACTGGCTGCGAACTACATTTTCCTGCTTTGTAGTACAAAAAAGGCGCTTATGCTTGACGTGGGGAGTACGAAGGGACAAGTATTTTCGAAACAATTCAAGCATATTTCCCACATCGGTAACCATAAAAGTTCGTGGAATCTTTGTCTTAGTGTTTGGAATTTTTACAATCAAGGAAGAGCCTACATCCTCAATATCATCTACAGTTAAATTGACTAGTTCATCAGTTCGACAAGCTCCGGCAATTACCAGAATTAATCCAGCCTATAAAAAATCAAAATACTTAATAATTGAAACACCTAACAACAAAAGTAATTCTTTGTCATCTGCACTTGATAGAAAATGGTCGATTTCACCCTTTGTCAATATTTTCGATTTTTTCTCTTGATATCCGTCACCAGTTCTTTTCAAAAATGCGATCAGCTTGGGGAATTTGCTTATATCTATGTTGCCGTAAATTATCAAGCATGACTTAGCCATAGAATATTGCGCCCATATTGTGGAAGACTTGTAATTCTTTGCATTTTCACTGAAGTATGCCAACAAAACACTCTCGCTGTATACTTCAACATTTTTCTCGGCGCACCACTTTTTGAACCGATTGCAGGCTATTTCGTATAAAGATCTTGTGGAGGCAGCAAATTGCTTATTGCAATATTTGCAGCCTCCACAATCTCTTCCGACTCACAATTATTCATTGTGCACTAAACAAACTTTAAACTAAACCAAACTAGCACCTTAATTTGACAATTCTTTTTGTTTGTTTATTTTGTAGTTATGACAATAACTCAACGACTACTAAATAAATGCTCAAATCCGAATACAATAATTCTGGTGCTACTTACTTCATAATGACAAAATATGTGTTTTTAAGTTAATGAGACCGTGGAAAAAATAGTATATACCATTCGAGAGAAATGCTATTTTGTCCTCGGTGCATTGTAGCCCTCGGGCTTCAAATTGCACCTCTGCCAAAATAACGCATTTTTAGTAAAAAAGATACTAAAATTTATTTTTAGCATATGAATTTATGTATTTTAAGATTATTCTGCCATCTGTGTAAATGTATGTCTGTACTACAAAAATTGTGTAATGATTTTAGTATGCTGTCGAAACTGTAGGACTCTTCACGTGAGTGGAAATTAACAATAAGAAAATCAATAAACAAAAGGAAATTTTAAAATAATAGGACTAGGGCGTGTAGAGTACCATTCTCACAATTTTCTTCAGATGCTCTTTACGCTGGTTAGATGGCACTGCGAGTGGAAAATCAATACCTACAGTTACCTAAGTGGAATAAAATTTGTAGAAACTGGCACCATTAGGCACTTCTATATTTAACAGGTTCCTTGTATACATTTCAGCAACAATACTTTTGAATATAAAGTATTCTCATTGTCTTAAAACTGTAAAAAATATTGAAAAATTGTTGCAGATACATGCTTGTAAAGTATAGTTATCTACGTTTCTGAAACATTCACAAGTAAAGATTTTCATGTAGCTAATGATTTGATATAAAGAACTATGTACATCAGTAAAGCACTACGTAGAAAAAATATTTAAAATATTTAATCTGTTTCATATGGTTGATTTTTTGTATTCTTCTATAAATTTGTGTAAAATTTGCTGTTGCTGAAAGATGCAGTCATGTTTCTATCAGGTTAAATCATACAGGGCGTACATTTTACTACAACCCTTTGTGTGTTCTGTAACTTTTTTGTACGTTTAAATTTTTATATGCTATTAGAAATAAGTAGGGAAATTTATTCTACACAAAAAATGGATACTTATCAAAAGTCGAATTTATCCTTGGTTATGAAAATATTACTAACAATATTTAATACCACATACTCCATATTTTCTGGAAATAACTATCTATAATAAATAACATGATAAACTGAAATAGCAGTAATTAAAAGTCTACTAATTTATAATAAATGTTCTACGTGTTCCCCATTCTCGACACATTTCTTTAAATATTTTATGAAACCATTGAGAATAAAAAACAAACCATACGTTCGTCTAACTTGTCATACAGCGTCTTGTATTCTATTCCAAAGTCTTCTCTCCTAGGTGTTACAGAGTTGTAAAAAATTCCTTTCAAATGTATTGCAAAAGCCTAGCGAATTAAAATCCGGACAGCGAGAAGACCAAGGAAAGTCACTACCGCGACCAATTCAACGGTTTGGAAATGCTTGGTTTAAATAATGGCTGTAATAAGCAGGGGTACCATCGTACATGAACTACATTTGTAGATTAGTATTAATGGGTACTTCTTGGAAAGCCCCAGAAAGTTCTTGCCGAAGAAATTCTAAATATGTTTGGCCGTTCCATAATGCAGGTAGACCCTCGCACCAGACGTTAATTGAAAATTCGTGAGAATTTCTCCAATTAAAATCATCTCTATGAATATCATTAGTATTTAGTAATTACTGCCAAAAAATATGGGATATGTGTTAATAAATATTTTATATAATATCTTCATTATAACCGAAATAATTTCGACTTTTGATAGATGGAACAAAAAAAATTCTGTGCGCCTAGGATGTGCAAAATTATGTTATGTTGAAATATAATTACATTTAGTGAACATCGTTTGTCGATAATTAATTTCAAATAATTTTAATTTATATAATAATTTTTATAGTTAGATATTTGACTTTAGGAAGTAATCCTAAAAATGCAGAAATAGGTCAGATCTCATCTATTGCGGTTGAATTTTCGAGTTCTTACAGTCTCATAGTTCTTGCCGAAGAAATTCTAAATATATTTGGCCGTTCAGTATTGCAGGTAGACCTCCCCACCAGACGTTAATAGCAAATTCGTATTCTTTTCTTGCGTGTGGATTTTCTTCGCACCACAAGTGAGAGTTTTTTCAATTAAAATCATCTCTATGAATATCATTAGTATTTAGTAGTTACTGCCAAAAAATATGGGATATGTGTTAATAAATATTTTATATATTGTCTGAAGCTATTTATTTGTGGCATAAAACAGAGAAATTTTCGAAACGTCAAAAATACGAAAGTGCGCGATAGTGATGTCATTTTTGTTATTTTTTACTTATCTGCTTTTTTCAGTGTGAGATTTTTTGGTTAGGCAAACTTAGTTTCAAAAATAACCCTTGATTGATCCATTTGGAGCAAGGGCTCATTTAATTAATATTTATTTTTTTCAGAAGTGTGGCAAAAACCCAATAAAACTGAAGAAATATTTTATATAATATCTTCATTATAACACTGCTTTGTAGCACAAAAATGCGCTTATACTTGACGTGGGGAGGACGAAGGGACAGGTATTTTCGAAACAATTCAAGCATTTTTCCCACATCGGTAACCAGAAATGTTCGTGGAATCTTTGTCTTAGTGTTTGGAATTTTTATAATCAAGGAAGAGCCTACATCCTCAATATCATCTACAGTTAAATTGACTAGTTCATCAGTTCGATAAGCTCCGGCAATCCCCAGAATTAATCCAACCCATAAAAATCAAAATACTTAATAATTGAAATACCTAACAACAAAAGTAATCTTACCTTAATCATTAGGAATTCTTTGTCATTTGCACTAGATAGAAAACGGATTTCACCCTTTGTCAATATTTTCGCTTGATATCCGTCACCGGTTCTTTTCAAAAATGCAATCAGCTTGGGGAATTTGCTTATATCTATGTTGTCGTAAATTATCAAGCATGACTTAACCATAAAATATTGCGCCCATAATGTGGAAGACTTGTAATTAACTTTGTTTTCGTTTTCAAAATAGTAGTAAAATATTAAACGTTTGTCAAGTTTGACAGTTTAAAATTTGTTTATCTGCTTCCATAGAGATAAATAAAAATGTAAAATGATTTTTATTTTATTTTTACTTACTTCTTCTTGATACAACTGTAGCCAACAATGAAAATCATTTAACAGCTTTATGGAAGCAGATAAACAAATTTTAATTTGTCAAACTTGACAAACGTTTAATATTTTACTATTATTTTGAAAACGAAAACAGAAAGTTTTTCGAAACGTCAATATTACGGAAGTGCGCGATAGTGACGTGATTTTTGTTATTTTTTACTTATCTGCTTTTTTCAGTGTGAGATTTTTTTTGTTAGTTTCAAAAATAACCCTTGACTGTTCCGTTTGGCGCAAGGGCTTATTTAATTAATTTTTATTATTTTTCAGAAGTATGGCAAAAAATCAATAAAACTAAAGAAAAAAAATATATTATTGTCACAGCTTATGTATGTAAAAGATACATACAAGTGGCAAAGATGGGAAACGAATGTTTTCTTATTTTTTTTCTATTTTAACAGAATAAGAATTTTTCTCTTCTATTTAAAAGTAGTTAATTTTGAGCTTTTTTACAGGGGACGGAGGATTTAATAATAGTGATGGAATCAAAATTCTCAAGAATCGTCAACATCGTAGGTCCCAATCAGATGATAAAAGCAACGACATTTTTACTGAAATGAAAAGCCAAACCAGAACCACTGTTGCTTTGCACTGTAATACAAGTAGACTGACACCGGTGGGGACAGATAACGCAACGGTATGTGTTCTATATTTTTACATATTTTACAAAATAATATAACTTTTGAGTTTCTGAAAAATGTTGAAACTTAACGTTTATACTAATTTAAAATTTGTTTGGGGAGAATACTTTGTGCAATTTCATAGCTTCCTGTTCTTCTCTGAGCTTATTATTAAGAAAACTTCATTTTGTCAACATGAATGCATGGTTAGTCAATAAATCCGTTACTAGAGGCCGCTGGCGGTTAAAAATCAATATAAAGGAACTACATATATACTATGCAGGCACTTATTTATTTCGATATACTTATTAGTTTTTATGCTAACTGTGCATATATTTCATTTAGTAAGCAAACTATAGTAAAAATTAATATTTTATAGTAGGGTTTGACCGGTATAGATGTGCCTCTATAGTTAAACTCCATTTCTTGTTGCTAAAATTTGCAACGTATTACTAATTACTGCTTATATCAATACTTTTTATTATAAATTGCAATTTATATCACTTTAAAAACATTTCACCTGAATTTTTCTTCAAAATAAGTAACTTTCATTTGTTACGATTGTAGACCGTAATAAGCCATTCGTCAGTAGACATTTATTAAATCATTTATGTATATCATAAAAATAATCCATCCTACACTAAAGGAAATATTTTTTATACAAGCTCTCTATGAAATTTTGCTAAAGTTTCACTAGATTAAGATGAATTTGAAACATATGGGAGTCATAAGTAATGCTCACAGGTTTATTAAAAAAATAATTAACAAACATAAAAATCTAGTTGTATATCTATGTATAGGGTAAATTCGAGAAAGATGGCCATACTAGGAGAGACGGTCATACTCAATACTTCATTCATTTAACGATAAATGTCGATGCTTATACCATAATATAGTCAACTATACCATCCAGACTTCTGCTGTAATAAGACAGACCCGCTCACTGCCGTCAAGCAACTTTACATGCATAGAATGTTTATGTGAAAAATAAAATATTATCGATAATGACAACTTTCCCTTAACCAAGACCCGTGCCTTAATGGTGTACTCCCGCCTGTCTCCATGCACAGTTCCGGATTCGATAGAAATATCGATGTGGCTATGCATGTCAGATGGTTCTGTAAAATCGGTCGATTAATTTATCGTGCCATTTTTTTCTAAATATATACAAGTATTTAGTGACCAAATTGTAGTCAAGTATCAATTTTCAAACTACATAAAATACACCATTTGTGGTCGGTGAATGAAAATGAAATATTTCTTAACGTATGTCGATATACACAGATGAGTCTTACGCAAGGATTTGTAGTATGCATGCAACGTTTCCTAGTTTGTATCCTCTGTGTTCTATAAACGTTTTGACATTTTAAAAGTTAGTGATGATAAGTTTATCCAGTTATGGCCTTCAGAAACCAAAAGAGCGGAAGTAGTGGTAAATCACCTTCTTAAAATATTTTTTTAGTTTTTGATGCCTCAGCTATATTCCATTCAGGTAATGGTAGGGATTTAGTAATCGAATCATATCTGAAGCATGCACTATGTAGAAAGCTGTTAAGATAGTTAGTTCACGCCATAGCCAAACACAAGGTTCAATTGAAACAACCAGTCAAGAAATACAGCACATGTTAACCGTGTGGATGAACAGTAACAACACAAATAAATGGTCAGAAGGTTTGCCCTTTGTCCAGTTTCCTAAGAGCACAATATACCAGGAAGGAATATGTCATATGAAGTCCTATTTGGCGTTAAACAAGAGAGGGGCATAGCATTGTCATCTGCCTAACGAGCTAATTGCAAATATTGAAACCTCCTTTTCAAAAACAGGTAACGAGAATAACCAGAATACTATTTTGAAAAGGAGTCACAATCTAGCACTTTAACACTGAGAAAACATTTTTGCAAAAAAAGCTGCCACAAGAATTTTTTTACTCCAAGCAATGAAAGAGATACAAACCTTGAAAAATAAATTTTCTCCTGTTCAAATTGATGATATTGTACGAATACAAGCCGCCGATGTCGACGTGGTCGTACAGATCGTACATCGAACTTACACCAAGCGACATAGTGCATGCTGACAGTCACTGGAAAATGTCAACATTCACTAGATTTCTAGATTTCCGCTAAAAAAGGGATAGTTGTAAACGCATTGATCAGTTCAGAGTTAAACTCGAGATGTCAAGTAGATCTAATAGATTTACAGGAACACAGAGATGGCGATTACAAATTTATAATATTATAAAACACCATTAAGTACATTTTATCCAGTTGTGTACTTTAGACACTAAAAGAGCGCAAGAAGTGTCGTATCACCTTTTTAATATATTTTTCGTTCTTCCGGGACTGAAGAAATAACTCTCTTATGACAGGGAAGTGTCACTTTTTGTCCTTCCGGGATTGAATATTGATGGAAGGGTTAAATTACAAACAAAAGGATCTAATAACGCATCGTACTGCTGCTCATATAGTTCTTTCGATTTCGATGGTATCAATTCTTCACCTTCTTGGGCTGCCCTTTTGTCAATATCAGATACACCATTCTTCACTCATAATCGAGCTCATAACACTAGCAATGACAATGTCTCCAAATTATTCGTCACAACGCAACATTACTATGGTCATTTGTCAAGCAGTGACTTCTCGAAAGTGTTTTTATATAGGTTTCTATGTGCTTTTTTATAATATGTATACGTTTCAATTTCAGAAGTACGAAAAGTACTTCGGATACTTTGCGATTGAAGTAGCATTTTAGCATTGCAAACGCTGAAGAAACAACACGAACCAATTTCTCTAAAAAGAGCTGCCGTAAGAGAAAATTTTTTTCTGCAAGCAACTAAAGTGATATAAACCTTAAAAAAGAAATTTCCTTCTATTGAAATTAGTGTACTGTACGAATACAAATCGACATATACCAAGCAGCTTGGTGCGTGCTGTCATTCACCGGAAAATGTCGATATTCACTAGATTTTGGTCTTTCACAGTAATATCTGTCAGATAACAATGGATGCACCTAGTGCTGTTTCTTCCTCTGTACATCAGATACAATAAAATCTTTTTCTTCATTATTACTATATTTTAAACAATTTCTAGCATGCTCTGGCTAGGTAGGTGGACCACTTACTAAAGTATACCATAAACAATTGCTGACATGTGCACACTGTATCCGATACCAATATCGACACCATCATCGACAATATCATCCTGTGTGAAGCTTTATGCGAGCGTGAGATGCCAAGTACAACAAATTAATAGGGCGTTATTGTTTCTAATTTCTGCACTAACCTTGTCAATCAGTTTGCTGTAAAAGTTCATCTGACATCTTCACTTCGTTCATATATATTTATTAATGATTTCGTATGCCTCTATAAATAGTAATCCTACAAATTTAAATTCGATAAGCCTTGAATTTGTCCATTAACTCAATCTGTATATTTAAATTATTTTAAAAGTATACAGATTCTCAAATCTGTGAGTTAGTAATGGCACAGCGAATAAAAGTAAAAAATATTCAGTTAAAATTAGGTTGGATGATGAATAAACATCATACATTGTATGTTTGATAATAAGTTTGGTGTTTTTGCAGGTGATTTGGATAAAGCTGCACAATGAAGGCTTCACTATATTAACAGCTGGATCACGAGTTGTAACAAATGATCAACGACTTCTTCCTTCAAACAAAAATCATTCTGAGGTATATAAATAAAAAAACTAGCAGTAATAGGTATTACTCTTCCTGTAGGTACCTGCTATTCGCAAAAATATACGTATCTATGTTCTAGAGACATTTAAATTTGAAATTATTCAACCAACATTGCTTACTTAAAAAGCAAAATATACGTTATTAGACCGGTTAATTTAGAAGATTTAAAAGCAAGAATTCGTCACGAGATACATCGTATACCTCCTGAAGTTATTGATAATGTCCAAAAAGAATTTATTAATCGTCTTCGCTACTGTCAGGCAGCCAACGATGCACAATTTGAACATTTAATTTAGTCGATTTTTTACATAATTATTATCATTTTTAGTATTGTGAAAATTAAATTTTAAAATCTTCAAACATTATTTTCTTGAAATTTTTGTTACGTAACACATAATTTTTTATGACGTATGGATGTAGAATGACATGCTCTAATGGCATAGTCAAAATTGGGGGTTGCTATTTAAGAAAATTGTCGATGACGTCATATCTCGAACAAAAATGACGTCACAAATGTGGGTCGTATGTAAAAAAATGCCTTTTTTAAAAACAAAATCGACGTACCAGGGGATTTCTTCGAAAATTTCTCAATTTCAAAAATAATGAATTTATTTGTTACTTTTCGAAAGCACTGTATACTATTATATTTTTAAAAAATACATAGGTACAGAATACTATTTTTTTGGAGTCCTCCTACCATTTGCATGCTTTATAACAATTTTGTTCGTACCTAGTGACTAACTGGTTTTCGTTATTCAATACAAATTTCGTACATTCTTTATTTAATTTTTTTTATCTGATGGATTTCTGGTATAGAACCGAAAATACTATAACTGTTTAAAATAGTGAGTTATATCTTATATTTTTAGAACGGCTGATCAAGCAAAAATTAAGCATCCTATTTATTTGACACAAGTTTGGTTTATATATTTTTTATATATTTCTTTGAGGTCGTAGTAAAGTTTCCTAAACATTAAGTACTATTATTTTCTAAATGGGAGAGTAAAACGACAAGTCGTAGAATTTTGTGTTGATACATTGGTAACTAGTAAACTATTTAATATTTTAGGACTGGATTTTATATATCAGACATTCGAAACAAGAAGATGAGGGATTGTACAAGTGCCAAATTTGCACACCGTCAAATGTTAGTAACAGTCTTTATGTGAAATTAAATTTAACAGGTAAGTAAGAATTTTAGAATGTAAAAAAAACATAAGAGCAAATAAAAAAGAAAAAATATAAAACAGAGTATAATATAAAATTACCTAAATGTATATTATATTAAGGAATGGTTATTCTCACAAGAATGAAATCATCTTTATCCTTCTTCAAAAATTTTTATAAACAATTTTGCTTGTTTGAAATTATTTTTCTACAGAGAATATAATCTTAAGTTTACTTACTTTGATCTACAAAAGTTACGTCACAATTTCAGTTGAACAAATCACTCTCCTCAACATGTAAAATAAAAGAAACAACAACAAAATATTGTATTAAAAGGATTTTAATTATACTGTCATTTGCTTCATATATTCAGTAGGTATTAAGATTTCTATAAAGGGCGTCCGCAATATAAGTATTTTGCTGTATGCTTAATTCTACCATACAAAACGTACCTGCTTAATTGACTTACAATTTTTTTTTTCTGGCAAAAAGCAATATGTAACAATGTCGCAGACCCACCACAATGTCAGGTATTTCTACATAATAATACAAAATGTGTTGTGAATGGTTTTCTTAAAGCTTTTTTCACAACACAATAAAATTTGAAATAGTTATAATAAGTAAATATTCAAAGTGATTTCCATAGCCAGAGAATTTTTCCGAGCTTTGCAGTAAATTGACATGTCATACTACTCATTGTTACTAAAATGTACAAATTCAGAAACAACAAACAAACACTAAAATAAAAAAATTAAATGCACTAGTCAGGATACCAAATGTTATATTCGATGCACAACTATTTTTATTATAACTGCCTAGTTTGAGGTTAAAAGCAGGGCAACAATGGATTGTTATGTTGTACATTACAGGACGTTACTTCATTGTTAACTGTACCTTAGTTTGCAATTTATTGTAGTTGTATTTATATTTTTGAAATTTATTTGTTTAATACTCGTTTTAGACATTGGATATTTTCATAAAAATTATTTTTTCAGTGCATTATACAATAATATCTTTGTCAACTTTCCAGTAAATTTAACTAGTCAGATTAGGAAATAAATACATTGTTATCTAATGAACCAGTTATTTATAATACTTTGTTTCTCAATTTATTTTCTGAAGAGGAAATAAAAAAAATAAAGAATCATTTGGGCCTGATAGTGTTCCTGTGTTTCTTATCAGTAAAATTATAAAATATATTTCTGAACCAATTATTACATATCTAGTAAATTTATCTTTTGAAAGGGAAACTTTTCTCTTTTAAAGACGAGAAAAGTTATTCCTGTATTTAAGAGGGATTCTGCGGATTCTCTAAAATATTTGAGTACTGCTTATTAGTCCGACGGTTTGGATTTTTAAAAGTATCATATTATACCTAAGAAGCATGATTTCCGTAACGGAATGTGTGCTGCCACCGCAGTACACAGTCTGTACGAGAACGTTTTTTGAAATCTCGCGAATGTTCTGTGGGCGTTTTTTGCGACCTCAGCAGGGCAATCGACTGATATCTAAATTATATGATTATGGTATCCGAGGTCCTGCATTGGCTTGGATCAAACCATTTCTCAAAGCTCTAAATCAATTTGTTAACATTACCTACATTAATAAAAATAACATTGATAGTTATAGCTCGGACGATGCTTATCTCACAATGGAAGTACCAGTGCAAAAATAATAGCAATAAGGTTTCGTCTGAAAGCCATGTCACTATGTATGCTGATGATACATCTTTAATTATTTTCTAATAAATCTGATGACATACTGGCAGAGAATTGCACTAAAGTAATGTCTGATATACAGGGTGTTCCTAAAAGATTGGGACAGCGTTTATCCACATAAAGTCGATTTAACTAAACTTGCCTTAGTCCAAAAGTTGATAATCACAGGGCGTCAAAGGTTAAAATATAATAATAATAATATCCAGGGGTTTCCTGGGATGGCAAATTCAATTTTATTTATTTATGCTGTATCTAGTGACCTTAAATTAATTACTGATGTTATTTTAGTCTGGTAATAGGTCAATTGTAGTAGAAAAACTAAATTTTTGTAAAATGCCAACGTTTCGGCTTGTATTTAAGCCATCTTCAGGGCTCTAGAAATGTAAATGTATTAGATAACCAATATGAAATTACAATAAATTAAAACGTAAGAAAGAAAAAAAAACAAAACACATTTAAAATTACACATTAAAATTACAATTTTTAACTTAATATTGAAGCAAGTAAAGCAAGTACCAAGTAATATTTATTTCTATTTTATTTATTTTTAAAGAAAGGGGACAATGTAGGCAAACATAAATTAAGCTAAAAACAAATTACAATTAACAATTTTATAAATTACCTGTAGTTAAGTTTTTCTTCGTCCAATTTAATGTAAAAATTAATTGTTTATCAAGTCTCTATTACAGATGAAAAATATTGACAACATAATAATATACTCTATATAGAATTATAAATAACATCAATGGACAACAATGCTTAGTATATAAGAATCGAGATCTTTTATTCAAATAATGTGTCGACTAGATACGGTGACCGAGCCGTTGTAATTTTTTCCCTTTAACTAAAAATGGAAAAAGAAAACACAAAACATTGCTTTGTTTTGTATATACCGGGTAGTGTAATTATTGTTTATTGTTTAATTCTATCGATTAGGTCTATCAAATTGAAATATGCTGTATTTAAATTTTGAATATCTTGTTTTTTGTTAACAGAATCTTTATGTTTCTTAATATTAATCATTTCATGAAAAATTCAATTATATTATCAATTTTGGCATATCTTCTAGAGGACGGCACCGGCGACGACTTCGAACCATTTAAACCGTTACAACTTTTTTGTTCCTGTATATTATTTTGGACTAGAAAAATCTCTTCCCCAGTCTTTTATAGTTAAGAAAGGTTAATTATTGAATTCGCCTGGAACAACGATTTCTGAGGAAAACACATCTAAAGCTGATGACTTATTATTTATCTGGTGAGGGAACTCTACTTGTTCAACTTTTGTGTTTTTGTCTTAGAAGTGTATTTTAAGTTGTATTTGTCAAACACTCAATCTTGTTGACATACGAGTATATCTAAGCAATATTTTACTCTTACATTACCATGACTGTATATTTTTGAAGTTTGCTTATATGTGTTTAACAATCTTAGCAAGTTTGTTGTTAATAGAGATTACCATAATGTCAACACAAGACAAAAATATGATTTCTGTTTCAACAACTAGATTAAAAGTAATGTTTAATTCACCTAATTATATAGATCTTTAACCGCTAACCGTGCGATATTAAAAAAATCGAGCATTTATTTAAAACTGAATTAAAAAGGTTTTTAGTAACAACATGTTATTATTCACAGAATATTTTCAATGTTTAAGTTAGTTTTTAGTATTTCGACTATTCCTATAGATGTATCTGTCATGTTTTACTGGAAAATAAAATATAAAAAAATTAAGGATAACCACCAATTTAATTCCAAGATAACAATAATGATTGTCACGTTACGCAATTGTTTTTATTATCAATATAACTTTCGATAGTTTGTTGCGCTAAAAACCATCAGTTTTTGTACTTTAGTGTAATATATAGTGCAAACCCTACGGTTCAAATTATAATATGTTAAATTGATAATAATTTTTTTTAAATAAAGGATTTGGCTAATTGGTAAGACCAAATACATAATCCACACACATATAGTGCAAACATTTAGAATAGTATATATAGTTGTATTATTTTCAGTTGCAGTTTATTAAATATTTTGATCAAAATATAATGAATCGTTCATTTGTTCGTATGACGTCAGTCGTCTGAATTCTTGCCGCAACTATACTCGACACGCACCTTGCATCATGTATCACATCAAAGCTCTTTTTGTGGCTTTGTGGCTCGATGGGATAATAAATGTTCATACAGTGTGTTAAAGAAAAAAATTTTTTCTAAATTTTTAAAAATAATTTCCAGTTTTCTAATAAATTAAATAGTTCCGAAGACCTTCAAATCTATACAAATAGGAAATAGAATTGTCGGTTAGGGTTGTCACCTTTCATATTGTCAAGTAAGGACATTCTTACCTTTCCATATTCTCATCGTATATAAACATATTTTTTGAATATTTTGTGGTCCGATAATTCAGTTTTTTGTGAGGATACGACATTTCGATCAAATATAAGGAGGAACGGTCACAGAGTCTGTAGTAAGGATTTTGAAAGACGAGTGGCAGCCCTATTCTCGACTGTTGCAATATTATATAGTAGAAAAAAATATAGATTTGTAAAGTTTTAAGTGGTCGACTACTGTGACATGCTTCTAATAACATAATATTTCTTCTATTACAGAAGCATGGGCGACAATAATCGGCCCGTCCAATAGAACGGTGGATAAAGTTGGATCACCCTTACGCCTAAGCTGTAAATTGGAAAATTCGATTGAACCACCCAAATACATCTTTTGGTACCACGAAAACAGAGTAATCAATTACGATTTAAATGACGGTGCAACCGTACGGGAAGGACGTCAAGGAAGCGAACTGATTTTTCCAAGGGCCCAAGAAAACCATGCTGGCAACTATCATTGCGTACCTTCAAATGCTAGACCAGCTAGTGTTAAAGTAACTGTACCAGGTAAATAATACTAAAAACATGGAGTAAAGCAAAGGATGTTGAAGTAGTTGGGAAGTATTAGCAATAACCTTTAAGATATTTACGTAACCAACAAATCAGATTGCATTGTAGCTTAGTCCTATCAGTTTGTATAAAATTAGGTAAAATAACCTCGATTTTAGTCTGCTGCAAAATCTATTTGAGATTATTTGCTACAATATTCATCCAAAGCAAGCTAGATCGGTAAAATTCCTTTCCTACGGTCATGCAGAAAAGTGTACTTTTCCGCACGATTTTTGTTACGTTATACAGTAGGACTATAGTATTGCTGTAACAATGCTTATGTTCAGCGGATGCAGGTAGCATTAAGCGTACAAATTCCGATAAAAATTCCTGCCTTCTTCTATAACTACGTGCAATTTTTATTGTTACTATTTTTTGACAGAAGCTTTAAAATTTGCGATAAGTTCAGTTTGAAGGTTGAGATTGGTTTATTTTTCATTCATTCTTCGTCGTAAACTACCCAAAATGAGTAAGAAGTCTTTCAATGATGCTTCGACAGAGATATTGGAGGCCGCTAATTATTCAAGTAATGCATTAATTCTTCTACAATCAAGAATTTTCTATGAAAAAGTTGTCTTTGACCAATGGCGTATGGAAAATAACACTTCACCTGAAAGAAGAGGTATTTTTAGCTTATTTCCACGATATTGAAAAACGTAACTCTCCGTTAACTATATGGCCGAAGTATTCGATGTTGAAACGATGCATCAAAGTAAAGAAGAACATTGATCAAGCTAACGGCATATTTGAAGAAATCAAATGTTGGTTACAAGCCAAAAAAATCAAAGGAAATACAAAATTTTCTCTTAAGTGCCCCATTAACATTTGACATTAGCTGTCAGATATTTCGAGGCTATTATTAACACCTATAAAACGGACAGAGGTATAAACTAATCAATAAATGAACGTTATTGAGATTTCCTTAGTTGTTGTCAACAACTATTGTTTGGCGTTCAATAATTATATTTTTTAGAATATGTAGGTACTTTTAAATAAAATAAGAAAATCAATACCAGCAATTTATTTGGCAACGGCACAAGTAAAGAAACATTATAATTTAAGGGGGTATCTTCCAATTTACTTTCTAGCTATATGAATAAACATGAATGTCACTGATGTTCTTGTTCCATTTTTATAAAAAAAAAAACAGTTGGCTACACACCGAAAACAATAAAGGAAACTAAATTCATACTTGAAATTTCAGATGAGATGGTTATTAATAAAAATAATTTCAATATTTGACTCTCTCGGTAAATATCGAAGATATGATTTGATTAATTTGACTCGAAATGATATAGGCCTCCCTAATTGTATACAGGGTTAACTATGACTAAGTACAAAAATTTTAACCAGGTGCTCAGGGAAGCCTAAAAGACAATAAAAAAAATTATTTCGGAATTCTAGCTCGATGTTAAAAAAATGGGGCAAAACCCTTTTTTCCTACGGAAAGTCGGCGCCTATGTCATCAGTCATCGTCCAAGATGGCTACATATGTCAACTAGGCATATGTTCTGTGCAACTAGGTACCATGCGGTCGTTTCTCACAACGTTCCAACGTTGCCGAATGTAGAAACAACGAAAGTAAACATTTTTATTAATAATAATACCTAAGTAGATAACAGTCAATCCGGTTAGCTACAGTATTTTGCATTCGTTTTTCGTTCCTTCATTCCAAACTGCCAAAACTTCATTTTCACTCATTACAGGTCCGTCAGAATTACTCGCCACAAAATACATACTTTGCGTAGATGCAGTTAATAAAATTGTCCATTTATTTTAAGAAAATTGATCGAAAGAAATACTAACAGAAAACTTCGAATACACCCGTGGCAGTTTTTAATTTATAAAACTTTGTCCGATAACGGTCACTCCACTGCACTGCTCTCAACTCTAGGAAATATCTTCACGTACGTTTAAATAAAAATTGTGGAAAACTACACATGTCCCAATATATCGCAACCATCCATTATTTAATGAATAAAACGTTTAAAACTGAAACTGTCACTAAAAACGGAAAACTAAAATTACAATGTCAACGCCACCGTTCAGTCTTCGGTCCGCCTGCACCGAGAAGTTAATATTCTTCAGATAAATATTCTTATGGCAATCAATATAATCAATATTATCTTCTTTTATGTACGATCGTGGGTTTCTTCATTCTAGTATTGTTTTGACACTTCCTCCGTGACATGGGGTTACACGCACATAGCACTTGTCAGTCGATATAAACCTATACTGTGTTGTTGGTTGCATTGTTTCTAATACTCTACAAATGTCAAACAGCAGCAGTGGCAGTGTTTATGGTAAACAAAGTTAGTCAACCGGCCTTAGTTGTGGACATGTCGGTTAGATGGCGGGACAATAATTTGTGCAAAATCTCTTAAAGGAGCTCTAGGCAAGTTAGTAAACAGAGTCAATCTGACTTTGTTTTTAAAATAAAGTCAGTCTGACCCTGTTTACCGACTTCTCTAGTGCTCGTTTAAGATATTTTGCACCTATCATAGTCCCGCCATCTAGTCGACATGGTCCACAACTAAGGCCGATTGACTAACTATACTTATATAAACACTGGTAGTGGTCAGAAAATTAATATTACAGAGCACTGTAAACGCCTCGGGAAATTTAAAATAATAATACTACAATATTATTATATGCAAACATGGTCGATTATTGTGTGGACAATTATTTTGTTAATAAAAATATCTTAGTTTAAACTGTAGTAAAGTAGGCATAAATATATGTTTTGTAAAATGTAGACCAGAAAGAATGTAAGAAGAAGAAGAAGATCTGTGTCAGAGTTGAGTTTTTGTTGTAAAAATAGAAACGTGTGACGATGTCTAAATGTCCAATGGGCGAAGGCCAATAAAAGAAGAAGAAGAAGTGCGAAATAAAGAAAGTATTAAAACGTTACCATAACAATTGTTAATATCGTTACTATTATTAGTTTTCAGTATTTGCTTTTCGCACATTCAAATTCGTGTAATCGCGGAAATTACGGATATGGTACTAATTTATGGGAAGTGCGACGAAAGTGCATATAGTGCAGCAGCAGAATATCAAATACGTTTTCTAAATAGACAGAATATGTCAAATCCTCGTACATTTGTACGAATTGTACAACGTCCACGAATGTTGTTTTACACGTGCTGGAGTTTTAAAAACGTATGTACCTACCTAACTTGAAAATAAAAAAGAACCAATTTCATACCTTTTAAAATTCCTTGAAACTTCTTTTTTACTTAGTGACATAAAAATAAAGCATTTTTAAACTACAATAGATATACTTACAGAAAAAAAGTATTTTTTTATTTATGAAATGGTCGAGGGAAACCAAGAGATCCCCAGCAAGTACAACAATTTTTACAACGACAAGTTATAATGTAAACAAGTTAGAAAACAGAAAATAATTTAACTTTCTTGAAATCTCCAAATATCGGTTCTGGAAGTATCAGTAAGGTAGGTTTTACTCTCAGTGCTACCATATGGTGTTTCTCATTACATAATCTGATATTTTATAAACAAAAATTTTTCTTTAAAAGCGCCGTAAATCGTTACACGTGGCAACGCGGTGCTCTGTCACTACCATTGACAACATTGACTTTGACAGAATATACCTAACCTCGCAGCTGACAGGCGGCATAGTCGCCGAGAAATTAGGGGTTAATAAGGTTTTGTGAAAAATTTTTTTTCGCTTTATGAATAAGTTTGGAATTTTTTTGAAGGGTAATTCCGTTAATTCTGAATTTTCCCTATCCCCTCTTAAAATATTTGTACTAAGTCATAACCCTGTATTTCAATATGAGAAAAATCACACAATTATTAGTTTCACATTTACACATGATTTATATCCTTTTCAGCCATGTAGTTTTATTGTAAATACTGTAACATATAAGCTCTATCTACTGCAATGGTAAATGCTATTCTCAGCTTATAGGAACTCTTAGTGGAGTAATAAAGCTTGTTCCTGAACATTTAATTTAGAAAATTCTGATTCTATAGAATCAAAACATTTTTTTCTTTTTCAACGCTGAGATCGAGGTTTATGAGAATCGTTCTGTATGTGGGTAAAGAGAATTTGAAATATAGATGCAAGAGAGTTCTCATACCAGCATGTACTAGCAACTGGAAGCATGCCACGTTAATGATAGCGGTAATTTTATATAGCTAAACAACTTGGATTACTCTACAAAAGAACAATTAATTGTTGAAAACACTTTTATAATTAATTGCGAATAATGGTAAAAAATGAAACGTAAATAAAATACACACGCTTTAATTAGATGTTGCTACTTTCCAATGTATAGAGTGTCCCAATTTGGTTTTTGAGATACAGGGCGAAATTTAAAAAAAAACTACTTTTAAGAGAATCTTCGTATTTCAGAGAATAGCTGAAATATCAGAATGGTGAACATTACTTTTAATAGACGTTTTAATGTAGAACTCAGTTGCGTGCTTGTAATTTGTCTAGAATGTGTCTTTTTTGAGAGAGCAACTTTTTCTGGAAAATTAAGCTTCAAATGAAAAAAAAAATACGGTACTACAAATACTCACTAAAAAAACAAAATTTTATTCACAATTTCAAAATTGGAATTAGGGAAAACAAAAAATTGCAGGTCAAATAAATTCTCATATATTTTTAGGTATTAATAATATTGTGTGAAACTAACTACTCAGTGGACAAAAGCTCCAACCTGCGTTGAATTACACCCGCAATATCTGCCCATATATTCCTTATTATTAGCTTTTGTAAAATTTTTTTTACTGTTTTAGAAAGGTATTTTAAGCTAATATAAATCAAATCTCCTACAATTCCTATCAATGAAGTCACATGTATGTTCTCTGATACTATGATACCAAACATCTATGTATGCTAATGAACAATTCCACAGACAAAGCTCTATTCGATAATTATCTATAGAAAATAATCTAATTTACTAGCCTTCTAATGAAACACTATAAATATCTAACTTCACTTTTTGGCAGTGGTAACACGACAAATTCAACCGCAATAGATGAGATCTGACCTATTTCTGCATTTTTTAGAATTGCTTCTTCAGGTGGACTCCTTTAAGTTGAATCAAATATCTAACTATAAAAATTATTATAAAAATTAAAATTATTTGAAGTTAAATATCGACAATGACAAAAAGTGACATCCTGTCAATGAATTAAATATGACAATACCTACTTGAAAAATGTTCACCTTTTATGCAAAAGTTTTTATATATTTTTAGGTTGGGGCTTTTGTCCACTGAGTAGTTAGTTTCACACAATATTATTAATACCTAAAAATATATAAAAACTTTTACATAAAACGTGAACATTTTTCAAGTAGGTATTATCATATTTAATTCATTGACAGGATGTTGTCATTGTCGATATTTAACTTCAAATAATTTAAATTTTTATAATAATTTTTATAGTTAGATATTTGATTCAACTTAAAGGAGACCACCTGAAGAAGCAATCCTAAAAAATGCAGAAATAGGTCAGATCTCATCTATTGTGGTTGAATTTGTCGTGTTCCCACTGCCAAAAAGTGAAGTTAAATATTTATAGAGTGTTTCATTAGCAGGTTAGTAAATTAGATTATTTTCTTTAGATAATTATTGAATACAGCTCTGTCTGAGGAATTGTTCATTAGCATACCTAGATGTTTGGTATCAGAGAATATACATGTGACTTCATTGATAGGAATTGTAGGAGATTTGATTTATATTAGCTTTAAATACCTTTCTAAAACAGTAAAGACATAAATTCTCATTTAGATTATGTGCCCAATTTTTATGCCAATATTTCTGGTTTACCCTGTGCATAAATTATGAGAGTACCTCGAAAACACCACTGCTCCAGTAAAGTTTAAGTATAAGAATAGTCAATTTAAATCATTCTAATGCTTATACATGGCGACCAGATGAAAACGAAATAAAGCCATTTTTAGGAACTGCGTCAAGATTGTAGAACAACGCTTAGACCCATCGATTTTAGATTAAGGGGGGACATTCTTTGCTGGTATTTTTGATTCCGCCACTTTCACCCCCAAACAAGGGTAAGCATCACCCCAAAATATTTAAATGGCATCGTAATGCCTGCTACATTTAGTCATCGAGAATATGCTGATATTATTTTTATTTCTGGGTATAGAAACGGTAGTACTAATCGTGCAGTTCGTCGTCTTACTGGAGTTAGATATGTAGAATTTTTAGAAAATAATCTTACAGATCTACTGGACGATGTTCCATTGGATATTAGGTAAAACATGTACTTTTAGCATGATGGTGCCCCTGCCTATTTTAGTCGTGTTGTGATCAATCATCTTAACAATCGCTTTGTACAGCGCTAGATTGGCCGAGTTGGTTTCCAAAATTGGCCATCCAGGTCACGAGATTTGAATCCCCTTATTACTGCCTTTGAGGATGATTTAACTCATTAGTATATGCAAGAAAAGAGATCACAAGAGAGGCGCTATTCGATCGGATTGTCAATTTTGCAACACTCATAAGAGAAAATCACCGTGCACTGCAACTACCCGTGCAATCCACAAACGAGCTGATTCATGTTATAATTTATAATACTTACAGAACAAACACTTTTCTCTACTGATGCATTATAATAATTAACTCGGGTAAAAATATTTTCATTGCTATCTCAGTTACCGTTGATATTCGACCATATGTTTATTAGGCTTTTTTGTTCACATTTGCCCCTGAACATCCATTTCGAATATTGGGGTTTCTCTCCCAATCACCCTGTATATAAAAGGATTTAAGAGAAAAAATTTCTTCAATATTTTATTGCATGCTTTTCAATAAACATTAAACTTTTTATTATCACAGTAGGTGAATAAAAAATAAACGATAACATTTCCTAATTTTAACTTGTTTATTTGTTTAGTCAACACATTTAGACCGCCAAATACTGAGAAGAGTATGAGCAAAAAATCGCATCCCAAGGATCTTGTCATCAATATGCTTGTGCTGGTCTCGATCTTTCTTGTGTACAGATGACACTACAGTCTGTGACGTGACAACAATCCAAATGCACCACATTCAACGTCGCCTAACACAGACAGAATGCGAGAAGTGCTTGGATGAAAGAGACTTTTTTGGTGTCTATAATTTCATTCCAAATTGTGTTCGTGTATTTCTTTTTAAGATGCAGCTTTACTATTATTAATTTGTAAAGAAGCATATTAGTATTATATACAAAATTTAGTCTAGAATCATTCTAATCAGTTTGTAATGCATTATATGCTTCTAAAATATTTTTAAAATATGTACAGGGTCATCTGCTATATTTTGACTGTGGTATACAATTCTAGAAACAGTATATGATATCTACAATTGTTTTTTTTGAAAATGTCATTAAAATTTCGGAAAATGGGTACACATTGTTTTCCATTTTTTTTCTTAAAAAAATAATAACCGAGCTATCCCATAGTCAAATATGAAATAATTCTATATTGGGTTTCCTATCAAAACTGATCAATCTAGCATTCTTTTATTTCTGATTTTAGAACTAAAAGCTTTTTGGTTGAGTTAATTAGTTAGTTAGTTTAAGGTATTTAATTCATTTGAGAACTTCTATGATTGTTTCTTTTTTTAACAGAAATTCTACATATTTTGGCTATAACAGCCTTTTTCTAAGACTTTTTAATTAATATAGACTTTAAACTAAATTCTCGTTAAAAATAATGTAATTTAATGTCTTAACTGAACAATAGATACCTAATTTTTAAGTATTGCAAATTAAAAATCTTATCTAGAAAAAACTACTAAAGCAAATATATGACATTTTAATATTTATATGAAATAAGAAAAAAAGTTAACAAAGTTAAAGTTGCAATATTATTTTACTTTTCTTCAATAACTTCATTATTACCTAATTGTAGTAAATACATAAAATTTGGTAAATGGGAGTTTTCTGGCAAGAGAAATTGAAATATGGCCTCGATTGCTGTCAATTGTAGAGGGCGCCACTTACATTACTGCATATACATTTAAACCGTCATAACTTTGTTGTATCCTTGTGTATTGGTTTTTTAATCAATAATTATTATTCTTTGATGTTTTTTCTTAAAAAAAGATTTACTGGGTAAATGTCGTTTTTTACAACAGTTTTTTTAGTATCTGGAGGTTTTATTTCATAAACAAACATAAACCCAACATTGTCTTCCTTCATACTTTATTCAGCTACTGCCAACTTTTGGACTGAGGTAAATTGGATTAGATCATCATACTTTAACCTCAGAATGTGTGGTAGCATTTTGTCCAGATCGTTTAGAGACACGGTGTGTTGGAATTAACACACATCCTGTATAATTTCCCAGAGCGATCATTTTAGATAGGAAACCCTATATTTCCTTGCCCAATAATATTGGATAAATTGTTTGAACTATACAGCTCAAATAAGTATGATTAAATTCCATATAACTTTCAATTATTCCTTTGGGGACGTATTAGTAGAGCTGGTTAGCAGTTGACTTAATTATATAAACATACCTTTATTCAAATCCCAGTAGTTTCATGTAATTTAATTTTTTGAGGCCAAAAGACCTACAAAAATTACAAATATTTTCTCGCTATTTAATTTTAACATATTGGTTTATATGTATTATAAGTACATGTTTATAGTCTGTTTGGAAATTAAAGAGAGTAATAAAACCCCGAGATAAGAACCGGCCATGGGCGTGGTAATATTTCGTTTCAGGTAACTATCGGGTTACACTAATATTGTGACAGATCAATCCAATCTTAGAGCTGAATATACGAAGACGTGCTAGTGCAGTAGAGTAAAATTCGAGTTGTGTTTAGTGACTATTGTGCTAGTGGATATAATATTGTTTGGGTAAAAAGTCGAGCTTATCAGATTACGTACCTGCTAAACGCGTAAAAAGATGTGCGCTGTCTCAGAATGAGAAGATTATTATATTAAATGTATGTAATGCATTGAAACACCAAAATCCTATCAACAGTGTTGACGACATCGTGGAAAAGTGTTCCAAAATGACAGAGATTGGAAAATCGACTATCTACAGACTTTTAAAGGCAACAAAAAATGAACAAGATACTGTAAATCCCCCAAAATCATTTACAGGGAGGTCAAAAGTCGCAGAAAAGTACACTCAGTTTATTTTAAAAAAGAAATACCGACGCTAAACAAAATTTTAAGTGAACTTTCAGAGGACAATGATTTGCCAAAAATCAGTAGAAGCAAATTATGGGCCGCCTTACGAGAGTTGAATTTTTGCTGGGAAAAGCAGAACAGGAAGTCAGTTCTCATCGATAAAGATGAAATTATTTGTTGGCGAAGATCCTTCTTAAGATCAATTAGAAAATTCCGTGACGAAGGAAGGAATATTTATTATCTAGACGATACTTGGGTCAACGAGGGATATACTGTAACAAAAGTATGGCAAGATAAAAATAAGTTTTCGACAAGCATATTTGGATGGACTTTCAACAGGGTTCAAGGCACCTTCAGGTAAAGGGCGAAGATTAATAGTGACACATATAGGTAGTGCCAGTGGTTTTGTAGATGACGGTTTACTTTTATTTGAATCTAAAAATACAGGTGACTATCACGGAGACATGAACGCAGATGTTTTCGAAGAGTATTTTACACAGATATTGGATCTTATTCCTTCGGGGTCTGTAATTGTCATGGATAATGCCAGTTACCATTCACGGCAGACACTTGTCAATCTTAATAAAAATCAGAAAAAATATGTTATCGATGAAATGGCAACAAATCTCCAAATAACGGTACTACGGTTACCACTTTATCACTGTGAACTTAACCCAATCGAATTAGTATGGGCGCAGGTAAAGGGAGATGTAGCGCGAAATAATACGACGTTTAAATTAAGTGACGTGAAAATTTTGTTAAAAAATTCCTTGGAACGAGTAACTGCAGATAACTTGCAAAGATGTATACATCACGTACAAAAAGAAGAGGAGAAAATGTGGTAACTCGATAATTTAATTGACGTTACTGTGGAACCTATCGTTATCAATCTAGGAGAATATTCAGAATATTCAGAGGATGAATTTGAATATACTTTTGTATTTTCTTTATTGTACATTTATACAACACTACATTTACTCACCATAATTTGAATTTTCAAAATACATATATTTTTGTGTGGAATAAAAGTCTATTCATTAAATTTAAATAAATATTTTGATAATAATATTGAATAATTTTATTTGAATTACTAAAAACCCTTTTAATCCGGTTATGATGCTTAAAGTAGTGCTCTAGTTTTGAAATGCTGTTTTTATATTGTTTACTTATAAGAGAAATGGACTAAGAAATTGAAACGGCATAGAGAAAGACGGATTGTCGGGGATTAAATTTTAGCTACCTGCTACAATTTAGTCCGGTGCGATCAAGTTTTTTTAAAAGTACACCTCATCTATACCGATAATACATAATATAAAAATATTAAATATAAATGCCAGTACTACATTTATTTACGATTTGCATACATATTAAGTTTTTATTACTCTCTTTCATTTTTAAACAGACTATAATAATTTTTTTTACTAATTTCTAATATTTATAAATAATTGTCAAAATGACTACCGCCCTTATTTATTGATGTATGTGATTGTTATGTTTTGTTCTTTATAATCTCGTTATTCTGGGAGAAAATAATCCCGCACAATTTTAACTGCAATTCTAATTCTTATTATTAATTCATCATATGTGTGTACTTTGTGGTATACATCAGTTCTTTCCTATGTTAAAATCATCAAAACTTCAACTTTAAACGAACAGCTCCCGGATTTTCACTTATGGAGTCGCATGGAAGAAGTGACGTACAATGGAAATGCATACGCGAGGTGAACTAATAGAAGAATTAGATATAGGGTACATCTGACCTTATCCGAAGTAATTTTTACCCCTGATTAACAAGGTCTCAAATAACAAAATGACAGGGTGGTAGTCACTTTAAAAATTATTTATAAATGTAAGGAATTGGTAAAAAGATGTAAAAGAGATAATTTTTTCACTTTCATTTATTTATAGTTTTCTTAATTTTTTAATATGACGAGGCTGGTAGTATTATTTATGAAATTGGATACCTCATTTGGAAGGTAATAGTACAGGGTAGTTTTCCAGATGCTTTTTAGTTTTAATGTATTATCAATTTTTTTAACAAAAAGTCTTAAATATCTGGTCTTCTACTTTATTCGACACAGATTTTATTTAATATCATCTATTAGGATATGGTCTAACAAAGTAAAATGAAGTAGCGACAAAAATTATAATTTTTTAAAAAGTTTTCCCATTTAGTAGCAAATGCAAAAGAAACAAACATTTAAATTACACCAAAACTATTAGGATTTCAATAAAAGTATTAATAATTAAAACAATTGCTAATAAGATCTACTGATACGTCCTCAAAATAATGTGTCTACTTATCATTATACCCAATTATATTAGACATGAATGATATATTTTATATTATTATTATTATTATTATTATTATTATTATTATTATTACTATTATTATTATTATTATTAATTTAATTTTTAATTCAATATAAAAAACAAATGTATTCTTTAGTTGTATGTAGATTTAGTTTTTTTATTATGTAAATATAACCACTCATTCAACCTTAAAGTTGTCTTACTGATTTAGTACTTTTTCACTTAGTTCATAATATAAAACATAAGTATAAGCAAATCAATTAGTAATTAGACCTAATTTAATAATAAAATTAATACAATTTCAAAATATTAAAGAATAGCTAAATTAATATATTAAACTGTAAATTTAGGTTTTCCTATAAAATACCAAACTATAATTAAATTGACAATTGGATCTGAAAAGTAACCACTGAAATATAAAAGCATACAACTACATTTTTATGAACCTATTCATTGTCATTCACAATAGAAGTTTGTTCAATACCGTTCATTGTATTTTGTGGAATGATTTACACCCATCGGGAATAATTTCTACCATTGTTTCAGACTGAGGAACATAATTCGCATTTTTACAATTTTATACGAGGTTTATCCCTACCACAACCTGCATTAATGAATCCTTTTCTTTGAATTTTCTTAATGACAGATAAGAGGATTGTGATATTTAACTCACTTAATATTTCTTGAATTTCAATGAAAGTAGCCTATTTAAATTTCCCGCTAGAAAGATGCCCACGCTGTTGCCAAGTTGTCAATTATGTCGACATTATTCACTGTGTTTAATAACCTTCTACATACGAGTATAATGTATGGTTTTCTATGGTGTTAACAACTTGCAAAATAACACACTGGCAATATAAAAACAAAATAAGAATTGAATTCGAACCATTCGCATGTTCATGGATATTTTGGACGATTATATACTGGGTGTCCCGTTAAGGTCGACTAGTGGCTGGATCTCAAAAAGTACTTGTCCTACAGCTTCCGAAAAAAAAAATGTTCATAACCCCGTAAAGTCTATTAAAATTATTTTTCATTTTCGAATTATACCACTAGATAGTGAAATTGAAAACTGAGTTTTTTCCATAAAATGAATAGTGTTATGTTGAACGGTTATAGACTTTTCTATTGACATTTGCTAACAAAATTGTTAATTTGACATTTTGCTCTACTTCTTCTTCAGGGAAGGGCAGAATTGTATTGCAGAAAAACTTACAAAATTCCTAACTACGGTAGCCGATTTTAGCGAACTGGCTTTTATTTAAAGCTGTCAAACAGCTAGTAAAATATTGGTATCGGCTGAGATATACATGGTAGCACAAAGCAATGCTATCTACATTAAAATTAAATCACCCCGTAGTGTGAGCAGCAAGACCTACAACTGTAAAATGTCTGAAACATTCAATCCCATTTTCTTGTCTATCAAATGTTTATTGAATCATTTCGATATCTGCCATACTTCGCCAGAAAGTTTCATTTAAAAAGCTTCTCAATATTTAGATTTTTTGATTACAAAAAATTAATAATTCAAATTGCAATGACAACTGACTAGGTCATAAAACACAAAAAAAAACAACGACGATTTTATAGTCAGTTTTTTTAATGAAGAGCATTGCCCCCCTAGGTTGAAACGACAGTGGCCATTCTTCCAGGATTCCTAAGAATTATGTCTCTTATGGTGTGCTGGGGAATACTTTCCCACTATTCCAACAGAGCTTCTCAAAGTTGTTCAATATTTCTTACACGTCGCCTCTTGACACGTTTGTATAACTTATCCCAAATGTGTTCTATCGGATTCATATCCGGGTTACGACCTGGCTCATTGAGTTGTTCAATTTCAACTTATTTTAAGAACTAAGTTGGCAATATGCAGCCGTATATTATCGCGCATAAAAAGAAAATGTTGTACAAATGGCGCATGAGGTACAGTGAAATCTTGCAAAATTACCGAGGGGTCTCCCACTGTTCAAAATTTTGTACATCTACTGCCATTTCGAACAGTATGACCAAGTACTGTCTATAGTATTGCCAGTTACTGCTTGATCTTGTCAAGTACTGCCAGGTACTGCTTTATATCAGCAGACCCATTATCTTATTTTGGAAAATACTTTAATACTGAAATGAAAGGAGCAAGAAATTTTTGAATACACTAGAAGAATATTTCCATCGTTTAATCAGGGTAAAATTATCCATTAGTCTGAGTAGGCTATTTATAGCCTAGGGACCTATATTTTATCATAATATTAATACCAAATAAAATAGGAATACATGAATTCGATAATACTATTTAATTCAAATCAAGTAGCTAATGAATGCAAATTTTCTCCAAAAACAATATTCGAAAGGGTAAAAATTTTGTGAAAAAAAATTTTTGGCTGACGTAGGTGTTGCATTGACTATCTATATTCTTATTTATGGTAGCAACAAACTCCAGTGGGGAGATATTATTTTCAATTTATGTAATGCAAAAATAACTGTCTTTATTGGCCATCAAAAATAATCTTAGTAAATTTCCTACTGAAATAATTGAAAATTCTGCATTGTTAACAAAGGAACTGCCCTTTCATTGAATAGAGTATCTATTAGCACCTACTCCTACTTTGTGCTATATTTTTCTTTAGTTTAAAATAACCATATTTTAATGTTTTTAGTCATTCTTTGATGTAATTAATTATTTTTATTTCTTCAATAAACAGCTATTTACAAACTAACTAAATAATCTGAATAGGGGATCTATGTCAATTTTAGCCTAGAGCTCAATATAAGTATAGTTAGTTAATCCGTCATCATAAAGCTGTTATTGACTGACTGTCATGGTAGATTATCACAAGCTCAAATCAAACTTACTAGCTCCACATAATGAGAAAATACAATACTATTACTGTTTTGTTAATTTCGCTGAAAGTTGAGACCTATCTACTATTAATAATTTTAATAAAAAAAAATTGCGTAATTATTCGCCAATTTCGCATCCCTGAGAATAAGGCTTTAAAGTGCCTGTTACAATATTTTAATAGTAATGACAAATTCTAAATTTGTCTCGATTCTAATGTAGGTGCATCCAGACAACATTGGCGAACAAGCACATATGAGATTTTTTCTCTTGTTCGAACTTTGGTTTGGACTCTGGACACACCTTTAGCAACAAATTCTTAAAGGATGGACAAGAAAAAGAAAATTGGTTTCCTGTAGAGCTTTGGTTTCTAAAATATGTATTTTAATAATGCTAAAATGACAAATGTAGATATTATTCGAATTTGATGACTTGAGTGTTTCGTGTTTAGACAAGCGCGCAAGGCAGTAACAAATTTTTAACTGACTGGGAGAGTTGAATGAAACAAAAATATTTTCTTTGACAAAAATAATACATCAGTCAGGATAACAATCCCTACAATCCAACATTACATTCAAAAACGACACACCCTACAAAATTGGTGTTGGTGACATACAATAGCAAAAGAGCATGCATTTGGCGATTAAATTGGCTTGAAAGACTAGATGTTTAAAATGACATATAATGTCTCGACCTAGACTAAGGTCCTGTTCCTATACTAACAAGTCCTGCATTAGTACTGCTAGGTCATGCTTTGGTACTATTGGATCCTGCGTCTAGGTCTTGCTCTAATACTACCATATCCAGTCTTCATAATATTGGGTCTGTCATGTCCTGCTTATATAGGTAATACTAGATACTGTCAGGTACTACCTTATGTACTTCATCAATTTTGTACACCTGCTGCTATAGGTGAGAGCCTCCTCGATAATTTCATTAATGTACATTGATTTTGCAATAATAATGACACTCCCTCAAAACTGTTTTTAAAACTTCTGGAAGTTCCGAGTAAAATTACCATCTCTGTTGGTGAGTGAAAGAACTAATAACTAATGTCAAAAGTTTAAAGTAGATTCCATTACAAATATGTTAGCAGTTCAAAAGAAATCGCAAAATTAATTTTAAAGTTATTATTATTGCAAACGATTGTACCTGTCGCTTTCAAGGCAGCTTCTGCGACAATGTACAATTCGGTGAGTGCTTGTAAAAATATTCCAGATCATACTATCACTGACCCTCCAATCTCTTTTAAATGCCACTTTCTGTTTGATACACAAGAAAATGGGTTGTAGCCTTTCAGACATTTTATAGTTGTGGACCTTCTTGCTAACTCTACAGGGTGTTTTAATTTTAATGCAAAAAACATTGCTTTGCGCTAAAATGAATATCCTAACCAGCACCAATATTTTTCTAAAATTATCAGGTTTATTATAAGCTCAACAAGAGTACCTATAACTTGATGAAGGAATCACATAAATCGGTGGAGAAATAAAAAAAAATTAACAAAATTTTGGGTGGTCGGTTCTTTTGCTGGTCAATGTAGTTATTAGGAGAATTACACGTGAATTAAAAAATAATACAGAACGAAATATGTACATTTTATTAAATAAATACTTTTTACACTTACATGATACTTATATCTTAATAAAGTAACAATTAACAGCTCGGAACATATTAATATATTTATATTTAATAAAAAAACGAATTCAATATTTAACTATATAATGACTATAACCACTTTTATCTTGATGTTTTTAAAGTGACATGTATACATGGATGACCTTATCTATTGTTCTCTAGTCTATTTTTGGTACTGATATTTTTTACATACACAGGGAAACGTATATACAAGGTCTCATAAATCTATTAAATTGCCTCATTTTGGTTCAGCATCGCACTAAAATCGGTGTTTAGACCAGTTCTACATAACAGGTACAACTTGGCCAAATTCAAATTAGCCACCAGATGCGCAGTGAACTGTGTCATTTAGCAAAGTCCACAAAAGCAGCTTTAGAAGACATAAACAGTAGTTCGGATAGACAATGTGCTTCGCTGTAGCTTCACCGGTCATTACTACTGCGCATCTCGCAGACAAAGATAAGATGAATTATGACAAGCTATTCCTATATTTCATAAATATGAAACCAAAATAATAAAAAAATGCTTTATTATCTGCATAAGAAAATATTGGAAATAGTTTGTTAAAATAAATTGAAGATTTAATAACTTATTATTTAAGGGCACCGTATTCATGAAATAGTATTTTCTACAAATACAAATAATTTTAGACATTTAAGTGTGGTCTAACCAACAAATTTTTAGGTACAGAATTCTTTCAAAATACATATTTTATTAAATTTAACTGTAGATGTAAATATTGTTATAACATAAACTTACAAAGTTCTGAATATAAGATTGTTCACATTTGTTTATAAGTATGTGTAAATAATTTTTAAAATGTGAAGATAGAATAGCAAAATAATGTGTGCGCTTTTTAAAAGTTATTATTTTATTTAAGAAGAATTTGAATAGTAAAAGTAGATAAACAAAACATCAAGAATTGTATTATTGACATTAGTTTTGTTCTACTTGTTCTATTTTTCGAGATTTCTGTACCTAAAAAACAAGATAAATTTGATCTTTTTACGGCGAGAGAAAGAGAAGTTTAAACTGTGATAATATATATGTAAAGGTTTTACTTTATGCTATGAAAATTAATCAGTTCCAGGTATATAAGATTAACTATCACTAGGCATACAAATTTTAAAGACGTTTTCAGGGAGGCCTAAAATGCAATAAAAAATTTATTTGGAATTTTTGCATGATATTTAAATAATGAGGCAAAACCCTATTCTCCCTCAAAATCGGCACCACTGATAGCCGTCTTTTGAGAGCTGTGCGACCTGTTTTCGCGGCGTTGCCAACTGAAAAAACGATGAAAATAAAACTTTTATTAATGATAATACCTGATAGATATCAGATAAACCGGATGGTTGCAGAATTTTTTATTCGTTCTTTGTTGCGTCGTTGCAAAGTGCCAAATCATCATTTTTACTTACTTGAAATTACCCACTAACAGCAGAGCAGTTATTTCAAATGTTCAGTTCAAATTTCTGCTATCAGCAGTGATAGTACTCAAAATAAAAAAATATTTCAATACTACAGCTGGCAAGATATATGACATTGTTGTATTGATGGGTGCATTGCTAAGGTGCCGGATAATGTCTGACATTTTGATTGTCATTACCCCAGAATTTAGTGTTGTTGAAGTGAATTTCTTATAAAACAAAACAAATAAATAAAATATTAAGGGCCGGTATTATAAAACTCAGGTTGAACCTCCGGTTGTCTCACCGTAGGTTGAATTTGAACCGGCGCGACGGTTGAAAAAAATTCTATATTAAAACACTATTTCATGTCACGGTTCGTCAACCCGATGTTGAGATGTATTTCTGAATATTGGCTACACATAACACTTAAAATATAATGGAAACTGTATGGGTGAAATTTTGTTGGAGAATTTGCATATTGTATACAGGGCCATCCAACGGATATGTACCTAACTAAATATGCAATTTATAGATATCTTTATTAACTTGATTGACCACAACGCCACCTATATGATAAACACTATACCTCATCAACGCTATTTTAAAATATACCGGATGGGTCGGAAGAAACGCACCAAATTCCAGGAATTAATTCTACACGTCAAAATAATAAGAAAAAACTCAGATGCTGTTATGCGATTTTCATTCATTTTCAAGTTATGCCATACATTCCAATAAAACAAATATATTTATTGATATCGTACTAATCATAGCATTCGTAATGATTAAATGTTGAAAAACACCACCATTGACCTTTAAACACTTTCTGCTTTGTCAACGAAGGCCGTCTGTAGCAGTTGATGCATGAGTTGATGTCGAATTAGTGCCTTGAAAACAAGTAAAAATTACGTAACATTTGAGTTTTTCTTATTATTTTCACCTGTAGAATCTATTCCTGAAGTTTGGCGTGTTCCTCCCGACTAATCCTGTATCAATGAATTTAAAAAAAAACATAAATGTAGAGAGCTGATAGTAGTAATGATGTAGCACTAAACTAAAATATACATTTTTTAATGCCATAATTAACATAACTCTTACATGTAAACATACATAAAGTTAAGGTTTCAAAGCAAAGCTAATAAGAATATCAAAGTAAATCTCAAAACTATTTTACCATTACATTTGCTACCATCGGCTTTGTAAATTTACATTTTCTCCAATTCCATTGTTTTTATCAGGCATTTAAGAACACTTCAAAGCAAATAATTCACAAAACACTTCCTTTTCATCATAAAATTATACCACTATAATATCCTAGATAAGTTAAAATGGATAAAATTAAGAGCGCGAGGTTCTTATGCGTCAAAAGAATCAAACATCAAATACAAACATTGTTGTTAATAACGTTAGTAACGTCCAATCAAATGACAGAATTTTGAGATACTAGCGCCCTACAATGGATATGTGCCTGACTAATTATTTAGTGTATTTCTGGCTGCATACCAAAAACACTTTCAAAATAAACCATGGACTTTCCATTATATTTGTAAAAGTATTATGCAATCCAATGCCCCGGGAAATGGTCATCCACAAATTGTCGCACAGCAGCAGCATAGTACGGGGGCGCAAAATCTTGTTGGAAGGTTATTTCATTTTCTAGTAAATTGTCGTCACTTTCTAAAATCTCTGTTATCCTAGGATCAATTGTACTTTCCAATAATTCTAGATAGGTGTTTCCATTGAGATTACCTTGGATGAAAAATGGTCCAACAAGATGGTCGCCCAAAATGCCTGCCCAAACATTCAATTTTTGAGGTGTCTGAATATGAAATTCCCTGATTAAATGCGGATTAGTATCACTCCAATAACGACAATTGTGTCTATTCACTTCGCCATTCAACATAAATGTGCATTCGTCGGAGAAACATGTATTGTAGAGAAGATTTGGATTCAGTAGAAGTTGTTCACTAAAGTATTCGCAAAATTGGTTATGGCGATCAAAGTCATCTTCATGTAACTCTTGAACCAGCGTCATCTTAAATGGATGAAACTTGTGTTTTTTCAAAATTCGATGAACACTGGAACGGGATACGCCAGAAGCTTGAGACACAGAGAAAACTTATTAGTGGCGGGCATTTGTGTAGAAATTACTACGCGTAAGTTGGTTTGTCATCTTTTCGTTTGTAACCAATAATTCTGTCAAATCTCAACCGATTTCTAAAAACGGTACATCACTGTATTCGCAATGAAAAGGGCTTTAAAATGATGTGCCACAAGTGGGGTAGTTGCATTTGAAATTTTTAAGTTGGGGTTGCTAGGCATTAGGGGGATGAACATATCGAGTTGGCTTGACTGTCAAAAAAGCTCCCCCCAAGAACAAAGATCGACGGGTCTCGGCGAATTTTGAAATATTATTCGGTTTTCCAATTATAGGGGTGGGTCAAATTTTCATTGGGATACCCTGTATATATATATATTATATATTTAAATAGCCAGTAAACCAGTAAATATAAATTTAAAGCAAATATATTTAATACAGTTGCTCTGTTTTTGTTTATACGAGTTTACACACCTTTATTTATGTAGATATTTGCAGTTTCAAAATAATTTCAAACGATAGTTGAAATTCGACTATAACCATCGGTTGAGTGAAACGTTGCTAAACCGACACTTCAACCTTCAGTTCACGTTTATAATACTCAAACTGCAGTTTGATCGGAAGTTGAAACTCAACCTCCGATCAACCGGACATTATAATACCGGCCCTAAGTCATTTTGAACAATGCAATTTTCTAATTAGTCCAATTTATTAACAAAGTCACATTTTATTGGTACACGTGGGTGGATATTTTTTGTGAAAATGCATAATAAATCATGTATTGCGTATATCAATTATTAAATAAAAATAAAAATCTAAATTTCCTAAATAAAAGTTTTCCTTTAAAAGCGCAGTAAATTGATACACATGCCAATTGGGCATTGCGTTATTTTCTTTGACGAATTTCAAATTTGAATTTGAATGGGGAATTTATATACATTGATAGAAAATATTAGCGATATTATACGATGGATTGTTCGTTTTTATTGCCTAGATCAATAATGTGAACCCACCAGAATGTAATGTTACAATTGAATCGGTGATTGTTGAAAGCATAGTCCATAAATAACAGTTCTGAATAAATTAAAGAGCTATGTTTATAAATGATTTGGTTTAGTTAATTAAGACATGCAGTCAATGTTATGAAAGAAAATTAGTAAGGGATCGTTTATCTTACATAATCATTATTTCCATTTTTTGCAGTTTTTAAAAAGCAGGGACTCAAGAACTTTTAACAATCATTACAATAAAATTAAGTAATTACGACTGAATCTATTATACCTTATTGAAGAATTAACAGAAATAAATAAACTAAGTAATTCTGAAGATCATACCAACTGAAAAACATGTATGATGTACCTACAGAACACATTATTACAAGTAACAGTTATTAAACTTTAACATCTTGTTCAATGGTTGGCCACTGTAAAAGTTCCAATACTATAAAATATAAAAGGCTTAGCTGTTATTTTTTCGGGATACTCTAAGCAGTACGCAAATTCATAAAACTGTGATGGCGTGAACGATATTTCTGATCTGTAGGTACAATTTTGCCTCTACTGTTATCTGACAAAGTTATTTTCTTGTACAAGGGAGGGCTTTCCGAAATAGTATATTTTCAGTGGATAACATCGTAACTGTAATGTTTTTCTTATTATTAGCTATTATGCTATATTGGACAATGTTTCTATTGTAATTTTCAGGATATTTAGATCTTTTATTACATCAACTTCTTGATTTTCCATTTTATGACAGTAACGTGATAGGAATGCGTACAAGAGTTCAATCAAAATGGTAAAACATAAGTGAGACTTACTCTTAATGCATGTATATATCATTAGTCCTTCCATTAATGGGACATAGTTCCTTTCACGATCGGGGAATAATTTTATATTGTAACTTATACCCTTGAGTGTATATAGTCAAGGCTTATACTCGTATCAAATACAATTTAATTTCAACAATCACCGATTCAATTGTACTGGAAAATTGCTACTTATGAATATGCATTTTTCATTGTAAAAACGTGTTTTTCTACAAATGAATTGTAATATTACAATGTTATTAAGTATATTTAGAAAAATATCATGTAATTTTACGTGAAATATGTTAATAAGGTCTTTCACACGGAGATTCTTGTAATACAGTATGGATTTGGCACTTTTTACTCTGAAAGCCCTAAGTCATAGTTAACCCTATATATGTATAATTCTTGTACTTGAAACTATTATAACAGTTACAAACGCTTTCCAATAAATTTGTATATGTAGGACAAAATTATGTTTTGATATATTGAAATGGTGGTTACATACTTATAATAGTAAACAGCATTTTAGCAAAAGTTTAACTTACTTTAAAAGTATAATAATATGCAGATACAAATACCTACTATTAGATAGTTATTTTTCAAAGACACATCCAATGACATAGACATCTATTGTACTTTGATTTTGATAGCTAATGTTACTCCAGAATAACAGATTTCAAACTAATAATTCGTTGAATAAAATTATAACAATTGTATGTAATTAACTTCTAAACTAGACAATGAAAAAGACAATATTGATGTATTTATATATGTACACGTCAATGTTAACTAATTTTTCTCTGTGTATGTATAAAATTTGGCAGTTTTATACACAATACGATTTGTTCCATTATTAGAAGTGTTACATTTTCATATAAAATAGTTTAATATTCTTATTATAATTAATATATTTTACAGTACCACTTTAGTATTTGGTTTATTACGCTCTGTGACCAAAGTAATGCCAACAAGTAGGTTAAATAAATCATTATAAAAAACAAAACACTAAGTTAAATAGGATTATAAATGTTAATTATTATTTCATTATTAACTTTGAATTTATCTGATTTCTGGCAATTTTAAAATATCTGCTTTACTGTAAATTTTTCTTTTACAAACCGCAAATTTTACATAAAAACAATAACTTTGAGGCTGCGTAGCTCTGTTAATATTGACTTTTCGAGAAATGTTACATGAACTTGACGCATTATTTTTTAAAGTAGTATCGCTCACTAAATTCTCCGGACACCCTATACATATAAATAAAAAGAAATATAGTTATTACAACCAAATTGTTGCAAATTCTAGACGATACAGGATTTTTTTTAAATTAATGTATTTATTAAGATTCTAATATACTTTATTTAGTAAAGGTTTAGAACATGTAAGAAACAATGCATTATATCACATGACCACTTTAATAGCTTATAAGTTTTTGGCATTCTTGCTGTATACTACCGCATTTATTGTTAATACTTTTTAATATAAACAAAAATTCAATGGTGTTATGTCTGGAGTTCTGAGAGGCCAATGTATTAATTACCTGATGTGTTCTTTTCATTGCAGGGTGAGGACAATGCTCATCTAACCATTTATAAATTGTTTTGGAATGAATGAGAGAACATCCATTTATAGAAATATGTGCATGTTTGACGATTAGTGGTAACTAAAAAATGAATAAATCCCAATTTTACTATTTTAAATAAGGTTTAACACTAAGAATTGTCCACGAAAATTTTGGTTACAACAGATTTAATTTGCAATTATTTTTTTTTAAACTTTCCTCCTCTTACATACGAAAGCATAAAAAGGTCACGTTTTTTATTTTCATTTTGTTATTTAATTTTGAGTTCGAACACGATATTTTGCGTTTGAACAAGAAATTTCAATTTTAAAGTTAACTGCAAAAAAAAATTGCAAAAAAATTTGATATTTTTTTTTGGGACTACTATCACCATGTTCTACCACAGAAATGTTTAATTTATTTTGTGTAAGGTCAAACAGACTGAAATGATATTTCATAATTTAAAACCTGAGTTTGAGTGCAAATTCAGAGTGTAACCCTTTTATTACTGCATATCAAATTTGAAGGAAAAATATTTATTTGTTTAGAAGATAAAAAATAAAATTAAATATTTTTTTAAAAGTTTAATGCCCTGTATCAGGAAAACGGAATGTCATAGAGAAAAATGTTATAAGAAAGATAACTATTATTTGTTCATGTTCTATGTTTCCCAAAGTTAAGAACAACAAACCAGGGACAACCTGTATTTGCGCTTCAATTCATGTGTTTCAAACTATAAAATATTCTTTCAATTAGTTTGACAATTTTGCACCTTATACTAGCTAAATCAAATTTCTGTGGTAGAACATTGTGATAGTATTTGCAGTATATCAAAACATTTTTTAACCAGTTTTTTTATAAAAAAGTTCAGCAATGTTTTTACAGTATTGCTCTATTATGTTTCATGACATATTTTTTAGAAATAAACATCGGATAAACAGTTCTAGAGAAAAAAAAAATAACAATAATTTTTCATGAAACCCCCATAACTCAAATAAAAACTCTTTTTGAGACATAATCTTCTGAAAAATTTGAATTTATATTATTGCAGGCCCTTATAAAAAAATTGAAGTGAATCCGTCAGGGGGCAGCACACACTCGAAATTCCTTATTTAAACTCGAAATTTCGTATTCAAACCCAAAATTTCGTGTTCAAACCCGAAATTTCGTATGCGAACTTAAGTAAGTTGATTAAGTAACAAAAGGAACATTAAAGAACGTGGCCTTTCTACGCATTCGTACTTACCTGACAAAAATTTCAATTTAAATTTACGATTATTAATTAGTATACAATAAAAAAAATAACAGTTATGTCTGACATTACGTTGGTCACAGAGAGTTATTTTTTAAGTTCAGACTTTGTTTTTCAGAACTCGCACATTCATATGGACAATGAGATATCCGCGCACTAGAATGCAGCATATTTTCACAGTTGATACAGTTTCTTCGGCACAGTTTCTTGGAACACTTTGAATTTGAAAAAGCAGATTAGTTCTTTTGTTTACGGTTTGTTTGACATTCACTTTTCTGTAATGAGTACGGTAAAATGTGACATTTAGCTGATGCTATTAACCTTTGTTGGCGACTAGCACAACATTATAATAACGGAAAAAATGAACAACCATGATGAGGGACTGCACTGGAGCCATGATAATCCCCGCCCGCCGTGCTGCATAGCGGCTGGATTCTCGCCTGGAACAAAATAAACAAATTAGCATTTAAATGATGCAAAATGAGGGAATTCCACGATATTATAGCTTCTTTGCATATTTATTTGAAGCAGAGACGCGAGCCACTCAGAGAGATCTACACTAAATTTCCTAATTTAAAAACAATGGCCAACTAACGAAGCACCTTAATCTTCGAACATTGTCTAAAATATATTTTAATAAATGGCTCGCTTCTAAGATGTGGTCGAATATGCCGCCGCCTTATAGCAAGTCGGAAATCACCTCAAATGGTGAGTTACAAGAGTTACCGATCAGCTGACTTCTGATTAGCTCTTTCATGAGAGCTGTTTATTAATATCGCTGTGTTAGTTATGAAAATTGTCAATTAAATTTTTTTTTGTACGGCCATTCTATTTCCGATTGTTTAGCATGCTTAGTTTTAGAATAGTATGTTATATTTACTGCTTTCCAAGCAAAGACACGTCGGTAAGTAATTTAATGACTTACTATTCTGGTTTTGACAGGACTGAACGGTAAGTAAATTATATTATTTGTCCTGAAAAAATACGAAACGCCTAGTATCATTGCGACATACTAATGTTTAGAAATCGGATATAAGTTTTTACTAAGTACTAAAAATTAATATTAACGTATCATATGAATCAGAAATGTTTTGTCTGGTGCTTCCATTGAAAATATGCCAACAAGAATTGTCCATGCTCTTTCCATAATTCCCTTTATTTCATACTGTACTGTAATGAGTTATTTTCCGGACTCATTTAAGTCCGGGAAATAATTCATTACAGTACAGAGTCCGGAAACTGTTTACTTCCCGGACTGCTTTAAAAAAAAACACAATATTCATATTTTTAAAAGATTTTATCTTTAAAACTACAAAATCAAGCCTATAAAAACTAATTATAATTATAATTAACAGTAACTGTGCAATGTGAATTTCCTTGCAGGCTGAATACAGCAATACCTTTAGGGACAGAAACTTCACTAGACACGGTAGTGGTGGTGGATATAGTTTGTTGCTTGGTCTAAAGAACCTGTATAAAGTTTTCTCCATTTTGAATAATCCTTGTTGCTTTTGTTTTGTTTTCTAAGGAATCTTCAATGTATTGTTCCGCAACAGATGAGCAGTGTTGATAAATCAGCTCCCGCATTCGCCAAAAAAGTGGCAGATGTTCTGCGGAAACAATACCCCGTATATTTTTCTGGGTGTTCCTCAATGGTATGTATGCCCGCTCTTTGGGAAATACATGTTCCTCTTCTATAACCCAAAAAAAAACCTTCCTTCATATTTTTAGGTCGGAGCTTAACGTATTCTCTGAATATTTCCAGAAAGTTTATTCCTTCATTGTCGTCACTCAATACAGTGAATACCCGTTTTGTATTCGTCTTAGAAATGGGAATAGTAATAATTAGTTTGGTGCCACAATCTTCAATATCTTTTAGGGTCATATGGTATAACTCTTCTCGCCGACAACCACCAGCAATGCCTATCATTGCGATTACCTGTAACAATAGAGAAAATGGTTTAAAACTGATTGTCAAATAGATGAAATTTCGACTAACGAAACCAAGAAATGTATTCTTTGTAATTAATTGACATTGAGTATCTATATCATTCAAGATGCAGATTGTTTAATTCAATACTAATGAAAAGGTCAAACTTGTTTACCTTCATCAAATGATACTCTTCTGACGGGGCTTCCTTCATGAATCTATTAACTTCTTCTCTTGTTAGAACTTTTGATTTGTTTGCCTGATGACCAACTGCTTGCCCTTTTAAGAAAGCCACCAGTTTTGGATATTTTGAAATATCACCTCCTTCTTTTACCATCAGCATAGACTTGAGCCTCGAATATTTTGCCCACATTGTAGCAGGAATCATCTTTTTGGATATCTCCAAGAAGTACGCCGAAAGGATATTCTCATTCAGACCGTTTTCCACCTCATAGGTTTTTCTCCACACGTTGAAGAGCTGGTATTCCTTCTCATAATGAGCAGAAGACTTTGTAGGCACCAATTTACTGGCTGCTTCAGCACATTTTAGCTCGATTTTTTCCATTTTTTACGAAAATTATCACAAAATACGCACGGGATGACAAACTGTCAAATTTGTTATTTTTGTTTTTACATCACTAAGCTAAATCAAAAGCTATGCGATAAAACAAGAAACGAAATCACGCTAACACCTATATACAGACAGGTTATGTCAAATAAAACATTAAAATTTCATTTTTAATACAACACAGTATGAAATGAAACGTTGTACGCTACACGGCCGTGAAATATCATTAAAGTTCTCGTCTAGAAATTCCTGACTCGGCTCCTTCGTCGCCTCTTCCGTAAACATCTAGACTTGTACTTTAATATACTATTTCCCGGCCTTGTAACGTAAATAATTATTACGCTACTTTTTGAAACTATTATGTTTTTTCGTAATATTCTTTAGATTTTTCAGGAAGCACTGAAGAACATCCTATACCCCAGGCGTCTTCAATATCTGAATTATTTTCGTTCTCTGATTCACTCATGCTCATACTAGTTAGTTTCACACAATATTACTAATACATATATATATATATATATATATATATATATATATATATATATATATATATATATATAAAAGTGAAGTTAGATATTTATAGAGTGTTTTTATTAAACCAGGTTAGTAAATTTAGCTAGATTAATTTCTTTAGAAAATTATTGAATAAAGTTTTGTCTGTGGAATTGTTCATTAGCATACCTAGATGTTTGGTAACAGAGAGCATACAAATAACTTCATTGATAGGAATTGTAGGAGATTTGATTTATATTAGCTTAAAATACCTCTCTAATACAGTAAAATAAATATATTGACGTTTACAAATAAATTTACAAGCGTATCCATGGCAACGACAAAACCTACCTAGTTTGGTGGATAGGTATACAAGGCACGAGACAAAAATAATTTTAATATTTTCGAGATATTTGGTTAACACCTTTGTATTAATATAATGGTCGTACAAAAAATAGTATAAGCATCTTGAACAGTTAAGAGTTTACCAATCTCCTCCTTAATATACTATAACACTGTGTATTAATATAAAGATTTCTCAGATTTTACTGGTATCCTTGGAAGAGATGATTGTTCAGTAAAAATAAATTAGATTTACTCAAATATAGCTATATCTAAAAGTTCAACATTTCCGAGTGTCAAAGATTTAGAAATTTTTACTATATTTTTTTATTTACTTGGAAACCTTTAGTCTAATTATTCAGTATGTTTAAATATTTCCATTATCACCAATGGCGTAGAAACCTTGTGGTACCCTTTTATTTAAAATAAAAATGGTAATACCACTGTCTTAATTATAAGAAAAAAAGTAAGATACTTTAAATTATGAACAAATGATTATTCTTTAAAATGCATCGTATTTAGGTAATTGTTCTTTAAAAATATCTCTGCATTTCGTAGTTTGTGCGTGGTGAGACCTATTCTGCTTCAGTAATACAGGGTGTCCCAAAATGAATGCACCATATGGCAATAGTAGATTCCTGACATCAAAATAATGCACTACAGCTAAACTTACTCTAGTCAAAAGTTGATGGTTAAAGATGTTATTTTAAAAGAAACCGGAAAATTGAAAACTGCATTCAGTGAGTCATTTTTCACAAGGATTTCGATATCAACTTAGTTTTTTACTGTATTAGAAAGGTATTTTAAGCTAATATAAATCAAATCTCCTACAATTCCTATCAATGAAGTCATATGTATGTTCTCTGATACCGAACATCTAGGTATGCTAATGAACAATTCCACAGACCAAGCTCTATTCAATAATTATTTAACGAAATCTAAATCTAAAAATCTAAATCTAAATTTACTATCCTTGCTTTAATGAAAACGCTCTATAAATATCTAACTTCACTTTTGGCAGTTGGAACACGACAATAATTCAACCACAATAGATGAGATCTGACCTATTTCTGCATTTTTAAGATTGCCTCTTCAGGTGGCCTCCTTTAAGTTGAGTTAAATATCTTACTATAAAAATTATTATAAAAATTAAAATTATTTGAAGTTAAATATCGACAATGACAAAAATGAATTAAATATGACATTACCTACTTGAATAATGTTTAGATACCCTTTATGTAAAAGTTTTTTTATATTTTTAGGTATTAATAATATTTTGTGAAACTAACTACTCTGTGGACAAAAGCCCCAACCAGCGTTGAATTACACCCACAATATCTACCCATATATTCCTTATTATTAGCTTTTGTTACAAAATGGGTAGATATTGTGGGTGTAATTCAACGCTGGTTGGGGCTTTTGTCCACATATTAGTTAGTTTCACACAATATTATTAATACCTAAAAATATAAAATAAGTCAACTTAGTTGTCTACCCTCAGTAGATCACATTTTAATCTTATAGGGAAGATAAAAAGGTAATATTTGTAAACTTTTTGTGTGGTTTTTGTTCACCCTTAGTCTCGTACGACAAGATAACTTTAATTTGATTTATATTTTAATACATGTTCTGGATATATGTGTACGTTATCTCCGCTTATATCTATATTGTCCAAGATTGTTATATGACATACTATGTACAACGAGACTCGGAAAACACAGTGAAGCACTTAAATCTGTAATGTGAGTAACATATAAATAATATACGTAGATTTAATTTTTAATATTATTTTTTTTTGCATGTTATACACAGGTTGTTGTTTGTTAAATTTTTCGTTCTTTCCCCATATTTTATTATTTTAATATTCATTATATAAAGACATTTTGTTTATATAATTTTAATATTTTTGCTTTTAAATTTGTGACATATAATAATTGTCAATGAGTGTGTAATTTTGGTTTCTTTTTTCATGTTTATATAGATATTGTTGTATTCATGTTATTGTAATTATTGTATTGTAATAATTGGTGTTTTCTTTGAAATTTGGCCTCTAATTCCCACTATCGACAACAAACTGAACAAAAATAAGGCTACTAATCATCATTAGTTTTAACTGCAGTCATTAGCAATTAATTAATTAATATTGTTTATAAAAATATGTCAACCACTATTTTAGTAATTTAAGAACACAAGAAGCTATATATTACATAAACCAATATTCAGAAATGATTCATAATTGTTTAGTAATTTGGAGAAACAATATTCGTTTACATGGAGATATGTCTGAGCAATTTTTATAAACTTGTGTTTACATGAACAGTCAGCTATAGCGAAGAATCCAAAAATGTAATAATATATACGGTGTTTCATTAGAAATTACCAAGCTGTTATCAAAAGGTCTGTTCAAGCAAATAATCCGGACTGGTTCCAAACTGTCAAAAACGCTCGTCCAACAACTTCCTCCACGATGTTTGCTGAAAACAAATTCATAATTTTACTGGTCGAATATTTCTGACAGTTTGAAACCATTTGCTTGAATAGACCTAATATCTCTGTAGTGCGATGCGCGATGTTTTTTTTTATATGATTGCAATCCTTGTGAAAAATTGTCAATAAATGCATTTTTTCAATACCTCCTAAAATAACAAAGCTACAATTGAATCTAACGTTCACGAGTGTGAATACATTCATTTCAGTTTTCAATAAAAAATCACTTTAATTATTGTGGTTTTTATACAATGTAAAGTTCACATTTTCAATCTGCTTCAGCTGTTTTGATTGGTGTTCTATACTTCTATTATTATAGTTCATGTGCTTTTTTCTTTATGGTTTTTGTTGTTAGTTACAAACAGTAGATTGTGTGGAATATTTTACCCTAATTGTGTTATATTTTTGTTAAAATTGTAGCAACATTAAATATTTTAGACGATTTAGATAAACTTTTAGTGAAATGGCATCGTCTAATGAGTCCATTGAAATTCGTTATTAACTACAATTTTAATTTTTAAAATGTTGAAGTTTAATCAGCTAAAATCTCCCACATATTTGGCGGCTCGTAACTGAACGTTACAGGCGTTTCATAAAATAGCCGCATTCTCTGAATATCAGTCTAACCAACAAAAGAAATACTAAATTGCATTTTTAACACCTTGTATTTTGAAATGTTGCAGAAACTTTGTTTTTATTTTTCATAGAAGTTTGTAACACCATTCCAGTCTATTCAGTTATTTTATGTGACCTTTTGAAAGAAACTGCAAACTTCTCTAGATCAATGAAATTGAAATAATCTTTCTTTCTGGTCTTCCCAATGATAAAGGGAGTTTAGTTGGCATCTCACCGTATTGCACGTCTATTTCTAAGTCCCGATTTGGCCATTTTGAGTTGGTTTTGCAGCATAATGTACTATCTACAATCACTAATTAAAGTAGGGTTTTTGCTTGACAGTAACAAATTTAATAATTGTCAGATTTTGTAAAATTTACGTATCTTACTTGAGATAACTTTACTTGAAAAAATAATGGAAATTGAAAATAGTAGCAGTGATATCCCGAATACACTTCCAGAGATTAGAAATGCTATAGGTTTGATGCCAGAAAAATCAAAGAAATTAGAGAAGCAGTATAACCTATTTGTGCTCTAGAACAGAAAGAGTCATCTACGCCAGTCATATCCTTCTATCCGTCAGTAAAAACCCTCTTACCATGCTAGTAGTGTTATACAGGGTGTTCTACAAGCCCTATGGAAAACTTTGGTATGGGTGTTCCCTCTAAGACTTTCAGTGCGAATATCTCAGAAACCATCATAGCCAGTGCGACGAAATTTGGTATACAGACACTAGATGGCGCGTAGAATCTGATGATAACATCAATTTTTATACAGGGTGTTCCATTTTCCAAGAAATCGATTTAATTTTGATTTTTTCATTGTCAGCCATTTAAATATACTTAATTATGAACACATTCTGATAAATAAACATTCAAAAATGTCAAAATTTAACATAAAAAAACGCCTCCTAAAAATCACAAATTTGATTGCTTTGTCATGTAAAATGTGTATAGCCTTGAGCCAGACTTACACAGAAGAAACTAACATCGGTGAACGTCAAAACTATGAATTGTCATTGAATTGTCAAATATTAATGGCATAAAATATTTTATTTTACATAAATAACGCTAAATAATGTAATTAATGCAATTTACATAATATGCACAATGGTGTTATTGAGACTTGTCGATAAAAATTTAGACTTGAGTTGAGGCTTTTGGGGCATTGAGGTCGCTGTGCCGGTGCAGTCTACCGCTACAGCTAGGGTTACAGCGTGAATATTGTGTAAAATATCTGTGGATATTTTTAAATTGTTCCATTATAATGTAATAAAACTTGAGTAAATTGTTTTTTATGTTACTACAGTGTACATAATAATTTACAAAATTGTGTAAGTACCCAAAGAATATCCCTGTTTTCCAACTGCTACAATAATTATTGATTACTTATTTAGCAACAAATAAATTCAAACAAAACGATTTCTGAAACTTTTAATTATAATGAGAACGTCTTTGTCGTTGAAAGTCAGATCTGAACCAACCCTAGCCCCACAAAAGGAAATGTTACGAAAGCATAACCTAGAAACGATTGATTCTTGTATCCACATGTTTCAGTACTTTACTTATGTTTCTGATGGATAAAATATGTTTAAGAAGAACTCTACATTTGTAAAATAGTAAACAATGAACTACAATTTCTGTATTTCACGATACAGAACTAAAATAAAGCAACTGGTTTTTGCTAGGACGAATCACCTGCAAATGTACTATACCCAGTAGGTACCTATCAAATAGTCATTTAAAGCTAGATAATAATTTGTAATTATTGTTTTTATCTTTCACACACCAGGAAGAATAAGCGAAAATATTACGGACATTTTCTTAAACATAATTCTAAACATGAAATGATGGATAATATTATAAAGAAGTCTTCAACTCACTTTCTCTGAGGAGTATTCTATAAACCATTATATTCAGTTATTGTCTGTCGTGGGCTTTAAAATTTTTAAACGAATAAAATTAAGAAAAATAAACTAATTTCATAATTCTATGTACAGTATGAAAACATCTCGTTAGAATATGTTGAATGCTAACTGTTGTTACAATATACACAATATAACGTAATAAGGTAGATATCGAACAATGAAATGGCAAGATTTGTTTCTAATCGTACATGCATGACCATCCCTCAGACTGAACGTTGTTCTGTAAAAGAAATTAGAATACAAAACAAGTGTTTAATATAAAATCAGTAAACTTTTAAACAAACATGAATTGGTTCTTTTTCATATAGGAAAAGCTACCATTTGCCAAAGTTGGTATAACACCCTGTTGCTATTCATATTTATTCTTATTTTCTTTATAGTACTGCACTATACTTAAACTTAAATAGACATCTTTACGATTATACACCGCATTTTTTATTTTTTTTAATATTGCTTAGAAGGATGCCATACAAGTTAATTTTGAAAAATTCATTTATGCACTAAAATGTGTAAATCCCCTATTTTGTAAGAAGGAGAGAATTTGAATTTATAAATATTTTACCCGCCCATATATTATGTTAATCATATATCTTTTGTTTCGGAATAAGCCATCTCATTAATAATTTAAAGAAAGCGCCCCGGGAGGAACCTCTTCGGTTGCAAATAGGATGCAAAATAGGGCTGCTTTAAAAACACTTATGAAAATAACCAGAAGATACAAATTCTTCCGCCATGTGAAAATTATTGTTTGCTATAAATATTCCCCGGAAAGTTCCCGTTATTTCCAAGACTCGCCCTTAAGGGTTGTGAACTTCGTGACTGTGATAAATGACGTGGTAAAACGGGGAGTATGCAAACTTAAGATAACCCACATCTGACGGTTTACTACGCAGGCAAATCAAGAACATGATATTCCGATTTCCACGAGTAGTTTCTAACATGGGGTTATGGTTAAGTTCTCTATAATGCCAAAGTGGAAACTTGAACCCACGAGGACATGTCACATTATTCATTTTATTTCCTTTGTTAAAATAAACACATGCTATCGAAGAACATAATGTGGAAGGGAGGCTAAGGTGCGACGATTATTATAACTTGTTTCTTCCTGTGCTGTCATTCTTACACCCTGTTTCATATGTTTATGTCATTTAATATTTTTCCCACAACCCCTCAAGAAAGAAAGCATAACAGTTAACAACAGTAGGCTCGAAAACAGTTGCTAACACTTATAATAATTTCCTAACACAGACGTGCGCTATAAAAATAACGCACAGCTGTCACTGTTTGTTGTACAATATCAAAAATTAAATTTTTCCGCGGTCGGGAGTAGAAATCAGTTTCTATGACATCAAAATTAAAACAGAAGTAGTCGATTATTCCCAAGGAAGCATAATGCTCCCAAGGGAGTTTACATTATGGAGAACGTTTTTCATGCAAAAACAAAAGATGACATTGAAATTATTTATTGACATTTAAATTAAATGTTACATTTGTACAATTTTCAAAATTAATATTAGAAGGAATATTACTTTCGCTTATATTTACAGTTTTTGTGATTGCGCTAGTAGTGGTACCTACTAAAACCTGATTAGCAATTTTGGTCTTATTTTCAACGGAGTTCTCGACATAACCCTCAGCGACTGTCGTTGATTTCCAACCAGCATGACGCTTTATTGTCGTGATATCCACACCAGCATCTGCCAGTACTGTCGCTGAAGATCTTCGTAAGCAGTGACCAGTATAACATGCAGCATCAGGTAATTTTAAATACGAAGCTACTACACTCGGAATTTTTCCCATGGTATTCTTGCCAACTGGTTGCGGACTACATTTTCCTGCTTTGTAGTATAAAAAAAGGCGCTTATGCTTGACGTGGGGAGGATGAAGGGACAGGTATTTTCGAAACAATTCAAGCATATTTCCCACATCGGTAACCAGAAAGGTTCGTGGAATCTTTGTCTTAGTGTTTGGAATTTTTACAATCAAGGAAGATCCTACATCCTCTATATCATCTACAGTTAAATTGACTAGTTCATCAGTTCGACAAGCTCCGGCAATCCCCAGAATTAATCCAACCCATAAAAAATCAAAATACTTAATAATTGAAATACCTAACAACAAAACTAATCTTACCTTAATCATTAAAAATTCTTTGTCATCTGCACTTGATAGAAAACGGTCGATTTCACCCTTTGTCAAAATTTTCGATTTTTTCGCTTGATATCCGTCACCGGTTCTTTTCAAGAATGCGATCAGCTTTTTGAACCGATTGTAGGCTATATCGTATAAAGATCTTGACTTCGTAGGCAGCAAATTGCTTATTGCAATATTTGCAGCCTCCACAATCTCTTCCGACTCACAATTATTAATTGTGCACTAAACAAACTTTAAACTAATAACCTTAATTTGACAATTCTTTTTGTTTGTTTATTTTGTAGTTATGACAATAACTCAACGACTACTAAATAAATGCTCAAATCCGAATACAATAATTCTGGTGCTACTTACTTCATAATGACAAAATATGTGTTTTTAAGTTAATGAGACCGTGGAAAAAATAATATATATTCCATTCGGGAGAGATGCTATTTTGTGCTCGGTGCATTGTAGCCCTCGGGCTTCAAATTGCACCTCTGCCAAAATAACGCATTTCTCTCCCTTATAGTATAATGTACTATTTTTTAAATTCGTCTCATAAAGCAGTATATTTTTTATAAATGATGCTCTGGCACATAAACTGTTGATAGCATACATATACCTAATTAATATTTACATCTCTCTCCTTTACATGGGCAAATTCCGATGTAAAATATTAGAAACTATATGAAAAGACTTCAGCGCAAATACTAATTAATTGCAAATTTCATGGCACCACCGCTTTTCATATGAAATGCCATTAAACATACGCGTCCTTTCATTTTATAGATCCCTTCCATTACGTAGCTACTCTAATTTGCTGTGAATAAATGGATGATATTCAAATTTTCATGCTTTTGCTGTACAAAACTAATTACAATAACCCTGACCTTAACTGTTATATCCCAGCTTCATATTCAGTAGCTCATATATATTACAGAGATGGAACAGTGGAAAATTTATTTGTAAGGTTTTCTGACACGTGTTGTCATTATGTAATTATGGCACTGCTTTATTCTTCAGAAAATTAAGAAACATGTATGAGTTCTTGAAGAAAATGAAGTGATACTTATGGCATATTATTTTATAAAATATTTATAACATTAAGTAAGTAAGTAAGTAATCTTTATTTTTTGCTTTATTTGTCTTGACATGTATACTACATAGCATAAAAAATGTCACAACCAGAGCCTAAATTATGAAGAAAAAATACCTACAACGAGCAGACATCAATATTATGGACAATAAATCTGTGGTTTACTATAAAATGTTTTTAGATAACAAAAATTGTCTAAGTTCCCTTTTGAAAATTCTTATATTATTTATTTGTCTAATATGTAAGTTGTTAAAAGACCCAAATAGAAGTGAGAGTTGATGCCATTTTATAGATATGCAATAGAAACATATAAATTATAATTTCATCTAGCGTCTCTTAAAGTATCTGTACTTGTTTGAGATTTATGTTTGTTTTATTCATAAACACATATAAATGTAAAGTTCTAAAATAAATAAGGGCAATGTCAAAATATTAAATTTTTCAAACATCACTTTACGTATAATGTTGATTATACAGTATGCAATAAAAACGAAACAATTATTTTTTGGAAAAAATCCTCGAACAGGTCGATTTTTAATTTAAAAAATACATATTTTAGCGTAAAATGCGATTTTCAAATGTCATTTGTTTTCGAGTAATGACGTCATAGATTTTTTTTAAATAGCAACACCATATTTTTTTCTTTGATTCTGAAAGATCGTTTAATTCTCTATCAGACAGTACTAAAATTTTGCCCTCTTACATGGGAAAGTTTTCGAGTAAATGACGATTGAATGTTAGAAAACGTAAATCAATTAAAATAAAGCAAAAACGTTATCAAGTTTAGTTTTTCGTATTCCACAGTTCTTTTATGGATCACGTAGGTGAAAATCTTTGCAAAGTGTCATTGTCACACCGACTTTCTAATAAGTACTGTAAGCGACATAGAAATTATTATTCAATTTAAAGTATTATGGCACATTTAACTGTTACTCAAAGAATTGAAATTTTAATTCTTATCGGGTGCGGGAATATGACTAGAACTCAGCAGGAAGTTTACGCCCTATCAGCCAATCAACAGTCAGTAAGGTAGAGTCTAAATTTAGAGGTGTTATTGGTTTTCACATTAGAAGCAATTGGGTCTTTAAAATTATTTTGACATTGACAATGTAATAATAATAATAATAATAATATCTCTACCCCTCATTATAATCACACGGATTAGCCCAGAAGTCGGAGACTTGTGCGGGAGAGGGGGCGGCATATTATTATTAAGCAGGCATTTGCGCCCAGGAACGACTTACGTTGGTAGGTCCTAACCACTATTCAGTGCAGGAATGAGGGAAACCTGGAAGGTTAATTAGGGGGGTAGTCAAATATCAACCGGTATCAATCTCCGTTGACCCAAGCTAACATACCCGCAGAGAGGGTGCCAATCCTCTCCACGAATATAGCTTATATACGGTCTACCGGCAGCTGGGCTCAAACCAACTCCGATCTAGTCACCTCGATTCAAGTACTGACGCCTTAAACCGCGCGACCACTGACCGACCCAAAAAATAAAAATAATATTATAAGAAAATCTGTATTTTGCTTAAAAAAAGTGCATTCTGTTTATTATTTTTTGCAATTGGCGCCTTTAAAACAGGTTCTACATTATCTTGAGAACACGAAAATATTTAGGTACATTTTTTTTAACTAAAATTGAAAAAAAATGTAATAAATGCGAAAGATAAGGGCAACATGGAGTATATTGCATGAAACACGAAAAAACAGGCAATTTTTTGTGGCCATAGCCTGCTTCAATACAAAATTTTTTTATCCGCCTAGAGGGCGCAGCAAACCACATACGATATTTCAAAAATCTGTTTATATCAGATGGAAGGTATCAATTTTGCAATAAAAATTTATTACCGAAGTTCTATCTAGACAGCCTTAAAGTTCGGCCACTTTACAGGTTTTTTTGTTATTACTCATAAAATTGGCCATGGATCTCAAATTTGTTTTTACGAGCATAAAGGCCTCCAAAAATGCAACAAAAACAATTAAAGATTGTATAGTATAGTGTATCACAATGTCGTTGTTACATCCTATACAAGATATTGCATAATCCTTTTCAATAACACGTTAAAAAATAATATTCCTTAAAATTTATAGCATTTCTTAGCACTTAATCAGGATTGAATATTTTAAACAAGTTCTAGAACCATTACCGCCCACAACGTTGCATCATCTTAATGCAAAAACGGAGTCATCTAACCCTCTCTCTTTCCCGCTGTCATATATCACTTCCAGGGGAGTGTAACCTAGAGATAGCTTAAGTAAATTATAGCCATAATGGCAAAAACATGGAGAATGCTAACTAGCACCGCCATCCGCTCAGACGTGAAACGAGTTCGTAATATTTCAGCATTTTTAATAGTTTCATAAGCTTCAAGCTCCCTGAATATATGGCCCTTATTAATTGCATCTTTAATAAAAAATATGTTTACATGAAACAAAAGAAAAGTGTTAAGAAATCCTATAATTGTGAAAAGTGTCATTTCCACATGGTTTCATATCAAATTTTAATAAATTGAAGAATATTATACAGAGTGATTGTGACCTTAACCGAAAAAAAAAAGAAAATTGGGAATGTTCAACATACACATGTGGCAATGCAAAACAATTAATATACGCATTCTGGAAACTATTTAAAAATATTGAACTGCACGCCGTTGAAATCTGATCTGCTGTAACGGAGTGACAATGCAAACACATATATCGCATGATAAAACCTCCAACGTTCTGTGATTGAATCAACACCGTCGCAAAAAATATTTGCAGAGTTTTTACTTTAAAATAAACTAAAGGCAGATAGATCTGACTAAAGTGACACGTTTTTAAATTTAATAAAATTTTGTTCCACTAATTTTTTAAGAAGAATTGCGGTACTTGATCATTATTAGAAATATGAAATTTATAAAAAATAGCATATACCTTATTACAAAAACTGTTCAAAATTTTACCTTTCGACTTGTACACAGATTTGGAACTGCTTTATCAAATTTTGCCTGAATGGTCCTCCTGGTTGTTGTTCTTCTAAATGCAAATTATTCGCGGCAGCTGTGATACACTCGCGCAAATCCTCAACGGTTTCAACTTCGGTACGATACACCTCATTTTTTAAATGGCGCCAGAAAAAAAAGTCGAGGGGAAAATCGGGAAATCGTGGAGGCCATGCTACCGGTGCACCCCGTCCAAACAACCGTACTCCGTACTTGATGGAGAGAATTTCGAATCTAACTGAAAGTGATGTAAAAACCACATACGTTGTCGGACAGCTAGGGGTACATTTTCAAGAAGGGCGGGCAGACTGTTGCGAAGAAATTCGGGATGTTGTAAATCACTGAAACGATTGAACAGTATGAACGGTCCAATTAGGCGCTCATCAACAATTCCTCAACTTGGGATCATCGCCATATCGGAGAGTTTTGCACTATAGCTCAGAAGTAATATCATTAATACAAATGAGGAACAATAATGGTCCCAGAACAGAGCCCTGCGGGACGCCTGGTGTTACAGAGACCCTGACATACTGAAATCCACGATATTGCAGATACCGACTTCTTATGTTTAGATAAGAGAAAAACTTTCAGTAACACCCAAACCAGATAAGTTTTGTAAAAGAATACCATGGCCCAGTCTGTTAAAGGCTTTAGAAAAATGGATGTAGGTAACCTGGCCAACCTAATCTATATTCTGACTCATATATTGTATAATACATACTGAGTTACTCACTGTAAGTCTGCCTGAAACAAATCCATGCTGATCCGTTGATAAAATATATTTTACATGACTATATAAAATGTCATAAAGCACTATCTTACACAAATTGGAAAAATTATATATTATCCAAAAAAAACATGCTCTTGCAATTTAATATTACCTTTTATTAAAATTTCTTCTCTAATAGTATGTTGAAGCAAAAAAAATAAGAACTGTAGAATATTCAATGCTCTAGAAAAATGTTAATTATAATATACTATTTTTTTGAAAATTTAATGTAGCAGGATTTTGCTGTTTAGAACAAAGAACGCAGTAACGAAGTCACACAGGCATTCTCCAATTTATGTTATTTCTTAAAGTTAAATGAAGATAAGTGGTACGGTCATTTTTCAAGCAGTCAGCTTATCCATTATTAAGATTAACGCTAGAAAACCGCTGCCTGGAATAGCTCGTATCCTAGAAACAAATGAAATAGAGACGATTCAGTTTAAGACATCAATAATAGAAAGCCTCACGGAATGCTAATATCTAGATCTCTAAGCAGAATACTTGTCTTTGCAACAGAACATGTTCCTTTTTGGAAAACCTAAGGTTCTGTAATACTCAATACCACCAAAATAAATGTAGATATAGCTGTGTCAAATTCTACTATATATTATAGAGTACACACCACTATAGAAAAAAAAACAGGATTCATTATTAAATACATTGGAATGAATGTAATTATCAAGAAAAAATATAAAAACCCATCATTGTATTGCAATGGCGAAGGATTGTCTGAAGAAGACGAATATTTTGATGTTTTGGACAAGTTATAATGTTTGAAACTATAGTTTTAGTCTTTTCATTTTGCAATATATCATACATTGTGAATGCAGTAAATATTTTATAGAATCTGCACCTAAACGTTAGTATAGACAAGATGACATAAAAATTCGGGATTTGAAAAATAAAAATTTTACAAATATGCTGGGAAATGGTCGTACAATTTAGCATTTGGCTTGATTAAAATTTTAGTTATACAAAATAATACTGTTAAAAAAGAATTAAAATATTATACTAAACTCTGATATATATGTAGAAGCAAGCAATTCTGACGAACATTTTCCAAGATTTCAGAAATTGTCTTAATTGTGTAAGCATCATCAAGTATACGGTGTTATAATTTTTCCACTGTAGCAATGAGCTCAGTGTAAACGTGAATTAATATGGCCCCTAGAATAAAAGTCCATTGGAGTCAAATCGGGAAATCGCGATCGTTACGGTACAGGACCAATGGTCCAATTCATCGCTGTAGAAACATTTTATTCAGAAGCACTTTACTGCTCGAGTACTATGTGGAGGAGCCCCATATTAAATAAACCACATACGCGTAACTGTAATGCCATATAGTCTAATAATTCAGCCAATACTTGCTGTGCTATTCGACGGTATTATACAGTATGCGCCAAAAGTATGGAATAAATTTAACAAAAACGAAACAAATATTTTTTGGGAAAAATCCTCGAACAGGTCGATTTTTAATTTGAAAAATACATATTTTAGCGTAAAATGCGATTTTCAAATGTCGAGTAATGACGTCATCGATTTTTTTTTAAATGGCAACATCATATTTTTTTCCTTGATTCTGAAAGATCGTTTAATTCTCTATCAGACAGTACTAAAATTTTGCCCCCTTACATAGGAAAGTTTTCGAGTAAATGACGATTGAATGTTAGAAAACATAAATCAATTAAAATAAAGCAAAAACGTTATCAAGTTTAGTTTTTCGAATTCCATAGTTCTTTTATGGACGTTCACGTAGGTGAAAATCTTTGCGAAGTGTCATTGTCATACCGACTTTCTAATAATTATTGTAAGCGAAATAGAAATTATTATTCAATTTAAAGTATTATGGCACATTTAACTGTTACTCAAAGAATCGAAATTTTAATTCTTATCGGATGCGGGAATATGACTAAGTTTGCGATTTATTTAATGAAAAATTAGAGAAACTGGCAATGTTGTAAATATTCCAAAACCTGGATGTTCAAGCATTAATGAAAATCAGAAACAGAACATTTTGATAAGTATGGTGGATAATCCTTATAATTCTTCACAATTGGTTGCATTAAACAATGACACTAGTCAGAGCACAGTGCTACGTATCTTGAGGAAGGAAAAATATCATCCCTACAAAATTTAACTTGTGCAGGAACTCAATGAAGATGATCCCGATCGCCGCTTACACTTTTGCGAAATTCTAATGGATTTATGTCAAGGAAATAGAAATTTACACCGGCAAATACTTTTTTCAGATGAGGTCACATTTTGTCTGAATGGTACAGTAAACCGTCAAACTTGCAGATATTGGAGTCGGGAAAATCCTCAATGGATGGCAGAGGCACATACCCAACACCCTCAGAAATGAAATGTGTGAGCTGGAATAGTTGACGACAGAATAGTAGGGCCTTTCTTCTTTGAAGGAACCCTTACAGGACAAAGATATTTAGAGTTTTTAAAAAATGACCTTGTTCCAGCCCTTGCAGTAATTTTTCCTAACGATAATGACCCTGACATTCCTGACGATACCATATGGTTTCAGCAAGACGGTGCACCTCCGCACTATGCGCGTCCTGTACGAGATTTTTCCTGGGAGGTGGATCGGCAGACGCGGACCGATAGAATGACCTGCAAGATCGCCAGATCTTACACCTCTTGACTTTTTTTTATGGGGATACTTGAAGTCAAAAGTGTACATTAATAAACCACGTAATTTAGAAGAACTTCAAAATCGCATTCGGGACGAAATACGCAGTTACCCCAGAAATCATTCATAATGTGCAAGAAGAATTTCTTCACGGACTTGCGCATTGTCAACAAGTTGGTGGATGGCAATTAGAACATTTAATTTAAGTATAAAATTTAATCAATTGTATTTTATTTTACATACCTCAGAATTGTTACTATTTTATGGATAAAATTTACGTTTTCTAACATTCAATCGTCAATCAATTTACTCGAAAACTTTCCTATGTAAGAGGGCAAAATTTTAGTACTGCCTGAGAGAGAATTAAACGATCTTTCAGAATCAAGGAAAAAAATATGGTGCTGCCATTTAAAAAAAAAATCGATGACGTCATTACTCGAAAACAAATGACATTTGAAAATCGCATTTTACGCTAAAATATGTATTTTTTAAATTAAAAATCGACTTGTTCGAGGATTTTTCCCAAAAAATAATTGCTTCGTATTTATTGAATTTATTCCATACTTTTGGCGCATACTGTATGTGTGGTCTTCAAGAATTTCGATCACTGCATATTCTTGCCTGCCCACATCCTTTTCCTCATGGAATACCGCTTCTCGTCGCCGCTGAACACAACAGCAATGAATTGCAACAATTTGGCCAATTTTGTTTTTTGTACAACCTACTTACCGCGAGAGCATTTTCCCCGAGTGCACTCTACATTAGAACCATATCTACACGTACAATGATAATAAATTTATTATTATTTTCTGCTTCATGCAATAATTTTCACACAAACAATGTTAAGTGAACTTACAACGTACTCGACACAAACAAACTTTTACGCATTTTATAACTTATTGCGTCAATATTCACCTTCGATACTTTAGTGTTTAGTGAATACTAAAAAAAACCAAACCACGAAATATTTACATACGTCTTCTTTTAATGATGTTAGCTCAACTGACCTAAATACGATTGCATACAATGTGCGGGTTATTTTTTGTTGTAGTATTTTATAGCTTCTTTAAGGAATGCTGAACGCAATACGCCAGTTGTGTCCTGCTTGATTATTTGTTAAAAAGACATAAGTTCATATTTTGACTTTATTTGCAAATTATGGTAGTTGATTTACATAAAAAATACATAAAGATCGAACTTTTCGATATAAAACTTGTTTATTCCAGATATTGTCAATAGAAACTCATAATTTTTCAATCAAGCATACTGTGCATTTGACGTTTATCCTTGGTTCCTATGTAATTATTTTAAATGTCAAAATCAGTACGTATTAAATTTTCGTAGATACCTAGCTAAACTTCGATAATTTATCAAAATGTCTGATATCAGCGATATAGAAGAATTACCATCGACTCCTCCACACATATCGGAAAAAGCAGAAAATGCAGTTCATACGAATAATTACTGTTACCTATTGTGTTCAATAAAAATATAAAATTTATGGTTTTTGATCATTTATCGGTTGTAGAAAAAATAGCGTATGCAACTCTCATGTAATGGTTATTAATACACTCGCATAAAGCATACGAAACTCGCCTTCGGCTCGTTTCGTATCCCGGTTAATGCTCGTGTATTAATAACCATCATTACATGATTGTTGCATAATATACTATATAATGTAAAAACACCACAACCTGTATGATAATAATAGTAATAATAGTCACGGCTTTTATCATATGTAAATTTTATTGAATTTACTATCAGCACTCAAGCTTTCAAAGAAAATTGTTGAAAAAGTTTTTTTTTTAATTCAAGATAGGGAAATTGTCGCCGTACATTATGCGGAAAAAGTCCGCAACAAACCAGAAAAAGCAGAAACATTTAACTTGGTTAACACGCCCCATAATTTAAAGATAATACTTTAATTCGTTTTTGCAGCAAGTAATGGGTAGCGTGTAAGCGTATCTTTTTCAGATGTCTTCATTTTTCAGGCGATAACGTGGGCGGCTGCGACGAATTCAGGAGAACATTTTCAGCGTCAACCGTCAAATATATTGTAGCTGATTAATTAAAATAGTTTTGCTACCGCACAGGAAAAAGTAGAAAACTCGTGACTCCGTTTTATGCAAATTTTATACATTATGTAGCCAAGGAGATAGATATTATTGGTCAATAAAATACAGGGGGTTTCAGAAGATTTACTTACCTCTTCATTTTTGAGATCCAGGGCGAAATTTAAAAAACTACTTTTAAGGAATTCTTTGTATCTCAGAGAGTAGTTGAGATATCGGAATAGTAAAAATTGTTTCTGATAAAAAATTTTACATGGAAATCAGTAGCGCACTTGTAATTTCTCTACGAAGTGTTTTTTTTAAAATATGATCCAAATATATGTTTTTTTTATATCTAACATTCTGTATATTTTTATGCATTATTTTTCCGATTCATAATGTTATATAATAATTGCTACTTTATATTTTGCAAATTACCGAAAAATGTTATATTAATAAAACTGATACTGTCTGAAGCTATTTATTTGTGGCATAATTTTAGTTTTTCTTTAGTTTTATTGGGTTTTTGCCACACTTCTGAAAAAATAAAGACTAATTAAGTAAGCCCTTGCGCCAAACGGATCAGTCAAGGGTTATTTTTTAAACTAAGTTTGCCTAACCAAAAAATCTCACACTGAAATAAGCAGATAAGTAAAAAATAACAAAAATCACATTACTATAGCGCACTTCCGTATTATTGACGTTTCGTAAAACTCTCTGTTTTCGTTCTCAAAATAGTAGTAAAAATATTAAACGTATGTCAAGTTTGACAGTTTAAAATTTGTTTATCTGCTTCCATAGAGATGTTAAATGATTTTTATTTTATTGTTACTTACTTCTTCTTGATACAACTGCAGCCAACAATGATCGATGTTTACTGAACAGTTTGACACACTTATATCCATTCAACAAAATAATCTCGGTCTCTTTTAATTTTTTTTTTATTGCGTTATCTTCCTTCTCTAAAATTTTTGCCGAACCCCATTGAATCAAGTGACCGTTTTCCCAAGCGTGTTCGCAAATTTTGGATTTTTCAAATTCCCGTCTTTTTATTTGGACGCGTCCAAAAAATGATATACAAAATTCAAAAAATTGCATTTACTGTATACCTTGTGAATGCAATAAACATTATGTTGGAGAAACGTCTCGGCCTATGAATGATAGAGTTGAGGAACATAAAAATTATATAAAAAGACGGGAATTCCTATAGAGAAATTATAAATACGCCACTGAACTCTATGTAAAAAACTCATACACTTACCATTCCAGTATCTGAGCTATTCTCCGAGATAAAAGCAGTTTTTCATTTAAATTTTCCCCATCTCAATTTTTTAAATAACCTTGGAGAAATTGAGGTGTTCATTTATTAAGGGACGTCCTGTACATCAGAAAATGTTGGCATAATAGCACTGCTAAATTATGGGATACATGAAATATTTCACTGATTAACTTAATAGTTATGTCGAACTATTATGCCTGCTTTTGTAATGGAGATACATATTTTAATTATAATGAAATATGTGGTAACTGATTTAAAATCATAACATTTTTAGAGTTTAGAATAATTAGTGAATAATATTTATGCAGCAACACACTTGTAAATTTGTTATTAAATATAATTTAAACTAGGTCACATGCATTCAAACTAAAATTAACTTAATATTAATTAGTTAATTAATTCTACATTTTAATTGATTTTTTAGATTATTACATATTCTGCTAATGATTCTTTTCTAATAATTAAAATACCGAATCGATAGCGGAAAGGGACTGAAATAAAATGCATTTACACGGAAATAAATACTAGTATACTAATACCAAGATTAATAGACTTATTCCAACGCTAGCTTAGTTTCACTACTCCTTAAGTAGTAATACTTTATTAAAGAGTAACTTATTGTTGTATAATAAGATTATATATTCTTCATTTAAAAATAAAAAATAGTTTAAATCAAGAAGACTGCTATACTTAAAATAAGATAAAGTTATTATAAATAACATGAATTACTTGAGACAACAATTTTTATTCTCAAAACCAAGTTGTTTTGTTTATTTGAATTGTTAAGTGATTTGAAAGAATTACTGCGAATATTTGATATAATATTATATAATTTTGAATAAAGTAAATAATATTGCGTTAACAAAAAATAAAATTGTAATACATAGTTGGTACCTATTTTTTGTTTCAAATATATATTGCATTCCTTTCTAGGACAGTATTTAATTATAGTCTGTTTAGAAATGAAAGAGAGTAATAAAAGCTTATTATGTATACAAATCGTAAATAAATGTAGTTCTGGTGCGTATATTCAATATTTTTATATTATGTATTATCGGTATAGATGAAGTGTACTTTTAAAAAAACTTTGTGTGAACGAACCGTAGTAAATGGTAGCAGGTAGCTAAAATTTAATCCCCGACAATCCGTCTTTGTCTATGCCGCTTCATTCTGTTATAAGTAAACAATATAAAAACAGCATTTCAAAACTAGAGGCTACTTTAAGCATCATAACTGGGTTAAGAGGGTTTTTAGTAATTCAAATAAAATTATTCAATATTATTATCAAAATATTTATTTAAATTTAATGAATATACTTTTATTCTATGTAGTGTATAAATGTACAATAAAGAAAATAAAAAAGTAGGTATTTTAAAATTAATTCTCTGAATATTCTGATGAATTATCTTCGTCTCCTACATTGATAACGATAGGTTCCACAGTAACGTCAATTAAATTGTCGAGTTCCCACATTTTCTTCTCTTGTGAAGTGACTTGCAAGAAGCGTGTGCCGTACAAACGTCTCGTAGCCAGAGAGTTTTGCCTAGATTCGCCGTAAATTAATATGTCATGCAGCTGGTTATGGTTACTATAAATTGTTCCATTTTTGTTTATGTACACTCACAAACATCAAAGAAAAACTAGAGAAAAATGAAACGTACTAGCTATACGCACCACTAGGACTAATATTACCTTCAGGTTATCAGAAGTAGCCTGACAGTGCAATATTGTCGAACGTTACAGTACGTTACAGTTTTAACAAGTTTCTCGTCATTAATACTGATCCAAAAACCAAATTACTAACAAATTACATTACAGGCGCTTTTACTTAACCTTAATTGCACCTTAGTTTGTAATTTCGTAACATAGTTGTGTATATTATTGCAGTTGTGTTTTTATTTTCGATATGTATTTGTAGACAAACTAGAAAAATAGAAAAAAAGAAAAATAGAAAAAATAGAAAAATATATAAAACTCGTTTTATATATTTTTTTCGTAAGAGTTGTTTATTACTTTTGATCACATAATATAAGCCCTTAAAATTACGGAACTCATTTTCCGAACACCCTGTATACATATGCATTTGAATGAAATTTAAAACATTAAGTATATTATTATACTTAAATATAGATTAGCTTTCCGTGTAGCAAAATAATCATCAAAATTAAATTGATCCCAGTTTTTTTTTTATTTGAACCGTCACAATGAAATTTCAGTGTAGCCTAATGTCCAATATATCACCGTTCAAACGTTTTGTTTCAAAATACATAGTTGGCTTTTACTTGTATCCTCTGTTTCCGGCTAACGAACATTTATATTTTTTATTCGAATCTGGCTCTGTATAGCTACAGTTATGGCAACGCGCCAATAAATATACAAAGAGATCTCATAAAATATACTTCATTGTGTAACATAAACTTTACGCTTAGTTTTTTTGTACGCGGATCTAAACCCCAATAACTGCCAAAGCTCCATAAATGTTATGTCATACAACACCTACCTGTGGTAGAACATTTAGGGGGGTTATAAAAAGATGGTGTAAGAGTATTGGAATGAGCAGAATTTGATTCTTATACCAGGATTCTGAAAAAGTTGAAATGTATTTAAAATGTTTGTGTCAAATTTTACTGAGTTGTTGACTGAGGAGAGGTCACATGAAAATTTAGTACAAAATTTCCAGTTGACTGAACGTCGTGCTAGGTTGTGTCAATAATTATTATTGCCTAGGTGTGATGGACAAGTCGTTAAGCCGTCATAATTTAAAATATGATACTGATTTATGATGTGGCGAATGTGCATTGAACACCAATCACTCAAGTTGCTTTTTCATCAAATCATTCTAAACAACAAACAACCTTAACCATAAAATAAAAGATAAAAAGACTACAGGAGATGACTTAGTCCCAAGTCTTATTATTAAGGGTTGTGCGCGAGCCTTAGTTCTCTCTCTATAATATTTAACCTACCCCTTAAAGCTAACTGTTTTCCTACGACATGCAAAACAGCAATATTATTTTTATTGATCAATTTATTCATTGATTCGTTGGTTGATTGATTGATTGGCTGATTGATTGATATTTACATTGGACCGTGTAAATCATGATATCCTGCTAGACAATCGGCTGTATCTGTTGGAGATACAGCCGATTGTGCATAAAATTTAAATGTCTTGTCCCAAGAAACCTCCGCATACAAAATTTCATGAATTTAACTCAAAGAAGTCGATAGTTATTAAAGAAAACGTAATTATGTTTTTTAAATTTGACATCCTGTATCTCCTAAACGAAGTGTTTCCAGATCTAAGTTCATAGGAATTCTTTTGCTTAAAATTGAACGTAGAATAACGTACTGAAGTATGTACATCTCCTCCTGAAACACCCTTATACGAGTATTAACGATCTAGACAAATTGTCAGAATCCTTTACTTTTTATGCTGATATGGTCCGTTATGGTCTCGGATAAATCCGATAATCATTTATCAGACACCTGTAGTGCTTTAATATCAAGTATGAGCAAATGGTTTAGCCAAAATTGTGTCTTAATACTAACTCAAGTTATCCAACACAATATCACAACAGACAAGTCTTGTAGTAATATTCATGTTAACATTAATGATACTCATATTGTTAACACGGATGTTGTTAAATTTAAAGGAATAACGCTAGACAGATGCCTAACGTAGAATAATCTATGTGGTGAGGTTGGTAGTGAAGCAAGTACATAGTTTAATGTAAATATCTAAATATAAGAAATGTTTAGATCAATTGTTAATGCTGTATCACGCGCAAGTTGAGACGCTTCTAGGGGCTATATTGCCATTCACATACAGTTTTTGTTGCTTTGTGTAATAAGGTTTGGTTGGTTTGGAATGTCATCCAGGGAGTGATATAATCCAGTATTCATCCGGTATGGTATTTTGACAATGCCTGGTGTGTTTTCACATGAAATGTGTCTTTGTATTTTTATTGATAGAAGTAAATTTGCATGTAGAGTTCAGATTCACACGATTAGTACATAGCAAGCTGACCATTTTAATATTTGGTAATATCTTTAAATTCACTTAATTGTTTTGGTTTAAGAGTCTTTAGCGGTTTGTTAAATGAAATTAAAATTTGCGCTTCTGTTTATAGTTTTAAAAAGCAATTGAGAAGATATTTGGTGCATAAATGTTTCTATGCTGTGGATGAATATTTTATTAACTGATCAATTAATATTAATTACATAATTAATCTAGCAGTCATGTAGATTTCTGTCTAGTCATATCCAATAATGTACCATTTTTGATATTATGTGTTTCTATATGTTGTCCCTCCATATTTCTGTATTTGCATGTGTATATACTTTTATGACTTGTCTATACTGTACAATTTGACCTGAACTATACATTGTATAAATGTCTTAAAGAATAAACACTTACTGACTTACTCACTCACTCACTCAGTCACTCACTCACGCTTGGAAAAAACATTGCTGGAAACTTTGGAGCATTTCAAAAGCAAATTAGAAAAAAATAATTATTACAAAAATGATATATCTTATACATGATACGGTTTTGGAGATATTACCTATTCATTATTAATATGTGACATCGTACATGTCATGAAGTATGATATAGTTTTAAATAAAGTAACTTTTACAAAATGAAAGATATGAAATTAAGCATTTTTAATTTTCTACTAGTCTAGTCTAATATTTTGCATAGTATTAGTACATTGATAGAGATTTGGTAGCTGCGAACTGTTATATATTGTTCTTCCAAAAACTGACGTAATTTCAAGTATCTAAAAAATAAAGCAAAAACGCTTGCAGTTGAGTACGTACTGAACGATATTGGAATCGATAATAAAAGCACTTCGCGCTTATACATTCCACGGTGGTTACTCCGGAATCTGCCACTCGACGGGATAGAAGAAATATGATGGTATTTTATTTTCATACGGTGGGTACAAGGGTCCTGTTATGGTGAAGACTAACGACCATTTTAATGGGACATAATTTTTAGCCCCCACAGGCCACAGACTAACACAAAGGGCTCTTAAGCTCAAAGAAATTAATAATATCTACGCTATAGAGAATCTAATATCCTAAATTATGGCACGTGAGTTCATAACGAGGTGGAAGATGGAATGGGCAACAGCGTTATAGAAATTTACCGAAATTTGTTGGTAAGCATGTTTCAATAGCAATAGTTACTTATTGTTAAAACTAGTCTCATAGATAATGTACAGAATAACCCAATTTCGTTGTAATTGCAGGGTATTTATTTATTTATAACTTTAGGGACACAAACGGGATTAATCCATGGACAGTATCGACAACTAACATTAACAAACATAAACACCATAGTGGTTAAAAATCACAATTACAATTAAAAATTGAAGAAGTCAAAACAACAAATTATAAGTTTAAAAATAAATCAGTTAACAAAGACTTCAATGATTTATCAGAAACCGCAAACAAATCAATATCAGAACAAAATCTGTTGTAAGAATGCATTATTCTATATATAGGGGAATTACTAGTATAATTTGTTCTTCTAAATAGTAAACAGAAAAGATCATAATGCCACGTACCATGTCTGCGTATATTAAAATGTATTGAAGATAAAAGATCTGGACAGATGAGAGTTTATTATTGAATACTTTATATAAAATTAGTATGTGATTCAAGATGCGACATTTTTCCAATGATATAAGCCTAAATTGTTTCCTAGCTACATTGTAATTACTATTTTCAGTTATGAAATGCGTTTCAAAATATATGAATCTTTAAAATTTATTCTGAACGGCTTCTAAGCGATTTACATAAATGTTGTATTGTGGATTACAAACCGAAGACGCAAAATTTATTTTACTAAACACATAAGCATAATATAATTGTTTAATTGGCTTAATATTATGAAAATCTTTACACTTAGGAAGAATAAATCCTAACATCCTGGATGCATTTAGAATAATTGAATTAATGTGATCATCAAAGGTTAATTTGGAATAAAAATTACTCCAAGATCTTTTATCACGGATACTTTGTTTAAAATTGAATCAGAGACATGATACTGACAAACAACTGGATTAATGCTACTACCGAATGTAATGGCAAAGCACTTAGACAAATTCAGATACAATTAATTATTTTCAGATAAATCAAATAAATTCTTTAAATCTGATTGCAACATTAAATATTCATTTAATGAATTTATTTTGGTAAACAATTTTAAGTCGTCAGCGTACAGAAGAAACCTACAATGCTTAAAGCATTTTTTATATCATTCACATATATTAAAAAAATCAAAGGGCCCAGATGGGACCCTCGCAGTACACCTGATGTTGTTAAAAATGTGTTTGAATTATGACCATTTACTGCAACAAACTGCGATCTGCTTTTAATATAAGATTCGACCCATCTTAGAAGAAGGGTATCTCGAAAATTACAAGAGAGAATGATGAGATTTTTGCAACACTTGTTCGATAAATTTAAAATGCCGCAACGATAAAAAAAAACTAATTTTAAGGGATTGTTCGTAGCTCAGACAATAGCTTCGATATCGGAATATTGAAATTTGTTTTTGATAGAGTTTTTTACATAGAATTCAGTGCCTGCAATTTCTCTTCAAGTGCATAATATTTGTCTTTCATAATGTAACAGGGTGTCCCATAACTTATGGGCCATAGAGCAACCGGAGATAGTAGACATAAAAATATGTTTATTGAGCCAAACTTGCTTAAGTAATATGTTACTAATTAAAGAATTACAGGGTGTTGAAAATTTAAATAAATTTTTGAAAAATTATAACTTTAAACCAGTTGAAGATATCGAATTCAAAATTGGTATTAGGTTTTTGGGAGCGAGAAATACGAATGTGGAATTAGTTTCAAGATATTTCGTAGAGGGCGCTTGCTACGTGCTTTGTGTTGAGTTAATTCACGAATACTTTTTTTACCTGTACAGTTAATAGAATTTATATTTTATATATATATTTTTATTTATTTAAAAGGGGCCTCTTGGTCGATTTCGATATCTCAAGCCGTTTTCCAGATTTTCACGATTGAATGTGTCATTGCACATTAAGTCGATGGCTGAAATATACTTAAGTTACAAGTGTGCCTTGAATTTTAACAAAGTTTGTTACAGCGAGAACTGTCAGTGTTATCTACTTCATGTGATAGCTACTAGCTAGCTACTTAAAAAATATTGTTTTTGCAATATTTCAGTACAAGAATTTTTGTGTTGAGTTGAAAATTCACCAATACTTTTTTTACTCATACAATTAGTAGAATTTTTTATACTTTAAACTATAAAAGAGCCAACATTGTTACGTAAAAAACACAACATGATTTATTCACAATAATAAAATAATACAAATTCATTTTAATTTACTAGTAAATGTTGAAAGTGGCCACCGTTATCTTCAATACATTTTTTAAATCATTTTATGAAATTGCGTCTCACATCCAAGAAAATATTTTGATATCCTCTTATAATAGTGGCGGCGTCTTGAATTTTTTGTTCAAATTTATCTCGTGTATTGATATCGTCAGTGTATACTAAAGTCTTCATGTGACCCCATAAATAGAAATCTAACGGGCTAATATCTGGCCACGAGGTGGCCAAGGAAATTTACTACCGCGACCAATCCATCGATGTGGAAAATGCTGATTCAAACGATTTCGAACAAGAAGTGAAAAATGTGGTGGGACACCGTCTTGCATAAACCACATATTTTGTCTTACGTTCAGAGGTATACCATCCAAGAAATCAAGAAAATCATTTTCTAAAAACTGCAAATATTATTCTCCATTAAGTATTTGCGGAAGCTGAAATGGGACTATCAAGTAATTGTCGACAATTCCGCACCAAATATTTATTGAAAACTCTTGTTGGAAATGTGTGTGTCTAGGTAAGTGTGGATTTCTCAAAGCATAGTAATGTTTATTATTCCAGTTAAAAATTCACGTCATGTAAAGGTTGCCTTGTCAGTAAATAATATGGTTTTCATGAACATGGGGTCTTCGTTTATTTTATTTAGTAGATTTTGACAAAATTCTGATCTAGCTTGTCTCCTTGTAATAAATTTTGAACGGGCACAAAGTGCCAGGGAAACAAATTTTCTGCATAAATAGCCCTTGAGACGGTTGATTTACCAATTCCCGTAGAAACTTCCAAACACCTAGTGCTTAATTCAGGATTTTCTGCGATATGCACCAATATCTCTTCTTCTTGCTCGACCGTTATACTCTTCGGTCGTCCATCATAATTTTTAGTATAAAACGAACCCATTTCACATAACTGATTGAATATTCTTTGAAATATTTTTCGGTCTGGAATGGTTATGGCTGGGTAGAGGTCTTCATACCTTGTAAGTGCTGCACGGCTGTTGTAATTTTGTTGCGCATAAACGCAGAGAATATCTCGTAAATCACGGTTAGAAAACTTATTGAGCCTGGGCATTTTTAAATAAAAATATTGTTGTATTTAAATATTGTAAAAAAATCATTTTTAAGTAGCTATCACCACATGAAAATGTATATAACACTGACAGTTGTTAAAACTGCAACACATTTTGTTAACATTCAAGGCACACTTGTAAATTAAATATTTTTCAGCCATCGACATAAGGTGCGATGACACATTCAATCGTGAAAATATGGAAAACGGCTTGAGATATCAAGATCGACCAAGAGTCCCTTTTTTACGTAAAGACGTTGGCACTTTTATAGTTTAATTTATAAATTCTATTAACTGTACAGGTAAAAAAAGTATTAGTGAATTAACACAAAGCACGTAGCAAGCGCCCTCTAGAAAATATCTTGAAACTAATACCACATTCGCATTTATCGCTCGCAAAAACTAATAATACCAATTTTCGATAGTTTCAACTGTTTTAAAGTTATCATCATTTTTCGAAAATTTATTTTAATTTTCAATACCCTGTAATTCTATGAATAGTAACATATTACTTAGGCAAGATTGGCTCAAAAGACATATTTTTATGTCTACTACCTCTGGTTGTTCTATGGCCCATAAGTTATGGGACACCCTGTGTAATAATGTTTTAACAATACAATTATATTATTATTATTACAATAATTAATAAAAGAAAATTGACAATTTCATTTAAAAAACTGTTGAAAATTTAAAAGTATTTAATATTGAACAAATATTTAGAAAATTTTTCCTCTGGTGAAGAGGAAATTATGCAAATAATCAGCAAATTATAAAATAAGAATAAATGTACTAAGTATAAATTTTTTGGGATATCATTTTTTCAGTATTAATGAAAATTATTCTGAGATATCTACAATGAGTAGTAAAAGTATGGAATTTAATTGTGCTTTTTTTAAACTAGTTTTCATGTACCTACATAGGGTGAAGCAAAAAAATTGTAATATAATAATAATAATAATCATAATTTGAAGTCAAATTCGTAAGTAAGTATCTTTCTATGTAACATATCCCATACCTGTCATTAACAGATTTTGAAAAAATAATTCAAGTATCCAGATCTTCCCATCGATCAAACCACTTATGCAAGATTTCAAAGAAATTTCGAGATTATAAGTCACTAAATAAAAAGAGTTAAATTAAATGTTCAAAATTTCATCTACTGATTTCTTGACAATACGCAAGCCTATGTACAAAATTATTTTGAACATTGTTTAATACATTGCCATAAATTTCTCTCATCTCTTGCCTTATTCGGTTTCTGCAGTGTACAGGGTAATCGATTTAACTGGAGAAATGAGTTTTCTGGGAAACGGCTGAGAAAAATAAATTATTTTAGAAACTATTGCATTTCTGATTATTTTTACTTGAAGGTAGGGTCAAAATAGAAAAATTATCTTTACGATGCTAGGCGTCACGGCACTTCAAAAAAATTTTTTCCAGCAACATACATTTTTTAATATGTCACGATAAAGATCCCTTAATTTTTAATATTTTTCCTATAAACATTTTTTTATGTTCCCATTATTTGAAAAGTTACGGGCAATTCTCTAGTGATTTTTTCTATATAATAATTATTATTGCAATGACGTACTCAGCCATATAGATCCTTTTCAATGCTCTTGCTGGTTCAATAACTATGGTTCTATTTACAATAAATAAATAAACGTATTCACTATAAAGAATTTAATAAGACAACTGTGTATACAACAATTACATTGAGAATATCAATAGAATAGAATATCAACTGAAATAAATAAACAAAATAAATAAACACAATTCATAACGTTTTCTTAGTTCAGTGGACGTTACTTCTTTAAAATATTACCACATATTTCAGCATAAGCAGCAGTAATTTTCCGCTTTAAATGATCAATACTGTTTGTTTTAGTTTTATATACAATATTTTTTAGGGCTCTCCACAAGAAGAAATCAAGAGGGGTTAGATCTGGGGCTCTCGGAGCAAATTGTAAAGGGCCACTACTACCACCATTGGTACCACTGGTACCAATCCACATATTTTCAATGTGCAAATTTTTGAACAACTGCAGCATTATGGTAAGGCGACCGACCAGTTGAAACCACAGGTGTCCTTTAATTTGCAGTGGCACATTTTCTATAAGAATAGGAATTTCATTTGCAAGAAAATTGCAATACTTTGTCCCGTTAAGACACCATCATAAAAATATGGACCTATTGAATGGCGCCCTACAATTCCACACCATACATTGACACTAAAGTGACCCTGCCTTTGAACTTCTCTAATACTATGTGGGTTTTCGTTCGACCAATGATGAGTATTTTTCCGGTTTGGAATGCCATGACTAATAAAATGACTTTCGTCTGTCTACAAAATGTGGTTATCCAAATTAGGATCATCATCTAATGCAACTAAGAACTGAGAAATACCATTTTTTCTCCATTCAAAATCTAGGATTTAACTCTTGCGCATTATGTATTTTATAATCGTGAAATTTGTTAATTTTTAAAACTCTGAATTGCATTATATGTCAAATTTAACCCTTTCGAAGCCTTTCTAATCGATAATTCAGGATGATTTTCAAAATAGTTTATTTTAAATTACCACCTTTTCAGAGGTTACTGTTTTTTGTCTCACCCTGTTAACTAAAATTGATTTCTTATTCTGACGGAGAACATTTTCCAATTTTCAAAATATTTGATGATTTGGAAGATTTCTTTCGGAATATCTCACTGCGTATAATCTTCCTGCCCGTAATGCATTTTTATGGGCTTCTCCGAAAATTAACAGCATATCCACTTTTTCGTCATGGGAAAACATTTTATTACTGCTACTTGCCGGGGATGCATTAATAAATTTCTATTAGCTATTAGTACTTATTCCTTTTGTTCGATTTTATTATAATAAGTAGGCATTGTACCTAACTGTACCTGCGGAAGTGTGTTTTATCGGTAGTGAGTGATTGTAAATGAGTGAAAATATAGTTTTGCCAGTTTGTAACGAAATAATGAAAATGAATGCAAAATATTACAGCTAACTCAGGTTAGGTAAATGTAGAAAGATTTAAACTATTGGTTTGAATTGAATTGAGCATAGTAATTACCACCTAGATTATGTATTACTGTGCAATATAGCCTCATACCTTGCTGTTATTGTTTATACTATTTTGTTAATTAATATTGTTACCATCATACTACTCACGCATAATATATGTTGGTTTATTTCATGTTTCAAATGTGTAAATACTCTGGATGCCCATGTAATTTCAAATAATATGACTGTGCACATAAATATAGAATATGCAGGTATGTGAACATTATTTGATGCGTGCAATGAGTTAATTAGTGGTAATAATAGATTTACTTGTCTATTGACGAGTAGTTTCGTAATGAGTCGAAGGAGTTATAAAAATTTATATAATTAAACAACTATAATAATAGTGCCTTTATATTTTAAAAATTAATATAATAAAACCATTTAACATATTATATAAATTCAGCGCTGCGAGCCTAGGAGGCCTATGACTCCATTCACTTTCATTTCTTATTTTTCTCCTTCAGTTTCTTCCTTATTCCCATTTCTTCTAAGTCTCTCCTCTTTCCTTCCTTCCTGTTATTGCTCCTGTCAGTACTTATTTCGTAAGCCTCTTTTCTTCTAGTTTCCCTGCATACCTCTCATTCATCGTACTCTAGCTATATCTGTTATCGATGGTTCATTTCCACCACTTCAGTATTTCTTCTCCATCACCACAGATCTCCCTCTTTTTTCATCTTATATATTCTCCTCAAAATTTTTCTCACAAATACTTCTAATAATGTTTTTTTTATATATATATATATATATATATATATATATATATATATATATATATATATATATAAAGAGCCAAATTATATAACTACTGTTCTAATTATTGTCTGGTATATTCTTTTTTTAGCATTTCTGAAGATGCTCTTATGACTTTATACATGGGTGTAAACTATATATCTAGAAATTGTGTTCCCTTTGTTAATTTTTCTGGTACTTCATCCTTTTCTTCTCCTTTGTCACTTATTGCCACCTCCAAATAATTATTATTTTTGCACTCTACATTTAGAGTTAGAATACCATTGTATTATTTTCCTTTAACTAATATCGCCAGTCCCATTTGCTCGTTGTTCTTTATTCCTTTCTATTACCATATAATTTGTTTTATTTTCATCGATTTATTAGTCCCTCATTCTTGGCTCCTTTCTCTAACTTTTTCACTGTATTTTCCAAATCTTTGTTCTCGCCAGTATCACTATGTCATCAGCATAAGCTAGTATCCAACTTGTTTGATTATACACTGTCCTCCTTGTAGATATTTAACTTTCTTTTACTGCTAAGTCTTAATCTAAGAATTATATTAAATAAAATAGTTGACAACAGATATTCCTTTCGTAACGATCTCATTATTCTGAATTTCTTGGAGTTTGCCTTTCAGTCAGCACCTTACAATTTGTACCAGTTATTAGTTTGTCCTTTATCTTAAGGCCACTTGTAGATTTACGAGTATATAGTTTATCTTTATTTATGTCATATTAATCTGCTTGAAATCTATAAATAGGTAAATTATAATCTATACTGTTGTCAACAATTTTTCTCAATATGAATGGAATGAGATCGGTCAGGGTAGCGCGGTTTAAGGCGTCAGTACTTGAATCGAGGTGACTAGATCGGTGTGGGTTCGCGTCCCGCTGCCGGTGGACCGTATATAAGTTATATCCGTAGAGAGATTTGGCACCCTCCCTGCGGGTATTGTAAGGTGGAAGAATGTTAGCTTGGATCAATGTGAGAGATTGATACCGGTTGATATTTGACTACCCCCCTAATTAATGAGGTTTTCTAGGTTTCCCTCATTCCAGCACTGAATAGTGGTTAGGGCCTACCAACGTAAGTCCTTCCTGGGCGCAAATGCGGCCTGCTTAATAATATTATGCTGCTCCCTCTCCCGCACAAGTCTCCGACTGCTGGATTAATCCCCGTGATTAAAATGAGGGGTAGATATATTATTATTATATATCAATAAAAAAATCAACATGACATGATTCCAAATCTCGACCGTTTTCCAGAAAAAAATAATAATAATATGCCGCCCCCTCTCCCGCACAAGTCTCCGACTTCTGGGTTAATCGCTATGATTTGAATGAGGGGTAGAGATATTATGTTGCTGATCGGTTTTTCCTGAAACCACACCGATATTGTCCTATTTTCATTTCTATTTATGCATTTAACCTGTTCTTTAATGCTATTGCCAAAATTTTATATACCAGTTCCATATAAGCTATATAGATCTATATTCCTAAAATGAACATCTAATTCTCTACCGATTCTCTCTTCCCTTTTTGTGCATGTATTCCTTACTAATATTTTAGCCTGCGTATATTTTTCTTTATTTTCATTTATATTGTTTTTCATCATTGCTATTACGTCCTTAGATTCCTTATCAAACCTTGACTTTTTTATATCTGTCCTTGGCTAAAAGTTGTGCATCAGGGTTTCAAATTTATTCCAATTCTCATCTATCTCTCTCTTATTATAATCGTCATGTATTTAAATCTGCATAAATGAAGATTTTTACAGTTATTAGTTGGAACAGTAGAATGTCCATTCAGAATAATGGATTAACTACAATTACATTCTTCTTATTTCCAAAATTTAAGCCAGAGACATAGAATTCAGGTCTGCATTAATCTGGGCCACACAGACACATTTATTCATATTGGTGTACTTATTATATCTGCAACTTTTAGCAGAGCAGTATAAGTACTACAGGGTGTTTTAAATGAAGTAACAAAAAAGAACGATTTAACCTAACATACCTATATCCTAAGTCGCATAATAATAAAGATACAGGGTGTCAAAGTTAAAATTTTATTTTCGATATTTGTAAATAACTTCTTACGAAATCCAAATATTTACATAAAATTTGTAAATCAGGGGTTTTTGCGGGCGAGAAATTCAAATTTGTTTCTAATTTTGACGTTAGTAGCAGAGGGCGTCACTTGTGGCACACCATGTTTCTTTTAAATGGCAGAGCTCTTTTGATTTTCAGAGTTGCATTAATGCAAACAAGTTGTCGCGCAATGGGGAAATTACATGATTTTTTCAAATACGTGGAGATGAAAGAATGTATTATTTTAATCGAAATAGCGTTTGTCCCAGACAATTTCGTGAAAAAATAAGCCCAAAAACGGCATTTAAAGTTTTAGTATGGCCACGTCCCTACAAAACGGTGGCCGTCATATTGAAAACCTGTGACGTCAACTGCCAGTTCTCTGGTCCTGTATAATTTGTGCTTAGTGTGTTTTGGACCACAAAACATTGTTATGTGCTTTAGAACAACGTAGTCTCAGTACGAGGTTCGAATACATACATTTAAATTAATAGTTCAGTAATTTGTATTTTAAACACAAGAGTTCATGAAGTTAGTTTGTCGTTTGTGACATTGTGACATTTATTAAGTGTTATTGTGTTAAACAGAGACTGGTGTTGAAAATTGTAAAATGAGTACAGTGCATTAATACCTGGGAAATGGATGAAACATTGTATTGTGTCATTATGTACAAATACTTCCCATACAGTGCCTAATAAAAAAATGTTCTCCATGCAAAAAATTTAAAAGACAAGAAAAATGTGGTGGATGGTAATGAATCGCGACGAAATAAAGTCAAGAAAGTCAAGAAACGTAAATCTCTCCAGCATTTCTACATTGTATGTTTGTGAAGACCATTTTAATGTAAGGTTAAGTAATTGGAAATAAATATGAATAAATAATGAAAAAAAGCGGTCTGTCCAACAAATTTTTAGGTACAGAAATCTTTGAAAATCTTAAATTTAACTGTAGGTATATGTAAATATATATAATATGCACAGCACACAAACAGGGAACCTTGTTTATAACAGCACTACCTTACGCAGTATTTATAATACATATGACTTAAAAGAAATGTCACGGAAAACGAAACAAATGCCTATTTACGTCACGATCGGCATAATATAAGCAAGATGGCGTACTGGCATTTGACGTCACACCAATGACACTGCGTTTTCGATCACGTGGTTTTGTTGACATTCTATGGCAATTTATTAATGTTAATATTTTAATTATTATGTGATTATTGCCGTCAGACACATGTTCTGATCTTTCAATATGTTTGAAAGATTATTCTGTAATACCTTTCAGATCAATATAAAATTCATGCAACTTCCCCATTATGCCGACAAACTTGAAGACAATCATTTTTTATGATATTATCAAAACAGCTGATTTTAGGAAATAAATTTGGTCGCTAATATTGTCAGCCTATAACTAGTAATATACTACACTACAATTTCATCAAATAAAAGGTAGCGTCCGTAGCCACCTCAGCAAGTATGTGACGTCACACGGCTGTCTCTAACTGAGAGAACGTTTTCTAGCCTTATTCTTTTATGGGTATTTTTACTAGGAATAACTAAAAGAAGAAAATTACTGTAAATAAAACTTCACAGTTATTTATAGCAAATACAGTATGCGCCAAAAGTATGGAATAAATTCAATAAAAACGTAACAATTATTTTTTGGGAAAAATCCTCGAACAGGTCGATTTTTAATTTAAAAAATACATATTTTAGCGTAAAATGCGATTTTCAAATGTCATTTGTTTTCGAGTAATGACGTCATCGATTTTTTTTTAAATGGCAATACCATATTTTTTTCCTTGATTCTGAAAGATCGTTTAATTCTCTATCAGACAGTACTAAAATTTTGCTCTCTTACATAGGAAAGTTTTCGAGTAAATGACGATTGAATGTTAGAAAACGTAAATCAATTAAAATAAAGCAAAAACCTTATCAAGTTTAGTTTTTCGAATTCCATAGTTCTTTTATGGATCACGTAGGTGAAAATCTTTGCAAAGTGTCATTGTCACACCGACTTTCTAATAAGTATTGTAAGCGACATAGAAATTATTATTCAATTTAAAGTATTATGGCACATTTAACTGTTACTCAAGGAATTGAAATTTTAATTCTTATCGGATGCGGGAATATGACTAGAACTGAGCAGGAAGTTTGCGATTTATTTAATGAAAAATATCCAGATCGCCCTATCAGCCAATCAACAGTCAGTAAGGTAGAGTCTAAATTTAGAGAAACTGGCAATGTTGTAAATATTCCAAAACCTGGACGTCCAAGCATTAATGAAAACCAGAAACAGAACATTTTGATAAGTATGGTGGATAATCCTCATAATTCTTCACGATTGGTTGCATTAAACAATGACACTAGTCAGAGCACAGTGCTATGTATCTTGAGGAAGGAAAAATATCATCCCTACAAAATTCAACTTGTGCAGGAACTCAATGAAGATGATCTCCATCGCCGTTTACACTTTTGCGAAATTCTAATGGATTTATGTCAAGGAAATAGAAATTTACACCGGCAAATACTTTTTTCAGATGAGGCCACATTTGGTCTGAATGGTACAGTAAACCGTCAAACTTGCAGATATTGGAGTCGGGAAAATCCTCATTGGATGGTAGAGGCACATGCAAGATCGCCAGATCTTACACCTCTTGACTATTGTTTATGGGGATACTTGAAGTCAAAAGTGTACATTAATAAACCACGTAATTTAGAAGAACTTCAAAATCGCATTCGGGACGAAATACGCAGAGTTACCCCAGAAATCATTCATAATGTGCAAGAAGAATTTCTTCACAGACTTGCGCATTGTCAAGAAGTTGGTGGATGGCAATTCGAACATTTAATTTAAGTATAAAATTTAATCAATTATATTTTATTTTACATACCTCAGAATTGTTACTTTTTTATGGATAAAATTTACGTTTTCTAACATTCAATCGTCATTTACTCGAAAACTTTCCTATGTAAGAGGGCAAAATTTTAGTACTGTCTGATAGAGAATTAAACGATCTTTCAGAATCAAGGAAAAAATATGGTGTTGCCATTTAAAAAAAATCGATGACGTCATTACTCGAAAACAAATGACATTTGAAAATCGCATTTTACGCTAAAATATGTATTTTTTAAATTAAAAATCGACCTGTTCGAGGATTTTTCCCAAAAAATAATTGTTTCGTTTTTATTGAATTTATTCCATACTTTTGGCGCATACTGTATAAGCCTATATTTATCGACTAATATCACAATTTTGTGGAGTCCTATTTAGTGGTCATTATATATATATATATATATATATATATATATATATATATATATATATATATATATATATATATATATCCTACGAGTATATACTTTTCCTCGGTCTTTGACCTATCCGTATACCCCGTAGTCCCTAGTTTGTAACCCTAGATTGTTTTGTTTCCGTCCTTTCTATCCCTAATTTTCACTTCGAAGTTAAATGTGAATTTGAGAATCATGTGGTCTGCTCCCATGTCGACGATACTGTACCAACAAATTAAGGTGCTTCTACCTTTTACCATTGTTGTATTAACATTTATTAAACAGCTATATATGACATGAGACTCATTACTTTCTCTATACACCTTCATTTTCTCATTTGGGGAGAAAATATATTATATATTAGTTCAATTGTTGCTGGATAATGCGAATATACAGGGTATTCCGAAATACCATGTTTATAAGGCAAGGGGTAATTATTTGCCTTATTTTATAATTAAAAATTCATACAAACATAGGTCCGCAAACACTTTGTTACTGATTTACAGGGTATTGGAATTTCAAGATTTCAAGTTTTTCCTTTACAGGCGTCGTAATTAATAGAAATAAGAGACTATCTAAATAAAGCCAGAGCCCACTGGACTATTTAACTAATTTCAATTTCATCTAGGGAATTACTCAAAATCGTATTTTATATTGTGTTCTCGATAAAGGTTGTATATAAGAAAAAATCACAAAAGATCAAAAAGTTTCTCAATAAAGCAAAAAATTTAATTTGTATTTTACAATCTACCACGGCGCACTGAATAAAAGCTCGGAGGAAATAGGGACATGACAGCCCAAAAAATATCACCCTGTAGAATCTCACAACCAATAGGCAAGCTCAATGACGTAACTTATATTCCAAAGTTGAGCTAAATATCTTAAAAATGGCAGGAGTTTCTTCTGTGTAAGTCTGGCTCAAGGCCATACACATTTTACATGACAAAACAATGAAATTTGGGTACTTTTTGGAGGCGTTTTGTTAAGTTAAATTTTGAAATTTTTGAATGTTTATTTATCAGAATTAAGTATATTTCAATTTAAACATAAGTTTTAGAAGGGCTGACAACCAAAAAATCAAAATGAAATCGATTTCTTGGAAAATGGAATACCCTGTATAAAAATTGATTCTACGCGCCATCTAGTATTTGTATACCAAATTTCGTCGCACTGGCTATGATGGTTTCTGAGATATTCGCACTGAAAGTCTTAGAGGGAACACCCGGTATAAAGAAGAAACTAAAAAAAATGAAATTTTATCACTCTATAGATCAACTTTTGTGGACCCATATTTATATGAATTTTTAGTCATGATATAAAACAATAACATGACAAATTTGATATCAAGCAGCAAACACAGTTCCGTAATAATATCGAACTTGTTGCAGGGCTTTGCTGCGGAGTAATTTTGCTAAGCAAATTTTGTTCAAAGTTAAGAGAACATTGTTGTTACGCTTTCATAATTGTATCCGCTTCAAGCTTGTTGTTTATAGCTTATTAAACTTGTACGTACAAAATTTACGACTTTAAACTAGCTATTAATTAGTTATTTGTTATAGTAGTAAATCTAATATCACTTTAAGGATTATATTGGAAGAACTACATTGCTACAACATAATAGATCTTTGTACTTAAGTATTCTTCAAATTACTGTATTACTCTGTCAATTTATAACTTAGTGATCTTTTGATACTATTCTACAATTTAAAAGGGAAGTTATAAAAAAAACGTTAATTCATTTTGACAATGAAAACATCGTTTGTTTATAATTACAAAATTGCATATATTATGTACGTACTTGTATATAAATGTTCTTGACAAGGCGCCTATTTGTGAACAATTGCCTAAATAAATATATTTTCACTACATACCTGGTACTTCAGTAATAATAATAACCTTTATTGCCCAACAGTTATAAACCATTTATAGAGCAAACAATTTAGTAATGTAAGAAACAAACAAGTAGTTAGTGCTTAAGGCTGGGATTTTGTATACATATTTTTGCCGTCTAACAGGACGACACAGAACTTCAAGAAAATTTAAATAATTGGTTATTATTATATATCAACGTATTCACAAAGGTTCCCGCTAGTGCGTGAGATAATTTTCATTGCTCATAAAATCACAAGAATAATGTGGTTCGGGCCTATACGGTTTGTCTCATAGGCCTCATTGATTCGCCATTTCGCTCACTCAGGCTGTGCAGTTTCTTTTCTACAAAATTCCCGCCTTAATTCTAAGATACAATGAAAAATAAAATATAAATATATAAATATACTAAAGCTGAAATACTAATTAATACTAATGCTAAAGTAATACTTGTGCAACATTTCTTAATTCATTAATGCCACAAAAAATATATCACATGAGTTAGAGATTACATTCGCATTAGAACACACATGGTTGGGAACATTTATATTTAACTGAGAAAGCAGTACAGAGCAATCAATATTACCGTATAACAACTTAAACAAAAACTGTACAGCTATCAGTTTACGGCGTTTCTCTAAAGATGTAAAATTAAATTTATTTAATAGCGCAGCATAATTACATCCTCTTTCAGGATAGTATCCATCAATCTTAAACGTTAAATACTTTAAAACATGTTTTTGAATCTTCCAATTTTGTCCTAACCAAACTAAAATATAAAGATGTTAATACAGAGCACTAAAACCTTTACAATTACGAATGATAAATCCCTGAGTAGTGTAGGCTGACTTAATTATATTATTTATGTGATAACTAAATGTAAGCTGACTATCAAAGTATACTCCCAAATCTCTTGGGAGTATACTTGTTGTCAGTTCTCTCCAATATAATATTATTGATGTAGCTAGATTATAAGTAAAAAAAAACCAAAGTACAAAAATCACCAATGCACTTTTTGTAGCGGTTTCTCTAATAAAGATGCAGGTACAACCTATATAGAGTGGTCTGTTCTTCATGGCTCACCATTGGCATCTTGGAAACCGCAAAATATACAGCGTGGCTCAAATTGGAAAAAGTTAGGATGCCTTTTGATGGTCATTAACAAACTAACTTATCTTTTCGAACGAATCTTGTGGAAAGAACAGTTTATTAGTGAAAAACTTGACAGATTGAACCAAGTTGGCGAAATTCTCATTTCATTGCTGATTATAAGAAAAAACTAAAACATTGGTAAAAAAGTATGACACTGATAACAGAAGGAATATTGCCGCTTCATACGGACTAGCGCTGGAAATTGTCAAAGCGAAAAACCCTCTTAGTGATGGTTTATCAAGAATTGTGCAATGAAAATGGCAAAACAATTCAATGAAACAAAATTGCAAAAAAATTGGAAATAGTCTCGTGTTGAATCAAACAGTTGCAAGACGTGTAGAGCACATTTATCAATATTGTATTCAAAAAATTATCCGACATAATAAAAAATGTAAATATTTTTCACTCTGCCTGGACGAAAGCTCTGAACTCTCCGACATCAGCCAACGTGTAATCGTTTGGGGGACTTCAGTGTAACAGGAGATGCTTGATCTCTTTCCTCTCCATGGTACAACTAAGGGTACGTATATTTTTAAAGCTGTAAATAAGATTGTGTCAGACTATGGGGGATGCAATAAATGTTCCTGATTTTTTACTGATGGAGCCAGAGCTATTAGAGAAAATAAAATTGGATTTGCGGAGCTGTTAAAATAAAATAATATCAACTGTCCTGTGATACACAGCATTTTTCATCAAGAGACCCTATGTGGAAAGTCGTTACGTCAAATGTCATGAAAGTGATTATTAATTAAAATAACTATTATTATAAGAGAGGGCAATCAAGCTTTGACTTACACAAAGTTTTGTGATTTTTTTACCGAGATAGACTCTATATATGGAGATTTGTTATTTCACACTGATATTCGTTGGTTAACTGCCTAAAATTGTTTGCAACGTTTCTTCGCTATACGCAGGGAGTTTCCCGTTTTCCTTAAAAATGAGATGTAATCCAACACTAGGGAACTGGAAAATCAAATTGTAGATACAAAATTTCTATCAGACCTTGCATTTTTAACAGACCTGACATCTCACCTCGATGAATTAAATTTGAAGTTACAAGAAAAGCAACATATTATTACCAATTTATATGGTCACATAAAAAGATTTAAAAATAAAATAAAGCTATTCTAGTCTTCACTAGAAGATCATAATTTTTTATTTTTCCAGAACACTTTAAAGAAATGAAGAATTTTGAGAAAAAAAGCACATTGACACAATTGCCGAAAAATTTAAAAACCTATTTAGAGACTAGAGAATCGAAAGAGGAATTTCAATTTTTACTCAGCCCCATTTACTATTTCTGTTGAGAACGTAAATAGAGCAGATCTTCAACTGCAATTATCTGATTTGCAATTTTAGTGGGGAATAACCAAAATAGAACTGGACTTTTTTAAGCTCCAATGCTCCCAGGAGAACGTTAACCTAATTTGCGAAACTTAGGCCTTACGATGGGTTCAATGCTGGGAACCATGTATCTTTGCAAAAGCAGCTTCTCCAACATGAATTTTATAGTCAAAATATAGGTGCTCCCTGCCAGATAAGTCATTTATTCAGTTGTTTCGTTTATCAACAACAAATATTAAAGTTAATATTGATAGGCTGCTTGAGTAAAAATCAACATCACCACTGTAACACAACCAAAGCCGGTTGTCGGTTTAGCAAGGAGACCAGACTTTCTAGCCATAATTTATAACGAGTTTAAAGATGTAAGTAAAAGTCGTCTATTTAAGAAGCCAGTTTGTTGCCAAAGAGTCACTCAAACGAATAATTTATTGTTTCCGCTCAAACGATTTCGGTTAACATTGAAATAATAGAACTAAAAGCTCCTCCGGCCATACAGTGCTCTTTTGGCACCATCAGAGAAAGAAAATATTCGATAAGAGGCCTAGAAATTCTAAAAAACAAGGTTAGATAGTGTGAGATATCTTAAATGTGTATAGTCAGGGACGAGGCACTAAAATACAGGCACCCTTTTTCCAAGGATAGAATTGAACCAAGACCAAGTTTATAGGTACCTCGTGGTAGGTAGTTCCGTTCTCGGATCCAGACAATACGGGTCTATCTTGGTTAAATAAGTTGTAATTGTTGAGTAATAGAGTAAATTCATAAATCCATTTCTTAAGGCTACTTTCCGTATGTTTAACGTGTGGCGTGCCAATTGAAGGTTCATAAAGTGTATCGTTTAATATTTGTTGTAAGAGTAGTTTTTTTCATTTTTGTTAACACTTTATTTACCTTTTTCTATTGTTATTAAAATCCTATATGTAGAAATGTGACGTTTTCTTTCTAATAAGTTTGGGAAGCGCGTTAAATGAGTGACTACGAGTCCCTAGATTATAAAGTCAAACATGAGTCAGTGAAACAACTAGATAAATCTCTACAACATCAAAGATCTCACAGGTAATAAATTTAAATCAAGTATTTTGCTCCCTTTCAATCGAATTAAGATTAGAGAGTTAACGGTACCGCCTGCAACGACAATTAAATAATACCCCTCATGTTATGTCACTATTTTTTTGTATATTTGTTATTTTTTGAATAAATAAAAATAAATATTCAAACAAACACATGTTTTGTATTTATTACAAAGCACTAAAAAAGTTGCAAAAGTAATATATTATTGTTACGTATTATGTCTAAGCACAAGGGGGCAACTGCAGATGTAGATTAATCATACCAAAAAACAGTAAGAAAATAATTTATTCAGTAACAAGAAATATAAGAGCGAGAAAATATTGCCACCAGCTGGAAGTTATACAAATATAAGTTAGTTAACAATAGATCTTACCTATTTCCAACTTCCATGGTTTGCAGGGGATATACCGCTATTCCAAAAAAGGGGGGAACAAACTACACTACCACCGACTGACTTCCGTTACCTCCACATTCCAGTCCAAACCCCTGGTTCATGATTTTTGTCATATCAGCGATGGTCTGAGGGACCTCCGCCAATCCGCGCTTTGCAGTAAAAACGTCATCGTGGTCAATGCACCTGGGAATGTCGTAATATGCCGACTTTACGTTTTTATCCATAGTATAATATAATTACGAAATTAAAATAAAATATAGTTTATGTAACGGCTTTAAACTAGGTTGGAACTGGACTGCTTTGGAGTTTTAAAATGATTTTATTTTTTAAAATATATTTACCAATTAGACTTATTTTCAAATGACTAATTTTCTATTAAATTTCCATTCTTGACATTATGATGTGGCTCTCATAACCGAACTTTTATTTACAGCGGCCCTTGGTTTACTTGAAGTTGAACACCTCCGCTCTACACTCACAAAATATTGTTATATTTAATTTGTTGGGCCAATGTATAGTGATATTTAATTTATGTTGTTTTTTTTTATATTTTATGTTTTGTTTGTATTTACTTATTTATTTATTTTGTACTGTTTTGTGTTTATGTATGTCTCTTTGTAGAAAAAAAATAGTATTTATTATGCTACAAACCTGTATAATATATTTTCTAGCTTATTCAACTACCTTAGCTGCTTGTAGACATAGACTCTAATAGTCGGTTCGCTCGTCAAGTCAAATCCTATTACAACACACTGTACCTTATTTGAGCAAATAAATATCATTCCACAATTGACAATGTTTATTTCATAAAAGATTGTTGTCTAATACTTATTAAGAATATTTTAAATGTTCTATACATTTAATTCATAGGTAACAGATTTTTTAATGCAATTGCATATTAAGGGTTGCCTATCTTTAGGCATTAAAATTCTTAAAATTATAGAACATACTTTCTGATATTTTATTATTCTGTGGCATTCTATTTACTGATGTTCACTGATACTGATATACTAAATTGTAAAATGATTCTTATTCTGATGGTCCACAAAATAACAAAATTTTTATAGTAAATGGAAAAGTGATTATTATTAAAACAATATGGTAAGTAACTTTATTGTTTTACGAACATTCTGAGTATATTTGACTGTCTTTTTGTTGTATTTAATGGGTAGCTAGCGTTTATTTTTTTTATTAAATTTTGTGCACATATAATATACCTGTATTAACGTTGGTCTTTATAAGTGTTCTACTACTGGAAATCTTCTAGAAATCCCTCATATCTGTGATATGGGGCTACAGATGTTGAAGAATGCTTCACCTACTGATGGTACTGCCAAATTCCTAGACTGGACCTGGATTTCGGTTTCTAATGCTGATCAGCAATTTTCTTTTAACGTTAGTACTAATTTTAACTTTTATTCTGGCTTTTTCTTGCTAATTTGCTTAATTTTCGGGAAGCTCTCTATACCAACCCTGCACGTTCTTTTTCCTCTTCCCTTCTCCAATCAACAAAACTTGTTTTTCCTTTTTTTTAATCAGTTTGATATCTTGATCCCTTGTTTTAAATTTTACTTACATATTATGGTTCATACACATGATTTTAATGAGTTTTTCGATGCACTGTTTTAATTTTTTTCACTGCACTGCTTAACCTACTACATTTTTTAAATGTATTTACAATTTTACTTATAGTTACTAAATGTTAAAATATTCCTAAATATTACTCTTTTTTTGTAAATTGTGATATCTCTTGTGAAACTAACTTTATGCTTGACATTTGTCCATGGCTATGAAATTTATTTGACATTTTTGAAAATTTTATCAAATTTATTTACTTTAAATGTTAATATTTTTATCATATTTGCTTGACTCCTGTCGATATATGTATGATATTTACTTGTACATTCATTATGCTTTGCTCTGGGTTTAAATCTGTTTTTGTTTATGTACTCTTCATAAATGTAGATCATGTCCCAATATTAGATAAATTTTAACTATATCTTATTTTCTAAAATATTCAATTTATTTAATTTGCAGTATAATAATCTACCTATATACTCTGTATTGTCCATCTTTATATTATTTTGTTCTATTCTATTGTATTTTAAGTTTAACAACAATAATACTTCCAATAATATTTTATGATTTTAAATAAACATGTAAATTTTCATTTATATTGAATGTCTGATATTTCATTTTGTCTCAATATCATCATATATTTTGATCAGCACGAACCCACGTCTCTATCTTGAATAACATCTCGCAATAATAATGATATTCGCATTCATTTGCTTAATAGGAAACTGACCGTGTTATAAAATAAGCAGAAAATGGTGCTCGGCACGGTGAGGGCTGTTTTCGCCTTGTCTCCTGAAATTTATTTACTTCAACCTAATAATTAAAACGTGAAGTTTCGGAAGGTTAGACATCGTTTTTTGTAATTAAAATGCCAAGGCCTGGTTCTTTAAATCCCTCATCCAATTAAAATGCCCAACTTTCAAAGAGAAATAACACCCAACGGTTTATTTCATCAAAAAGCCAAAATATAGAGACTGCAAGACAAAAATGATGATGAAATGAAGTTAGAGCGATCTACAGTGTTTTTAAATGGTTTTGGTTGTAGAGTTTATACTCTACCACATGTTCTTTGGATCAAAATATCCCAACAAGCGAATTTTTTTATAACTATCTAATTGCGTTGTTTAACGAAAAATTTGATTTTATAGAGGAAATAATTGCCATAATTTTGTCCCTGAAGAGAGTAATTGTGTAAAATTGTTTTATAATAGTTTTAACAACGTATTTTATAGAACAAATAATTTTCATTTCTTTAAAATGTTTATTAAAGCATTATAATACGTTATACAACATTTAAAAAAATTATTTATAAGGATTGTAAACATATTGTGAAAGAGTTGTATACTTAGACAAATGAAATTCTTTTTTAGCCTCGAAATGCGCTTATTTATAAAATAGTTTTATAGTTGTGTTTAATCTATAAAAATATTCCGTTTTATAAATATATTATAGAACAAAATTGTGGCTTTATAATAGTTTTTACAACGTATTTTATAGAACGAATAATTTTCGTTTCTTTAAAATGTTTATTAAAGCATTATAATACGTTATACAACATTTAAAAAAATTATTTATAACGATTGTAAACATATTGTGAAAGAGTTGTATACTTAGACAAATGAAATTCTTTTTTAGCCTCGAAATGCGCTTATTTATAAAATAGTTTTATAGTTGTGTTTAATCTATAAAAATATTCCCTGTTTTATAAATATATTATAGAACAAAATTGTGGCTTTATAATAGTTTTTACAACGTATTTTATAGAACAAATAATTTTCGTTTCTTTAAAATGTTTATTAAAGCATTATAATACGTTATACAACATTTAAAAAAAATATTTATAAGGATTGTAAACATATTGTGAAAGAGTTGTATACTTAGACAACTGAAATTCTTTTTTAGCCTCGAAATGCGCTTATTTATAAAATAGTTTTATAGTTGTGTTTAATCTATAAAAATATTCCGTTTTATAAATATATTATAGAACAAAATTGTGGCTTGTGAAAACAAAATTATTGTATATACTGCGTAATAAAATTCCAAACCTAATCTAAATTTTTGAACTCCTAAGGTATAGTGTATTACCAAGCACTAATCAAGAAAGAATACAAACAAATTCTTGAAAGTAACGTTTCCAGTCGACGTTCAATTTTGCTATAGGTTTTATTATATAAATAATGATGGTGTCCAAATTCGAGAACTCACATTAAAAACGCTTCAAGACTGCGAAAAAATACGAAAAACCAGTACGAGAAAGTAACTTTGACTTTGTAACGCTCACATAATTTAATCATAAATAGTGAATTGATCATCTGAATTGTCTTACTGCTTTTGCTTGTTTTATTTTTTTAATATAAAATGCCTGGGAAGAATACATATCACTGCTGTGCACCAAACTGCAAGAATATATATTATTCATATATCACAGATACTTCTTACAAAGCTTTTTCAGAGTTGATGCAGACAGGGAACTGTTTTGGGTAGAATCAATTCGTAAATTATGGAAACCAGATTTTAACCTTACGAACAAAAATAGTTTTTTTTGTGAAGACCACTTTGAATTACAATGTTTTAAGAATACTAAGAAGGATAGTGTCAACAAAATTGCTGTGCCAACAATATTTTGTGAATCAGATACTGGTTTGACATCCCTTAATTCTCTTAATAGTAATATCTGCGTGCAAACTATTCAAAACTCATTTAAATTTAAACAGTTTGTTAATGAAGCATTACAGAATGCTGAAAGTAATAAATGCCAAACATCAATTTCAGATGATTGTTCAGAACCGCTATTTAAAAAACCAAAATACACTTATTCCAAATTGCCATCTGTAAATACCATAGGGAGTACTAGTACTTTTATTGCTGATATGGTGTCGGATGAAGCTGAATCAAATACTGGTTGTGTAAGTACTTCACCTAATACTTTATTTTGTCGAAACTCCACTATTACATCGAATAGTGGACAACAAAATACACTTTTAAAATCTCTCAATGTAAAAAGAGTGTCACAACTTTCAAAAGAAAACAAAACATTGTATTATTTAGACCGTAAACAAAAAAATTAGATTATAAAATTAAAAACAAAATTATTAAAATGTAGAAATAATTTGTCGAATGTTCGTAATATCACTTATTCAAATTTATTCACAAATTTATCTCAACGTTTCGATCTTATTGGAGTAAAATTTATTGAATCGCAAATTAAAAATTGTAAAAAGGGACGTCCTAGATATAACTCAGAAAATAAAGCACTTGCTTTAGCTATTTATAAACGGGGTCCGAGGTGCTATCGGTTTTTACAAAAAATGTTCATACTATGTTCAAAATCTTCCATAAGGAAATATTTAGGTCAGATACCTTTAGAAGTAGGAATCAATAAGAAAGTTTTATGTAAATTATCAGAACGTGTAAAGAAAATGTGTTTAAGAGATCGGGTTTGTTGTTTAGCATTCGATGAAATAGCATTATCTCCTGGATTAAATTATTATATTTCTAAAGATCAAGTAATTGGATATGTAGATTTTGGTTCTCTGGGTAGACGAAATGAGGTAACAAATCACGCGTTAGTGTTTATGGTGCAAGTTATTAGTAAGCACTGGAAGCAACCTATTGCATATTATTTTACTAAAGATGTTGTAAAAACACAGGATTTAAAATTTTTATTGATTGAAGTAATTTCAGCCTTACAATCTTGTGGATTGACAGTAATTTGTACAGTTTGTGATTAGAGGTCCACTAATAAATCGGCTATCAGACAGTTAACTTTAGAATAACCAGATAAATCTATTCTTAATGTTAATGGTAAAGAAATTATTCCTATTTTTGATGTTCCTCATTTACTAAAGAATACTAGAAATGCTTTGTATAAATATAACATAACATATTCACAGAATAAAACAGCTAGATTTAATCATATTGTTCAATGTTACGAAATAGATAAATCAAAACGCTTCCAAGGTTTACGAAAGTTACATAACCATCATTTTGATCTCAGTCGTAGTAACATTAAAATGAAAGTTAAAATTGCAGCACAAACATTAAGTGCATCTGTAGCTCATGAGATTGAATCAATGGTCAGTAATCCCAGTACCGGTATACCTTCTGAGGCTATTCATGCAGCAGGATTTGTTAATGACGTTAATGATCTTTTTGATAGTTTAAATTCTCGTATAATTCAATTGGATAAAAATAGTTCTTTAAAATCTTGTTTTACTAAAAACTTTGGGTCGGTCAGTGGCCGCGCGGTTTAAGGCGTCAGTACTTGAATCGAGGTGACTAGATCGGAGTTGGTTCGAGCCCAGCTGCCGGTAGACCGTATATAAGCTATATTCGTGGAGAGGTTTGGCGCCCTCTCTGCGGGTATGGTAAGGTGGAAGATTGTTGGCTTGGGTCAATGTGAGAGATTGATACCGGTTGATATTTGACTACCCCTCAAATTAATGAGGTTTTCCAGGTTTCCCTCATTCCTGCACTGAATAGTGGTTAGGGCCTACCAACGTAAGTCGTTCCTTGGCGCAAATGCGGCCTGCTTAATAATAATATGCCGCCCCCTCTCCCGCACAAGTCTCCGACTTCTGGGCTAATCCCTGCGATTAGAATGGGGTAGAGATATTATTATTATTATTATTACTCACCACATATGAAGTTTTGGAACAGTATGTTAGAAAAATTAATTCTTGGCAATTTCAATCTCCTGAAAATGGTAATATTAAAAACTTTCTTCCTGTAAAATCTGGTTTGATTTTTACAATTGAAGGCATTCAGAAAATTTGGAAAGAATGTTCGGAGAAACATGGCTTCACATATTTAAGAACAAGATACTTAAATCAGGACCCTGTGGAGAATTTATTTAGTTCTATTCGGCAGTGTGGTGGATTCAATGATAACCCGACCCCTTTACAGTTTATTTCAGCCTTAAAAACATGTATTGTTAATAATTTAGTAAGTAACCAAAATAGAGGTTCAAATTGTGAAGAGGACGGGGCAACACTTTTAGAAAACCTTCAAAAATTTTTTGTGAACGATTCTGAGAGTAGTAGCAGTAGTATTATAATCAATAATAATGAACATGAAGAATTTCAAAATTTTGTTATTCCATTGTTTTAGAATCGGACATTTTTGATGAAATATTTGATAGTCAAGCTGTAGCTTAAGTTTGCGGATTTTTAATAAAAAGAATTAAATTAGCAGATTGTATGAATTGTAAAAATTGTTTACTAACAGAAAATTTAGAACCACAACATATTTTAATAATGTTTAAAGAGTTTGATTATTCCCGTCGACTGAACTATGTTACTCGAAATTTGGTAATTTATGTTATTAACATCCATGATACAATAATAAATTTCTTAAACTCATTTGGTCTCATCCGTTCGTTACAAACAAAAATGTTATCAATATTAAGTAAAATAGATTTTTCTTGGTTTTCATGTTTAAACATTTTGATCAAATTAAAAATCAGTTATTAGATACATCTTCACTTTTAATAATTCGAAAACATTTTGAGGATCTCAACAGTAATGCTAAAAGTCACACCCGCAGAAAGGCAATTCAGAGAAAAATGAAAAATCTTAGTCAATCTAAAGTTTAGTTATCTAAACAATAAAAACAATTATCTATATGTATGCGCTCACTGTTAATTGTTTTTGGTTTTTATAGTTTATGTTTTGTTGACTTGTTTAAAGAATACTTTTTATTTTAAAGTAGTACATCGTACTGATGAGAACCAATGTAGTTCGAAACAAATGTATCTAACAATAATATTTAGCATAAAGAAGGTAAGCATGCCTCTATTTTTTATCATGTTGATTGCTATTAATTACTGGCTGTGTCATCAATTTCTTTTCCTATTTATAACAGAATAAACTTAAGTACATGCATTGAAAAAACAATTACTCTTTTTATTATAATCATAGCTCCTTTTTTAATAGATTAATTACAAAATTCATTGCTTTATTATACTGTTATATAGTGTGTAACTTACATGAAATAATATTCATAAACCATTGACCACATAATTTTGTAAAAAATCTGTTCAACTTTTATATTTGAACTTATAATTTTATTTCATATGTACGTTGCACTCTATATATTAAAGTAAATTCAAATTTACCGCCAAGTGCTGCGTAATGAGGCTTATTACACAGCGACATCTATTGTACAGATTTTGAGAGTTATAGTTTTCTCAAAACAGAAAACGTTGCATAGTGCAGTGCTATTTTTTCTCCAAATGAACGTAAGATGCCGCCAGGTATGTTTGGAGCAAGTCGTGCTTCCCATGAAAGACAGAGAAAAGAGCCTCTTATTTAGTTACTCATATGGCCCGTACTATCGAGTTGGACACTCCCTGTACCAAGGAGGTAAGCCTTAAAATATTGTCCATTTTTTACTGAACACCCTGTATATTTAAATCGACTTATTTTGATCCAAATAATATGGGAGTTTTGTAAAGACATTTTAGAGACACATTATATCACGTAACTTCAGAACAGTTTGCAGTCGAATACATATAAATGGAAATTCACCGCCATCGTCCTCAGAAGAACTTCCTAAATTTATTTGAGGCCGTAATTTTACAGTTTTAAAGCTAATTAGGACCGAGAAAACTTTCAGCAAAGTTACAAATTATGAATCACTCTGAGGCTTGAATTTCATGACTGAAATCGAATAAGATATCCGCAGTAAGTATACGTTTATTATAAGAATTATATTAACATAGCACATAATAATAGTTAAAGTGATATACAGGTACAAGCTTTATGACAAATTTTATCAGATGATAGCTGGGCTAATGTCAAACATTTTTTCTTATATGAACATAAGTCCGATTCGTTTTTGTTTAGAAGTTACAAGCACTTTAAAAAATCTAAATTCAATCAAAGTAGCTTGATAAATAAAAATAATGGTTGCTATAACAGTAATTATTATTTGTGCAGTTTTATTTATTCATTTGGCACTTAGCAGCTATAGTCTTTGTATATGGATATTCTAATGGAAACGCCAGATAAGCAGAGAATACCGACGAAGATACCCAAATAGACATCTACCTATCCATACAGTATTTAATGCGTTATTTCTTAAACTTCGAAGAGAAGGTAACCCCGCACCAAAAAGGTCATTCGTTCTACTGAAATGAATATACAAAATAAAAAAGAAGCTGCCGTTGACAACTATTCGATCAGGATTCGGCGCATAATAAGTAATCTTCATGTACCATCGAATTTTGTATGGCGTGTTTTGAACAGAGAAATGTTACAAGCTCTCTGACAAACTTTGACAGATGGTAATTGGGTTAATGTAAAATATTTGTTCTTATATGAACATAGGTCTGATTCGTATTTGTTTAGAAGTTACAAGCATTTTAAAAAATCTAATTTAAATCAAACTAGGTTGATAAATAAAAATAATGGTGATATAAAAATAATTATTATTTATGTAGTTTTATTTTTTTTATTAGACACTTTGCAGATATGGTCGTTGTATATGGGTATTCTAATGGAAACGCCAGGTAAGCAAAGAATACCGACATCAATCTGTCCACACAGCATTTGGTGCATTATTTCTTAGATTTCGAGAACAAGGTAACCCCGCACCAAAAAAGGGCGTTCGTCCTACTGAAGTGAATATACAAAATGAGGAAGGCATAATATAAGCTGCCATTGACAACTATTTAGTCAGTTTTGGGTGTATAGTAAGTAATCTTCATGTATCATCGAATTTTGTATGGCGTGTATTGAATAGAGAAATGTTACAACCATTTCATCGCCAAAATGTACAAGCGTTACATGGTGTTCGTAAGTAATTAAAATTTTTTGCTGGTTACTTCAACAATATGCACAAAATGATAGATTCATTTCGCTTGTCAGAGTGCTTTCATTAAAGCAGGTAAGTAAATTTAGATAGATTAATTTCTTTAGAAAATTATTGGATAGAGCTTTGTCTGTGGAATTGCTCATTAGCATACCTAGATGTTTGGTATCAGAGAACATACATATGACTTAATTGATAGGAATTGTAGGAGATTTGATTTATATTAGCTTAAAATACCTTTCTAATACAGTAAATAATTTATATAATAATTTTTATAATCAGATATTTGACTCAACATAAAGGAGGCCACCTTGAAGAAGCAATCCCAAAAATGCAGAAATAGGTCAGATCTCATCTATAGTGGTTAAATTTTCGAGTTCCCACTGTCAGAAGTGAAATTAGATATTTATAGAGTGTTTTCATTAAAGCTGGTTAGTAAATTTAGATAGATTAATTTCTTTAGAAAATTATTGAATAGAGCTTTCTCTGTGGAATTGCTCATTAGCATACCTAGATGTTTGGTATCAGAGAACATATATATGACTTCACTGATAGGAATTGTAGGAGATTTGATTTATATTAGCCTAAAATACCTTTCTAATACAGTAAAAAATGTTACAAAAGCTAATAATAAGGAATATATGGGTAGATGTTTTGGGTGTAATTCAACGCTGGTTGGGGCTTTTGTCCACAGAGTAGTTAGTTTCACACAATATTATTAATACCTAAAAATATATAAAAACATGAAGATTACTTACTATACACCCAAAGCTGGCTAAAAAGTTGTCAATGGCAGCTTATATTATGTCTTCCTCATGTATATTCACTTCAGTTGGACGAACGACCTTTTTTGGTGCGGAGTTACCTTCTTCTCGAAATCCAAGAAATAATGCACCAAATAATATATATGGACAGGTTGATGTCTATTTGGGCATCTTCGTCGGTATTCTTTGCTTACCTGGCGTTTCCATTAGAATACCGATATACAAAGACCATATCTGTTAAGTGTCTAATAAAAAAATAAAACTACATAAATAATAATTATTGTTATAGCATCCATCATTTTTATTTATCAACCTAGTTTGATTGAAATTAGATTTTTTTAAAATACTTGTAGTTTCTAACCAAAAATCAGACATATATTCATATAAGAACAAATATTTTGCATTAATCCAATTACCATCTGACAAAGTTTATCAGAGTGCCTGTAGAACACCCTTCATGATAATTACAAGATGAATTAAATTTTAAATATATCTTTAACAATTCCAAGGAGACGCAAACATTGTTTATTTTTTTTTTAAGTTCAGAACCTTTTAGGTAATATAAATCTACAATATAAAACCTAAATAAATACGTAGCAATCTGAACAAGATAATAACCTGTCTTCATGAAATATTTTTTTATCTGTTGACGGATGTTGTCTACCAATGACGTTTATGATAAAGAGTAACTTATAACAAAAAATATTTCATCGTAATATTAAAAAGATATGAGAATTATGAACACGATTACTGCCTGTCTAAGGGATGAAAATCTCTTGAAACTTTTTGTGAAAGGTACCTACTCAGAAAAAGCTACATTCATCACGAAATTAAAAGTCAGCTTTCATAAAATAAATACCTCTTTCGCCAACTTAATGCCAGGCGACCTTGTCTAGACGTATTTATTATTTTATTTCAAGTATGTAAATAAACTGGGAAAATGTTTTGCATGTTTCCTCTTGGGACGGTTTAAATATAGCCACAGTCTAGCTGGCAGTGAGAGAACAGCTTTTCGCTTTCGTGTTGTTCATCTTAAAAGTAATATAGGACGTCATTTTGTTATACGTACACAAACGTAATTGTTTGTTATGCTCCTCCCCAAGTTCACAAAAAAATCATAGGTTTTTGTTGACGCATTAAAATTATCATTGTAATACATTTTATATTATTCTAAAAACAAATGTGGAAACTGTTATCATCTATCTATACAGGGTTAACTATGACCAAATACAAATATTTTAAATGGGGATATACATAGAAAAATATGAATTAATGGAATCGTCCATTAAAAATTTTCCAAATTTATTTATAAAACGAAAAATTGTTATTTTCGGAACTATATTAAACCCTTATTTAGCGCCGACTCCGATCTTCTGTCAGCCTCGAGGTTAGGTATGTGCCACAAGTCAAAAATGTCAAAAGAAGTGACAGGGCGTTATCTATTACCATGTATCGATTTACGTCATTTTGAAAGGAAAAAAATTATTTGCAAAATGTAGATAATTATTTAATGAGAAACACGATATGGTAGCACAAAGAGGCAGCACCTACTTTACTGATATTTATTTCCAGGATTGTTCTTTGGAGAGATTTTAAGAATGTTTTCTTACTTGTTTACATTAAAACTTGTTGCAAACATTTTTTTACTTGTTACCTCTCGTTTCTTGGGGACCCCTGCTTCCCTCGGCCGTATGTACACAAATACATAAAAACACTGCCACACGTTTACCATCAAAGCATTACAGCAGTTGTTCATTGTGGCTCAAAGAGAATTCGGCATAATATTACCATACGGTAATATGCACTTGCCGCACGTCGCATAAATTACACAAAAGATACACGAAGGCAAGTAGTGCAAAATGATTTCAAACTAATTACCGTATACGATATCTTATTTTTGACAGAATCTGATGCAGTCGCCATCTGTAGGCCACTAGTGCAACATGTATTTCATGCCCATACATTTTTAAACTCGTTGTGTAGCTGGGAAATTAAATTCTGTTAACACTAATAACAACAATATTAACAATAATCGACAATGTTTGTATAAACTAATTAGTACTATTTTATAACATCCTGAGATGTTTACAGTTTTCTGCAAAAATCCCTTTAAATATTCCTTCTAATCATTGATCAGTAGTGTTCTTGAATGTTTGGATAGTATGCAACTAGCAATGCAAAATGTCAAGTTGTCATCTTAATCGAAACCTGGTTCAATATTAATGCTAATTTTTAGTTTTACACGTTTTGTAGTAATTAAATTTTAACGGAATTCATGTCAGGTACAGATATTTTGCTATAACATGGTCACCTCTATGATGTGTTGATTGGTTTTTGTTAGAATCAAGGGCAAATCCAGCGAAGCTACGACAATTGTACACGATTTTACAAGAATTGGACTGCCGCGAGTACATTTCGAGGTTTCTATTAGTAGGTATTCCCTACATTAAATTTCAAAAGTATTTTATTTAATACGGACGATGATTGTCATAGGCGCCGATTTTCCAGAAGACAGAGGTTTTTTAAATATAGAGCCAGAATTCCGGAATACATTTTTAATTGTCTTTTAGACCTCTCTGAGTACGTGGTTAAAATTGTTATACTTAGCCATAGTTAACGCTGTTTATTCGATTCAATAAAAAAAATTAAAATGAAAATAATAGTAATTTTTGGTTGGGATTTAGGAAAACATTTTTAATTGTCTTTTAGACCTCTCTGGTACGTGGTTAAAATTGTTATACTTAGCCATAGTTAACGCTGTTTATTCGATTTTTGTTTGGGATTTATGAATAGTACCTGCAATGTGTTTTAGGTTTTTCTTTTAAATATTAACTTACTATGAGACACTCCTGTTTTTTTTTAATTAAAGATTTTATTTAGTTTGATTAGAGTATTTATAGCGCAAATGAGATGATAGATTCATTTTCGTCAAAGATATACAGAGGCATATTCTATAGTTCCCATAAGGGCGTAGAATACGCCCCTGGGCTTTATGTATGCAGTTTGGAAACACGCTGTATAACTGAACACATAAATGTATTTGAAAATAAAAACAACAAAGTACACTTTCTTAGAAAAGCGTTTGAATAAAACCTTTGCAGAAGTCAATGTATAGTTATTTGTAGCTTATGATTAATGCAATTTTAAATAATTTATTATTTAAAAAGCAGTTCACGTTTATTTTTGCATGAGATATTTTCTTATTCAAATTATTGAAAAATGAAATCCGTCTTTTGCGTTGTTTCAAATGACTTCTATCTACTATTCACTACACACAGTACTATGCACAGTGAGAATTAAAAAAAATATATTTTAAAATAATTTCATTTATATAGCAAACAAGAGTAGACATTATATTCGTTAGACAACCAGAATCACAAAAAGTGTGTCACAATTTATCATTAGAATAAAAAATTACATAATAGGCATAATAAAAACTAATTTCCAGTACCTAATGGTTAATTATGCCTTCGGCATACTTCAAAGAAAACAAAAAAAATATGGAAATCTTCAGCGTTTTGGTCAAAAAACTCCATATTGAAAGTAATGATGAACACAAAGGATCAAGACAAACTCACAGAAGTACAAGATGAAATATATCTTACGCAAGCTTGCCGTAATTTCCGGTGAATATCTTTTCGTCATGAAAAACTGTGCAACTTTCAATAGTATTCAAGATTTGGAAACTTCACTAGTTGTGTCTATGCCAGACACAAAAACTAATGTGCAAATTTCGTTATTATTAGTACATCATATTTTAAGTATTATAACAAGGACATAGTCCAGCCCAGTGAACAATAATCAATCAAGGATTTTCATAAAATCCATTAAGAATAAATGTGATATGACTCCAGTTGAAATTAATGCTTTTGGTAAAAAGCCTGCCAATATTGTTCAGTTTCTAAATTTTCCTTATTCTCACCTTTATGCTGAACATTGCTTCTTCAGCTAGTTTGTTGGCAAACTTTGGTGCTATTCTATATTAAGACACGCGGTGCATGGAGGTCTATTATAGTAGCGAAGAGTTATACAAAAGATCTTTTACAAAACAAGAAAAGCACTACTACAGCTACTAATGATATTAGCCATGGAATTACGCTTTAATCAAATAAATATCCATTTGATTTGAAATTTCTTAATTATTTTCTATTTTTGCACCAGTTTAAAAGCAAATTATTCTTAGCACCAGTGCCTTAAAATACCATTTTAATATAGAAAAAAAATTTCTTTACACTTTGATTTAGTTGATATATCTCTTTTATTTTAATATCTTCTGCATGCAGCATTACTGTAGATTTTTGGCGTTAAAGTTCACTATACTTAAAAAGCTTTACTGTTTTCGACACCTCTTTGTAAAGACATTTGCGCTATCTGTTTCAGAAGTATCTAACTAATAGTATCTAACTTAGTCATTATATTCTTAATGCGCGACGTTTTCTAGACCGCAAACTCTGTAAGTATTAAACACAATAAAAACTGCAACGCATTCCCAAGCTAAGAGAAAACGAACGGGCTTGAAGTAATTCGAAGGAGAGCCCTCTTTGACAGAAATAATTAACAATTTTATAAATTTCTGAGTGCAGTGCTTTTCAAATTGAATGAAAAGTGCACTTATTTAATTACTCTGGAAATTAAGTAAAACTCAGAAGCTTAAAATCAACTTTCGCATAAAAGTCAGAAAATCTCGAGAAATTCTGCAGGCACGTTGCAATATATTTCTTAGCGATTTCTGCGGCGTTTCTACAGCCTAACAAAACAATTTGTGCATTGTTCTATATGAGTTTTCGCTGCCCAACCTAATTTATTTCTATAAATACTGCAATATTATTTAGAATTTCGCAATTCCGCTAACTACCAGTAATGGTTTTCGTGCTTTATCACAAGTATAAGAATTTGCTTTTAAAATATAAATGGTTTCCAAGTTGAAAATGCGACGTTTTATGGTATTACTGTGTTTATATATTGCTCTCCATATTTCATAAAACTTCTGCCTCTTGTTCTTGTTTTCGAATTAAGCCTTTTTAAATCAAGGAAATTTAAAGCGTAACCTACTTTTGATATTTTTTACACGGAACGTGTTTTTCTGAAATGATAAATTTTAGCAATTTGCTATGTAAAGCACGAACTTACGAAGAAAGTGACGTACTATTAGCATTAAAAAAATATTAGTAAAGAAAGACAAACGCAAAGTCAATTCTTTTGGAATATCCTTTTTCATCAGAAAGGCATAAGCGCTACAAAAAATTCGTCAGCTAATAATTGAAATATTGCTATTTTTAAGAACTTAATCTATACTTCAATTACATAGTAATTGGGTATAATTGTTTGATGAGACATGACACACTGAGAGAAGTAATATTGAAACCGTTACTATACATTTATGCTCACAATTTTGTCAATATACTAGAAATGTAGTAAATATAAGTCTGTTGACTTTTGTCGCTATCGCATAGAGATAGAGATAAATGATTTTTATTTTATTGTTACTTACTATGGAAGCAGATAAACAAATTTTAAACTGTCAAACTTGACATACGGTTAACAACTTTACTATTTTGAGAAGAAAACAGAGTTTTTTGAAACGTCAAAAATACGGAAGTGCGCGATAGTGATGTAATTTTGTTATTTTTTACTTATCTGATTTTTTCAGTGTGAAATTTTTTGGTTAGACAAACTTACCTTGAAAAGAAAAACTAAAATTATGCCACAAATAAATAACTTCAGACAATAACTTAATTGAATATTTCGAATACTACAATCGACTCCTCAACAACCAGGTCATAAGTAAGTTTTCTAGTATTGCCTTTGTATAATAAAGAGTTCTTAAATTATTTTATGTTGCTTCAAAAACTATTTTAAAAAATATATAAAACAAGATAAGCACTGTATAATCAATATTATATTAGCATGAGAAATCCTTTTAAAGTAAAAAAAAAAATTTATATTACTTTTCTTTCTTTAACAATGATACTCAATTTTGCATTTTACTATATAAATGACTTTAATAAACAGATAAATTTCAATTTTCCATTATCAACTTAACATTAGCCTATGCAACCTGCGTTAACTTAAATTAATAAATAAGGAAAATAATGTTCTTATTATTATCAATACAAGTATTAAATTTTAGGTCCCATAAACCAACCTTTAATACACTAATTGGTCAAATTCTTTGTATTTCTTACCTTCTCAATTTTCTCGGTGTTGATTCTTTTTCTAGCTCTCCCTTATTTGCTCGCCATCATCTGCAAACACCTTCTACTGCTGCTTCCTACTATTTTTAAATTTAGCGCCTCCACATCAGCTGAACTGAACATTTCCTCTACACCAACTCTCGTAATTGTCAACAAACAGCTTCCATCTGATTTTGGGAGATTATTATTAAAGTTTTAGCTATATGTCTGGTTTTCTCGGCGATATTCCTCCAGTTATAGATGAAATAGTGGTTATACCACCTAATTTGCTTATTCCTCGGCCCTGGGATATTAGATTTTACAGGAACAATGTTGATTTGGCTTGTACGTTATATCTCTGGACCCTGGTACACGCTTTTCTTTATATTTCTTTTAAATATTTTTATTTTCAAAAAAAATGCTGGCGTACCCTATTATTTTATAAAATCAACAACCTTTTTCGTCACAACGTCCATGGTATATCGATGGGAGTTTTTAATTCACTTCACTTTTGAGTTCATTATACTTACATATTAGATTTTACAATATTTTTAATTTTTATATATCTATCAATTTATCAACTTATTAAATTTTATAATTAAATGCTTATCATTTTGTCCACATAATTTATTATATTATTTTACAATATTATTTTCATGCTAAATATGTTTATTCAGCTTCCTCATTTTTATTTTTCCTTCATGACATCTGTCACTTTCATACATTTAAAAATTATTCTCACGTACATTGATTTTATATTTTAGTAGGTATTCTAAATATGCTAAATATTTTTATATTCTTCCCTTTTTATGCAATGACTGAACCTTTTATTGTTTATACTCGTATATCCTCTAATTAATTTTGTGTTCATTACAATATATTGTAAATTAAAATGTTCCAGTAAAATTAAGAGTCGGTCAGTGGTCGCGCGGTTTAAGGCGTCAGTACTTGAATCGATGTGGCTAGACCGGTGTGGGTTCGAGCCCCGCAGCTATATTCGTGGAGGGGATTAGCATCCCCTTTATGGTACAGTGGAAGAATGTTAACTTGGGTCAATGAGAGAGATTGATACCGGTCGTCACTTGACTGTCCCCCTAATCAATGAGATTTTCCAGGTTTCCCTCATTCATGCACTGAATGGTGGTTAGGACGTACCAACGTAAGTCATTGCTGGGTGTAAATGCGGCCTGCTTAATAACAACATGCCGCCCCCTCACCCGCACAAGTCTTCGACTTCTGGGCTAATCCTCGTGATTAGAATGAGATATTATTATTATGAAAAGAGCATAACAAAACATGGACATTTCCACCCATTCTTATCAGTGCGGGTTTAATATTTTTTAGTGTTTTATCGATGGGTAAAGTTTGATTTCGTGTAGATTGTTGATTGTAGTGTTAGTAAAACGACTGAGAAATTTTAAAAAGATGTACTCTTTCATTATGCCAGCCAATGTAGCTTATGATCTACTAGTCTAAGATCCCACTATAAAACGACCTTCACCGAGCTGGTTAATGGATGAAAAGTATTTTATATCCAATTAAATATGTCAATAAATATATTGCAAATGAGTTGTCTAAAAAAATTCAGTCCAGAATGTGATTAATTAACAATTAAACATTATTATTTTTTTTAACATTTCACTGGTTTGGTTAATAGACAAATTCCATACCAATCGAAAGTATGAAGCCCATAGAATATGCAAACGGTAGGTTGACTATTTTTTTCCCGTCACAACTCTTGGGTAGGCAGGTATAAACAGGTAAATCGATACTAGTAACTTGCACCGGTGTGGTTAATAAATTAAACTCAAATTAAAATAAAGATTATTTCATTACCAACATGGTGGTATAGGGTTGTCTGCGAAAAATCAGTCCCGAATTCCGGTTGTCGAGTTTTAAAATGGGAAATATTCCCCAGCGAACCATTCCATGCGATAGAAGAGTACACAACATTGCAGCTGTGTGTAGTTCGTCCATACCGAAAATGAAGACGATCCGTTTATCTGTTTCTCCAAAAAATCGAATAAAGTCCGGGGGCGGCGGTATTATTATTATTAATCTGCCCCTAGGAACCCCTAACGCGAAGACGGACTAATTTCTTCCATTTCGCGTCTCAAAGAGTACGTGTCTTTAAAATTTCGATTCGATCGGTTTGGGGGGCGGCTCCGGGGGCGGCACCCGTTTAGCATTTTTTCGGTACATTACCGGATGCGCCCCCGCCTTTTCGCGAAGTATACGTACATAAAATTTGAGGTCGATCGGATTCGATTTGTGGCCGTGAGATGTGAGAAAAATTTTTTTGCTCCTAACGACGAACATGAGACTAGGTAAATGGCGGCTATGAAACGGGATCAGAGGTTTCCCGAATTCATAACAGAGGGGTGGAGTCTCGAAGCCACGAGTTCAAGAAATCGACCTTTCCTGTTTCATTTCGAATACATATTCGAATGTTTTTTATGAAAATATGAAAAAATGCTTCTATAGAATTTTTTGTACAAACAACGGTTTACGAGTTGGGCGGCAAAATACCACCGCCCCCGGACTTTATTAGATTTTTTGGAGAAACGGATAAACGGATTGTCTTTATTTTCGGTATAGACTATTATTTCCTGGTAGTGACTTATAATAATATTATGACGTTCCTGCCGCCCCTCCGGGGGCGGCCCTTGAAAACACGAAATTTGTCTAAAATCATTGAAATTTTTTGTGGCTTCTTCTCCACCTTATCGAAAAGTCTAATAAAATTTTTTGATTATATGTATCGTTTTCTTAAAAAAAATAAACGTAATTCGGGGCGGCAAATGGATTATTAGAAAATAGAATTTTTTACGGGTTTTCGATTTCGACATATCATTAGTAGGCTCGAAAATGTTGTTTTATTGTCATTGAAGGGCGTTAGGGGCTCCTAAGGGCAGATTAATAATAATAGGTACCGCCGCCCCCGGACTTTATTCGATTTTTTGGAGAAACGGATAAATGGATCGTCTTCATTTTCGGTATGGACGAACTACACACAGCTGCAATACTGTGTAGTCTTCTATCGCATGGAATGGTTGGCTGGGGAATATTTCACTTTTTAAAATTCGGCAACCGGAATTCAGGACTGATTTTTCGCAGACAACCCTATACTACCGTGTTGGTAATGAAATAATCTTTATTTTAATTTAACTTTAATTTATTAACCACACTGGTGCAAGTTACTAGTATCGATTTACCTGTTTATACCTGCTTACCCAAAAGTTGTGACGGGAAAAAAATAGTCAACCTAAGGTTTGCATATTCTATGAGCTTCATACTTTCGATCGGTATGATTCTATTAACCAAATCAGTGAAATGTTTAAAAAAAATAATAATTTTTAATTGTTAGTTTCTCACATTCTGTACTGATTTTTTTTAGACAACCCATTTGCAATAAATTTATTGACATATTTAAATAGATATAAAATACTTTTCATCCATTAACCAGCTCGGTGAAGTTCGTTTAATAGTGGGATCCTATACTATACGTTTTTAATAGCAGAAGTTACTATATCCTATAATTCACAAACCTAATTTGGACCGAGTGTGACTGACTGACCGCATGCTAATAAAACATCTGCGCTCGTTGTCTCGCACTTCAGGCGTGAAGTGGCAAGCAGGACAAAATTACGGTTCGTCCCACCACTCCACCCCCGCCTCACATTTTTATTTATTTCATTACGACGAATAAAATATTTGCAATAAACAAGGTGCGACAGCTTGTACTTTAGTAAATAATGGATTGCTGGCACATTTACTCCAAATGAGTTTAATGCAGAGTTTATTATAAGGGGATTATAAGACGTATCTGGCCCTATAAAATAAAGTGAAAATCGTGTACTAAAGAGTCCCTTAAAATTTAACAGATAACTCGATTTAAGTTAGCCCATTAAAAAGACTATCTCGAGGACTGATGTATTCTGTAATCACATTTTAGATTACTTGGTGCTATATTATCCTTCCAGCACTTTCCGTTGCAAACATCCAAGGGTATAGGTTTATATTTACCACTTATCACTTTTTCCGGTTCCTTAAAGACCTTCGCCTTTCAAAAAAAGAGAGTCGTTATAATTTTTAAATAACTAGGAGCTGGAAGCACTAGATTTTTTTTTAAGGAATCGTAATTTACATTAAAATATGACCCCTTTTCTCTAAATCGTTCCTACTAAAGTTGAATTTTAATGAAACTGAGATTAGAATCGCTTCTAAAATTCATGATGCAGTTCTGTCCCATAAATAACAGTTGTAGTGGTTTCATTCTTTCTGCACCAGAAGCTTTTGTTGAGGCAAGGAAAAGCTCTAGTTTATAGTTTGAGTCGGCGAAGTTTATTTCTGCAATAACTCTTTACAGTATTTTTTTACAATTTTACTGCATGAATATGTTTATTTATTCGGTTTGTTCAAAAAGGTAAGATTATTGATGTCTCCAGGAATAAAATGAGAAAATTTAATGTAAATATTCCCAGGCAACACATTTTCATCTAATTAACGTTACTATTACGGCTACACGAAAGGTCTATGGATGGTCTTTTGTAGACTGTGCATCAACCAGTATATGTCCCCGAGATAAACGTATATATTTTATATAAAATAGAAGGTAAATAGATGTCCTTATTAGATTAAATATAGTTGCCTTTAATCGACATCTTTACGGTAATATTTATGTACGTATATATTGTGTTTATGACAGATTAACTATATATGTCCTAAATCGACATCTTTTTGATAACAATTATGTATGTGTAGAATATATCTATACATACATGATTAACCATATATGTGCTAAATTAACATCTTTTTTAAATATTATATGTATGTATAAATTATATCTATGTTGTATTAACTATACACGTTCTCAATGGACCACTTTCTAATGGCTTTTGCAGTAGTCTAGTTCTGGTCTAAGCTTGAAATTAAATAGACCTCTTTAATTGTTGAACAATTTTAGAACTGGGGGCTGTGTTGTCGATTTAGGTATCTTAACATTTATAGAGGCATATTGCCATTTTCTTCACCTTCCAAGTAACTTTCAGTTATTTCTGAAGTGATAGATCTCTCTCAAAATGCCAAGAAGCCTAAACTAACAATATGGCAACCAACCCGAAAATTATTCCACTTGACCACAGAAGACTACAAAGCGAAAAGACATCTTAACACTGTTACAAGTTGCCCCATGTTGTTGCAAAATATTAAAGGATAAAATGTTTAAATTGCAATTAACAATATAATCACTCAGTATGTACCTACAAATTTTACATAAATTAAAGAAAGGACCCCGCAGGGTCCTTATGGAAATTGGGTTTCGGTCAAATTTGATGAAACTCTGGACTCTGTTAGTTCTCGACGAGTAGAACAAAAGTTCTCATGGCCATTGAGTCCAAAAGTCTTATGGTTTTGAGATATAGCTCTCTGAAGTTCGACTTTGGGTGCATTTTGCAGTATTACTAGTTTCACACTTACAATAGTATATACTTATTTGTTCAAGCACGTATGCATATACACGTGTATTCAAACACATAAACTTCAAACACGTATAAACATACAACTACACATACACACATACACACATACAGGGAGTTAGGTAAACATGCGGCAAAAATTCAAGGGGTTATTCCTTGGCCTATTCTAAGAATATTTTGTCCTATGATGATTTCTGAAAAACTCCTTTGTTTCGAAGATACAGGGTGAATAAAATTTGCTACAGTAACAACATTTTATCATAAAAAGTACATGTAAAGTTGCTCAATCTGCAATAAATGTTCGAAATGACTTCCTCCAGCCTGGATACAAGCTTTCAATCCTCTCGTCATTGAGTGCCGAACTCTTTCAAACACACCAGGGTTGTTTCTAATTGAGTTACACCCAGCAATTATCCGATTTCGCAATTCGTCCAAATACTCCACTGGAGTAGCGTAAACGAATGACTTCAGATAGCTCCATAAGAAATAATCCAGGGGGTTTAAGTCTGGGGATCGAGTAGACCATGCGTGTGGCGCACCTCGACCAATTCAGCGATCTCCGTATGTTGCTGCTAAAAAATCACGAGGAAACTCATTAATTTTTTATACTTGATGGCGTACGCCATACTTTTATTTACATTAATGATTTCAACAAATATCGAATATGGTTGTCGCAAATATTGTTCACCCTGTATCTTCGAAACAAAGGGGTTTTTCACAAATCATCATCATACAAAATATTTTTAGAATAGGCCAAGGAATAACCCCTTGAATTTTTGCCGCATGTTTACCTAACACCCTGTATATGTGTGTGTAGTTGTATGTTTATACGTGTTTGAAGTTTATATGTGTCTGAATACACGTGTACATGCATACGTGCTTGAACAAACAAGTATATACTATTGTAAGTGTGAAACTAGTAATACTGGAAAATGCACCCAAAGTCGAACTTCAGAGAGCTATTTCTCAAAACCATGATACTTTTGGACTCAGTGGCCATGAGAACTTTTGTTCTACTCGTCGAGAACTAACAGAGTCCAGAGTTTCATCAAATTTGACCGAAACCCAATTTCCATAAGGACCCGCGGGGTCTTTTATAAATCAAATATTTTTAACATATAAATATGAACTACAAATACTTTAACCAGGGGTAGTAGGTAATATTGACTACTACATTTTAAATTTTTTTTATGATTTTATTAAAGCCTATTCTTCCATTTTAAGGTTAATTTACAATAGGATTTTTCTGACGATTTATTGTTATTATACCTAATGCTAATTGACAGTCTCAACCATAACCATCTTTTCATGTGTTGGATCTGTGAAATATACTGATTCTGAAATAAAACAATACTACCTATTAATGTTTCGTAATTTATATTTAATTTAGTTTACCTTTTTGATTACTTCCAAAGTAAATTGGTTTCTGGATTGTTTGTATTTCCTCCAATTGCTCAATGTCTTTGTAAAGATAGGTTAGTAAATATAAACACAAACATGCACCTTGTCCAATTATGACAAATATTCAGTAACATTATACTGTCTAATTTCTACGTCCTCAAGATTATCTAAAATAATTCATGACAAATTTCTATGAGCACTAACTTACATTCAAATTTTCACCTTTGTTGGTTGTAGAATAAAAATAAGGCACTCACAAACGGCAACAAAACAACAATGAACAGTGCCGAACTTTGTTAGATATCTGTTGTTAATTAATAGGAACAGCTTCACAATTTCTCATATCTACATATTACAACGAATGACAAAGGGCGTAGAGTGAGTAGAGTGGCATCGAACGGATCGCTGAGTGTAAGAATACAACTAAAATATGTAGAGTCAGACATACTTTTCTGCTTATACGCAGAGATAAATAGATCCGAATTTAAATCCTGGATTTCATTATTTACCTTTCGAAAAATTAGCATAAAAATAAATCATCGAAATATTAAACAATATATGAACATTAACAAATATTTTATTATTTTGTATCATCTTTAAAAAACAACAGTACTGTTGTTTATCGTGTGTTTATAAGGTCGGTATTATATTTATAATAGACGTCTCTCGGTAGATAAAAATTAGGAGATTAATTAATAGACATCTATTAAACATTTATTTTATTAGTGGTACAAAAAGTGTATAACGTGTCTCCTATATTAAATTTTCTATTAGATCTTACCAACATTTGATCGTTATGTAATTCACAGTACATGTGCGGATTGTCATAAAATAATTGTATGCGCCAAAAGTATGGAATAAATTCAATAAAAAAGAAAAAATTATTTTTTGGAAAAAATCCTCGAACAGGTCGATTTTTAATTTAAAAAATACATATTTTAGGGTAAAACGCGATTTTCAAATGTCATTTGTTTTCGAGTAATGACGTCATCGATTTTTTTTAAATGGCAACACCATATTTTTTATCCCTGATTCTGAAAGATCGTTTAATTCTCTATCAGACAGTACTAAAATTTTGCCCTCTTACATAGGAAAGTTTTTGAGTAAATGACGATTGAATGTTAGAAAACGTAAATCAAATAAAATAAAGCAAAAACGTTATCAAGTTTAGTTTTTCGAATTCCATAGTTCTTTTACGGATCACGCAGGTGAAAATCTTTGCAAAGTGTCATTGTCACACTGACTTTCTAATAAGTATTGTAAGAGACATAGAAATTATTATTCAATTTAAAGTATTATGGCACATTTAACTATTACTCAAGGAATTGAAATATGACTAGAACTCAGCAGGAAGTTTGCGATTTATTCAATGAAAAATATCCAGAGCGCCCTATCAGCCAATCAACGGTCAGTAAGGTAGAGTCTAAATTTAGAGAAACTGGCAATGTTGTAAATATTCCAAAACTTGGACGTCCAAGCATTAATGAAAATCAGAAACAGAACATTTTGATAAGTATGGTGGATAATCCTCATAATTCTTCACGATTGGTTGCATTAAACAATGACACTAGTCAAAGCACAGTGCTACGTATCTTGAGGAAGGAAAAATATCATCCCTACAAAATTCAACTTGTGCAGGAACTCAATGAAGACGATCCCGATCGCCGCTTACACTTTTGCGAAATTCTAATGGATTTATGTCAAGGAAATAGAAATTTACACAGGCAAATACTTTTTTCAGATGAGGCCACATTTTGTCTGAATGGTACAGTAAACCGTCAAACTTGCAGATATTGGATGGCAGAATAGTAGGGCCTTTCTTCTTTGAAGGAACCCTTACAGGACAAAGATATTTAGAGTTTCTAGAAAATGACCTTGTTCTAGCTCTTGCAGTAATTTTTCCTAACGATAATGACTCTGACATTCCTGACGATACGATTTTTTGGAAAACTGTTTTCCTGGGAGGTGGATCGGCAGACGCAGACCGATAGAATGGCCTGCAAGATCGTCAGATCTTACACCTATTGACTTTTTTTTTATGGGGATACTTGAAGTCAAAAGTGTACATTAATAAACCACGTAATTTAGAAGAACTTCAAAATCGCATTCGAGACGAAATACGCAGAGTTACCCCAGAAATCATTCATAATGTGCAAGAAGAATTTCTTCACAGACTTGCGCATTGTCAAGAAGTTGGTGGATGGCAATTCGAACATTTAATTTAAGTATAAAATTTAATCAATTGTATTTTATTTTACATACCTCAGAATTGTTACTTTTTATGGATAAAATTTACGTTTTCTAACATTCAATCGTCATTTACTCGAAAAATTTCCTGTCTAAGAGGGTAAAATTTTAGTACTGTCTGATAGAGAATTAAACGATCTTTCAGAATCAAGGAAAAAAATATGGTGTTGCCATTTAAAAAAAATCTATGACGTCATTACTCGAAAACAAATGACATTTGAAAATCGCATTTTACGCTGAAATATGTATTTTTTAAATTAAAAATCGACCTGTTCGAGGATTTTTCCCAAAAAATAATTGTTTCGTTTTTATTGAATTTATTCCATACTTTTGGGGCATACTGTATTTATAATAGACGTCTCTCAGTAAATGAAAATTAGAAAAGATGAATTTAAACATCTATTAAACGATTATTTTATTAGTGGTACAAAAAGTGTCTATACCGTGCCGTCTATATTAAATTTTCTATGAGATCTTACTAATACTTGATCGTTATGTAATTGACACTACATTATTATGTAATACGTACGGATTGTTGTAAAAGAAAGATATCATCTCTAAAGTACAACAGTTGTTCTTGTCTAGTATCACGTGTTTACAAGGTTGATGTTATATTTATAATAGACGTCTCTCAGTAACTGAAAAGTAGAGAAGATGAGTTTAAACATCTATTAAACAATTATTTTATTAGTGGTACGAAAAGTGTCTATAAAATGCCATCTATATTACATATAATTTTAGACCAAGATGGAAAATAGACGAAATATACGGAAATACAACGTCTATTAGACTATGTTGTGTTGCCTGGGTTGTTATAAATTGTAAAACCGGCGCATGCACCATTTAATTAAACATTGGAAAACAAATATACAGGATATCCGGAATATAAATGCCAATATTTAAAACGCTGTTTATAAAAAAAAACTATCCAAAAAATTTCTAATACGAATAGTTTTTCTACAAATATATTTCAAAAGTAGAAATGGAAAACTATCTTACGGAATTGCAATCTATGGCGCAATTAAAATTATGCAGCAGGTTTTTTAAAGTGTTTTGAAAAATTATACATTTAGTAACTAATTTGCGTTAGGCGAAATTCGATTTCTCCTAACTAGTTCAGGAGAAACTGTCCCACACTCAAAAAATAAATAATAATTCCTGAACGATTCAATTATTATCAACTTAAATCATTTCTTATCATTATTATAAATTTTTAACTGTAACTTTTTTACAATTGCGCGCGTATTTGATGAAGAGGCTGAGTTTGTATTTATATTGATCTCTCTTTGACCTAATATTCAGTATGTGTGTTATTATTGTATATCATAAATATATTCTAAAAATTATCGGATATATTAGCAGCAAATAATATTGGATATATGGCAACTTATTTTTGAATATTAAATCTTATATTATTAAAGAAAAACTTGTATGTCATAATAAAATTATTGTTTTTACTATTATAATTATGCATATTTTCTATTACCACGTCTTTTGGTTAATGTTAAGACCAAAAATATTTTTAATTAATAAAGTTTTATTTCATATATGTATATACCTACATTAAACATTATATTATCTGTGTATTAATAATACCTTATTTTCATTATCTGTATAAATATATTCACAGTACATAAGACAACTGTAAAATTTAGGGTTGAAACATCATCGGTTCATAGGTTTCTCTGATCAAATTCTAATTCCGATACCACTTCCTTAAATTCTGAAGAACTTGATGTCAAACATCTTAATAAGGTAAGGTCATCTATACGATTTGCTAAAATTTTTAATAAACATAAGTGCTTAATAAACCTCTGATTACGTTAGAATTTTCTTAAAACATTTACTAGAGTAAAGAATGTTTTAAGAATGTTTTTCAGGAAAAAAAATTGATATAAGTCAAACATTGATATTTTCATGCAAGTTGCAAATATTAATTATAATTTCACATATTTAATATATATATATACAAATTTGTCTATACCTACCTATAAGTTAAAAGGTCTTAGATCATACAAACAATCATAGTATATAGGTACCCTATCAAATAGAAATATAAAAATAGTAATACTCGTAGGTAGATATTTAAGCTCGATGATACCGAAACTGACAAGAAGCGACTACCTAGAGGTAAATGAATGGTCGCAGGCCGCGAATAAAATATTATAACTGGGCTTACTTAAGATCGAAATACTAATTCATGTTAATATAAATATAAAAACGAATATTCTTAAAGAATATAGTATTACTTAATATTGATAAATATTTCAGTAACAAAAAACATATATTTGTTTTAAATTATTGATTACATGTTAACAAAGAACATGTACCCATTAACTAAAAATATTTTTTGATTTTTAATCACTAACTGGTATATTATATCAAATGTATAATATATTCCCAGTTATTTAATTATATATAATGTTCTTAGTTAATAAATACAGTTGGAATATTTTTTCTTTAGTTTTATTGGGTTTTTGCCACACTTCTGAAAAAATGATAAAGATTAATTAAATAAGCCTTTGCGCCAAACGGAACAGTCAAGGGTTATCTTGGAAACTACGTTTCTCACACTGAAAAAAGCAGATAAGTAAAAAATAACAAAAATCACATCACTATGGCGCACTTCCATATTATTTACGTTTCGAAAAACTCTCTGTTTTCGTTCTCAAAATCGTAGTAAAAATATAAAACGTATGTCAAGTTTGACAGTTTAAAATTTGTTTATCTGCTTCCATAGAGATGTTAAATGATTTTTATTTTATTGTTACTTACTTCTTCTTGATACAACTGTAGCCAACAATGATCGATGTTTACTGAACAGTTTGACACACACTTATCTCCGTTCAACAAAATAATCGCGGTCTCTTTTAATTTTCTTTTTGTTGCGTTATCTTCCTTCTCTAAAATTTTTGCCGAACCCTATTGAATCAAGTGACCGTTTTCCCAAGCGTGCGAACAATTAAAAAAATATCATTTTAAAATTCATATAATTAACAATAAGGAACCAACAATAAAATTCACTTTGGAAATAGAAAATAATAATATGCTACCATTTTTAGATGTTTTAATTAAAAAACACGATAATTCTGTAGAAACAAGTGTTTATAGAAAACAAACTCACACCAATAGATATTTAAATTTTAGATCTAACCATCACATCGATATTAAGAAAGGTGTTGTTAAATATTTATATGATAGAGCAAAATTAATTTCATCAAACAATGATATTTTTAATAACGAACTAAAATTTATTAAAAATATTTTAATAAATAATGAATACCCTCCAAATTTTGTTGATAGAACATTCAAAAATATTACAGATAAAACGAACACTAAGACAAATAAAAGAAATTAATCATACAATAAAAATTCCATATATTCCTATATTATCAGAAAAATTAAGAAGAATCGGTAATAAATTTAATATTCAAACAGTTTTTCAGACAACTAATACTTTACGATCATTTTTGTAAAACGCGCCCAAAAAATGATATACAAAATTCAAAAAATTGCATCTACAGTAAACCTTGTGAATGCAATAAACATTATGTTGGAGAAACGTCTCGGCCTATGAATGTTAGAGTTGAGGAATATAAAAATTACATAAAAAGACGGGAATTTGAAAATTCCAAAATTTGCGAACACGATTGGGAAAACGGTCATTTGATTCAATGGGGTTCGGCAAAAATTTTAGAGAAGGATTATTTTGTTGAACGGAGATAAGTGTGTGTCAAACTGTTCAGTAAACATCGATCATTGTTGGCTACAGTTGTATCAAGAAGAAATAAGTAACAATAAAATAAAAATCATTTAACATCTCTATGGATGCAGATAAACAAATTTTAAACTGTCAAACTTGACATACGTTTAACATTTTTACTACGATTTTGAGAACGAAAACAAAGAGTTTTTCGAAACGTCAATATTACGGAAGTGCGCGATAGTGATGTGAATTTTGTTATTTTTAACTTATCTGCTTTTTTCAGTGTGAGATTTTTTGGTTAGGCAAATATAGTTTCCAAAATAACCCTTGACTGTTGCGTTCGGCGCAAGGGCTTATTTAATTAATCTTTATTATTTTTTAAACAGTGTGGTAAAAACCCAATAAAACTAAAGAAAAACTAAAATTATGCCACAAATAAATAGCTTCAGACAACGGTTGGTATATATATTTTGTTTACTATAAATATATCATTCTAAAAAAAATGAGAAAAAATGTATTCATATTAAATAAAATTTGATAATTAAAATTTAGTATATCACTGATAAATTAATATGGTCTGAATAAGGGCCTTGTTAATTATAAGTTTTTCAATGTATGCAGCTGTGAATAGCACAGAAGATTAATATTTACTTTGCGGCTACCATCGCGGTCCCACCGTATCCGCGCCAATGGCTTGCCTCGCAGCGGTCCAGCTCCAGTTATCGCATCCAATTTGGAGGGCTCTGTGTTCTCACAGCGAGGTAGCAATCGTAAAAGGGGAAAAGCCAAGACAATTGCGCCGGAAGGCGAGCCATCCCCAAGGCGATATTTCAATGCTGAAAGAACCACTTACCGTTAAGTATATGCACGTAAGTGCTGGCCGGCTGGGCGTTGCTGGGCACGCACGAGTAGTTCCCCGAATGGCGAGTCGCCGCATTCGTTATCGTTAGGGTGCTCGTCTTCTCCGACAGCTCCGTCGTTACGTTGATCCCCCGGTCCACGTCGTAATTGATCATACGGTTATTGTGGTACCAGAACACGTAGGCAGGTGCCTGAAACAGAAGACTGCCGTGAGTTGCGGCGGCTTCCGGGATGGAGGGTTTCGGGAAGAACGCTTACAAAATAAACAGGCTTTTAGGATTAAATGCCGCTATATTTCGTCAAATAAAGTGTACCCTTATTTATATCGGGCATCCGTGCGAAACGTTTGGATCCGATTACCCTAAAAACAGTGCGAATTTGGAATTTAGGCTGTCACTTCTTAACGCAGTGTTTTATTACCCTCGTTCTAGTTTCGTTAAGCTGCAGAAGTAAATTTTTATATAGCAGGTAATGAACAACAGCCTACTTAATCTGACAATGAACCTGTTTAATAATGAGTGAATAGTACATACGTCAATAAATAATACCCAAGCAGTACATACTGGCCGGGTTGACGTCGAGCCGACGTCGGCAGTCTAACCTGAAGTCGGTAGCCGACGTCCGCGCCAAGGCGTACCGACTAGTTTTTGTGCCAAAAATGTCACACAAACTCCGGTCGACCCGACGTCACCCTGTTGACTAATAAAGTCGCTCTTATATTCAAATTATTATAACCAATTCGACCAAATTTTAGGTAAGGCTAATGTTACCCAAAGTGATCTTTAGTATATGGTAATTTAAGTAAGTAGCGTTGTAAATGTTTGTACTTACTTCCACGTCACATTAGATACGACAAATATTACCTAACATAACATTTTCTATAATTTACGTACAAATTTTTCTATATAAATCAGACAAGTACTATATTTTTGTTCCGTTTATACTAATTTTGTAGCTAATAATACTGCAGCTCATTTTGATAGAAGGTATGCAACTACTCGTATACGATTCAGTATATTAATACAATATAATTTTAAGGAAATAAGTTACGAGAGTTTATTGATTATATTGGACAAAATAGACCATTAAAATTAAAGCGCCATTAAATGAACACTATTTTTATCAATATATATTTTTATTTTGATTGATGGTTTATATCCACCTCAAGGTTTTCCGCAGGATACGTTTTTTGAGCGCTTCAATATGTGTAGCTTATCTCAAAGGCGAAAATTAAATTCAGTCATTTTTCTATATAAAATTTTAAATAATAAAGTAATATGTGAGGATATATTACGAATGATTAATTTCCACATTCCTAGAGTATATACGCGGCATTTTCATCTTCTGGAGGTTAAACATTATCGCCCTAATTTATATAAGGGGTCTCCGGTTTACCAGATGATTATAAATTATTCTGAAATTGAATCTCGTGTAGATATACTCTGCTCAAGTATTAGTCATATTAAAAAGTGTTATTCTGAGCTTTTATAACTTTACTGTGTTGTATGTAACTTTTCAGTAAATATGTGATTATGTGTAGGTGTAGGTATACGTAAAGTAAGTTTTTTTTCTTTTTGTTTTATATCATACTTTTCTACTTTGTCTTGCTTGTTTATTTGTATTCATATGTATTTTACTGCTTCTTGTCTTGTTCCTTATCCTGTAATTGGGCATTGCCCGTTGGATATTGTGAATAAATAAATAAATAAATAAATAAATTTTGTATTTTTTGGAAAATCTTTTTCTCCTTAGTAATGTCAAGAATAAGAAGATCAAGTATAAGAACTAACTTCTCATACAATATACAATCTTGAAATCGTAAAATCACTCTTCAGATATTAAAAATGGAAAATTATTGTGCATTGATCCCAACTCTTCCAAAATGGCTTCCTATTATTTTTATAAAAAGAATTCCTCGTCGGTAATACCGATCTGTTATATCCCTATGATTTAAAATTATTATTGGTGTAAACGAATATAATTACTCTAGTCACCGGGTCATATTAAGTTTATTTATTTACCTTAAGTATATGCCAGTGGTCACAATTGGTATAATAAACTCCCATTTCTTTACACTAACTGAAGAAGTCAAAATTGCTTCACCAAGTTGTACTCATTGTGTATTTAAAAAAAAAACAAGATATAATAATGGTAAACAAAAGTACACTTCCAACATACTTACTGTACAGTAGGTATAAATGTACGTATCTAATTCAACTTAGTCGTATTAGAAAAGTTCATTTATACTTGTTGCATGTAGATCTACAAAAGAGGTATAAACATACAACTCTTACGACTATCCTAACTTTCCATTGTTTTCAGGCGTGTTCGTGCAGTTAAAATTAAGATTGTGCTAGTGCAGCTTAGTTGGTTGATACTCTTTTCCAGATGCAGAACGTTGTGGATATATTTGTTTATTATGTTTTTATATATTACCTGTGTAATATTATTAACTGTTTTTGTCCCACCCAGTAATTAGATCTGACTGTGTACTCTAGTATTATTATAAAATTATTAATTTATTTAAAATATTTGATACATAGTGATTTTCCGGTAACTGTGACCTCTGTTATTCTCAGGCTAGGCTTTGTGGAGATAGAACCGCTACCGTTATCTCTGGGCCCGCCCATATATTGCTTTCGGTTCCTATTGTTAATATTACGACTGCTACGATCAGAACGGTCCTCGGATAATGGTCTCGACTTACTTGAATGATTGATTATCAGATTTCTTAATACTTGACAGTTTTCATTACTTCACTAACAATATAGGTAACATCATGTCAAGCGTCAAAATGTTTCAAATACGTGTGGTTGATGTATAGGCCAGAATATGGTATAAACACCGACGTCGGCTGTCCTATCTCATCCGACATTACAATTAGTATTAAATAATTTGGAGTAACGACGTCGGTGTGGAAGACATTAACTGACGTATATTATTGGTTAGAGACAGTTAAAAACACCGACGTCGGCCTATCCGGCCTGTTTTATTATTCATTAATTGTTATTTAAAGCATGTCCAAACAGGTCGAAATACCGACGTCGACATTGCCGACGTTGTTATGACGTCGGCAATAGTAACGTAAGCGGTTCCTATCAATATACTTAAAATTCGACCATATACGCAATGCTATTTCAATTTTGTAGTCATAATTTGTATGATTTTGGTATAAAACTAGTCGTTAGTTAAATTCGGTGTGATTTGTGCTGCTTGGGTAGACAACCCCATGAAGAATATACTCGCGTCAAGAATTCAAACGTCTTACGTCAAGGCTGACGTTACACATTTGTTTTTATTGTCAACGCAATTTTCGATATTTGGTCGCGTTACCAACAATCAATTTTTGCAATTTAGTGCAATATATAATGCAAAGGTTTAGTGTAGTATATAGTTTTATTATTATCAGTTTTAGTTTCTCAAATATTTTGATGAAAATATAATGAATTATTCATTTGCTGGTATGACGTAACTCGTCTTAATTTTTGTCGCGAGTATAATATCTCAATTTTTTGCTAGATCAATTTTCGACCTTATTTGCAGGGTTATTCATTTAGACCCACCGTATGTTACAGTTTGTTGTAGGGTTGTAAATGAGCTCGTATAATAAGTGGCTTTTAGAGGTATAAAACGCAGCAAAAACAATAATATACAGAGTGGTCCACTTTTTTCATCAAAATTCTAAAATTAATACATCATAAAAAATAATGTCAGTTTATTAAATGAACTATACCCAACAAATGTTTACTTTTTGAGACGTTGAAGCACGTTGAAGTTTCCCAAAAAAAAATTGTTTTTGAATTTGTCTGTAAGTGATAAAGTTTAACCCGTAAAATTTTTATAAATGATTAGGCACTGTACGTGTGATCTTTGGAGAATTTTTAATTTATTTTTACTTTACCAGTGGCGGAGAAAATAGGGGTCCTTATTACTTCATTGGCTTTAAATTTAGGAAACACAAATTACAATTGAATTAATAACAATAAAATAATTACAGTATCAATTCATGAATTAATATTTAATAAAATTGTTGAAACTAATTACAACATAGCATATAACGAAGTTCAAAACGCCTACCTGCTGCATTAATACACATTTAACATCTTCGTACGCACAACGTCAAATGTTTTGGACCCCCTGTATATAAAACGTTTCGATTAAACCTAGTGGTAAAAAAATACAGGTAACTACTTAGGGAACAAAAAAACAATAAAATATTGCAGACCATGAACCTTTATTTTATTAGCTTTTTACAAATCTGGTCAGTTTGGCAATGTATTCAGCCAAGTGTTCCTTTGAATTTTTGTACATTATAATGTTCAAGGTACGTTTCGCCGTGTTATATCGAAACCTACTATTCGAAGACAACTCCACAGAGCAAATTTACGTGCTAGAAGACCATTACGGGTCCCCACTCTACTTCCAAGGCATCGTGCTGCCCGTCTCCAGTGGGCGCAAGAGCATAGAGATTGGCTTTTATGCCAGTGGCGGTGGGTCTTATTTACAGACGAAACCAGAATTGGGCTGGTTACTGATAACAATCGACAAAGAGTCTGGAGAGAACCAGGTCGTTAACAACGACTCCCTATGTAATGAATTATGTCAAAATTTTGTATTTATAGACGACAACGCTCGACCACATCGCGCAAGAAGTGTTTAACAGACGCTCGAAGCAGTACATATCAATAGATTAGATTGGTCAGCCAACTCTCTTGACATGAATCCTATTGAAAACATGTGGGATTTCGTTGCTAGAGCCATTCATAATCATATTCCTCCACCTCAGACTGCAGATGAGTTAGTCGTGCCAGCAGAAGAGGAATGGAACGATATTCCACAAGAGATCGTTAACCGCTTGATTATCTCAATGCACAGATATGTCAATATTTTATTGGAATGTGGTGGAGGTCATACCGACTATTAGTCAAGTAGAGAACTTGGTTTGTTACTTCTTTTTGATTTAATAAATTTTGTCAAAAATGTCACACATTTGCTGGTTTTTAATTTTCTAAGTACTCAGTTTATCGAACATATTCTTTTCACAAAAGAAATATTCAGAAAACAATATACTTATATAAATGTATTCGGTTTTTCTGAAAGATTTCTTTAACATGAATGAGGGGGAGTCCAAGCCTTTTGACGTTGTGTGTATTAAAGAATTGATTCCCGCAATGATTCCATGTCTCTGCTTGAGATTGTCAAAGGGCTGTATTATTCTTCTTTCAACTGATTTCTGTTCCTTGACACATATATTATAATTAGGCAAACTATGTCTAGGCAAGTAAAACAATAACATAATAAATAATAAATTCACATAGTCATATCTTCACATGTATTGTATAGCAATAAGTAAATAAAGTTTACTTGAAAATGGTACAAAAAACATTCAAGGATAATTTGTCCCAAATTAAACGGAGAATCCAAAAAATAGTGTTTTTTAAATTTAAAGCCAGTGGTGTACTAACATGTTTTTACTATTGCAATAGGGACCATTATTTTCTCCGCCACTGGTAAAGTTAAAAAATTGAAAACTCTCAAAAGATCACACGTACAGTGCCAAATCGTTTAAAAAAAATTACAGGTGAAACTTCAACGTGCTATATCTCAAAAAGCAAACATTTGTCGGGTATAGTTTATTTAGCAAACTAACATTATTTTCTATGATTGAAGTTTGATGAAAAAAAGTGGACCACCCTGTATATATAAATGGAACAACCTGCTCACTGTTCAATTATTGTTTTGTTTATTATTTTTATTATTTCAAAAATATGACATTCCTATTTTTAACCATTTTTGAGTAATTGAACATGAAAATCGTATTTAAGCTACCTATTTATTATACGAACGGAAATAATAATTATTAAAATAGTCTATGAAAATTAAAAGCATTCTGTTATTATATGATATTAGTTAACTGAAATAAATGATTTGTAGTTTTCTTAATAATTTATTAATTATCAATGTTCAATAATTCGAAAGCGATTAAAGATAGGAATGTAATATTTTTGAAATCATAAAGAAAAAGAATAATTAAGAAATATTTGTTGCTTCTTGTACTCCTAAACGTTTGCCCGCCAGTGTGTTTCCATTCACATATTATGGGTTAAGTTACAGCCCTACAACTATTATTTGAAACTTTGTTTTGCATCTCTAATACTAACCATAATAAAGAATGGCTTAAATAATGAATAACCCTGTACATTGAGCACAAGAGCCAAAAAAATGTTTTCTTTGCCATACCCAAATATTGTAACATTCTAACAATCAGAAATATTTATGTTTTATTTATCCGAAAGACAAACTAAAAGAATTATAGAATTTATATAAAGTGTTCCAAAAGTGTATACAGAAAGTAGTTTTCTTGACAAATTTAAAGGAAATTCTAAGATAGCTTTAATTATTCAGACATTTTTTGTTTTGTTTTTGTACAAAAAAGAGAAATATTTTTTAGAACGATGTAAAATACGATATCAACTTATTCATTATTGTTATCTTGGAATTAAATTGGTGGTTATCCTTAATTTTTTTATATTTTATTTTCCAGTAAAACATGACAGATATATCTATAGGAATAGTGGAAATACTAAAAACTAACTTAAACATTGAAAATATTCTGTGAATAATAACATGTTGTTACTAAAAACCTTTTTAATTCAGTTTTAAATAAATGCTCGATTTTTTTAATATCGCCCGGTTAGCGGTTAAAGATTATCTATATAATTAGGTGAATTAAACATTACTTTTAATCTAGTTGTTGAAACAGAAATCATATTTTTGTCTTGTGTTGACATTACGGTAATCTCTATTAACAACAAACTTGCTAAGATTGTTAAACACATATAAGAAAACTTCAAAAATATACAGTCATGGTAATGTAAGAATAAAATATTGCTTAGATATACTCGTATGTCTACAAGATTGAGTGTTTGACAAGTTAAAAATACACCTTAAAATACACTTCTGAGACAAAAACACAAAAGTTGAACAAGTAGAGTTCCCTCACCAGATAAATAATAAGCCATCCGCTTTAGATGTCTTTTTCTCAGAAATCGTTGTTCCAAGCGAAGAGATTTTTCTAATCCAAAATAATATACAGGAACAAAAAAGTTGTAACGGTTTAAATGGTTCGAAGTCGTCGCCGGTGCCGTCCTCTAGAAGATATACCAAAATTGACAATAAAATTGAATTTTTCATGAAATGATTAATATAAAGATTCTGTTAACAAAAAACAAGATATTCAAAATTTAAATACAGCATATTTCAATTTGATAGACCTAATCGATACAATTAAACAATAAACAATAATTACACTACTCGGTATATACAAAACAAAGCAATGTTTTGTGTTTTCTTTTTCCATTTTTACTTAAAGGGAAAAAATTACAACGGCTCGGTCACCGTATCTAGTCGATACATTATTTGAATAAAAGATCTTGATTCTTATATACTAAGCATTGTTTTCCATTGATGTTATTTATAATTCTATATAGAGTATATTATTATGTTGTCAATATTTTTCACCTGTAATAGAGACTTGATAAACAATTAATTTTTACATTAAATTGGACGAAGAAAAACTTAACTACAGATAATTTATAAAATTGTTAATTGTAATTTGTTTTTAGCTTAATTTATGTTTGCCTACATTGTCCCCTTTCTTTTAAAATTAATAAAATAAAAATAAATATTACTTGGTACTTAGCTTGCTTTAATATTAAGTTACAAATTGTAATTTTAATGTGTAATTTTAAATGTGTTTTGTTTTTTTTTCTTTCTTACGTTTTAATTTATTGTAATTTTATATTGGTTATCTAATACATTTACATTTCTAGAGCCCTGAAGATGGCTTAAATACAAGCCGAAACGTTGACATTTTATAAAAATTTAGTTTTTCTACTACAATTGACCTATTACCAGACTAAAATAACATCAGTAATTAATTTAAGGTCACTAGATGCAGCATAAATAAATAAAATTGAATTTGCCATCCCAGGAAACCCCTGGATATTGTTATTATTATATTTTAACCTTTGACGCCCTGTGATTATCAACTTTTGGACTAAGGCAAGTTTAGTTAAATCGACTTATCTGAGTTTTTGTACAATTTGTTCTTAGTAGGCTGCTGTCATTAAAATTACTTTTCGATAAATGTCAAACACATTTAGTATTTGATGATTAAAATTGCTGATTGTTTGGCATAACTAAGTGCTATATATTGATACCTATGTTGTGTATTAAAAATTTGAGAATATTAATTGTTTGACATTTACCAAAAACTAATTTCAGTTACACTGGTCTACTAGAAAAAATTGGAAGAAAACTCAGAAATTGATGATATTGTATTTTGCATCGTTCTAATTTTTTTTTCTCAAAAATTAAGAATACATAGTATGAAATTTTTGTTCAATGAAGTGCAGTATGGTAAAGTTTCATACAGTTAAGTGTGGTGAAGAAGCCGTAAGTGAGAATACTCCTTTAATATGCTTGTCTTATTTATTTTGTAACAACCTAGAGAGTTTCTACTATCTTCGTTCAGTAATTTCTTAAAATGTCACGGAACAACGTTTAAGAATATTCGCCTTAATTTTAATACCACATGTGGCCAGTTGTATTTGCTTAAGGTCCACATTGCGGTAGATACTTTACCTGAAATGTCTACGGAAAAGTAAACAAATTAACGTAATAAAAACAACCGACGAAAAAACATTTCTGTGCTCAATTCAGTTTTGTTTGATGGCTAGCAAGTATTTTACGAAATTACCCACATTTCCTTGATGAAGTGCCACTAAATTTGGTGTTTGGCCATGAAAGTAATTGTAAAGGAGAGAACAAAAAACTATAGGATAGGGACAAGATGAGTTATAGCAAGTAAAAAATTATAACACACAAATATAACATTTGATTAATGTATAGACCACTATAATTGTGAATGAACATTGTATTATCTCGTTTCTCATTATAATTTGTACGTGAATTTAGATTCTTTTAGATTAATAATTTTGTCTTAAACAGGATGAACGTACTCGTATATGAGTAACAGAATGATTTTCAAGATTTTATTAGAAGTTCATATACTTATCTCATACCTCTTGTACAGATTTCGTAGGTATGAAATAAAGTGTACTATATTTTATTTATGTTCTAGTTCCATACTGATCTTAATATGTAGATGTATAGCTATAAAATAGTAAATAATTAGGTACTTTGGCTAATATTTTCCTTACAGTTCGAAAAAGACACTAAAGTTTACTAAAATTCTGAGGAATACAAAAAAGGTGCAGTAATTAAATATGTAATTTTTCTATATATTTGCTGTATTTTTAAAATTTTTTTTGTTGTTGTAATAACAACACAGTATATGTGCTTATATTTGTTTTGATGAGCTGTACAATATTGGATTTACTTACAGATACTGCAAAAAGGACAAAAGAACCAACTCACTCACCTTTATGTTATTTAATATGAAAAAAATTGAGGAAGTAATAGGATACTACTCGTATAAAATGTGTTTTAATAATATACCCACACTGTTCCAGTTTCTCGTAATGATTTAATATTGGTGGACAGAAGTCCTATAGGGATAGAAAGATAGAAAATTTAGCATTGTGCTAACCCCAATGAGAAAATATTGAACGGAATTACTTTCAATGAGGTGGGTAATAAAGGACAAGAAGTTAGTCTCCTGTTTTAATTTATTTTGTAGAACTGAATACACAGTCTGTATCATCTCTGTTCATTTGTATTAATCCATAATACAAGATTAAGTGGAAAATAAGAATAAGTAAGAGCATAAAGGCGAATCAACAGAAATAGTTCATTTCCCATACGCAGGTATACAATTCATCGGTTCTTACAACATGCTTATGTATATATTTTAAAATTAAGATGCACCACAATAAGCAAAACTTGTGTTGCAGATCATTTAATGATCTTACTATTATTATTCTACATAATTCGTATGCGTTATTCAGGAATAGTTTAAAATTTATTATAATTGTTATCTACGTACTGTTTTAACTCTTTCTGTAATTTATTTTTATTTTGAAATCCCTTAATGTCTATATAGACAATAAGAGATAATAATAGAAGCCTTTATCTAGAACGTAAATACTATAATTTGATAACACTCTAATTTCTCTATAAGTACCTATATAAGGGCAATAGAATAATGTATTTTTTAAACAATAACTCAAAATACATTACTAAGGTTAGTAATGTATTTTGAGTTACTACTACTAAAATAATACAATTTCAGATTTTAATAGACTCAGGCAGAGCATCATACACCACAATCATAAGTTTTTTGTTATTAAATTCCTTAGTTGATAAAATGTGTATATTAGTTTCGTTAATCTTTGTATTGTATATTCTTTCCACCGCAGAAATTGGCCCACAATGATGAAATATTTTATCATATCCACCTTTTCTATACAGGGTGATTCATTAAGAATGGGCAATCTCTGAACTGGAGATACTACACACCAAAATATGGCGATTAAGCCAAATATGCCTTATCCTAATGTTGCTGGTTTATAAAAATGCAGGGTGTTCAATGCTAGAATTTTATTTTGAAATTTCAATCACTTTGAAACCTGTCGAAATATTAAAAAAAAATTGGCACAATTATGTTTTTTGGCACGGTAAATAAGAATTTTTTAACTAATTTTGACGTCACTAGTAGAGGGCGCCACTTATGGCACAGCATGTTTCTTTTAAATATCAGAACTTCTTTGCTGTTTAGTGTATCCATCTGTCTATTGAAACAATCCTACCTGTTGTATCTAAAAAGGTATACTTTGTTGAAGTCGTTAGGAGTAACAGTTTTCGAAATAATCCTATTTGAAATATTCAGTGCACCGATTGAAAACTGTTATCGTAGTGCCTTTTCTACTGAAAATACAGCAAAATTTTACTTGAAAAAGTTGTCCAGAACGGTAAATCATGAGGAAGTGCAAAATTTCAAGAATCTACAGGATATTATGGAGCATTATTTTGTATGTCTTTCACTGTCGGACTGAAAGTAACAAATTTAGTTCTGTCAGTATTTAAACTCAAAAAGATCTCATTCGACCAGCTATAAGTTGAATATATATTTTAGCGGTTTCATATACATACATTGTCCCATGTATCACCTATAAAAACAACTGCTGTATGATCAGTATAAGAAACAAAACACCCATTCTCAATATTTATTATGTAGACTATTAATATACAGGGTGATTCAGTACTTCTCTAAAAAAATTTGGGAATATGTGCGTCATGAAAAATGAAGTCAAGATGGTAAACATTTTTTTTGTAAAATCCTACTTAGTAGCTTCCGACTAAAAAATTATTAAAGTTGTAGTATTTTCAACTTTTACATCACTGGGCTACCGTTGTCTCTAGATAGGCGATTCCGAATATTAAAATCCGATTAGGTATTAAATTTTTTGTGGTGCCAGTCTTTCAATTGTCAAAAATGGCTTACGGGTATAGCAACTTGGAATTGGCAGTTTTAATTTAAGGCGATGTGAAAGCTTTAGTAGAACGATTTCCTGGTTAGCATGTGCCAAATGCAGCTATTTTTACCGCGGTGTGCAGTGAGTGCAAGTGTAGTGCAACGCGAGGGAAAGTTGAAATCGAATCGCGGAAGAGATGGAGATCCAGGGCGCCCACGGCGTATTGTAACAGTGTGGCGTATCATACACGAAGCTGAATTATGTTCGTACTATGTACACCGTATCCAAATATTAATACCACGAGATTGAGCGTGGAGAACCGGTACTATGGCTGCCACAATCTTCTGAATAAAAATCATTTGGACTTCTTTTTGTGGGGTTATTTAGAAATGAAATGTATCGCAAACATATCATAGTTGCTACCAATAACTAATTAACTAATTCAAAATGGACAAGAAGCAGAAACATTTGTGTTAGTTTGTAAAAAATTGTTTGCAATAGAGGTGCATGGTTAACGGTGTCAAAAGCTCTACCCAAGTCTGAGAATACTTCTAGACATTTTTTATTATTACTAATATTATTTATATTACAGCATTTTCTGTGGACAAACATTTGCAAAAACTAAACTGACAGCTGGAAATATATTGTTCTTAGTGAGAAAATTACTATTTTTTACATATTTTAAGAAAGTTATTTATAATAGAGATGAGACGAAATTTGTGGTAAATTTTCTTACTTTTGAGTTGCAATAAGAAACAGTAACTGATTCCTCAAAAACTTCCGCAATAAATCCATAAAAAAAATAAAAGATATTATCAGTTCCTAGCTGTCCCAATATCAATAGGTGTGTAATATTTCATCTGTCCTTTCAACAAATAAAAATACGGAAACTTGTGTTATAAATGTAAAGGTATACTAAAGGACTGAAAATTCTCAAAAAATTCGAAACATTGTGACTTTCCATGGTACAAATTATAATTTGCCGAAAAAAAAGTAAGATTAGATATTCTGTACAATGCAGAAACTGCTAGACAATCCGACATTGAAATATTAATTCTCTTTAATAAGTACTAAAAATGTTTCTCTTGTTTTTGAAGCTTAATAACGATTTACGTATTATAATTTTCTTATTTCGCGTATAAGAATGTAGCGATTCCTTAAATTATTTAATTAACATGACGGGTTAATTAATTCAAAAAGCCTTCTGGTGCTAAATTAATCGCCACTCCGGCTATATTTGAAATTTTCACTCGAAGAAAATTTGGCAAAGCGTATTCAGGAAACTTTTTAATAATTCACACGGAACAATCATCACTGCGTGACTAAACATTTAAGCAGTTAAGTTCGGTTAAGGAATGAGTAATAATGTACATAATTAAATTACATAATAAATTTGCTGTTTTTTAATAGAGGTTTGAAAAGTTTTACATTTAGTAACTAATTTGAGTTAGAAAAAGTTCGATTTTTCCTAACAAGTATCGAAAAAGTATTTCCGCGAGCAAAAAAATACATCTCAATTTTTCAATTAACTATTCATTTATTATAAACCTTTTTACATGTGGTTATGGAAAACCCTGCACATGTATTTGATGAAGTAGGGGCCGAGTTTGTTTTTACATTGAGAGATCAATTTGATCCATTATTGTAGAGGCTACTAAAAGTTTCGGTTGAACAGAATCCTCTATATATCCTTCTGCCACATTCGTTGCTTTCCATCCATATTATCTCTTTAGAGTGAAGTCTGCTCCTGCACCAGCCAGTATCATAGCAGACGTTCTCCGGAAACAGTGACCGGTATAATTTCCAGCATTCTGCAATTTCAAAAATTTTGTAATTTTTTAGGAAAACCCTCTATAGAATTTACACCAACGCATTGTCATGTACATTTTCCGTTTCTGTATCCTAGGAAGAATCTTGAATGCTCAATTGGTGACGGACGAAGAGAGGAATATTATCGAAACATTTCGACAAGATTCACTCCTTCGATGTTCCCATTAGAAATAGTAAATTCTCTTCTCACATCTTTGTGTTGGGAATCTCTATCGATATAATTCTCGTATGTCTTTTATATGTTCAAGCTGGAGAAATATTAATTCTTCACGATGGCATGCTCCATTGATACCAATAATCAACACTATTTAGAATAAGAAACAATATCAGTATTTGGAGAGAAGTGCGAAAATAACACTTTACCTTCATCACCAAGTAGATTTTATCATCCGCTTCTTAAAAAAATTTCTCAACTTTTGATTTTCTTTGAACACTGGACTTCCTGGATCTATGTCCTACCGATTTACGTCTAAGGAAAGCGATTAAACTTGGAAATTTATTTATGTCAATATTCTTTTTCACTGACAATGTTACTCTTATCAATGCAGACTTCACAGCGTAGAACTCAGGTATACTCTGAATTTTTGTTCAAAATAGAGTAGTAAATCTGTCTCAGTAATAAAAGTTACTCCTTTTTGCTGATTCCAATCTTTTTTTTTTGGATAACTGGTGAATCACCCTGTATCTAACATATCTAAATGTACTAAATTTCCTATTTTCAATTGTAATTCCAACCTTTTCAGATAAGAATATCTACCATCTTCACTATTTTGCTTCAACTGATTAATTGTCTTATCAAACAAAAGTACAGATTTTAACAAACGATTTTCAGTCAACTTACAACCTCAAAAAGCGTTTTAATTTCTTATATTCTTTCATTAATTACTGTGTCTTTAAAACTATGCAATTTATTTACGAAACGAGTTGTATTTCTCTATTTTTCTCACTTAAAGTTTTATTTCCTTTTTACTGCTGTCAGGCAGGCAACCCTTTACTTGTGAAAGATACGGTATAAACATCTAAAAATGATTTATACCCGCTGCAATTAATTCTAGAACATCACGATTAATTGAAATAAAGACCTCTTTAGGACGAATAACGGAGAATAATGTAAATTATCCGAATAATTTAGGGATTTTAAGACGGGAAGAAGAGATAAATCTAAAGACGGATCAACGTTATTTAGAACATATCTTGTTTAGTGTAGCCCCCGGAAATAAATTATTTTAAGGCCTTCGTAAGTTACACAAGTAATAAATTATGTTTTACATTAGATTAAACAAACGTTCAAGAGTTTGCAAACTTAGTTCTAATTACGGATCCTCTACCAACCTCTGTACTTTGTAGGACAGTACACTGCAGCCGCAGTCCTGAGCCTGGCTTCAGATACTTCTCTGAAGGTCCTTGAATTTCAGCTTTCGCCTCTGGAACAAAAATGTAGTAATTAAACTTTTCCTCTAATTAAAGTAACAAAAAATCTCGCATACAACCGAGAAAAAAAATCACATTAACTCTCAGCTAATGAAAGAAATGCGTAGAATAAGCTTATTAAAATATAAGTAAATTAGCCTCGGATTATACAGAATTCGCCACATGAAAATCTCTGACATAACGCCGCACCGCAGTTTTCTAACATATTGTTTTCAATTATATTGCGCGCACTTAACGGCAAATCCCAGCAGCGGCAAAATGTCTGTAAGTGCGCGAAATACATTTGAAAACAATAAGTTACAAAACTGCGGCGCGGTGTTATGCCGCAGTGCTTTTTTGCCGCACGGCGAAAAACTCCTAGTGCGCGCCTGGCCTTAAATGGCGTTTTGTTTACTGACGAGTCAAGTTTTTCAAGAGATTCTATACGAAATTTTCGTAACAATCACTTATGGGCTGATAAAAATCCACATCCACAAGGTAATTTTTAACATAAATTTTCAGGAAACGTGCGGCTTGGAATTCTCAATGATTATTTAATTAATGACTATTTAATTGTCCATATTTCCTCCTTTTACAATTAAATGGAGAATCACTTCAGGAAGAGTTACCTGCTCTTCTTGCAGAAATTCCTCTTCTGCTCAGACAAAATTAATGGTTCATGCACGATGGTGACCCAACCCATTTTAGCATTAATGTACGTCGTCAGTTAGGTACAGTATATCAAAATCGTTGGATAGGTAGGGAAGGTACGCAACAATGACCAGCTCGCTCTCCAGATTTAAATCCCTTAGATTTATATCTCTTAGATTTAAATCCGGAGGAGATAAGACCTGAGGAATCGAATTACAGCTATATAAAAACTATTTTTGTTTAATTTTTTTATATATCGATAATGAAAATATATTATTGCAGTCCGCAAAGGCAAACAAACAACTGAACGTCGATGTCAACATAATCTGTCTCTTTTAATGGAACACCTTATATATTTTTAATGGTGCTAAAAGCACTTTAAAGTACCTTCCAACGATAAATAACACATGCTAAATATTTATTGTTAAAGCTTGCGTGAGACAAAGTGCTTTATCACATTATACGTAGTATACATTATGCAGGGTATCCCAACGAAAATTTGACCCCCCCCCCTATAATTGGAAAACCGAATAATATTTCAAAATTCGCCGAGACCCGTCGATTTTTGTTCTTGGGGGGAGCTTTTTTGACAGTCAAGCCAACTCGATATGTTCATCCCCCTAATGCCTAGCAACCCCAACTTAAAAATTTCAAATGCAACTACCCCACTTGTGACACATTATTTTAAAGCCCTTTTCATTGCGAATACAGTGACGTACCGTTTTTAGAAATCGGTTGAGATTTGACAGAATTATTGGTTACAAACGAAAAGGTAACAAACCAACTTACGCGTAGTAATTTCTACACAAATGCCCACCACTAATAAGTTTTTCATCTACTACACATGACCGCATTACCTAATTGTTATTGATGTGTCTATCAGTTTACAAAAAAGTCAGAAATTAAATAAAAAAGCTGAAGCAAATAATAAATCTGATTTATTTGATGAATTGCTCAAGATGACCCCCGTTAACTCCCAAACAATAATACAGTCTGTTTTCAAATTCTGTTCGAACATTATTAAAGACATCCGCAGTTATTAATCGGCATTCTTCTACAATTCTCTGACGTAGCACTTGCAATGTTTCCGGCTAAGTGGCGTACACTCGTGATTTTAAATGACCCCACAGAAAAAAGTCCAAATCCGGAGATCTTGGTGGCCATTCGACGGGACCTCTTCTGCCAATCCAATGCCCCGGGAAATGGTCATCCAAAAATTGTCGCACAGCAGCAGCATAGTGCGGGGGCGCACCATCTTGTTGGAAGTTTATTTCATTTTCTAGTAAATTGTCGTCACTTTCTAAAATCTGTGTTATCCTAGGATCAATTGTACTTTCTAATAATTCTAGATAGGTGTTTCCATTGAGATTACCTTGGATGAAAAATGGTCCAACAAGATGGTCGCCCAAAATGTCTGCCCAAAGATTCAATTTTTGAGGTGTCTGAGTATGAAATTCCCTGATTAAATGCGGATTAGTATCACTCCAATAACGACAATTGTGTCTGTTCACTTCGCCATTCAACATAAATGTGCATTCGTCGGAGAAACATGTATTGTAGAGAAGATTTGGATTCAGTAGAAGTTGTTCACTAAAGTATTCGCAAAATTGGTTACGGCGATCAAAGTCATCTTCATGTAACTCTTGAACCAGCGTCATCTTAAATGAATGAAACTTGTGTTTTTTTAAAATTCGATGAACACTGGAACGGGATACGCCAGAAGCTTGAGACACAGTTGTAATCGATTGCTTATTATCCATCTGTACATGACCCACAGCTGCCACTTCAACTGCTTCATTTCGAACTGGCCCAATTACTTCACGTTTCTTGTTTAAAAGTGAACCTGTTGCAACAAATTTGTCAATCAGGTGTTAAACGTACTGGTGGTTTACATTTTTTTCAGGATGATTGGCATTAAAAATTCGTGCTGTAGCTTTAGCGCAATCGTGATTTAGATAATATATTTTTTCAACAATTTCTACTCTTTCCGCGATAGAATAAACCATTTCGAACACACGTTAATACTTTCAGTAACGGCTGAAACTAACGATTTCTTGGTCACAAGCAAAAAACACCGACTTTTTTTGTAGTACTGATTTTTTGTTATTTTGAAAAGGTCTGAATTCCTATAAACTTAAGTATCTTCTACTAATAACTATTTTAGTGTCTAGTTTTATTTGCTTCAGCTTTTTTATTTCATTTCCGACTTTTTTGTAAACTGATAGACAGATCAATAACAATTAGGTAATGCGGTCATGTGTAGTAGATGAAAAACTTATTAGTGGTGGACATTTGTGTAGAAATTACTACGCGTAAGTTAGTTTGTCATCTTTTCGTTTGTAACCAATAATTCTGTCAAATCTCAACCGATTTCTGAAAACGGTACGTCACTGTATTCGCAATGAAAAGGGCTTTAAAATGATGTGCCACAAGTGGGGTAGTTGCATTTGAAATTTTTAAGTTGGGGTTGCTAGGCATTAGGGGGATGAACATATCGAGTTGGCTTCACTGTCAAAAAAGCTCCCCCCAAGAACAAAAATCGACGGGTTTCGGCGAATTTAGAAATATTATTCGGTTTTCCAATTATAGGGGGGGTCAAATTTTCGTTGGGATACCCTGTATATCATTATACCTACATTACGTAGCATAATGAAGGTAATGTAACATTTATAGCATGTTGTCAACGCACTTTTGAATAATTCAGATGTTTACAGATGCAGCCATGTATTATATAGGGTGTTCCGTTAGAAAGGGTCTTTCCAATCTATTAAAAATAAATAATCAGGCAACATATACATTAGAATTTGTTAAGTTTTTGCTAGAAATTTATGTGTATATTTAAATATATTTTTCCTCAATTTTTTTATTTGATTTTTTTTGAGTAACCAATGTTTATTTTGAATGAAAATAATCTACTTGACTCAGTTTGAAGTACAAGACTTTTTAAAGTTTTTAGTGGATCCTTGAATTACTTATTATTTACTCCTTATAGCTCACATTAGTAATGTACGGGTATCTTAAGCTCTTTAATATGACAAAAGTAAAATTAAATCGAAAAAAAATGTAAATTTCTACTCAGTTGTTTATCCCCATTTAACGCGGTACAAAATATAGAATCACTTTTTGAAATAAGTAAAATTTCTTGATATTTAAGTGTTTATACAGGATTAACCATTACATTACTCAATGCTATTACTAAGTAAAAAAAGATAAAGAGCCTAAAATACAATAAAAAATATTATTTCGGTATTTTAGCTCGATGAAAAAATGAGGCCAAAAACTATATAATAATATCGTAGTTAAAGAAAAATAATATCTAAAACAAATACGTTTATCACGAAACATAATAAATACATTTCTGCCGATAGTTTGGTACCTAACTATGACAGCACGAAAAACACAAAAATATATCACTACAACTGGCAATACCTATATATGTATAGTTGCAGGAAGAATTCACGATTAACATTGTTTTTATTGTCAACATAATTTTCGATAGTTTGTCGCATTAAAAACAATATTTTTTTGTAATTTAGTGTAATATATAGTGCAAGCATTTAGTGTAGTTTACAGTTTTATTATTCTCAGCTGCAGTTTCTTAAATATTCTAATGAAAATGAATTTTCGCATGGTCGTCTGAATGCCGCAAATATATGATATTAACGTGTTGATGGTTGCATAGCTAAGATGTATGATAATGTCTGACATCAGTGACATTTAGATTGTCATAATACCAAAATAGGGTGCTTTGAAAGTGAATTTCTTACAGAACAAACAAAATTAAAAATATAAGCCATTGTAAACAGTACAAATTATTATCGCAATCTATTAACAGAAGGAAGTGCACTGGGTATTTGGTTAAATATTGAATTTTGTTTTGTCAGGAACAACTAGATTTTTTATTTAAATTATTATATTTTTTAAATTTTATTGGTTATTCTTCAAATAAAATAGTATTGTTACAAATTGAGTTCGTAACGTTATTCCACACATCTATAACTGTCAAAATGGCGCCCATAAGAAAAACAAGTGAATGTTGCATAACGGAACTAGTGTGTAGAAATTTTCTTTCTCTGTATCAGATTTTAGCTCTTTCTGTTGACAAATAATGACGCTAGATGGCATTTTCTAAAAGTCAATTTTTTTACAATACTTAGTATCGACAGCAGATAATTTGGATCTGCTTATCTTAATTACCCATCAAAAGGTTCCAATTTGGGCCACCCTGTATATTTTATTTTTTCCGAGATGCCAATGTTGAACCATGAAAAACGGACCAATACTAAATTTATTTAAAACTGAGTTTATAATTTTATTACAAATTGTCTAATATGTGAGGAACAAAAGAGGTCAGACTATATGTATTTACTCAACCGGTAAAGTGAAGCCAGCGCCAGGGCCGGACTGGGTCGACAGATCGGCGCGGGCGTTTGTTATAACCGGCGCCATCTTTTTCTTGACAGAAAAATGTAAACAGTAAAAACATTTTTTATTATGATACCATTATGATACAATTTACCAATTATCGCATATTTAGATGTGCATACAAGTTGTAAGTTTGGTGAATGGGTAGGTAAGAAGTAAGAAGTAAGAATTAATTTAAACTTTGCTTTATGACAATGCTAAATATTCAGAAATAAAATACGTATAAAAAAAGTATACGCAGTGATGGTTTAAAATTTAAGTATTTACATACATTTGACAAACTTAATTATTTACTTTATGAGGTGAAGAAGTTCTAATAAATGCGATATCGCACCAAGTACTTTATTTATTTACTTTTTTTTCTAAATATTATCTACAACACAAATTCAACTTGTAACAATAATCATTTGACAGGCTGTTTTACAATCAGCACTCGGTTCAAATTTATTAGCACACAAGATTTGGTATATAGGGACGTTAAATTTCAGTTTAAAAATCTTTAAAATAAGTACTTCATACTTGAGTGCACAATTTTAACGTTATTTCTTTCGAATATATGTCCTCATAATATTTGTACTAGTATAAGATAAGATGAACTAGTATAAGATTGATGAATTGTAGCCGTGTCACTGGTCTTTATAATAAATCTGTTTTACGGCTTTATTAAAAATGGTTCACATCTACTCATCTACAAATGTTGAAGATTTACGACGTTAAAATCGGAAATCATATATGAGCAATGCTCGCTATTTGTTTCGAACTCCTGTATAAAATAGTTCCCTCGATTTTTATTATTTAAGTGGGGGAGTTTTCAAGAATCAATATATTATTATTTAGATTTCGAACTATTTTATCAAAGAGGCAATAAAATGAAAACTGAATTAAAAATATTGAGACAAATTGGGTATTTAATGTACATTGGAGATATTCAATAGCATTAAAAAGTGTAATTATCATTTACGCATTACTTAAGTTACCTACGTTTTAATCTAAATTCCCTTTTATCTAAACTTAACGAACTACGAAGTATACCCCATCGATAGACAATTAGATACTGAGGTCACAGTCTATTATACAGTCCGGTGTCTTCACGTCGGCTCCTTTGATGTCGAGGTCCCAGATTTCGTTTTTTTTTTAGACGACCAAAAGACGACTGCGCATTTAGCCGCGCACATTCGCGCGCTCAAGGGGCACGGTGATTTGTAGAAATTCTCCCACTTCGTCGTGTACATATGAATTTCATTGGTGTTCATTGCGCATTTAGCCGCGATTTAGCCACACCCTCTGGAACCTTCACTCGACGAACTGTATAATAAACTGTGCTGATGTACTGAATGCTGAATGCATTTGTTTTGTCTATTCTCTCTAACAATAACGGTGAAGGGAGGAGACTGTAGATTAAAAAAACGTCCCAGATCGCAGTGAGTGTTACGCAAATCGCGCAACTGCATGTTATATTCGGGCGACGCCGGCGATTCATTTGTACTGTAGTCTGTACTGATAGCTTATTGCAGCGCGCCGGCTTGTTGAACAGGCGGCGCCTCGGCTTGTTGAACAAGCGGCGCCTCGAGCGATCGCCCGAAAGCCCGACCTGCCAGTCCGGCCCTGGCTAGCGCCCTCCATCTATAATTACGAATACAAAATTGATTACGAAATTTCCGCTCTCTTAAAATTTTTCAAACTGTCTGATACAATGGTTGTCAAAATATTAACGGAATTTAAAAAGATATGTGATAAATATGTCAATGTGATAAAAAAAACAAAATAATTACAGACACTAAATTATTTAAAATAATGCTTCAAATTTTGTATTCCAACTGTTGAGGACTTTTCGCATATTTACCTTTCAATTTCTGAACATAATTTCTTGAAGGAGTAGAAAATTAAAGTACTTTTTATCAGTAAATTAATCTTAAAATTAAATCCCTCCTTAATTACACTCTGAATTTTATATCACCACAAAGTTAACAAAAACAGACCTTTCCATCTTGATCTAAGTCAACGTCTGGCCCAAACGGAAATCATATCTGCTTTAAGAGTTACGTACTTAAAGTTTAACAAGATGGTTCATTATAATTCTTGCCCACTTCGCACTAGTGCACTTTACTTTAAAGTTTTCGCAGAAATTTCTTTCACTTCTAAAATATATGAAATTTCTTTAGGTACAAGGGAAAATTGAATAATTCTGCGTTTAAAAGTACGTCTAATAAGCACTTGTTAATTATAGGGTGCACTGAAAAATGGGTACTTAATATTTACTGGTAATTCATAATTTACATTATACATTAAAATTCAAGAATATGTGTGTTTACGTAATAAAATTAGGAAATTTCTGATTACTTTGACTCAATTCATTTTGAAATTTTACAGAATTGTTTATGTGATTCCTGTTGCACATGCGCAGAAGTACATCTATTTATCCTCTAACCTAATGCGTTTTAGTTATGTTAAGGTGTGGTAGAGAAACATGTACGATTCATTAATAAGGAGTTTTTGTGGGATATTCGAAAAAGGGTTAGTGTAAAGCGTACACTTGCAGCTAATCTCAATTTAAATGTTATTCAATAATTCATAAATATAAGAAATAGAAACTCAAACGGTACGTTATTTAGATGCTTGCAACAAAACTGCACCATTGTCTCTAAATCATACAACAACATTCATTTCAAACAACATATTTAGCTTTGTAACGATAAAAATAGTAAAAGTTTACAACAGAGACTAACATTAGTTATAGTTACGTTTCAAATTTACTGTAAATATCGAGCTAAAAATATTCACTTTCAGACAGATATACATGCATATCTACACGTATTTGCATATAATTGGTTTCAAGAATAAGAAGTCATTTTCAGTGAAAACATTTCACCACATTTTCTAATGCGAATGAAATACATAGCATTATACTTTTAGAGAAAGGTATCCACATTTAGAGAATGGATGGATGAACAAATTCCATTAAAAAATCTCTCTACACAGAAGTTATTTCTGCTTCTGATAAGGCCTTCTTAACTATTTAGAAATAAAAATGTAGCTGTTTATGTATCTTTTAACTCGCGTAGAGTATTTATTATTAAGTTCTAATAATAACATCTCTGTTTCTAATAATTTGTTAGTAAAATACATCCTGCCTATTATATTGTCTCACTTAAACCTGTATTTTTGTACATTGTGACAAACAGAATTCTTAAACCTGAACAACTTTTTTTCATGATATTAAAAGGAAATAGTTTTCCTTCTGTTCATCTGTCGACACACTCTTTATATGAGCACAAAAATAATATTAATACATTTTTAAATTGGCTTCGGTTACACTATTCAGGTTAAACAAAATGCAAATATTTTGATTAATGAACTGGTACGTACATTTTTTTAACATGTGCATATTGACCATTATTTAAATTTTGTATACACTGATATTCAGTTATATATGTCAAATAAAGTTCGTTATATAAATTCCATATTATGTATATGGAATCCATATTTATTTCTGTGTACTGATTTCATTTAAAAAAATTATGTAATTTTATATAACTTTACGTTGGTTGCAAATTGCCTGCGTAAAGTTATTTGAAATTACAGACAGTTATGTCAGTGTGCTTATGAAGTTTTATATCGAAGAAACAATTTATAGTTAGTAATGTAGAAAATCTAATTGTAAGTGATGCAGATGACGTGGTTATTATTGCTAGAGATAGTAGGGAATTAGAAGAAGTAACGAGAAAACTTGTGAAGGAAGCACATAAAGTGGGATTGCAGATAAATCAAGAGAAGAGTAAGCTTTTGAGAATAGGAGAACAAAAAAAGGATACCAATTTTAAATTGAGAACAGAGCATGGAGAGATGGAGTTTGAGGAAGTTCAAGAATATGTATTTTTGGGGGCGCTAATAACAGCTAACTGTGATGAGGAACAAGAAATAAATAGGAGAATAATAAAAGCAAACAGAAGTTCGGCAGCAGTCAACCACTTATTGAAATCAAAAAATTTGTCCAGAGGAGTAAAATTTAGAATGTATAAAACAATTTTGAGACCGACAGCGCTGTATGGTAGTGAAACCTGGGTTCTCAATAAGAAGTCAAGAGAAAACCTTTTAAGGTGGGAAAGAAAAATCTTAAGGAGAATTCTAGGGGGTTAAAAAACGGAGGAAGGCTATGTAAGGAGAAATAATGAGGAAATATATGCAATGTACCAGGCACCAACAATAGACGAAATTGTAAAAGCCAAAAGAGAGCAGTGGCTAGGGCATCTAGAACGTATGGAAGATGAAAGGGCAGTTAAGAAAATAGTAGGGAGTAAACCTAACTACAAGAAAAAAAGAGGTAAACCGAGGAAGCGATGGAGAGAGGCAGTGGCAATAGATCTAAGGGAGAGAAATGTAACGGACTAGAAAAGAAAGGCGAAGGACAGAATGGAATGGAGGAGAATAACACAGCTCTGAGCCTAAAAGGCCTGTAAACAGCTTTATATATAATGTAGAAAATCTAAATCATTAAAACTGTAGAACTGTGCTTAGAATAAATAATGTATCGAAATCTTTAACATTTATTGAGAATCTCTGGTATCATCCATGACTTACATTAAAAAGGGAGAATACAATGTGGAGCAGTTATGAACTCCACAGATGTTCGCGGATATGTTACCAGTGCTTTTACTTGCTTTTCTTTGCGGTAATAGAAGAAGTACTAATTCGAAGCTAAATTCGCACTAATCAGTTCTGTTATAGTTTTCATTGCGAAAACGTGTTTTTGTTTTGGTTTCAACTTTTTAATTGGGTTCTTGTATTTTCTTTTTGTTAAGAAACATTCTCTGCATATATTTATTCATGAGTTTGTAATGGACATACTAAAATCATTTATCAGTGCTGTGATAATGAAGTAATTGATCATGGTGTAAACTGTGAGTGAACTGCCCTCCTTTATGCACAATGATTTTCAAATAGGCATGTACCGGCACGGGCTAGGTGTTTTAGTTGAAGTACAACATGGACGCAAATATTTACCACCACGCTGACATAATGTCCTGAAGCCCTGGTTATGCACGATGTAACTTTAAAATTGTAGGTACATAACAAAACAAATGTTTTTCTTCGTTATGGAACCAAAACAGTTCATTTTATTCTTGATTTTGTAACATAATAAATACATATTTTTTAATTACTTAAGTACATACCTGTCTACATTATTTGAAAAACCTAGCTACTATTAATGATTTCGTTTTAGAACTTCCCGTTACATTTTACACTTATCATTGCAACACTTACAAATTGGTGATTTATATTAAAATAATCCATCACTATATTGAAATCGACCGTTAATATATTAGACAAACCTGCATTTAAATAGAACGTTGTGAATTTTAAAAGTAGTCATCTTTTGCTTATCTTTTTTAATTAACAAATGTTACCTGAATTACTTGACCAGCTAGCGGTAGATGTAAGACAAGAGATGTATTTATTACACCACTATACCTTTCTTCAATTTCATCAGATTTGCCGCAATTTCTGAACAATACATTTCGAAGCTATTGGGTAAGACGTAATGAACTGATTACGTAAACTCCCAGTTCCCTGGAACAAAACTTTTTTTTGAAGCACATAGCACATGAAGTCTCCTGTTTGGAAAACTGGCAGCTGTAAATACTGTATTGAACTCTGTAGAAGAACGTCGACAAAGAATTAAAGCAACAGCAGGTGCCACGCAAGATAAAGTTCCTATTTTTATATATTTTTAGGTATTAATAATATTGTGTGAAACTAACTACTCAGTGGACAAAAGCCCCAACCTGCGTTGAATTACACCCACAATATCTACCCATATATTCCTTATTATTAGCTTTTGTAATATTTTTTTACTGTTTTAGAAAGGTATTTTAAGCTAATATAAATCAAATCTCCTACAATTCCTACCAATGAAGTCATATGTATGTTCTCTGATACCAAACATCTAGGTATGCTAATGAACAATTCTACAGACAAAGCTCTATTCAATAATTATCTAAAGAAAATAATCTAATTTACTCACTCTATAAAAATCTAACTTCACTTTTTTGGCAGTGGGAACACGACAAATTCAACCACACTATAGTTAGATATTTCATTCAACTTAAAGGAGACCACCTGAAGAATCAATCCTAAAAATGCAGAAATAGGTCAGATCTCATCTATTGTGGTTGAATTTGTCGTGTTCCCACTGCCAAAAAAGTGAAGTTAGATTTTTATAGAGTGAGTAAATTAGATTATTTTCTTTAGATAATTATTGAATAGAGCTTTGTCTGTACAATTGTTCATTAGCATACCTAGATGTTTGGTATCAGAGAACATACATATGACTTCATTGATAGGAATTGTAGGAGATTTGATTTATATTAGCTTAAAATATCTTTCTAAAACAGTAAAAAAAATAGAGTTTCTATGTTTACCTTCGTTTGTCCAAATTGACAACGTCGCGCTCAGCTGCGTGTAGAATGGAAATGGATCATTTTGAGCAGTAGTAGATAGAGGTAGAGCAGAGTTCCCTTGTATTATTTTAGTAGGTCCTTCATTTATAGAGGGTGCGTGGAATATGAGTATTTTTATTTTGCTTTATGAAAAATTGCATCAAACAGAACATATTTGACTGAACAGTTTTTTCTCTGACCAACGGTATCAAAATTACGACAGCAAACAGATCTTGAATGTGTGATAACGTCGCCCACACACCATATCAGGGTGTTTGTACATAAGTTACAAATACATCTAAGCATATTTACTGTGAGTGAATTTTTACAATATAGAATAAAATGTGAAGTTTATGTGTTCGAAATAACTTACGTTGCTTGCAAAAATCGTTTACTGTACAAACTTCTCGTAGCCAGAGAGTTTTGGCCAGATTCGCCATAAATTAAAATATCATAAAGCTAGTCATGGTTATTATAAATTGTTCCATTTTTGTTAAAATACATTTACAAGTATCAAGCAAGCACTAGATATACAAAAACGAAACGTACTAACCGCAATGCTACTTGAAATCAGCAGCAACTGATGGATTGCAATGTTGCCGTATGTTGCCGTTATAGTTTTAAAATTTTCTGAAATATTTATATTGTTTACTTCATTAATACTAATACATAAAACAAATTACGTTATAGGAACTTTCACTGAACCTTAATTTGCAATTTCGTAACACAGTTAGTCATTTTATTGCAGTTGCATTTTCATTTTTGTATTAAATATATAGAAAAATTATTCGTTTTAGACTTTTTTCTCTAAGAGTTTTTGTTGGTTTTTGGTCAGATATACAGGGTGAACTATGATTAAGTACAAATATTTTAAGAGGGGATAGAGAAAATTAAGAACTAACGGAATCACCCTTCAAAAAAATTCCAAACTCATTTATAAAGCGAAAATTTTTTTTTTCGAAATTATAGTAAATCCTTATTTAACGCCGCCTATGCGACTTGTCCGCCACACGTCAAGAGCCACAGAGTCAAAGTAGGCAACTAGAAACACGATGGTAACATTTCCCGTATCTCCGCCATGTCATAATTTAATTCCTGTATTTACCATGTGTTTATCTTGTAGTACTGTGTTCTCCTTCAAGTTTTAGTGCCTTCTTTAATTATTGAACGTTTTATAGTTATTAAATAAAGAAATTTGTGTCGGGTGCAGATACTTTCCCAGAATATAGTTCACTGGTTTATTTTTCCAGGTTATGGGACAAGATTGCTGCGGATACATTAAAAGTTTTGTATTATCTATTCCTTTCGTTCGATTTTGTTATAATAAATAGGTATTTTATCTAACTGTACCTAAGAGAAGTGTGTTTTTTTGGTAGTGAGTGGTTGTAATGAATGAAAATATTAATTGTTACCTATCTATCAGGTATTATTACTATTAAGAATATTAAACTTTTGTCGTTTCTGCATTTAGAAATGCTGCAAAACGACCGCATGATAGTAGATATTGTTGACAGATGTAAGCTTTATCTATGGATTTAAGCCAACTCATAGGAGCCGACTTTCCGTAGTAAACGAGAGTTTTGCTCCATTTTTTAAATATCCAGCTAAAATTCTGGAATAATTTTTTTATTGTCTTTTAGGCCTTCCTGGGTACGTGGTTAAAATGTTTATACTTAGTCATAGTTAACTCTGTATAAGCCCCTTTAGTATCGGTATTTATACATACTAGACACCCTGTATATCTACTGTTCAAATATCCTCTCCAAATTCGTCAGTACTCTATATACATTATTTTGTAGCTGTCTGTACATTATGTTGCTATTTCGCCCACTATTTGAGTTATTTTCGTATTAGTCTACCTACTCTGATTAAGGTTAAGAACCTCTTCATTATTTACCAACTCGACGTTCATAATTACTTAGGCTTGCCCTTATAGATGAATATTTAACTATCCCCAAACGTTTCTATAGAAACTTAATACCCGTTCGCCCACACATCTCGAATAAAGTAAACTTAATCCTCTATTAGGATGCGGTGCTTTCATTCACAGGAAGAAAAAATAGAAAACATTAACTGATTTACATATATCTTATTTGAACAGATAAAAATCCATTTACCAACTTTTAGATGATACAACTGTCAAGTACCCCAAAGCACTTTAAGTTGAGTGGATACACGTTGAACAATATACCAGAGTACCAAATTTCATAAGATATAAGTACTTTAAAGATAAAGAAGTTATGAAAGAAAAATGGAATTTTTCAGCTGGTGTTTCAGGAACTACACATAATATCTCATATTTCATTTCAGAAAATTGAACGGCATAGAAATATGCAACTTTTTTCATAACTTAAGCACCCTGTATATATTACCGTTTCCAACATCCCTGCAGTGGGCGTAGTAAAATTTCTTAAGAAGTTATTTACAAATATCGAAAATAAAATTTTAAGTTTAACACCCTAGAGGTAGCATTTATTTTCGGTCTAGAATTATTCCCTGAATGTTTTGCTCATCATTTCGAGACACCCTGTATATTATTAAAATCGTATACATCTTTCGTGAATAATAATAATTTCATCAGGTTATTTGTGGATGCTGTGAGACGAGTAAATAACTTAGGTACACAATAATTGCCATACTGTTCCTATTTCAATCCATAAAAATAACTATTTATTATTTGAGAAGGAAGAATTCATAAATTATTTAATCAGCAAAGCAAATAACTTATTCGTAATTCGTAATTTATTCCCAGAAAAATCCAAGTAAGTATATACCATGCAAATAAAAAATATATTGATTACCAAGCTGAGAATAATATTATGCATTTTTCAGAAAATGTACTATTGCTATATTCTTTCTGAATTAAGTAAAAGTATGAAGTCTTCTTTATTATGAACAATATGCGATGCTCAGAGCTACTTTGTGTCTACAACAACATTGGAAAGTATCTAAAATTAAAAGCATTCCTGAAGTGGCAATGGGATGATTATCGTTATAAAAATTCAGCCGTTTTAAAAAATGACCAAATTAAACGATTTCTAATGGAGGCTCTTGACGATACGTGTTTAGGTGCAAAGGTAATTATAAAAAAATATTTTTGCAAGAAGAATAATGACTATTATTATTTTAGGTGAAGATATGGAAAATAGATGCTGATCACTCTGCTAGCTACAAAAAAGAAAAAAGAAAAAAGGATCCTTTATTGTAAGCGAATATTTAGAAATATATTGAAAATATAGTGCCGCCAGACCTGTATAAATAGATAGTAACATATTTTTTGTTAATACTTAAATGGTAAAGTATGTAACCTTAATCAGGATTCACACATCTGGGAAAATGCCAAAACAATTTACTTCCTTTCTCAAATTGAAAGATGCTCATGAATATACCAGATATTATTTCCGTAGAACTTCAGCTGCACTATTAATAAATTTAGGAGCTGATATCATAACTTTAAAAATACATAATAGATGGAGCTGAAGACTACATTGAAAGGTCCATAATTAGTAAATCAGTTCTTAACAAAAAAAATCCTTACTGCAAGTACATTAAGTGCTGGAATTGATTTTTTAAATAATTCAATCGCTTTGGAGGATTCAATAGTTCATAAAGTATCTACTAAACAACCTATATAGCTGAAGTAAATGTTCCAAAACAATCATGACAAGAGATATCCCTTATAGGCTGCTCTAATTTCACTATAAATGTTTAATACAATTATTTCCGTTAAAGAACAACTTTTTTACCTTTTAATTTTTCATTTAGCGGCAGTAAATGTGATTCTAAAGTCTTGTCCTCATGATGCAAAATTCGTGAATTTCGCAGATTTAAATTATTAATGGCGGGAACTGTCAACTTTTCATGAATTTCCCAAAACAGGAATATTATCGATATTTTCATCATTATGTGGGACTAATAAGTTTAACTTGAGCTTCTGGCAATCTACCATGACATTAAGTGCCAGTTTTATGATAATGATAGAATGTATTGAAGTTGTCAAAATTGGCTTATAGTTGACACTTTTCTCTCTCTTAAATAATTCGCGCGAATTTTCGCGAATTTATCGTCCATAAGGACAAGACTTTAGGCTTAGTAAATCTGACACTTTATTACCTGATAGTTGTCACAAACTGCATCTTTAATATCGATCGGAAAAAAATTAACTGAGTAGCCAGTGACCACTAGATGTAAACATTTCTTGATTAGATATTCATAACATTGTGAGAATCTAACAAGACTAATTCCCCAACCAGCGTTGAATTACACTCAAAATATCTACTCATATATTCATTATTTTTTATTTTTCACTGTACTGTAAAGATATTTCAGCTAATATAAGTCAATTTCCCTACAATTTCTATCATTGAAGTCACATGGATGTTCTTTGATACCAAATATCTAGGGATGTTAACAATTTCATAGACAAGATTGGATTCAATAGTTACCTAAAATAAAAATTACTTTAGCAAAAATTACTAACAAGAAAGACATATTTGTTTTAATTAAACCATTTAATAACTTAACTTCACTTTTGAACATTATGAACGCGTAAATTCAACAACAATAGATGAGATCTGACACATTTTTGCATTTCTTGGATTGCTCCTTCAGGTAGTCTCCTTTAAGTGAAATCAAATATCTAACTGCAAAAATTAATATATAGGTAATTAAAATTATTAAAAAACTTAAATTTTGAAATAACAATGTCAAAAGTATTGGTAATCTGTCAAGATATATATAAATTGAAAACAATCACCTACTTGATTCAAACATTAGCCCTTTATGTTATAGTTTTTTATATATTTTATTTAAGTTTACTATTATTTTATTTAATTAACCCAGGCATGTCCCTTTTTTGTAAGTAAAGTTAGTTAGATTATTTTTTATTCTAGATAGTAATTGCATCCAATCTTGTCTATGAAATTGTTCCTTAACATACCTACATAGCTAGTATCAAAGAATGAATATGATTTCATGAATATGAATTTCAGGAAAATTGATTTATATTAGCTAAAATACATCTACAGTACAATAAAAAATATATGAAAATACTTAGTAGTAGTAGTAGTAGTAGTGTATCGGGCGGCATCAGCCTGGTAATTAGGCCACACGTGGATCCTTTTTGCCTACCCTACCATCCCATCACCTCTTCACCTCTCCACTATCTGCCCTCGGCCTTCCTCGAACCTACCGTATGCCCTGATGAACGCCAGGATCTTGGTCCATGGTAGGCTGCTCATCTCTTCCCTTTGCAGCTCCTCGGCGCCAAAGATCCTATATCTTTGTCTTCCAAGGGCAGCACAATATCCTAGAAAATGGATAGGGGTCTCCTCCCCCTCTTCACATTCCGAACATAAGGGAAGTTCCTCTATGCCTATCAAGTTCAAATGCCTTCTGAGTCTGCAGTGGCCTGTTTCCCACTAATTGGTTCAGGGACCTTCAACTAAGGCTCAGCAGCCACATCGTCCTAGATTTACTAGGTTTATACTACCTCGCGTAATTCCAAGAATGGGTTCGTGCCCCTGGCAAGGTGTCCCTGATCCGAGACGAGCTAACAAGTCAGCCGTCTTATTACCGGGGATTCCTTTATGGCCAGGAACCCAGACCAACTCCACCTCCCTTTGTCTGGCCAGGAACTCCAGGGCATTTCCATACCCCTGAGCAAGACTAGATATCATTCTTGGGGAGCTAAGGGCCCTGAGTGCAGCCTGACAATCAGAGCAGGTGAAGATTTTCTCCTCCTCACAATTCCTTACTTCTTCCTTACCTGCTACCACCAAATAGCAAAACCCTCGGCCTGGAAAACCGTGGAGTATGGCCCCAGCGAAAAGCTCTGCCGAATGTCCAAGTTTTCCAAATATGTTCCTGCCCCAGAAAACTCATCCCCTACCCGGGATCCCCTCCCACCACTCTCTCAAAGAGAAGGCAGTGGTATACCTCCTTCTCAACCTTAATTTATCCTTCGCTTCAATAATCCTAAAGGCTATGTTGGGAGGGGTGTCAACCCCAACAAAACTTCCAGGGCGGCAGTTGGAGTTGTTCTCATCGCCCCTGTGATACCTAAGCAGATGAAAATACTTACATCTCGCTTATTCGTGTCCTTCTGTTGGTTATGACACAGACGAACAGCCAACAAACTTGAAACTGGTATATGTCCAATATCACCGTTGACAAATAACTGTTACCGTTTGCAATAAGTGTAATTCAATACCGGTCAGGTAGAGCATAACTGGCATTAACTCGCACAGTAATTATATCCTAAAATTCCGCTTTTACAAATATCGTTATCGCCGATGGCAATCAGGCCCTGAGTCCCTCATGGTACTCACAGTAGTGGGGGTCGCTCTCTGTTTTCCGTTTGTGACCCAACAAAGTGTACTCTACTACTCCAAATATAAAGGGTGAGATATTAATAGTACATAGCTTAAGGGCATATTTCTAACGTCATAATAGAGCGATTGATCCCAACATGCCTTATTCAATTGTTGCTCCTTTTCATTCTACAGGGTGTTAAAGGAGCAACAATTGAATGAGGCATGTTGGGCTCAATCGCTTTATTTTGACGTTAACAATCTGCCCTTAAGCTATGTACAATTATTAATTACTCACCCTACATATTAAAATCGTTAGACACAACTGGATATATTTTGTACAGAAAATTAGAAAGCTGCAACTACATTTTTGTAGATAGTTTTGCTTTAAGTCCATAATCATGGAATCCGGCAGACAATTACTTTCCTTTTCATGGCAAAATATGACCGATACAATCCATTTCAAAACGGTTAAAATTCAATTTGGAACCATTTAAAATTTTAGATAAAATACGTCAAATTATTTGATGCTAAAAGTACAAATGCTCTCCGCATACACATAATCTCCGGCAACGTTGATGTTGTTTCCTGTCAAGTTATCGCAATTGCTTCCTGGCGAATTTCAAGTGCTCTTCGGAATGTGGAATAATACATATAAAAGACGAGATTCCCTCAGCTACCAGCAATTTTTCAATTTTCTCCCACTTGGAGCGCGACACTGAAATATTTTCAGGGCATATTGAAATTAAACGAAGTGGCAATGCCGCGCTCTGTGACATCTGCTGATATTATGAAATTCTATTGTACCACGCCGACTGACACCCAGGCATACCAAACATTTACATATTTATTACCTCGTAAATATCTGGCGACCTTGTTTAGTTTATATATTAAAAGTCTCAGTTCTAACAGGGCTGAGGACGAATGTGGGTTAATGCTATTTGCGCTGGGAGTATTTGCACAGGAAAGTTTTCGCATATATTTCGGAGTAGAGATGAAATATGTAAAAGTAATTCTTTTAAGTGCAGGACCATGTTGCGAAAGTTGAGAGTTTAATTGCAAACTCTCCGATATAATTGCATTATTGGATGTAATTGCACTGCTTAATAGGATTACTGACTGGAAATGTTTACATATATGCCATTTTTCTAAAAAATAATTTAAGAGAGTACCGTAATTATCCAAACTCCACAACTATAGTGTGACGCATTTACAGTAATAAAATAAAAGTTTTTGTATATGATACTTCTAAGATGATGATGCTGATCACTGAAATGTGCCGGGGGGGTCTTCAGGGGGGTATACCCAACCAGAAAAACAGTTTTACAACTTTCAGTTTATACGACAAATATATTTGTTTTATTATAGCGGCTAGTACCATTATTTTGTTCTCAGTAACTGGAATATTTTATAAAAATATCACAACGTTTTGGCAGCTAAATAATAAAACAGCTTAGGTATATGGCAAATATATAACTATTTTCTTTGCACGATCCGTCAATTTAACGTATTTACTGGTTGGATTAAAAGGAATAGTAAGTTGTGTTTACAGATCGGTAAGAACATACAGTCACTTACCGATCGGAAAGCAATAAATTGTAAACAAAATGATATGTAATAATTCAAACGATTAAACTGATTATTTTTATATTTATAAATAAAGTTAATTATGTGTCTTTTCTTATTTTTGAGAGCGGAATTTTTAGATTTTTTTAGTAAGTGATTGTTGTCACAGGATTGTCACTTTGACATTAAACAAATATAAATCTAAAGATCATTTAAATCATATAATATGGTTATTGCATGGATCGTGCAAAAAACTTAATAATATATGATGTCTCCCTCTACACTCCAAAAAAATTGACATGAAAGTACGAAAGTACTAGTTCATATCAGCAAAAATTAAAAATGTTATATTAATTACTCCTACAATCTTATGAACACCTTATGAAGAAGTTACACTCCAATTTTTTGGATTATAATCGGGATACCTTTCAAAAAATATTTCATTTAAAGTTTTAAATTGCATATTATAGTTGACTTCCAAAATTGTAGAGAGTGGCTCATGTTATAAACCTGCTCACAATTTATAGCAGTCAACACAAATAAATATACATGCAGCCCGTATATTTTTCCTACAAAATCATGTGCCGCATAGCTCTGAGAGCATACCCGATTACACAGCTTCTGTTACGCATGCGCTGCTGCTTTTGATTGGCTGCGCCGAATTATCGGATCCAACTGTTTCATATCCAGCGGTATCATGGGCGGGTATATCGTTCGGGCGGGCAAAATTTCGGGTATATCTTTTCGCTAATTTAATTATAAATGTAATTTATTTTATTAGTGATTTGATCGAAGTGAGGAATATCAGATGATATTCCTCACTTCGTATGAAGAGTTTAGAGCGCGAGGTCAAAATATGAGTGTATATGTTGAAATATGTATTTCATTAATAAAATTGTACGTGAAGCATATGTGTGCAAATAAAAAAGTGGTAAAGAAGTACAACTGTGAAACGAAAAGTGATGGAAACTCGCGGAAGAAAGATTGTATTTTTAAAATGAGTTTTCGGCAAAAAAAATTCTATTCTTACAAGATGAAACTTAGTCCGTATAAATAAAATGGAAAAGAGTATACTGATAGAAAGGATGCAATAGTGATATGGTAAAGAAACTATTTAAAATAAATATAAAAAATAAGAATCTGAATCGAAGCATATATTATATATTAAATTTTGACGAAACATGGACGTATGAAGGTCATACGGAAAACGGTACGATATGATATAATGTTAATGTGTGACCGTTGTAGTGATAGTGCAGTAGTAACCAATAGTAAATAGTGTGTATATATTCTAAAGCCTTTTGTCCTTTTGAATGTGAAATTCGTAAATATTTACGCGATTTATTTAACGGTGGAAAAATCTCTATTTGTAAAAAATTTTGTCAACTATCTATAACATTTTCTATCATTTTCATCATGAAACTGCCATGGTAGATTATCATAAGCTCAAAACAATTTATTAACACCACATAATAATGAAAGGGGCAATAATATTTGTAGTGTTTGACAGTTTCACAAATTGCAATAATTGTCAAAAGTTGAGATTTTCCCGCCATAAATAATTAAAACAGAAGTTGCAAAATTCGTGCAAAAATCCATGAGTTTCGCGACCATGAGGACAAGGTTTAAATGCAATACACGCAAAGTGTGCATCAGGTTGGATAAGAGGGTGGTGGTGGGCAATCGCTGTCCAGAAAAACGGCATTCTAATTTGTGGAGAGGATGACAGAGGTGGCACATTTAACGTAAATTGTTAATGTGCTAAGTTCAGCCGACGTCAACTTATTTTTGATAATTTTGTGTTCTTTACCTCTTCTCAAGTGGCACGCTTAGGTAATCATACCACCCATATCTTCCGTACTCATCTCTGTATTGTGAATTAATCACTCTCTATTATTTTCGACCTTGGGTAGTTGATAATACAGGATAAAAATTTTGATTACTTTTATTGTCTAACGTCTCTAAATTGGTAAAAACTATAATATCACTGTTTTCACTCTAAAAATAATGGATGTTATGTAATGCAATTATTTTTGTCATTTTTGTATATTTTTTATATCGGTGTTGTTTCTGTGCTGTGTCTGGACAATTTCACGTCGCGTGCAATAAACACTTACTTTTAGTACTTGTTGCTTAAAGAACTATTTAGTAATGTCTGGTAGTATTTATAATCGCGCTATAAAATTTACGCAATAATTGTTTCTTAGATGTGGTACCTGTAAACTTATTACATCAATACTTGGAGACTTGGTTTTACTTCTTGCTTTAGCTTTCATAGGCATTGTATAATAATAAACTTGTCAGGCCTCAGCGATTGGACAAAACGTCAAGAATCACGAAATTTCAAAAAACCTTTTTTATTTTAATTATGTTAACATTGTAAATAATCACTTAACACGCGGTGCATGTAAAATGCACTAGATTGCTTTCACAAGGTGCAGCAACACGCGTAAAATAATATTGAGTAATAACACCGACAGCGCTGTATTGTAGTGAAACCTGTGTCCTCAATAAGAAGTAAAGAAACCTTTTACGATGGGAAAGGAAGAGCTTAAGAAGAATTCTATGGGGCAAGAAGACGGAGAAAGGCTATGTAAGGAAAAATAATGAGGAAATATATGCAATGTACCAGGCACCAACAATGGACCAAGTTCTAAAAGCCAGGTGCAGTGGCTAGAGCATCTAGAACGTATGGAAGATGAAAAGAAGAGATCTAAAAGGCCTGTAAACAGCTTTATACAAGTATATATAATACACCACATAATTCCGGTTGCAGACATTGGGATTAAACAGAGATGCTCGCTACTTCACGATACAGTTAATAAATAATTTACCTTTATTATTACTACAAAAATCTCGTATTATTATTACTAAAAATAAAAAATAGAATCTTTATAAAATTGTTGTTTAGTTGATTTGTTGCTATATAACAATTTTTCAATTTGTTGCCTACATGTCTTACAAAATCTCAACAGCGACTAAAGTACTTTATAATGTCGTGCCAATTTTAATTGTATAGCTGTATAAATATTCTTAGAATGTAACTTATGCTGTTTTATAAGACATCATGTTTCGAAAACGTTATTGTAGTTGTTAAAAAACCAAAATTGTTAGTTGGGTAGTATTTTCTCTATTTACAACATAAGATGCAGGGGATAATTTCCAGTAGAATGTCGTGAGAAATATAAAAAAGAATATGACATATTCAAAGAATAATGCAGGAGGTGAATGTTGCGAGGATGTATTATTAACATATCAGCATGAAAAGATCAAAATCATAAAATCAGCTTCTGTTGTAGGCAACTCTGCCTGCAAAAATAAATGCAAATATTGAGACATGCATATGAGGTAATATAGCTCTTTTGAAGCATAATTTAGTTAAGTATGAACCCAAGAAACCACAAGTGCTTACGACAAAGGAACTTCTGAAAGAGGCTGACGACGAACGTATTGCTAAATTTAACTCTTATTATTGGTGCTTGCAAAGCGTATACAAGAGAAGAAATGCATTCCCTTCAGGTGCCTAATATTATTGAAATGATGGTTCTTTTATAATTACGCTTTCTGATACCAAAACTAATTGCAAGAGAAAAGAGATACTGTCAATCTTCTGGAATTAGATAGGAAATATGTTCACTTTCGTCCATCAAAGATATCACATAATTATTTTTTCGCATGTTATAGAGGACTTAGGTTCACTCTACAGGGTAATTCAAATTGGTGGGTTTTCAAGGGTTACTGCAAATCTGTCATACATAGAGCAAATCTAATCTGAGTTATTTTTAAAAGAAAATAACAATGAAGCAAACAGCATATCTCTATCTCTTACAGTTTTTTAGCTACAAGGCGTTTCCCTATTTTTGTAATATCATTATAATAGTTTTTGTGATATGGCCATAACGAGTGTATTTTATAAGGAACACTCTGTATTTTTTTCAAAAACTGGAAGAGAGCTAGACTGTTTTCCAAAAATATACCTTACTTATTGTTTATTTTGTTGTGTTGAACTGAAGAAAATATAAATGTTTCAAAATACTAACGATATTAAGCTTTCTTACGGAGAAGGCTTTGAAAACAAACAGGTTTTACATTTAACATTATTAAAAGCATGTTAACACAAATCAAATACATTCAAATTACCTATAATTGAAAATATAGAGATCCGTTGCTAAATTTGCATTTTCATAATCTAACCAACATAATATTTTTATTTAATTTAATAATAATATTGATTGTATAGCTCTACTGGAATGTTGTAATTATAGAATTCCTGGTTCTCTAGGCAAGTTAAAACGTTTTATATACCGTCAGCTGGTACCAACACTCTTAAAAAGTATGTTATGTCTCATAATTTTAGTTTTATTAGTTATTATTAGTTTATGTTATATGTTTCTATACAGGGTTTTTTAAATAAAGGAGCAAAAAATGGGACCACAGATTCCATAGGTAAAAATAAATCGATTTAACCTAACATACTTATATCCCTAGTCGCATAATAAAAAGAATACAGGGTGTCAAAGCTCAAATTTTATTTTCGATATTTGTAAATAACTTCTTAAGAAATCGAAATATTTACATAAAATTTGTAAATCGGGAGTTCCTGAGGGCGACAAATTCAAATTTATTTCTAATTTTGACGTCACTAGTAGAGGGCGCCACTTGTGACACGTCATGTTTCTTTTAAATGTCAGAACTTTTTTGCAGCTTAGTGTATCCATCTGACTATTGAAACAATAAATTCTCCTACCCGTTTTATTTGAAAAAGATATAGCTTGCTGAAGTAGGTAGGAGTATTTTTGAAATAATCCTGTTTGAAATGCTCAGTGCACCAAGTGAAAACTGTTTTGGTTTCAGGTGAAGCGCACTTTCTGATGACAATATATCAAACTCTTACTTGAAAAAGTTGTTCAGAATGGTAAATTATGGAGACGTGAAACATTTTAAGAAGATCGGCGAGGTTTGATGAAACCATTTTTCAACAAAGCATGAAGATTTTATTAAAGCAAGCCGATCTTTTTGAAATTTTGCACATAAATAATTTATCATTCTAAACAACTTTTTCAAGTAACATTTTGCTGTATTTTCAGTGGAAAAGGCACTTTATCTGAAACGATAACAGTTTTCAATCTGTGCACTAAATATTTCAAATAGGATTATTTCGAAAACTGTTACTCTTAAAGACTTCAACAAGGTATACCTTTTTCAGATATAACAGGTAGGAGAATCGATTATTTCAATAGTCAGATGGATAAACTAAGCAGCAAAAAATTTATGCTATTTAAAATATAATGTGCCATAAGTGATGTCCTCTACTAGTGACGTCAAAATTAGAAGCAAATTTGAATTTACTGCTCGCAAAAACCCCTGACAAATTACAAATTTTGTGTAAATATCTGGATTTTTTAAGTTATCTATAATTATCGAAAATAAAAATTTAACTTTGACACCCTAACTTTTTTTATTACTTTTTTATTATGATATAGGTATGTTAGGTTAAATCGATTTATTTTTACCTAAGGAATCTGTGGTCTCATTTTTGCTACTTTATTCAAAAACACCCTGCATATTTGTGTACGTGTATTATTATTGTTATTATTGTTGTATGTGTTTACTCGCATATTGTCTGTTATTGTTTTATTTTATTGTTATTTTCTATGATATTTATTATAATTTTTGTGCTATAAATGGAATTTTCTGTTGGACAATATGTTGCGTAAAAAGCGAAATATTGCAATACAAAATAAGTTGGAGGCGTTGAAAATGCACTTACCGACCACAGTGGTGGTGCTGCTGCTGCCACCGAATTAAGCATCGATAAAGATTTAAGGACTGTATGCGACGAACATGCGATTAACTTGCGATTCTGTGTCTGTCTCGCGGCATTCTTGTCGTACAAATTCAACCTCCTCAAGTTAGTAAGTGAAATTGCCATTAGAGACCGCGAACTATTCATTTTACCAATAAATAGAAGAAAAAATCTTTTAAACAATTTAATATTAAACACAATAAAGTTTGAATTTGAATTTTGCTTTGTCTTCATTTGAGCACGGATCATTTATGATTTTCTATTAAATGAAAAAAAATATAAAATACCCTTATCTTTTACCTTTTACCTTTTTTACCTTGGCCACTCTGTATCATGAAGAGATAGAATCAATTACTGTTCTAATTCACTAGAATTCCCAAAACTTTCATTCGTGTACATTGGTTAGAATTTTTGGCTAGCATTGATAATATTCTTAATTTGTCCTGCAAACATTATATTTATTTTATGGATCTGTAACTTCATACGGGTCGGAAAACGCTGATGGTCTATCTGAGTATACATGAGAGCGACAAAGTAAAGTATAGAAATCCGTGCGATAGACAAGGATGACTATATTGACGACGTTTTAAAATCTAAATAGTCAGCGCCCATTTCGTCATTCAACAAATAAAATCCACTCCCACTTATATCTCAGCGACCAATCGCCATCTTTGCCTTTCGCTTTCGCAAGAGATGTCGGTACTTGTGCAACTCCAACTCCGGTATTCTGATATTTTACCAGCGGTCGAAATTGTGGACAGTGACTAATCGCTAGCTTGCTGACCAGCGCGACGGGCGAAGCGTGCGGGAAGCAAGATTTCATAGGCGTACTAAATTTGAATGCGATCAGATATAAGAAATATATAAAAATGACAAAAATTGTTCCATTACAAAACATCCATTATTTTTAGAGTAGAAACAGTGATATAACAGTTTTTACCAATTTCGAGGCGTTAGATAATAAAAATTATAAGAATTATTTCAAAATTTAAAGTTTTTATCTTGTCAATAACCCAAGGTCGAAAATAATAGAAAGTGACTAACTCACAACACAGAGATGAGTATGGAAGGGTAAGGGTGGTATGATTTCCTACGCGCGCCACTTGCGAAGAGTTAAAGCACACAAAATTATCAAAAATAAGTTGACGTCGGCTGAACCTAGCACATTAACAATGTACTTTAAATGTGTCCCTGTTCTTATGGACGGCGATTGCCCACTACCACCCACTTACACCTACCTGATGCGCATTCCGCAGATAACACACTTAAGTCTTGTCCTCATGGACGCGAAATTCACGGATTTTTGCACGAATTTTGCAACTTCTGTTTTAATTATTTATGGCGGGAAAATCTCAACTTTTCACAATTGCAATTTGCGATACTGTCAAACACTACAAATATTAATGCCCCTTTCATTATTATGTGGTGTTAATAAGTTTGCTTTGAACTTCTGATAATATACCATGGCAGTTTCATGATGAAAATGGTAGAAAATGTTGTAGGTAGTTGACAACATTTGTTACAAATAGAGATTTTTCCACCGTTAAATAAATCGCGCAAATATTTGCGAATTCCGCATTGAAAATAACAAAAGGCTTTAGAATACATACACACTATTTACTATTGGTTACTAGCACTATCACTATAACGGTCACACATTAACACTTATTATATATCGTACCGCTTTCCGTATGACCTTCATACGCCCATGTTTCATCAAAATTTAATATATTCTTCGATCCAGATTCTTATTTTTTAATATTTATTTTAATTAGTTTCTTCGCCATATCACTATTTCGTCCTTTCTATCAGTATACTCTTTTCGATTTCATATGGACTAAGTTTCATCTTGTAAGATATAGCAATAGAATTTTTATTTGGAAAACTCATTTTAAAAATACAATCTTCCTTCCGCGAGTTTCCATCACTTTCCGTTTCACAGTTGTACTTCTTTACCAGTTCGAGCATTAAATATCAACTTTGAGGATGTGTGGTTTCAACAAGACGGTTGTCCCGCTCATAATGCACGTCGAGTAACAGCATATTTAGAAACCACATTCTCTCAGCATCTTATTAGTACAAGAGGCCCCCCAGATCGCCAGATTTATCGCCTAACGACTTCTTTCTTTGGGGGCATTTAAAACAGGCCATTTACGGACATTCACATGATAGGCCACGTAATTTAGTCAATTTACAGGCCCGAATTGAAGACGTCCTACATAATATTTCCCCTGAAATGCTAGAACACGTAAGAACCGAATTCTATGACAGATTAGGGTATTGCGAGGCACAAAGGGGGGGGGGGCATTTTTGAACAACTTATTAGTTAAACATCAACATTAATTTTTTTCTTTCGTTTTTACTGCAATAAGTTTTAAGTTTATTTATGTTTTAGAGTTTTAGTATTACTTTCTGCCAGAGCGGCTATTAAATAAATACAAAAGCGAAAAATAATTGCAATTATTTTCATACACCGTTAAGGGGTAGGTTTATGAAATAATTCTAAATAGTTAAAAGTACGTAAGAATTTGCTTTGTTTTAAGCAAATGCGTCCTACTCCGTACATAGAAACATCGGCACTGAAGCTGCCAGCTGCCTGAAGCTGATAGATGCCTGCCAAACCTTCCGGCCAATCGGATGCGCTCGGTTAGAAGTGGGAGCGACTGCTCAGATGTTATTGTAATTTATAAAACGTCGTCAATATGGTCATCCTTGTCTACCGCACGGATTTCTATACTTTACTTTGTCGCTCTCGTGTAAACTCAGATAGACCATCAGCGTTTTCCAACCCTGTATATTATTAATGCAGATCAATTCTTGTAAGAGAAAAAGTTCGTGGCTTTTATGGCATGTTTTTGACAGGCCCGTACAGGTGACACCAATATAATCTACTTGTTCAGGCTTACTCACTGCAGTCATGATATATGGCCAAATTGGAATCAATGGATAGTCCCTTATAGAATCCCCGCATCCCACGCGTTATTGATTTAGTCAACATTTATCTCATCACCGACTTCACGAATTTCTGTTATTGAGCGGAACGGAACAGCGAACGTCAATACGAAATTATGCCATTGAAGAATTATTGCTAATTTAATGCATTGCATTGAAAATTGGAAGTCTCTTTGGAGTCTGAAATGTATTGTTTCATGAGCAGTGGGTGTGTATTTGCAGGGCAAAATTTCAGAAATACAAATTTTAAAAACAATTTTGTGGATAATGATAATATATGCGCAAGTTATAGGAGCGATAATTTATATAACATTTTCAGGAATGTCTTCTTTTATTCATTTTTAGCAAATATTTCATCAATTAATTGACAAATTTAAAATTTAAAAATCAAGAAAATTATTTCGTTGTAATTGAAGAATATCTCGGAAACTACAAGAGATAAAAGGATGCGATTTTCGTAACAATGGACTACTTTTTTGAAAAACTTAAAATGTACAGGTCGAAATCTAAAAAAATTACTTTTATGGGATTCTTTGTATATCGGAGAACAGCTGAGATATTGGAAAAGTGAAAATTACTTCTGATAAATTTTTTTTGCATAAAGTTCAGTGGCGTACTAGTAATTTCTCTACATACATTTTTTTAAATGGAGTTCACCTGTATATATTTATGACATTCAATTGCATTATTTTTTTCCTCCATAATGATATATTTAATAGTGGCGATTCTATATTTTTAAAATTATCAAAAAATGTTAAATTGATAAAACTGTGTGGATAGTTAGCCATACATTTTTATATAATTATACAATATTAAGTAAGATAAAAATGCATGCAAAAGAAACAGTTGTTTAAATAAGTAAGTTATATAACAAATAGTGTTGTATGCTATATCTATATAATAATACGATGTGTGTTAAGAATAATATTCATTAATACTGAAAAAAAAATTCATCCCACTGAAATGTACGATATGGAATGCGTTTAGTTCCATTGCGCATCCAAATAAAGGTACCACACCTAGGAGCAGACAAATGGAGGCACATGAAACTCAGCAAAGACATACTTCATTGGTTATGTATGTGGGTGCGAGAGAGACAACCATCTGGACGTACGATATGAATTGTGTTCTTAATTTCCCATGATTTTGTTTGTAAACACGTCATTGGCGTACAGTGTGGTTTCTTCTTTTATCTTAGTGTATCTCGTTAGTGTTATTCTTTGTGTATTTTTGTGGGTGTTATTGTCATGTCATGTTTTATAAGGGACTGCAAAATTAACCAGCATATAGCACGAAATAATTATTCATATACAGAATTCAATTTCATTTCAATTCACAATCAGCTAAGCCCCTACTGCTCCGCCATTGCTAGAGGCACACAACAAATATGGCACTGATCATGAGTAATCCTATTCGCGCAACTTTTAGCGCATTCCAGTCATCATAATATAAAATTACATTTCAGTGGTTCATCCCTATTTTATAATTTACTGTCGTGATTAGACATATTTAAAATATTTAGCAGAGGGAAAATGTAAAAAGTTTTTACATATTATTTTCAATATTAAATAATTCTCATCAGTTTCTTAAGTGACAATGACGGTTAATTTAATTTTTATTCATATTTTTTTTATGTTTGTTTTTATTTATTTCCAAATGTTATTCAATTATAGGTATTTATAAATATCTTAGTTGACTAATACAATTATCTTGTTGTTGTTATTTTCGAAGTTATTGGGAAGAAAACTATTTTTAGAATTATTAATGTGAATTTAGTAGGTACATGAACCAATTTAGTATAAGTATATAAAAATGCATGGCTAACTATGCACCACGTACTCTAGTTTATTAACTATCAACTATAATATATCATTATGAAAGAAAAAATAATGCAATTAAATGGCATAAAAATATACTGGGTGTTTTGTAAAAAAATGTATGTTTGAATCATATTTTAAAAGAGACGTCCTGTAGAAGAACTACAAAGACACTACTGAACTCTACGTAAAAAACTCTATCAGAAGCAAAATTCACCATTCCGATATTCGGCTATTATCTGTGACACAAGTAATCCTTTAACAGTGTGTTTTTTTAAATTTCGCCCTGTATCTATTGCGACATCTTAAATTTCTCAAAAGAGTAGTCCAGTTGTGCATTCGATCTCTTGCAGTTTCTGAGATACCCTGCAATTACAACAAAATTGGGGCGTCCTATACAGAATGTCTCAAAATCAATGTCCCAAGGCTGCTATTGGCTAATAAATAACGCTAATAAAAATTTTGCTTGGGGATTTCAAATAAGACCACTTAGGCTTACTTCTGAGCAAAAAATAATAATATTTTTATTATTTCCTATTTCATTTCATATTAGAGAAGACAGAGTTTTGCTGATAAACTTTCATGAATAAACTTCTTTGATATCTCCTTTTATTCAAGAGTTATAAGCAGAAATGTGAAAACGCACTTATTTTAAAATATCTCGAATATAATCGAATTAGCCATGACTTTATTTGATCTGCATGGAAATAGACAGTTATTCATTTTTAGACATTATTTGAAAAATACATTTTTTCGGTTAGACGAACAGTTCCGAAGATAAAGAAGGTTTTACTGGAATTTCTCAGGAATGTAATTTTAACATTGTTTATTAAATGATTGTAATGTTTCGGCAACTTTCATTTTAAAAACATGTAGGAATTAAATTGTCTTTAAGTTCGGTTTCAGCGAGTAAAAATACATCAAAATATCATGATCTTATCGATGATGCAGACAATATTTTTTGTGTAATTAATATACAGAGTGTTTCTTAAGCATAGGTCAAAAATCCAGAAGCATATTATGTTTCCAAAAATAAGGGTTTATGGTTTTATATATGTGAGCTCCATTGTCCAGCTACAATGTGCCAAATTAAAAAGAAAATATGTATATATATTACCGTGTATAATGTTACAAATAAACCACATTCTTTGTGTAACGCGTACATCGTCAAGTAGATCAAGTAAAACGTTTTCACGAAAATGTCTGTAGGAGGCACCTGTTAAAGCTATTGCTAAAAACTAAGGCCTGACAAAAAATTCCAATAATACCGACATACCGACAAGAAAACTGATATTAATAGCGAGACTTCATTATGACGGGTTTATCTGATCAAACGTGTTTATTGTGGAAATTCATTATAGCACCTCTGGAAAAATTAGCTTCGTCGGTAAACAACAAGCCAACGATAAAGTCAACATTGTGTTAAATTTTTTGCAAAGTGACAAAATTGCAGGCAAGCAAGATAGTCTGGCAGCAGTAAGACTTCAAGCCTTTGTATGTCATAGAGGCATAGGTTGATGCTAATTTAAGATTTACATTTAGAGTTGCAGCGATCTTCCTAGTACTATAATTTGGGCCTTCCTCAATTTCGTGTAGAATAGTTTCTTCCAACTCAGGCGTTTTAACACACAAAGGTCATCCAGAAATTGGACCATTCTCCCGATTCCGATAAACGTTGAACAACATTTTTGAACATTCTTGGATTTGGAGTCAGATGATTTGAAAATTTTTCCATATAAATTCGCCTAGCCTCAGCACCATTTTCATTTGAAAGGCCATGAATGTAAACATATTGGCCATTTCAGCATTTAAATATGCATAAACCATTATTAGAACTTAATCTTTTTAAAAAATAAGCTTAATTTGACAATACACAATATTAAATAAGATGACGGCTTCTTATTATTATTGCATTGCATGGTCTCTCTAAGACATGTTTAAGTAATTTAAAAGTAACTGTAAAAATGCACTTGATCAAATAAATCAGTTTTGTTATTAATCGATTTGGAATATAATAAAGTGTAAAGAAACAAAAGATGAAGATAATAGAATGGCGCATATGATGACCTATTCTATTTGTTATATTATACAAGGTAAGATGGTAAGTATCTAAAACTGGTAATTTTTTGTTCCACAACTGTCATACTAAATATGCACACCGAATTTGGTTCAATTATCTCAAGCAGTTTAAAAATTAATAACTATTTTTATTTTAGTTTTTGACACACTGCACCTGAAGTATCACGAGAAAACCTGATGAACATAATTTACGCGTTGCTACATGGTGGATAATTCCACTACATTTAGTGTTTCAAAACTCTGCAACCGAAAATTCGGCTTCCCTTTATAGCTGACGAAAGCAACAAAGTTGATTAATGAGTGGAACTTCTCGAGCTCTCCCAATTTATAAAGATTAATACGGTTAGGTAAGTAAAGATAATTAAGTTAAATATGAAGTATTAAAAATGAGAAAGTAAATTCCAACAAAGTAATCCCCACACTTTCCAGGCTTTTCAGACCGTCGCTCCTGGATCCATTCATTGTGTCGCTGAAAAAGGGTTTTCACAGTCGAACTATTCCAGAGAATTACCTAAAAACACAAAAAGTTGACGGTAAAACATGTGCCGCCAAACGCCACCGACTTGTACGCGGATGTAACAGAGGAGCGCATTCGGCCTCTTTTGCATGGGTTGGGCTTAAATTGTTTGGGTTTCCACAGCCGGCTCTATGAAACGTAATATCACTTTAATACTGTTAAATCTCATGCGGCGCAAAATTCTGGATATTGTTATAAAATCGTAGTTATAAATGAAACTTCAGTGCTGTTTTTATAAACTGTGTAAATATTTGATATGGTATATTAACGGTGCCAAGGTGTATATTATTGAGTACATTTACACAGTAAAAAAACAACATTGAATAATTTCAAATTCATTTATGAGTGAATAAACTTGGTGTTTAATTTTGAGTAAATTTAATATTTTAACAAAAAAATGAGCTTATTTACATAATATTTGGTTAGATAAATCAAAATATGTGTGAGTAAGAACATATTGTGTAAAAATAACACCAACCCTTATAGATATTACACATTGTTTGGTAAGTGGAAGGGAGAAAACAAAATTAGGTACGAGCAGGTACCGACGCGCCTTTGTAGTTTTGCTATGTATGATACAAGTCACTGCTGTTTGTGGACGATAATCATAAGTGTACTATCCTAACGCAATCATGGACCATAGACCGCAATTGTAAATACATTTTTAAATTACACTTTACATAAAAAAAGTATGGTGAAACTTGAAGGTGAGAATTTATGTCATGAAGATGTGGTAGAAATAGGTAAGTAACAATGGACGTCTTCATCCAATACAAAAAATTGTTGATTTGCTTCTTATTTCAGAAAACCTATATTATGTGTGTCATTCCATTAGATCGTCAACTACTTAGCTTTAAATTTTGAAAAATAGACCAAACTTGGAAATGATTGAGTTAAACAATTTATTAAATAATGAGCCATTTGAACTTAATCAGTCATACAACACCACTGAGTATTTTCTGACCAAAGGACATATTTTGTTAATTTTAGAAATATATCATTGATTTATGATAATAAAATAACACATCTTTACATACTGCGTCATGTTATTATCTACAAATATATATCTCATCTTACTTTACTTAAGTTATAGCAAACTTTTGTATCAAATAGTGTGTAGTTAGTAGTAATAATAAATATTATAATATAATAACAATTATTATTTTATTGTTATAGTTGCTTCCACATTCCATTAAACCTATATTGTATACCAACTAAACAAGTTAGTTATAGACTGTAATTTTTATGACATAATTATTTATAATAATTTTATTATCTATTATTATTAATAATTTAATTATAATTATTTGTAATAGTCATAATTTTATTAACTGTAATAATAGTTATTATTATAAATATTTATAAAATAATTACAATCCTTAAAAAAATAAACACGTTTAATAATTACACAATAGTATAATAAGTATAAGTTTAGAAAGGCTAACTCAAAAATTGTTCAGTGTTAAGGTCTATTTACATACAACAGTGCCGTGTCAGTTCCGTATCAGTGTCAGTGAAACCAAAAAAATTGTTGCTTAGATTTTAAATGGGCGTATTTATACACATCCGTCACAGTGCCGTATCAGTGCTGCTTCAGTGTCCGTTCAGTTGCTTTTAAATACGCCGGCGACGATATTTTTGTAATTCTACTGACGAACTGATCAGATTTTTTTATTACTTAGAATGGACGAAAAGCTTATCGAACTAGTACGAAATTTTGGTCAACTGCATGATAAATATATTCAGATCACTTTGTTTGATCATCTACTAACTCCTTTTTAACACGCTTATATTAGCTTCACCTGTATGTATGTATGTATGTATGTATGTAACGGAATCTTTCAGCGTAATTTTCACCAATTTCAAGAAGTCTGATCAGCTTGAAAATTTGCACAGGGGTCAAGGACTGATGACAATACAATTATTTAATAACTTTGTTCTAATGTCCTGACTAGGATCATCAGAATAAAAACTATTTAGATTACTTTGCAGGTTAAGTGTATACAATCTATCAGTGTTGTTTCCAAGCAGGCAAGGCAGGGGCAGGGGACTGTAATAGATTCGTGCTCTTGCTTTTCACGTATAGATGGCGACCTGACAGAATTAGTTTTCGGTTTTCGCCTAATTTTAAATTAAAAATTTTTATAAATAAATAAAAATTCAAATAAACATTTTGATTTAAAAAATTTCGAAAAAATACAGAATTCAAAATTAAAAAAAAAATTCTAAATATAAAATTTTGGAGTTTAAAAAAGTTTTGAAATACAAAATTTTGTAAATAATTTTGGATTGTGGAATTACATGATAAAATAAAAATTTTTGGAAAAAATTTTCTATTGAAAAATTTTAAAATCCAAAAATTTAGAAAAAATTTCGAAAAAGACATTGAATTTTAAAATTTTGAAGAGCGTACATTTTCAAATTCAAAGAAATTTTGATTTGAAAATTTTGGCAAGAATTTTGAAGAAAGTTTTGAATCTAAAATTTTGTAAAATTAGAAAGAAAAAAAAAAGATTTTGATACGAGAACGTTGACAAAAATTTTAATTTGCATATTTTATAGAAACAAACAAAAATGAAAAATGAAACTATAACACAAAGAGGAGACTGGAGAAAAAAAAATGTATAGAAAAACTATATGAAATGGAAAGGTTACGTAAACATGAATGAAATGAATTTAGATTTATTGTCAAATATAAGATATTTTAAAAATTAAGGCTCTTAATTATAATTACTTTTGTTATTGTTTTGAGACTAAAAATTAAGAAAATAAATTATAGTTTAAAAAAACTAAAAAAACACGCTTTAATAGTAAACCGAACTAAAAAGTAGAAAATAATTTTGAAGTATCAAGAGTTTGTTACAGCAATAGAAAATTCCGACAATCAATTACGACTAATTAATTGGGAATAAGATTAAATTAGAAATTAAATTATTAATAAAATAATTCAATTATAGTAAAAAAAAGCGTGGGGTGCTTGATATTAAATGTTACCATTATTTCAGTAGTGCAGCTATTTATAAGAATAAAGTCATTATGAAAATATAGTAAATTGCACCCCACGCTTTTTTTTACTATAATTGAATTATTTTATTAATAATTTAATTTTCTAATTTAATCTTATTCCCAATTAATTAGTCGTAATTGATTGTCGGAATTTTCTATTGCTGTAACAAACTCTTGATACTTCAAAATTATTTTCTACTTTTTAGTTCGGTTTACTATTAAAGCGTGTTTTTTTAGTTTTTTTAAACTATAATTTATTACGGACTACGAACGGATATGTGTAAACTGGCATCAGTGATCGACCACAAATAACACTGATACTGAACTGATACGTCACTGATGTGTGTAAATGGACCTTTACCCTGAAAAGATTTATTTACTGAGAGGACATTACTCAATGAATTGTGTATTATTTCAACACAATCGGGTGTGGATTCAGCTTGACGATTTGTGTTGATTTTGAGTGAAATTTTACTTAAAATTTTTTACGATGTAGTAATTATAAAACAGCCTGACAATTGCGATTTTTCGATAGGTGTATTCGACTAGTGTATTTCTATTTACAACTGCAGTCTCGACATGTTGCTAATATCCTATTTTAAAACAAATTGTAATAATAAGAAACTGATATCGTCAAACTTAAAATGAACAATAGTATTCAATATTCTAAATTAACGTCCTAATATATAAATGTTTCGAAAAAGATGTGACTTGTGGTGAGATTCATCATCCACAAAGAAGAAAAAGGTTCTTATTGACCTTGAAAAGGACTTTATTACTTTTTTTTCTTCAAGCAACAGGTCTTAAAGTAATTCTAAAGCTATTGTTGCTACCCAACTGGCAAACCAAAATAATATATTATAAAGCACTTTGCTCGCCCCGCCATTGAGATTTTGTAAGGCCTGTTGAAAACAATTATACAGGGTGACACAGAAAGAATGGGTCAACACTAAACTGAAGATACTAGACACCAAAATATTATGTTTGAGCTCATCGTGCCTTATACGAATGTCGCTGGTTTAAGAAATACAGAGTATTCAAGGTTTAAATTTTATCCTGATATTTCTCAGTAATTGAGAAAATATTTGAAAATTTGAAGCTTATTTTAGCAGTGCTCCTATGAGGCGCTAGTTTCACCGAATTATTTAGGTAAATGGACTTATTTTTTTTATCTGAGCTATGCTTAAAAATCTAAAAGAACGTTCAGTTCTACATAAAAAATGTACTCTTGTTTAGCTCGTCTAGCTTTATGAGCTTCTGAGTTATTTGCATTTAAAAGTTTGTATTGTCACAGAATTTGCCGCACCCAATTCGACGACTGTGGTATCGTGAAACGCTAGATTGCCCCAATCACCCCTACGCCATCATGGTAAACCAACAAATGTCGCGTATCGAGGCGCAACTGGAAATATTGGGAATCGACGAGAAGCGTTCGAGAAAATGGATCTAGAGATGCTAAAAATACCTGGAATATTCGGTTGGTCTATAAAAGAAGAATAAACGGCCGCGTCAGTCAGTATTGAATTACAGTGGTGAATTGGAGTGTTTAGTTGGAAATTACCTGGAGTTTTAAAGTGAAATAGTGCTTAGTTGAGTTATAATTAATATTCAGTAGTGTACAGAGTAGTTAATAAAGATAACTGATTAATTAACGGATTGTTTTTCTGGCAATAGAAAAAAACGGATTGGGAAATCCGTGACAGTATTGTATTTTGTGGAGATTTTCTTTCAGGCGTTGATAATGTTATATCTGTTCTAAGTAGGCTTGTGTCGAATTTTCATGTCAATAAATATTAACGTATACGCGCGTGTGAACTTTTAAAGTACTTAGTATAATTTAATAAAAATTTTATGTGATGGACACTAATAAGGACCTCTTAAAATAGTGTTCTTCAAACATATTTAACTGTTTAGTTTACCAGGGGCGGGCTAAGCTTTATAACTTTATGCCTACATTTTTAACACCCTGTAAAATAAAAACTTTCAAGTAATAAATTTGGGTACCTTCAATCTTAGACTAAAATGAACTGTTTAACAACATAGACGGATTAGTATCTTTATAAAGAAGAAACTAGAAGGCAGGTTAGCACTTGGCGTTTATAAGAAGCTACTCATCACAATCTAACGCAAACCAAGACATTGTTAAGATAACAGTGCATCAAGAACGGACATTTTTTATGACCAAGAATATTTATAATAAGGATTATATCATCTCTCTGAGAAATGGATATACCAACAAAAATATTGGGCAAGCCAGCCAGAAGGACACTTAAGGCCACAGAAAGGTAGGAATATGTGGCAGCAACTTATATACAAGTATACACTGTTACATTAGGCTAGTTCTTAAGGAAACACTATCTATCTATGCTGAAAACAATCTGCGATGTTGCAACTCGTTTGGACATAGCAAAATGTATTATTTGTTACATAAGCCCAGAGTATTAACAGAAAATCCCTCCTTCACAATGGTAAAACATTCATCTTGGTATCTGATATAAAAACCAATAAATATGAACCAATATCTTGTACGTTATTGTTCTTTAAGTTCGTTATTTCACAAAATGTACATGCACCTGTGACTTCTATTAGTAATGCAACCTGAAATAATTCAAAATTTACTTACTATTGCCTAAAAAGTGAAATAATTGTTATTTATTATTATTTAATTATCAGAAATTATTATTATTATTTTAATATCAGAAATATCAGATATGTTCTCTAACCAATGCGCTTGATTTCTTTGGTTTTTCCTTTTCCTGTACAAACACTTTTCAGAAAAACCGTCAATCTTTAATAATAATTTAATAATTCGTTTATGTTGATGAAACCGTGTACTTTTTGTTGATATAAAAATATATGCAAGCATGACTTCGAGCTTCTGTAGATAGGTATTTCTTGAGGTATTTCTTGAGGTATATAGGTATTTCTTTGATTCTAAACGGGTTTTGGAAGGAAAATATCGTTTTCTTCATGTCTTTTCGGCTATTTATTGGAGCTTGTGATTGTGGATAAAACGTTATATTGTATTAGCATCTTAGTTGCATTTTATCTACTCAAGAAAATTCCGGTTTCGGGGTTAAATATCCTTGCATGGATAAAACGCCGTCTAAAACACTCTTACAATAAGTATCTGACTATTATAGATACTATAATTTAATATTTGTCATTATGTCAAATGGCTGTCACAAATGCAAGCTGCTAAAAATCGTTTAGGAGTTACTTGGAAAAAACCTCCTCCAATTAGATTTTAATTAAAATATAAATATTTTTGACATTTCTAAAGCATATTATGATTTAATGTCAGTTATTTTTCTCCCTGCACTATTTAAACTGAGCTGGTTTCCAATTCGCTTGCACAGACTCTACATTTTCACAGACGACACGAAACTACCTGCAATAGAGTGTCTAACGATCATTAAAATTTAAAGAGATTCCATTGTGAACCAACAAAAACGGATATATCTAAATTGTTTGGCAATTCAGCACGTTCTTGAAATATATCTAAATCAATTAGAGGTATCTGAATAAATCCCTGAGAGACTATTTGCATGGTCAAAGAATATATGGCGCTGCGCTGCAAGCGTTTTTTATTTTGTCTAGCACTCCGTAAAATTGTCGTCGTAATTTTAGCTAGGTCGAATGCATTTTCTATTGAGGACCTTTTGTTGCGTTACGTACTTTATTTGTTGGATTTAATTAATAGGAACTGCAGCGTTTAGCCTGGGATAGCTGCAGTCTATCTGTCTCTAGAATTAACTACAGCGTCGTTGGAATTACCATACGATACAGAAGCACTAGCTGTTTTTACAGTAACACACTAATTAGCTCAAACATCTAGGAATGTTTGAAGTATATCCACACAATATTATGACGGGCCTTTTTGGTATGTGGAAGTTCAACGTGCGTTAACTGTTAATTAACTTATATTCACCCTACCGGAAATATTTGTGACAAAATAACTTTGTTACAGATTTTTTTGTATGAAACCTTTAAGGTTTTCCATGGTAAATATACAATATTGAAAATTTTTGGGAAGTCATACATTTTGTAAATCCAAGACAAAGGTGAGATGTCAAATTTTCATTTCATTTATTAAAAGCTATAATTTTTCCAATTGCTTTTATATAGGTATAAGATATTTGGTGTCAAAAAACATATACGTCAGAAGAACTGTAGAAAAATTGATGAACTTGTCTCAGAAATATTATGGCAGGAAAAATTATTTCGAGGTTGTACAATACATATTATTATGAACTTTTAGTTTTACTATATAATAGGTCTATCATTTACTTACTACTACCAGAATATCTTTACCAGATAGCGCAAAATCAGAAAAAGGGCAATAAAAATATATAAAAGGAGATCTAAAATATTACAAAATAAAATCTAAAAGCCAAACAGTAACAACAATATTTAAGATATGTAAAAAAAGACAGAAACAAATATACAATATATTTTACAGGTACACACAATTTTTTTAGAATTTTGAATAATAACTAACTTACTAACCTATCCGGCAAATTATTAAAAGAAACAGGAAATAAAGTGGGGAAAAGTTCCGAGACTACTACTAAGAATGAGATCTGAACAAATTGATGTTAACAAGACACATATTCAGAGGATTTTGGTAGAAAATGAGTTTAAAGCTTTCAAGCTGAAGGTAATTAACACTCTAGAAGTTGTTGATGATGCTCATCGTTTAGAGTTCTGTTTACAGATAGGAGAAAGGATTGTTGAAAAGACATTTTTACAAAAGTAAATTTTTCCGATGAAAGCACTTTGCAGTTACTTCACAAAGTCGTTTGATGTGCGATTACCTTCTACAGTATAATTGGTCCATATTTTTTTAGCAAATTTAAATCAATAGCTCTTTTCCAACACGGCACCTGACTAGTTTGAAACCTGTCCGAAGCAGTCAATCAGTTTAATATTAGATACAACTCCGCTGCAGTAAGTCGGTAAACGATTTGGCTATCCACTTGGGACAGGTTTCCAACCAGTCAGGTGTCGTGTTGGAAAAGAGCTAATATATGTACCTGGAGATGATAAACACGTTCTTCAGGCCAGAATTAGAAGAAAAAAATTGGAATGTTGACAAAAAGTGCATTTCCAACAAAACTGATGTCCCTCAACAGTTCTGGCTTAACAGAAAATTTCGATAGAAGTGGATAGGAAGATATGGTCCTATTTGTTGGCTTGCAAAGTCCCCTGAATAGTTGCCACTTGATTATTTCCTAAGAACGGCAGGACGGAACTCTCAGATTTCGCTTTCTTACCAGTTCACCCGGCGGAATTCGTAGACATGCGCACTAGCGGTGCGCTGGACTTACTACGGCTGCTTGCTGGTACGACTACTCTTCTGGTCTGCGAAGAGGACTCCTTGGGTCGCTCTCTGGACGGCAACTCATCTTGTTAGCCGGAATACCTAATGCACCTGTAAGGTCAACGGCTGCGCACTAATCCCCAATCTGGACCTTGAAAATTCTTACCAAATACGGTTACTCAGCGAATAATTTCTGGGAGGTCTTCTGGTGTTGGTGCGACGGACAAGCAGGACTTCTCACAGTGACAGCAGGACAGGAACTGAATATCCAAATCGACGTTTGAAAGTGCTAAAGTCGATGCGGAGGTGACGGCTGCTCACTGGTCGGTTTTCGGACTTAGTACAGTACCTCGTAGATTCGGTCAGTAGACGGCTAGAAACAAAGTAGCTGCCCGATGTGGGTCAGGACAAGTACTGAATTTTCCTATATTTGGAAATGTTGCTCTGGACTGGGAATCGCCTGCTGCATCGAGCGCGCGATCTCTACGTCAAATCTTCCGTGGTGGCGCCCCCGTCATACAGATATACATGCGCGTTCGGTTCGCGCTGGCAAACATCAAGATTTTTATTTTTGATATTACTTTTGTTCTACGTGTTTTACTTTTCGAGATTTCTGTACTTATAGAGCTAGATGCAAGTCAACTCGACTGTTTCGCTAAGTGTATTGCAACCGCCCGACTTCCCTTACATCTCCTGTCTTTGCCTTTGCCTCGTATCTCATCGCCTGATACTATTTGAATGTAAGGGATTCCTTTAGCAGACTTTAACTTAAAATGCACTTTCTTAGTTCTCCAAATTTACAAAGTTATTATCAATTATTTTCAGAAACAAAGTGTATATAAATTAATACAATAATTCGCTGCTTCTAGGATGCCCATTTATTTTATTCCCTTTATGTTTTAAACCCTAGTTTACTCGTGTAGTTATTTTGAAACTAGTTTTAAAATACCTAAAGAGACCTTTTAGAAATATCACGGCTTTTTAGGGCGTAAAATACGGCAACCTTATGAGCAATGCACTTTTGTCGCCTGGCAATTATTTCATTAAAAGGTGTCGAACTCTTGTTCGAAAGGAATATTTAAAACTACTTTATCTATCTGATGTCTCAGTACGACACTGGAATTATATTACGAAACAAATACACTTTTGTTTTTTTGAAAAGTTCAATCTGTAAAATCATTTAATGTGCTGTAAATATTCTGGCAGACCGTATGCATGCACGCGCAATAAATTTCTAAACTTACCCTTATACGGAATTTCATTCCGAATAATGGTTGGGAGAAAATATAACAGTCCAAGACCAAAATGAGACCGATCGAAGAACACGTCTCACTAAGAAATCCTTTATGGCCTATTAGGTACCCTCTGCGATCCAAAGCAAAACTCAAGACAATTAAATAGAGCTATACAGAGAAGCAAATGGAATGGGTTATATCTACGCAAACAGCGATGGCAAGACCTTTACGGGTATAAAGTTAGAGGTGGAAGGCCTTGTGTTAGTGTACCAACAATTAAGGCAAGCCCAGAATAATGTTGGAGAAGGAAATTCTCGTCTGCAGTAGTATAGGGTGAAATAGTTGTCGGCTTCCTTAGAGCTGAATTATGCAGTGTCCCTGATGTACGATATAATAAATTAGGAGTAGATTAGGAGTTATTTGAAATTTTCAATAATCACAATATATATATAGTAGTGTATAGATGAATTTGCCGAGAAAATAAGTTTCGTCAAAAATTAAATAGCAAAAACACAAAATTATACCTATACACTGAAAAAATACAATATTAATGAATGCCGTTTATACGACAAATGTTTATTAAATAAACGAGTCTACGGGTGATTAAAAAAACCGCTGACGGAGTTCTAGGGCAGAAATTCTTAATACAGGGTGTTAAAGTTTTTTTTAATTTGTACGTTATCTTCGATCGATCTTCAATTTCAAATTTTCCACATACAGTTAGCACCTAACGACTAATTTTTAATGTACAACTCAATATTTTACGACCAACAGTGGTGTAGAGCTGGGGACCAATAAAATAGAACCAACAAAATTATTTTAAACGTGTTTCGTGATAGATAATTGAACAGCCTATACGAAAATTGTATTCATTTGACAAAAGTAACAGTGGCGTCAAAAGTAATTTTCAACAAAGTTTTCGTTGCCCCACCCCTATGCCACGATTGTTCGTAAAATATTGAGTAGTACTTCAAATAATTAGTCATTAGATACTAACTGCATGTAGTTAATTTGAAATTGAAAAGTATACGCCCTGTATCCGATTAAGGAGCCATCTGCAACCCCATGTTTATTAGGAATTTTTGCTTTTGATATACTTTTTGCCATAGAACTCCGTCAGCGGTTACAATGTTACATTTAGTTGATTAGTTTATAACTACGTTCGATGAATCAATGTACTGGCATGTATTGTATTTAGAAATACTTTTCCGTTAGGCAATGTAAACTATTGATTGAATCAACGAATTTTACATATATTCAATTAATGTTTTAACTGAGTACATGAACACTATAAATTTTGAGCGAAAACAATTTATAATTTATTTTCATAATAGTGTTTAAAAACAAAGTAACAAAACGTTCTGTCGATCATTATGTTTATATAATGTATACCCATTGGGTATAAAAATACATGTGAAAAACACTTAAATTACACAGTTAATAAATGTTTATGGAAAACGTTTTATTTAGAGTTTTATTAACGTTTATAAAACGTCACGTCACGTTTCAATAACGTATTTTTCAACACTAATAAAAAACATACATTGATAACATAATGTTTACAGTTATTATACAGTACAGTTATTCAATATACAGTACAATTTTATTTCCAAATTATAGTAATAATTCAGTGATGATTAGATACATCGGAATTTCGAGAAACAACTACTTTGAGGGCTAATGCACTACCACCAATGAATTGCAAGTAGCCAGATTTAGAGTCCAGGTAATAGCAGATATATGTACCTATACCTACCGGTTTCGAACTTGTTACCTCGTTGAGCCGACGATAAACTTGGTTACTTGATTTTATATTTAGCCGATATAAGGATAGAAGTATCGAAGGACATGAATGCGAGAGATCTAACTGTCTACATTGTATTGTAAACACACTATACTTGACAATTTTTTTTTCTGTTACCAACGGTAACAGAATTATGACAGTAAACAGGTCTTAAATATGTAACAGCGTTGTTCATATACGAGTATAATGTCAGGATTGTCAGGTAGTTGTACAGCGTGATCGATTGAAGAAATTAGTTTTTCTTGTAAACAGCTGAAGCAGCAGCTTATTATTATTATTTTGCGTTGTAATATAAGTACTATAGCCGGCTCAGCGGTAGTACTCTCTATTTTTGAATTTAACGTTTTGATGCAGCTATAAATGATACTGTTGGAGACATCTGTTAAGATATTTATTGTTACTTGCCGTTTCCTACGTTACTTTTAAGTAAATATAGACGACAATTTTGTTTTTAAGGAGTTTTTGGTTTTGTTAGAAAATAGAATGTCAAAAAGTCACTTGTGTGTAATAAAAATCTATTGATACGTGCTGTATTTACTTTTCGAGAGAAAAAGAACCTGTGTGGAAGCTGTATGGACGGGTAGTTCATGTGGTCTCTACACGCGATATAATGGCGACCGTGACAGGACTCTCTGGGTAGGGGAAAAACGTGAACTGGTGACTTAGAAGCCCTTTTGACAAGTAGTGACCGATCTCCAGTTAGTTTAAGAGACATTCAGGTGTCCTGGGAGTTGCTTGTACAAAAACACGATAATTTAACAATGGTAGATCGTGACATCTATGAAGCACTTCTAGCAGACGATGCAACTGAAGAGGGTTCGTTGTTAACAGAAATGGACCTGTGTGAAAATTACGAAAGGAAATTTACTGATCTGAAAATCCGTTACAATGATGTTGCCTCACATTGTCAGCAAAGAAGAGAGGAAGATGTGCAGTCGGTGAGGTCAGAGGCCAGTAATGTAACAGGTAGGCGTAAATTTAAGCTACCTACTATAGAATTTAAAAAATTTGATGGCAATATTCGAGACTGGTTGTCCTTCTGGGCGCAATTTAAGAAAATACATGATGATCCTGATATTGCTTTGGAAGATAAGATAGAGTATTTAACTCAAGCCACAGTGCCAGGCAGCAGGGCTAGACAATTAGTAGACAGCTTTCCTGCAATAGGAAAAAATTATGAAAAAATAGTTCAGGGGCTAGAGGCGCGATTCGGTCGAGAAGACCTTCAAATAGAGGTGTATGTTCGAGAACTACTGAAGCTCATTCTGCACAATGCCAGGTCACAAAATCATGTAGATATTTTTACATTGTATGATAAGTTAGAGTCTCAAATGAGGGCGTTGGAAACCCTAGGAGTAACGTCCGAAAAATGCTCTGCCATGCTTTTTCCTTTAATAGAGTCGTGTCTACCAGAGGACTTGCTTAGAGTTTGGCAGCGTGTAGGAAGAAGAACATCAACTGATGTGGTGGCAGAAGAGTTAGGGTCAAGCGAATCACTTACTACTAAGTGTTCATTAGAAGGCCAGTTGAAAGATTTAATGAACTTTCTTAAAAGGGAAGTGGAAAACGAACAACGCATTTTTCTGGCTAAGGAAGGATTTGATTTATGTCCCGAAGGTTCGTCCGCAACAGGAAAAGATGTCAAGAGAAGGACAAAACCTATTGAATCAACTGTAGCGACGGCGAGTACCCTAGTCAGCTGTGATGTTGCCAAATGTGTGTTTTGTGAAGGATCACATGCAAGCGAAGCTTGTTTTAACGCGCAAAATTTCACCTTAGAACACAAACGCGAAATTTTGGCTAATAAAAGAGCATGTTTTAAGTGTCTCAAAATAGGACATCAAGCCAAGAGGTGCCGTGTACGTTTGAAGTGCATTGTTTGTGCTAAACCGCACGTGCCATTAATTTGTCCAAATCTGCCCGCGCATACACGTGACACCACAACGCGAAACGGTAACATGGACAATAAAGGTGGGGTTAGTGAACAAGCTCTTGCAAACAACACCGACAGCTATGTATTTTTGGAAACTTTGCGCGTTCGAGTAAATGGACGGTGCAGTTCACAGTATGTTCGAGTTTTAATAGATACTGGTTCACAGAGATCGTATATCATGAGATCAACTGCACAGCAATTAGGAAATCGATCGAAGCGTCGTGTAAAAATCGTACACTGTTTATTTGGTGGTGTTGAACAGATCCAAACACACGAATGTTTTGACGTCAAGTTAAGTGCGGGAGATTTTTCATGCACCTTGGAAGTACTGGACCAGCCTATGATATGTAAGGAAGTTTCGCCTGTGTTTGAAGGTCCCTGGATGGAAGAGATCAATGCATTGAATGTGCAGCTTAGTGATGTAAGAGGTACGGGTGACATTGAACTTCTAATTGGTGCTGACTACGCTGGGAGACTCTATACGGGTAGGAGACACATATTAAAATGCGGTTTAATATTAGCCGAAACATTTTTGGGATGGACGCTTTCTGGGAGGATGCAGGGTGAACCACGCACCAGTGTGTCCATGGCCGTTCTGTCTCTATTTGTAAAGGAATGTCGCATCACAGATTTTTGGCAATTGGATGTGATTGGAATCACTGAACCATCGGAGAAGAGGACTCGTGAAGAAATGGCGCTGGCTGCAAAAGATTTTTTTCTACAAACTGTGACGAAGGATGAAAGCGGACGATATGAGATAAGATTACCATGGTTAGATGAACATCCTACATTACCCAGTAATTATCACTTGGCAAAAAAGAGGTTGGAATCCGTCGTTAGGAAATTAAAGAATGATGGACTTTTTGAAGCTTATGATCGTGTCTTTCAAGAGTGGTTACAGGATGATATCATTGAAGAGGTTGATTCGGAGGAGGATATTGTAAGAGGTCATTACCTGCCTCATAGACCAGTGTTGAAAGAACACTCAACTACGAGAATCAGGCCTGTATTTGATGCATCGGCTCGAGACAGAGAACATCCATCATTGAATCACTGTTTGGAGAAAGGAGAGAATCTTATAGAGTTGATTCCTACGAATTTATTGCGATTTAGAGAACAGAGATTTGGAGTCATTTCAGATATACGAAAAGCATTTTTACAAATTGGTGTTTATAAAACTGATAGAGATTTCTTGAAATTCCTATGGACTGATTTCGAAGGAAAGGAGAAAGTGTATCGTCATCGCCGTGTTGTGTTTGGTGTGAATTGCAGCCCTTTTCTGCTTGGAGCGACAATACAATATCATCTTGGAGAGAAATTGAAGCAGGACGAGACAACGTATTCGAGGAAAACAATTTCGAAATTATTGAAAAGTTTTTACGTGGATAACTGTGTAACAAGCGTAGCCTCTGAGAATGACTTGAATCAGTTTATTTTAGAATCAAGTATGCTTATGGCCGAGGCAAAATTTGATTTACGAGGGTGGGAGTCCACACTAAATTCTTCTGATATTAATGTCGCTGTCTTAGGTCTAACTTGGAATACAAAGAGAGATGTATTGATGATAAACAGTGAATGGCTGAAAGAAATCACCAATCTTAAGGATAAGACTGTTACGAAGAGATTTATCTTATCAACCGCCCAAAAAATATTTGACCCCATAGGCTACGTGTCCCCAACCACTTTGATACCCAAGATATTATTACAGAGGACATGGGAACAACAAATGGGTTGGGACACTATAGTAGATCCAGAATTAGAGCGGGTTTTTAAGAGTTGGCTCGATGAACTTCCATACTTGCAAAAAATTGAAATACCCAGATGGATTTGTGCAGGACCAGGCGAGGGAACAAATTTGAGCCTGCACACCTTCTGTGATGCCAGTAAAAATGCTTATGCTACAGTAGTTTTCTTAAGGGTTGAACAAGGCAACAGGGTGTCTGTACGATTGCTAGCCGCTAAATCCAGAGTGGCTCCCCTGAAGAAAGTAACAATACCTCGGTTAGAACTACTGGCCGCTACAATAGGAGCCAGGTTAACAAAGTTTGTATTAGAAAACCTTGAAAAGGAAATTGAATATTTCTGCTGGAGTGACTCCTCTACTGTTATTTCGTGGATACGAAGACAAGAGCCATGGGCACCGTTTGTAGGAAATCGAATTGTAGAAATCCGTTCGTTAACTTTTATTGAAGCATGGAGGCACGTGCCTGGAGATTTGAATCCAGCGGACTTACCATCCCGAGGCTGTTCTGCGAAAGATTTACTTGAATCTAAATGGTGGGAGGGACCAAAATGGCTTCTTCAACCGCAATCTCTGTGGGTACAAGAAAATCTAGAGTATAACGAACTAGAAGTGAACAAAGAGAGGAAAAGGAATGTGATTTCCTGCATGTGCATTGATGATTCTAGCGAATGGCACTTCACTTATTTTTCTAAATATAATAAAATATTACGTATGATGGCTTGGATTCTGCGTTTTAAACACAACCTTAAAAATGCTACTAATAAACCAAGACCAAGTTTCTGTAGGACAGGTTGTACTTGTCGGTAATAATCACGATAAGCGGCTAAACTGGCCGCTAGCTCGCATTGTTGAATTAATTCCAGGGAAAGATGGTACTGTTCGCTTAGTCCGTGTAAATACAGATGGTGGAGAACTTCTTCGGACTCTGCAAAACATCTACCCTCTTGAATGTAGTAATGTTACCGAATTTCAAGGTAATTTTCCTGACGAGGCGACTGCTCCTGTTGATGACGGCTGTCCAAACGAAGATAATGAGTACCTAAGAGATTGTGCGGGAGTGCATAATAAAAGCAGAGTACCCGTTGACAAAGTGTTCGTTACGCGAAGTGGACGTTCAGTCAAAAGACCTTGTAGATTTATGGCTAGTTAAACCTTTGTAAACAGTAAAGTAAAAAAGATGTCTCTTTTGTTTTATGAGAAATTTGTTTTAGATTCGAAATTCCTCAGGTGGGAGAATGTTGGAGACATCTGTTAAGATATTTATTGTTACTTGCCGTTTCCTACGTTACTTTTAAGTAAATATAGACGACAATTTTGTTTTTAAGGAGTTTTTTTTTGGTTTTGTCAGAAAATAGAATGTCAAAAAGTCACTTGTGTGTAATAAAAATCTATTGATACGTGCTGTATTTACTTTTCGAGAGAAAAAGAACCTGTGTGGAAGCTGTATGGACGGGTAGTTCATGTGGTCTCTACACGCGATAGATACGATGTTATTTATGCGTTGACGGCAAACAGTTGAAGCTATTTTCACGCGATAACTTTCTTAAAACTGGTTCCAAATAGTTTCAAACCGGTGCATTTTTGCGATGAATCCATGACGTCACAGGTATCGAAATTGATTTAAACCATTTCGAAAATGAATCCCATCTTGTTTTCGAAATTAATGCCTTTTTCTACGGGTCTTTTGTTGTGACAGTTTAAGCTATACTGTTTATTTTCTTATCTTTCAGAATCCACGAAAATCCAAACAAAGCCACATAGTGACAATGAAATGAGATATGAAGTTATAGATTGTCTCGAAATGATTTGAAATGCCTATTTTCTTGCGCTGTAAATTATGATGTTACATTGAAAATGTTTTAATCCAATTCTTCCATTATTTCAGAGTGGAAGAAAAAAATAATTGTTAAGAAAATCCTCTACGAGACGCCATATTAATGAACTATAGAGAAGTATCTATGTCAAAGGTACTTACGTTATCAAAAATAAAGTTCATATACCTAAGTACTACTTCATAACGTTTAATCGTAAAGTTAATAACAAATAACCTGCCACTAGGAAATTCTGGGAAAATCATGACATGTCATTTTCGTTTTACAAATTTCCGTAAAATTATACTATTTGACAACACGGTAACATTCTGGCCAGGGCCGTACTAGAATAAATTTATTCACTATAGAATTGATGTTTTTGAAATAAAACTTTTTTATTCCGATGATTCTGTATTTTTTTTTTTTTTTTCAATAGAGACGCCACACCCTATACAGGGTGAACCTTAAATAAGTACAAATATTTTAACCAGCAGTACAGTTCACTGTGTAGAACACATAATTCATAGTCTTTTTACAAAAAAATCAGGAATAAAAAAGTTAAATTTTAAATAAATTTCGTGATTTTTCAATATAAAACTTGTCTAAGACCGCTGTTCCGGGAGTCATGGTGCATGTGAATTCGACAGCGTTGCCAGTGTTACACTAGAATTTTTAGACATGTCAAAGAATGATTGAAATATGTTTAGTTATGAAAATATTAATGGCCATCTCCTCCCCTTTGTCATTTCTATACCTCACCAATAAATTGAAAATATTAACCAGATTTTCTACTCACAATCATAGATATTCAGAATTTCATTATCCATTTTTACTACACTCCAACTGATTTATCACAAATTAAATTTAATATCTTTTGTGAAAATCATAGTTTTTCGTTATTCTTCATAAAATAACTTAAGGAAATTGTGTCTTCTGTCTCTTTCTAATAGTGTACAATGAATGACATTTAACATGTGAAATGTAGATTACTGATTAAATAGTTAATTTTTTAACAAACCAGGTAAGCTCATGTGCACGTTTATGTATAATTTTTGAACATTGGATATAGTAATATCACGCAATATCTTCCTAAATACTTTATGGTAGTATTTAACTGGCGAAAATTCATTTTTAACCGTTTATAGTAAGGTCACTTAAGCAGTTAAAAGGACAATGTTAAAAATAGCCGATTTTTGGCTTATCCGAGGAAACGCATAAATCATAAAAAAATCAATTGATTATTGTTAATTAACATTAGAAATGGCCCAGAAATACGTCAGATAATTGGGGAAATGTCGCTACTACCCCTAAACCTATATAAATTACCCTTAAATAGCTTTAAATGGATAATCATTAATTATTGTTATAAAATTCGTGTAAAATGAAAAAAATGATTGAAAATGATTTGAACAGACAGTATGTCAATATAAAAAGTGATAAATAACTGTAAAAATGTCCATTCCATCCCTAAAAATTAAAAAAACGACTTTCAAAAGCTAATGGTGAGCTTACTTCGACATTAAAAATAGATAATGCCTAAATGTTCAAGGGAACGCCTATTGCTAGAAAAAAATTATAGATTACTGTCAAAAAATGCAAAAACTGATACTAGAGTACATTAAGTAAGTGGGGAAATATTAATTGCACCCCTAAATCTATATAAACTGCCTTTAAATAACTTAAAATAGATAATAATTATTTATTGTTGTAAAATTCGTTTAGAATGAAAAAAATGCTTAAATCACTTTTAAGGTTCATTTATAGTATTGCGATCTGAAAAATGGGCGCAAGGATAAATTGACATTTTTTCTGTACGCGCTCGCAAAGTGAGAACAATTGGCGCTATTTCGCCATTGAATGGGCACTTTTACAGTCATTTATCACTTTTTATATTGACATACTGTCTGTTCAAATCATTTTCAAGCATTTTTTTCATTTTACACGAATTTTATAACAACAATTAAAGATTATCAATTTAAAGCTATTTAAGGGTAGTTTATATAGGTTTAGGGGTAGTAGCGACATTTCCGCAGCTATCTGACGTATTTCTGGGCCATTTCTAATGTTAATTAACAATAATCAATTGATTTTTTTATGATTTATGCGTTCCCCCGGATAAGCCAAAAATCTGCTATTTTTAACATTGTCCTTTATGTTAATATTGCTACGTATCATACTACATACCCAATTTTACTGTACTTATGCTTAAAACAAATATTTTTAAAATAGAATTAACCGTATTACTTTACTATTACGTTAAAGGAAACGTAATATTTATATTAGAGGAGATATGGTTCATTAGGTTGGTTATGACAGATCTACCAGCACCAGCGGTCCTCAAAATTTTTAAAAATGGCTTTCACTATATGCCGAATTACACCAGCAGTTAAAATATTTGTACTTATTTAAGGTTCACCCTGTACAGCTATCAATCGATCGAAACTTACCAACAACGTTGAGCTGGATGAATATACTGGTGGGCGGATGCGAGGACACTTGGCACTCGTACAAGCCGGCATCCCTTTGCTGCACAAACTTGATTTGCAGCGTCCAATCCTGCAAACGTACAGAAAATCTTTATTAAATGGGAAGAATTCCAGCACTCTTAAGGGTTAAAGGGCACTTCGTTCTAAATTGAAGCTATTTGAGCGAACATAACGTGTAACTTTAAACTTCAGTAAGTCTATCCGTTTAGTCCTTTATTTGTTGCATGTAGCGCCATTTATATTTGCTCCTAAACGACAGTCTTTGAATTTCAAAATTATTTTCATTAAGTTTATTTTATTGTCTCAAGTTTCTGATTAAAGAATTTTTCTCTGTAGGTTTTCTTTTCTATTAAATTTTCTAAATGTCGGTAATTTTAAAATGCCAAGTTTCAATAACTATTTATTTACTACTAAGCAGCATGTTATTGAATTTAATTATAACATTAATAATAATTTCTTAGAGAGAACACGAACTGTTAGAGATCTAGGGGTATTATTTGATTATAAATAACACAGCCCCACAAAAAAAAAGTTCATATACAAGAGAGTGACATATCTATTCCCATGTATTTTTCGACGCTGAATCCGATCCCGAGCTCAGAATTGGGCCTACACGTCTGGAATTGGCCCCCGGGGGCCGAAAATGGCCTGAAATGCGGTTTCCGGGATAAGGCGAAGTCGACACTGAATTTTGAAGTTAAAGCCGGATTTGTGCTCGAAAAGTTTATGGCCAACTGAAATTCCGGATTTGGGTCCGGGAAAATGACCCCTTGGGGCGGGAAAATCCTGTTTTGGACGTCCCGGTCGCGACTGTGGTATTTTCGTGTGTTTTTCAATTCTGGACCTGAGACTGGGTGTAAAAAGTTTTTGGTCAGCTGAAATTCCCAGTTTGGGTGCGGGAAAATGGCCCATTGGGGCCGGAAAATCATATTTCGGACGTACCAGTCGCAAAAGTGGGATTTTCATGTATTTTTCAATCCTGGTCCTTAGAGTATGCTCAAAAAGTTTTTGGACAGCTGAAATTCCCAGTTTGAGTCCGGGAAAATGGCCCATTGGGGCCGGAAAATCATATTTCAGACATACCAGTCGCAACAGTGGTATTTGTGGTTTCGAAAGTAGTCAGTGGTATTTTTGTTTGTATATTATTTCCTTCTATTTTATTGCACGATATTCTTTTGTACCAATGTCTCAACTGTGACGTACAAAACACGATTTTCCGGCCCCTAAGGGTCATTTTCCCGGTCCCGAACAGGGAATTTCACATGGCCATAAACCTGTCAAGCACAGACTAAGCTATAGGAATTAGTACATAAAAATCCCACTGTTGCGATTAGTACGTCCGAAATATAATTTTCCGGCCCCAATGGGCCAAACTGGAAATTTTAGCTGACCAAAAACTTTTCACACCCACTCTCAGGTCCAGAATTGAAAAACACACGAAAATACCACAGTCGCGACCGGGACGTCTAAAACAGGATTTTCCCGCCCCAAGGGGTCATTTTCCCGGACCCAAACTCGGAATTTCAGTTGGCCATATACTTTTCGAGCACAAATCCGGCTTTAGCTCCAAAATTCAGCGTCGACTTCGCCTTATCCCGGGAACCGCATTTCAAGCCATTTTCGGCCCCTGGGGCCAATTCCAGACGTGTAGGCCCAATTCTGAGCTCGGGATCGGATTCAGCGTCGAAAAATATATGGGAATACGTATGTCACTCTCTTGTATATGAACTTTTTTTTTGTGGGGCTGTGTTATCATTTAATGATCAGATATTACATCTAAAGTGTATAAAACACTTGGATTTATTATTAGGAACACATCCAGGTTTAAATCTGCTGAGGCTTTGAAACGTCTTTATACAACTTTAGTAAGATCGGACTTGGAATATGGCTCTGTTGTTTGGTGTCCAAATTATGTAACATATATTGGCAGTTTAGAGTGGGTTCAACGTCATTTTTTAAAATTCTAACCTAACTGAATATGGTGATTTATTAAATAGACTTGATTTTCACGTTCAGTTTCAAGACACGGGAACTTTTTACTTGCCAAAGCCAAGAACTAATATTAGGAGTTATTCCCCTTTGAATTTTATGTGCAATACTTATAACAAGTTAACGTCGTAGGTTGATATATTTCAGTGTTCGCTTGCAAGCTTGAAACAAGTAGCAGTATTTTAATCTGAAGCTCTAGTGTTAATTACGTATTATTATAGTTTTGTGCATCTTAATTGTAAGTATTACTTTTTTAGTTTCTGTATTTTGTGTTTGTTTAGTATTTTTCTTTTTTCTTTGTATTTCTTTAATATAAATAAAGTAAAATAACATAATAAGAAGGAGAATAACGTTTTTATTCACTAACAGTTTACGTTTCCATCAAAAACATACACCTATTTACAAATAAAATTAGGATACCAATTTCTTGCCCTGTGATATTTTTGTAATTTTACAATTTAGTAGTATTTAAATAGCTACCTAAAAACTATTTATAGCATTCAAATAAAAATCAGTCAATTTAGTAAAAAAGAGCCGAATTTATACAGAGTGAGCAAATAGTGTGTGGACGGAAGAATGTGGTTATATTGATATATATTTTTAAAATCTGCTGTTTCTACGGGGTGGGGGGTAGTAAGAGCTACAAACTAAAAATGTTTTTACTGGAATTCCTAGACATATGTAGGGTGATTCACAGTAAAGTTACATTTTTTAAATGGAACCTCCTGGATATTATTGCATATTTGGATTTTTCGGTCAATTCTAGTGTGACTTCATATACCTGATTATCAAAAGCTTTTATTTTCTAGAACCAAATTTACATAGAAAACTTACTCATTATATAATTCAAAAATGACATCAGCAATAATGTACCATAACATTGGAAAATCCTTCATCAATACACTTAACTATCATCATCATTAACTTCTATCAACTAACGATCACTAACTTCTTAGTGATTGATGTGCAAATGTGCACCCAACAAGCCTATGCAAGCCTTTGCACATTACTCAGTTCTGTACATTGAATCCATTAGCGTTAGTGATTATTAAATTTTAACTAATTAGTTTTATTGATATTTTATTAAAGTAGAAAATGCATCTATGCACATATTTGACTATATACGGATCGAGGATTATATGTGACATACACAAAAAGATCATTCATTTTGAAAGCATTTTTATGTGGATTGTACTTAGTCTTGTTATTTCAGTGTGCAATCTGTTACTCAATATTTTACTATGTTTAAAGAAAGAAAAGCAAAAGGTCATGCTTTACGTTAAGTTATATAATGTTACATTCCATTGATATTAAGTACAATGTTATATTCTGATCCTGCACAAAATGTAATATCAGATGTGCTCTGCCCACATTATTGTGGAAGTTGTTGCAAATCACGTTAGTTTGATGCTTTTTCGAACTGTCCTTATCTGGCCAGCGGCTGCTTAACGGACGTCCGACAAGTTTGAAATGTCCGGTGGACTAAGTTCCGTCAAAGGACTTTATCAACTTTGGACTAGTAAACAACATACTGAGTTTGTCAAATGAATACACTGTACGCGACTGCAATTGTATACGAGCATGCAGTTTACTTAAAACTTGAAAAAAAAACGAGAGTGGATCGCATATAAACATGTTTTTGTTAAATTTGTTGTCATAGCAGAAGATAATTTTGATACATCTTATTTTTCCATTTTTATAAACATTTTTTTCTATAAACGTCAGTAAAAGTATAATTTTGTTTCTCTCACTCAGTGCAAGAATGAGGAAAACCTGGAATACCTCATTAATTAAGTGGACGATGAAACGTCAACCGGTATCAATTTCTCACATTAATCCAAGTCAACGTTCTTCCACCCTACTGTACTCGCGGAAAGGGTACCAATCCTCTCTACAAGTAAAGCTGATCTACGGTGCATCGCCCGCAGGATTCGAACCTGCGGTGGGTGGCGAACACGATTCAAATACTGATGCCTTAAACTGCTCGACTACCGACTGACTCCGCTACTGTACTGGACATCCATCCACCATGTATTCGGCTATTTGTTGGCAGACTCGAGTCTGCCAACAAATAGCCGAATGTCCAATGTAATGATGAGAATCAGGCAAATTTAGAAATATTGGCAGACATCTTACTAAACGTTTTGATTCCAACGGAAGTCGTGGCACATTTATTCTTAATGTATAAGAGCTACATACTTTTTAAAATGATTCAAACATAATGTACCAGTAATAACGAAAGTTCCTTGCCCATTAGTTTGTAATATTTGCTTATGTTCTGATTCTTTGTGTTCATCATCGCCTTCAACATGGACTAAGTTGATCAAAGCTTTAACAATTTCCATAATTTGGACTTTTCTTCAAAGTATGCCACTTCATCATTGAACTTGCTACTAACATTTTGAAGATCACACCATCTCAAGAAACGATTGTACGAAAACTCGTTGCTTAGATTTACTAGGCATTATTATTAACAGCTTTTTCAATTTCCGGTGGGAGAAATTCATTTTCTTGATCACGAGATTTGAAGTTACTTGTCGAGAAACGATCGAACTTTTTTTGCCTTAGCAACAATTATCTTAATGAACAATTGAATTTCAAAATGATATAAATTTAATACCGTAGGAAATGTATTCATTTGTGTGATATAATAAGTGGTAATGTGTGATCGTTATAGTAACAGTGCTAGTAACCAATAATAAATAGTGTGTATAAATTCTAAAGCCTTTTGTCCTTTTGAATGCGGAATTCGCAAATATTTGCGCCATTTATTAAATGGTGGAAAAATCTCTATTTGTAACAAGTTTTATCAACTACCTATAACATTTTATCATTTTCATCATGAAACTGCCATGGTAGATTATCAGAAGCTCAAAACAAATTTATTAACACCACATAATAATGAAAGGGACAATAATATTTGTAGTGTTTGACAGTTAGCAAATTGCAATTGTCAAAAGTTGACATTTTCCCGGAAGTTGCAAAAATCCGTGAATTTCGCGTCCATAAGGACAAGGCTTAAGTGTAGTATCCGCGGAGTGTGCATCAGGTAGGTGTAAATGGGTGGTGGTGGGCAATCGCTGTCCAAAAGTACGGCATTCTAATTTGTAGAGAGGATGGAACAGGTGGCATATTTAAAGTAATCTGTTAAGGTGCTAGGTTCTGCCGACTTCAACTTATTTTTGATAATGTTGTGTGCTTTAACTCTTCTCAAGTGGCACGCTTAGGTAATCATACCACCCGTATCTTCCGTACTCATCTGTGTGTTGTGAATTAGTCACTCTATATTATTTTCGATTTTGGGTAATTGATAATACAAGATAAAAACTTTAAATTTTGAAATGTTCTTATTATTTTTATGTAATGTAATGCAATTATTTTTGTCATTTTTTTATATCTGATCGCATTCAAATTTAGTACGCCTATGAAATGTTACTCCTCGCACGCTTCGCCCATCGCGCTTGTCTCAAGCTAGCGATTAGTTACTCTCTAGATTTTTGGAAGTCAACTATAAAATAATTTAAAGTGAAAAACGAGTGTTGGTTGATTCTGTGCAAACTATAACTACAATTTATTAGAATAATAATGACACTCCCTGAAAACAGTTTTTGAGCTACTGAATATTCTGAGTAGAAATTTCATTAGATCTCTATTGATGAACTAATGTTAAAAGTTAAAGTTAAAAGTAGGAAATAGCTTTTATTACGAATACGTCAGTAGTACAAAACAAGCCTCCAAATTTGATTTAAGGAGTATCATTATTATTGCAATTGATTCTACTTATCAATGTAAAATGAAAGTTTATAGACAAAGTTCATAATTGAACCAATCTAAGTACACATAGCAATTATTAAAAAGTCACTGATTTGAAATAGAAGGTGGGATTGCAGCAATAAATCAAAAGAAAAAAACTTTTTATTTGCTAGTAAGTTCCTTTTTATTATGACAGAAACGTATTTTTTCTGAAGCCTATTTAATGCAGATAGTTTGCTGGGAATAATCAATATCAACTAATGGCTAAAAGATATTTCCCCCAGGGTATACATCAATTATATTGTAATAATTATTATTTAATTTTTAATATATAGCTAGCCAGTCTGTAAACCTCTAGAATCAAATTATTATACGTATAACGAAAGGTTACTGCAGGTAGTGGCTTATATTATCTTGCTATCTAGTTGGATTTGTAGTAGCTGAGAATCGCTGACACAGAAAATAATATATAAAAATGCATCTCACTTCGCAATATATATGAAGCCTATATACATTGCAAATCTTGCTGGCCAAAGAAATTTCTTTCAGAATCAGCGAATACAGAAAGAAACAAGAGACATATATTTGTATATTTTATGCACAGCTGCCCATGTCTTCCCAGGCATCTGTACTGCATTCATGAATAAATTTTGGATATTTTTTGACTGGAATCAGGTTTTGCACAATACGAGTAAAGGTAAACATACTTTCTATCAGAACTATGGTATGCCATGTGAACGCAAGTTTTCTTTACTTCACTTTTATAAAAAGATGGGTACAATTTTACACGAAATTTACACCAGTTTTGCCCAAGGAAGTCCGCACGGAAAGAGGCTAAATTTGAGTACAGCATTTTAACTAATATTTGGTAGAATTTACTTACGATAGTGAAAATATGTTAAAATCTGGTGTAAATCAGTTACTATATATGGTGTAGATTTTCAAATTATAGACTTTAAAAGCTATACCATCTGGTGTTAATTCGATAAAAGTGTGTTTGTGGGCTATAGAAGGTGATTCAAAACTCTTCGGGACTCTTACAAATACAATTTTGTAAAAAAAATCAAAAAGGACAGTTCAAAAATGATTTAAAAATACACTTCTGCACGGCACTGGAAACTGGTCCAATATAAAACCTGATAATGCGACAAAGGAAAGAAATAACATTTTATAACACCTTAATTTATACAGCAGAATCAACTGCATTTGCCACTATTGTTATTAATTATTAATATAATTAATTTGTGGTTTTCATTAATAAAATTTTATTCCCATATTACCTATTTTCTACAAACTAACACATATGTTTCTGCTTTTTGTCTGTTTTGGCAGCATCTACGACGCGTTTGCATAAATCATCAATAGTGTCCCCTCTTCATTTTTTAAATATCCCGAGAAAAAAGTCCAATTGACTTTAAATCAGGAGATCGTGGCGGCCATGGTACCGGTCCTCCTCGTCCTATCCCTTGGTATTAATACTTGGACACGTTGTACATGGTACGGGTATAATTGAGCCTCGTGTATGATACGCCACAATACTGTAAGTAATACACCGTGGACCTCTATCTCTTCCACGATTCGGTTTCAAATTTCCGGTGTCACTTTCGCGTTGCACTACACTTGCACTCACTGCACACCGCTGTAAAAGTAGCTGCATTTGTACATGTTTAGCGGGAAATTATTCTGCTAAAGCTTTTTCAATTCACCATAAATTAAAACGATATCCATCAACTCCGAGTTGCTATAAACGTAAATCAGTTTTGACACTACACTATACCTATAGCCGTTACATAAAAACAACATAGAGTGAGTTTAGACCATCTGCCTATGAACGTTTTGAGTTATTAGGTAGTGGCAGCCAAAATGAAATTAATGATAGAAACAAACAGAGAAAGACAATTACAAAAGGAAATAATGAATTTGAAGAAATAGATAGATCAAAATACTTGAGAGTAGTAGTGTCGAGAAATCAGAAGACATGAACTGAAATTTAGGATATATCTACTAATGAGGCTCTTCAAGCAAATAGGAAGCCAGTAAAGAACAAGACATTAACCTGATAAAAAGAAGAACATTAAAAGATAAGAATATAGACAATTTAATAAAGGGAACGGAGACAATAACTGTGACAATTGAGGATGATGAATTGAAAACTGGACATGAAAATTATGAGAATAATATTAGGAACAATGCGAACAGCGGTCAGAAAATACAGAAAGAGAACTAATTTGGAAATATAAGCACTTAACGATGAGAATATAATATAAATAATTGAGAAGCAAAGATTGAGATGGATATGTGGGGAACGAATCGAGATGTAAGTATAATAATAAAGTGGATGCCAGCCAGCAAAGGACGTAAAGGAGATTAAGTTCAATTTAGATTCAACAAGTGAAGGAAAATGTGAATGCAATAGGAGAAGAACTCAAAAGTTGAAACCGGGGATGGAAAAAATGGCATGACTTTGTAGCAAAATTAAAAAAGTATTCATCATCCTCAAGAAGTGAATGTAGAAAGCTGTTATAAGGAACGCTACTAATCTTGGGGTGTTAAGTCAGGCATACATACATATATAGTGGCAGCCATTTTGAATCATATTTCGTAGGTTGATTTTCTTTGATTCATTTCATATTTGGGACCAATAGTGACTCGACCTTCTCGAATTTATTAAGCCCTTGGTTGAGCAATTCCCTTTGATTGATACGAAATCGGTTTTAAATTCTTAATATTTCGACAAGAGACATATTGCTCTCTTCTTCAGAAATAGAGATTAGATTGTCTGGTCTGTATTTGTATTTGACGTATGCACTAGCCCATGTTTTGAATCAGATTTAAGGTAATTGGCTTATGATATTACGGTTTTTGTTTCTTACATGTGAAGGGTATCCAAATTCCAGTTGTTTTAAGTATTACAATGAAGATAAATACAGTTTTTCCTAAGACCAATTGCAGTAGCAAAATTTTACATAGCCTTGGAGTATTCAAAATTTCATGTACATGCAGTAATGTATACATGGGACAAACAAGGAGAGACATTAGCACGAGTTAAAGCGAATGCAAGTACCACTTAAGAAATAACAAGAGTACGAAGTCAGTGGCTACAAAACATAGACCAGATGCAAGTTATTTAATAGCGTCAAATTAACTGGTAAACCGTTTTCAACAGTTTCTGCTGCAGGAACAAACCTAAAATCAAGATTCTAGTGAGATACTATATAGTGATGAGATAATAAACTAGTTTCAATCGAAACGAAGGCTTACAACTACTGAAATTTTGAAACTATTCATATGTAAGATTATACTAATTAATCTCAAGTAGTTATGAATTTTAAGTAAATGTGAACCAAAAATTAACCAAAACGAAAAATAATACCTGACATACATGGTGTTTTTAAATAAAGTAGCAAAAATGAGACCACAGATTCTTTAGGTGAAAATACATCGATTTAACCTAACATACGTATATCTCAAGTCACATAATAAAAAAAATACAGGGTGTCAAAATTAAAATTTGTGCTTAGTTGAAAAATGGTTTCATGAAACCTAGCCGATCTTCTTGAAATTCTGCACGTCTCCATAATTTACCTTTCTAAATAACTTTTTCAAGTAATATTTTGCTGTATTTTTAGCAAAGAAGGCACTTTACCTGAAATCAAAACAGTTTTTACTCGGTACACTGAGCATTTCAAATAGGATTATTTCAAAAATGGTTACTCCTACCGACTTCAGCAAGGTATACCTTTTTTTCAAGTAAAACAGGTAGGAGAATCGATTGCTTTGACAGTCAGATGGATACACTAAGCTGCAAAAAGTTGTGCCATTTAAAAAAAAATAGTGCGCCACAAGTGGCGCCCTCTACTAGTGACGCCAAAATTAGAAACAAGTTTGAGTTTCTCGGCCGCAATAATCCCCGATTTACAAATTTTATGTAAGTATTTGGATTTCTTATCTTTCTTAAAAGTTATTTACAAATATTGAAAATAAAATTTTAACTTTGACACCCTGTATCATTTGTATTATGCGACTTGAGACATACGAATGTTAGGTTAAATCGATTTATTTTCACATAAGGAATCTATGGTCTCATTTTTGCTACTTCATTTAAAAATACCCTGTATAAAACGATTTCACTTCCTAAACTTTTATTGGCTACTTTATTTTAAAAGTCCATTCTCGAGTTTTCGCATCTAGAGTCCTAAATGCGACTTTGAATTCAGAAAGTATACAGACCACGTGATATTATGATAATGGAGAGCTCTTGCATGTCCACGTCACGGGCAGACCTCGGATTGAAATACGTTGCTCTTAGCGCCTCTTGTAGCCCAGTGGCGGGACGGTACGTTTTTATGTTAATATTTTATGTACAAACGGCGAAGATTAATTGCAGTATTATTGAGTGCTGACTTAATGTATATATTGTCGCATCCCAAGTAGCATCACAGTAACGAAAACTGCTACCGTAACTTTAATTAAGTGGCTGTTACTTAGTAATTAGTAAATCTACTACCATATAGTAAAAATAAGTACCTACGTAATCCTCACCATTGAAAATCACTTCATGGTTTTGTAATTTTTGGAGTGGCGGTTTGGTCTCTGCAACGTTATGACAATTAAGCATAATCAAGCCATATCACTTGCATATTACTTAGAAGTGATAGCAGTTTTAAAGTACTTGTAATGGTTTTAGCAACGTATTGGGAACCTTTAACAAACCTTTTATGAGGCGGTACTTGATTATACATTTGTGTGTGCTTCATTCATAAATGATTTCTACATTTTACATGGGATCAAAATTTCTACATAGTTGCTACTATCTTTAAAATCCACTGTTAAGTAACTTTTACTCTATAGTGACCTACTTCCTACATAACCTTCTAACGCTAGATAAAATACATTAGTTTATTACTAGTTGTATCATATAACTTCAAAAACCTTTTCATCATTCGGCTACGTTTTATAGAAAACAACTAACAGAAAGTGCCACAACTTTTAAACATTATTATTTTTCGAGTTCAATGGCATCTTTAAAATGTCCTAATTGACAATTTTGAAATGCACCTAAACGAAGTCTAAGTGTCTTCGGGAGCACTTGTTGCATTACGTATAAAAGTCAGAATAATGTTACGTCATTTTCCCACCCTGGTATGGAACGACAAAGAAACAATTTTTTTTGTATACACTATATTAAAACCCATTGTACTTATACACTAGATATAAAAATGCGCGCGATATGAGATTTTGACATCAACTACATATTATATTGCAATTTTGAGGCTATGGCCAATTAAGGTAAAGTGGCGAAACAACGTTATTTTAGCGTTGCTATCATCTTTAAGTGGCCGAAAAGTTGAAGGATTAGTTCCATTGAACACTTGTTTGATGAATATAACTAAAGAGTTAGATGTTTTTAGTATCTGACACTTTAATTGTACATTTTAGATGTATATCACTTCAAAGTTCTATTTTCAAAAGCAGACATGTTTACAGATGTGTGTTTAAGTACCCAAAGAGTACGCATGTGCCTTAAGAGATACAGGGCGAATGCAAAATAGGGTGATACCGAAAAATGTCCTTTATCTCGAGAACAGTAAGAGATAGGGAGATGCGGTTTTTGTTAATGATATTTTCTCAAAGAATTCTGGACTCGTCCAACACGTTGGCTCTATCTATGACACAATCGCACGTAACCTTCAATACCATATCAATTTAAACAACCTTTTACATATTAAAATTTAATTATTAGAATGCAAACAACTAAATATGTAAAAATATATTTAAATACAATGAGAAATAAATATAACAATATTATATAACAATAATTCAATTGATACCCCCCCCCTTTCAATAAGAAAGGCCGGCAGCCCTAGTAACTGCGTGTACTTACACTCTCATTTGTGAAGCAGTAGTTAATTGCAATGGGAAAATATCAAAGAGAGTGGGAAATACAACTAAAATTTACTGCAGATTTATTGCGTCAAGCCATGTTTATCACTTGTCATCGTACTTGATTTCTGCGTACTCTTAAAGCTATATAGGGCATACTCTTGAATACGTGTGACCTTAAAAGTAACTTTAAAATTTAAAAAAATCAAATATTTTTTTCTGACAAAACTGTAAAAGCTATTGAGGGATTTAGTTGCTTAAGACGGTTATTTTCGTATTAAAAGCAGGTGTATAAATAAAAAAATGTGAATGTAATTTGTAATTAAACATTAGAATAATATTTCCACAAAATATACTCGAATCAAGTAAAATAAACAATGTGCATATAAATGCCTAAATTAAAATTTTATTTTTATTTTGGGGTTGGGTAATTTAGTTTATTAGAGAGATTTTCAGGGTAATTTCACAGGTTTGGAGTAACGTTTCTAAACGCTAACTGAATTCGCACTGGAGAAATGTGTACTCGTAAGTTTAAGCGATCCTGTGGGGCCCTTTTCGTTGAATTGAGGGAATTAGTCAAGCATACACTTTAAAATGTACATACGTCAGAAACATCAAATAGAATCATGGAATGTTATTTTAATATTAACATACCCTATTCTCAGTCCCAATGAATTCAAATGAATAGTAAGCAAGAAGGTAATTAATACAGTTCTCTTGGACGTGTATCGTTCACTTCGAAGTCCTTTAAGGTATAAAGTTACGACCTGTCCTATTGGATTATCAATTTCCACCGGCCGTACAAAAATCGCACAGGGAGAGTTTTTTATAAGGGTTGTTAAAACAATGGCAAATGAATAATTGGTGTTTTTTAATATACAGGGTGCGCGGGAAAATATGGCAAATATCTTGGATGCAGATAGAACATGGAAAAATAAAATGACAAGTTCCTATAAATTTTTTCCTACAGGCGCTCCCTACGGAAATATATGTCCCTGGAAATCGGTTTTTCTTGAATAACTTTTAAACCACTCAATATAATTTAATAAAAAATTAATGTGATGGACACTAGTAAAGACCTCTTAAAATAGTGTCCTTGAAAAATATTTAGCTTTTTTAGATTACCAGGGGCGGGCTAAGCTTTACAGCTTAATGCCTAAATTTTTAACACCCTGTCTGATAAAGATTTTAAAATAATAAATCTGGATAGCTTCAACCTTAGACTATAAAAGACACTCTTGTTTATTGTCGATAAAATAATTTAATTTTTTTTTCTCAACAACAATGTCGATACGAAAGTCATTTAAACAGGAAAGTTTTATTTTAAGATGTTTAATCCGAAAAAATACAAAATTTTAAAAAACGCAGTGGTGTTCCAGGAGGCACCTTAATGAAATTATTGAAAAACTTCATAAGAGGGCTCAACATGCGAACCTAGTTCGAACTTTTTCTTGTAAACGTTTTTTTTTTCAAATCACAACATCACAATATCTCGGGAACTACACGAGCTTTGTTTATTTTTTTACAGAAATAACAATTTGGAACAGGTCGTAGCTTTTTATCTTAAAGTGACCTCAAAACTCATTTCTAGATACTTTTTGGGCTTGTAAGAACTCTATTAAATGATACAGAAGGATTCAAGGAGTATTTTTGAGGAAAATTCTATCTAATTCAATTATAATATTATGTTAAAACTTACACCAAAATGAGACACCGCTGTGATGATGAGACACCGCTGTGATGGATCGTTTATTTACATTCTGTATTTCTTGGGAAATTTAATAAAATGTTTAATGTTTGTGGTAACGAGGCAAAAAAAATCTTGTTCTATTTATGGAAAAATGGAAAATGGAAATGGAAAATTTATGGAATATTAAATGTTTTCTTCTCAAGCATACTTTTTTATTTGTTCCTGTTTTAATAATAGTAATAATCTTTTATTTTATTAGTAACAACCAACATATTTTCGATATAAGTTATTTTTCTTAAAAGTTTCAATTTATTTGTTAATAAAAAAGAAACAATGCTTTGTTAATTCAGAAACTTTATGAAAATTAATAGAAATTATCAAAATTTTAAATAGTTGCTACCTACATAATTTCAGGTTATTCTCATTGCAAATTATGAACAATTTCTTATGAAACTCGTAGCTTCATAGTTTCAAAAATGAAATGTACCATAATTCCCAATAATTTTAGTTATAGAATGTGTTTTACAAATCTTACAAGTTGTTTTACAAGCTCACAAATTTTGAATACTTACTACTGTTACAAGTAAAATATATTGAATACATATTCAACGTTTTGAATACATATTCAAAATATTTTACTCCCACTCCTCCCTTAAATTATATTTTATCTGAAGGATCCCTGTTAAAATTTACCAAGGAAGCTTTACTTTTACCTTTGAATTTGTTGTACGCAGCACCCTAAATATATTAAACAGTCACCAATTAAACCACAAAATAATTTATTATTTTTTAAATATATACAGCGTGAACCTTAAATAAGTACTCCGATATTAATATTTTTTAGAGTCATGGTGGATGTGAATTCCACAGCGTTACCAGTGTTACACTAATGTCTTCGAATAAGCTCCAACAAAGTTAACTAGAATTTTTAGACATGTCAAAGAATGATTAAAATGTGTTTTTTTATGAAAATGTTAATAGCCATCTATTCGCCTCTGCCATTCTTATACCTCGCCAATAAATTGAATATATAAACCAGATTCTCTACTCACAATAATAGTTATCCAGAATCTGGTAATTATTAATTTTTACTACACTCCAACTGATTTATAACAATACGTTATCGTTATCACTATCACTGATTATCACTACTTATATGCTTATAACATGTCAACCTTTTCATTGTTTGAATAATGCGCCATACTTTATTTAATCACACAAGGCACTACCAGTGGAAATAATAAGAAACAGATGCGTCAAGCAGTGCATTACTTAAAGAAACCATTAGCTTAGTTCGGTTTCAGGAGATGCATTAACTTTCAGTTTAGGTGTATTGAAATTATCAAATCCCTTTCCACAAATATTACATGTTTTGTTTCCACTTGTAACTTGCCGCAGCTTATTCCGTTGCACTAGACCATACACTAGTTTCTTTTTTGCATGCGACCTTATTTACTTCTCTTGATATTGAACGCATACATGAAGCTAGTTATTTGGTTATTCCATGTTTTGTGTTTATTTTTTAAATCTATTACACCCACTACGAAAATCATAGTTTTTTGTTATTCTTCATAAAACAATTTAAGGGTATTATAGTTTGTGATAATCTTTTAAACAGTGTACAATGGTATTAACTTGCGAAATATGGATAACTGTTTAAATAGTGGATTTGTCAGTAAGTAGGTGAGCTTTTATGCACGTTTATGGGTAATTTTTGGAATCGTTGAACAAAGTAACTTCTTAAACACTTAGTTGATAGTATCGAACTTGCGAAAATTCATATTTTAATCGTTCATGATAATTTACTTTACTTGTTGTTAAAAGCAAATGTTTTTGAATTAGAGAACCGCAAAAATTAATTTACATCAAACAATTATTTACCTTACAGACGATATATCAACATCGCCCTCAGTAAATCATATAGTTATTTTATTAGGTTACGTCAGTGGTCTATCTGGTCAGCGGTCCTCAAAATGTGAGTATTTTTTCAAAAAATTAACATCTACGTAATTATTTGAAATTTTTAAAAATTACTTTCACTAACTTATCTATATGACGAACTACATCTGCAGTTAAAATATTTGTACTTATTTAAGTTTAACCCTGTATTTAGAAAATGAAAATCTGCAATTTGACATAGTATGTAGCCAAAAATATTAAAAAGCTAAATGGTAGTAAGTATCAAACTTATCGAGCCTTAATGGAGCAACAGCATTATTCCAAAATAGGATTAAATATCTCAACGGCACCCTCGCTAGGCGATGCTCGAATCAGATCTCCGAGATGATCCCAAAAAGTGCAGACAATTTAGTGGAAAGTCGCGTAATTAAGGTGAAGCATGGAGATATAATAAGTATGAGATTGAATACATTATAAGGTATACATAATTCATATCTGATAAAGCTTATTTTATTAGTAGGGGTCGGGAAATTTATTCCAGGGGATTTATGCTTGTTATGAATAAAGGCGATTATCAGATAAGAGGAAGATTTTTCTTAATAACTTTACTTTAGACATTTGCGTCGTTTTAAGGGACGGGATCATTTTTTATTCAAATTCAGTTTATCGGAAAGCGCAACATTCCAGTTTTATGTCTATAATTATTCAAAAGTAAGCTGCAGGATGTCGCAGAGTAAAAGCAAAAATATTGCCAGAAAAATTTTAAGTTTGATATAGGATGGGCAATACATTAGATATACAGGGTGAGTCAGAAAGAATGAGTCAACACTAAGCTGGAGATACTAGACACCAAAATATTATGTTTGTGCTCATCATGCCTTTCACAAATGTGGCCGGTTTAAGAAATACAGGATGTTCGAGATTTAAATTTTACTTTGAAATTTATCAATAATTGCACAAATAATAAATCACATGGAAGCAAAATGTGCTAATATTTATTGACTTGAAAATTTGACACAAGCCTACTAAGAAAAGAAATAACAATATCAGCGACTGAAACAAAATCGCCACAAAATACATTGAATCATTTAAATGCAAATAACTCAAGACACCGATAAAGTTAGGCGACCTAAACAAAAATAAATTTTTGTGTATAATTGAACGTTCCTTTAGATTTTTTTAAGCATAGGTCAATAGATGAAAAAAATATATTTTGATTTACCTAAATAATATGGTGAAACTAGCGCACTCTTGGAGCAATGTCAAAATAAGCTTCGTAATTCTCACTACAAAAAGCCGAACACTAATTTTCAGTCATACCAGTTACTGAGAAACTTCAGAATAAAATTTAAACCTTGAACACCCTGTATTTCTTAAACCAGCGACATTCGTATAAGACATGAAGAGTTCAAATATAATATTTTGGTGTCTAGTATCTCCAGCTTAGTGCTGACCCATTCTTTCTGACTCACCCTGTATATCTGTCGTATATTAAGGTATGAGTAAATTTTTATGTAAAAATAGGGTACCTACTCTTAAAAATTTACGAGTACCCTAAATCTACATTTCATCCGTGGTACATACAATATTTTCTCTTCAAACATCATATAATTGACAATTATGTGACCGTTATATACCTCACCTATGGGATACTGATGAGAGCTAAGCTCGAAACCGGTATATGTCTGGTGGGCTACTGACGAGTGACTTGACAATTATGTGACCGTCAGATACCTCACCTATGGGATACTGATGAGAGCTAATAAGTTTGAAACCGGTATATGTCTGGTAGACTGACGAGTGACTCCAGCTGTTGCTATAGGTTTTTAAGGTGTAATTCAATACTGGTCGGGGCATTAGCCCGCAGACTAGTTGCCTCCTGGAATTCCGTGTTTGCAACTTATGTGACGTTGATTAGCACAATATAAAACAAACAAAATGTAATGTTATTATTTTTATCGCCAAATTCATTTCGTTTGTAGTCTGGAAATGTATGGAAGTGTTTTCTAAACAAGACTTTCGATTTCTTTGCCTTATAACCTTCTCCTTGTTTTTTCAAAAATGCACACGAATTGTTATATTTTCGATGCTCACCTTATGCTTCAATTTTACCATTGAATGATGAGTCCAGAAACTAGAACTTTTCAGTTCCTGTCCATTTCCGAAAAGTAAGCCAATAAAACATTCTTAGAATATTGCGTTACATTTTTTCTAACACACACCATTTCTTGAACTTGACAAAGGCAGCTTAATATACTGCATCAGATTTCGTTGGCAGCAAATTTTCTACAGCCATTCTAGCCACCTGTATCACCTGGGGAGGTTCATCAGGCCACAAACACAAAGTATGAAGTATATAGGTACTTTGGGTCTTAATGAATGCAGGTACGTATCTATAGTAACGATAAGTAAAGGTAGGTATATACAGTAAAATAAGTTAAAAATTCAGTCTTACAATTTATATTTAAAATTCGATTTTTTTCTTAATTATTTTAATCATTTTACCCAGAATTCATAACGTTTGAAAAAAAAATAGTATGTGACGTTCGTACATATATTATTATTTCGTATTGGATTCAAATAATATATTTTATACTTCCGAAACCCAATATACATATAATTTTTGCATTTTGAGCTGTCAATATTTTCATGACTTTTTATCATGCCACGTTTCTGAAATTTCAAAATATATTCTCAATAATACGCAATACATAGATTATCATGGAAATTTCTAAAGTTCTTTTACTTTATTTCATTTTATCGTCCTAGTACTTCAAATTTTAATTTTTCGTTCTAAAAATGATCCAAAAAATACATCATTAGTAAGCAGTTTGAAATAAAATAAATTTAATGACAAGCTACATGTCAGGGAAATGATCACCACTTGGACATGAAATCCATCAATTGTGTCCTTTCCGGAACAAGACAATCCCCTAATCATCAGAATGATGTATCATCAATCCAAATTATTTAGCGTTTACATTCGTTGTTTCCTGTACAAATATGTTCGGTCGTTAAACTGATGGCTCTATTAATAATAATACAAAATTACCTATTTAAATTTAGCGCTATATTACGGTATCATAAATTTCAGCTACATAATTTATAAAATTGATTAGTCGCTAGCGGATTCAACAGCGTTGTTTGACCTATGAGTTTAGCTGCTAAAGGAATAAATGCAAAAATATATATTTCTTGAAGTACAAGGCGAAATTAACTGTATATTCCCCTTAAGGAATTCATTTTTAAGCTTTGCTAAATAATAGATTTTCTAAGAGATAAGGCTTATTAAATATATGCTTTGATTATTTTGAGTGAGTGTAGAAAATTCAACTGAAATTTTTATTCAAATAAATTTTTGTTCTAACATGCCTATTTACAAATATACAAGGTGTTGAAATTTACGAAAATCGAATCATCACTATGGTAAACCTTTCCTTAAAGAAATTATATTTGTCTTTGACTAATAATTTTTTCATTCATAAGTCATTAATTTTACTAAAAAAGCATTCTTACATAATTTCAGTAAATAGCTTCTTTTTGGAGTAATTCAACTTCTTATGTTAAAAGCAGTGACTGAAGTAAGCCATATATGTGTGAATATGTAAAACATGCAACGGATTTTTTTGTCAACAAATTTATCAATTAAATAAATCTTAGTTCTGAAATGATCTTAAAATTAAAAAACAATATGGAAAATAAACACAAGGTTTATTAAAGAATTGTAGCAAATGTTCGAAGTGCCCATTTTCAGCCTCCATAGAGGCTTCTGATACCGTCGTATTAGCGATCTATACACATGGCGCATATTTAAGTTGCCACGAATTTCATTTGCAGCCATTGTAATTCATTATGTCAACTATTCTCTGGTGTTAATTACTTTGCTGTAAATACGTTGCTTTAAAAATATAGCAGATTTAAGTCGGGACATCTCAGACGCCACCAAACTGAAGTAAACCGACCAATCCATCTATCATGAAAATTATTATTCATATTATTTATTATTATTCAACGTGACCATGTTGTTGGTAGTAGTAATAGTAGTACATTTGTTGTCTAACATTCAGTGGAATATCTTCTAGTACGTCATACAAATGAGTTCCAAAAAGTAATTATTGGATTTCATGTCATTATTAAGTTCTTGCAACTCCAATAAATGAATATTGAAGATTTCTCCCCAAATATTCATAGAAAATCTGTGCTGAAATATTCTACTTCTCTTAAGATGTGGATTATTCAGTGAATAATGAGGCAAGTCCAAAAAAAATGTAATGTCGTTTCTCATAAAAATGGCTTCATCGGTCCATAAAACAGACAAAATAAAATAGCGATTATCATTTACTCTTCTAATAAGTCTTGCTCGACATTTCCAGGATGAAGTAAAAAATGGCTCATAGTACAACATAGTTTTCTCCAAAGTGATGATTCCATTTTCCAAAATTTACTTGTATGAAAACTTTGTTTTGGTGAGAAGAATCATTAGTTACATTTTTTACATCTACTTCTGATTCGTCCTGTATAGTTTTGTTTTAAAATTGTATTCATAGTAAATCAATTCAATTTAGAGACGACATTATTTATATCTTCGTTTATTTCGCTTTCTGGACACATGTTATCAATTTTAAATGTTACAACTTGTTCTCGAATCCTGAATATTTTGAAATTATAAAATAAATACCAAAATTAAAGTTGCACATTCCAGTTTAAAATGAGCATAGAAATAGAACACTGTGTATAAGGCACTGATATTTGTAAAACTAATGCAGTCAAACGAAAATAAATCCATAAAATTTCATAACCTCGGTTGATTTCATTACTTTATGATAGTTAAATATCTCACACCAAAAATTATATAGCTATAGCTAACGATTTTGTATTTAAAAAGTAATTTGTTCCCAACATTCCAATCTTGAATATTGTTAAGATTATATGCAATTTTAAGTCTTCTGCATCATTTTTCGTAAAAAAATATGTTTAAAGGGATAATATGGAAAAGGTTTATCGATATATAAATGAATTACTAAAAGTAAAATATAGTGTGCCAAATTATAATCATTTTTTGATTCATATTTGCATAGTATATACATTATATGACGTCGTATTTATAGTAAATCCTATAAATATGATCGAATGAGATTTAATGCATTTAAATGGAAACAAAACAGATTCCTCTAGGAAATTTTATCAAACGCTTTTGAAAAATCTGTAGATTCAATCTGACCATTATCTAAGATATTAGAAGAGTTGTTAATAAAATAAAATATCCCAAAATATTCTACTGTAGATTGGTCTATAAGTAGGTTCGATAACAAATTTCTATATACAGGGTGTCCGGAAATATATGCAAAATAGAGCAAGACTAGATCAATCACGATAAAATCATGTGGTGAATTTGTTGACTGAAAAAATACAGGGTGTCAAAGTTAAAATTTTATTTTCAATATTTGTAAACCACTTTTAAAAAAATCCAAATATTTGCATACATTTTAGAGATCGGGGGTTTTTGGTGGCCAAAAATTCAATTTTGCTTTTAATTTAGACGTCACTAGTAAAGCACTTTCAGCACTGGTGCTAATAGTAAGTGACATGACTATTAACACTAGTGCGAAAATAGAAAACAATTAAGAAATTTCAAATCAAAGAAATATTTATTTACTTATAAATGTACAAAGCAACTACAACTAGAATAAATAGTTCCATGGCTAATCTCATTAGTAGCTACAGTAGTAATTATTTCTGTGGAACTTACATCTGGGTAGGAAGCATTGTTATCTGCTGAAGTTTTGAGTAAAATTTGACCCACGATGCTCTTCTTGTTTTGTAAAGAGTATTCTATATAACTATCAGCTACTGTACTGGACTTCCATACACCGTGTCTCTTAATTATAGTAAAATTAGCACCAAGTCTGCCAACAAACCAGCCGAGAATAGTGAGAAGAAATGTGCAGTATAAAGTTGAGAATCAGGTAAATTTAGAAATTCAGCAATATAGGCAGGCATCTTACCAATTGTGTCGATTCCAACTGAAGTGGGGCAATTATTCTTAATGTATTTTATGAAAATTCATGAGTAATTAGTGTATGCTGGACGAAGGGTTATGTACTTTTTATAATAGTTCAAATAATATGCACCAGTAATAACGAAAATTTGTTTCATAGTATCTCTTTTATTTTTATCTCTTGTATATGCACAATTAGTGAAGTTCCTAAATCTTCAATAATATTGAATGTTGCAGAGTTATTCGCGACAACAAGTTTTAAATACACCGAAAACTATGGCAACCTTCTGCATGAGATGTTTCATCCTGCGTTTCTGCGAGAAATTTGTTAATTTGTTCCCTGGTCAATACTTTTGACTTTTTCGACAGATGTCTTTCGCCTTTTCGCTTCAGAAATGCAACAAGCTTGTAATACTGCTTACGTCCTGATCCTTCATGTTCACCATCACATTCAAGATGAAGTAACTTCACCAAAGCGTTGACGATTTCCATATCAACATTTCCAACATTTTTCAGATTACATCATCTCAGGAAACAATTTTTCGAAAACTAGTACTATTGCTTTGACTTACTACACAATAACTGAAAAGTGGTTTTATTAGCAGCTTCTTCGATTTTCACAAGGAGAAATTCATTTTCTTGATCACTTTCCATGTTACGAGGTTTGAAGTTACTTGTCAATAAATCATTATTTTGGCAACAGTAAACGTGGTATTTTGCGTGTGTAACTTTTTCATCTTTGACTTTTTAACAAATTGAACAGAACATTCCGTTTTCCCGAACTGTTTTACGTTAAAAAGGTACTCTTGTTTCAAATTGTTGTCTTTAACGGTTTCTGAGAAAATCGCTCTTGAATTAATCTCACTTTGGTCAATTTAATAGTAATTTAAACAAAATTATCAAGATATTCTTATGTCAAAATATTGTCAACTCGATTTCCAGTTTAATAGTTCTAAGCGAAAAATATGGAAGAGTTTACGGGACAAGAGTTAGTTGATATGATATTTATTTATGACTTTTGCGATGGTAATGCTGCAGCGGCAGAACGCGAGTACGGGAGCAAATTCCGTTTTCCCGAACTGTTTTACGTTAAAAAGGTACTCTTGTTTCAAATTGTTATCTTCAACGGTTTCTGAGAAAATCGCTCTTGAATTAATCCCATTTTGGTCAATTTCATAGTAATTTAAACAAAAAATAATAATAATAATTTAATACGTAATCAGTAATACACATTATTGATGTAGAATAATTATGATATGATGATTTGTTTATGGCTTATGCGATGGTAATGCTGTGCGGCAGAACGCGAGTACGGCAGACGGTTTTCAAACAGAAGGCTGACATCAAGGAGGACATTCCTCACTGTATTTCGCAATTTAGCTGCAACCGTCACTTTTCAAAGGGATCATAAGATGGAAACTTAACAGACAACAAACTATTTTAAAAACTGTTCAGGGTTGGCAGCTAATTATGAGACACCCTGTATATAATAAATGTAAGTTTTGCCGCTTTGTTTCTGTATTTTATTTATTACCCAAAGAAATAATAATAAATGTTTATCATTAAGTTATTTACATTTTTATACTTTGCTTTGGTGGCCATGGGTACCCCAGTTATATTTTATAATTCAAAACAATCTAGATCTTGTGAAGTAGCCACTACACTTAGCCATGCCACTTTTTGTATAACCCTCCCTCTCATAATTATACTCAATGTATAATTGTAGACCATATATCAGCTATATTCGTGGAGAGGATTGGCACCCTCTCTGCGGATATGGTTGGGCGGAAGAATGTTACATTGGGTCAATGTGAGAGATTGATACCGGTCGACATTTTACTACCCCTTAATTAATGAGGTTTTCCGGGTTTCCCTTATTCCTGCATTAAATGGCGATTAGGGCCTACAACGTAAGTCGTTCCTGGGCGTAAATGCGGACTACATAATAATAATATACCGACCCCTCTCCCACACCAAGTCTCCGACTTCTGGGCTAATCCCCGTGATTAGAATGAAGGGTAGAGATATTATTATTATTAATAATCTACTACTAATTTTACGTTATTCGAAGGGATGGAGCAACCTTCCCAAACTTCCCATATAACCAAATAAAATGTCACTTTTAAATAAGTAACTATTGTTTGACAGTTACTGTGTATTGGAAACTGTGGCAATGATAAATATTCTCCAATACTGGAATGTAGTGTATGTAGAATAGTTTGTAAGTATGTGCGACTTTCAAACCAGTGTGCAACGAGCCTTAGTGTGAGTGTGCTGAATACATTTTTCAATCACCGATCTATTGAACTTGTATAAAAAACCTACTCCGGATACACAACCTTCCAATAGATCTTCGGATTGTCACTTGATATCCATATTCCTGGCAGAGGCTAGAGCCTGCATGGACGCTCGTCGCCCGTCGATTCGATTAAGTGGAATAATGGCCGGGTCGAATGTCTACCAGAGATAGCGCGCCCGCAGACGAGACCCGAATGAGAAATTAAATGCACACACAAAACTCCTGCACTTATCAACTGATGAAATTTTATTTGTATTCAGAGAAGCTATTTGGTTCACTCTAGTAGTTTTATTTTATTTACAATGTTGGAGCGAGCGAGCTCGATGAATATTCCAGAGTAACGTGACTGATAGGTAATTCTAACCGTTACTGTCTAGTGGTTTCCACTGACAAAATTGTACGTTGCGTTACAGGAAAAACGAAAAAATCTCAGTTTTTAACTGAGTACCATGATTACAAATGGTATTTGTACGTTTACTTACGAGGGACGTTCAAAATATTCTCGGTATCAAAAGAAAGGAAGAGATAATAACTTAAAATAATCTCCCGTAACGTCAATACGTCTGTTACATCTAGATATTAACGTTTCAATTCCCTATAAAAAATACACATCTTTCTTGTCTGAAAGATCTGTATTAATTGCCACTTTGACCTCTTCATCATCAGAAAATCGCTTTCCACGAAGATAATTTTTTAAATTTGGGAACTGGGGGCTAAATTGGGACTATAGGGTGAATGATTAGGGTAAAACCACAGTCACGTATTGCTGTGTAAAAAACGTAATCACAGCGCGGTGATCGATTTTCTTCAACATTGTAACGGCAGTCATTATGATCGTCTTTTACTAAGGATTACAAGAAAACAAATGGTCACAATTAGTTGAAATTTTATATACATACTCTCAGATACTGACATTAGTTAATGCAATAATGAAATTACCCACATCGGTAGCAGATCATACTGATACCGAGAATACTTTTCTTTCGACACATGGCATTTCATCAGAAGCTGTTATGTACGGATCATAATCAGTTCTTATACCAAATGAGTATCATTCTTTCTAAGGTAATTTTGGCATGTAAATGGGTCCTGGAGAGGCAATAACGCTTGAAGGAGGAAAGACACGTATAATTAGGCAACTTATTTTTATAGACATCTGTCTTAATTCCGCTGTATTTGGCAGGTCCAGGTGATTGTTCTGCAGAAGTTACGTTATGTCTGTATGGCATACTATATGTAGCATTTGCATATTTGTTTGGTACTTTAGGACCGAGTGTTGAAGGCACCTCGTACTGATTTGGTACTGGTGTCTGATATTTATTTGGGGGTGGATATCTAAAGGACATAGAATACATTGGAGGTATTTGCTCCATCACCCTTTTCAGGTTGATAAATTCCAGGTCCAGGTACTTGGAAAGTATCTATTGTTTTTGGTCTGGACTTCATAGAATAAGCAGGCGGACTGGTTTTTCCATAAGTAGTCATATTCTGAACATTGTAGCAGGGCTTTTTTCCAAAAGGTAATTTCTGCCCCATAGAGTACTGAGAATTTCTGTATTTTGAATCCGATTAGAGGTGGCAATACATATTTGTCTAGTCCAATAGTTCTTCTGGGCATTTTATAAATGTAATACTTACAATTTATTAATGAAAGAATTGAAAATATGTGAGAATAGTATATATATGTTTTTTCTATGCCAAAATGACTGCACAAACCATCGGTAGCAGATCATACTGGTACCGAGAATACTTTCAACTCCCCTCGTTTATCGGTCCACAGACCGATATAAGTAAACTACCACAGTAGTTTTAGTAGAACTTACCACAGTAGTTTCTAGGTAATTTATTATTTAACATTATATTGTGCGATGGTATTCCCATAAACTCCATATTTTTGTTTTGATTTAAATAAATAGAACTAAAAAAAAACTAAAATTATGCCACAAATAAATAGCTTCAGACAATATCTTAATTATACTTATCTATACAAGGTGATGTATAACTTCTGAAAAATACTTTGGGAATGTTCAATATACATGTACAAATATGGTCATGTTTTTACTTTTAACATAAATCTACATATAGATAGATCTGATCAATGTGACGTGTCTTTAAAATTAATAAAACAATTTAACACTAATTTTGAAGAAGAATTGCTGTACTCGATCACTATTAGAAACATGAAAATTATAAAAAAATAGCATGTACCTTATAAAAACTGTTCTAAATTTTGTCCCTCTACTTGTACACGTATTTGAGTTCGCCTTATCCAATTTTGCTATACTAAAGCAAATGTTCTTCATGGGTACTGCTCTTGAAAATAAATTATTAACGGCATCTATGATATGCCCGTATAAATTCTCTACAATTTCCGCTTCGGTATGGTACACCTCATTTTTTAAATGGTCCCACAAAAAGAAGTCAAGATAGAGACCTCGGAGGCCATGCTACCGGTCCACCATACTCCATGCTCTTGATGGAGATATTTTCGAACATCTAACCGAAAGTGAGGAGGTGCCCCATCATGTAGAAATCACATGCGTTGTTGGACAGCTAGAAGTGTATTTTCAAGAAGAGTGGGCAGGTCACTGCGAAGAAATTCTATATATTGTAAACCATCCATACGGTTGGGAAAAATGAACGGCCCAATTAAGCAGTGAAAGATGGTGTTGGTAGTGGACCCGTTCAATTGCGTGCGGATTTTCGAGTTACCAAACGTGAATGTTTTGTATTCCATTAAGAACAATTAAAGCTTAATATGTAACTAGTGCATCAGCAGTAATTTGGGGAGTTTAAGCATTTTGCTGCAAGATCCACTCACAAAACCTAACTCGTAATGGATAATCCGCTGGTAACAGTGCTTGAATACACTGGACATGATATGGGTTTAACTGAGCTTCATGTAGTATGCGCCATACCGTTGATTGGGATACTCCAGGCTCCTGTCTAGCAATCTGCCTTGTACTTACTTATTCGTGAATTTTCATGGACTACATTCAACATTTATTGGTGCCAATGCATTTTTTCTAACTTCACTATAAATAAGAATCATGTCCATTAACTCATGGATTGCTGTAGACATGAGCCATTTTGATACTGAGTGGTGGAGGGTACCTACTTTGTCTCTCCCATTTTTTGACGTACGCCCATTGACAATTTATTTCGATATGGTAGCGTAATATTTTGTTTAGATTTTATCTTGATAATATTTTTGTAAAACTCTTGTTTCAATATTACCAATTTTGAAAATCATGCAAGAGAGATAGTTGCAGCATATTGGGTTACACTTAATAACATTTTATTGTTTATCTTGCAACATGAGGTCTAGCAATGTCTTGCTGGAAAATGGCATTTTGGATGGTGTTAAGGTATGGAATGAGATATGGCTCCACCACTTCCTACATGTAGCGTTGCGCTGTCATGTTGCCTCTAATAAAGACTAGTGGTGATCTGCTACCATACCCGATAGTACCCTACACCAAGCGCCTACTGTGTGATGGACATGACGCTCTCTGTTTAGTTGTGGATGACCATCGTGCATCGCCAGGCAGAAATAGGATTCATCACTAAAGATCACCTGATACCTGATTCCATTCTTGGTTCCATTGAATCCTCTCACGACACTGCAAGCTGTTAGCCCGATGTTGACGAGTGAGAGGCAGCACCCAATGTGGACGATAAGACAAGAGACCTAAACTTCGTATTCGGTGGTATACTGTACGAATACAGTCCTACAAACCACTGATTTGCAATAGTTCGGTTGCTACTAAATTGATATATGAGAGCTAAAAGTCGCAACAGACTATCTTCACGCTCTGTGGCGTACGTACTCTAGGCATAATTAGTTGTAAAATACGTCAATTGCAACAATCTTCGCAACACTTGAAACACAAATGAGGAGACATTTTTAAGGTGGCCGTATTTCTCGCCGTAAAATGATCAAATTTGTGATGTTTTTTAGGTACTGAAATCTTGAAAAATAAAACACGTAGAACAAAAGTAATATTAAAAATAAAATTACTGATGTTTTGTTTATCCACTTTTACTATTTAAACTCTCTTCAAATAATATAATAACTTTTAAAATGCATTTGTATGACACACATTATTTCGCTATTCTAACCCCACATTTTAACAATTATTTTCACATACTTATAAACAAAAGTGAACAGTCTTATATGCAGAACTATGTAAGTTTATGTTATAACAATGTTTACATCTATAGTTGAATTTAAAAAAATACGTATATTGAAAGATTTCAGTACCTAAAAATTTGCTGGATAGATCGCTTTCTGACGTTATATATTGATTTTACTTCGGTACCTTTGAATATTCGCCAGTGGCATGAGATAACACTGTTGTTATTTGCTAACCTCTGTATTATTTAGTCCTTAAATGTCTAAAATCACTTGTATTTGTAGAAAACACTATTTCAAGAATACGGCGCCCTTAAATCAGAATTGTATGTTATCAAAGTACGACCACGCAAGCTCCAAAAAACTTAGCAGATAAGCCAGAAAGCTTAATCATAATTTACTTTCGCTGACAGAAATAAACGTGCAAAAAAATATCAAAATTTAATGATATTTATTGGGTGTTTACCTTATATTTAAGTCGTTTAGACATCTTTTGCTCATCACTTGTCGGATTTTAGATATCTTCAAAAAGAACTGTCATAATGATAATAATTGCTTTATTGCCCAACAGAGATTCTATTTATACAGTTAAACTAATTACAGTACAATATCTAAAATAATAATAATAATAAAGAATATTAATAAATAATACTTATTACTTATACATTAATAAATTATGATTACATATGTGTGCTACATACTTAAGTAAAAACATCATTCAAATTCAGAACAGCTATTTGTATAAGTTCCCTTAGTGTACATATATTATTATCACAGAGGTAACTAAGCCTATTATAATTATCACACATCACAAAAATTGGTGATTTAAATAGCAAATTTGTATTCGGTGCACAACAATAAATGATACATTATGTTTGATCGATAGTCTAAGCACAGCAAAGTTTAATTGACTCAAGAGATCCCGGCAATCAATCTGACCATTCAAGAGCTTATATAGAAAAGAAAGTGCAGAACATTTGTGCCTTAAATTTAGACTAATTAAATTAAATCTATTTTTTAACAGGCTATAGGCTATATCTCTCTCAGGATATACACCATCCATTTTAAATTCTAAATATTTCATAAATTTTATTTTTTTATTTATTTTATTTTTTTATTTTATTATTTCAATGTCAACTTTGTAACGTCTATAGAAAGGATACCAGATCACACAACCATATTCACGTTTGGAACAAACATAAGAATAGTATAATATTTTCAAAGTGACAATGTTAGAAAAAGTCCTACACTTAGAAGGATTTAGGTACAGTTGATTGTTATTACACCATGTCAATAAATTTTTAAGGTCATTTCGAATCTCTTGACATGATTAATGTCTCTATATACGTTCAAATCATCAGTAAAAAAAAAGGTTACAATAATTAAGAACATGACTCAAATCATTTATGAAAAGTAAAAAAGCAAAGGGCCACGGTTAGACCCTTGAGGTACCCCTGACGTTGTTAAATATCCCGAAGATTTAAAACCATTATATTCAACATATTTTTCTACTTGACTAAGATATAATGTAATGTAAGTTTTGAGCTGAAGCAATAAAACCAAAGTTACCTAATTTATTTAATAACATATTATGACTAATCCTATCGAAAGCTTTAGCAAAGTCAGTGTAAACTGCATCTACCTGTTAAATTCGTCATGGTTGATCTATTATTTAAGAAGCCGTACTGAAATGGAAATAATTGATTATGCGCAAAAAGATATATGCGGTTATACAAAACAATTTCAATCAATTTTGCAAAATTGGAAAGGATGAAATTTGGCCTATAATTAATAATAAGGCTGTTATCACCGTTTTTGAAAATAGGACATACCCTGGCTGTTTTCCACATATTAGGAAATTCAATATATTTCACTGCCATACAGAGTGGGATAACAAATAGACCAGAAGTGAATTTATTTTTAAGTTTTTTAGCAGCAGCAATAATCTCCACCTCTATTATTAACTGAAAATAGATGTTGATAATATTCAAATTGCTTTCTTGAAGAAAAAAACGATCATTAGATACAGTAAAAACGCTTTTAAAGAAGTTCAAGGCTATATCTTAAGGTTGATCTAGTATGGTGTCGTCATAAGACATTCTCCCAGGGATTCTGCTTTTTCTATTTTTTCGAGGCACAAATGACCAAAATTGTTGGAATGAGGAATTGTAGCCTGAACCTGGTTTACATAAATTTCATATGCCACTCTGATTTTTTCTTTTATTAAGCTACGTAACCTCTTATATTCTTCTAAGTGCAATTCATCACCCATTATTTATATCTGAAATATTATCTATTATTACAGATTACCTAACATTTTTTTGTCACAATTTCTTTAGCACGTCTATATTTAATTTAGCTTTAAATAATTTGTGGACATTGTTTTGGGCTGTAAGCTTGTGTTTGTCCCCATTTGACTCCTTAAATAAGAAAAATCGGACATATGTCCATATAACATTTTTCTTTTAAAATGACTTGATCTTTCATATGGCAAAATTCGACGGTGAGCAAATAAATCACCCTGTATAGAAAAAATAAGAAGTATTACATTTTCTTTTAAAGTTTTACCTTTCAAACTCCTTAATAAAGAAGCATTATTCAATATAATGAACTTAAAAAATAACGTATTCCGTATAAGAAGAAAAGAGAACTCATTAGACCATCATATTTCATGACAAAATCATAATTATATACTAACAAGAAGAGTATTAACTAGAAGGTAGTATTTACGGCTTATATTTTTTGCTTATTTACGTATAACCGAGATTGTAATTTAACGAGGAGTTTTAGAAATTTCCTTTCGATGTAAGAGTTTGCCGTTTATTCAACCTTGAACCTATTTAGCGAACGACGCGTTAAAAATAATCCAGGTATATTTAAATTCAGAGAAATGTAAGATTATTTCATTAAACCAAGCAGAACATGTTGACATTTAATTACGAATTTAATAACAGGCTTCTCTTCAAATCCAAAAGTCCTCAGGCTTAAATTTAACTGAAATGTAAGCCTACTTATTCAAATTTTAAATAAATATGTATTTAAATATCTAATACGCATCGTTTCCTCTTACAAAAATATATCTTGGTTGAATTCTAACCCCTAGAAGCGGCCCAGCAGACATACATCGGTTTCGGGATTATTAGTTCTCATCAGTAGGTAAGATAATTGATGAATAACACTGTTTTATGTCTGTCTAACCCGATAAAAGGGACCATGAATATACAAAATGTAGCAAGCTACATCTAGTGGCCATTAGCTACTCCATTTTGGACCTACTCACAAGCCGAAGCAATGAAGCGCTCTACATGCCGTTGGTCTTTATCATAATAACGATTTGCAAAATGGTCAAAGAGCAGAGAGATCAAAAATGCAGGAGCCATTCTCCAGCGTGTCAAAAATTAAAAAAAAAATCAGTTTTAAATTTCTAAACCGCTTGAGATAATTTAACCAAATTCAATGTGCACATATAGTATGGCATTGTTTACGAAACAAAAAATTACCAGCTTTAGAATCTTAACAGTGGCGGAGGTGCGGGTATCATTGGTCATTATTTGCCAAAAAGAAATATCACCCTGTATAATATTACAAATAAATATTGCAAAACAGGTTATCATATGCACCATTGTATTATCTTCACTTTTTGTTTCTTTACATCTTTTTCAAACCGGTTAACAAAATCAAAAATTGATCAAGTGCACTTTTACACAGTTACTTAAATTACTTAAACATATCTTAGGGAGGCCATGAAAAACAATAATAATAAAAAGCCGTTATATTACTGAATATTGTGCATTTTTTTATTTTATTATATTTATCAATAAGGAAAACACAACAGGCAAAGTAGCGTAAAAAAGTGTTCCACAAAGTAGGTAATAAAAAAATTAAAGAAATTGATGTACAATGTTGGAAAGAGAATAAATAACAACACTACAAAAATGTAACATAAATACGCTTATCAAGTAAAAAAGAGAAAAAACTATTATAATTAGAAAAAATAATTTACAAGTTTGTAAGAAAAAAAGTCATAATATGCTTTTTGAGAATATCTATAGTAATATTAAATATATCCACATTAGAAAAATTCGTATTAAAAAACTTACACAATCTATTAATTGGAGAATTCTGTCCAGATTGAGTTTTACAAAAATTTATTGAAAAAAGGTGACGTACTCTAAAATTACAGGGAGGCACATAAAAATTAATATTAGATAAAAGTAAGGGTGAGTCTACATTGCTATGGAGTATTTTATATAGGTACATCACTCAATTCACATCGATTCTGTAAAGAAATGATATTACATTTCTTTTTTATGATTGCTATAGAATTAATGTTATATGCTCCCTTGACTTTATAATCCAAGAATTTAAGAAACTTGTTTTGAACTGATTCAATTCTAGAAATGTAAATATTATACTGTGGGGACCAAATTACAGAAGCAAAACTTAATTTACTTAGCACATATGCGAAATACAATGTTTTCAATGCCTCAGGTGATTTAAAAGATCTGCTATTTTTTATAATAAAACCTAACATCCTACTGCCTTTTGCAACGACATAATCAATATGTGTGTTAAATAACATGTTACTATCAAACATTATACCTAAATCTTTGGTTACAGAAACTTTCAAATTAATTTGATTAAAATTAAAGTCATAAGAGTATTTATTAATGTTCCTAGTAAAAGTAATAAACAAGCATTTTTCTGTATTAAGATACAGTTTATTCACATTACAATATGCAAAAAATCTATCAAGATCAGATTGGACAAGTAAACAATCAGCTAAACTATTTATTTCAGAAAATATCTTTATGTCATCAGCGTACATTAAAAACTTACTATGATGAAAACATAAATGTACATCATTAAGGAAGATAATAAAAAGCAGTGGTCCCAAGCGTGAACCTTGGGGCACTCCAGAAGTAGTTACATAAGGAGCTGAATGAAATCCATTTAACGATACAATTTGTGATCTGTTGAAAATATAGGACGAAAACCAGTGAAGTAGACTTCCGTGCACACCAATTTTCATTAATTTAGCAATGAGTATATGATTTAACTTATCAAAAGCTTTACTGACATCAATGTACACGGAATCCACCTGTATCTGAGAATCCAATGCAGACAAAATGTGTTCGGAGTAATTTATTAAATTAGACTCTATGGATCTATTAGGTAAAAATCCATGTTGTTGCTCATTGACACTAGGCTTTACTTTACGAAGGAGAAAATTATACACCATTATTTCAAAAACCTTGCTGAATATATTTATTTTACTAATAGGCCTATAGTTAGTGACAACATTTTTATTGCCATTTTTGAAAACAGGAATTATATAAGCCTGCTTCCATAATCTAGGGAAAACACATTCCTCAAAAGATTTATTAAAAATAATAGTCAATGGGACATATAAACTTTTCGCGCACTTCCTAACAACAAACGACGGTATGTCATCAGGACCAGCACCCTTATTTTCATCCAAATTACTCAAAATTTGTAATTTGTCATTTTGCTGGTATTGTCAAATTGAGTTTATTTTAATAATTTTAATTTAATAATAATAGCTGTTGCATATTTAAATTCTGAAATGACCAATACGGTTTACATTTATAGCCTTGCAAGTGGAAATGGAACTGAGACTAAGCGTATTTATTTCGAAATGTTTTCAAATCGTCCAATTCCAAATCGAAGAATATTCAGAAATATTTGTCAACGTCTTTCGCAGTCGGAGTCATTTGAGAAAGGTCCAATTTCTGGAAAAGTGTTCAAACGCCTGAGTTGGAAAAAGCTATTCTACACGAAATGAAAGAAGATCCAAATACTAGTACTAGGAAGATTGCTGGAAATATTACTGTAAATCATAAATTAGTTTGGTTCGTTCTGAAGTGTCAACAGTTATACTCGTACTACATACAAAGGGTTCAATACTGTCCTCCTCGTATACAATTTTGCTACTGGATTTTGCAAGAAATTGAACAAAATGTTGACTTTACCGCTGGCATATTTTTTACCGACGAAGCTAGAGAGATTTTGCTAGAGATGTTACAATGAACTTTCACAATACAGGGTGTTAAAAAAAGAGTGTAAAATATTTTAGGAGGTAATAGTATGAATTAAAATAAGCAGAAAAGTCTCAATAAACATGGGTCCGCAAAGTAACGGTTGCGGAAATATGGAATGTTTTATGTTTTTTAGCCCCTTTTTTTTATTTTGCAAAAACGTTGTGTATTTTCTTATAATAGTTAGTTGATGTTTAATGAAATAAACAGTACGTATTTGACAGTTGTTCTCAGTGCACAAGTGGAAACGCCACCGAAGTGCGACGACTTTATGTCGACGCTTATCCAAATCGCCAGATTCCTTTACAACGTATGTTTGGAAGAATTCACCAAAGATTGCGTGATACCGGTTCATTGAGCAAACAGTGCCATTTATCCGGAAGACCAAGGTCGGTATCCACTCCTAGAGCAGAAGAAGAAATTCTAGCACTGGTAGAGCAGAATCTAGGTACGAGTGCGCGGAGAATATCAGCCGAGGTAGGAATTAGTGGTCCTCTTGTTTGGAGAATCCTTCACGAGCAACTGCTTTATCCATACCATGTGCAACAAGTACAGGCCTTAAATCCAATAAATGATCAGCAAGCACGTTTGGTTTTTTGCCGCTGGTTTCTACGTCATGATGCTGAAGACCCTCGTTTTCTTGCAAACATTCTTTTTACTGATGAGGCCGGGTTCACAAGAAATGGGGTGTTTAATTTTCACAATACGCATATTTGGGCCGACGAAAATACTCATGCTCTAATAGAATTTGGACATCAGGCACGTTTTTCATTAAACATTTGGATGGGTATTGTAGGTGACAAGTTTCTAGGTCCTGTTGTTTTACCAAACCGATTAATACGGCGATGCTTACCTCAACTTTCTGCAGAGCACACTGTATGAGTTTTTGGAAGATATTCCTTTGAATCAGAGGCAACAAACGGTTCCAGCATGATGGTGCTCCAGCTCATTTTTCCATGGCCGTTAGAGAGCATTCACACCAAACTTTTCCACATAGATGGGTAGGAAAGGCCGGACCTGTTTTATGGATCGCCTGATCTGAACCATCTAGATTTCTTTAGTGTATGGTACTCCTGTAAATAGCCTGGAAGAGCTGCAGCTATAGATTAATCAAACGTGTCAAGAAATCCAAACCAAGGAGAGTGTTTTCGAAAGAGTTCGAATATCGTTGAGACGAAGATGTCGTGCCTGATTGAAAATGGACGGAGGGCACTTTGAACATCTTCTGTAACTTTGTTTTTTGTTTGTTAAAAGCTTTCTTTGTTGGTTTATTCCTAATAAAATAAAATGTTTGAAAAACGAATAGTGACCCATATCTCCGCAACCCTTACTTTGCGGACCCATGTTTATTAAGACTTTTCTGCTTATTTTGGTTCATACTATTATCTCTTGAAATATTTTACACTCTTTTTTTAACACCCTGTATACATGTTTGGTCTGATGAAAAACCTAATTTCATGATGAAATCTCAATTTCAACATCAGTTTTCTTTACCGGTGCCTTCTACAAACATTTCTTGAAATCGTTTTACCTGACGATTTTATATGACGATGTTCTCTAACAAACTATCTAAGACAAGGAATGCAGTTTATGCACGACGGGACTCCCTCATATTTTAGTTTGACTGTTCGTGAATTGGACGAAGCACTCAGGAATCTGAACATCCGATATCAACCCTATTGATTTTTTGTTTGGTGACATTAGTTTCCAAGGTTCACATTAAATCTGAGGAACACTTTCATCAACAAATTATATCTGGTTGTGATGTGATACGAACTACTTTTGAAATTTTTGCACGTGTTCGAGCTGAATTTTCAATTAAATCTGAAGTATGTGTTTTGACTGAAGGTGGCCATTTTCAACATTTATTATAATAAATCATAGTAAAGTGTTTCCTTTGTTAATTAATTATTTTGTTATTATTTCAAGTATTGTAATGAGTATCGTAAAAATGCATTCGATCAGTTAAATCAATTTTGTTGTTGTTAATTGGTTTGGTATACAAAATATCTAAAAAACAAAAAGTGAAAGTAATTCAATAACGGATATGATGATTTATTTTATTTGTAATATTATATAGGGCAGAATTATTTTTTGGTAATAATGATCGATGAGACCGACACACCCGTCACTGGTATATTTTTAAAACTGGTATTTTTTTTTAGTATCTCAAGCGGTTTAGAAATTAATTTTTTTTTTATTATTTTTGACACGCTGTAGATGGACAATGGCTGTCCTAAGACAGATATATATTATTTTTGGCCACATAATACACCTCTGGATTTTTGACCTCTACTTAAGAAACATCCTGTATTTAAACTGATTAAGATATAGTGACATTATGTCTTGTGTTAAAATTCATAATACTCAAATGATCAATTCTCAAAGGGAACGCTTCATTTACTTACGATAAATTCAACAATATCCAGTAATTTTCATTAAGATATACTGAATAGAAATTCCTTAAATGAGTAAGTAGAAAATAAGATCCTACTTAGAGGTGTTAGAAAAACTGATTTTAACTTCTCAATCAAAGAATCGCAATATATATGTGCCACTTTAACCCCGTGTTTATCTTGTTGTCGCTATTTAAACACCTGTTGCCGTTAATAAACAAGCAAATTCGAAATAAATATTTGATTAACGCAGTTTGCCTAAATTCCCATTAAACAGTGGAATACTGCAGTCACTAGAGAGTGTACGGTTCACTTCACAAATTCAGTGTTAATATTTAAGTGTCTCTTACCTCGGAGTGCTGCAAATGTATAGCTTGAAATCTGTCGTCGCTGCTATAAGTAGTCAAGCCAACTGTGAGCAAATGGTAGTCCTTCCTTCGTATCCAGGAAACCTGGAATCATTTAGGTATAATCAGTTGTTTAATATTTTATCACATGAAGCTAAATATAGTAGTAATATTAAGATTAATAGTCATTTTTAGAACTGTACCCAACCCCCAAAAATCTAGAATGACATCGCTAGTTTGTAAACAAGGGCGAAACATGCGAAGAGCAACATTTCATAGGCGTTGGTACTAAATTTGAAGGTGATCAGATATAAAAGATATACATAAATGACGGAAATAATTGCATTACATAACATCCATTATTTTTAGTAGAAACAGTGATATAACAATTCTTGCCAATTTCGAAGAAAAATAATACAGTTATTTCCGAATTTAAAGTGTGTATCTTGTGTTATCAATTATCCAAGGTCGAAAATAATAGAATATGGCTAATTCCATAGTACGGAAGGTGAGGGTTGCATGATTACCTAAGCGTGCCACTTGAGAAGGGTTCAAAGCACACAAAATTATCAAAAATAAGTTATTGAGTGAACCTAGCACATTAACAGTTTACTTTAAATGTCCCCCCTGTACCATCCTTTCCACAAATTAGAAAGCCGTTGCCACCTGCACCTTTAAGCCTTATTCTCATAGACGCGAAATTCACGGATGCTTGCACAAATTTTGAAAAACAGTAAAACTATTATTGCTACTTTCATTATTATGTGGCAATAATAAGTTGGTTTTGAGCTTCTGATAATCTACCATGACAGTATCATGATGAATATAGAAAATGTTATAGTTGACAAAATTCGTTATGTAGAAATTTTCCCATCATTAAACAAATCGCGCATATATTCGCGAATTTCGCATCCATAGGGACAAAAGGCTTTAGAATACACTATATATACACACTATTCACTATTGGCTACTAGATATGTCCTATAACCGCCACACATTGACACTATATCATTTTGTACTACCTTCCGTATGACCTTCATGTATCCATGCTTTCTCAAAATTTAATATATTTTTCGATCGATATTCCGACGTTTTAATATTTATTTTAAATAATTTTTTCGCCATATCATTATTTCGTATTTTTCTATCAGTATACTATTGTCGATTTCATTTATACGGATATTCACATACCATAATTCATATATCACGCATAATTCGCAAAAGCACCCTTGTATATATTCTAGGCAAAGTTTCATCTTGTAAGATATAGCACCCTAATTGTTGTTTGTCGAAAACTCATTTTTAAAATACTGTTACGGAAACTCTTTGTGATGCTTTTATTTTGACATTTTCTGGAACATTTCGGTCACATTCTATTTGATTCTCGAGACCCCCGAAAACTTCTGGAACCCTAAAAACCTATACAAGCGGATCAGTTTCGCCGCTGGAGTCAGTTTATATTGAGCAGCCGAATACGAGTCGTACGTGAGTGACAAACGTCAAAGTTAAGCGTTGACAGTTGTGAAATTTGTTTGAAGGACATTTCTTGTATAATCAAGAGTGGCAATTAAGTTTGTTTGTCTACGTGATGTGTTTCTATGCTAACCCAATATAGAGGTTACAATACCATCTTCCTTCCTCGAGTTTCCGAAAACTGATTTTTAAAATACTGTTACGGAAGCTCACCTACCTTTTTAGTTTGTTAATTATGTTTCTGTTTACGTTAGAATTTATACTTTTTGTGATACTTTTATTTTAACATTTTCTGGAACATTTCGGTCACATTCTATTTGATTCTCGAGACCCCCGAAAACTTCTGGAACCCTAAAAACCTATACAAGCGGATCAGTTTCGCCGCTGGAGTCAGTTTATATTGAGCAGCCGAATACGAGTCATACGTGAGTGACAAACGTCAAAGTAAAGCGTTGACAGTTGTGAAATTTGTTTGAAGGACATTTCTTGTATAATCAAGAGTGGAAATTAAATTTGTTTGTCTACGTGATGTGTTTCTGTGCTAACCCAATATAGAGGTTACCATATTCCTTCCTCGAGTTTCCATTATTTTCCGTTTCGCAGTTGTATTTCTTTACCACTCTTCATAATTAAATTAACGGTAACATATATCCGAAATTTTGCCCGCCCAAAAGATATACCCGCTCGTGATATCACTGGAAATGGAACAGAAGGATCCGTCATTTCGTCACAACTAATAGAAGGCTAATTTTTTCGATCTGGCGTATGCGTATTTGCTGTAATCGGGTATACTCTCAGATATATGCAGCACACGATTTTATAGGAAAAACATACGAGCTGCATGTATGTTTCTTTGTGTCGACTTCTCTAAATTGTGTTTATAACATGAGTCACTCCCTTGATATTTGGTGGTTGGGTATAGTTGTGTAAACTTCAAATAAGTTAGAAACAGCAGATGCTATTAAGAATTTAATAATTATGGCTGCAGTAACATACTACTGACATGAAACACATGCATTTTTTACAGATTGGCGAATAAAGTTCTCTTCAAACAAGGTGTTTATATGCAGATAGTGATTCAGAAAAACGCTTAGCCTGTTCTGATACATTTACACGATTCATTTGCAAGAGACTGGAGCGTTTGCAAAAAGCAAGAATATATCGGGAAAACCTTTATCAGCAAGAACTGAAGAACATGAAGAACAAATTGTAGATGTTGTAGACTTGTCTGGTGAACATCAATAATAGAACAGTGTAGAATATTCTAAAAAAAACATACCGTACCCATAGCATATACAGCGTGTACAAGCCTTATTACCACGTGATTTTCCTGCTCTGGTGTCAAAATGTTTCAATAAATGGTTAGACAAAATCCTAATTTCTCATCTACTATTCTTTTCACAGATAAGGCACAATGTACAAGATAAAGTCTAGCAAGAACAAAGGAGTAAGGCACCAGCACACATTTTCAGTCAATGTTTGGGTTGCAATCGTTGAAGATAATTTAATTAGACCGTATTTTCTACCGAATAAACTTGAAGGAAATTTGTATTATAATTTTTTAACAAACTTTCTACACGATTTATTAGAACACTTGCACCTAATGTTACATTTCCGTATGTGGTATATGCACGATGGAGCACCTCCTCTTTGATAACCCACTTCCTAATCGTTGGATAGGATTACAATAGTGAACATCTCGCTCACCAGATATAAATTCATTAGACAATTTCCTTTAGGGGCACCTTAAAGGTCTTGTCTATACCACTACAATTGAGAGTGTAAATGAACTTCGAACTCAAAATCTTACTGTGCCGGCATGTGATATCATTTGTAACATTCCAAGAATCTTCCAGCGTGTTACAGTGTCACTGCAACATTGAGTCGAATGTCGAATGGCGGACATTTTTAGCAATTGCTTTAAGATACTGTTTATTTTAGTATTAATAAATAAATATTTTATATCAAATTAATATTGCAAATTAGCAAATTCATATAATTTTCCAATATTACCCCTTTATCAATAATTAAAAGAAATATTTTTGAATTTCTAGGAAATAATAGCTATTTATGATATACGTGTTAAAAGTAAGATTTTATTTTGTGAGTGAAGATAATTAACTTCACGAACAAAATAAAATCACTTTTAACATGTATATCATACACTATTTTTTCTACAAAACAATCGGAAGAACTTTAAACTCAATAAAAATAAGAAATCAAATAATACCACACAGATCGAAATGTTTATGAACCAACATTTTCGTAGCAACCAGTGCTGTTGTTAGTTACGGAAAAAAACGCAAAAATATTGACAGCATTTTCTAGTAATATTATAAGTATAATGAATAATCTCGATAATGAGCGTAACGAATCCATCCCTGCTAAAATCGAAGAAGCCGCCAGTCGAGCAACATTGGAATTATTGCCGGCGAAATCAAAGGAACAGTACGAAATCGCTTATAGACGCTTTTCAGAATAGTGCAACATTAAAAAGGTCCCTGGGAAATGTAACGAAAGTGTTTTACTGGCATATTTTGAGGAAAAAGTCAAGATATGGAAATCGTCAACGCTGTGGTCAAATTATTCCATGATCAAAACTATGTTAAAAATAAAGCAAGATCAAAATATAAGCAAACATTATAAACTTATTGCCTTTTTAAAACGGAAGGGTGAAGGATATCAAGCAAAAAAGTCAAAAGTTTTGACGAAGACGCATATGGACAAATTTCTCACAGAAGCAGAAGACGAAAAGTATCTGATGATGAAAGTCGCAGCAATAGTGTGTGTCTTCGGGGCGTGTCGCCGGGAGGAATTGTGTCAGATGACCATCGACAATATCGAATATTTGGGCACTTCGGTTGTTGTGACCATACCAGATACTAAAACGAAAGTGCCTCGGACTTTCAGTGTTGTTGGTGAATTCTATTTAAACTTTTTTAGAACGTATATGGCACTTCGGCCACCCAACGCTGACCATAGACGACTAAATTCTTAAATATATGAAGAATAAATGTGTGAAGAATCCAGTCGGAATTAACATGTTTGGTAAAATGCCTGCCGACATTGCAGAGTTCTTGAATCTACCAAATCCTCAACTCTATACCGGACACTGTTTTCATCGTTCATCGGCGACATTGTTAGCAGATTCTGGTGCAAATCTTACTACCATCAAGAGACATGGAGGATGGAAATCTTCGACGGTAGCTGAAGGCTACATTGAAAATTCACTGGAACAGAAGAAGGAAATTGCGTGCCAAATACTTCCTACTGCTGCAACTACTAACAAGGCCACCAGTACTACCAGTAGTATTTCTACAGAAAATAGATGTGTCACACATGTTGACAGTAAAACCAACTTAAGTATGATGACTCCGCAGGGTATTACAATTTCAAATTGTTCTAATTTTACTATAAATGTTAATAGTAATAACTAGTTAAAATGTTGGTTTGTACTTATTTAAAATAAAAAGTTGTTCATGTGTTTGTTAAAACGTTTTATTAATTTTCAAAACAAAATTTAAATAAACTTTGATTTACTTTTAACACTAGTGTTAAAATTGACTTACTTTTAACACGCGTGTCAAAAAATGACATTTTTAACATCAAAAATGACAATTAAAAAGCCCACTTTTAACAGTTTTGTAGAAAAAGATTTTTATTTAAACTTTTACAACAAGGAATAGAGTTCTTGGAGGTGCATGTAGGAAGGAGAATGCAGGTAAAAGACGTGAAAGGCGAAGGAAATGTTGTAGGAATCAATAACTATTGGAGACATTGAAGGAATCAATTTAGTAGAAATCATTCAAAAATACATACTGGTTCAAGTTGCGATCATGAAAGGTTCTTTGTTGGATATAAGAATGGCAAATGTACAAAATAGCTAGTGGGTATTAAAACAATTTTAATCGTGTCGAAAAATGTTGTATGTTTTTTAAAACTACTAAACGTAAAAGATTACAGTGGATACTGCTTTCGAAGATCAACTTTCTTGTTTGCAAATTCAGGGATGGGTCTTTTAACAGTCAAGAGGTATGGGGGCTGGAAAAGTAACAAGGTGGCTCAAGGATATATTGAAGCGTCGACTGAAAATAAGAAACGAATTGCTACAAACATTCTGGGAGTAAAGAATATGCAGATGGGTGTTTCAACTAGTAACGACATTAGCAATTTAGAAATCAACAAAATGACGAATAAATTGTCCTCCTCTGAAATAAGTTTTTCAAAATGCAAACATGTTGTTAACATTTACAATAAATAATGTAGATTCTTATTTATATTTAACAAAAGTTTTGATCATAAATTGTCTAAAAACATCAAATGTTCTTATCTGAGTGTGGTGTTCTTATCCCATTGAGTGTGATAATGAAGTTTTTATCCCTCTCAAAATGAGTGGGATAAATAACATTTATCCTACAGGAGGATAAAGAATATTGTATTCCTTTAGTTGGTTCAATTTGAATAGCATCGATTGAGCCACAGTTGAATATTTTAAACTTAATTATTAGAACGACCGCTATGCAGTAACTCATCTAATATTCCTCGAAATATTCTGTTATAATTATTAAACATTCCCCAGTGCAAACAAGGTCTTATGTTTGCAGTTGTCTGCAGTTCGCTTCCACTAGCATTATAAATATGAAATACACGTGAAACTGCCCAAAGGATGCATGCAAATCAGACGGGGTACATTTTAATTTCATTCATGATATTCTAAAGAAATTCCTTTTTCTGAATAAAATGAAATAAATGTAAGAGAATATATAGGCTATGTAAATGAGCTTCTCCGCATGTGAAAAGGTTGCTGGAATATGTTTACAAGTAAGTGAAATAAAGGAGGCCGATGACAAACTGGGACGTTCCTCTTAGAATTTACGTATAACATATACAAATAAGGACAGGTATCCTTGAAAACAGCATCTAATTTCCCCGTAGCCCTTGGGTTATTGGAATAAGAGAATATGCTGCTTTCTTGGTATATAAAGTTCCAAGATATTTTTATATACAGTAAATATGAGATTAACATTACATTTCAGGGCCAATTTAATGCGATTAGGGCGTATAAAAGGTTTTTACAAAACCTTTCTACCACCAATTGTTCCTTGAAGTAAAATAAGTAGGAGAGGTTGGAGTAAAAATGTTTTTGAAGCTTTTTGAGTTTCATTATATAAAAAGTATAACAAGTAAGACTTATCCAAGATAATAGATTGCATCCACTGTTCATTAGTATTTAAAAATTTCATTTCACTTTTAATATTTCGATGAGAAAATGTGAAATGAGTACGGAGAAATATGTCTCGTTTATTTGCTTATTTTGAAAGATAGTCGAGGCAATGAAGCATTATGATAGGAAATCTTTTAGGATAGGACGTATCGGAATGCGATTTTTTGCATTCGCTTACAAAAATTATTTATATCATTCGTACCTACTTTGTACCTATTACAAACCGGAAGTTGCATTGCTGCAGCTAAAAATGCATGCAAAAAATGCATCTTTTGAGAGGCCTTTTGACAAATTTAATAACTTCGTAAATAAGAGTCAGAATTGGCTCAAGTCGGGTACCCAGGGGTTTTCGAGGACGCTGATCACGATTATGATGTTCAAATTGACCCCCCGAACACCTGGAGCTCAGGAACGCCGACGAACGTCATCTCCGGGGACTATCTCGAATTTTATGCGAGAGAGGAGAGAAACTAGGCACCTGGGGGTTTTTTGGGTCGCTGAATCCGAATTTTATGTTGAAAACGACCTCCCGAACACCTGGTGCGCCCTAACCTGGCCCTGAACGTAATCCCCGAGGGTTTTCCAAACATAATTGAAAAAAACACCCGAAAATCGATACGGGGGGTCTTTTGGCTCGCTGAAATCAAATATGGCACCGGCCAACACCCCACGGACACCTGGTGTACCCTAACCTGGCTCTGAACGTCATCTCCGAAGGGTTTCCAGACACAATTGAAAAAGACCAACCAAAAATCGTTACTGGAGGTTTTTTGACTCGCTGAATTCAAATGTAGCACCGACGAACACACCCACAAACACCTGGTGCGCCCTACCCTGGCTCTGAACGTCTTCCCCTAGGGTTTTCCAGACACAATTGAAAAAGACCAACCAAAAATCGCTACTGAGGATTTTCGGGTCGCTGAATTTGTCTTTCTACTGCCGGTAGCTGCTCGTTTCACGCGTGTTGGGTGGGGCCTGGAGTAGGGGAAAGTATCTGTGTATACTTGTATACTTACACTGAAGCATTATAATGTATAAGTGTGTTTGCCATTTTTGCTGACAGTGGTTGCTTCCTTGTCTTCGCTTTTATTACTGTATTTATCTTACATACATAGATATTACTTGTTTGTGCTCTCTTTTTATATTTATTGTATGTTTAAACTTTGTATGTTTGCTGTAATATGTATAGGGTTTAAGTGGAAGGGTAGCCCAGAGCTACAACATCGCCCTTGTATTTTCTTTTACAATAAAGATATTACTAGTTACCATCTCCCTCTGATTTGCCCTACATAGTAAGAAAATCATTTAATAGCGACTACAAAATGGCTTATTTGCTGGTATTGCTATAGAACTATTTAGCCTAGGATGGAAGCCTAGCAGGCTAAATATAAATTATTGCAAAGCTGAAAAATTACAAGGCTACTGTAGTAAGAAATTAGGATTAAAACAAGTGCCACTAGTAGGTTTCATTAGCAAAATTGTTTTTATTATAACAGCAAAGTAATGTTTTTGGAGCCTGTTGAATACAGATATTTAATTAATTAATGACTAAGAGATATTTGCTTCAGTGTCCCCTCAAAGGGGACTACAGGTGAGCTTTTTTATTCTCAAATTTGATCACAAAAATCATATATTTTTTTTGGAAGATTCTTTAGATACCTACTTTATAATTACATTATGCAGGGTTAACTATGACTAAGTACAAAAATTTTAACCACGTACTCAGGGAGGTCTAAACGACGTTGATTACGGTTAATATTATTGCTATTATTAGTATTAACAGAATTTAATTCCACAACTACATCAGAACTTTAAAAATTTATCGCCGTAAAGTGCACCTTGCATTAGTGGCCTACAGATGTCGTCAGACGTCGTCTGTAGATGTTAAATAATATTTTATGTGTGACAAGTGCATATTATCGTGTGGCAGCGTAATATCAAAGAAGGTTCCCAAGTACACGAAATATTATGCTGAATACTTTGTGAACCACATTGAACAACTGTTATAATGCCATGGAGGTAAACGTGTGGCAGTGTTTTCATGTATTTCTGTACATTTGCTTGTATATTGTTGTTATCCTTTGTGTTTTTTCCAGACGTAAGTAATCGACCTGGTCATGACCGCCAAACCAAGTAGGTACTTCGCTTTACACAAAAAGAACGGTCGAGGGAAGGAGAGGTCCACAGCAAGTACAAAAATCTTTGCAGGCTTTAATTTAAACAAGTAAGAAAACAGAAAATGATACATCCTTAAAATCTCCCCAAATATCAATCCTGGAAATAAATATTAATAAATTGACTTTGGCGGAATATACCTAACCTCGCGGCTGACAAAAGGTCAGTGACGGCGATAAATAAGGATTTAATATAGTTTTGAAAACAATTTTTTTTTCACTTTATAAATAAGTTAAAAAATTTTTTGAGGGGTGATTCCGTTAATTCTTATTTTTCCCTATCACCTATATATATTTGTACTAAGCCATAGTTAAGCCTGTATTTAATGTCCTACAAAGTCTTTGTAAAACAAATAATATTTTTTCAATTGCTGAGAGCCTACCTAATTGAACATTTAATAGCAACTGGCCCGGGAACAATTTTTGCCATTTTCAGATCTCCATTCCGTAAAAACTAAACTTTGTAATCTCTCATTTGTTACGAATTTCAGCCAACCGTCAGAGTTTAATTAAATTAACGTCTGTCTCTGTTCACTTACCATTCCGTCTCCTATGTTGTTGATGACACATGGTACCAGAGCTGTTGACCCCGTTTGTGACGTCACGATTGTGTTGTTTTCAGTCGCAAAGTGAACTGGAGGGCTCTCCAAGGGTGGAAACGAGGCACCGAGCTCATTTAGCTCGCCTCCACCGTCTCCCAGGTCCAGGTCAGGTTCTGAAATCAATTAAGGACGTAGGAATGAAATCCACATTTTTTTATTGGAGCGAAGGCATGGATGAAAACATTTTTTGTACTTTGTGGATTAAAAGAGCACAGAAAGAAAAATACGCGTAAAAACAGGAACTCGTACAAATTCATCTTCGTACATTTATCCGCACAAAATCTTTTTTAGAGTATTTGATCTTAAAAATTGTAACGCAAAAACACCAGATATACATGGTGTACTGTAATGAATGGGTCATAGAGAAACTGTAGATTGTAGACGTCATACATCTCACCTTCACTCAGTTATGTGTATAAGTGCATATGCAGAGTAGCCAGTTCAATTGTCCGTCGTCTCACCTATGGCAGACTGATGAGGGCTAACAAGCTCGAAACCGGTCTATGTCTGGTGAAGCGATCAATAAGGACACTTGAACTATGAATCAGTTAGTCAAATACCTAACACATATAAATATTTCATCAGATTTTAGAGGCTACCCCAAAATTAAGTGTTACCTTCTTTAGAATGTTATTCTTCTTATTAAAATAAAATGAATAGTTTCTATAAACAAAGGTCCACAAATGCATCGTTATCTAGATGCTGATCTTTAAGAAAATTTTCGAATTCAAGAATATTTTCCTCTATAATCTCAAATATACACATTAGCATTAATAAATAATTGTGTTCACTAATGGCATTGCTAGTCACAGCTTTAATAGCATTTAATTAGTAAGAAACTGGAATAATTTTTTAGAGAACTTTAAAGTTCTACGTTCACCAATGCTGTTAATGGGAAATCTGCCCTTTTAAGCAGACTTAAAAAGAAAGATAAATACATCAAGATTAAATAACATCCTAGCCTTCTTTCTAATCAGTAAAACTGAGGTAACACATACAAATCATTGTTCCAGATGGCTTAGATACACTGTCAAAGCATTTTAATTTCGTACAGGTCTGTCAGAATTATCCACTAATAGAATGCACCCGCAGCAATTTTTAATTATAAAGTATTGTACGATTTCCATAGCTTCGTTGAATTTGGACTCTAGAAAAACAAACAGCACATAGCATAGGGCGAACCATATTATAGGAAAATATCTGTACCCGATATAATTTGTTTTATTTAATTACTATGTAATTAATCTAATTTAAAACTAAAAATTAGTCACGAAAACTAAATTATAACCTAGAGTTTTGCATTACTAGTTGCATACTCTCCAAACATCAAAGAACACTGGTTAAGGGCTTGGAATATATTCTAGTGATCGAAGGAAGTATTTTTACAGAACACTGTAACCATCTCGAGGGATCTTACAGTTTCAAATAGTACTAATTATTTGTGCAAAATCGTCGATTATTGTTAATATTGTTGCTACTATTAATATTAACAGAATTTAATTTCTCAACAACACACGGAGTTTCAAAATTTATCGGTGTGAAGTACACCTTATGTGGTCTACAGAAAATATCGCATACGATGATTAGTTTTAAATAATTTTCAGTACTTGCCCTTCACAACTTAAATTTTTCGCTTATTTTTTGCGTATTTACAAACACGTATTCAAATGCCGAGATGATTTATAAGGTGCTGATTTATATCGAAAAACACCCCTATTTAGGGGTGATTTCTTGCAATTTTCGGGGTGGTTGGAGCCATTGCTGCAAGTTTTAACCTCCATTTTCGTAATCAGCGTCCCAAAAAACATATAAAATGGCTAAATTTGCAAAACAACAAGTACAGTCGAAAAACACCCCTATTTAGGGGTGTTTTCTTGCAATTTTGGGGGTGGTTGGAACCATTACTGCAAGTTTTAACCTCCATTTTCGTAATCAGCGTCCCAAAAAACATATAAAATGGCTAAATTTGCAAAACAACAAGTACACTCGAAAAACACCCCTATTTAGGGATGTTTTCTTGCAATTTTGGGGGTGATTGGAATCATTGCTGCAAGTTTTAACCTCCATTTTCGTAATCAGCGCTCCAAAAAACATATAAGATGGCTAAATTTGCAAAACAACAAGTACAGTCGAAAAGCACCCCTATTGAGGGGTTATTTCTTGTTTTTCCTCTTAAAATATATCTACTTAGCCACAGTTAACTGTATAAGCAGAAGGGTTGAAATATGCGTAGAAACAAGAAGACGATATTTTGAACACCTTGTTTAAGTATTAAATGTATCATTATTCTATTTTATTCACATGTTACCAAATGTTAAGAAAAGTATTACTGAGAATTCTAATTTGCGATTACTATTAGCCATCGTAGTTAGCAGTTTTTGCACAAGATAAAGTAACAATGTATTTTTATACACAGACATGGGTAATTGCATAGACAGCTATAAAAACTACTAAAATGAGGTAAAACGAGCGTCAGGGACCAAACATCTATTCTCATAGGCTGCACAAAAAAAATAAATACTCACACATCCAAGAGTAGACTAATATTTTACATTACTTTCACGAAGACGTCAAAGAAATTTTCCGAAAGAAATATGACAAGGGACATCGGAGCTACAAAAAATGAACTAAGTTAAAGAATCGGGGAATAATTGCCTGCAATAAAAAGGGTCTCCCAGACTGAAGGATGATATTGACGCAGACGTCCTTGAAAGAAGATCACCGAGACAATCAATATTCACCTGGTAAGACTGTTGTACTAGTACTATCAAATAATGTTTAAATATATATAGAGGGTGATTTACAGCTTATAAAAAAATGGGAATAGATGTGTCATGAAAAATGGAGTCAATACCGTAAAAACATATTTGTAAAATTCTTATAGTTTCCGCGAAAAAAAAACATTAAATGATGATGAAGAGATTGTAGTATTTTCAGTATAGTCTCTAGCGTCATCGGAATGCATCTTTGTTATGCGCAGTGTATAGTAAAGGAAGTCAAAATGCTTTAGCAGCTTCTCGCCTCTGTGACCATTTCCCGGTAGGCATGTACCAAATGAAGCTACCGAATCGTGGAATAGAGGAAGGTCTAGGACGTCCATGACGTATTGCAGCAGATGAGGAATACATTTTAGAGATTGTTGAAGAGAATACCTAAATAAGTACCAGGAAAATCGCTCAACAAGTACGAGGAATGTCTCAATCAACAGTGTGGCGTATTATACACGAGACTTCGTACCATGTACAGCATGTCCAAGCATTGCTACCAAAGGATTATCCCTTACGATAGATTTTATGGGCATGGATTGTCAATGATAGCTTTATTGGACCATTCATATTACGAAATCAATGGATGAGGATCAGTATCTCGAGTTGCTTCGAAATGATCTGCCTAAACTTCTTGCCAGGTTTTACAGTGGACCAATTTCTAACGCCGTGCAGAAGTGTATTTTTAAATCATTTTTGAACTGCCCTTTTTGATTTTTCTTTACAAAATTGTATTTTAAGAGTCCCATTTTTATCAAATCATTTAATTTATTCAAAAGACATGATCAATGAATGCGGAAAACATTAACATTCCAGGACACAAAAATGGTTAAAGATAAAATAGTATAATCCTGTCTCTACATTAAAATGAGGATTTTATGAATAGTATTGAAGGAACTGTAAAATCTCCTGTAATTTGTGTTCACTAAATTATTACTTAGATAATATTTAATAAGATTCTTTCGAAAACGGTTGCTCCTAACGACCAAATATACGTTTTTCGGATAAAAAAGGTATGAGAATTGATTCAAATGTGTATACTGAGCCACAAAAAAAAATGTGTTTTAAAAAAGCTTGATGAGAGTTTCTCGCCCGCACAAGCTCCCGATATCCAAAATGTATGCAAATATTTGAATTTTCTAAAAAGTCATTCACAAATATCTAAAATCAAATTTTAACTTTATCACCCTGTATATTTTTAACCATCAACTTTTGACTAAGGGTAAGTTTGGCTACATCACATTATTTTATCGTCAGGAATCTACTCTTGCTCTGTGTTACACTAATTTCGGGAGACCCTGTATAGAATCTATAAAATCAATGCGCAGCGTTTATGCTTTTTAACACAAGCGATATTTTTGTAATATACAGGATGTCCGGAAAAATGTGAGAAGTCTCTCAGGTAGAAGAGAATATAAAAAAATAAAATGAAAATTTCCTATAAAATGTTTTCCTACGGGCCTTCCTTGCGGAGATCAGTTTTTATTGAATAAATTTTAAAGTACTTAAAATAATTAAATAAAAATTTAATATGGTGGACACTAGTAAGGACCTCTTAAAATAGTGTCCTTGAAATATATTTAGTTTTTTTAGTTTACCAGGGCGTGGGCTAAGATTTATAAGTTAATGCCTAAATTTTTAACACCCTGTATGATAATGACTTTAAAATAATATATCTGGGTAGCTTCAACCTTAAACTAAAAAAAGATACTTTTGCTTATTGTCGATAAAATGAACCGCTTACAAGAAATATGAGTCTAAACACTATATAAGTTCCCTTAGTCCAAAATTGCATAATTTCCGCGGCACAGGGTATTGAATAAAAAACATAAACACAAATACATAAAACTTGGAAGAGGGACTTTTCTGGCACCAAAAATTTAAATGGGCACAAATTTGCTGCCAATTATAGAGGGCGCCACTTACAGTATTTCAATTGTCATAACTTGTTTATGGCCTTGTGTCTTGATGTTTTAATCAATAATCTTGGACGTTTTTTTTCCTTAAAAAAGGTATATTTAATAAATGTCGTTTTTGAACAACCTTTTTCGGGATATCTGGATTTTAAGGTTTTATTTCATAAATATAAACGTAGACCCATTGTCTTCCTTCCCACTTTATTCAATTACTATCAAATTTTGGATCAATGTAAATTGGGTTAGATTATCAGCAAAATATGGTAGCATTTTGTCCAGATTTTTTTAGACACCCTGTACTACTGTTTATTATGTTGCTCACCCTCCGTAACCGCTTTAATTTTTGTAATAACAAATATCTGTTTCATTTAGATTTTATTCTGGTATTCATATATGTAGCTCTTAAATTATCTGCCACGTATTTAAAATTTATTTATTTTTATATAAATGAAACATTCGAACTAATAAAGATAACTAATACATACAACTAATCAAGATCTGTTTGATTTATCTTAATGACTATCAAAAGGCAGAACTTCTTTTCTAATTTAAGCCAAGCTATATATTTTACGGCTCCCGAAGTGTCAGTGGTGAGTCATGAAAAACGGATCACCCTGTATAGGTAAGTTAACATAAATTGTCATATTTTGAAAATCTAGGATGACTCGTTGGTACATACATACCTACATTTCAGAGTAATTTATTACTGTACTGATCTTCATATTGGCTGATTTTTATATAATTCTTCATGGAAGTATATCAAACAAACATCAAGCTCATACATGAATAATATTCTTTCCATTTGTTTGATGAGTAGTTCACGAAATGGTTTGCAGTGTTAAATAATCCATGTGACTCGAACAAATCTTCTTTAGGAGATGCAATCTTTTAGCTTGCTTGAACGAAAAATCGTACAGGCACGATGCAATCTCTATAAATTTAACAGCGCAATTACATCTATTAGTTTGTACTTCCAGCTGCCACAAAGTAGGCGAACAATTATAAATAGTGCAGCACTGCAAACATTTTAAACGAACCGCAAAAGCTCATTTGTTGTAAACGCAAAAAATGTAGACGAATTCTCAGATTTCAGTATCATTCATTGTTTATTTTATATCAATTTCATTATTTCTAGGTTTAATTTTTGCAAAAACTCTTAATCATTAAATAAAGCAGTTTAAAGACAATTTTTTGCGTAACGAAAAGTTATTTCATCATCAATCGTGAGGACGTTAAAATATTTCGCGGCCAAGGTGTACCACAACATTTGTTTGCAAGAGTGGAATCAGATGAAGAAACTTCGTGTACTCCATCTGAGTTAAAAGAAGCGGTAAGCTGAGCTGTAGCTAGTTTAATTCTGCAAAAATCTGTACGAGACAACATACGTTGCATTCAAGCTGGGGTGCGTGAAGGAAACAGCAGGACGTAGTTCCGAAAACATTTGATAGGCTTACCTACAAGAGAAATCTGCTGTGTTAAATTATTCTTTATGAAAATGTTTATGGAGTACATATTCAATCCTGAAACCACCGTTACCACTGATCGGTAACGAAAATATTGACGTAAGGAAATATCAAACAATTATTCCCGTTTCTTAAGAGAAAACTAGTTGGTTACTGTCCGAAAAAGTCTCGAGTGTTTAGTAAATAAGAAATCAATTATTTTCTGGAGAATGCTCCAGATGTTAATTATTTACAATGGAAAGTAAATCGGTTACAAATCGAATATTTTTTTCCCAACATCTGATTTACCGCAAGGTTCCAATATAGGTCCGCTTCTGTTTTTGTTTTTGTAGACCACTTGTGTTTCATTATTGATTGTCCTTATTTAACGTTTGCTGATGACTTTAAGATTGATTCTGAGATTGATACCGTATCTGATTGTGTTTATATTCAAAATCAGCTACTTAAAATTGAACATTGGTGCCAGGTTAACAACCTTTGTATAAATGTTTCAAAATGTAAAATCATGACCTACACGAGGAAACCATCACCTGTAAATTTTAATTATACTTATAGCTTATATCTTTTACAAAGATGTGATAGTGCTAAAAATTTAGGGGTTACTTAAAATTAAACATTGGTGCCAGGTTAACAACCTTAATCTGAATATTTCAAAATGTAAAATCATGACCTACACGAAGAAATCATCACCTGTAAATTTGAATTATACTTACAGCTCATGTCCTTTACAAAGATGTGATGGTACTAAAGATTAGAGGTTACCTTCAATGACAAACTGACATTTGCTGTACATATTAAATTTTTTTATATATTTTTAGGTTTTAATAATATTGTGTGAAACTAACTACTCTGTGGACAAAAGCCCCAGCCAGCGTTGAATTACACCCACAATATCTACCCATATATTCCTTACTATTAGCTTTTGTAACATTTTTTACTGTATTAGAAAGTTATTTTAAGCTAATATAAATCAAATCTCCTACAATGAAGTCATATGTATGGTCTCTGATACCAAACATCTAGGTATGCTAATGAACAATTCCACAGACAATTTTATTTTATTCAATAATTATCTAAAGAAATTAATCTTTGAAGTAGGTAATGTCATATTTAATTCATTGACAGGCTGTCACTTTTGTCATTGTCGATATTTAACTTCAAATAATTTTAATTTTTATAATAATTTTTATAGTTAGATATTTGACTCAACTTAAAGGAGGCCACCTGAAGAAGCAATCCTAAAAATGCAGAAATAGGTCAGATCTCATCTATTGTGGTTGAATTAAAGCAATGTTAGTAAATTTAGATAGATTAATTTCTTTAGATAATTATTGAATAGAGTTGTGTCTGTAAAATTGTTCATTAGCATACCTAGATGTTTGGTATGAGAGAACATACATATGACTTCATTGATAGGAATAGGATAGGAGATTTGATTTATATTAGCTTAAAATACCTTTCTAATACAGTAAAAAAAAAAAATTAAAAATGTTGAAACCGCAGCACTGAAACAGCTGGGATTTATTATTAGAAATTGTAGTAGATTCAACAACATCAAAGCATTAAAGATATTATATTTATCTTATGTCAGATTCAGACTTAAAGACTGTAATGTACTATGGTCTCCTATTTATAACATACATAAACAATGTTTGGATAGAGTGCAGAGGAAATGTTTAAAGTCTCTATACTTAAAAGCATGAAATTTATCCTTTTAGAAGTTGCGATCACCAGCTACTTTTAAATGAATTTGATTTTCACTCACTAGATATTCGAAGGCTGCAGCTAAGTTTGAAATTTCTTTATCTCCTGACGCATAATAAAATTGATTCGCCTAATTTATTACAATAAATATCAAATCATTTTGCACTTATTGCAACTCGCTGTCATTTTACTATTTATCTGCCTCATGCAAATACTAATCTAATTAAATCACCCATTTATAATATGTTGCTTAACTTTCATAGATTTTGTTAAATATAATTTTAGGTATTAACAATATTGTGTAAAACTAACTACTCTGCGGACTAAAGCCTCGACCAGCGTTGAATTACACCCACAATATCTACCCATATATTCTTTATTATTGGCTTTTGTAACAATTTTTACTGTAGAAAGGTATTTTAAGCTAATGTATATATCAAATCTCCTACAATTTCTATCAATGGAGTGATAAGTATGCTCTTTGATACCAAACATGTAGGTATGCTAATGAACAATTCCACAGACAAAGCTCTATTCAATAATTATCTAAAAAAATAATCTAGCTAAATTTACTAACCTGGGTTAATGAAAACATTCTATAAAGATCTAAGTTCACTTTTGAAACTGTGGGAACTCGAAAATTAAACCACAATAGAGCAGGCTACCTGAAGAAGCAATCCTAAAAATGCAGAGCTATGTCAGATCTCATCTTTTATGTCATGTGTTACTCACATTATATGTTCTAAACTATATGTATAATAAATATTGTCCTATTATTGGAGAAATCGGTTGGGCAATAACTGTATTTATTTTTATTATTATTATTTACTTTAGGTGATTTATTTTGAGGTGGTATTAATTTTGGGAATTTCTGGAGCTTTACGGAGGGACAAAAAATATATGTGGATGATGTTGGAGCTAATGGTAAAAGCTCCTGATTCGAACACACGTTGAACGTAATTTCACACCTGTGAATCTTGATTATATATCCCTTTATAGGAAGTATGTAGCTCTTCAGCCGACCACGATTGCTATCCGCAAGTTGTTTTTACTGTATCAAAAGGGCAATTGTACTTGCTAAGTTGTTGGAATTGTTAAATTGGTGAAAATCCAAAGCTAATCGTTAAATACTATGGACTGAAGAACTCAGAAGAATTTACCGGCCATTGCTTTAGCTGAACTTGTGCATCTTTACTTGCTAGTACCGGAGTTGATATAAGTGTTTTGGAAAGGCACGGTGGCTGGATCTTCTACGGTGGCCGAGGGATATGTAGAGAACTCCATAGAAAACAAAAATAGTATTTCCAGGCTTACCGCCAAAATGCAAAAATTCTTATCCATTAACTTCAACGGCCACAAATACTTTCAACTTGCGTTGTAACAACCATTTTTAAAAGTCGACCACAGATAGGTGAGGTTTGACAAATGTTGAATGTTTGGCTATTGGCAAACTATTTGTCCAGCCATTCGTAAAGTCTCGAACTTACATCTACAGACATGTGTCGGTTAGCCAAAGCATATGTAAAAATCGGGAACATCAAATACTTTCCTACATTTGTTTGTAAACATGAATGTAGAAACTGCAGCTGCTACTTGTCTTCTTATAAGTAATCATAGGCATTAGACCAGGGTCGATAATTTTTGAAACCAAAAAAAATAATAGTAGAATGAAACCTATTGGAAAAGGAAGAGAATACAACAAAAATGAAAGGAAAAATAATTTACGGGCGATCTGAGGTCGGGAAGTGGAAGGGAGTGAGTTTTTAAGGGTAAAAAACGGTTTACCTCGATTTCTGGCAAAACTACAAGTCCTATGGAAAAAAGTTAAATAGCAAAGTTGTAGGTAATAAAAAGATCTACACTTTTTCACATAACCTCAAAATTTATGTAAAAAATTCAAATAACCAAGTTTTAGGTTTTTTATTTTTATCTTCTACAAAAAATATTTTTTTTATGATATTTGGTGAAAACTTGTCTTTTTATGTCCCAAATACACTGTAATTTTTTTTATTTAAATTATTTATATTTTCACCTTATTTTGACTTAATATCGAAAAAGCACCCTAATTTTCAATCGAAAATTCTCACGTCAAAATATCTGCTTTTTTTAAAAAAGTCGATGGGCTTTTTGTTCGTTGAAATCTTTACTTTCTGATGGTGTAAAAAAATATACATATTTTCGTAAGCGTTCTCAGAAAATGCAAAGAAACGAGAAAATATTGTAGATGTTTTATTGAATTAACTTTATTAACTTTTTAGTTCTTAATTATAGTATATTTCGATTTGCAATTTTTTTGTTTATCAGTGCAATATGGAATCTTACGTTTTTCGAGTGATTAAAGTATAAATTTTAATAAATAGCTCAAAATTGTACATAATGATTAAAAAAAATTTTTCGGATTCGGGTTTGTCGCATCATTTCTTTGTTTTTTCTGAGAACATTTACCATAGAAATGTATATTTTTTTACACCATAAGATAGTAGAAATTCCAACGAACAAAAAGCCAATCGACTTTTTCAAAAAAGCAGATATTTTGACGTGAGAATTTTCGATTAAAAATTAGGGTGCTTTTTCGATATTAAGTCAAAATAAAGTGAAAAAAATGTATATTTTAAATCAAAAAAATTACAGTGTATTTGGGATATAAAAAGATAAGTTTTCACCGAATATCGTGAAAAAAAAATATTTTTTATAAAAGATAAAAATAAAAAACCAAAAACTTAGTTATTTGAATTTTTCACATAAATTTTGGGGTTATGTGAAAAAAGTGTAAAAATAAAAGTTGTAGATCTTTTTATTACCTACAACTTTGCTATTTAACTTTTTTCCATAGGACTTGTAGTTTTGCCGGAGATCAAGACAAACCGTTTTTTACCCTTAAAAACTCACCCGCTTCCACTTCCCGACCTCAGATCGCCCGTAAATTTATTTTTCCTCTCATTTTTGTTGAATTCTCTTCTTTTTCAAATGGGTTTCATCCTACTAATATTTTTTTTCACTTTTTACCATTTTCAAAGGCTTCAGCACTGGTCTATATCCCCAAAATAAAAGATAGCACCCTAAAAATAAAAAATAGCACCTCCAAATTCAAATAATTTCCACTCAGTAAATTAGCAAACAAACTGGAAGATCGTAAGAAAATCCTGTCTAAAATAGTTTTATTTTTTCATTTGAATAGTGTACTGAACTCCTTTTTTCGGAATTATATGTTAGTTATATAAATAAATAAAGGAGCGCCAAGAAAATCGTGGATGGTGTCACTTTCCAGAAGCACAGATACGTAAGTTTGAAGATTGTAAAATTAACAAATAGTTAAATAATCAATAGGATTTTCCTGACCATTTTTTACATTTAAAAAAAAAAAACGAAAAACATGAACAACATTTAGTTTAAACATACCTAACATCGTATAAGAAATTTTAATTTTACACAATAATTTTTCCAAAATTAAATTTATTCAAAAATTTTTTATTATAGTTTGTCTTGCTTGTTTGTCTTATAAAAATTTTTTGAATAAATTTAAAATAATCTTTCTTTTGGAAAAATTATTATGAAAAATTAAAATTTCTTACACGATGTTAGGTATGTTTAAACTAAATGTTGTTCATGTTTTTTGGTTTTTTTAAAAAAATGTCTTTTACATCTTATTGTTTTACTCTTTTAGCATAAGAATATATATTTTTTCTGAAGATGGGTATTACGAAATAAACCCGAAACGTACGTAAAATTCAAGTTTTCTTTGTTTTTTTTTTTGTTCAAATGACCTACTATCCCAGGATGTTGAATCTATAAAATAGTTAAATAGTAATACCAACTTTTTAATTTCTTAATACTTACTTCATATTATGATAGACTGAAATTCGTATCAGTATGTGTGTATCTAGAATAAATGCTCAGTATCTCAAATATTTGGCTCATTTGATGTGTGGCCATTTACCGACAACCGTCGGGAAATTTTCTATCTTTGGCCAATATCAAACATTTGTTAATTTTCTTGTAGTGTGTGTCTGAGATATTTGCCAAATAACAAGCATTTGCTATTTGGAAGTTGTCGAACTTTTGCAGTTTTGTAACCATTCGTGTTTTAATAATAAATTGGAGTTAATAGGAAGAATGCGATGTAGAAATGTGTGTTATTAAAAGAAACGGTTAAGCAACAATGGTTTTACAGCCGTTACTATTGGCAACCGCTGTGAAATTGAATTTTACGGTTGCTAAACAGTACGTGAAGTGAGTACGCTACGGCTGTGAACATAGAACAATTAGTTTTATTACAGAAGAAAGGAGCATATAAGAGTTAAACAACCTATGGATTAAACATTTAACAGTAGAAGTTTTTTTAAGTGTTTAATTTTGAAACAAATCAGCATTGCAAATAAGGATATTTATAATATATATAGAAGTCGCGAAACTTTATGCTTCTCTGGATCAAGTAAAGAAGTTAAGAAAATTAAGTAAAAAGCATTTTACTTTGAAACGGAGGGATCTTATCAATCTCGTTATAATTCTAGCCATCGGGGCTTTTCTTCGATCGCGTTCCATATCAGTAATCTTACTCCATTTTGAGCGCGTATTTAAAGGTAAAGGAGGCCACTAATGAGAATCTCGTTCAACTTCTAAGCCCTTTCCACTAACTTTCCGCGATTTTAATACAATACTCTACAATGGTCTGTAAATATATTCTAAATAATACAGAATGATAATTTGTAAATATTAATATAATACTAATAGTCAATAAATAAAAGATGAAGTAGTTAATAGTTATAAAATGCGTTTGCAGCAACAATTTTGAAATTTATACGAAAAGAAAATCGTACGATATACTGAAATAAATAAAAGTTAATAAAACGTGATTATTATAAAAAAATTAAATATCTACTTTAAAACTTAATACTCATTTGATTTAAACATATAAGTAAATGTACCTACACTCCTCTACTAAATGTTTCCGTTTGTAAATTTTTCGACAGATTATTTTTTAATTTAAAAAAGCGGTTAAATATATAGATCTGTAAAAAATGTATCGTACTTTCAGAGTAGCTCAATATGTAGGTACTGTAAAAATGCCATATACGGTGTGTCGGGAAATTCCGTGTAGAAGATTTGATCATAATTGTTGTGTCTTTAATTTTCTTAAGATTTTGGCATTCCTTTAAAGAATGAAAGTTTATCTAAAAATTTCATACTCTTGTTTGAAATCAGAAAAACCAAACGTTTACGAGAAAATCGACATTTAATTTTTTGGACATTTTTTTACGATTAAGCAACGTATACTTTGAAAACAATTGTAATTTAAACTTAATATACTTCATTCATACAAGACAAAAGCAGAAACGCAACATGTATGAGGCAATATAAACTTCTAACCTCGTTAGAACAATTTTCGGATTGGTTGCCACGTCGTCAGTTTAGCTTTGACGATTGACATATCGTTATCTTCCTCAAAGGTAAGTTTGAAACTTTATTTTAACCTTATCATACGTCTCTGGAAACGTAAGGAAGTTAAAATGACGACGGCCACCAGTTCAGAATTTGTCATGTTAGTTGTTACGATAATTTCTTCATTTAACACGTGCCCTTTCTACCGTTTTAGAGCGCTGCAATTTTGAAAATATTTGAACAAAATAAAAAAATTAATTTTGAGGTTACGTAACTTCGTTATTTTTTGGAGTAGTATCAAACCCTAAATTTTCTGCGTGGACACAATTTGTAGTATTATTTCACATACTATTTCAAACATCATTTTTCTTCAACAAATATGTTACCAAATACCAGTATTTTGAATTTATTGACACAAATACTGCGACAGTTTACCAGCATTTTGTTGCCCCCACAACAAAATTTTATAAATATGTTTGTCAAATACATTAATAATTACCATTGAATTATTTAAAAAATTACACATTGGTAGTTTAAAATTATTGCTAGTTCTGTTGCGGAGAGATCTCTCGATGGATCTCTAGGTCTTCGTGTCTGTCATACCCAACAGAAATTAACCTGAGTACACGTGATATTGCTCAGTTTTTTCCATATCCGACGGAAAGTCAAGAATGCGCGAGATCTAAGCGTTTACATCTAGAGGCAACTGGCTTACTTTATGCTGGACTTAGCGGTCTCACAAAAACAATACAATTAATACAATTTACAGTAAATAATATTACAATTGCGTCTCTGTAGTTTTGGTAAAGGTGGCTAAAGTGTTGTATTAATACAATCTATAAATATTGTTATTTTGCACCATACAAGCATTTTAAATATTACAATATGATATTTATTATTGAAATATAGTATAAGGTTTTACAATTATATTAAAATTATAACAACCCAATTACTATAATACTTTTGCATTTACTACAAAAACGAGCTTGGTGTTATTATAGTTGTATTGTAGTTTATTCTACGGCAAAATTGTAGGCACAAATTTATAATAACTGTTTCAGTAGTATGTCGTTACATGTTCGTTGAATAATATACATATTAGGTTTGTTCCTACACAGCATCAAACTAGCAGCAAACTGGCACGAGTTTGCGCAGTACGAATTTAACCGTTCCAACACAATCAATCCGGGAACTAGTTGTGAGATTTTTTGTTCCAACACAAAAGTGGATGGTTTGGAAACTGTTTGCTGACAGTCAAATCAGTTTGAGGATTATTAGGAAACCACTAGTCAGACGCATGCACAGATAGAATCTAACCGCTAATAGAAGTCAACTTTTGGTAGACTATGTAATGAACGTAACTAAAGTTTTATGTAATAATGCTATTTGAGAAATTTATTATAATTACGCAAGTAATTTGCAGATTTTTAAGTACGCAATTCTGTAGTTTTTCAAGTTCTAGTGAAAAGGAGCAAGTTAGCAATTACAGCAGTACCTCAAATTCTAGTGATGATGAGATTTATCACTTCCTTATACATGAGTGACCGAAAAATGAAATTTACTTCAAATAAACTATACCCCTAACGGTTATTCAGGCCTATGATTGAACATGCAGGTTAGCGTAACCGATGACAGTTAAGTTACGATAACTGCGTGGGCATAACTGAGCTCTTAACCGAAATGGAAAGATCGCTATGATCGAACAACCAGTTATCTGTGCCTGTTATTATGACCACATAACCCTGTCATGGCAGTTAATTCTTTAATGTACGTCATCTGTCATCACTCATATGCCAAAATTTAAATCATAGGTACTTAACAGTGAGTACAAGTGGCACGAAGTTTAGGGCACATGAACCCAAATGAGGCCAATATGAAGAAATGCTAAATTTCATTAACAGTAAGAAAATATTGTTGAGAAGCAAAGTAAACCCAACGCATGTTAATATAAGTAGGTACTTTGGCAAATTTTTGAAGTACATATAAATTCTTTAGTGTATGGACCGCAAACAAATCCCCAACAGTGGTGGTAGGTAAGTGAAATATGTCATATTAACTTATTGATACAATTATTTAAGTTATTTTAGATTCATGCAGAGTGGAAGCAGAATGTAAAAAGGAAGAGCAGAAAACTTCATCAGGATAAAAAACTAGTAAAATCTGGATGCACATATTCAATATTTATACACAGTTTACGTGGGTAATCAAAAATGTACCTTTAGGTATGCGATCTGTGCTACTGTGCTAATTACAATTTACTACGCCTTCGTGGAGTCCATGTTGCAATATATTATAATTATAGGAGGATAGTATAGGATGCAGCATATCAGTGTTAATAGTAAGAAATTATTATCAAAAACACATAACTATCTAATAAAAATAATATTTAAAAAAGATAAAATGTATTATTTATACCTACTCTTTATAGAATCTAAATTATTACCAATAATTAAAAACTAGGTACCTAGCTTTTGTCATTGTGGCTTTCCCCTATTCATAAATTAATTATTAATAATATTAGGTAATAATATATATTTCTTTTTGTTTGTTAATATTTATTTAGGTATCAGTATCATACTCAGACTAGCAATCTTAATTGTATAAAATTGTAATCCCACTTAGAACAAACTTTAGTTTTTTTTAGGTTGTATTTACTGTCAAACTATTAATACCATATATTACTAATTATGTAAAACTATTATATGACAGTAAATTGATACTGAATTGTGCTATAGACAAATAATAATAAAATTATACATTATATTAATATGCCAAATGTCATACGTCAATTGCCAGAAATAAAATTAAAATTTCTGAACAATAAAAAGCTCCAGTTACATTTAACGCCAGATTATTTCAAGCAGTTTCATAACTGGGTCACGTGATCATTCTCAAGTTAAGTAACTGGGAAAAATAAAATTGACAGGTGTGTCAATCATACGAATTTCTGATTAACCTACCAGTTACCGTTAACAGGCCTGTTAATGCTAACTGGAGGTGTTCGATCCTAGGCCCCATTTACTGCTTGAACTAAACGTGTCGTTCCAACAAAGGAATTAGAAACTGATTTCAAATTAGTACATGAATTGCACTTGCGCATTAAAACAGTGCTATAAATTATCAGTCATTGCTATGTAGGAACAAACCTATTATGATTTTTTTTGTGAACATTACTATTAGGAGAATTATTACTTTCTCAGTGTGAGATATCTGTGATTTGAAAAATCTAAATTTATAAAATCGATCTCTTAATGGATCCACTAGAAGCTAGAAGGGTTGCCAATCTGTTTAAACTAGATAAACATGTAATTTTTTTTAAATCAAAACCGAAGTTAAAATTCTACCGAACAATAACATATTAAAATTGACATCGCACATCTACCAATTGAACTAATACGAAACATAATTAACAAGACGTATAACCTCAGCGATATATTTTCCACTCGACCGATGAACAAAACATTTGTGTATTCATTTCGGACACAATTCAGATTAAAATTTCACACACGTTTAATGGCGCAACACGTACAAAATACGGAACGGTTATAACAAACTCAATTTCCGTATACGTCACGGCTGCTGGAATCGTCATTACGATCAAAACGGGTTGCGCTGAAATGTCATAGTTGGACAGTCCTTTGGATTAGATGTTATGGGCAGCGTCGCCGGAAGCGTGTAGTAGGTAGACAAAGGAAAACAAGATTGCCTATTCGGTGCTCGAGAGCACTTATTTATAATATTAAAGAAGGTTGAGTTCTCTTTAAGATGTGGGGCCCGTTTTCCTTGGTTCATCTCTAAAGCTATATTGAGTTTACAAGGCTATTCTTTCTCATTATATTTTTTATCCAATAAACTGTATTTCAAATATTATCTATATAGAGTGTGGGGGGTTATTATCGACATAAATATACAAAATTATCGACCCATTTCATTATTATCTGACGTAGCAAAATTATTTAAACAAATTATTTACAATATTGTATGCTATTATAATATAAAACCCTGTTTAAATTAGTCTCAGCGTTTATTTGTTCAGAAAGAATTTATAAATACGTTTTTCGCATGGTGTCGTTATTAGCTTTAGCAATAAAATTCAAACAGATGTTACGAGTATACAGTATGCGCCAAAAGTATGGAATAAATTCAATAAAAACGAAACAATAATTTTTTGGGAAAAATCCTCGAACAGGTCGATTTTTAATTTAAATAATACATATTTTAGCGTAAAATGCGATTTTCAAATGTCATTTGTTTTCGAGTAATGACGTCATCGATTTTTTTTTAAATGGCAACACCATATTTTTTTCCTTGATTCTGAAAGATCGTTTAATTCTCTATCAGACAGTACTAAAATTTTGTCCTCTTACATAGGAAAGTTTTCGAGTAAATGACGATTGAATGTTAGAAAACGTAAATTTTATCTATAAAAAAGTAACAATTCTGAGGTATGTAAAATAAAATACAATTGATTAAATTTTATACTTAAATTAAATGTTCGAATTGCCATCCATCAACTTCTTGACAATGCGCAAGTCTGTGAAGAAATTCTTCTTGCACATTATGAATGATTTCTGGGGTAACTCTGCGTATTTCGTCCCGAATGCGATTTTGAAGTTCTTCTAAATTACGTGGTTTATTAATGTACACTTTTGACTTCGAGTATTCCCATAAAAAATAGTCAAGAGATGTAAGATCTGGCGATCTTGCAGGCCATTCTATCGGTCCGCGTCTGCTGATCCACCTCCCAGGAAAACAGTTTTCCAAAAAATCTCGTACAGGGCGCGCATAGTGCGGAGGTGCACCGTTTTGCTGAAACCATATGGTATCATCAGGAATGTCAGGGTCATTATCGTTAGGAAAAATTACTGCAAGGGCTGGAACAAGGTACTTTTCTAGAAACTCTAAATCTCTCTTTGTCCTGTAAGGGCTCCTTCAAAGAAGAAAGGCTCTACTATTCTGTCGTCAACTATTCCAGCCCACACATTTTTTTCTGAGAGTGTTGGGTATGTGCCTCTGCCATCCAATGAGGATTTTCCCGACTCCAATATCTGCAAGTTTGACGGTTTACTGTACCATTCAGACAAAATGTGGCCTCATCTGAAAAAAGTATTTGCCGGTGAAAATTTCTATTTCCTTGACATAAATCCATTAGAATTTCGCAAAAGTGTAAGCGGCGATCGGGATCATCTTCATTGAGTTCCTGCACAAGTTGAATTTTGTAGGGATGATATTTTTCCTTCCTCAAGATACGTAGCACTGTGCTCTGACTAGTGTCATTGTTTAATGCAACCAATCATGAAGAATTATGAGGATTATCCACCATACTTAACAAAATGTTCTGTTTCTGATTTTCATTAATGCTTGGACGTCCAGGTTTTAGAATATTTACAACATTGCCAGTTTCTCTAAATTTAGACTCTACCTTACTGACTGTTTATTGGCTGATAGGGCGATCTGGATATTTTTCATTTAATAAATCGCAAACTTCCTGCAGAGTTCTAGTCATATTCCCGCATCCGATAAGAATTAAAATTTCAATTCTTTGAGTAACAGTTAAATGTGCCATAATACTTTAAATTGAATAATAATTTATATGTCGCTTACAATACTTATTAGAAAGTCGGTGTGACAATGACACTTTGCAAAGATTCTCACCTACGTGATCCATAAAAAAACTATGGAATTCGAAAAACTAAACTTGATAACGTTTTTGCTTTATTTTAATTGATTTACGTTTTCTAACATTCAATCGTCATTCACTCGAAAACTTTGCTATGTAAGAGGGCAAAATTTTAGTACTGTCTGATAGAGAATTAAACGATCTTTCAGAATCAAGGAAAAAAATATGGTATTGCTATTTAAAAAAAAATCGATGACGTCATTATTCGAAAACAAATGACATTTGAAAATCGCATTTTACGCTAAAATATGTATTTTTTAAATTAAAAATCGACCTGTTCTAGGTTTTTTCCCAAAAAATAATTGTTTCGTTTTTATTGAATATATTCCATACTTTTGACGCATACTGTATATCTACCGATTTGATACGGTTGATTATGATACAAAAGTTGCACAATTTTAGAACACCTCTACTGATTTTTTTTGCGTTATACCTGAGTGATACTTCTATTAAATTTAATTAATCCATGTCTGGAAAAATACAAGGCTTTATAAGAAGTATCCCAGGGCTCTAAACTCGGGCCTCTACTGTTTATAACTTTTATAAACGACTTGCTGGGTGTTATAAAGCACTCAACTTGTTTATTGTTCGCTGATGACATGACATTTTATTTGCCAGTGACTAATGATAATGATGGTCAGAAACTGAAAGAAGATATAATTAATGTCCTTAGCTGGAGTATATAAAATAAATTATTTTTCAACAAAATTAAATGTTTCATTATGTCTGTAACAAATAGGAAATCTTTAATTAACTGTAACTACAAAATGGGTTTGAACTGTTTGAATCGTATATATGAGGTTAGAGATTTGGGTGCAACATATGATAATAAATTTAATTTTACTACACACATAGAAAATATAAGGCGACACTTGGCAATTTGGGATTTGTTATAAGACAATCTACACAATTTTATGACATTAAAACGGTTAACAAGTTATATTCTGCATACCAAAATTAGAATATGTTTCAAATATTTGGTATCAACTCGAATTTTGCTATAAACTCAATATTGAAAAGGTTCAAAATAAGTTATTACGACATTTATATTACAAAACATACAATCAATATTCTGATTTTGAAACTGTTAGAACAAGAAATTTGATAAAGTAATTTTGTGTCTCTAGTTTGAAAGGTCGGAGAAGAGAATTTATTTAATAATTATATTTGGATTTAAAATTTGGAACAACTCCATTAGAGTCGATAAAATACTAGTCTGTGAGTACTGAGAGTACTAAAATGATGACGAATAATGTACCGTGGTAAGTAATTAATAAAAAAATCACCCATTCATCACATTATGAGATAGTCCAATGATGCCATATTCTTAACTAGCATTGATTTTTTCTCTGAAATTAACTCAATTTAAGAAGTAAAGCAGCATGTATTTGCTTTTTATTAATTTAATAGTGGTGTAATTTCGGTCAGTGGTCGCGCGGTTTAAGGCGTCAGTACTTGAATCGAGGTGACTAGATCGGTGTTGGTTCGAGCCCAGCTGCCGGTAGACCGTATATAAGCTATATTCGTGGAGAGGTTTGGCGCCCTCTCTGCGGGTATGGTAGGGTGGAAGAATGTTGGCTTGGGTCATTGTGAGAGATTGATACCGGTTGATATTTGACTACCCCCCTAATTAATGAGATTTTCCAGGTTTTCCTCATTCCTGCACTGAATAGTGGTTAGCGCCTACCAACGTAAGTCGTTCCTGGGCGCAAATGCGGCCTGCTTAATAATAATATGCCGCCCCCTCTCCCGCACAAGTCTCCGACTTCTGGGCTAATCCCTGTGACTAGAATGAGGGGTAGAGATATTATTATTATTATAAGTCCACTGTAGATAAGTCCAATATACAATTAATTTAGCCGTTATGTACATGAATGTAATTATTATTCTTTTTTGTTGTTTTTTTTTCTAAACGTAGCCGTTTGTTAACTGTTAAATCTTAGTGTAATGTATTATTTGATTTTCTCCTGTAATCAGACTTATCTGTTGGGAATTAAGAAATAAACTATAAGGATTTTATATATTGTGTGGTAGTAAGTTGATTTCTTCACATATCAATAACTGGAATAAAGAAAAAAAAGACAACTGATAAGAACACAATGCTAAGGCTATATCGGAAATCTGTCTGATTGTTGAATATAATAAGAACAAAGCAGATGTGGAAGGAACATATAGCCCCTAAATAGCCACTTATGTGATGTTACTAGTACGAAGGCAGCGGTAATCATACCATAAATTTAATCGATGATGTTATCTTTGGGTATTTTATTGAATTAGAACCTCAAGTTAACAAACATCAGTAGTAATGGTTACATTATAAGTTCTTTATTAGTCCCATAGATGCAGAGTATTGGTTTATCTGAATGGATAGCAGGTTTTACTGCAGAAGTTTCCTCCGGTCTATTGAGGTTAAGATATTCTTTTCTATTTTTTTTGGAAATGTCATAAAGATTTTTGTCATTAATAATAATTTTGGAGAAAAACGGACGATATTGTTGATAAGCCAGTCAGCATGGATAATACATGATGATTATTGTTGTTTTGCTCGAAAGGTCCTTGAAAATTGAGGATCGTGCATATTAAATTGGTCCGGTTCTGTTTCGAACGAGAAAACAATGTTCTTGCTCTACTTTCCCCAATGGGGTGGCACAAATGGTTTTACTAGTATCTGCTGCCTTATATTTTCTACAGATTTAATAATTTCTGCATAAATTAACAAGTTAGACAAATATTCAGTTACAGAACAGGATGACATTAAGACAATTTTGAAATATGTCTCTTGATTATTTTACAAGACACTTTTGTCATGAGAAATAATGTGATACGAAAGCTGTTTAATATAGAAAATGTGATATAACATAGTTTTCATGACTCCAGCCACAGCATAAGAGACATTATTAAGTTAAATCGATCGTTCTTGATGAAGTTAAACTATATTATTCTTCAAACACAAATCGTCACCATGTTTTATTATTCATTTTAATCGATTATTCGATAACTCTTTTACAGGCGTAAAACCATAATGTTGTAATTTTCTAAATAGCAAATCATTTTCGGTTTTAATTTTTTTGAATTGGGCACCAAAGATGCAAGAAAGACAAAGTGGTTTACGTTCCTTCCTGTATTGCTCCTCTCTTTTTTATTGTAAATCTATGCTTCTGAGAAACTGGTTGATTCATTTCCATCACCTTTGCAGATGTGTGTGAATGCTTTTAACTTATTTTAATCAAGACAGATTATCAATGATTTTGACATTGTTTAAAAATTTATTTTTAAAATTATTTTTTTCTATAGCTAATGTTACAGTTGTCTCACCTACTGAAAATTGTAGGTAAAGTAGAACTTTAACCGCAAGGGCATATAAAATGATACTTTCGCGTCAAGGATAGATAAAGATCTTTACGTTTTAAGTAAGTAGTTACTTAAAACTACTAATTTAAATCATTACCTATTATTTGTGTTATTCTGATTTTTACCTTGACAAGGAGATATTCATCATCTGCAGCCGTTATTAGAAATTGTATTACCTTCTGCGTTAAAAATTTTGATGTATCTACAAAGAAAAGTTCCATTGATACTATGTGATTTTAAGTCGATCCTCAGTCCATCCTTACTTCATTAGTATTGAATTATTTTTATGCATTGGATAACACGACAATAAATTTGAAGATTGCACTTTCCTTGATTTATCCAAGAAATGTTCTTAATGTTTTTTGTGTTCTTCCATTTTTGAAAGCTTTTATATTCCCTTTCAACCCAAAGGGGCGACTTTGTTTAATAACCAAATTCCATAGAAACCATTGCTTACTAGGCAAAAGTACTCCTACCTTAATATAGTTACAAGTAATTTCTAAATGATCCATAATTGTTTAGATGTTCTATTCATTTCCATGTGAAAATAGGTAAATTGTGACAACATCGCCATAGTCAGTTGAGGTTGTCATTAGAGAATAGTTTCTACAGGCAAATAGTCAAACCTCCACCTGCAACTGCTCTAACTATTCATATTGGATAAGTTTAACAGCCACTGTGATTTCTATATAAGTTTACGAATAATCAGCTGCTTCAGTATGAACTCTGCTAGGAATTCAATATTATTTGAAATTCAAGTATGTATTCCCTGTCGCACTAAATTAATTTGATACTCCATTGTGCTACATATTCACTTCTGCAAAAACAGTATTGATAGTGCAGCACATACCCTGTTTGACGTATTGGTTTCTATGCAAATCATTAATGCAATGACTCTCACAAATTTTATATAGGTTACTTCATTGGGAAATGTACATACGTTAACAGTGAATACAGAACATTGAAGAGGTATCAAAAATCCATATGTTAAAGGGTCTAACCATTGCCATTACCGAGATACAGGGCGATTTACCGATTTTGGGTATTTCTTTAATTTGCCATAAAATGTGAACATCTATGATGATCAAGTGACATTCAGTAGAGGTATTCTACTAGTTTATTCTAAAAAACCCTGTATGTAGGTTTTAAACTTGTAAGTAGAGCAGAAATAGTAAAATGGTAAATTACTGTAGTTGCGCATGAAAGTCTTCATGTTTGACTGTTCGATCAAATGTTTGTCTGTGGCAGATTCCTTCAAGTAAAAACTAGTAAACGTACTTCTATCATCAAATTCACAATTAATTCTTATTTTATACGTAACACTACCTCTCCATTTGGAGGAAAAACATTTTGAACACCAATTGTCTAAACAAGTGCATAGATCGGGGTGGACCTACGAGTGGCCGTCAAGGTCACCAAACCTTACTCCTATTGATTATTATCTATGAAGCCATTTAAAATCGAAGGTATATGAAGTTTTGAATATTGATTAAATCCTGCAGTAAATGTCAAAAAATTCAAAATTTTTGTCGAATTTAATATAGTTATCAATTTTTAGTAAGAAATACTTTATGTGTAGAAATAATAATTTTAATAAAACTTTATCATTTTGTTGCAAATTTGAATGGTTTTTATAAATTGTTTAATTCAGTCAATAATAATAACAAATTGTATTTATTTCCAATAGTAATACATGTGCAAATATAAGAATAATAATACTCAAGGCGAAGTGTCAGTAAAACTGGTTTTCAACTTAACCCTGGTAAAGTATACAAGAAAATTACATAATGAATACAAAAATTAAATAGGACGATAAGTAAATGTGGTACTAAGAATAAGTTCACAAATAATTAAGAAAATAAAAGAACATGAATATAGAATGAATTTTGATAGGACAAGTATACCATAACCAAAAAAACAGTAATAAAACAAAACGTTGATTGAATTAAATAGAAAAAAAAAACAAAATTAATTATATTATAATCATCTAATAAATTTATTTAAAGAGAAAAATAAAACAGTATACTAAATAACAGATAACACTAAAAATAGACAGGAAAAAAAAAAAGAAAACAATTTTAGAAAACACTACAATAAATCCTCAGCGTCCACCGTTATGTTGAACACACTTTCATGTTTATTTTATAATAGCTGTTACAGATATTCTTATTATATCAGGATTATTTTTTAGTTAATTGAAGGTAGGTATCTACAATTCGTTCAATCAGTTGCTCCCGACTGTTAATTGCAGTTATTCCATCCTATGGGAAAATTGTCATTCATATTTTTTCCCAAAGTGGAAAGGTAATCTCATGTATAAAATAAAAATTCATTGTGAATTTGATTATAAAAGTAGGTTTATTAATTTTTACTTGAAAATATCTCTCACACAGAGATATTTGATCAAACAATCAATCAGGAAGACTTACACGCAACTATAGAAAATTCACCATTTCTGCTCTACTCCAAAACGTGAACAGATTTTTCAGAATCCTACGTATAGGGTGTTGTTAATACGAATAAACAAAATAAAGCAAAATTACACATTTCTGTATTGTTTATGAGGTTGGCGGATTGAGAGAAGCAAGAATAGTACCCCTACCAAAAATCATTTGATTATACAGAGTGGTTTACTTTTTATGGCAACAAATAGCCATAATTGGTAAAACGTCCTGTATGACAATGGATAGACCCGTTGACAACAAGTTTTTGAGGCCTCCTAAATGTATTCACTGCTAACGTATTTACATTTCCCAGTAAAACACTCTGTACAAAGATTATATAATATTCCTCCACTGAAATGTTAAAAAATCAACCCTAAATTAAGTGGTATTTTCGATTAAAACTCGAAACTGTTTCGATGTCCTACTCAAAAGAGTTATAGCTCAAATCGTTATAAAATTGTCTTCCAAGTAATGTAAAATATTCAACGGACTTCAGAATGGGGTTTTATGTGAAATGTAGTATAAAAATTTATAACCAGTATTTGGCAGTCAACAAAAATGTAAATTCAGAAAATAAACAACTGACATAAGATTTGCCGCAACTCGGAAAAATCCAGCTTGTTTGTGTGCATCTTTCAGCTAAATTGAGTGGCTTGAAGATGTATTTCTCTTGAAATATCTTAAGCTAAATTTGATAGGTAATTTTTTTGGTTAACGTATACTAATTTTCTAATATCAGGAGATGAATTTACTTATATTACGTAGTAATGCTTCTTGTTAAAGTGAGACGATGAGGAAACCGTATAACAGTATTCCAGAAAGAGAATACTAAATTTACTTCCGCAATGAAATGGTAGTTACATAAAATCAGTAATTTAATATATAAATTCTAACGAGCTTAATTTCAAAGTTCAGCGATGAAATTCTTACTCACTGCCGAATGTCTTATGGTTTTATGTAGGACTTCTTATTGTAAAGGTGAGCGCACACTATAAGGGTTGATCGAACTTGGGTTGTTATAGACATCATTATATTACATTATTGCTATAGTTATATTTTAAGGCTTTGAATCTCTGCTTTTTGTTCAAATTTAAATTAGAAATATTATTTGCTTTAGGAGCAAAGGAGAAATATCTGTTGTTTATACAGGATGTTTCAGACATACATGGCAATACTGCTAGAGCTAAGAAAACATTAACAAATGGGATTCCTTCAATAAAAGTATGTTCTACCCAACTAGTACCACTAGCCGTTGGAACGAGCCGCGACTCTTATAACTTTAAATTGTTTTGCTACTAGACAGGGGCACGCAATTAAAACGATCCCATTACGTTTCCGGAACTTGCATCGCCATGCTCCAGTGACGGTGTGGTTCCGTAGAGGTGACGTCGGGACGTAGAACTTTTAAGGAACATCAACACCCTTCCACCACTCTTTCGTATCAGTATGATGCTTGTCAGAAGGATAATGCTCTTCGAAAGTGAAAGGCAGTTATTTAGATCTCAAATTGAATCAGAGATAAGTACTTGCCATTCAAATTATATCATTTCTATTGAAAATAAATTGAAGGACAATCCAAATAAGTTTTGGGAATTTGTTCAAAGTAAAATGAAGAACTTATCTATTTCTGGGATAATGTGTTATGCTCACGAAACAAAAAACAATCTCAAGGCATTGCAGATTGCTTTGCTCTTGAATCTGTCAATGATCCAGCTGACAATGCCCATGTTACTGAATACAATGATAATTTAAATCTTAACATAATCAGCATAACCGAAACTGAAGTATTAGCTGCACTGAAGGAACTTAAACCTAATATGACCATAGGGCCTGATAATATCCCGGCTTTCCTAATTAAAGACTGCGCTTCTGTCTATACTCGCCCGTTTACTCTAATTTTCAATTTGATACTTAAAACTTCCAGCTTTCCTAGTGGATGGAAATTGTCAAAAATTACATCTGTATTTAGAAAGGGTGACAGGAACTTACTCACTAATTACAGGCCGATTACTTTAATTGATAATTTTAGTAAACATTTTTGACATTGTGATGTATCTCTAGACATGTATCAAATTTTATTACTACCGATAAACACGGTTCAATGTCAGGAAGGTCTACACTGACTCTGCAATTGAAGCTCTCGATCGCTAAAGCTAGGTTCGTAATTTATACTGACTTCTCCAAAACGTTCGATCGACCACAGTACCTTACTGAAGAAGTTAGCCAATTTTGGACTGTCCATTAGATTAATATTACTATTTCGATTTTATTTGTAGAATAGATATCAATTTGTTAATATTCAAGTTTATAGGTCTGGTGAGTTTTTGCAGAAGTCAGGTGTTTCGCAGGGTTCACTTTTGGGGCCACTTTTCTTTAGCTTATTCATTAATGAAATTAACTCGGACATACATATCAATATTCTTATGTATACGGTTGATGTAAAATTGATTATGGAAATCAAATATATTGCGACTGTCAGTACCTTCAAATAGCCTTGCAATCAATAGATGTTTGACGTGAAAATAATAATCTGCATTTAAATCCAAATACCTAAGTGCAATGTCGTATCCTTTTATAGAAAATTAAAGCCGATTTTGTATAAATTTAGATATACACCTACAACTTTGTACCATCCGAGCACAATCAAAGATGTGATTTGTGAGATGGTGTTATTTTTAACCACGAACTAAATTTTAATAGACATATTGAAGCGATTAATCGTTTGTCATATAAAATATTGGGGTTTATTATACGCAACTTAAAAGGTTTTCATAATATAACTACATTACGTCTGCTTTTTATACTTTTGTAGGATCTTGGAATATGCCTCTGCAGTTTAGAATCGTATTTATAATACACATATATCAGCAATTGAAAAAGTTTTACGTTTTTGAAGTCCCCTTTATTTATAATTGAATTTTATTTTTTAAATTATGATAAAATTTTTGTAAAAAAACGAAATTTGTACTGCTCTGGATACTTTTTTGTCTAGAAATATTTTAATCGCCAACACTGTAAGTGTGATTGCTATATCTGAATATCTACTGCATGTAAAATTACTATACTTAACTAAGTTTCTAAAAAAAATCTGGCGCAACACCTACAAAAAACAAGAACACTTGGTGTTATATTTGAGTGATGTGTTGCAGTGTGAGATACTTATGAGACAAAATTTAATTTCCCATAGTGTACGGTTGTCCTAAGACATTGTATCGCAATTTTTCTGTTCCTTCGACGGGTTTTACTTGACATTAAAGTTAGATTTCGCTTCAGCCATTCAATATGTACGCTCTCGAAACTGACGGTCTCTTCTCATTTAGCTGTTGCAAGCTAGATCTTATATAAGACAGTTTATTTTATCTGTTTTCATCTGTTGAGTCTTTCGGAGTTGAATAAGATATGGAACATTTCTACACTCGCTGTCTGAAAAGATAATGATCCGAAAAATTTGAAAATTTGGCAGCATGGCAAAGCCCTTGGAGCGGACACAACTAAAAGTCTGTTCCAACAGCAGTTGAGATCTGGTTTAGAACTGCCACAAATGTTTGACCAGCTCCGTCTTACGTCGCATTCGCTGAAAATACGTTAACAACTAACTGACTACATTACGTTAGATCTGCGATTACTACTTTTGGAGATGTTTCAAAATGTCTGCTATTTTTGCAGTCTTCTTCATAATATCTGGAATATTACCAAATTTTCAAACATTTCAAAAACAACAAAACTAGTTTAGCATATGTCAAATGTGCTGTGTCTCCGTAGTTGGTTGTGCTCGCTCCAGGGTCTTTGTCATGTCAATCAACACAGTTCTCGGTGGGACACTCTTTATAGATATACTCAAATATTATGTAAAGTATAAAGTATGTAAAGTACCACAGCGATAGCCATGTTATCTTACGATATTATCCAATATTCATTCACAATATTGACAGTAAAACTTTAGGTCAAGATAATGCATTATGCTTTCATGCACAAGAATATGTAGTCAGCAAACTAGATATAAAAATGTGACAAAGGATCAGTTAACATTTTGGTCAATCATTATACGTGGTATTATTAGTTATATTGATCGAAAAAAGTACAGAATGCAACCTCTATCACAGTGTAGTGATGCCATGTCCACGTCTATCGAAGTTGTGCTTTTATACAGTGGAGCATTTGGGTCATTACAAATTTACATATCGGTAATCCGGGTTCGAAAATAAATGTAAATTATTTCCCTAAAATTTTAACGTTTATTTGAAGCGATACCCATAAAATTATACCTAGTCATTAGTTATGCAAATAGATATCATAAAATAGATTTATACATCAATGTTGACGGTAAAATAAATTAGCTGTAATCCAATTTAAACTGATCTAAATTTGAATAATGTTTGAAAATAGTACAATGTGATGTTTATTGTCAACTATTTAACTAAATAACGAAGTTTCTAAATGATACTCATATGCTGAGGCCACATATATGTTAGCTGTGTTAGCTATAAGTATTTAAAATATTAAATGGTAAGTGCTGTTGTGTATAGAGATAACAAATATTCTTAAAACTTCTCTAATCTTTTTCATGTTTTCATAAATCATTTCTCTAACTATAGGATAGTGTAAATAAATCATTTTCTAACAAAAAAATGTATAAATGGTAGTATCGTTTTTTAAAAAACGTGTTCGACAATAATTGAATTATAATCATTTAAATATGAGAATGGTCATTACGTCAGTACTAGAATTACCTCAGTTGTTATAGAATTAAAACATTAATTCTGTAAACTTCGCTAATAGTAGTTGTACAAATTACAACAAAAAATAATGGGGTGTATATATATTATAGAAGGAAATATTCTGAGGACACTTTAGGAAAAATTAATAACATATGCATGCCTATTTTGTGTAGGAATAATTTATGCAATTTATTACTACATAAAATAAGCCAATATCGATAAAGATGCTCTTACCATATTCTAACTTATTGAATCCTGCCGTGCTCTTACTATATTCTAACCGGTATCCGTGTTTTATTCTATCCCATTCCATCTTATTCTATCAAATCCTATCTTACCCCATTCAATTCCATCCTATCCTATCCTATCCTATTCTATCATATCCTATCCTGTCCTATCCTATTCTCTTCTATCCGATCCGATCCCATCCCAACCCTTCCTATCCTATCCTATCCTATCCTATCCTATCCTATCCTATCCTATCCTATCCTATCCTATCCTATCCTATCCTATCTTACCCCATTCAATTCCATCCTATCCTATCCTATCCTATTCTATCATATCCTATCCCATCCTGTCCTATCCTATCCTATTCTATCATATCCTATCCTATCCTGTCCTATCCTATCCTATTCTATCATATTCTATCCTATCCTGTCCTATCCTATCCTCTTCTATCCGATCCAATCCCATCCCAACCCTTCCTATCCTATCCTATCCTATCCTATCCTATCCTATCCCATCCCATCCCATCCCATCCCATCCTATCCTATCCTATCCTAGTATATCTTATGCTATCCCATCCTATCCTATCCTATCTCATCCTATCCCATCCTCTCCTCTCATATCCTAACAAATCCTACCTTATCCTATATTATTATCATATTTTATTTCATCTAATCCTATTCTATTCTTCTGAAAATCGATTTTAGTATATTTGTAATGTAACTGATAATTACAATGTACCTTTTTACGTACCTGTAAACTGAAAAGTGGTTTTAAACCGACACAGCAATAAAAAAGTAACTCAACGTCCAAAATTTACCGGCCTTACTCTATATTTTACTGCTGCGCGCGGGGCAGTTATTCTGCGAATATCATGTTTTCTAATCAAACATTAAATTGGCATTTATTGGCAGCAATAATCATATTTATGCAAAACAAAGAAGAAAGTTTCGTATATCAGTTATATTGCCCGGAATATGTGGGTCTGCCTGAATAAATCAGGCATGTAGATGTATTCAGATAAGATACGATTCATACATATTCACGCGGAGAAAGAGCATTCAAACTTTTACAAATATTTAATGGAATCGGGCAGTAATGCAGCCAATGAGTATACGCCAAATGAAAAGGTGATATTGGTAGTATCTAAAGAGTTACTAATAAAACTTTAGATACGAATAAATACAAATAATTTTCATTATTATATTGAATTATATTAGAAATAAAAGATATACCTTTTAAGAAATTTTACAATGCAAAGGAAAAATATATTGTAATGAATACAAAATTAGTAAGAGGAAATATAAGCAATAAAAAGGTTCAGTCATTGCATAAAAATGGAAGAATTTAAAAAAGCATATTTAAAATACCTAGTAAAATATAAAATCAATGTACGCTAGAATAATTTTTAAATGCATGAAACTGACAGATGTCATGAAGGAAAAATAAAATTGAGGAAGCTGAATAAACAAATTTAGCATGAAAATAATATAATAAATTACGTGGTTTAATTGTAAAATTTAATAAGTTAATAAATAGATAGATATCACAATATAAAAATTAAAAATATTGTGAAATCTAGCATGTAAGTAAAGTGAATTTAAGTGTGAAGTGAATTAAAAACATTGATATACCGTGGACGTTGCATAGTAACGAGAAAAAAACGAAAACGGTGGTTGATTTTATGAAATGATAGAGTAGGCAAGAATTTTTTTTGACTTGAGAAATTTTTAAAAGATATATAAAGAAAAATGTGTACCTGAGTCCCTGAAATATAACTTCCAAGCCAAATCAACATTGTTCCTGTAAAATATAATATTCCAAGGCCGAGCAAAAGCAGATTAGGTGGTATAACCACCTATAACTGGAGGGACACCACCGAGAAAACCACACATAAAGGTAAAAGTTTAATAATAATCTCCCAAAATGAGATGGAAACTGTTGTTGACAATTACTAGAGTTGGTTGAGAGGAATCTGCCAGTTCAGGCGCCAAATTTAAAAATAGTAGGAAGCAGCAGTAGAAGGTGTTTGCAGACGACGACAACCAAATAAGGGCGAGCACAGAAGAATAATTAACACCGAGAAAATTGGGAAAGTAAAGAATATAAGGAATTTGATTAATTAGTCTATTAAAGGTTGATTTATGGGAACTAAAACTTAATATTTGCATTGATAATAATTAGAACATTGATTTCCTTAATTATTAATTTAAGTTAGCGCAGGTTGCGTAGGTTAATGTTAAGTTGATAATGGAAAATTGAAATCTATCTGTTTATTAAAGTCATTTATATAGTAAAATGCAAAATTGAGTATCATTTTTAAAGAAAGCTAAGTAATATAAAATTTTTTCTTATCTTGAAATCAGAACTTCTCCACTGAAGCATCCCTGAGCAAAGGGTTTCTCATGCTAATATAATATTGATTATACAGTGTTTATCTTGTTTTATATTTTTTAAAATAGTGTCTGAAACAACAGAAAATAATTTAAAAACTCTTTATTATATTCAATATTAAAGTGTTATGTTTTGGACTGGCGCTAGAAAATAATGTAAGTCATTGTATATTTGATTGATTCTGAGCTATCCGAAACATCATATTTAACAATATTTGTAAACGTAGGGCACATAACAAACACTATTACAAATGTTTGATATATTATATTTCATAGGTATTTAGAAATATAAATAATATTTATAAATATTAACTAGTATTTTATTTAGAACTTGAAATAATTATGACATAAGTCCGTATATTATTAATCTTTATTTAAGATGTTAATATTCAAATGTTAGAATAATGTAAAATTGATATTGCTAATTTAAGTAAGTAGGCATTATAAAAATACAGAAACGTTACATTGTATTTTCAGAGTGTATTTTAAATATAAAGTAATTTGGCAATGCAAAAGAAAATATATATATTTTATAGATATTTTGAACTATAAATAATATTTATAATTTTAATTTATATAATAATTTTTATGGTTAGATATTTGACTCAACTTAAAGAACGCTACCTGAGGTAGCAATCCTAAAAATGCAGACATAGGTCAGATCTCATCTATTGTGGTTGAAATTTCGAGTTCCCAGTGTCAAAAGTGAAGTTAGATATTTATAGTGTTTTCATTAAACCAGGTTAGTAAATTTAGACAGATTAATTTCTTTAGATAATTATTGAATAGAACTTTGTCTGTGGAATTGTTCATTAGCATACCTAGATGTTTGGTATCAGAGAATATACATATGACCTCATTGATAGGAATTGTAAGAGATTTGATTTATATTAGCTTAAAATACCTTTCTAATACAGTAAAAAATGTTACAAAAGCTAATAATAAGGAATATATGGGTAGATATTGTGGGTTAATTCAACGCTAGTTGGGTCCACAGAGTAGTTAGTTTCACACAATACCTAAAAATATATAAAAATAATTATGTCTTAAAAACAAAAAAAGTAAAAAATATAATAAATCCTATTTTGGTACCACTTACCCACTTAATCAATATTTGTATTTCAAATAATATATTTCCAAACTGTTTAAACATGTCTAAGGTAGTGCCGATTTACAAAAAAGATAATATAAATGAACCATCCAATTATCGACCAATATCTATTATACCTCAAGTCGCAAAAGTCTATGAAAGAGTGCTCAAGAGTCAAATTGCCAATTTTATGGAAACATACCAATTATTCAGCCCACAGCAATATGGATGTCGTAATAATTTATCCACGGAATTGGCTATTGACTGTTTGATCTCTTATATAAATATCGGTTTGGAGGAGAATTTTATAATTTCAAAGTTCTTAGATCTAAGTAAAGCTTTTGACTGTGTTTCTAATGAGATTCTGTTGAAGAAATTAGTATGGTTTCACTACTGAGAGTGTTTCACTATTATCGCCGTATTTAGTTATTAGATCTCAATATGTTACTTATAATTGTTCAACATCTACAACACGGGTAATAAAACATGGAGTCCCTCAGGGTTCAGTCTTGGGCCTTTTATTATTTTTAAACTATAGCATTTTATTTGCAGATGACACGAGGATATCTATATCCAATCCGAATTTATCCACCTTACTTAATATCATGCCTCGATCTCAGTCTATTGCAAATGACTACTGATAGACAATGATAATTCAGTATTCGTTGTCTAAATGATTTAAATAATCCAGATAATGTCAAGTTCCTTGGCATTTATTTATATCCAAAATTATCCTGGAATCAACAAAAAAATTGCTAAGCATCTACTGAGAAGTTTGGAACATAAAGTGTCTCTATCTACATTAAAAACCGCGTATCACTCTTTGATTCATTAAATTATATTATATGCGATTTTGCTTTGGGGACATGCTCCAACAAGTGCTCATGTATTTTCACTACAAAGGAAAGCCATACGGTTTATTTCAGGTTTGGGATTCAGAGAAAACTGTAGATAATGTTTTACGCTTTTAAATATTCTTACTGTGCCTTGAACTTACATATTCCACTGTCTTCTTTTCATAAAAAATAACTTGCATAAATTTCAAAATATAAGTGAGTACCTCAAAAATAGTTACTCCAGACTTCAATGGACCAGAAAAGGAACCGATTATATTGAAATTCTGTTTTTTAATAATGTGCGGACTTTGCACTCAAAGTTATTTAAAATAAGAGTTTTTTTTTATACAAATATGCTTTTTATAATTTTGACGAATATTTTAATAGTAATTTTGACGATTTTTTTTTAAATTTAGCTTTATTCTTTTATTATTTATTTTATTACCTGTTTTTCTCAATTTTTATATTTTTCTTCTATTTAATATCTTTGTACCTTTACATACAGGGTGTTAAAAAAAGAGTATAAAATGTTTCAGGAGGTAATAGTATGAACCAAAATAAGCAGAAAAGTCTTAATAAACAAGGGTCCGCAAAGTAACGGTTGCGGAGATATGGACGTTTTGTTTCGTTTTTCAAACATTTTATTTTATTAGGAATAAACCGACAAAGGAAGCTTTTAACAAACAAAAAACAAAGTTACAGAAGATGTTCAAAGTGCCCTCCGTTAATTTCCAAGCAGACACGACACCTTCGTCTCAACGATATTTGAACTCTTTCGAAAACACCCTTCTTGGTTTGGATTTCTTGACACTTTTGATTAATCCGTAGCTGCAGCTCTTCCAGGCTATTTACAGGAGTACCATACACTAATGTCTTCAAATATCCCCAAACAAAGAAATCTAGAGGGTTCAGATCAGGCGATCTTGGAGGCCATAAAACAGCTCCGGCCCTGCCTACTCATCTATGTAGAAAAGAACTGGAACCACATCCTCTGATTGCCTCTGATTCAAAGAAATGTCTTCCAAAAACTCACACAGTGTGTTCTGCAGAAAGAGATAAGCAGCGTCTGTTAATCGGTTTGGTAAAACAACAGGACCTAGAAACCTGTTACCTACAATACCTATCCAAATGTTTAATGAGAAACGTGCCTGATGTTCTAGAGCATGAGGATTTTCGTCGGCCCAAATATGCGTATTGTGAAAATTAAACACTCCATTTCTTGTGAACCCGGTTTCATCAGTAAGAAGAATGTTTGCAAGAAAACGAGGACCTTCAGCATCATGACGTAGAAACCAGCAGCAAAAAACCAAACGTGCTTGATGATCATTTATTGGATTTAAGACCTGTACTCGTTGCACATGGTATGGATAAAGCAGTTGCTCGTGAAGGATTCTCCAAACAAGAGGACCACTAATTCTTACCTCGGCTGATATTCTCCGCACACTCGTACCTGGATTCTGCTCTACCAGTGCTAGAATTTCTTCTTCTGCTCTAGGAGTAGATACCGACCTTGGTCTTCCGGATAAATGGCACTGTTTGCTCAAGGAACCGGTATCACGCAATCTTTGGTGAATTCTTCCAAACATGCGTTGTGGAGGAATCTGGCGATTTTGATAAGCGTCAACATAAAGACGTCGCGCTTCGGTGGCGTTCCCATTAGCACGACCATACATGAAATGCATGTCTGTTAATTCTGCGTTAGAGTAACCAGCCATAGCGAAAGAAAACTTCGCACTGCACTGAGAACAACTGTCAACTACGTACTGTTTATTTCACTAAACATAAATTAACTATTATAAGAAAATACACAACGTTTTTGCAAAATAAAATTTACACTCTTTTGTAACACCCTGTATAGTTTATTTTTACACCGTTTGTAATTTACTATTATTATTAAATAGAACAGTAGTCCGGAAACTTCCATGGAATATTGTAAATAATTTACAAGTAAGAACTAAATCTCTGGCTGTGTCTATACAACTCCAGCCATATATTTATCTAACGTCGGAATTGCAAGATTTATTTGCAACTGCAGGATTCGGGATGTATTACCAACACAATGACCTGGTCCGTGACGAAACAAAGGCCACTACACGCTGATCGCTATCGGCCATTGAAAGCCAGCTGAAAAACTACCTAAGTCCATAAAAAATTAATTGACTCTCAATCAAGGGCCCTTAACGACCTGCAATCATTTGATACGGGTTAAATCTACTGTTCGTTGTTGTGTATTAATCACAATCCGAATGTTTATGTACTGTAGGCGGGAGAGATTTATTTAATACATTTTTTGTCTCTGTGGGGCGCAAAAAGCAAATTGCCATTTGAACCTTTCGGTAGTTTTTCATTTCTTGGAATTTAACCGTTCGAAGTTGCTCCGTAAATAAAATGTCAGTTATTGACGCTGGTTTGTTCGGATGTGATTACCAAATGCGACAATACTGATGCCTTACCCATGAGGGAAATACAGATATACAGTGCGTCCATAAAGTAACGCATAAATCCATTGTAAGCTAAACAACAAACAATATTATTCAAAATTCCAGAAACAGGTCGATTTATTATTTTTTCCACGGTCGGGAGTAGAAATCAGTTTCTATGATATCAAAATTAAAACAGAAGTAGTCGATTATTCCCAAGGGAGTATAATGCTCCCATCAAGGGAGTTTACATTATGGAGAAGATTTTTCATGCAAAAAAAAAGATAACATGAAATTATTTATTAACATTTAAATTAAATGTTACATTTGTACAATTTTCAAAATTAATATTAGAAGGAATATTACTTTCGCTTACATTTAAAGTTTCTGTGATTGCGCTAGTAGTGGTACCTACTAAAACCTGATTAGCCCTTTTGGTCTTATTTTCAACCAACCAGCATGACGCTTTATTGTCGTGATATCCACACCAGCATCTGCCAGTAATGTCGCTGAAGATCTTCGTAAGAAGTGACCAGTATAACATGCAGCATCAGGTAATTTTAAATACGAAGCTACTACACTCGGAATTTTTCCCATGATATTCTTGCCAAGTGGCTGTGAACTACATTTTCCTGCTTTGTAGTACAAAAAAAGGCGATTATGCTTGACGTGGGGAGGACGAAGGGACAAGTATTTTCGAAACAATTCAAGCATATTTCCCACATCGGTAACCAGAAAGGTTCGTGGAATCTTTGTCTTAGTGTTTAGATTTTTTTACAGTCAAAGAAGAGCCTACATCCTCAATATCATCTACAGTTAAATTGACTAGTTCATCAGTTCGACAAGCTCCGGCAATCCCCAGAATTAATCCAACCTATAAAAAATCAAAATACTTAATAATTGAAATACCTAACAACAAAAGTAATCTTACCTTAATCATTAAGAATTCTTTGTCATCTGCACTTGATAGAAAACGGTCGATTTCACCCTTTGTCAATATTTTCGATTTTTTCGCTTAATATCCGTCACTGGTTCTTTTCAAAACTGCGATCAGCTTGGGGAATTTGCTTATATCTATGTTGTCGTAAATTATCAAGCATGACTTAACCATAGAATATAACGCCCATAATGTGGAAGACTTGTAATTCTTTGCATTTTCACTGAAGTATGCCAACAAAACATTCTCGCTGTATACTTGAACATTTTTCTCGGCGCACCACTTTTTGAACCGATTGTAGGCTATATCGTATATAGATCTTGACTTCGTAGGCAGCAAATTGCTTATTGCAATATTTGCAGCCTCCACAATCTCTTCCGACTCACAATTATTCATTGTGCACTAAACAAACTTTAAACTAAACCAAACTAGCACCTTAATTTGACAATTCTTTTTGTTTGTTTATTTTGTAGTTATGACAATAACTCAACGACTACTAAATAAATGCTCAAATTCGAATACAATAATTCTGGTGCTACTTACTTCATAATGACAAAATATGTGTTTTTAAGTTAATGAGAGCGTGGAAAAAATAGTATATACCATTCGGGAGAGATGCCAGTTTGTCCTCGGTGCATTGTATCAAATGGCGCCTCTGCCAAAATAACGCATTTCTCTTCCTTATAGTATAATGTACTATTATTTTACTGTTTTTTCAAATATTTTAATATATAGGGTGAGTACCTTCGAGTAATGACGTCATCGCCGATTTTTTAAACTAAACACTCCATTTCCGGATTTTACTTGCTGAGACGATTCCAAAAATGTATCATCTATACCAATATTACAAGTTATTTACAAATGAATAAAGGTATTAAAAATTAAATGAAATTATGTATTGTTATTACAACTACTTTGATAAACTGTTAAAAAACACCCCAAACACGTTTATTACTGATCTTATGACCAGCCATGAATTGGTTGAAGATGATATCGATCGCAGACCTGAATTCTGCACCAAAATAATTGAAATAACAATTTCATTGCTAACGTTTATTGGTTATTGGTCTCAGGAAAATCCACATTGAATGCAAGAATACCGTACGCAATGGCCACAAAGGTCAATTGTTGGTCCATATTTTTTTGATAAATATTTGACAGGAGCATTGTATTTGAATTTAGTAACGTATAACTTTCTATTAAATTTATATAAACACCTTTGGTTGTCCATTCTGTACCAAGCATCAACCGTTTACGAGAACAATATTATAATAAACGAATTCATGTTTTATTTTTGCTAAAATGTGATATATCAGGAGGCACTTTAACAAAATTATTAAAAAAAAACTTCATAAAAGGGTTCAACATGCTAGTATAGGTTGAACTTTTTTTCGTAAATGGTCATATTGTCGACAATAAACAAGAGTATCTTTTTTTGGCCTAAAGATGAAGCTATCCAAATTCAGTATTTTAAAGTCTTTATCATACAGGGTGTTAAAAATTTAGGCATTATGTTGTAAAGCTTAGCCCGTCTCTGATAAACTAAAAAAGCTAAATATGTTCCAAGGACAAGAGGTCCTTACTAGTGTACATCACATTAAATTTTTATTAAATTATATTAAGTACATTAAAAGTTATTAAAAAAATCGATTTCCAACGGCGTCCTTCAGGGACACATATCTCTCCGTAGGAAGAGCCTGTAAGGAAAAAGTGTAGAAAACATTTCCCCTGACACTCTGTATAGAAAACGCAGTTTTACTAACGACCATATACTATACACTAGTATTACTAGAACTGCTAAACAAAACGAAATTTCTATACGCAAATGTTTCCTTAGAGTACGTTTAAGATTAATAATTGTAGAATAAAGATTATTCCCAGAACAAAAAAATAAACAGCAAGACAAACAAACTAATGTAATGTAAACAACTATTTAAATCAATTAAATTTTAAATTTTTTGCGCTAAGCACAAGAATAGTATTATTAAGATTAATTTTAATATGTGCAAATCTATACACCTATTCTAAATTTAATGATATTTTATACATATTTTAACAAAATATTATATTTGAAGTAAATTTCAAATTTAAAACGATTTTATGAAAAAAAGTGTTGAATTAAGTGCAATGATGCTTAGATCTCAAGAATATGTAAATATTTATATGAAATAAACCTTTTTAATGAATTAATACGTACACTGAAAAAAAGACTAATAACTTTACAAATATACTTTGCAAGAATATCGTTATAATTGTCTTGACAATTAACAATGTGAAATCCATTGTTATATTGTAAAATTACTGAAAATACCAAATTTAATATATAATTGACTCTAAAAATATGCCTAATGTGTATGTGAATGTACTACTAATTTTAAAACGCGCTAACCTAACCTAACTGTTGAGAGCGTTGGGTGGTGACGCCTTTATTATTTCTTGCTTCATTTCGATGAATGCAGCGTGTACCTAGGACCTAGGTACTTACATAATTAATTTAGTGAGTAGTGACTAGCAATATAATCATATCTAGAATGACAAGTGAGTGTTTTTAGTACTATAAATAGTTTTATCTAGTGTCTCTGGTTCTAACATAACCTAAATGAAATTAAGAAGTAGTAGGTATGTAAGTTATACATAATTATTGAAGTAAACAAACATTGGTATCCTTGCATCTACAAAAATTGGATTGTTGATTTGTTCATCTTACATAGTATATAAAAAATATATTATTTTCTATTAGAATTACATTTTATACATATTTGAAGAACAGGGGTTTCTGGAGGAATAGCATGATTTAAGTTCTGGGTACCTACTTATCTATGCACATTTATATAATTAATATTACTTTGTAATAGTAAAAGACCATCATAGATCTCGTTTGAATATTATAAAATGTTAACTTTAGTTTCGACACTTTTAGGAGATTTATTTTATTCTCCGAAAAGATAGTCCAAATGTCAAGGGAATATTTTTTGAGAAAAATTGAATAACGAAAATTTCATTTCGATATCTTGATTAGTTTTGTTATAGTTTTTTTTTTATTTTAGGCTTTGTCTATGATGCCCCATGTTACATACGTATGATGTTTCATTAAAATATATATATGATTGTTATAGTAACGGAAAACTAGAGGTTATAAAAAAATTTTCTCAAGCCACTAGATACTACACATAGAGAAAAAAATGTCTTTACAATGTATAAATATTAATATAATAAATAGGAAAGTTACCATAGAAAACGACCAAAATTTAAAAACATCATCTGTTAAACAAATCAAAATATCGAAATGAGATTCTCACTATTCAATTTTTCTCAAAAATTAAGCTCCAAATATATTGGCTACTTTTTTCTGTTTTTTTGGAAAATAGAAGAAACCTTCTATACCCAATTGGACCATCCTGTAAAATAAATAAAAAAAATACATTATAGTCATAATATAAAATGTATTATTACAATGTAACTATACAACTTCCTGTAAAGTTACTCTGCAATTTTACAAGTAATTGTGCAAGTTACATTGTAAAAATACTTTTTGTATTGTAAAATCACAAAGAGGTAATATTACAATTGTAAAACCTAAAATTACACCGCAAAATAAATTTACAACGTAATTTTATATTTTATTTGTAAAGTCACAATCGATAAGAAAATTACACCAATAATGAGTGGTAAATAAATTGTCATCTGTTTTTACTGTAATTATATTTTACAGTGTACATATGTATACACTTTGGAGAAGTTTAAAATATGAAGTAGGTATATAAAACAGATTAGACTTTTTCCGTGTGTCTTTTTTATTATCAACTTTTGGATTAGTCAGTTAATTAGTGTAATTGTGTAATTTTTGGTATACCGTAAACTCTGAGACACCCCTATACTTAATTAAATTTATATTCTCACAAAAAAAAAACTCAGCTGAAAGTCTATCATTTATTTTATCTTTTACCAGTATTACACTCAGTGTTGATTTAAGGCACGGAAATAACCGTATCATTCGCGTAGATATATCAGGGAATTCTCCTTATTACTCCAACTAAGGTAATCGCATTGAATTCAGTACGCATATGGATTTGGAAAGCCCCTAGGCTCAACCACAGAAAGGCAAATAAAATCTCACCGATTTCTCCCATGAACAAACTCTTTCCCACTCGTCCATATTTCATTCAACGTGCTCTCAAGTAAATTGTAATTTAGCATTTGGAAGCTGTAGGTTAGAGTTGGCTCTGTTTCCGGAATTCAAGGAAGCAAATTCTGTTCCGCCCGTCGTCTTATTAGTGGAATAGTTGCAAGGTGTGTTCCAGACTTCTGCGGTTTTGAATTAAAGTTTTAAAATAATGTTTACCTAATCAGAGTGCGGCAACCGCTGATTATAAATAGACTGAAATTTAGGATGACAGACCACTAGGCAAATCGATCACAATTAATTAAACGAATGTAAGCAAGCGCTTACATTTACGCAACTACTACTCATTTGATAAAAAACGTTCAATTTTTACCTATGGATTTACCGCAGTGGAAATAAAAATTCCTGAGTTTATACACTAGAAAATACTGTTACAAAAACCTTTTAAATTTCGATATTGCTAAGTATCTATAAGAATAAGTTGTAATATTTGTTTATGCAAAATATATTATCTAGAGTTATGTCCCCTGTATATCATATATTTTTACATTAGTATGTTTTAAGAAACATGACATAAACGTTAAGCTTTTGCCATATTTATTATAAAACATGTAGAATCTTTTTGTGTCTTCAGTTAAGTTGTATTTGGTCGTAATAACGTTTCGCATTAAACATCATCTACTCAAAAACAATTGTTTTATTCCATAGACAAAATTCAAGAGTGCAGCGAAATACTATGAAAGTATATTTGTCTCCATTAAACTGTTAATATGAAATTATATAATTTCCAGGGATTTTTAAGACTAGTACTGTTATACCTAATCAGGTTTTAGAAACCATCGCTCCTGTGAAACTGCTTTACAGTATACATTAACAAACGGGAAGAAATTAATAGATGAAAATAAGTAACATGTTTTAGATTTAAAAAGGGCCTTTAAGATTATGGACAGACATTTTTATTATGTTAAAAACGGTACTGTTTTAAAATGATTTGACAATTATTGGAATGGTAGAAAACAAGTAACTAAAATTGATTTTGCAGTCCACCATTCATCCATTTCTAACGAAATATTAAATGATTTTGCAGTCCACCAATGAAGTGTTTCAGGGCCACTTCTTTTTATACTTTATCTCAACGACATTAATTGTGTGGTAGAAGATGATGCTATTAATCTTTTTCTGAGACACCCTTACATTTAATGACATTTATATTCTCACAAACAAGAACTCAATTAAAAGTGTTATCATTTATTTTGTCTTTTACCAGTATTACATTCATGATTGATTTAAAGCATCGAAATAACCGTATCATTCGCGTATATACAGTATGCGCCAAAAGTATGGAATAAATTCAATAAAAACGAAACAATTATTTTTTGGGAAAAATCCTCGAGCAGGTCAATTTTTAATTTAAAAAATACATATTTCAGCGTAAAATGCGATTTTCAAATGTCATTTGTTTTCGGGTAATGACGTCATCGATTTTTTTTTAAATGGCAACACCATATTTTTTTCCTTAATTCTGAAAGATCGTTTAATTCTCTATCAGACAGTACTAAAATATTGCCCTCTTACATAGGAAAGTTTTCGAGTAAATGACGATTGAATGTTAGAAAACGTAAATTTTATCCACAAAAAAGTAACAATTCTGAAGTATGTGAAATAAAATACAATTGATTAAATTTTATACTTAAATTAAATGCTCGAATTGCCATCCACCAACTTCTTGACAATGCGCAAGTCTGTGAAGAAATTCTTCTTGCACATTATGAATGATTTCTGGGGTAACTCTGCGTATTTCGTCCCGAATACGATTTTGAAGTTCTTCTAAATTACGTGGTTTATTAATGTACACTTTTGACTTCAAGTATCCCCATAAAAAATAGTCAAGAGGTGTAAGATCTGGCGATCTTGCAAGCCATTCTATCGGTCCGCGTCTACCGATCCACCTCCCAGGAAAACAGTTGTCCAAAAGATCTCGAACAGGGCGCGCATAGTACGGAGGTGCACCGTCTTGCTGAAACCATATGGTATCGTCAGGAATGTCAGGGTCATTATCGTTAGGAAAAATTACTGCAAGGGCTGGAACAAGGTCATTTTCTAGAAACTCTACATATCTTTGTCTTGTAAGGGTTCCTTCAAAGAAGAAAGGCCCTACTATTCTGTCGTCAACTATTCCAGCCCACACATTTAATTTCTGAGGGTGTTGGGTATGTGCCTCTGCCATCCAATGAGGATTTTCCCGACTCCAATATCTGCAAGTTTGACGGTTTACTGTACCTTTCAGACAAAATGTGGCCTCATCTGAAAAAAGTATTTGCCGGTGTAAATTTCTATTTCCTTGACATAAATCCATTAGAATTTCGCAAAAGTGTAAGCGGCGATCGGGATCATCTTCAATGAGTTCTTGCACAAGTTGAATTTTGTAGGGATGATATTTTTCCTTCCTCAAGATACGTAGCACTGTGCTCTGACTAGTTTCATTGTTTAATGCAACCAATCGTGAAGAATTATGAGGATTGTCCACCATACTTATCAAAATGTTCTGTTTCTGATTTTAATTAATGCTTGGACGTCCAGGTTTTGGAATATTTACAACATTGCCAGTTTCTCTAAATTTAGACTCTACCTTACTGACTGTTGATTGGCTGATAGGGCGATCTGGATATTTTTCATTAAATAAATCGCAAACTTCCTGCTGAGTTCTAGTCATATTCCTGCATCCGATAACAATTAAAATTTCAATTCTTTGAGTAACAGTTAAATGTGCCATAATACTTCAAATTGAATAATAATTTCTATGTCGCTTACAATACTTATTAAAAAGTCGGTGTGACAATGACACTTTGCAAAGATTTTCACCTACGTGATTCATAAAAGAACTATGGAATTTGAAAAACTTGATAACGTTTTTGCTTTATTTTAATTAATTTACGTTTTCTATCATGTATTTCATGTACTCGAAAACTTTCCTATGTAAGAGGGCAACATTTTAGTACTGTCTGATAGAGAATTAAACGATCTTTTAGAATCATGGAAAAAAATATGGTGTTGCCATTTAAAAAAAAAAACGATGACGTCATTACTCGAAAACATATGACATTTGAAAATCGCATTTTACGCTAAAATATGAATTTTTTAAATTAAAAATCGACCTGTTCGAGAATTTTTCCCAAAAAATAATTGTTTCGTTTTTATTGAATTTACTCCATACTTTTGGCGCATACTGTATAAGGGAATTCTCCTTATTACTCCAGCTAAGATAATCGCATTGAATTCAGTACGCATATGGATTTGGGAAGCCCCTAGACCCAACCACAGACAGACAAATAAAATCTCACCGATTTCTCCCATGAATAAACTCTTTCCCGCTCGTCCGTATTTCATTCAGCGTGCTCTTAAGTAAATTGTAATTTAGCATTTGGAAGGTGTAGGTTAGAGTTGGCTCTGTTTCCGGAATTCTAGGAAGCAAATTTTGTTCTGCCAGCCGTCTTATTAGTGGGATAGTTGCAAGGTGTGTTCCGGACTTCTGCGGGTTTGAATTAGTGTTTTAAAATGATGTTTACCTTAATCAGAGTGCGGCAACCGCTGATTATAAATAGACTAAAATTTAGGATAACATTTTCCTGCGTGGGCTGCTGTGAAACAGGAAGCTCCAGAAATAGATCCTTTCCTGAATTGTTTGAAGTCATAGCTTGATTAAAAATCTTTATTTGAGCTCTGCTCCGAACGTGTTAAGTACATTCAAAGTAATTATAAAATGAAATTCACCTTGGATAAAGACCATTAAGAAAATCGATCACAATTAATCATTAAATTAATTTTCGTTAAGCTTCTTCAAATTAAACGATTGTAAGTATACGCTTGAAAAATTTTACATTTACGCAACTATTACTCATTTGATAAAAAACATTAAATTTTTACCTATGGAGTTAACGTAATGAAAATAAAGATTCAAGAACTATATACCTATTAAATTTCGATATTGCTAATAGTATAGGATCCCACTATAAAACGACCTTCACCGAACTGGTTAATGGATGAAAAGTATTTTATATCCAATTAAATATATCAATAAATACATTGCAAATGGGTTGTCTACAAAATTTCAGTCCAGAATATGATTAATTAACAATTAAAAAATTATTTTTTTTAAACATTTCACCGGTTTGGTTAATAGACAAATTCCATACCAATCGAAAGTATGAAGCCCATAGAATATGCAAACGTTAGGTTGACTATTTTTTTCCCGTCACAAATCTTGGGTAGGCAGGTATGAACAGGTAAATCGATACTAGTAACTTGCACAGGTGTGGTTAATAAATTAAAGTTAAATTAAAATAAAGATTATTTCATTACCAACACGGTGGTATAAGATTGTCTGCGAAAAATCAGTCCTGAATTCCGGTTGCCGAGTTTTAAAAAGTGAAATATTCCCCAGCGAACCATTCCATGCGATAGAAGAGTACACAGCATTGCAGCTGTGTCTAGTTCGTCCATACCGAAAACGAAGACGATCCGTTTATCCGTTTCTCCAAAAAATCGAATAAAGTTCGGGCGGTATCTATTATTATTAATCTGCCCCTAGGAACCCCTAACGCCCTTCAATGACAATAAAACAACGTTTTCGACCCTACTAATGATATGTCGAGATCGAAAACCCGTAAAAAATAAAATTTTCTAATAATCCATTTGCCGCCCCAAATTACGTTTATTTTTTTTAAGGAAACGATACATATAATCAAAAAATTTTATTAGACTTTTCGATAGGTAAAGTGGAGAAGAAACCACAAAAAAATTTCAATGATTTTAGACAAATTTTGTGTTTTCAAGGACCGCCCCCGGAGGGGCGGCAGGAACGTTATAATATCATTTCAAGTCACTACCAGGAAATAATAGTCTATATTGAAAATCAAGACAATCTGTTCATCGGTTTCTCCAAGAAATCAAATAAAGTCCGGCGGTGGTATTTTGCCGCCCAACCCGTAAACCGTTGTTTGTATAAAAAATTCTATAGAAGAATTTTTTCATATTTTCATAGAAAACATTCGAATATGTATTCGAAATGAAACAGAAAAGGTCGATTTCTCGAACTTTCGAGACTCCACCCCTCAGTTATGAATTCGGGAAACCTCCGATCCCGTCCCACAGTTGCCGTTTACCTAGCCTCATGTTCGTCGTTAGGAGTAAAAAAAAAATTCCGCACATCTCACGGCCACAAGTCGAATCCGATCGACCTCAAATTTTATGTACGTATACCGCGATAAGGCGGGGGCGCATCCGGTAATGTACCGAAAATATTTAAAAAAAAAACGGGATGCCGCCCCCGGAGCCGTCACCCAACCGATCGAATCGAAATTTTAAAGACACGTACTCTTTGAGACGCGGAATCAAAAAAATGAGTCCGTCTTCTCGTTATGGGTTCCTAGGGGCAGATTAATAATAATACCGCGACCCCCGGACTTTATTCGAATTTTTGGAGAAACGGATCGTCTTCATTTTCGGTATGGACGAACTACACACAGCTGCAATGCTGTGTACTCTTCTATCGCATGGTTCGCTGGGACATATTTCACGTTGTAAAACTCGGCAACCGGAATTCAGGACTGAGTTTTCGCAGACAACCCTATACCACCCTGCTGGTAATGAAATAATCTTTATTCTAATTTAACTTTAATTTATTAACCACACCGGTGCAAGTTACTAGTATCGATTTATCTGTTTATACCTGCCTACCCAAGAGTTGTGAGGGGAAAAAAATAGTCAACCTAACGTTTGCATATTCTATGGGCTTCATACTTTCGATTGATATGGAATTTGTCTATTAACCAAACCAGTGAAATGTTAAAAAAAAAATAATTTTTAATTGTTATATCCTGGACTGACATTTTTTTAGGATCTTAGACTATAAGTATATATACTGAGGAAGTTGCATTAATTTTTCTTTTGATGCAAAACGTATTATCTAGAGTGCAGTGAAGTATTATGAAAGTATATTTCTCTGTATAGAACTCCATTAAACTGTTAATATAAAATTATAAAATTTCCAAGGAATTTTAAGAAAATAAGTACATTTTAACATGTTTTTTTTTAGATTTAAAAAGGGACTTCAAAAGTATAGACAGAAAAATTTTTATTAAGAGAATTGCTGTATAATGTTATTTATTTAAGTACTATGAAAATATATTTCTCTATATAGAACTCCATTAAACTGTTAATATAAAATTATAAAATTTCCAAGGAATTTTAAGAAAATAAGTACATTTTAACATGTTTTTTTTTAGATTTAAAAAGGGAGTTCAAAGGTATAGACAAAAAAATTTTATTAAGGGAATTGCTGTATAGTGTTATTTATTTATTTATTAATGTTTGTTCCATAGACATAAAAAAATATATAGGAACGTAAAGAACATAAATACAACCCACACTAAACTAAAACTAAACTAAATTAACAATAAAACCCACAAATATTAGTAAACACAATTCAGAAAAAAATATATATAGAAACACATAATTATAGAAGTCTGAAATAGGTACTGTAAAGATACTTTTCAATTAAATAAAGTGTGGCAAGATTCGAGCGAATGGACGCACAGTTTTAAATTTATTTAATATTTTTGTGACAAAAATCTTTATCAACAAATTGTTGTTTTTCACTATGTCAAAAAAACTCTCAAAAAATATTTAAAAAAATCTACTAGCTATTATGCCACCCAAAATACAGTAGTGTTTTAAAAGTTGCCTCAAAAGTTTAAGTTCACATTTAAATTTCTTTGAATTTATGATGTTTTTAATATAAATTGACAAATTATTAAATATTTTAGATCCAATACGACTTGGAGCTTTGTAAGTAATATTTACTCTGGAATACGGTAGATGCAAATCATTTTTTGTTAAACAAATTTCAACAATATATAAACCGTACAGAGTAGGAATATTAAATTTTTTAAATATATTTACACATGAATGTGTGTTGGAGACATTTGCAATACAACGTAATATTCTCTTCTGAGCTTCAAAGACACGTTGTGAAAAAGTAGAATTACCCCAGAAAATAATAATAATAATAATAATAATAATAATAATAATAATAATAATAATAATAATAAATCGACTTTATTAATATTTAAACATAAAAATACAATCAACGGAATCAATCAGCAAAAATGTTGGTTGTTATATCACTTATCTCATGGCGAAGTCTAGCTAAAGCTACTCAACTCAACCACAAGCAAGCAACATCAAGAAAATTAAAAAGGGAAAAGCACAGTAATACTAAAAATAAGTAAACATACATACATATACACAAATGAAAGAACAAATAAGTAGAGATTAAGAAAACCACATTAACATACTATAAAATTACAAAATTTGCTGCCTACTTAACAGATATTGTTTAGTTTTAAATTTGAATTTGTTAATATTAAATCTTTTAAATTCATCAGGAAGAGAATTAAACAATTTGATGGCATTATAAGTGAAACATCTTCTAAAAAACGCACTTCTGTGATGGGGCATAGTGAATTTATTTTTGAATCTAATATCTCTGAAATGAACACTACCACGCTTAATAAAATTTGTTCTCAGTGAATGATGAGATGGAACGGTTATAATTTTATGGACAAAACAGCAGAGATGGTGACGCCTACGATTCTCCATGTTAAGCCACTTGCTCTCATCAATTTTGTGAGAAATATGATCATATTTTCTTAGGCCATAAATGAGACGACAACACGAATTTTGGACTTTCTGAATTCTGCTTTTCTCATGTTGAGTAAGACATGGACCATACACATAATCACAATAATTAAAATGGGAAAGAACAAGTGACTCACATAACATAATTTTAAGTTTTTTATTAAGAACGTGACGACTACTGTAAATCAATCTAAGAGAGGAATAAGCTTTCTGCAGTAAAGTTTTAACATGCTCATTAAAACGCAAATTATTGTCAATAATTACTCCAAGATTTCTTGCATGGTCACAGGTGAGAACTGGAACACCATCAATCAAAATATTAAAATTTTGATTTAAAATTTGTACCTTATTCTTACTACCAAAAAACATAATTTTAGATTTATTAGAATTCAATTTTAAATCATGTTCCTCTGATAACTGTTTAATAGTTTCTAACTCAGAGTTGATTATATCATTTGCCTGCCGAGATTCTTCAACATTGAAGTGAAAATACAGTTGAGTATCATCAGCGTATGCTTGTAGTTTACACTGTTTAACTGATTCTAATATTCCAGCAGTATATATTATAAAAAGCAAGGGGCCCAAAATCGAACCTTGAGGAACGCCAGAAAGAATTTCTAAACTGGAAGAGAAAATATTATTAACAAGCACACGCTGAGATCTACCATGTAAATAAGAATTAATGAGTGTGAGTGAATCATCGTCAAATGCATAATATTTAAGTTTAGAACACAGAAGCTTATGGTTTATTGTATCGAAGGCCTTAGAAAAATCCAATAAAGCCACAACACTAACTAATCCCAAGTCTTGAGCTTTTATTAAGTCATCTGTGACAGTAACTAGAGCAGTCGAAGTGCCACTTCCCTTTCTGAAACCACACTGTGTCTGAGGCAAAAGATCGCTATTTGTGAAATAATTATACACTTGATTATATAAAATTTTTTCGAAAATTTTGGAAAGAGCAGGCAAAATACTGATTATTCTCAAGTCAGAAAGAGAGGTAGGGTTATTTTTTTTAGGTAAAGGCAAACCAATCGCCTGTTTCCACAAGAAGGGAAAGTATTGTCTCTCAATACAACAATTAATTATGTGAGTAACATAGCGGTCAATAAAAGGGCTGCAGTACTTCAACATTGTGGGAGTAATATTGTCAACACCAAATGCGTCTGTTTTAATACTGTTCAGTATTGAATGAACCTCATCTACAGTAGTGAGAGAAAATTTAAAAGATATATCTTTATCTATCCTATTATTATTATAAAAGATTATTTGATCATCACATTTATTAGAGACATTTTGTAAAAATGAAGCAAAGTAGTTTTTAATCTTATCAGGGTCAGCCAAATCAAAAGGCAAATTCTTATTTTTATTTGCATTTATATTAAGTGTGTTGAGTGCCTTCCAGGTTTGCTTATAATTTTTTTGAGAAGCTATAAATTCTAAGTACCCTTTCTTTTCTCGACGAACCATAGCAACACAGAAATTACGAAGATCTTTATATTGTACCCAATCAGTATGTGCTCGTGTACGTTTAAATTTTTGAAGGGCCTTATCCCTTTGCTTCATAATTAATTTTAAATTTGGGGTTAACCAAGGAGCCCGAGGTTTAGTAACTTTTACATTATTAATAGGAGCATGCACATCAAATACAGCTGTTAAGAATTTATTAAAAATTAATATCTTTTCATCAATATTATTTTCATAAATTAGCTCAAACCAAGAGAGATTATACAAGTCATTTAAAAAATCATTCAAACTAAAGTGCTTATAACAGCGATAGGATATAAGTTTAGGTGTAGTCTTAATTCGAATAAATTTTAGATTACAAAAAACCATTCTGTGATCCGATATACCATCAGCAGAAATGGTACCAAAAGATTCAACAATATTAGTATTGGTAATAAACACAGGATCAATCAATGTAGTGGAAGTGCTAGTGATTCTAGTCGGTTCATTAATAATCTGAGAAAAATTGTAAGAATTAAAACAAGGTTCGAGAGGGTTGTAAACATTAAACAAGTCAATATTAAAATCACCAAGGCAAATAACCTCATCAGCTGTGGGGCAAACTGTAGATAATATATTATCAAAATCATTCAAAAAATCATTAAAATTAGTTTTAGGTGGTCTGTAAAATGTTCCAAAAGCTAAAGTAAAAGAACGCACTTTCATTGAAACAAATAGGTATTCCAGTTGTTCACTTACCGCAAAATCAAAAACAATTTCTTGACAGTTGTATGAGTGTTTCACGTAAGCACCAACACCACCTCCTCTACTCAATCTGTCTCTGTGGAAAAATGTATACCCAGGAATGGCAACAATTTGTACATCAATATTATTATTTATCCATGTCTCAGTCACCATAACGACATCAAAATCATTATAAAGAACCAAATTAACAAATTCATCAAAACCTGTAAATATTGACTGCAGATTTAAATGCGCAATTTTCATTATATATTTAAATAGTAGGCAGCATTACAATAAAAAAAAGGTAACAGGATAAATGCAAATTACAAATTAATGTAAATAAAATATTAAAATGTATAAAGTAATGTAAACAATAGAAGTAAGACAGTAATATGCAATGTATGTATGTAAAAGTATATAGTATAGAAGGTAATAAGTAAATATTCCCTTAAAAAGTTGAAAATTAATTAAACTAAATTCTGTACTACTGTACTGTACTAAATGTATACAAATAAGGGAAATAATAAAAGTAGTAAAAGAGAAAAAGAAAAGAGGCAATTGACCAGTAGGCGTTGACTACTCAGAGGTCCCATTTCTACTGCAGTATCCTTTCCAGGTCTTCCTTGTTATGTATAATGTGTACATTATCGTTTTTCTTTATATGGATCTTGCCACGTAAACTCCATGCATTTGTTTTACCAAATTTCTCCTTAGCCAAAGTCAGTAGACCATATCTAGTTTTTGTCAGGTCTTCAACCAAAAATATTTTTGTATTTTTCAGGACCTTCCTATTACGAACAAGTGCTGAGCTGTGATATTTAGAGTAAAACTCGACATATATTGCTCTGGGCGTATTCTTGTTCACGTTTTTACCAATACGATACATTTTATGAATATAATCTTCGCTAATGTGAACATCAGGAAATTTAGCAAACACATTTTCCTGTAGAACATTTAACAAATTTTCATTTTTATTTCTAGCTTTAGTTTCAGGAACACCATATATACGCACAGCAGACTCCTTCTGTGACTGTTCCAACATATCCAGTTTGTTAGATAAATTATTATTGACAGATTGCAAGTCCTGAACCATATTCTCCAAATTGGTGCATTTTAAACTTAACTCATTTATCTGTTGCTCAAGATTTTTTGTAATAGCAGTGGCAAATTTGGTAGCAAACATATCAACGAAATCGCTGTCGGCAAAACATTCCTTGATAGAATTTTTTGTTATTTTTTGTATATCGACTTCTTGCGCCTTGGTAAAACCCATGTTCGATTGAAATACGATAGATTAACTACAATAGATTTATTTGTAGTTGACAGTTAATAAAGCAACAGCACTTGCAATCAAACTTGCCCAATGCATGCAAACACTGCACTTACGCGAGCAATGCACTTATGAGATGCGATGACACCAAAAACTGACAATTTTAACACGAAAGAAAACCACTTAAATTTGAAAACAACGGGACCGAGCAAAACAACGTCTACTCGCACGTATACATTTTTCATATCAAAAAACAAGGCCGTATCTCAGCCTACTCTCAACTTGAGCATAATATAATTTGAGCATTTGGATATCAATATCGCATTGTAGTTTCCAACTTAATCACGAGTCCAAGTGAAGGCCTAAAAATTTACAGCTGGTTCCATCTCGTGCAATAAATTCAATGTTATCAGCAATAACAAGTTTGAGGCTATCGGTTTGATTCTGTAACGTGTGAAATCTAACAATTTATGTTTTATCAGAATTAACGTACAGCGATATGCTATTAAACCAATTTATCAAATTCAAAATAACAAGTTCACATTTACTTTTCAGGTTATTGTTAGATTTTTTAGAAGCTAAAAGAAACGTGTCATCAGCGTAAAGTGTGAAATGTGCTCAATCATAAATGCTTGAAATATTATTAATATAAAAAAAAAGAACAGACCCAGGACAGAACCCTGAGGTACACTGATATTAATATCAACAATCTCCGAGTTGCACGTGTCAATGATGCCCCCACTCCGATGACTAATGCTTACATACTGCATCAGAATCAATGAATTTAATCAATTCGTCATCAAATCTAGGGAAGGCTGTTGCAGTCGATTTATTACTCTGAAAAACATGTTGATTTTTTTATTAATATATCATATTTATTAATAAAATTTAATAATCCACTACAGATTGTAATGGGTCTGTAGTTATTTAACAAATGAGGATAATTCTTTTTAAAAATCGGAGTAACCTTGCTGCTCGATAACTCAATAAATTTAAGAGACAAATGGACTGTATTGAAAAAATAAAAATAAATGTTTATCGAGTTAATTAGACGAAGGAAACACTCCTTCTGAGAATGAGATATTTTTTACCAAATCAGTTATTGGTTCTATTAATAGCTTTAGTTATTCTCGATGATAAACAAAGGTATCTAATCTGGTCCTGAACTTTTTTTATTTTTAAGTTTATGAATTAATAAACTGTAAAGCTGACATGATGAGAAAGTATTGTATGACAATTATATTTAAAAACGGGTACTGTTTTAAAATGATATCACAATTATTCGAATGGTAGAAAACAAGTAACAAAAATTGATTAATCCATTTCTAACGAAATATTATATGATTTTGGAGTACCCCAATGAAGTGTTTCAGAGCCACTTCTTTCTATACTTTATCTTAACGACATTAATTATTTGGTAGAAGATGATGCTATTGATAAATTTAATGACATTTATATTCCCACAATCAAGAACTCAACTGAAAGTCTTATCTTTTACTTTGTCTTTGCCAGTATTACATTCATTGTTGATTTAAAGCATCGAAATAACCGTATCATTCACATAGATAGAAGGGAATTCTCCTTATTACACCAGCTAAGATCATCGCATTGAATTCAGTACGCATATAGATTTGGAAAATCCCTAGACTCAACCACAGAGAGGCAAGTAAAATTTCCTATGAACAAACTCTTTCCAACTCGTCCATATTTCATTCAGCGTGCTCTCAAGTAAATTGTAATTTAGCATTTGGAAGCTGTAGGTTAGAGTTGGCTGTCAGTCGTCTTATTAGTGAAGTAGTTGCAAGGTGTGCTCCGGACTTCTGCGGGTTTGAATTAAACTTTTAAAATGATGTTTACCTTAATCAGAGTGCGGCAACCGGTGATTATAAATAGACTGAAATTTAGGATGACATTTTCCTACGTGGGCTTCTGTGAAACAGGAACATCCAGAAATAGATCCTTTCCTGAATTGTTTGAAGTCATAACTAGATTACAAATCTTCATTTATGCTCTGCTCTAAACGCGTTAAGCCCATGCAAAGTAATTATAAAATGAATTTCACCCCTAGGAAAATCAATCACGATTAATTATTTACTTCATTTCCATACTTTAAGCTTCTTCAAATTAAACAAAACTTCTGAATAAGTTTACATTTTAGCAACTATTACTCATTTGATAAAAACTGATGACAGATTACCTATTGTCTTAATTCAGTAAAAATAGAAATTCACTGAATGTATTTATATTATACAGTGTGTCTCGAAATTATTTCAACACAGAGTAAGAGTAGATTCCTGACGACGAAATAATGCGATGTAGTCAAACCCACTTTATCCAAAGGCTGATGTTTGAAAAGATGCAGATAATTATTTCTAATTTTGACGACACTAGTAGAGGGCACCAATGCTTCGTTTAAATAATAGAAGTATTTTGCGTTTTAGTGTATACATTGGCCATTGAAATAATCGATTTTTTTTCCTAAAAGCTGATATTTTTACCTACAATTCGCGTGAATATTCCCGAATTTTACGAATTTCAATTCCGCGGACGCTGTTGTAATGTAGTCTTGTGTTTCTTAAATACCGTTTAATTATTAAATAATAATCATAATCTTTGAATTTTCTTTTAAAAATGTCACTTTCCAATAGCAAACATTTACAGATCCACAAACCAGCCCATGAAACTTCCTTCCTTTTGAAACAATAAAGACTATTCGAAAAATCTGTATTTTTTCATAAAATATCAAATTCAGTTTAATATCTTAGTTAATTCTCAAGTAAGTGTCTATAACAAATTGATGATGAATGTAATTTTGTTCTTTACAACCACATTAAATACACATTTGCAAAGACAATGGAATAAATTCAATAAAAACGAAACAATTATTTTTTGGGAAAAATCCTCGAACAGGTCGATTTTTAATTTAAAAAATACATATTTTAGCGTAAAATGCGATTTTCAAATGTCATTTGTTTTCAAGTAATGACGTCATCGATTTTTTTTTTAAATGGCAACACCATATTTTTTTTCCTTGATTCTGAGAGATCGTTTAATTCTCTTTCAGACAGTACTAAAATTTTGTCCTCTTACATAGGAAAGTTTTCGAGTAAATGACGATTAAATGTTAGAAAACGTAAATCAATTAAAATAAAGCAAAAACGTTATCAAGTTTAGTTTTTCGAATTTCATAGTTCTTTTATGGATCACGTAGGTGAAAATCTTTGCAAAGTGTCATTGCCACACCGACTTTCTAATAAGTATTGTAAGCGACATAGAAGACTCAAAGAATTGAAATTTTAATTCTTATCGGATGCGGGAATATGACTAGAACTCAGCAGGAAGTTTGCGATTTATTTAATGAAAAATATCTAGATCGCCCTATCAGCCAGTCAACAGTCAGTAAGGTAGAATCTAAATTTAGAGAAACTGGCAATGTTGTAAATATTCCAAAACCTGGACGTCCAAGCATTAATGAAAATCAGAAACAGAACATTTTGATAAGTATGGTGGATAATCCTCATAATTCTTCACGATTGGTTGCATTAAACAATGACACTAGTCAGAGCACAGTGCTACGTATCTTGAGGAAGGAAAAATATCATCCCTACAAAATTCAACTTGTGCAGGAACTCAATGAAGATGATCCCGATCGCCGCTTACACTTTTGCGAAATTCTAACGGATTTATGTCAAGGAAATAGAAATTTACACCGGCAAATACTTTTTTCAGATGAGGCCACATTTTGTCTGAATGGTACAGTAAACCGTCAAACTTGCAGATATTGGAGTCGGGAAAATCCTCATTGGATGGCATAGGCACATACCCAACACCCTCAGAAATTAAATGTGTGAGCTGGAATAGTTGAGGACAGAATAGTAGGGTCTGATAGAGAATTAAACGATCTTTCAGAATCAAGGAAAAAAATATGGTGTTGCCATTTAAAAAAAATCGATGACGTCAATACTCGAAAACAAATGACATTTGAAAATCACATTTTACGCTAAAATATGTATTTTTTAAATTAAAAATCGACCTGTTCGAGGATTTTTCCCAAAAAATAATTGTTTCGTTTCGTTTTCGTTGCTAAATAACTTTTTATTCTTGGCGCATGCACCAAAATCTAGAATTTCAAACTGCATAATTACGCAAAAAATATTTATAAATAGATGTGAGTTAGACTATATTCTTCGGCTTACGCTATTTTAAAGTAAATTATTATTAAGAACCCTTTTGTACCCTAACTTCAGTTTCAAGTGCTGTTTTATTTTCCCATACAGGGTGTTTTACAACTCATCCAAAAAGATTTGTGAATAGATGCCTCATGAAAACTGGAGTGTTGTAGTATTTTTCAACCTTTAGATCGCCGAGTTACTGCAGTCTCTAGAGTCTCTAGAATGCAGGCGATTCCTAATACTGAAATCCGATTGTCTATTTTTGCTAAAAATCACGATGGGGTAAATTTTACCCCTTTCCCCCAGAAATGGTATAAATTTCATGCAAAATTTTACCCGCCGTGCAATACAAAATTATGTTTCACTATAAGTAAATCTTGTGTTGTAGATCATCAAAGATAAGTTAAATAAATAATATCAAAATTTATCACTAAATAAAAATGAAATATAATTGCATAACGTTTCCAATGAGTCGTTTATAGTCGACGAAATTACTTTCAATAAAATATGAGCAAATTTTTACAATAAACACGTATGTTGCTTTTGAAACTTGTTTATTGCAGATAACAAAATTCGAGAGACTACACCAATTAAAAAAGTAAGAAATTAGCCTTCTGCAAAGCACACGGTAAAAACAAATTTGTTAATTCTAGACATATTTTTGTCAATTTTATTTTGTTTAATTAAAAAACGCGTATTTCTCTAAAACAATATTTGCATTGTTTCAAGAAACAGTAAGGTTAGAAAAAATCATACAATATATTTTTGTTATATTTAAACACAGAACTATTCAAAGCAAATAAATTAGTTTCATAAATGGTTGACACAAAATTGGTTAATAAAACAAATAATACAACTGTTTATTTATTTCGTTTAAATCTACCAATCTTATAATTAAAAAATAAATAAGTCGTTTCAAAAAATTATTTTTGTTGGATCTGTCATAACTTGAGCAAAATAAAATATTTAATACAACAAAATATTTTGTTGTTACTCCACCAGTATGCCAGAAAGTGACCAATCACAAAGCGATTAGCAATTACTGTGCTCTCTACTGTCGATAGTCTCTACTATTAACTGATTATATCAATGTGTCATCAATAATTATCTATAATTTCTTCTAGTACGGAATATAGTCTAATTTTGAGTTCTGTATCTTAGTTATAGATTCGAGAAATATAGTCTATGAAACAAAGATTTCTGTCATGCCAATTACCTTTTAGTCATCCTGATGTGTTACTTCGTCTATAGGTACCTGGGAACACAATTTGCGATGGTATTTCTCATAGTCTTACCGACAACGTAACACAATGAACAACATAAATACAAATCTACTTTCCATCTGTATTATTTTCAAAATTGCATGAGGTGTAAATACAAATGCTAAATTTAAAATTCTTTAAATATAAATATGGCGTCAGCATGAAATAATTTCCTTTTTCAATTCATTCAATTGATGCTATCACAATATTATTAATCCTAGTTATGCATTTTATGTAATATGGGTTTATCAAGGCGACACCAAAAACTTCTATTTCGGCGAACCAAGATATCGTAATAAACAATTGCTTGAAAACCCTCATAAGCATATTTTATATTATTATTATATCCATAAAAATGGTATATAGTGTTCCATTATAAAATATATGTTAAATTGTTCAACAATTATCTTCAATGCAAATGCATGAAAAAATAGAGCTAATTAAATAATTATCATCTTATAGCATAGTCCTATTAATATATTTAAATATGTATTTGACAAATATGTATGTTTTATAAACAAATTCCTTATTGATTTCAACAAGCTTCCCTGTAAACTGTAATACTAAACATTTATATTAATTGAGTAAAAAATATATATGCAATTTTCAAAAGATTATTGTTTATTTTAAATTTTCTTGAAGTAAGAAAATGATTTTATTAAATTTATCACATTTACATTAATTTCTTATTCCAGCTTCATTACAAACAAAAGCACAACAGAATGTTTTGTTATCTAAAATAATAATAAATTTTGTTATACAGTATGCGCCAAAAGTATGGAATAAATTCAATAAAAACGGAACAATTATTTTTTTGGGAAAAATCCTCGAACAGGTCGATTTTTAATTTAAAAAATACATATTTTAGCGTACAATGCGATTTTCAAATGTCATTTGTTTTCGAGTAATGACATCATCGATTTTTTTTAAATGGCAACACCATATTTTTTTCCTTAATTCTGAAAGTTTGTTTAATTCTCTATCAGACAGTACTAAAATTTTGCCCTCTTACATAGGAAAGTTTTCGAGTAAATAACGATTGAATGTTAGAAAACGTAAATCAATTAAAATGAAGCAAAAACGTTATCAAGTTTAGTTTTTCGAATTTTATAGTTCTTTCATGGATCACGTAGGTGAAAATCTTTGCAAAGTGTCATTGTCACACCGACTTTCTTATAAGTATTGTAAGCGACATAGAAATTATTCAATTTAAAGTATTATGGCACATTTAACTGTTACTCAAAGAATTGAAATTTTATCGGAATCGGGAATATGACTAGAACTCAGCAGGAAGTTTGCGATTTATTTAATGAAAAATATCCAGATCGCCCTATCAGCCAATCAACAGTCAGTAAGGTAGAGTCTAAATTTAGAGAAACTGTCAATGTTGTAAATATTCCAAAACCTGGACGTCCAAGCATTAATGAAAATCAGAAACAGAACATTTTGATAAGTATGGTGGATAATCCTCATAATTCTTCACGATTGGTTGCATTAAACAATGACACTAGTCAGAGCACAGTGCTACGTATCTTGAGGAAGGAAAAATATCATCCCTACAAAATTCAACTTGTGCAGGAACTCAATGAAGATGATCCCGATCGCCGCTTACACTTTTGCGAAATTCTAATGGATTTATGTCAAGGAAATAGAAATTTACACCCGCAAATACTTTTTTCAGATGATGCCACATTTTGTCTGAATGGTACAGTAAACCGTCAAACTTGCAGATATTGGAGTCGGGAAAATCCTCATTGGATGGCATAGGCACATACCCAACACCCTCAGAAATTAAATGTGTGGGCTGGAATAGTTGAGAACAGAATAGTAGGGTCTGATAGAGAATTAAACGATCTTTCAGAATCAAGGAAAAAAATATGGTGTTGCCATTTAAAAAAAATCGATGACGTCAATACTCGAAAACAAATGACATTTGAAAATCACATTTTACGCTAAAATATGTATTTTTTAAATTAAAAATCGACCTGTTCGAGGATTTTTCCCAAAAAATAATTGTTTCGTTTCGTTTTCGTTGCTAAATAACATTTTATTCTTGGCGCATGCACCAAAATCTAGAATTTCAAACTGCATAATTACGCAAAAAATATTTATAAATAGATGTGAGTTAGACTATATTCTTCGGCTTACGCTATTTTAAAGTAAATTATTATTAAGAACCCTTTTGTACCCTAACTTCAGTTTCAAGTGCTGTTTTATTTTCCCATACAGGGTGTTTTACAACTCATCCAAAAAGATTTGTGAATAGATGCCTCATGAAAACTGGAGTGTTGTAGTATTTTTCAACCTTTAGATCGCCGAGTTACTGCAGTCTCTAGAGTCTCTAGAATGCAGGCGATTCCTAATACTGAAATCCGATTGTCTATTTTTGCTAAAAATCACGATGGGGTAAATTTTACCCCTTTCCCCCAGAAATGGTATAAATTTCATGCAAAATTTTACCCGCCGTGCAATACAAAATTATGTTTCACTATAAGTAAATCTTGTGTTGTAGATCATCAAAGATAAGTTAAATAAATAATATCAAAATTTATCACTAAATAAAAATGAAATATAATTGCATAACGTTTCCAATGAGTCGTTTATAGTCGATGAAATTACTTTCAATAAAATATGAGCAATTTTTTACAATAAACACGTATGTTGCTTTTGAAACTTGTTTATTGCAGATAACAAAATTCGAGAGACTACGCCAATTAAAAAAGTAAGTAATTAGCCTTCTACAAAGCACACGGTAAAAACAGATTTGTTAATTCTAGACATATTTTTGTCAATTTTATTTTGTTTAATTAAAAAACGCACATTTCTCGAAAACAATATTTGCATTGTTTCAAGAAACAGTAAGGTTAGAAAAAATCATATAATATATTTTTGTTATATTTAAACACAGAACTATTCAGAGCAAATAAATTAGTTTCATAAATGGTTGACACAAAATTGGTTAATAAAACAAATAATACAACTGTTTATTTATTTCGTTTAAATCTACCAATCTTATAATTAAAAAATAAATAAGCCGTTTTAAAAAATTATTTTTGTTGGATCTGTCATAACTTGAACAAAACACAATATTTAATACAACAAAATATTTTGTTGTTACTCCACCAGGATGCCAGAAAGTGATCAATCACAAAGCGATTAGCAATTACTGTGCTCTCTACTGCCGATAGTGTCTACTATTAAACTGATTATACCAATGTGTCATCAATAATTATCTATAATTTTTTCTGGTACGGAATATAGCCTAATTTTGAGTTCTGTATCTCAGTTATAGATTCGAGAAATATAGTCTTGGTATCTATTATCTACGAAACAAAGATTTCTGTCATGCCAATTACCTTTTAGTCATCCTGATGTGTTACTACGTCTATAGGTACCTGGGAACACAATTTGATATGGTATTTCTTATAGTCTTACCGACAACGTAACACAATGAACAACATAAATACAAATCTACTTTCCATCTGTATTATTTTCAAAATTACTTGAGTGTAAATACAAATACTAAATTTAAAATTCTTTAAATATAAATATGGCGTCACCATGAAATAATTTCCTTTTTCAACTCATTCAATTGATGCTATCACAATATTATGAATCCTAGTTATGCATTTTATGCAATATGGGTTTATCAAGGCGGCACCAAAAACTTCTATTTCGGCGAACCAAGATATCGTAATAAACAATTGCTTGGAAACCCTCATAAGTATATTTTATATTATTATTGTATCCATAAAAATGGTATATAATGTTCCATTATAAAATATATGTTAAATTGTTCAACAATTCTCTTCAATGCAAGTGCATGAAAAAATAGAGCATTAAATAATTATCATCTTATAGTCCTATTAACATATTTAAATATGTATTATATGTATTTGACAAATATGTATGTTTTATAAACAAATTCCTTATTGATTTCAACAAACTTCCCTGTAAACTGTAATACTAAACATTTATATTAATTAAGTAAAAAATATATATCCAATTTTCAAAAGATTATTGTTTATTTTAAATTTTCTTGAAGTAAGAAAATGATTTTATTAAATTTATCACATTTACATTAATTTCTTATTCCAGCCTCATTACAAGCAAAAGCACAACACAATGTTTTGTTATCTAAAATAATAATTTTGTTATACACTATGCGCGAAAAGTATGGAATAAATTCAATAAAAACGAAACAATTATTTTTTTGGGAAAAATCCTCGAACAGGTCGATTTTTAATTTAAAAAATACATATTTTAGCGTAAAATGCGATTTTCAAATGTCATTTGCTTTCGAGTAATGACGTCATCGATTTTTTTTAAATGTCAACATCATATTTTTTTCGAAAGATCGTTTAATTCTCTATCAGACAGTACCAAAATTCTGCCCTCTTACATAGGAAAGTGTTCGAGTAAATGACGATTGAATGTTAGAAAACGTAAATCAATTAAAATAAAGCAAAAACGTTATCAAGTTTAGTTTTTCGAATTTCATAGTTCTTTTATGGATCACGTAGGTGAAAATCTTTGCAAAGTGTCATTGTCACACCGACTTTCTAATAAGTATTGTAAGCGACATAGAAATTATTATTCAATTTAAAGTATTATGGCACATTTAACTGTTACTCAAAGAATTGAAATTTTAATTCTTATCGGATGCGGGAATATGACTAGAACTCAACAGGAAGTTTGCGATTTATTTAATGAAAAATATCCAAATCGCCCTATCAGCCAATCAACAGTCAGTAAGGTAGAGTCTAAATTTAGAGAAACTGGCAATGTTGTAAATATTCCAAAACCTGGACGTCCAAGCATTAATGAAAATCAGAAACAGAACATTTTGATGGTAGATAATCCTCATAATTCTTCACGATTGGTTGCATTAAACAATGATACTAGTCAGAGCACAGTGCTACGTATCTTGAAGGAAAAAATAATCTCTACAGAATTCAACTTGTGCAGGAACTCAATGAAGATGATCCCGATCGCCGCTTACACTTTTGCGAAATTCTAATGGATTTATGTCAAGGAAATAGAAATTTACACCGGCAAATACTTTTTTCAGATGAGGCCACATTTTGTCTGAATGGTACAGTAAACCATCAAACTTGCAGATATTGGAGTCGGGAAAATCCTCATTGGATGGCAGAGGCACATACCCAACACCCTCAGAAATTAAATGTGTGGGCTGGAATAGTTGACGACAGAATAGTAGGGCCTTTCTTCTTTGAAGGAACCCTTGCAGGACAAAGATATTTAGAGTTTCTAGAAAATGACCTCTTTCCAGCCCTTGCAGTAATTTTTCCTAACGATAATGACCCTGACATTCCTGACGATACCATATGGTTTCAGCAAGACGGTGCACCTGTACGAGATTTTTTGGACAACTGTTTTCCTGAGAGGTGGATCGGCAGACGCGGACCGATATAATGGCCTGCAAGATCACCAGATCTTACACCTCTTGACTATTTTTTATGGGGATACTTGAAGTCAAAAGTGTACATTAATAAACCACGTAATTTAGAAGAACTTCAAAATCGCATTCGGGACGAAATACGCAGAATTATCCCAGAAATCATTCATAATATACAAGAAGAATTTCTTCACAGACTTGCGCATTGTCAAGAAGTTGGTGGATGGCAATTCGAACATTTAATTTAAGTATAAAATTTAATCAATTGCATTTTATTTTACATACCTCAGAATTGTTACTTTTTTATGGATAAAATTGTCGTTTTCTAACATTCAATCGACATTTACTCGAAAACTTTCCTATGTAAGAGGGCAAAATTTTAGTACTGTCTGATAGAGAATTAAACGATTTTTCAGAGTCAAGGAAAAAAATATGGCGTTGCCATTTAAAAAAAGTCGATGACGTCATTACTCGAAAACAAATGACATTTGAAAATCGCATTTTACGCTAAAATATGTATTTTTTAAATTAAAAATCGAGGATTTTTCCCAAAAAATAATTGTTTCGTTTTTATTGAATTTATTCCATACTTTTGGCGCATACTGTATAAAACAAATAAATATGTTAATAATCAATGGGCATATTTATTTCACTTAACTACAAATTTACTTGTGGGTATATGACAGTTTTCTTAATTGAGTTAAATATAATTTTGTTAAACAAGTTTTTCTCTGCGTGCAAAAACCAAACAAATTAGTTGATAGATAGTTGATTGTCAAAGTTGTAATAATTACTGAGGCTATAAACGTTGCTGTACCTAATCCTTTTTGCGAATTACAACTACTGCAAAAATCTATCAGGAAATTGTTATGTTTGATAGAAATCTGGTTGATAGCCTTTCAATTTTTTTAGTAAAACAGCTTTCAGAAGTTTAGAAAAATGGACATGAACAAGTACAGTAATCTTTTGACAAACAGTTATCGCGTTGTCGTAGCGAAATAAAAAGGTGCAAGTGATCTTGAGAGCCACAACATCTTGCACGACATTTTAAATGCGCTTTTAGTCCCTTTATCCTGAATATTTTATAGCAGATTAGCGTGTTTCTTTTTAAAACCCGCTAAGTGCTCGTTGTTAGCATGAAAGCGAGACACTGGGGAAAGAGATATGAAATGGATTTGTTGATGCCGACTGTCTGCACCTGTATTTTTAATTATTGTATTCCCTAAACCAGAGCAGAAGACGGATTAAGTCTTCGGCATATTTAAAATCGGATTCGTTGAAGTAAATAATAATATACAGAGTTTCCGGTAACTACGGGGAAAAAAATAAAGGGTTATATAGAGCAGGTCAAATGAGTGCTAGTACTTCATATAAACTTTTTACCTAGGTGCCATTGTTGAGGAGTTATTGTTACTCAAAGTAAATAGTTGAAAAATCAATATTGTCTATAATTTCTAAAGGTTTACTTTGATTAACTTGAAATTTGGAGAATCAAAGCAACTCATTGAAATGTATCTTTGTACATTTAAAATTGAATCAAATATTTTTTTTATACAAGGACGGTCGAAATTATATTCTAAAATTTACGCAACTTTGACGGAGCTGTAAAATTTGACATTTCGTCCTCGCAGGCAGATAGCCCTGTTACTTTTCTGCAAAAAAGGTATACTTCATGACTTACGAAAAAATGTACGGTTGTCAAGATAATTATTTTTTTTTTATTTTGTGTAAAGGAGACGCGTAAAAGATGACAAGCATTAAGGCAGCTTAAAATTAACGTCCCTTTTAGTGAAAAAATAAAATAAAATAATGGAATACTCTTATGAAGAATATGCAGATATGCTCTTGATTTATGGAGAAGCGCATTGCAATTCTTTAGAAGCTCAAAGAATTTACTCGGTACGATTTCCAGATCGGAATATACCAAATCGGAAAACTTTTCAAAGATGCGATCGTCGCCTAAGGGAAACAGGTATAAATGAATAGAAATGTAGTTACAAATTTATTTTAACTGTTCGCTATACAGGAAGCATATTGCCACGACGTGGTGGGGAAGGACCCCTAGACGTGCCAGAAACGCAGAAATTAAAGAACAGATCTTGGATCAAATAAAAGCAGATCCTTCAATAAGCTTACGAAAACTTTCAACGCAAAATGGAACCACTAAGTGGGTAGCTCACCAAGTTCTAAAAGAACAATTATTGCATCCTTATCATATTCAAAAAGTACATGCAATGGGACCTGAAGATTATGCTGCAAGATTAAATTACTGCAATTGGTTTTCGCGAAAACAAAGAAACAATTTAAATTTTGTTGAATCTGTATTGTTTACGGATGAGGCAGGTTTTACCCTGGACGGAATAACGAATTCCCATAATTTACATGCATGGTGTGATGAAAACCCTCATTTAGTCACTCAAGGCAAACACCAGCAAAGATTTATAGTTAATGTATGGGCAGGAATAATCGGTAACCAATTAATAGGCCCCTTTTTCTTTCCGGATAGATTAAACGGTGCCCAATATTTGAATTTTTTACAACACGATCCAAATCTACTACTAGAAAATATGCCATTGCAAACAAGACAGGAAAAGTATTTCATGCATGATGGGGCACCGCCCCACTTCAGTCATGAAGTTAGAAATTACCTCCACGCAACATTTGGTGATAGGTGGATTGATCGAGGCGGACCACACTTATGGGCACCTAGGTCCCCAGATCTTAACCCCCTTAACTTCTTCTTGTGGGGTTACCTAAAAGAATTGGTGTATTCAACTCCGGTTTATACTAGAAAAGAGTTGATGGCAAGAATAAACATTATTGTAATGAAATTAAACGGAATCCACAAATGCTATTTAGAGTGCAATCTTAAAAAAATAAGGAAGTGCATTGAACTAGATGGAGGCATATCGAGCATTTACTGAAGTAACCTCTTTTAATCCATATGTTTCATTTTTAACTTTTTTCTGTTGTTGTGTCCCCGGTTGTAGCTATACACAAAATATAGAAATTTAATTATCTTGGCAAACCGTTCATTTTTTCACAAGTTATGAAGTATACCTTATTTGTAGAAAAGTAACAGGGCTATCTGCCTGCGAGGGCGAAATATCAAATTTGACAGCTCCTTCAAAGTTGCGTAAATTTTAGAACATAATTTCGACCAACCTTGTATAATAAAAAATATTTGATTCAATTTTAAATGCACAAAGATACATTTCATTGAGTTGCTTTGATCCCCCAAATTTCAAGTTAATCAAAGTAACCCTTTAGAAATTATGGACAACATTCATTTTTCAACTTCTTACTTTGAGTGACAATAACTCCTCAACAATGGCACCTAGGTAAAAAGTTTATATGAACTCATTTGACCTGCTCTATATACCCCTTTATTTTTTCCCGTAGTTACCGGACACCCTGTATAATATTTATTTGACAAAAAATAGTCATCATGCAGTATACACATATAATGTGAGTATTTACAATAGTTGGTAAAAAGGAACCATAAATTCACCTAATGGTCCTATGGACCCTTAACTAGAATAATTTTGGGTGAAGATAAAATAAAAAAGAAAGACTGCTGACATGCTTACAGAATATATAAGAATGAAAAAAGAAAGCGATATCTGATTCTCTAAAAGCATTTCTTTTACATAAACACTGAAAGTCTGTTTGCTTTGTTTTTTAATATTATTATTAAGTTTATTCCATAAATTAATTGCATTGAATAAAAAAATTTTTTAAAAGCTGCAATTCTGTGCTGTGGAATCCTAAAGGTATTAAGATGCCGAGTGTTATGGTCGTGCGGAGCTAATAAGAAATATTGTGTAATGTGATGAGGTTCACCAGTTTCAAACACTTTGGATAATAGATTATATGTATGAAGTAAGCGGCTATTTTTCACATTTAAAATGGAATGTGATGTGACATAATATGACGTGGGAATGGAATATTGTAGGAAAACCGCATGCAGGCATTCTGCACTTTCTGAATGAGACGCGTAGATTTTGAGTTGATGTAGTTGTATATACGACATCTCCATAAAATAAAATGGATAATACCAATCTTTGGCATAGACAATATTTAGTATCCGGTGACATGCAATGTTTATAACTGTATAAAACTTTGAGACGAGTAAAAGCAATTTTTATTTTATTTGCTATATAAGCCTGAAACGTTAAGCCGAATCAATCGTTACATCCAAATTTTTTACCTCGTTAACTATAGGAATTATTTCATTATTTATCGAGAAATTCTTTAATTTGGACCTATTTGTTTTTGTACCAACAAGGAGTGCAAAAGACATTGAAGCATTAATTTTTAAACCTTGATCTAGATAATAATTATATAAACTTTGTAAATCTGAAATAATATTTGGTTTAACAGCGGGCACCGTCTGAATCATTTGGAGAATCCTCTATAGATAGCTGAAAGTCATCAGTACACTGTTGTAAGTTAGAAAATTCAATAGCTATACTCATATCTGCAGCATAAATAGAGAATAGTAAGGGTCCAAGGATAGAGTCTTGGGGAACACCATTATTTATTGGAATATATTTTCTGAATATATCTGAATAGCATTACCATTTGACAAACGTACTTGTTGAACTCGGTGGCTTAAATAGGATTTGAATAAATTATTGGCCATTGTAGAAAACCCATAGTAATGTAACTTTGATAATAATAATGAATGGTTTAATGTATCAAAGGGCTTGCTAAAATCTAGAAATGCTAGGCATGTGCATTTATTATCGTCTATATGAGAGCAAACAATTTCAGTTAGACTAATAAGTGATGTAGAGGTACTATGATTTTTGCTGAATCCGGATTGAATAGAAGGTATCATTTTATTGTGGCATAAATAACCATATATTTGATCATTTATATGTCTTTCAAGGATTTTGTAGATTGTAAGTAATATACTGATGGGTCGAAGATCGTTTAAATATTTTGGATTAGACATTTTTGCAAGTGGCTTCACGATCGCCATTTTCCATAACTCTGCAAAAATACCTTCTATGAGACATGTGTTTATAATATTGACTAAAAGATGAAGTAAATAGTATGTAAATGGCCTGTCAAATAAGCAACTAAAAATTACAAGAATAAAATCAATATGCCTGTCAGTTGCCATCCACGAAAAAATAAAACGTTTGAGACAGATTTCACAATGTTTTTCAATGGATTGCTCCAGAAACTGATCAAAGGATTGTCATAACCAGTGGGAGCTCGTCAGATCTGGCAAGCTACTAATGCCTCAGAACATAAAATGAAAGAATATTTTTCTCATACACTAAAAAATTTGTATGTAAATATAAATATCGGATCCGGACTCAGCAACCCCAGCTGTAGTATACATCGATTTCTGGAAAGCTTACTTTTACTTTTTTAACGTTTGTAGTCTCCTAGAGATCCAATCTTAAAACATTATTGTTTTTATAATTTATGAATTACTTATTCTCTGTGACTAAATGTGTCACTGTTTAGTTCATGTGTAAGCGAATCCATTGAACATTGAAGTAGGTATATTTCGATAAAGAATTATTATTTTATACTCAGTTAATAGAAATTTTCCTAGTTTTGATAAAGTTATTGCGACGGGTGTTTCGCAGAGGCATTTTGGTGTACACATTGCAGGTATTTCGAGGCATTTTCTAGAATTCTAAGGTATTTTAGGGCATTTTCTGGTATTTAGAGACATTTAAGGGCATTTCGAGGTATTTTCTGGAACTTCGAGGCATTTTGGGCGGTTGTTTTAGTGGCATTTGGGAGCATTTTTGTCTTGTGCACATATGCATAATAGTTTGTCCTCGAGGTGCTCGTTAAGATGGATTATATAATTCGATTTCAATGCGTCAGGCTGACCAACTAGGCTCGTGGATGTTGAAAATTGTACCTTAGTGTCATTTCTTTGGTTCAAAATAAGAAACATGTAAGTAAGTAGCCACTTATTTAATTATAATAGGTAACTATTTCTGTTTTTTGTAAACTTCGTTTTCAACCGGCTTTGAGTTTAATCTAACCCGAGGCCGAACTTAATTCACCTCGACTCACGACTTGTATAGTTGTAGACATTGTATAAGAGTTAAGCACGGATGTAAATAGACAAAGCGGGTCCAGTGTATGTTTGTACAGGACGAGTCGATAACTTGACAGAGGAGATTTTTTACAAACCAGAAGGCTTTTCAAAATATCTAGGTGCATACATGCATATATATGGGTGTCAGGAAATTATGAGCAAATATTTCAGGCGAACACCCATGGCCTCCACGTAGTTCGGATCTATATCCGCTTGATTTTTTATCTGGTATTATATTAAAGGCCGTGGTTTATAGTGCTGCCTCTATCAACAATAGAAATGAACTATGGTAGAGAATAGTAGCAGCTGCAAATGCTATGAGAAACATGAACCCATCATTTTTCACTGTTTGGAGAAATTTCTTAGAAAGATGTCAACCATGTCTTTAGTCAAATGGGAGCTATTTCGTAAATAATCTTAAACATTATTAATGTTTAATTAATGTTTTTCATAGTTCTTGTTATATTTTATGAATTAATCATACTTATGCCATATAAAAAATATTTTTATTTTAGTTTTCTTAATTGTTTGATATATTTTGCAACTGTAATACCTGAAATATATGTAAACAGTATAATGTTTGTTAATGTTATTTAATTATCAAAAAAATCAGTTTTTATAACACAAGCTGCAAGTTAATTACGTAATCCTCGAACTGCACATCCTCGCCTACTTTAAACGCAGTTTATTTTTTCAAAAACGGTGCCACTCAGCGATATTCAAAAGTATACCTTTTATGCTGAAAAATCATTTAAAAATATTATTTATTTCCGCTTTATGCAGTGGCGCATTTATTTTTTTAGAGAAGAATCTCGAAAATATAATTTGCACGCCACTGCTTTTTCGTATTGACGTGAAATCGCAGCAAATGAAGTAAGTTGCCCTTAGAACTCCTCGTACCCAATTAAACAAAAATCCTTTAATGCATCTCCGAGATAGGTAGGTATGTCTAAAAATCGTATTTTAACACCCTGTATCTCGAAAACTAAGCTTTTATGAGCAACATTGTATGACTTTTCCCAATTAATTTTTATCGTAGAATTTAGTGGTAAGGTTTGGCCTGTTTTTTAACGGATACTCTGTTTAAAAATGATAAGTAATAAAATTAGGACACAAGATGATAACTAAAAACATAAGGCTTTTCGAGGTATTTCCTGACATTTAGGAGCATTTTGTGCTATTTTTGGCATTCCGGGGACATTTCGGTGGCATTTAGGACATTTCGGATGTATTTTTTAGCAAATTGAGCTAATTTGTGGTATTTTGGAGGCATTTTGGTGCATTTTCCGCGAGGAAGGTATTTTGGTGTACAAAATCTAGACTGCGAAACGCCCCTCGAGTTATTGTTTATGTTATTTCTAAGATAGGGTACATGTAATAATGGTAATAATCTAGTTGTTATATTACAGCACAAATTACTACTTTAGAGGGAGTTCGTATAACATTTTTGAAGTTCTCGAACTTTTACCTATCATCCTATTAAATTTACTCAAATTTTGCTACAAGTTGCAATTTTCTTAGTTATGGCCCAATGGGCACGCATACGTTCATACAACATTTTTAGTTGTAGTGGTTGAAATGTTTTGCGTTGAAATGTCATTTATTTTTAGTTACAAACTTAAACGTATAACATATAGTGTAAATTACACTAATAATATTCGTATTTCATCCAGAGGAAGTGAGTACTAGAAATGTACGTTTTTTTACAACGTATATATACAAGTAATATATACGTTTATATTTTAATAATATTTTTCTACACCCGTATTATAACAATGCACTTATATGCCCATAATCCGTTTCGTAATTATACCCATTACGATATAGATTTTTAATCAATAGAAACCCATAATTTTTCAATCAAGCATGCTGTGCATTTGACGTTTATCCTAGGTTCCTATGTAATTATTTTAGATGTAAATCAGTACGTATTAAATTTTCGTAGATACCTAGCTAAACTTCGATAATTTATCAAAATGTCTGATATCAGCGATATAGAAGAATTACCATCGACTCCTCCACACATATCGGAGAAAGCAGCAAATGCAGTTCATACGAATAATTACTGTTACTTGTTGTATTCAATAAAAATATAAAATTTATGGTTTTTGATTATTTATCGGGTGTAGAAAAAGTAGCGTATGCCACTCTCATGTAATGGTTATTAATACACTCGCATAAACCATACGAAACTCGCCTTCGGCTCGTTTCGTATCCCGGCTAATGCTCGTGTATTAATAACCATCATTACATGATCGTTGCATAATATACTATTAACTGCGTATAAAGTGTAATGTTTGTAAAACATAAAATCTCAACATTGTAAGTACCTATATGAATTTAATGCATTAAATGTGTTATTCAAATATTAATAACAAGTTTTCTACACAATGATTTTAGTAACAAATATAAAACGTATACAATACGTTGATATTACATATGTGTTTGTTGGCGATAACATAAGAAAAACGCATTTAGCAAAGCGGACTGCAATGATAATAATAATGTTTTAATTAAATTTGGGTAGTTAACTTACCAAGGTCGAGCTGGTACGGAGGGACAGACGGGATTATTGGTTGTATAAGTTTTCTTGTCTTCAACTAGCAAAACTGTCTTGTTGCACTAATAAATTTCACTGTCACAATTTTGTAGAATAATAATGTCTTGTGTTTACAACGGCTTCGCTCTAACGTCCGATCTGTTGCTTGCTTTTCGCATGATACCAATACAATGTCTCTGTCTTTTTTTTTTTTTGGAGAAAAAAGGGATGAACGGGAAAGGTATGAAGATTACCAACCGCCTAATATTTTAAATTTGAAAATGAATATGATTGTCCGCGCTATCCATTGCAGTGCTCGAGGGTCGGAATAGATACCAGTAAAAATTAACTTACAAAACAAAAAAGAACAAATAAGTGGTACATGAACAAAATGTTTTCTATTAACGGCAAAGATGAACACTGAATTAAAACAGTTTCCAGTGACTTTTACTTCACGATGTATATAAATGTGTAATATACGTTCAAATCAGCAAAAAACAATCGAATGACCAATAGATGTAGACACTTACATCTCGCATACTATATCCTTCTTCTGTTCACTTCTATTTGCTAAATATAAAATCAGGCAGTCACGTTTATCGTCAGCCTAACGAACTAACAAGCTCAAAACCATTATAGTCTGGTACCACCTGGACCCTGGATCACAGTATACTAAGCAATCAGTACGGAATCTTAGACAATTTATGAATTAAATACGTCTGGCAGTTTTTAAATACCCCCACTCTAGAAAAAGTCGCCAAGAATATGGCGGATCCTAGAGAACATACGAAAAAATAGCTAATAATTTGGCGTAAACATAACCAAAGTTGTTCGTAGTTTTAATACTTTTGCATTAATTCTTAATTAACTGTTGTAATCCAGTGTAGTTTCATGTAAATTGAGGTTTTGGTCACATTTTGTCTTAATTTAGGTTTCTAGCAAATATAATTTGAATTTGATTATAAAACCGGCATGAATTTAAATTTATTTAAAAAATTTGCGAAAACATGGAAACTAGGTCGACTAGTAGTGTATTTTTATTTTATATTTTGTAGTACTTTTGCCTTTATGTCAAGATGTATACGTTTACCTTATTTTGTTAGCAGATTATCAAATTTAAGCCCAGTGTAATTATTATATTTTTACTCATTTTTTTTTAGGAAAGTACGAAATGAAATTAAAACGTGAATATTAGGTACAATTTATTTACAGGTTTACAAAATATATATATAGGTAACATAATCAAAAACCCCCGTTGCTCTATTAGGTGTATGAAGTGGTTTCTTTCATTCATGTATGAAAGCAGTCTCTTTCCTATTTGGAGTTAAATCCTTTGCCTCCTTTCATGTTTTAATTCTTCTTTAGGATTTTCTCAATTAAGCTATCACGTCTAACTTGGTCTCCCATATATAAAACTGTTTACAGGCCTTTTACGCCCAGAGCTGCGTTATGCGTTAGTTTCTTACAACACATTTATTTCCTCCCATAGTTTATTTATTATTTACTGGGTATAGTTCCACTAATAAATAATCACTAATATAAAAACACAAATAACTAAACACTCAACACGACATACAAAGCAGGAATATAAGTACAATAACGATAACGAGTGGATAACCATGTAATAATGTCAAAAATTCAAAAAACCTAACTGACACACAGATATTATAGTAATAACTGTCAGTCGCCAACAAGATGGCGTATTTTTGGAAGACGCGGGAAAGATGAGTTTCCCTACTGATTGCTTAGTATACTGTGTCCTGAATCTGGCTGCCTGCTATAAGTTTTTCAGGTGTAAAGTAGGCCATAGAGTAGTTGTTTCTTGAAAATCTGCTGTATTATTATATGACGTGAAAAGCTTTATAAACGTTAATAAAGCTCTAAATAAAACGTTTTACATAAACGCTTATTAACTGCTTAATTTTTTAGTTAAAAATAATGTTTTCTCGCGTGATATTTTGTCGTCGTTGTCTCAACTTATGGTAACAGTTAAAATTTTTCACATCATGAAAATTACACCCTGTTCATACAATCAATTGTGGGTATTTACTAATAAGCATTGTAGTTCCAAATGACTATGGCAAGATTAGTAAACAATCACAATTGCTAATATTATTTCCTTTATTTAGGTTAGTCTTTGAAGTAGCATATATTAGGTTCTGAGGGAATATTAAATACTCATATACCTCAATTGCCAACACTGGAACGCTTTGAAACACGAATGACGCTAATTTTAAATGGAACGCATCGCCTACTTGCACAAAGAGAAATTGCCGAAATTGTGTAAAAGTGAATAAAGTAATTAAAGTCAGGTATGAAATTAATTACATGCTATTCGAAATATGTAATTAAATAATTTATGACTGACTTGCCAATGATTCATGTAATCAAGTACCCTCAAGTTACAATTACCTACATGACATGGGAACAGTTGTCAATGAATATACTAGAATATTTGTGTATATTGAAGGTAATTTAAATATTTTACATACAACCTAAAGATACAGGTAGAATAAATCAAATGTATGATATGTTTTGATATTGTAGAGGGTGCGGTATTATACTGCATATACAAAAAGTTTGATTCATTTTGGTTAATGGATTATAACGAGAATATTTTGACATATGTTACATATCTTAGAAATATGACGTTGATAGTATAACTACTATAATACACTGTAAACAAAGTTGCTGTGTAAGTGAGATTTTCCAGTGTGTAATTTAAGATATGTAAAATTTTCGTGTTAATAGTTTTACACACTATGGCTTTTTTATACGCTTTGCACAAAATGTGTTAAAATTATTAGTATTATAATAAAATATAATGAATGTTTGTAATATTTACCAGTGATGTGTTAAAAGTACACTATTTTGTGTAAACTTAACACGCACACAACTTAATTGTGGTCTATATTCCTACTCCTGAGCACAACTGCGCAGCTGCAGTATATCAGCTGATCCAACACACGTCACTACGCCATATTGGTCATGTAGCGGTGTTGTGTACAGTTACCTCTTGTTCACTTTGTTCAAATGGGGAATATTTAAATTTAAATTGAGGTTTAATCAAGGAAAATGGTAAATACTTACCTAACTATAACAAATATTGATGATAATTTTAATAAAGCTAAAACTAATTAGGAATATAACTCTTAAACATATTAGTTCACTCTGACGCTTTGTAATCTGATTTTTTTTAACTTTAGAGAAAGAAAATTATATGTTTAGATCACTACCAGTTAATTTTCGTAAACTCCTATTTATGTAGTGTCTAAATACCTCTTTCTTTAATGTTTGCTGTTTCATTGTTTATGATTTACTAGAACATTTTAGTCCCTTATTAGAATAATATGTACTACCATACTATTAATTTTAAATTTCGTTAGCAAACTTGGTTGTTCATTTGTACTGAATTTTATGTTTTTAATAAAATCATAAATATCTTTAATTTTTTAATTACTTAACACCATAATTCTAAAAATTCTATATATTGATACGGAAGATCACCTACCTTGTTAATTATGTTCCTGTTTACTTTTGAAATTATAATTTTTATAATCCTTTTATTATGGCATTTTCTAGAACATTCCAGGTTATATTCAATGCAGTCCAATTTGTGTAATCTCTTTGAATCATACCTTCTTAACAGAAAACAATACGTTACATATCTTGGACACAATTCTAAAATTTGCACGGCAACTTCCGAAGTCCCTCAAGGATCCAATTTGGGGCCCTTGCTTTTTTTATATTTTATTAACGATCTAACATCTGAGCTGGAGTGTAAGAAACTATTGTTTGCTGATGACTTAAAACTTTTTAGTAAAATATCAGATATTGGGGATTGTCAAAGATTGCAAAACCAATTATATATATTGAACAACTGGTGCGCTAATAATTGTCTTCAGTTAAATGTAGTGAAATGCAAGACCCTAAGTTACACCCGTAAATTGCACCCAATAGAATATAATTATAGATTAGATCTGGAGATACTTGATAGAGTGGACTCCATAAAAGACTTGGGCGTCTTATTTGATTCGAAACTAACATTTTGTCAACATATCAATGATATTACTGCATCTGCTTTAAAGATGCTAGGTTGTATTATGCGCAACTGTCGGTCGTTCTCTAACGAAGCAGCTTTAAAATGTCTTTACAACTCGTACGTAAGATCTAAACTGAAATATTGTTCGTTAGTATGGTATGTTATGATTATCTGAAGCTTTGTTTAGAAAGTGTCCAGAGAAAATTTTTAAAATTTATTTCACTTAAAACTGATGGCTTTTATCCAGAAAGAGGTTATGACCATGCTACTTTACTTAACAGATTTGATTTTCCTTCTTTAGAGTTTCGCAGGGATCTAGCAAGTATCAAAATTTTATACAATATATTCCATAATAATTTAGAATGTCCGTCTTTATTATGTCAGTTTTCTTTTCATGTTCCTCGATTAAATTCTCGCCAAAATTGTACATTCATTTGTACTAGAGTAAGGTCTCGCGGTCTTAAAATGTCTCCAGTACATATTATGTGTCAAAATTTCAATAAAATTTCAGATGTATGTGATATTCATTTTAGCACCTTTAATCAGATAGTTGAAACTGTTGGTCTGAGATTTAATAGCGATAATATTTAATATTTAAGTTTATTTATATTATAGTTTCCATATCTTCTTTGTACAATATTGTTAAGACGCTTTTGTGCACTACATACTGCATCAGATACTATATAATATGTTTACGCAATTCACTTTTGTTTTGTAAATAATTTGTCCTATAAATGGATTTTATCTGTTGGGCAATAAAGATTATTATTATTATTATTATTACTATTATTATTATTATTATTATTGACGACTGGCAAAACCTCTAGAAAACCTCAAAATAAACGTATTTCAAAAATTATATTTATTAAAACTTATTTCGAAAGCAAACAGAAACATAATTAACAAACTAAAAAGGTAGGTGAGTCTTCCACATCAATACCTGTTATACAATAAAATTAACATGTTAATGTGTAGCCTACACCTTTAATGATACAAATAACACTGAATCGTGTAAAAGTTACACATGACATTTGTTATATTAACACAGTGGATTGTGTTAAACCTTTAACACACTGATACATACAGAAAAATGTGTCAAAATATACACAATTCCGTGTGGACCTCGATTGACACAGTATTGTGTTCTATTGTATTAAAATGTGTAATTATTTTTTTACAGTGTACTAAACATATCATAGGTCTCCAAGAGATGAGTTAAGTTTATTTTTTGAGAGTGCTGTTAAGGTACTACAAGTTTTGTATAAATCCTCTATTAACATAATTTTTGTGGAGATTTTAATATAGATGCATCTGAAAAGTGTAAAAGCAAAAGTGACTTTACTCATTTTAGAAATATTTTACTTTTTTTAACATGCATCCTGTTGTTGGCTAGCCTAAAAGAATAACTTCTAAAACCTCTACAATCATTGATATCTTTTTTAATAAGGAACAACGATCAACTGCGGACAACGTTGTTTCTAGGTTATTGCCCTTCATCAGCGCAGTGCAACTTAAACAAACAAGAAGGAAAGAAAAAGAAGGGCAAATGACACGACTACACAGGAGAATGACCAGCAGCCACCTATCTCTAATTTGCAGTATCGTGCCACACATCCTCTTTTCTTCCCTTCTTGTTTGTTTAAGTTGCACTGCGCTGATGAATGGCAAAAACCTAGAAACAACGTTTTCCGCAGTTGCTCGTTGTTCCTTATCACCTTCTTTTCCGGATCCTTTAGCCGCTAAATGTTTTCTATCTTTTGTAATATGGATATGGATGAAATGTCAGATGATTGATCAGTTTTGCTTAAAATAGAGTTCCCTGATACAATGACCATGACTCTAGTTGTAGACTTAAAAGATTTGTTCTAATGATGCTGTAAACGAATTTGACAGAGTTTTGTATTTTGAAACTTGGTCTGATGTATATAAAATAATCAGTATCGAATATTGTCAAGAAACAAGTTTACAGTTATACAATATTTAAAATAAAGGGAATATAATTTTAAATTTAGTAATAGATATAATTTGATAAATTATTAAGAAAATATATTGCATATATTAAACTGTCGTAATGTATCGATTTTAGTAACGCTAAACACAATTTATACATTGCTAAATTAATGAATATCCATGGAAATCTACTTTGCTGGTTTTCATTTCACCTATAACATAGTGTACAAATTATATATTTGAATGGTTTAAATCTTTTTTTCTGTGTGCTTCAAGATTCCCATTTGAGACCGCCAATTCTGTTAAATTTTTTAATGACACAATTATGCTTTTAGAATATGTTGATCATTAAACTGATCATTTAAAAATTTATAAAATTTCTATATTTTAAGATGATACAATACTAAATTCTACACCAACCAATTAAAACAAATTTTAAACATTTCTTCGAAATATAGAAATAGACTGACCTGATTCTATACAAATTGCTACTTAACTATGTGGACTCTTCTATTTATACAATATTAACAAACCATCCTGTTATTGTGAGTACATTGCCCACTCTAAAGAAAATTTGTAAAACAATCGGGACGTATTACTTTAATTAATATAAGATATATAAGTACAAGATGTTTTTGAAATGCATGTACCAGCGTTCTTAAAGTCAAATTACGGAGATTTATACTAATTTACCCACATGTAGAAATGCACCGTTAGAACGGTGTACTGGAGTAAAATCGGCTCTAAATTATGCCGTTTCTTTTTTAAAGGAAGTGTAACTGAATTAAACCTTTACCATCTTTTAGAGGGACAATTTGTGCATCCGAGAAGGATTTTTACATCTTTTTTCAGTAAGGACGAATTTTTTAAAATTTTCTGTGCTTCGAACGTTATTTGACAATTATGTTTTTCGTAACATATCGCGTTTCTAAATTAACGATTTTACCTATGTTCATCATTTTCTCACAACTTATATAAAAAACTATATCGCTTCTAATGGTATACACCAAATTTAGATAACTTAAAGCCTTTTTCGAGGAAATTAGTTCCAAAGCAAACACACAAATTGTACATGCACAAATTTACTGGTGTCGACTTTGGAACTAATTTTCCCCAAAAGCTTTTAAGTCATCAAAAATTGATGAATACCATTAGAAGCACTACAGTTTTCTATATAAATTGTGAGAAAATCGTTGATTTACAAACGGAAGCATCAAAAATTCGATTTTAAGTTGATTCCTACTGAAGAAAGTTGTAGAAATCCATTTCGAATGCCCAAAATGTACTTTTACGGTACGATAATAAACGTTTCATTTGGTTATACCTTAAAAAAGATCTATGAAATATAAGCGAGATAGCGAAGCGATTTTACTCTCTTATTAAGGGCGCCAAAGTTTTTGAAAAAATTTTCATAATCTGCTATAAAACGAAAAAGCGCTTAACGATTAAAATTAAATTTGTTATATGAAAGTATAATGGTAAATGGCTTTTCTTGATACAATTAATGTTAATTACTGACTTGCACAAATGCCTTAAACTGGTTATCTCAGTTATAAAAAAGTTCATATTTTTTTGTGCATTATCTAATGCCACAATTTTTTTTCTGGTAGAAGCTAACACTTTTTTATGCAAATTTTTTTCAAAACGTTTGGCGCCTCCTAACACCCTAACGGTGCATTTTTGATAATCGTCATATTTTTACCTTAAGAATCAGTAGCTCGCTGGTATATGCATTTTAGGGACACCCTGTATAAGCCATTACATACAACTTGTTCTAATAATATTTTTGATATTATTATAGGTATTTACCTACTTGTAAACAATTACATATAATTACGTTTCCTTTTTAGTGAGGATATATGTATGTGCCGTATACATATATTATCGTTTTACTAACTCTATAACTAATTTCTTTGTTAACATGTAGATTAAGCTACATATATTAGCTTGTTGTATCTTCACATTTCAAATAAATAAATGTTATTTTTTTATATAATCTGTGATAATACAAATGCATATAATATATCTCTTAAATGATTCAGTAGAATTTGTTTTCGTGTTCAGCACTTTACTTGAATACTTGCAGCAACATTTCACATATAAAAAAATAAAACCTTATTGGTTTTAAATGTACTTCACGACTTTCGAGATGTGAATATTTGCATGGAGATCCCGGAGAATATAAAATACTCATAGCAGACAGTCCGTCGCGCAATATTTTCATTTTTAATTCAGAGATATGTTCTCGTTTCTAATGGATACGTCGACGGAAAGATACTTCCAAGAAACGATATTCTAGATTCCAAACTAAACTTTAAGGGATAAAAAGTAAAAATACGTGCTTCATTCATTTTTCAAATGAGTACATTTAGATACCTTCTCGGTTGCATAATAACTTATTTTTGTGGCTATCGCTAATATTAATAGCAGGGAGATAATTAGAGAACAGCGTGGTACAATAAAACCCTAATTTGTTTTCCGTCAATTAAGTTGAAGAGCAATGTAACTATTATGTTTATCGTTAATATATTAAGTATATCAGTACCTAACATAATAATGGCCAGCAATATCTTATAAATAGGTATACATTATATCAAGTAAAATAATATTAATTTCCTGATTAAATTTAATTGTACTAAACAGAACTATACAGAGTGAACTTTAAAGGACAATAAATATTTTAATTACAGGTATAGTTAGTTCGTCATTTCGATGAGTCTAATGAAAGTAATTTTTAAAAATTTAAAATAGGTATTTACAGAGATATTATTTATAAAAATACACCCACATTTTGAGGACCACTGACCAGATAGAGCGCTGATGAATCTAATAAACCATACGGTCTACTGAATTCGAGGTTGCCATATCGCCCCTAAAATAAATGTATTTTTTTACTTTAACGCAAATCTTTGAAATTAATGTATATATAAATTATAATTATAATTTTTCTTGAACAGTACATTACTGTTAGCACATTCACAGAAGTGATGCAAAAAAAATTAGGTTTAAAAAGTCAAGTGGGCTAAAACATTTGTCAAAAAAGTGCAATTGTACGTTAAATAGTCTCTAGAATAAAACAAATTAAATATTTACAGAACGTAGCATTTAAAGCTTCATAGCTGAGGTTGTTCGCATCGAAACAAAAATTGACAGAAATGTGACAAATCTCAATTTTATATCTAGAACGCTCGGGGTACTATGACTTGCCTAATTATTTCGTTGACACGGGGCATATAAAAGATTACAGGAATAATAAATACAGAATCGGAAATTGCGGATCTTTACAAAGAAAGTAGAAATTGCCGCTTCATCCCAGGGAAGGTACGAAGTATAAGAGGCGCGGCGACGTGCATTGGTCTAGCATTCCCCACTACTACGGTAATCGGTTCCGTATCGCTAACGCCAATTCGCCATTGCAAATCTAACTGTCCGGTCACCTGATGCCAGTGTTGCCAGGTCTCATGCTTTTGCATGAGATCTTATGCATTCCGAGGAAATCTCATGCTCTCATATTTTGATTACAAAATCTCATGCTTTTTAATAGACACAAAAAGAAATAATAAAATTATTAAAATTACTCTTTGAAATCTACCAAAACAAAGACCTAACGAGAAATAAAGGCAAAATCGAGGGCAAAATTGAATAGATAGAGGTAGGTATCTACAATATTTGGATACTTGAAATGTCCTTTATTGTAGACTGCTCTCTTAATAATTAGCAATGAATACATGAACGGGTATGACAGTCTACGGATATGCGGTGTGTGTGCTGTATTCACGCTGTATTGCAGTGATTCTTAACTCTATTCCGTAAGGGTACCTACATTTTCTGGAAACAACAGATTTTACGACCCGTGAGTCACCCTGCGTCTCATCAACTGCGCCTCAACGTTCGCCCGGCCTAACAATAAAATAAATTAGAAAGGTTACGTGGTTAATAACTTTTAAGCAAGTACCTACTTGCAATGTAATATTATGATAAAATAGCAGAAATAGCTTTTTAATGAAATAAAAATGGCATTACAAAAGTAATTAAAAATTAAACTGTGTCAAGAGGCGTTTTTTGATAAATTAAGCCATCTCATGCTTTTTTCTCCAAACCTCATGCTTCTTTGAAATTATTCTCATGCACTGAATTTTTCCCACCTGGCAACACTGCCTGATGCGAACAGTAGAAGCACGCTGTGGTGCTGTGGTGGGAAGTATGCGTGTAATATGACACAAATACACGCAAGCGGCAAAACACAATTCACCATCAAGATCCTCACTTTCCAAATCTGTATATGATATATGAGAGTATTTGATGATGTTTGATGAACTGTAGTGTCACTGTCTAAAGTATTCATAATTCAGGGTGTTTTACAAGCTATATGCCAAACTTTAGCAGACGGTACATGGGTTAATATCAAATTTTTATATGAATATAGGTAAGTCAAATAACTACAGTTTAATAACAAAATTGCTAATAATAATGCAAATAAAACGAATGTAGTTCAAATTAAATGTGTAAACACTAACGTCGAACTCAAAACTACCTTGTCTCGGAGCTTACTACTTTCGTCGCTTGGTGCGCTTGCAACTAAAGAATTATCGAAATAGCATATAGCGGATTCAGTGCACAAATACAGTGCGAACGATTTAAACTTTAACATAGCATATAGTGATATACTTACTTAAGCAATGAAACTTTGACCGTTAAATTTTATTGGGTCAAAATTTTTTTAAAACTATATATAGCGTGCTATTTAGTTAATTTCCTTCAAAAATATGCCTATAATGTCAAACGTACAATGGACTCACACACATTTATACAAGTTTTCTGAACTGGATAAGCTACCAATATGTTTGTCATTTGTAATACTTAGTAAACACGAAATTAAAGAAAACCATTAATTATGTTTGTGCAGTAACAACGCGACACCAAGAGAACTGAATTAAGCGACAATATGATCCGAATTAAACCCAGTCGTATTTACATCTCTGGAATTAACATAATTAGCGTTCGCTCGTTATCCCGAAATGCCTAAAATGTGCACAATACCTGGATAGGTAATTAAATTTGGGTGTTTGCTGAAGCGATATGCTGGGGAGTTAATTACTAGTTCTTTGAAATTAGTTTAAAATACACTTTATTAAACCGGTTTAAGGGTAGTTTCAATATATGAGTGGATAACTTTACATTTTACATTTGGATGATTACCGCAATCAGAGCAAAACAGTCACACTGCTACTATGACTTTTTTTTTTTGTTTTTTGAATAACATAAATATGTTCAGGATGCATAACAAATTTAAGTTGATAATTTTGTGTACTAAAGTTTTAATTGAAAATTAATACTAAATAACAAAAACATACTTTTTTCCTATATATGATAAAAATTACAAAGAATTTACATGACATAAAACAAATTTTAAAGGATAAATAATTTAGAGACAATTTTTTATACAGGGTTAACTATGACTAAGTACAAATATTGTTACGTATACGTTGAACGTCTACGCACAAGGGGGTAACTCAGAAGGCAGTTTTAGAAAAATATTATAAATAGTTTATTCTAAAAATCAGAATCAGAAGACAACAGAACAGAAAATATAACAATTCTAATTTCCAGCTGAAGGGTTTAGCCTAGTATACAATTTTACTTACCGCTAACCAGCCTTCATGGCGGCAGGGGGGAGCTCGGTGCACTTTTTTTGGCGGCACTCTTACCCCACTGTATTCCGAAAACCAACTAACTTTTTGTCTCCTACTTTTTGAGCACCGACCCTGTTAACAACAATTTCACTGCATTGCAATGTCCCCAATGCACTCACGGCCAGTCAGCAACATTACACTCTATGCAGGAAATCATTGGTCACCGAACTACTTGGAATGTTATAATTTTGCTATTGTAACTTTTTAATAATATTATTTATATAAATGAAATATGATAAAATAATTTTGAATAAAACTGGGTCGATGCTTTCGAGCATAATTTCAAAATTTATTGAAACATATTACTACTGAAATTTCCATTCTTGATAATATTTTAAGAGGGGATAGAAAAAAATAAGAATTAACAGAATTTCCTTTCAAAAAATTTCCAAACTTATTTATAAAGCCAAACAAAAAATTTTTTCGATATTATATTAAATCCTTATTTAACGCCGCCAATGCGAGAATCAGAGTATGCAACCAGCAAGCAACCGTCATGCAACAGTCGGACACAGTAGGCAGTCGGTCCAGTCGAGTCGGTTCGCTGTCATGTTATAATTTAATTCCTGTGTTTACGTTGTAGTTTTGTGTTCTTCTTCAGTTTTTAGTGGCTTATTTTAATTTTAAATGATTTATAGTTAATAAATAAAGGAATATGTGTCGGGTACAGATATTTTCCCACAATATAGTTTGCCGGTTTGTTTTTCTAGGTTATGGGACAAACTGCCGCGGGTGTTAAACGTTTTTTGTTATCTATTAGAACCTACCTACTCATCTCTTTCTTCGATTTTGTTATAATATATCGGAATTGTATCTAATTGTACCTACGGGGAGTGTGTTTATCGGTAGTGAGTGAAAATGTAGTTTAACCAGTTTGTAACCAAATAATGAAAAACGAATGCAAAATACTGGAGCTAACTGGATTAACTGTTACCTACCTATCAGGTATTATTACTAATAAGAATTAATGTTAATTTTTGTCGTTTCTGCATTTAGAAACACCGCAAACGACCGCATGGTAGTTGTTGACAGATGTAATGTTAACTATGGGTCTAAGCCATAAGCCATCTCAGTCGATACTCATCATAGGCGCCGACTTTCCGTAGGAAAAAAGGGTTTTACCCCATTTTTTAAATATCGAGCTAAAATTCTGGAATAGCTTTTTATTGTCTTTTAGGGCTCCCTGAGCACGTGGTTAAAATTTTTGTACTTAGTCATAGTTAACTCTGTATAATTTCCACAATCAAACAATTCAATTTCAATCCTATTTTATTATTATTGGTGTATTAGTATAATATACATGTATAGCGACTATGTCAGATTGATTGATAATTTGCCTATCAGGGTTGATGTTTAAAATAAAAAATAAAATCTTTATCATGTATTTGTTTTTTGTTTTGATTCCAATTAAAATTATAGTATGTAAAACTAATTTCTATATATTTATCCCCACAGGAACTCGTATAATGAATTTTAAAAATAAATTATTGATATGTTTTGACAACAAAATTAATAAAAGAATCCGATACATTGTTGATGTTTACGCTACACTGATAAGAATTTGTCTGTAATTTCACATAACTTTAAATTGGCAATTTGTCTGTAAGTTTTAACCTATAGGGCAGATTGTCTATGCCAATGTTGACGTCACAGCAAAATATTAACTTTATGGTTGAAGTCTTCTCTAAATGATCAGTTTAGGTTTATTTTTCCTGTGTAGTATTCCATTATGCTAAAATGTTAATTGGGAGGATCAAACCGATTACAGTGACCCAAAAAGTATATGGGTATGGTGTTGTAGTTCACCGTTCATGATACTTTTTTTATTTTGTGTGACGGTATTACCAACACCTTTGGCTTAAAAAATTAATTTTTCTAATAACTTTGACTATATAATAATTTTTATAGTTATATTTGACTAAACTTAAAAGAGGCCACCAGAAAAAACAATCCTAAACATGGAGAAATAGCTTAGATCTCATTATTGTGACTGAATATACGCGTTCGCAAAGATCAAACATAAATTTAAGTTTTGAAAGTTATTAGATGATTTAATTTAACCATCAGGTATGTCTTTTATGGTAGTGAATTTTGCTAGATTAATTTTCATTTCAGATAATTATTGCATCGAATCTTCTCTATGAAATTATTTCTTAGTATACCTAGATATTTCGTATCAAAGAACATAGGTATGACTTCATTAACCGGAATTATAGATAAATTGAATATTAGCTGAATACCTAATAAACAAACATTATGTAGGGACTGAAAATATTTTTGTATGTATTTATGATATAATTTAACTGTAGCACATACATGATTTTTATTTAACTTTGAAAGTATTTCAGAAACAGTTTAACATGTAAAAACATATTTAATTAATTTGAGGGAATATTTAAATTACTTTGGATATCATAACCACGCATTCTTTCGAGGAATATATAGAGGGGTATTAAAACAAATTTATTTTCGTTGAGTTATGTAGTATCCTCAACCGAATTATTTGAAAGATAATTTTTAATTTTATAAATTTAATATACTCTCTATGCTTAATAATAATAATAATAATATCTCTACCCCTCATTCTAATCACGAGGATTAGAAGATTTGTGCGGGAGATGAGGCGGCATATTATTATTAAGCAGACCGCATTTGCGCCTAGAAACAACTTACGTTGTTAGGTACTAACCACCATTCAGTGCAAGAATGAGGGAAACCTGGAAAACCTCATTAATTTGGGGGGGGTAGTCAAATGTCGCCCGGTATCAATCTCTCACATTGACCCAAGCTAACATTTTTCCATACCATATACTCTCCACGAATATAGCTGATATATGGTATACCTGCTGCGGGGATTGAACCCAGAGCGGTCTAGTCACATCGATTCAAGTACTGACGCCTTAAACCGCAGGACCACTGACCGGCCAATATATAATATTATCAATAAATTTCGTCTGCATGAACATATTACTCTGTCTAAAAGTGCTTAGAAACTAAACGATAATTAAGTGTCAGATTCATCCTTAGACAAAAGAAGGTTTGTACTTTTTTGGAAAAGATTACAATCATCCACCAAAAAATTATTATTTTTTTAAATGCTGACCTGAATGATGTATTTTAGATTTTTAAAGAACTCGGCTTTTGAGGTCCCTGTCAATTGTTAAATTATTATGTACGAATTACTACTGACGTTGTTAGTATCTAATTGAGTATATGGGTGAGTATATGGCTTTTGTAATCATAAATACTTTCTATATGCATTAAATAACGACTGCACACTATACAGTAGCTAAATTAATCGAAACCTACACATCAGCACTAAGTGAGAGGCAATATGCCTCTCTATGGTGCGATCAGACTGAACGAATAAGCAAGCAAGAGCAAGAAGAGCAAATATTCTCTTCCTACTCGGGCGAAATAGTCGTTTGTGATTATTTTATTATATTTAATAAATTATTAAAATGTACAAAGAAAAAGAAACACAGTATAATAAGATGGTAGAACATAACACTTTTTAGATATCATGGTGGCAATAGTTTACTGAGAGATTAACAAGCAGGTGGTTCTGGCAAATTTCAGAATTTTTAAATGTACAAAATCTGAGCGTACGTAAATAATAAATATCTTTTCCAAATTGAGCCTGCAAAAACGTGAACATTCTTGATTGTACCGACACTTTGTCGATCATAAAAAAGCATTCAGGGAAACTTGCTCTCTCTGATTTTGAGACCCTATTATGCTTGCTATAAACTATACGTGAATTCGTGCACAGTGCGTAGACTTTTCATGAATGGATTTTTAACGAACAAGATCCTACACACTATTTACGAAGTCCTCACAAACAATGCATCACGAATCGTCTGTAGCAAGCCTTAGGTATTAGACTTACATACATATACAACGTACGTAAACAATAACAAGAGCGCGAAGTTTCTTGAACATACCGACACTTTTAGATCATAATACGGCATCCGTAGAAACTATATTCTTGCTCTCGCTGACCCGTGTTTGCTCATTTGGTCTGAACGCAGCTTTAGAGTATGTTCAAGAATAATCATTCTAGCGTAAAGATTGTTATTCGTAGAACAAGAATAGATGACTCTTAAATTAAGGCAACGAAATGTTTATTGAAGTAAATTAATATTTTAATCAATACTTTTATTTATTTATTTGCATTGTAATAGGCACTTAAATACAATAGATACCGTTTATGCAAAGATCTTGTTTCGTTTACATAAAACATGTAATCATATTATTAATACGTATATACAAAAAATAAATAAATAAAAACAAAAAAATCACAACATATTTATTATGTTACCTAAATACCAAAGAGAGATTAAAATATGAATAATTTTAATTCATGGGAATCTATAAACTTATAATTTAAAAAAAACTATTCTACGGTGCAGCGATAATGACGACAGCGATATCTCCTGACGAGGATGTTCAAGGAGCACATGAGTTATCAGTCTATAAGTTTCACCCGTATACTGACAAGTTGGCTAGGAGTGCATCGGGTCTGAATATTTTTGGACCTGGTCCCTCCAGTACGCTTCCGTTGTCAGCATTTGTTGAAATTATCAAAGAAGACACCTACAAAGACTTTATAAAACGTTGGGATGAAACAAATGGCTGTCAATTTGCTAAGGAGTTCCTAGAGTACCCCTGCAAGGATACAGCCAAAAAGTACCTGGCTATGTCTAGGACAAATCTTCGTCTGGTGACAGGTATTCAAACTGGACATTGCTGACTAAGGAAGTATCTTTATTACATGAGGAAGTGTGATACAGTTCTTTGTAGGGGTCACTGTCATCTCGTCAATAAGAGAGTCCGTGTTGGGAGAGCGATGGCTTTCTATGGCCTACATTAGAGAGATCCCCCTGAACAACGTCACCACCTTTTTCTCCTTATTAGGCTGGCTGGCGGCTCAGGTGGAGTGATCTCCTAATGGGAGGAGGTACAAGGGGCCCAATGGGGCCTAAGTACTGTAGCCTTTTTGCTACCTTCCCCTTAATTCCAGAACTTCCAACCCGTATACAATGACAATATTGCAGGAATTAACAGAAGACGATTGGGACAGGTCTCTGGTATTTTGCGAGGAAATGATCAAGAGGATTGAACACATTCCAAATTATCTCATCAATCACATTTGTCTCAGCGATGAAGCTACTTTTTCTTTAATGACAAAGTTCACTGACATGAAGTATAGTATTATTCAAATGAAAATCCCCACATATTTCGAGGTCATACTGATTTTCTCCAAATAATTAATGTGAGGGCAGGAATATTAGGGAACCACGTCATAGGGGCCTTATTCATTGAGGAAAATTTCATGGGTCAAATTTATTTTGATATTTTGCAAACGACAATTCCTCCACCTTGAGCCGATTTCCAGGGGATATGCCGTATAGTCCGAGAATTCTTGAATTAGAACTTTCCTGGTAGGTGGTCAGTCGTCGTGGTCCAATCGAATGGTCCTCTAGATCACCTGATGTAAGTAGGTTAGATTTTTTCTTATGGGGTTATTTAAAGGTAAAAGTATACGTGGGTAAGCCATGGAATTTCCTCGAGTTGCTACAAAAAATAAAGGATGCCTGTAGAAATATTGCTCCACAGACATTAGAAAGAGTGCGAAAACAGATTTTATTATTGGCAGTAGGTTCAGAGAGCACATCTCAAACATTTACTCCATTAAATTAGTATTGTTATTGTTATTGTTATTAAAGAAAAATGAAATCATACGTATTGTTACATATTTTATTCAGTCTAACGAGAGGTCTTTCTTCGTTTTTGAACGACCTGTCAAGGCTTGAAAGGTATTGTGCCATATCTGGCTCAGAATTTACCTTAGATTCGATATCTGTAACAAAAATATTAGTGTTCCATTCAAACTTTTTCATTTTTAACCGCGTCGTATATTTAATGATATTTTATTTACACAGAATATTTTTTTAATTAATTTTTTTTTGTGTCAGTCCAGGAAAGAAAGTCTTGAATTAAGAAAAGTATTATTGAATGTCAAGAATACGTAAATATTTATTATATACTTTGTTAGGTACCGATTTAACAAAATAAACATCAATGAAATTAAAATTTTAAATATATTAATATACTTGAACACAAATTTGATAAAAATTATTGACGAATTTAGTAGCTCAACCTCTAAGTACTTTTGAATGGACTATAATTTTCGTTTTGTTGGTCAAACAATTCAGTAAGTAGAAAATAGTCAATGGGTATTTAATCTGTTGGATTTTATCTGTACAGATTCAAATTCTCTGGAAATAAAGTGTGGGCGTTATTTAGGGCACCATTACTTAAACTGGTCGTCTGAAATAAAAGCTAAAATGTAACTGTTCCTAGAATAAAGAATGTAACCTTGTTTCAACGTCTACTTAACTGTAAATGGAAAGATTCTGCTGCTAAATTTAATATAAGCGTCAATTTCTAGATTGTCGTACGTAGCTCAGAAAGAGGGGTGAATAAATTTTAATATCGCAAAGTGCGTATTAAACGGCAATCCTTCGAAATATACGGAATGTATTTGATTGAGTTGACCCAGTTTGTCTTAAGGAACTTTCAATATAAATGATTCCCTTCTAAATAAAAATTCACTCTCTACTTTTCGCATAATGCTTAAGCAATGATACTTATACAGGGTGTCCTATAATTAGTGTACAATACTTTAGCAGTAAATTCTACAATAAAAAATGCTTCCACCTCCCTGGAAGAGACCTCAAGCCATCTTTTTTAAAATATTTCCAAGACGAGTTAACGCATAATTATGACTTTTGATATGTAGAACACCCTTTAAATGTTCTAACAAACTACATAAAAACTGTTTAAAAATTTTGGTCAGGGACGTCTTGGGCAGGGCGGCAGTAAAATGCGCCCCCATTTTTTTGCATGTCATTGTCAAATTTAAATGTCAAACTGTGGTAGATGTGACTTTTGAATAAAAAAATGTACTCTTGATTTATTTCGATCAAATGCTTCGTTTTCAAGAAAAATCGATTTTAAAGTTTTATTGCATAATCTAAGAAATGGAAAAAGATCACATGAATAGGTAGGCAGGCCATCAAAACAAACGTTTGTTTAATTGGATTAATATGACAGGGCTCTCCCATTACAAAATCTATACAAAAAATAAATTTCAGCTAGCTCGCGACTATTAAAATTCTGCATTTTTTCTTTAGATTTTACTTACCTAATATCCAATACAACACCGCAAAGTAAAAACAAAAATTTGTATTTAATAAACTGCCAAATTAATTGAAGTAAACAAATGTTTGTTTTCATTACCTACCTATACTTATTCATATAATCTTTTTCTATTCCTTAGATTATGCAACAAAATTTTAAAATCATTTTTTTTGAAAACGAAGCATTTTATCGAAATAAATCAAGAGTAGATTTTTTTATAAAATAGTCACATCTATCATAGTCTGATGTTTAAATTTGAAAATATTAATGTGCAAAAAATTGGAGGCGCATTATACCTGGTGAGTGTCCTACATACCAAAATTCATAATTATGCGTTAACTCATTTTGAAAATATTTTGAACAACGAGGTCTTTTGAAACCCCTTTCAGGGGAGCACAGCCCCCTTATATATATAACAATATCGTAGAATCTACTGCTAAATTATTGGACATTAATTATGGAACACCCTGTATATGATTTTTTTGGTAATTCTATTGTAAAACAAGACATTGAAATTTTCAAGCACTGTGTAAAATTAGCCACTAAAGCTGTTAAGTTACGAAATTGCGTTTACAATTATTTTGATACGAGTTTATTTTCAGTTCAATGTTTAGATGACAATTTTCTGACACATTTTCTGGATGTAAATAATATTTTTTAATTTTTAAAAATAAAACTAGAAGGCCGTTACTCGCAGGAATTGTTTTCTTTTTTGTTTTGTAGTTATGAGAAAAATTTTAAATTTGAATATTTTTGTACATTTTTTTAGTTATTACCACTAAAAATTTCGATTTATTGTATTTCCGTAAAAACTCATTTTTTTTTCAAATGTACAGAGGGTGGGCCCTATTGATTTCATAATAAAGGATTTTTTTCTGAACTTTGTGGTACAACAATTTTTACAATCCGTCAAAAAAGAAAACAATTTCTACCAGTCGCGGCCTTCTAGTTTTATTTTTAAAAATAAAAAAAAAATTACATCCAGAAAATGTATCAGAAAATTGGTCATACCACACGTATAATGATCCGCTGATTCCAAAAATGATAAAAATACAGGGTGTCCCATTTAAAAATATAAATTTACAGTCATTTCCGGTCAAACCGGAAATATCATGAAATCCGAAATGACCTCAAAGAATTCATGGCACCATCTAATATAAACCCACCCAATTTCAAACTTTTATCAGCAGCCATAAAAAAGTTACAGCGTGTTCCCACTTTCCGTTATCACCCTGTATAACTTTAGTAAATAAATTCATTTGAATATCTTGCTTTCAAAAAATTTTCTGACCAATAACTTTTAAGTATTCGGGTTCTTCACCCTACCTTTATTGTCAAAGCCTTTGCCTATTATCAATAAATAAACATTTGTTGGCAATTTTATGGTTTAATAACGTATAAGGCATTTTAAATCATATATATTAAATCTGCTACCAATTGCTAAATTATCGAATCATGTTTGAAGTAAGTCTCAACTGAAATCAGTGGGTAGTCTTGGCGTATATTTGTTACATTTTCACAAAATTGATAAGACACATTTGGAAAACAATATAATTTTTTTAAATAATTTGTCAACATGTTTGGAATATACCTTGTAAAAGTTTTAATTACCGATCAATTGCTACATTCTATTTATTCTTTTATTTTGCCAAATTTAATTAATAAACTCATTTTCATTCATTTGTTCACGAAAGCTTTCTACTACTTCTGAGAAATAGATTCCTATCTACTTCTATATAAATCAGAGATGCTTAGTTTTTGTGGGAAAACTTTCTATTTTTGCTTTTTTGTGTTTTTGCCACATACATTAATCTTAAACAAACTCAATTTCCTTAAGAAGCTCTTCTCTCTAAGTGGATAATTGATTTCTTACCCTCTGCTAAAAATTTATATCTACGCTAAAGTATATCTTTCTTTTATTCATTTGTTGGATGTTCTCTGTCTGTTTAATATGGTTAATAACAATAAATATCACGATATGTTTTTACAAATAAGGTCCAGTTCGTTTTGTTAGAAAATTGCGTACCTAACGTTTTTCAGTCAAAGAGATAAATACACCCCAACCAGCAAAGCAGTTTTATAATTTTCAATACGACGATAATATTTTACTGCAGTATATAATACTGCAATTATTGCTTCCGAAATACAAATTTGTTTTGCTATAGCGGCAAGTACCATTACTTTGATGCCAGTTGGCTTTATTACCCAAAATTCCATTTACAGGACACAAATTATAATACATATAGAAAGAAACAATAAAATAAAATACATACAATAGTAATAATACACGTACATAAATGTATAGAGATATACAGTAAAATAGCATAAATAAATTAATAATAACTAATTAAATTAAAATTGTTGAGCCTGAAATTTATCACAATAACGTTTTGTTTTTGTTTTATAAACATTTCTGTGACAAGTTTATACAACGTTTTAGCTAATAAAACTAGTGTTTTTAAATAATTTTGTAGTAATGTTCCTTAATATTTTAATTTCATAGATATGAGTTGTCAACCATAAAACTATTATATTACAAGATACTTGGAGACAATAATTTTACTTCTAAAAGCAAATAGCTATAATATACAATGTAATATAGTTATTTATTTATTTAATTTAGGGACACAAACGCTATGGCAGAACCGGGTTCTGTTTGTGCCATAGCGAACGGTAGAAATCTAGTTTTACCTCTTGTTTTAGCTTTCATAGTCACTGTATAAGAATAAGTATGTCAGAATAAATCAATAGTGGCGCATTTAGAAGAAAAGTAAATCCATGCTATAAAAATATAAAAAAACTACCATTTTGACACAATACTAAAATTCATTGAGGCGTATAACTATAAAAATATCACTTTAGCCAGTTTACTAATATTGAATAGTCAAGACGAAGATAATTATGAAAAGTTATGATCATTTTAATGCTTGTGACGCTTATTTTTGCGTCATAAATCATGAAATTTCAAATAATTTTTTTTTATGATAATATTGTAAATAAGTCACTTAACATGCTGGCACGTAAAATTCGCTAGATATGGGCCATACAAATCACAATAAAATTTTCTCCGCAATAAAATTGCATTCACAAAGTGCAGTAAACCGCGTAAAATAATATTGAGCAGTATACTGTTACTTTATATCTTCTGAAACCTTCACGATACAGCTAATAAATAATTTACTTTTGTTGGTGGATTTTATGCTACAAGAATGTCGTATTATTACTACTAAAGATACCAAAAAGTGACGTTTCGGTCTAAAATCCTCAGACAGGTCGATTTTTATTTTTGATTCCGCTTATTTTGATTCAATAAGATGACGCTCCAGATGTTCCGGATATGACGTCATCGATATTTTTTTTAAACATCAACAATATATTTTTCCGGTAGAAACAGAGGTTTGTTTTTACTGTTTTAGAAAGGTATTTTAAGCTAACATAAATCAAATCTCCTACAATTCCTATCAATGAAGTCATATGTATGTTCTCTGATACCAAACATCTAGGTATGCTAATGAACAATTCCACAGACAAAGCTCTAATCAATAATTATCTAAAGAAAATAATTTAATTTACTGACCTAGTGAAACACTCTATAAATAGCTAACTTCACTTTTTGGCAGTGGGAACACGACAAATTCAACCACTGAGTAGTTAGTTTCACACAATATTATTAATACCTGAAAATATATAAAAACTTTTACATAAAAGGTGAACATATTTCAAATAGGTATTGTCATATTTAATTCATTGACAGGATGTCACTCTTTGTCATTGTCGATATTTAACTTCAAATAATTTTAATTTTTATAATAATTTTTATAGTTAGATATTTGATTCAACTTAAAGGAGACCACCTGAAGAAGCAATCCTAAAAATGCAGAAATAGGTCAGATCTCATCTATTGTGGTTGAATTTGTCGTGTTCCCACTGCCAAAAAGTGAAGTTAGATATTTATAGAGTGTCTCATTAGAAGGTCAGTAAATTAAATTATTTTCTTTAGATAAATATTGATTAGAGCTTTGTCTGTGGAATTGTTCATTAGCATACCTAGATGTTTGGTATCAGAGAACATACATAAGACTTCATTGATAGGAATTGTAGGAGATTTGATTTATATTAGCTTAAAATACCTTTCTAAAACAGTAAAAAAATGTTACAAAAGCTAATAATAAGGAATATATGGGTAGATACTGTGGGTGTAATTCAACGCAGGTTGGGACATTTGTCCACTAAGTAGTTAGTTTCACACAATATTATTAGTACCTAAAAATAGATAAAAACTTTTACATAAAAGGTGAACATTTTTCAAGTAGGTATTGTCATATTTAATTCATTGACAGGATGTCACTTTTTGTCATTGTCGATATTTAACTTCAAATAATTTTAATTTTTCTAATAATTTTTATATTTAGATATTTGATTCAACTTAAAGGAGACCACCTGAAGAGGCAATCCTAAAAATGCAGAAATAGATCAGATCTCATCTATTGTGGTTGAATTTGTCGTGTTCCCACTGCCAAAAAGTGAAGTTAGATATTTATAGAGTGTTTCGTTAGAAGGTCAGTAAATTAAATTATTTTCTTTAGATAATTATTGATTAGATCTTTGTCTGTGGAATTGTTCATTAGCATACCTAGATGTTTGGTATCAGAGAACATACATATGACTTTATTGATAGGAATTGTAGGAGATTTGATTTGTATTAGCTTAAAATACCTTTCTAAAACAGTAAAAAAATGTTACAAAAGCTAATAATAAGGAATATATGGGTAGATATTGTGGGTGTAACTCAACGCAGGTTGGGGCTTTTGTCCACTGAGTAGTTAATTTCACACAATATTATTATACCTAAAAATATATAAAAACAGAGGTTTGTGTTCCACAAAATAAATGTGTTTGGCTTTTCCAAAAATAAAAGGTGTAAAGAAATAAATATTTATTTGACCCGATTTGAACAACTAATTTATTTCCGTGCAACAATTTCTTTCCACTGCCACTGTTTTTCTTCGGCGTGTCTCGAAATTCTGGTTTCAAAAGTACCTATGTTTCGAATTTTCATAAATATTTCAAAATTGTCATCAAAATAAGTTTTTGCGAAAATTCAAAGAATCCACTATTTATTTTAATATTTGATCAAATAATCAAAGATACACATTAAAATAGTATTTCAGTTACTAATATTGTCAGATATTTAAAATTGTTACAGAGGAAACAGAAAAATTGTTCCCAGATATATGTAAATTTGTCAATTTGCGAATTAGATTTTTTATTCCCTGTTTGCACAAGATTTGTATTCAAATAAGAAATCAATAAAAACAATTTCACGAAAAGCCCCGTCCCATGAATTAAAATAGCGAAATAAAATAAGTTGAAAATAAAATTAGGCCGTCTTAATGCACGATATTGCTAGCTCGGATAATTCCTTTTTTGCTTTCCTCCTTTCCCATTTCATTACGTCGCCTTCAATCACTGCCTCTGTAGTTTCACGTCATGCAAATCAAAGATTTTCAGCTCGTTATGCAAAGCACTCTGGCATCTCCTTTTGTTGCGTAACTCGATTTCTGCTTTAAAGAATCAGACCCAGAAATTTGTAACACAAAAGTACATATGAGATTCACATCTATTCTATCAAATATTTGAAGCAATCATTGGAAAAGAAATGTTTTTCAAAACTAAGTATTTAATAAGTGAACATCAACATGGATTTTTTAAGGGTCGATCTGTGGTGACGAACTTGGTTCCATTGATTCAAAATGTAATAGTTTCTATGTATAATCATAAGCATGTGGATGCTGTGTATACTGATTTCTCAAAGGCGTTTGATAAAGTTCACCACAACACTCTGTTTGTAAAGTTTGAGAATATCGGTATACATGGTACTTTGTTAAATTGGATAATGTCGTATGTACGTAACAGAACACAATGTGTCAAAATTAACAATTGTTCTTCGTATTATGCTAATGTTACTTCTGGTGTTCCGCAGGGGTCGCACCTTGGACCTTTGCTTTTTTCTTTATTTTTATATGATATTGGTGACTGTTTTTCACATTCTGAATTCTCTCTCTACGCTGATGATTTAAAGATTTATAGTGAAATCTCAAATTTAATCGATTGTCATAATTTGCAGATGGATCTGTCTAGATTTCAGGAATATTGTCAAAGGAATAAACTATTGTTAAATATAGATAAATGCTGTTCTATAACATTTTCACGACTTCCTGCTAATTGCGACTGTGATTATTTCATTGAAAATTGTAAACTTAAGAAGACCAATTCGGTGAAAGACTTGGGAATTATACTTGACTCAAAATTGACGTTTGATTTACATATTGAATCTATTGTCAGAAAAGCTTATCGTAATTTAGGTTTTATTATGAGGACGACTAGAGCATTTACCGATCCCAAATCTATAATTTTGCTATATAATTCCCTTTGTCGAAGTGTTCTTGAATATGCTAGTATAGTTTGGAATCCTACTTATAATAAATATATTGATCGTATAGAGAGAGATTAAGTTTGTTAATATTTTAAATTATAGATTTAATAGACATCTTCATTTTAAATCGCATGACATCAGATTGAGACATTATAATTTACTAAAACTATCATCTCGTAGACTGATTAATTACGTACTTTTTATTTATAAATTATTTAATCACAATATTGATTGCAACTATATCACTGAAAATTTTGACTATAACATTAAACAGCGGTTAACTAGATCAACTAATCTATTTCACTTGAAGTTCGGTTCTACAAATTATTTACTTAATTCTCCAATTTATTTAATGCAAAAAATATACAATGAATATTTTAATGACATAGATATATTTTATAGATCCTTAAATCAAGTGAGAAATGATGCCATATCAGTTTTTATGTAGTTATTTTTTTTTAACTTATTTCTAGTTTCTTTTTTGCTGTCTAGTTTAATCTAGTGCTAGAATTAATTTATTTAGTTTATAAAATTCTCAATTTATGTATGACCAGTGTCTACACACAGTTTTTATGTGTAACCCTATTATTGGAATTTTTGTAAGAATTCTGTTGGGTTTCCTTAACTGTATAAATAAATAAATAAATAAATAAATATGGCTGCATAACACGATCATTTGGTCATTATTGAGAGTGCTCCTAAAATGCGTGTACCAGCGAGACACTTAAGGTCAAATTAATTTATGAAAATTTACCTATACGCAAAAATGCACCGTTAGAGCGTTAGAAGGCTTCAAAGTTTTTGAAAAAATAGTAATCGGTCAAAAGGACTAACAAATTACTTGTTTTTGTATTTAAAATTAGTTCATTTGTAGATTATGTTTAAAAATATGTTTCTTTTTATATTTTAGTTCACTTAATATTGCTCGTGTACAAATTATTACAATGAACGAAAAAAACAATAAAACATTTATTTTTATCGAATGCGTCATACCATACATACATACCATACCATGGATTAGTATGGTATAACCCGGGAAACTGCGCTCGCGGTGAGTAGGTTGTGCAGAGAATGGCGGCCAAATTATCGCATTATGAGGCCACGCATATAGGCCGATGACAATCCACATGCCACTAGGGAAAATCATTTTCAACATCGGTTCTCGGTAAATGTTCGAGCTGGCATAATTGGTATGCCCTTCTCGGTCCCTACTTCTACCAAGGACAGTTAAATGGGCGAGCCTGTACTAATTTTTGTGAAGAAGCGATTACCTTAATTATTAGATGATGTAGTATTACAATGACGGGCGCGTATCTTCAAGATGGGCCTCTTTCCACACAGTACTCCTCTTCAGTACGCATTTCACCTGTTATGGTTTTTGATAAAATCGAGATTTCTAATCCCACCAAAATAATTGAAGCTTTTGGTGAATATATTAAGTGCCTTTATAGAGGTTCAACCGATAGTCCCACCTAGTTTTTCAGTTGATGACAGTCAATGTACCATCGTGAAGCCAGTCATTAAGTAGGATGTAACATTTACTGATTTCCACAAAGCCTTCGATCAAATTAACCATTACGTATTATTAGAGAAATTACATCGGTTCGGTTCTTTGAAATCATTAATTACGCTTTTTAAATCATATCTATGAAGAGAAAGTCAGATACTCAAACTTTACATCTCGTTCACTCCATCCCTCCTCAGGGGTTCCCTAATGTTCTAATCTGGGGCTTCTGCTAATTAAATTCTCTTTATTAACGATCGTCCTGATGTTGCATCTTGTAAGAAATTAATCCTCACTGATGACTTAAGCTGTTCACTACAATTAATTCGTTGATAAAATGTTGCCTTCTTCAACTTAATACTAATCGAGTATCATCATGGTATAAACGCAACCACTTGTCCCTTAACATATTTCAATGAAAACCTATGTCTTTCTCCCGTAAGATCAACTTTATAACTTACGACTACTCCATCAATGAGTACGTCATTAGCCGTGCTGAATTATTGAACGACCTAGAAATTCTCTTTGACAGAAAACTCACTTTTGTTCCGCATATTAAAAACGTTACATAGAGTGTAACAATGTGTACAAATCCTTTAAATCTGGGAAAATGTTTGCCATAACTGAATGCGTTGGTGCCATGCCTGTGTCCATGATCATGGAGGTTAATTTCAATATGTTTTGTAAGAATGGTAAGTTCTTTTTTCATTTTATTCCTCACCATTTTAGTAGTTTTGGGTATTGTGTTGTCATTATTATTTTGTGTCTACTATTAACAAATAATTTTTACACTTTAATACAACTCACTACCGAGACAAATAAATAAAAGTTATGGATTTGTTTAAATCTTTATTTAAGTTAGTTTGTGCTTTTTTCTTGAAATCTACAAAAAGTCAATAAACTCTTGCTATTTGGCAAAAAGTAAAATTTAATTTACATGAAAATACGTAGAGATTGAAATTGTTTATATAACAATTAATTTTATTAATATTGTCAAGAAGCTGCCCTATAATATTTATTCATTATAACCACCTTATCCTGTATATTCTTAGCAACCAATGTAATTAAAAAGTGTATTTAAATAGTATATATCATCAATTTTCGATATGATTTTCGACTACTACCTATTTACTAGCTACTAAAAATGTATATGAAACAAATACTTAAATAATAAAAGTAGTATCAATAAAATTTATTAAAAATACAAAAATTTAATTCAGATAACTCTGGATATTTGTGTAAAAATATTTTCAAAGTGCCACGAATATAGGAGAATTTTCTTTTGATCTTAGAAAGAATGTGATGAAAACTACTTACCGAAAACATTCACATTTATTTTTTACTTATTTACTTAATTTCAGTGTAATCTTAGATATCCGATTGACAACTAGATATTCGCTTGACAACTTTGTACCTTTCAAGCATCATAACTGTCGGTATTGATTACACACACATGGTATTGCATAACTGGGAATTGAATTCACATAACCATAATGAGAATAATTTGACGTTAATTGTTTATATCCTGTATGCTGACAGTATGTTTAATATATGTATGCGTTATTTGATAACTATTATATTATATGTAGTTGAATAATTTTGATGAAATGGAGCACACATAATCATCTATTTACATTTCAAATATTTAAATAAAATTATCTCTTAAATCAATAATTAACATGTATTAGCTCTCTATAAATAGTAGTTTGTACAACAAGAGCGGATATGACGTCTATATTGCACAAGAACGAAGTTTGCTCAATACTTCGATTACGATATCAACAATCCGCTCGAGTTGTACGTACGTGTATTTTTCCTGCGATCTATCAAAAACAAAAATATGATTTAAAAAAAAAATAAATGTTTAGAAACAGCAATTCATCATAAATTCGTTGTAACAAAAGTCATATTTACCATTTGTTTTCTGGGATAATAAATACAATGCTTCGTATTTGCGGTTTTTGGAATGTGGTAGCGCGCATTTTATTGATTCTGCACTAGAATCACTTACATAAAGTGTAAGGAGGTAGATACGCTAATTTGACAACTTATGCTCTAATTTTAAATTGACATTTAATTGTTTCCTTAACACATACTGTGATTGGTGCATTTCATATCCACACTAGTTCAGTAAACTGATATCGCCTATCTATCATGTGGAAGTAGGAAAAATCATTTTACAGTTCTATAACTAGTTTTGAAAGGGTATTACAGTACTAGTGCTGTAATGAAAAAAAAAACGTTTTTACTAATTGTATAATAAAACCCCAATTTTTAGTAAAATGATTTATCAGACTTTTTGCCAAATATATTTTTTCCGTGATTATTAAATGAAAGTAGATAAAATTTTGTACAATATTCGTGTTGTAACTTCATATTTTCTGCACGCGATGTTTTACCAAATTCGTTTAACGTTTCGTTTGATGAACTTTAACATCTCGTGTTGTAATATGAACATTTAAAACACTTATATTGTAAATAACTGTTATAATTAACAGCGCCAGTAATAGAGGTACTACAGTTTTCAGAGTCATATTTTATTGTTATATAATTAAATTTATAAAATAGAAAATAATTTCAGAATTATAAGAAAAAAAAAGAACACAATTTATAATTTAAAAATTTATAACTGATGTAGTAGGTATATATTTTGATTATTTGTGCTCGATGTTAACATATAGTGGTTTCTAAAATGCATGAAACCAACCTAGATTCTTAGGGTCAACATAAAAAAAATATGCTAATTTACCTGTGCCAACCTATCAATAACCAATTATAAAACGAAAACGCGTTACGCGATTAAAATTAAATTAAATATATGAAAATATATTGCTAATAGGCTTTTCTTGATACAATTAATGTTAATTATCTACTTGTATAAATGTCTTAAAATAGGTTAACCTCAGTTAAATAAATATTCATATTCTTTTGTTTATTATCTAATTCGCACAATTTTTAGCTAAAACTTTTTTAAATAAATTCTCTCCCTAAATTTGTATAATTTATACCGTTTAGTCACAAAATAATCTGTTCATGCAGATGAGCCCTAACATTTATTACAGGATGAGGAGGAGCAGCATTGTATTCTCCTTTTTTACTGTATTTTAAAGGTGTTTAAGTTAATGCAATTCAACGTTTATCAGCAAAGTAGCTAGTTTCACACAGTATTTTAAATACCTAATAAAACATGCATATTTCTCATCTTATTAATAGGAGTACATTTTTTAGCTGATCGTGTAAAATTGTTTCTGGGAAATTCATACCCTCGGCATAGTCGTTCCACTGTGATGCTATATCTTAATTTTAATTGTAAATTTTGGTCTTATCACTATGTTACTACCATCTTTCTGAACTCCTTAAGGAACACTAAGAGGCAGTAAATTCGATACTAACAAGGAAAAGACCCTTAAATTGTTGCATAATAATGTCATTTCGAATGACAATCTTCTAGGCACATGGGCTTAAAACAATATTTTTTAAGCACATGTGCGTAAAAGTAAAATAAAATAACTGAATTTTAAATTATTTATTTATTATAAATATTAATAACACAATCTCTCAAATCGGATAATTGGACGTTATATTTTTTTTTCTTCACTTCGTATAACTTCAATATTGGAAGAAGATAACACGTGCATCCCGGTGCTGCTGGTGCACTGAGTTTTTGGAATGAAAGTGGTTTTTCCTTTCTCCCCGAGAATTTTCCTTGCTATCGCCTGCTTATTTTGTCCGTGTGTCTTGAGCATATGTTGGCTCCTGCATCTGCAAGGAAGGTTGCAGAAAATCGTCTAAAGCAGTGCCCAGTACTTATACTCAGTAAGATTGTTATTTATACCCATACTGCTTGCGTAGTACATTTTTAATTCCTACGTACGTGATAAAAAAAATCGGTTATGATCAATGGTGGATGGATGTAGACACCCATATTTGCGGAAAATTTCCAAAAAACTACTCCATCTACATCTCCCTCTGGTACCGTAAATAATCTAGGAAGATTAGTTTTGGTATTGGGAATAGCCACTTTAATGAACGACTTAGCATCTTCAATATTCTCTGTATATAAGTGAGTTAATTCTTCTCTCCTACAGGTTCCAAATATATCAACAATCAAGGCAATTTTTTGGAATAAGTACTTTTCATTATCTGTCTCTTTGATAAACCTTTCAACCCGTTGCTTGGAAAATATTCTGGATTTCCTGGGTCTATAACCACTTGATTTACTATTGAGGAAAGCAGTAACATTGGTATATTTACTAATATCCATATTTTTATTCAAATAAATTGTAGTTCACAACATGGAATAATGGGGAAGTTGCATGAATTTTATATTGATCTAAAATATATTACAGAATAATCTTTCAAACAAATTGAAAGGTCAGAACATGTGTCTGACGGCAATAATCACATAACAATTAAAATATTAACATTAATAATTTGCCATAGAATGTCAACAAAACCACGTGATCGAAAACGCAGTGTCATTGGTGTGACGTCAAATGCCAGTACGCCATCTTGCTTATATTATGCCGATCGTGACGTAAATAGGCATTTGTTTCGTTTTTCGTGACATTTCTTTTGAGTCATATGTATTGTAAATACTGCGTAAAGTAGTGCTGTTATAAACAAGGTTCCCTGTTTGTGTGCTGTGCATATTATATATATTTACATATACCTACAGTTAAATTTAATATTTTCAAAGATTTCTGTACCTAAAAATTTGTTGGATAGACCGCTTTTTTTCATTATTTATTCATACTTATTTCCAATTACTTAACCTTACATTAAAATGGTCTTTACAAACATACAACGTAGAAATGCTGGAGAGGTTTATGTTTGTTGACTTTATTTCGTCGCGCTTCATTGCCATCCACCACATTTTTCTTGTCTTTTCAATTTTTGGCATGGAGAACATTTTTTTATTAGGCAATGTATATGAAGTATTTGTACATAATGGCACAATGCAATATTTCATCTATTTCCCAGATATTAATGCACTTTCTGTACTCATTTTACAATTTTCAACACCAGTCTCTGTTTAACACAATAACAGTTAATAAATGTCTCAAACGACAAAGTAACTTCATGAACTCTTGTGTTTAAAACACAAATTACTGAACTATTAATTTAAATGTATGTACTCGTACCTCGTACTGAGACTACGTTGTTCAAAAGCACATAACAATGTTTTGTGGTCCAAAGCACACTAAGCACAGATTATACAGGACCCGCGCAACTGGCAGTTGACGTCACAGGTTCTCAATATGGCGGCCACCGTTTTGTAGGGGCGTGGCCATACTAAAACTTTACATACCGTTTTTAGGCTTATCTTTTCACGAAATTGTCTGAGACAAACTCCATTTCGATTAAAATAATACATTCTTTCATCTCCACGTATTTGAAAAAATCATGCAATTTCCCCATTACTGTAGAGTGCACATTTTAAAGATAACTAGGTCAGGTACGCTATAATTACTTTCTCCGAAATATGACATACCTTTTTTTCGGCACATCAAGTATCAAATTTTGTATGTTTTCTGGTACAATTTCTTCGATTTCTGAGGAATCAATACATAAGGCAGTTTCCGCCTCATTTTCACAACATGGAATAATTATTCTATAGTGTAGAGAGTGCACATTTTAAAGATAACTAGGTCAGGTACGCTATAATTGCTTTCTTCGAAATATTACATACCTTTTTTTCGGCACACCAAGTATCAAATTTTGCATGTTTTTCTGATACAATTTCTTCAATTTCTGAGGAATCGATGTACATAAGGCAGCATCCACCTCATTTTCTATTTCAAAATTTTCAGTATCACTAGAATCTTTGTCACATATACTGAAGTGTTAGGAAGAATTAATGCCGAGTTTAATTATTGGGGTTTAATGTTCACAAATGTTGACAGATTTTAGATTTTCAAAAAACGTTTGTATAGTTTGTAAATATCGTACAATAGCAACTGCTCCATAGCAACAATTTTATAGGCAATTAAGTTAAAGTTGTTTAAATAAAATAGTCTAGCGATCATAGTAGCAAATGCAATCGAAGATTATATCTAAACTATTTTAAATATTTATTTTACGAAAAATCTTGTTCTATACACACGTGGCGAAATAGGTGTTTTAGGCACTTAACATGTTAAATTCATGTCGCGTTCCTAAAACATCATTATTTCGCAACTTGTATCGAAAATAGCTATTTTCTACAAAACTGTTAAAAGTGGGCTTTTTAATTGTCATTTTTGATGTTAAAAATGTATTTTTTTGACACGCGTGTTAAAAGTAAGTTACTTTTAACACTAGTGTAAATTTTGTTTTGAAAATTAATAAAACGTTTTAGCAAACACATGAACAACTTTTAATTTTAAATAAGTACATACCAACATTTTAACTAGTTATTACTATTAACATTTATATAACATTAAAATTAGAACAATTTGAAATTGTAATTCCCTGCGGAGTCATCATACTTAAGTTGGTTTTACTGTCAACATGTGTGACATATCTATTTTCTGTAGAAATACTACTGGTAGTACTGGTGGTCTTGCTAGAAGCTGCAGCAGTAGGAAGTATTTGGCACGCAATTTCCTTCTTCTGTTCCAGTGAATTTTCAATGTAGCCTTCAGATACCGTCGAAGATTTCCATCCTCCATGTCTCTTGATGGTAGTAAGATTTGCACCAGACAATGTCGCGGATGAACGACGAAAACAGTGTCCGGTGTAGAGTTGAGGATTTGGTAGATTCAAGAACTCTGCAATGTCGGCAGGCATTTTACCAAACATGTTAATTCCGTCTGGATTCTTCACACATTTATTCTTCATATATTTAAGAAAAAGTCGTTTATGGTCAGCGTTGGGCGGCCGGAGTGCCATATACTTTCTAAAAAAGTTTAAATAGAATTCACCAACAACACTGAAAGTCCGAGGCACTTTCGTTTTAGTATCTGGTATGGTCACAACAACTGAAGTGCCCAAATATTCGATATTGTCGATGGTCATCTGACACAATTCCTCCCGGCGACACGCCCCGAAAACACCCACTATTGCTGCGACATACATCATCAGATACTTTTCGTCTTCTGCTTCTGTGAGAAATTTGTCGATATGCGTCTTCGTCAAAACTTTTGACTTTTTTGCTTGATATCCTTCACCCTTCCGTTTTAAAAAAGCAATAAGTTTATAATGTGTTCTTATATCTTGATCTTGCTTTATTTTTAACATAGTTTTGATCATGGAATAATTTGACCACAGCGTTGACGATTTCCATATCATGGCTTTTTCCTCAAAATATGCCAGTAAAACACTTTCGTTACATTTCCCAGGCATCTTTTTAATGTTGCACCATTCCGAAGAACGTCTATAAGCGATTTCGTACTGTTCCTTTGATTTCGCCGGCAATAATTCCAATGTTCCTCGACTGGCGGCTTCTTCGATTTCAGCAGGGATGGATTCGTTACGCTCATTATTGAGATTATTCATTATACTTATAATATTACTAGAAAATGTTGTCAATATTTTTGCGTTTTTTCCGTAACTAACAACAGCACTGGCTGCTACGAAAATTTTGGTTCATAAACATTACGATCTGTGTGGTATTTTTTGATTTCTTATTTTTATTGAGTTTAAAGTTCTTCCGATTGTTTTGTAGAAAAAATAGTGTATGATATACGTGTTAAAAGTGATTTTATTTACTTCTTTACTTTTAACACGTATATCATAAATAACTGTTTTTTATCGTGTAAAAGTAGGATATTATATTGAAATATAAGTTTATTTCGTTATCTCTTTTTATTTATTTTATTGCTGTACGACAAAATCCAGATCAAACTTATAATTTCCTTGCAGATATGATAAATGTATATATAAGTAAAGAAAGACTTTCCAAGTACTTTGATTGAAAGATTTTGTTTCAATAATCATATAATGTATACAACGATTTAGGTAAATAAATACTTTTACTATTACTGGTAAAGTTTCTTAACTTGAAATCATAAACTCATACCCTGCGGTAAAATTTAACTTGACGAAAGCAAAACTTTTTTATATAGAAAAATTGCTATTCTCTTCATATTTTCGGAGTCCAACAAGATTTTGACATCCGAATACTAATTTATTCCCTTAATTATCTCTACCCGATATTGGCTTTCTGAAGCAAATTTTGAATCTCGTACTTAATGAATTAGGGACGCTGTCTCTCCAACAGATTTTTCAATGGAGATTGATTTTTCAAATCAATTGATTGGAATCGCCTGCATTTATATACTCAATAACAAAAACTAAAATATGTCTTTTTTAGGTGAATTCTAAAATTTACTGAATGTGTTTATACGGGATTGACTATGACTAAGTATAAATATATAAAGTGGACAGAGAAATAAGAATCGTCCTTTAAAAAATTTCTAAAATCATTTATAAAACAGAAACAACCAAGGCCGCTCGCCAGACTCAAATATTACACATGTCTGACCAGTTGTATTAATAATAATATAATATTTTTGTTTTCCGTGCTGTTAAAATTGTCAAACCATCGGAAGAATAGTTATTTATGGACAAAGGGAGATACAGGGATGAGCCCGCAGGACATAATCATCCTAGTATCTCCCGTGGTGCGTACGATGTTTTATATTTCACTTTATTCGATTAAAAATTAAAAAAGGTCATAGCTTTGACGTTTCTTAAGTTGTAGTTATGACTGACACTAGATATTTTCAAACATGTCCATAACAACCCAAGCGTCATTATTTTCAGGTTCTCATTATAGCGGGAATTATGAATGTCCGGGGTGATATGGGTATGTTTATATGTTTATATATTTCGTATCTTAGATATTATAAGAAAGTGGAATATATTTATTTATGTTTGCATAAAATAATTAGTACTGTCACGGATTTCCCAATCCCTCTTTTTCTATTACCAGAAAAAACAATCCGTTAATTAATGATCTTTATTAACTACTCAGTACACTACTGAACACTAATTACAACTCAACTAACCATTAATTTAATTAATCGCTATCTAAATGACTTTGAATTTCCAGGAAATTTCCAACTAAACACTCCAATTCAAGACTGTAATCCAAACTGACTGACTCGGCCGGTTATTCTTCTTTTATAGACCAAACGAATATTCCAGGTATTTTCTAGAATCTTTAGACCCATTTCTCGAACGACTCGAACGCTTCTCGTCGATTCTCCATGTTTCCTGTTGCGCCTCGATACCCGGCATTATTTGTTTGTTTACCAGAATCGCGTAGGGCGATCGGGGCAATCTCGCGTTTTGCGATGCCGCAGTCGTCGAATTGGGTGCGAGCGGGGCAAATTCCGTGACAGTACTATTTTAAACCATTCAGTTGAAATTCTTGACTCTTGAGCTATAGAATTATAGAACAATTTTTAAGCTTTGACCAGTGTTTTTTGATGCTTGGAAAGTATGCAACTAGCAATGCAAAATTTTTGGTTATGGTTCATTTTCAGTTGTAGCGACTAATTTTTAGTTTTAAACATTTTATAGTAATTGAATTATAGTATATTATGCAACGATCTTGTAATGATGGTTATTAATATACGAGCATTAACCGGGATACGAAACGAGCCGAAGGCGAGTTTCGTATGGTTTATGAGAGTGTATTAATAACCATTACATGAGAGTTGCATACGCTATTTTTTTCTACACCCGATAAATAATCAAAAACCATAAATTTTATTTTTTTATTGAACACAATAGGTAACAGTAATTATTCGTATGAACTGCATTTTCTGCTTTCTCCGATATGTGTGGAGGAGTCGATGGTAATTCTTCTATATCGCTGATATCAGACATTTTGATAAATTATCGAAGTTTAGCTAGGTATCTACCAAAATTTAATACGTACTGATTTTGACATCTAAAATAATTACATAGGAACCTAGGATAAACGTCAAATGCACAGCATGCTTGATTGAAAAATTATGGGTTTCTATTGATTAAAAATCTGTATCGTAATGGGTATCATTATGAAACGGATTATGGGCATAGCATAATACGGGTGTAGAAAAAGGAATTTATGTCGGGTACAGATATTTCCCTATAACATGGTGTGCCTTATGCTATTTAATGTTTGTATTTCTGGTTGAGGGCCTAACGCAACTACGGCAAGCGTACAAGATTTTATAATTGCCGACTGTCATGGGCCGTGGATGCATTCCGAGTTTTCTATTAGTAGGTATTCTTTAAATTAAATTTCAATTTTCTTAGAATAAATGGGATTTTTTTAACACGAACTGTGTATTCTGTTAGTGGATAATTCTGACGAACCTGTAATGCGGTTTTGGCAGTGTGCAATAAAAAAACGAAGATACAAAATACTGCAGTTTACATCTATCATCTACTTAGGTATTATTTTTAACAAAAATGTTTATTTTTATCGTTTTGATAACGCTGTAAAAACGATCGCATGGTAGTTGACACATCTAAGTCACAGGAGCCGAATTTTCGAGAGTAACCCATGTTTTAAAGATCAAGCTAGAAATCCGAAACAATTGTTTATTATCCTCCCTGATCATGTGGTTAAATTTTTTATATTTAGTCATAGTTGACCCTGTATATTAACATTTATATGTGTTTTTGATTTAATAAGAAATTTACGTTAATTATTCTTATGACTATTTTAAAACGTTAAAACAATTTCAGAACGAACAGAACAACTTGACGTAAATAACATTTTTCAAGAGTGATATTCTTCCATTTTGAAACAAAAAAGAAGCCGCAGTTTATCTTTATCATCACCAGAGCTATTTACGTCACGTCGGTGCATATCTGTAAATTTTATGTGCACACAGCACATCATTTCAGGCTGACGGAGATATCTAATCAGAAGATATGTATCCCATTTCTACTAGCGACATATGTCGCGCTTTTTGTTCACAATCTCAATGGTATATTATCTTTACAAGACATAAAACGCAAACTTTAAAAGTTCCTTTTACGGTGCAATATTCACTGAAATATGCAACTACAGTTTCTGTTGATAACATATTGAACATACATTATTATTACAATGATTGTTAATCAAAATAGGAAATAACTGAAGAATGAAAATATGGTACAATACAGACAAAAATTTCACATATGTTAAACTAACTAACTTATACAGGGTGGTTTTTAATCTGTACGCATAAACTTGGGAAATTATAGCTGAGGATAAATAGTGACGAATAGTGAAAAAAAATGTTTTTCAGTTCTGGAGATACTAATACACTAATTACAGCAACTATTAAAACAAAAGCAGCGTTTTGCAGGAAATCGGTAGGGAAATCGAACTACTAATACAAAATATCAAATTTGGCAATACCGTCAAAATATACAGGGTGTTAAAAAAGTGTGTAAAATATTTCAGGAGGTAATAGCAAAATAAGCAGAAAAGGCTTAATAAACATGGGTCCGCAAAGTAACGGTTGCGGAGATATGGACCACTATTCGTTTTTCAAACATGTTATTTTATTAGGAATAAACCGACAAAAGAAGCTTTTAACAAACAAAAAACAAAGTTAAAGAAGATGTTCAAAGTCCCCTCCGTCCATTTCCAAGCAGGCGCGACATATTCGTCTCAACGATATTCGAACTCTTTCGAAAACACCCTTTTTGTTTTGGATTTCTTGACACTTCTGATTAATCTGTAGCTGCAACTCTTCCGGCTATTCACAGGAGTACCGTACACTAATGTCTTCAAATATCCCCGAACAAAGAAATCTAGAGGGTTCAGATCAGGCAATCTTGGACGCCATAAAACAGGTCCGGCCCTTCCTACCCATCTATGTGGAAAAGTTTGGTTTAAATGCTCTCTAACGGCCATGGAAAAATGAGCTGGAGCACCATCATGCTGGAACCACATTTGTTGCCTCTGATTCAAAGGAATGTCTTCCAAAAACTCATACAGTGTGTTCTGCAGAAAGTTGAGGTAAGCAGCACCTGTTAATCGGTTTGGTAAAACAACAGGACCTAGAAACCTGTCACCTACAATACCCATCCAAATGTTTAATTAAAAACGTATCTGATGTCCAGATTCTATTAGAATTCATATCGTCATATCGTAAGTAAAACAGTAAGTATCGGAGTAAGTAGTAAGTATCGTAAGTAAAACAGCTTCGTGAGATTCGATTTCCATAAGTGGTTATGAATTATTCGGAAACGTAAAGCAACCAATAAAAATAAGGCCGACAAATCTATAAGAGAAATAATGTATTTTAAAACATGTATTTTACTGCTAGGGACTGCAAGAAACTGAATACGATATAGAAAGAAACGTACCTTCTAATTAGAATGGCCTTTTCCTATTTGTTTGACACTCAACAAAATTATAATTATTGCACATACAAAGAATAATGGCGACACCGTTTTTACGGAATCTGCGGTCAGTCGTTCTCTTTTTGGAATCGAATCCACTTTCGCCGAAAATCCTTTTTAAAAAACTATTGGCAATTGCAATGAGTACTTGGCGCATGACATCACCCTGTCTACGCACGATGTGTCAAAAAGAAGAAGGAAATAATATTCGGGTAGGCATTATGAAAGATACTTCACCACTTTCCAGAGTAAGCTCCCTTTTATGCTACAATGTAATTTTAGTAATATAACAATTATGAATCAGTTTTATGTACATTCATTAAAACAAAAGGCTTGGCAAAAATTTATAAATATTATTAGGTACTTGTGTATATACTGGATGTCCTCTAAAAATGTACAGAATTACCGTTACACTATTCTCAAATTTTTTCGGATAAGTTGTATATAATCCTGTAATTTGTTTGATTTTAAGTTTTTAGCTTTAAATGATTAGATACTTGGAAAATGTATAAATAAAAGTACTATCGCTAGTAAAATCCATACCATTATTTACAGTTCTGGTTATAAGCAATGACTTCAAAAATCATAATTTTGTCTATATATTAAGAAAAGGTTCTAATTTTTTTATTGCAGTCTGTAGGCATAGTTCAAAACCAAATGACTATTAAACATGTCTAATCCAAATATTTTTATTCAAACAACTAATGTACTTGAATCAAGTTGAGGCACGTGTATTGTGTTATTGAAAGTTGGTTGATGGCAAACTTCAATAAGCTGTTAGCATTATTAGTTTCCAAAGCCTCAACAGCTAAACATCAGCAAAGTTTCTAAATATTTTACTAACTAATCAGCTAATACGGCTTCGACAAAATAATTTCAGCTATGGAAAAATGTGTCTTTACTTACTTTTCTCGGAAACATTATCAGAGATTCCACTGATACAAAGAAAACTAAATTCAATTTTCCTCTTTCAGGGCAAAACACAGTGACAGTAATAAGAAAGAGGCGAACATTTATGTCACAAGATGACTTTGCAGAGTGAGAAAGGAATATAAGTGATTTATCGCCAAAAAACATTTTTTAAAGACTTTGGAAGGATGTGAGACAGCTTGCAACAGACACTTCCATTGATTATTAAAAAGGAATATGTTGTAAATGGTAATTTCACCAATAAAAAACGAAATTACATCCTTAACGGCTCTTGAAGAAGACGCACATGTGAGTTCTTGGCAAATAGCCAGTGATAATGGCAAAAACCTACACAATACGAATTCTGTACAAGCGCAAACGGTCCCATCACCTTGAACTTTATTAGGAGTTTTATGGTAATGACTTCCACAGCGGAGCAGCCTTCTGCACATGAGCTCCAGAGTTTTAGAACGTGTCCCGATCGGTTTTATACATATAGGATCCCACTATAAAACGACCTTCACCGAGCTGGGTAATGGATGAATAATATTTTATATCAAATTAAATATGTCAATAAATACATTGCAAATGGGTTGTCTAAAAATTTTTAGTCCAGAATATGATTAATTAACAATTAAAAATATTTTTTTATACACTTCACTGGTTTGCTTAATAGACAAATTCCATACCAATCGAAAATATGAAGCCCATAGAATATGCAAACGTTAGGTTGACTATTTTTTTCCCGTCACAACTGTTGGGTAGGCAGGCATAAACAGGTAAATCGATACTAGTAACTTGCACCGGTGTGGTTAATAAATTAAAGTTAAATTAAAATAAAGATTATTTCATTACCAACACGGTGCTATAGGGTTGTTTGCGAAAAATCAGTCCTGAATTCCGGTTGCCGAGTTTTAAAAAGTGAAATATTCCCCAGAGAACCATTCCATGCGATAGAAGAGTACACAGCACTGCAGCTGTGTGTAGTTCGTCCATACCGAAAACAAAGACGATCCGCTTATCCGTTTCTCCAAAAAATATAATAAAGTCCGGGGGCGATGGTATTTTGCCGCCCAACTCGTAAACCCGTTGTTTGTACAAAAAATTCTATAGAAGCATATTATCATATTTTCCTAAAAAATATTCGAATATGTATTCGAAATAAAACAGTTATGAATTCGGGAAACCTCCGATCCCGTCCCACAGCCGCCGTTTACCTAGCCTCATGTTCGTCGTTAGGAGTATACAAAAATTTCCGCACATCTCACGGCCACAAATCGAATCCGATCGACCTCAAATTTTATGTAAGTATACTTCGCGATAAGGCGAGGGCGCATGTACCGAAAAAATTTTAAAAAACGGGATACCGCCCCCGGAGCCGCCCCCCAACCGATCGAATCGAAATTTTAAAGACACGTACTCTTTGAGACGCGGAATCGAAAAAATTAGCCCGTCTTCGCGTTAGGGGTTCCTAGGGGCAGATTAATAATAATACCGCCGCCCCCTGACTTTATTCGATTTTTTGGAGAAACGGATAAACGGATCGTCTTCATTTTCGGCATGGACGAACTACACACAGCTGCAATGCTGTGTACTCTTCTATCGCATGTAATGGTTCGCTGGGAAATATTTCACTTTTTAAAACTCGACAACCGGAATTCAGGACTGATTTTTCGCAGACAACCCTATACCACCGTGTTGGTAATGAAATAATCTTTATTTTAATTTAACTTTAATTTATTAACCACACCGGTACAAGTTACTAGTATCGATTTACCTGTTTATACCTGCCTACCCAAGAGTTGTGACGGGAAAAAAATAGTCAACCTAACGTTTACATATTCTATGGGCTTCATACTTTCGATTGGTATGGAATTTGTCTATTAACCAAACCAGTGAAATGTTTAAAAAAAAAATAATTTTTAATTGTTAATTAATCATATTCTGGACTGAATTTTTTTAAACAACCCATTTGCAATATATTTATTGACATATTTAATTGGATGTAAAATACTTTTCATCCATTAACCAGCTCGGTGAAGGTCGTTTTATAGTGGGATCTTAGACTAACACAGAAATGAACGCTTTAAAAATGCGGGAAGTAAGAAACAAATACTAAGCTAGATTTAATATAATTTTAAGATTTAGAGGGTGTGAACAACGTGTCAAAAAGGATTAGTGCAGTACTGTCCAAATTTGTGGTATGTTAACTTTCAGGGACCATAATTCAAATTTTAAAACTTCTGTTTTCGTTAAGTTGCGGTGGTTGAAATGTGAAATGGATATGGTGCTGTCAAAGAATAGTAGAACGTCAGAAATACTGAAACTATTAAATATTTACTACGAGTATATAACAATACTTACATTATAATCATATGTAGAAAAGCCCAATTGCAGATTTTTTTTTACAAGCAAATTATCTTATAGAAAACTCAAATACGCGCCATCATTAAGACGGGAAATGTGTTTATTTCCCTGAATGAGGATTTTCTTGTTCCCAAATATGGTTATTTCTCCAGTTGAATACTCCATGTCTCGTAAAGGTTCTTTTTCTCGTTTAGGAATGCAGGTTCATTATCTTGCTTGTTTCAAAAGTTTATTCTTGCAGGTAGCTCGTTACATAACAAATTCTAAACATTGGTAAATTGATATGGATAAAGTCTTACATTATGAAGAACTTTTATATTTGTTGTTTTATTCACCCCCGTTGCTGCATGTAAGATCCTTATGGATTATCAAGTACACTCACTAAGATTTCTTGTTCCTGCTGGGCAGTTACCATTCTGGGACAACCAATCCTAAGCAAAGGCGGAGGTGAAATTCAAAGTGATATATTGAAAGTCATCTGACGGGGCATATCATCCCTTCAAAAAAACCTCCCTGTACCGAATTTCAAAGAAAAGTCTCTAAAACTAAAATATTGCGAAAAATCAATTTAAAAATTTTCGCTCCTTTATCAATATTGAGATTCGGACTAAGACAATATGGTTCACACGGTATATTTTAATATCTAGAATCTACAGTTGTTACTATATGGCGCATTCATTACGGACCGCCCTGTATATCAAATAATAGCATCGATCGTGAAAGCGTAAACGCTACTTTAATTAATGCAATGTACACATTTAAATACAATTATGATTCAACAACCTGACGTTCCCATATCCATTAAAATACTTCGTTTGGCCGCATACAGAATAATCCTCGAAAATCCAGGCGCCCTAAACACGACCGTATTTTTTTGACTACGTGACTGCTGCAATAAGAGACAGTCGATAAGTTCACTCCACGGTCTGAATAATACATGAATTTTCCGTAGAGGCAGCAGCTTACGGTCGATATTATTACATTAGTAACTTGGAGCAGTTTGAAGGGTTATCTCATATTGGCCGCGACTTTCAAAGCAGCTGCCCCAATTAATTATTCTCCATTTGACTGCATTAAAGTGTTGAAGATATTATCGAGCTGACCTCGAAGTTATCTAAGGCAATGGGGGATGCTTTGCTGCAGCAGAATTTATTCTTTTTAAACCATTACAAAAAAGATACATACATTTTATTTTCAAAACCACACTTGTCTGCATGTTTAGCTATTTCAACTAAAATTCATGAAAAATTATGGTGTTATATATTTTTACTGGCTAAAACTGGAGTTTGTGTAACTCCATTGTATAAATTTTAAGGTCTTTCCAAGGCCCAATCTAAAAATAGACATAAAGAAGGACCAGATCATCGTAGAACTATATTTTTGGGGTAGTTGAATCTAAATTCGAAGTATATTTAAATTCAACGGAACAGTTTCAAGGTAATTAATTACAACGTTATATCGACAAATAGTATACAAATGAACAACATTATCGTACATTTATGTTTTTGAGGTCGCTTCAATGTTCTCAAAGAAAAAAATCACATTGTTGAGGTCTGGCGATTATGGTGGCCTATTTTCAGAACAATTATTTCCTTGTCTTAATCATTTATTTGGAAATTTAAAATTCAAAAAGTATCTAACAGTAACACTAAAATAAGACGGTGCCCCGTCATGCATAAACCAAAACTCTATAGCCTGTTTAGAAATGAAAGAGAGTAATAAAAGCTTATTATGCATGCAAATCGTAAATAAATGTAGTACTGGTGCTTATATTCAATATTTTTATATTATGTATTATTGGTATAAATGAGGTGTACTTTTAAAAAAACTTTGTGTGATCGAACCGTACTAAATTGTAGCAGATAGCTAAAATTTAATCCCCGACAATCCGTCTTTGTCTATGCCGATTCAATTTCTCGGTCCATTTCTCTTATAAGTAAACGACATAAAAACAGCATCATAACCGGGTTAAGAGGGTTTTTAGTAATTCAAATAAAATTATTCAATATTATTATCAAAATATTTATTTAAATTTAATGAATAGACTTTTATTCCACATAAAAATATATGTATTTAGAAAATTCAAATTATGGTGAGTAAATGTAGTGTTGCATAAATGTACAATAAAGAAAATAAAAAAGTAGGTATATTAAAATTCATTATTGAATATTCTGATGAATTATCTTCGTCTCCTAGATTGATAACGATAGGTTCCGCAGTAACGTCAATTAAATTATCGAGTTCCCACATTTTCCCTCTTCTTTTTGTACATGATGTATACATCTTTGCCAGTTATCTGCAGATACTCCTTCCAAGCAATTTTTTACCAAATTTTCACGTCACTTAATTTAAACGTCGTATTGGGTTGGGTTGGATTGGGGCGTCCGTTCGGTCTGTCGTGAATGGTAACTGGCATTATCCATGACAATTACAGACCATGGAGGAATAAGATCCAACATCTGTGTAAAATACTCTTCGACCCATAAGATCCAACATCTGCGATCATGTCTTCGTGATAGTCACCTGTATTTTTAGATTCAAATAAAAGTAAACCGCCATCTACAAAACCACTGGCACTACCTATATGTGTCACTATTAATCTTCGCCCTTTACCTGAAGGTGCCTTGAACCCTGTTGAAAGTCCATCCAAAAATGCTTGTCGAAAACTTTTTACATTTTTATCTTGACATACTTTTGTTACAGTATATCATTCGTTGATCCAAGTTTCGTCTAGATAATAAATATTCCTCCCTTCGTCACGGAATTTCCTAATTGATCTTAAGTAGAATTTTCGCCAACAAATAATTTCATCTTTATTGATAAGAACTGACTTCCTGTTCTACTTTTCCCAGCAAAAATTCAACTCTCGTAAGATGGCCCATAATTTGCTTCTACTGATTTTTGGTAAATCGTTGTCCTCTGAAAGTTCACTTAAAATTTTGTTTAGCGTTGGTATTTCTTTTTTTAAATAAAATGAGTGTACTTTTCTGCGAATGACATTTTTAAAGAAATCATCTATAACGACTTTTGACTTCCCTGTAGATGATTTTGGGGGATTTATAGTATCTTGTACATTTTTTGTTTCCTTTAAAAGTCTGTAGATAGTCTATTTTCCAATCCCTGCCATTTTGGAACACTTTTCCATGATGTCATCAACACTGTTGGTAGGATTTTGGTGTTTCAATGCATTAAATACATTTAATATAATAATCTTCTCATTCTGAGACAGCGCACATCTTTTCACGCGTTTAGCAGATACGTAATCTGATAAGCTCAACATTTTACCCAAACAATATTATATCCACTGGCACAATAGTCACTAAACACAAGTCGAATTTTACTCTACTGTACTAGCACGTCTTCGTATATTCAGCTCTAAGACTGGATTGATCTGTCACAATACACTGGCTCCTGCCCTATGATGTATCCAGTAAAATATACTAATGTACACCCATTATCTGTTAGTTAGTATTAGTGTTACCCGATAATTACCTGAAACGAAATATTACCACGACCATGGCTGGTTCTTATCTCGGGGTTTTATTACTCTCTTTCATTTCATAGACTGTAGTCTAAGTGGCAACGGTAAATGTTCGATTAAATCAGGAAATATAACTTTCGCCATTAAATCGATTTGGTAAAATAACTGATCCAATCAAATAACGATCAATAATACCGGCCCATTTATTTTAAACTTGCATTGAAGCAAGCCTCATCAGTGTAAAGAATGTTCTTGTGAAAATTAATATCCTGATGCAAGAAAAATTCACTCGTCGATACAAATCTTGAGACAATAGCTCTTGTACTTTTTTAATGTGATATGGATGTAGTATATTACATTTAAGAATTCGGTGTACAGAAGTTCTTGATAATTCAGTTTCTTGAGATAAACGTATAGTATTTACGGTTCATCTTCAACTGTTTGCAAAATATATTTCTTCATCTTGTGCCCTTCTTACACTAGCACGTTCTCGGATATTATTAAAAAACTTTCCTATCTCTCAAACCCGTCTTTCAACATTAGAAAATGTTTCTCTATGGAGAATCACTCGATTTTGAAATCTCCTACGATATTCTTCCACACTTCTTCTACAGTTTCCTTCACAGAAACCTAGCACAAGTAACATGTTCAGCGAACACCTTGATATACTTCAGCCATTTTCAACAAGAAACAGTAGCAGAAATAATAATAATTTTTTATTATTAACCGTCAAATTTTAAAATCAAAGCCTACTACTGACTTTTTGATTTCTTCTAGTAAGCACTATTTTAATCTTTAATTTTAATTAATGCATTTTTTATTGAAAATCTTAAAGTTTCTTAAAATTTAACACAGAAAATATGTGTTTTAAATTAAATTCTGCGCGAAATATTATTGTCACGAATTTCCCAATCCGGCTTTTTCTACTACCAGAAAAACAAACAGTTAGTTTTTACTGATATTTATTAACTACTCTGTCCACTATTGCGTACTAATTATAACTCAACTAAACATTATTTCACTTTGAAGCTCTAGGAAATTTCCAACTAAACACTTCAATTCTAGACTGTAATTCAAAACCGACTCACTCGGCCATTTATCATTCTTTTAGAGCCTTTTCTCACGGACCACCGTGCAGCGCTTCTCGCAAGCGCCGTTGAGTGGTCCGTTTTGACGAAACATTGTATTATATAGACTTATTCATACGGACGCGCCACAGAATTAGCAACGCCACGGTGGCACGTAGTCGCCGACTCCCACCGAAACGTCAACCATAAATTAGTGGCTCCACTCAGCAGCGTTGCACAATGGCTCGTGTGAAAAGACCAAACGAATATTCCAGGTATTTTCTGGCATCTCTAGATCCAGGTCTCGAACGATTCACGTCGATTCTCCATTTCCTCCAGTCGCGCCTCGATACACGGCATTATTTTTTTGTTTGCCAGAATCGCGTAGGGGCGATCGGAGCAATCTAGCGTTTCGCGATACCACAGTCGCCGAATTGGGTGCAGCGGGGTAAATTCTGTGACATTATCATTCTTTTTAAATCCGTTCAATGGAAAAAGTTTGGAGATGACTCACCCTCAATGGACATCTTGTAGTGTTTTAATTTACTTGAACTCATAATCAAGGAAGATCAATAATAAACCTAAATCATGTACCAAAGTTGGTTGTTCCAAGTTAAAGTAATTCAGAGATATTATTTTTTTGCGAAATATTTGATCCCACTGTGAAGGCTTGTAACTCCGTCTATGTACAACTTTGCATGGCACTTTGATTTGTTAAATTGCATTATTTTGGAGCCCCTTACATGCACCTGCTCTGTGTCGGGTTTTATATGGAACACCCTGTATATTTCCCACAGGAAAGTTCAGTTACTACTGAATCCATCATATACATTTTACTTTATTTTCTAGAAAGAAGCTTGTCTAAAATTTCACCTCAATGTTAGGATATAATATTCTCATTATTTAGCAGAAGGTACACAAAGCAAATATTTATCGATATAAACATAATTAAACTCGATATTTATGGCGCACCAATCCCCATTCAGAGGCTACAAAACAGGGCACCGGTAATAAAAAGAATTCCGTAGTGATAAAATGTTCATTCCTCACGTTCCAGAATCCTGAAGCGGTTCTGATATAGAACTCCAGGATAATCCTGGATATAAACGTGACGCTGCTTAAACGAAACACGTGGAATTACTTGCCTTCCTCTCTGCATCATCATTCATTAGGATGTTCAGCTCTTTTGTGCTTAATCCTTACCCCGGATAGTTTGAAAGTATCCTCATTATTGGACACTACTCTTACCCCATTCTGTAGGGTATTAACCGAAAATTAATTAACAATTTACTTACCAGGATGGTGGCGATTTAAAGGGTGTTATTAGTTTTCACTGACTATACGTAACCAGTATATTTCGCGAGGAAATCTTTGCATACAGGGTTGAAGCAACCTGTTCCCTAAACAAAAAAAATGGAAGCCGTGTGAAGAGCAGTTGGTTCTATTATTAAAGACGTTTCGAAAATTTTTTTGACGTTTGAAATGTTCACTGTCAACACAGGGACTGAAATTAATAAATTAATAGAAATAAATTACTTACCAGAAATCGATATAGGTAATTCTACATCTTTTGCGTACATTGAGAAAAATCAGTTGATAGATGGGTTTTTTAAACATCATATAACAGATACATGATAAAAAATAATCATAAATTAAAAATCATAAAGGTTTTTCAAATATAAGTAACTGTTCTCTTCTAACAATATTTTACGTTTTATTAATACCAGTATACAATGGTTTACAGTATGTAATAGTAACACTGTTACACAGTATTCTTAATTTGTCAGCGTATAATGTATACCATTATAAGGAAATTTGTAATTCTAATATGTCAAAATATTACTTATAAACACAACATCAATTACCCTCTTCCCAAATCCGTATCCTTTGACAAATTCACAAAAACTATCGAAAGGAATACGTGACAGCACCAGCTGCAAGTAGACACGTTCGCAATACGACACCAAACAAAATATCCCTTTGTAAGAACAATAAATAGTAATCTTCATTGGTATTTAGAATGTGAATGACAGTATTGAAACAAATTTATTTTATCATAATTTTTTTGTGTAACTCACGTAATTAACGATCTAAATTAATAATATATAACAATTTATTACCTTTTATTTGCTTTAATTATGACGACATTGCAATCCATTACCTGCTGCTGTGAGCCTCAAATTATTATTAGTAGTAGTATTATGGCTAAGACGTAAAAAATGCTAAAGTAAAACAAGATATGTTTTCCAAACCCTATGATTCAAGTGCAACTGAGTTTATATTTAATTTCAGTTTTATCTAAAACTTTTCATATCTAATTTCGCAGAAATACAAGGTGAACTTTAAATAAATACATATATTTTAACTAGTAGTACAGTTCAGTGTGTAGAACACATAATTAATAGTTTTTCTTTTACAAAAATTAAAAAGTCGTAATTATTCAATAGAAGACTTGTTGAGGACTGCTGACCCACTTCAATATTAAAGCTTCTATGAGCCATAATATTGTGTAGATTACATGTGTAACGTTGCCAGTGTTACAGCTTGTCAAAGAATGATTTAAATGTGTCTATAAAAATGTTTCTGGAAACTTCTTCACGTACACGAAATAGAATTGAAAACATCAAATAAATTATCTACTCACAGCTATCCAGAACTTGATCATTATCCATTATTACTACACTCCAAATGATTTATCTTAATAATATCGTTAACAACATTTTCACTGTTTGAATAATGCTCCATATTTTATTTAATTCCACTGTATTTCACCAAAAATATTAATTAAATACACAATACACTTTAAAAAAAAATCACTGTCTTTCAAAATAATAAAACAATTAAAATACGTTATTTATACCTCAGTGCCGTAACTATGAGAGCAGATGTGTTACAGTTAGGCATTGCTTTACCATAAATATTACATGTTTTCTTTTCATTTGTACCTTGCCTTGCACAGCTATCAACATAACCTCTGTATCGACCTCGTTGAATATAATTAAACGATTTAAATACGTTTTATATATTGGTTCCACAATTTTGAATACAGGTAGGTACGTTAGGCGTGCGTTTAGCACCAATATTACATGTTTTATTTTCACTTGTGCCTTGCCATGCAGTTCCTGCACCGGTATCCGCTATGGATACCGGTGCAGGAGAACCGGAACCGGAGAAGAATAAAAAATGTGCAACGTTGTTTGAGGTTATGTAACGGGACGGCATAGAAACAATCATTATGGTAGAAAATTAACACTAATGTGTTGTGTGAAAATTATAGTTTTTCCTTATTTTTCATAAAACAGTTTAAGTAAATTATTTGTGTCTCTTTACAGTGTACAATGGTATTCACTTGTGAAATGTGGATTACTGTTATAATACTTGTTGTTTTAGCAAGCAGGTTTTATGTATAATTTTTGGAATCATTGAACAAAGTATCTTTCTAAATACTTTAATTGATAGTATCGAATTTACGGAAATTTATTTTTTAATCGTTTTTGGTAGTAAGGTCAGTTAAGAAGTAAAAATTTAGGTTAATATTATTAAGGAGCATACTGCCTACACAATTTTACTTTACTTATCGCTTAAACAAGTATTTTAAATTAGAAATAATCTTACAGATTTAATTTACGATAAAGTAAAACAAAATATTTATTTTAGAGGCGATTTGGCAATCTCGCTTTCAACAGATCTGTGCCTAGTTTCAAAACTGACATTCTCCAATTTTTATGAAAATTAGAGTATAATGTCATCTGTTAGAAAAAACTGAAAGCTATACGTCAGTGACATAAAATATTAGCAAAAGTCACATTCTCCCATATAAAATTGAGCCTAAACTTTGATGTTTGCTGCAAAACTCACATTCTCCATTGACAGCCGATCGCGTTGAATCAACAGCATCGTAGTTGCTTACAAAAATAGTGCCAGTTGTTTATTTATGTTATTTGCATGTGTTGAGTGATAATTTTATTGTGTTTCAGTAGTGATTAAACTATACATTGTAGTTGTTAGTAGTTCACCTAGTTTATTAAAACAAAATAAGTGAATGACCGAATTTAATCATAGTGAAAATAAAATTAAATGTTACTCCCTGTCAAGAAGGCGCTAAAACAAGAAAACAAAAGAAAACTCCTGCAAACTGGGCTCGGAATAAATTAAGAGAGAAAAAGTAATATTAACACCGTTTTTCTTTGAATTTTAAATATTTTTCTATTTAAGGCATACAGCAAAAGGATTTCCTAAACCAGTACAATGTAATCACCGAGATGGATCACTAAAACGCAGAACACTGAAGCTGCAAGACATTCGTAGATTTCATCAGAATTTTTATCGTTCAATAAAAATCGAGCAAGATAAATTTTTGTTAAAATACATTGAAATTACACCCAAAAAAAGGCTACGACCAAAAAATAGTCGTTATAATGCTCCACCCTTTCGATCAAAATATTTTGTACCAGACAAGGAGATGCACCGAGTGCCTGTTTGTTTGAACACCTTTCTAGGTATTTTAGATGTATCCAGATTTAGGCTCAACATTTTAACAAAAAGATATTATGTGACTGGTCAGTTACCCTTTGAGAAATGAGGGGGAGATAGGAAAACGTTAGTGTATGCACCAAAAAAAGAGTCCGTTATGATTTTTTTAAACAAACTCAAGTGTGTCGAGAGTCATTATAGTCGTTCCTCAATCTCGTCTCGTACGTACTTATCGTCGGAACTGAATGTAACAAAACTATATAGAATGTATGACGGCCTTCCCGTAAAACACGGCTTTTTACAAATATTTTTAACACTGAGTACAACCTTAGTTTTGGAACACCTCGTACTGATGTCTGTTCTACTTGTTTAGAACTGGGTGAGCGAATTCGAACATCAAAAGATGCAACCACAAAGCAAACCCTTATCACCCAGAGACGGATTCATAAACTAAGAGCTAAGGCTTTTTTTGACCTTCTTAGGGAAGATAATGAAGGACTGTTGATTGTCAAAAAAATCAGCCGCTTCCCAAAATTCCTGATCAAGCGACTTACTACAGTCGTCATATATATATCTATAATTTTACTGCGATCAAGGGTTATTCGAAAGGAAAACTAAATCGTCAAACAGTCACCTCTTACTGTTGGACCGAGAATCAATTTTCAAAAGCGTCCAAAAATTGCGTCTTGTTTATATGATGTGCTTCAAACTACTGATCTCGCAAAATTTCATAAAATAAGACTAATGTCAGATGGTTGTGGGGGTCAAAATAAAAACTCTGTTTTGGTGGCAATGGTATGTGCATGGCTGCTCTCTGCACCTGAAAATATTATAGAAATTGAACTAATTTTTTCAGTTACTGGCCATAGTTATATACCACCTGATAGAGTATTTGGTCTTAGTGAGAAAGAAATAAGGAAACACGAAATAATTCTCTTTCCAGAGGAATACCAAGAAATCTTTTCTCATTATGCCACCGTAAAGAATCTAGGAACAGACTGTACTAATTTTGATTGGAAAGGTGCAAAAAATACAGTTATAAAGTTACCAGGGTCATGGCATTTCCAACTAAAGCAATGTAAACGAATATTACTGCACAGATCTCAAAATAACGTCCTTGTCCAGGGAGAGGTTTTTTATAAATCGATGGTAGAGACTCCGAAAAGCATTTTCAAAAAAGGCAAAACTCTCAATCAGATAAAGCCAAACATAATAGCAGAGCAAAATGTTTTAGACCCAAAGAAGAAAGATGATGTAAATTTTCTACTCTCCAAACTTTAGGGGGACGACTGGGGAGAGAATGAAGAGCTTGTTCTCGATTTTTACAAGCACATCCTTGATCAAGCTGAAGATGTTGATGGTCATGAAATGACTGAAATGCTGTGCGAACCACAAGAAGAAATTGCAGAACGTCGAGTTTAAAATGAATTTTATAAGATTTTCTAAAATAAATTTTGTTTCGTAGTAGTATAGTTGGCTTTATTTTACTGAAAAAAGTAAGTACTATCCTGGATTATTTTTAAGACCGTGTGGGTAATAATAATGACTGCATCAAAACTCACATTCTCTTTCTCTTAATCGTTGCAAAACTCACATTCTCTAAATAAATATTATCAATTTCTTGAATTTAGAGAGTTTTAAGTAATTTGTATGTATATTAATCAAAATCTAATTTTATTATTGAATTTTTATGTTAACTTTAATATTAACAATCTAAACAAATTTCAGTCTAGAAGTTTTTTGCGATTTCCCAAAAATTAATTATGGTGAAGACTGTCAGTTTTAAAACTTGATACCTCTTATGGTTTATTAGGTTCGTCAGCACTCTATCTGGTCAACGGTCCACAAAATGTGGAATTTTTTTTTAAATAATAATAGGTATAACTGTAAATATTTGAATTTTTTAAAAATGACTTTCACTTTCCTCATCTATATGACTAATTACACATGCAGTTAAAATATTTGTACTTAAGGTTCACCCTTTATAGCAGAAGAGAAACCAATTTAATTACAGATCCTGTTTAGATCTATAACATTTTATTGTATCGTATAATAAATTATATTTACAGGGGTAATTCAATTTATATTAGTAAATTAAAAAATTAGGAAATAACACAAATAAGTAATTATGAACAATATTATTATTATTATTATTCGGGTCGGTCAGTGGTCGCGCGGTTTAAGGCGTCAGTACTTGAATCGAGGTGACTAGATCGGTGTTGGTTAGAGCCCAGCTGCTGGTAGACCGTATATAAGCTATATTCGTGGAGAGGTTTGGCGCCCTCTCTGCGGGTATGGTAGGGTGGAAGAATGTTGGCTTGGGTCAATGTGAGAGATTGATACCGGTTGACGTTTGACTAATGAGGTTTTGCAGGTTTCCCGCATTCCTGCACTGAATGGTGGTTAGGGTCTACCAACGTAAGTCGTTCCTGGGCGCAAATGCGGCCTGCTTAATAATAATATGCCGCCCCCTCTCCCGCAGAAGTCTCCGACTTCTGGGCTAATCCCTGTGATTAGAATGAGGGGTAGAGATATTATTATTATTATTATTCAAAGAACCTATCACGATCAATTCGAATTCCGAACACCCCGCCCAAAATAGATAAATCCATGTTAATATTTCACAAAAAATGGTTTTCGCTTTCAAAATCATATTGAATATACTTATCTAAACGATCACTTTGTGCATCTTTGTACATTAGCTGCTCTTCTATCATCAATTACCCTGTATAGAAGAGAAGCAAGTCATTATTTTATCGACTTGAATAATATTATTCCAACTGTGACATTGATTTACGTTGTGGTATTAGAAATATTAAATGGACATAGTTTGGGAAGTTAGTAATGAAATTTCACATTTGATATTCATATGACTGTGGTAATTTAATTTTAAATTTGTCGCAAAATTAGTTTGTCTTTTATTTATTTGTCTGCTCTTCATTACGCATTTCACACCTGAAATGAATTTTTAATCAAGCTGTATTGAATTTTTGCTATTTTTAGAACTGGAAAATGACAGGGCCCACTAATAATATACGTATGTGTAGCTACGATTATTAATATAAAATGAAATTCACCTTTGTATAGGGTGGTCGCGATGTAATGGGCCAAAATTCATGACTAGATTCCTGACGTGAAAATATTGCAATTTAGACAAACTCGCTTTAGTCCAAAAGTTGATACTTACAGAGATACCGGGTGTTTAATGCAAAATATTATTTTAGTTTTTTCTTATTTATTTCATAATAAATACTCATATCGAGATAAAATTTTGGAGCTAGGGGTTTTCTGAGGCGACAAATTGAAATATATCCATGGTTTGCTTATATCTCATAGAGAGCGCCACCTGCGCTAGGTCGAATGCGTTGAAAACGACAGAACTTGTTTATCTTTCAAAAATATAAGTCTCAGGTAGCAAATTCTGATTTTACAACTTCTTTTACACAAAAAAGCTATACTTTTTGATAGTCGCTATCTTGCACCGTTCTCAACATATTTAGGTTTGGTAATTCGAGTAATCAAAATAAGGTACGAATGTCAAAAAGAACAAGAGTTTATTTCAAATTATAAATTGTGATGAACAATTGAATTTGCGTTTGTTCAAAGACTGCCGTATTTTAAAATAGAGATTCTTGTTACGATTGTTTATGTCTCCCAGTTACTTAACTTAACAATGATCACGTGACCCACTTATGAAACTACTTGGCGTTAAATATAACAGGTGCTTTTTAAGCTTGTTCTAGCTCGGATTGTTATTTTATACTATTAAGACTGTTATTATGAGTATGACAGCGATACCTAAATTAATATTACAAACAAAAATAAATTTATTTTATTAAATAATATGAATATTAATTAATTTATGAATATAAAAGGGAAAAGGCACAATGAAAACAGTTACCTAGTTTTTAATTATTGGTAGTAATTTAGATCCTATGAATAATACAATTTATCTAAATATTATTTTTATTAGGTATGTGTTTTTGACAATAATTTTTAATGGATTACAATAACACTGATAAGCTGCATCCCATACAATTATATGAAATTGCAATAATTGACTCCAGCAAGGCGTACTAAATTGTAATTAGTACGCTGGCACAGATCACATGCCTAAATATATACACATATACTGTGTATAAATATTTAATATTTGTGTCCAGTTTTTACTAGTTTCTGATTTTGATATAGCTTTCTCTCCGTACGTACTGCATGTCATTTTAGACGCGAAATACGGGACTTTTTAAATAACCGATTTCCCAAAAAATGAATAGGTCGTAATAGGCCAATAAGACGATTTGCGAGATTCCCAGACTTAAACCTATGTGATTTTTTATCTCTGGGGTTATATAAAAAGTTTGGTATTTGTTTTGTAAGATACGGATAGAAAACGCCGACGAAATAATTCTAGTAAAAATATTTTTCCTAAGAGCATGTCGTGGAAAAGGCGAACGAGAATTTGTATGAACAAAACCAATGGCGATAATTTTAAACATCTTTTGTTACTTACTTAATTCACCCTGTACTTTAGTACAGTTAGGAAAGAAATGTGATGATTGAATAAATTACTTTCGTAAATATGTTAGTTACCCATGTCTAAAATTTCTAAAAATAGAGTACCATTATAAAATATATGAAACGTGTTTAAGATGAGAATTACGAAGCAGGTACAGGCACTATCATAATATTTAAGCTCCTAATTCCATCTCGTTTACGCTGTATCTTAAATCTTCGCAAAATGTGCTGCAGTAAATTTGTATTTATACCACACCTAAGTGTAGGAACCGTTAAAGCAAGTTTATGTTCGCAGCAACATGCTAGAAAATTTCAGCTTTTGCATAGAACGCATTCTTGCACAATTTACATAAAAGGGTTTCCATGTCGGTGCATATACAGCGCACCCAAATCAGACGGTACACCGTAGTAAACACGTGTTTTTAGGTCAGGTAAAATTAAAGATCACATATAAACTTTTGCCTTAGTATATGAATATAATACATGTATTTTCGCGGTAACAAATCCGAATAGGTACATTCAGAATATACAGTAAATATATACAGGGTGATTCAGAACTTATCTAAAAAAATTAAGGAATAGATGCGTCACTAAAAAGTCGATATCGTAAAAAAATATTTATAAAATCCTTATAGTTTCCGAGTAAAACATTATTGAAGTTGTAGTATCTTTAACATTTACATCGCTGGGCTAATGTATTCTCTAGATAGGCGATTCTGAATATTTAAATCTGACTGCTTTTTATAGGCACTAAAGTTTTTATGACATGTGACAATTCAACTACTTTTACCGCGGTGTGCAGTGACTGCAAATGTAGTGCAACGCGAGGGAAATTTGTAACGGAATCATGGAAAAGATAAAGGTCCAGGGTCCATATTGCACAAGGATGACCGGTATCATGGCCGCTACGATCTCCTGGCTTTAAATCATTTGGACTTTGTGTGGGAATATTTAAAAAATTAAGAGTATCGTACCGGCATTATATTGACCATTTCTTTCCATTTTTTGTCCTGTCGCATATTGCCGCCTTATCAGGTTTTACAGTGGACCAGTTTTCAGTGCCGTGCAGAAGTGTATTTTTAAATCATTTTCGAACTGCTCTTTTTGATTTTTTCTTTACAAAACTGTATTTGTAGGAGTTCCTTCTACACTCAGAATTTTTTTTAGATGAGTTCTGAATCACCCTGTATTTTTCGTAAATCGTTGGATAATAATGACAATTCGATTGTCATTTCAGTATCGAAATGACAGTTCTTTTGTCACATGAGCTTAAAACAATCTGTTTTATGCACATGCTTAAAAGTAAAATAAAATAACTGAATTTTAAGTTATTTATTTATTATTATTTATTTATTATAGCTCAATATTGGAAAAAGATAACATCCCGGTGCTGCTATTGAATTGAATTTTTGAAATGAAAGTGGTATTTCCTTTCTCTCTGAGAATTTTGCTTGCTATAGCCTGCTTATCTTTATGGAATCTATATTATTTATACCCACTGCTTCTGTAGTTATTTTGAATTCCTATAAATGATAAAAATATCGGCTGCGATTAATGATGGATGGACGTAGACTTGCATATTTGTGGAAAATTTCCAAAAAATTTACTCCTATATGTGGTATTGTAAATAATCTAGGACCATTAGTTTTGGTATTGGGAATAGTCACTTTAATGAACGACTTAGCATCTTCAATGATTTCTGTACGTAAATAAGTTAATTCTTCTCTCCTACAGGCTCCAAATATACCAAGTATCAAGACAACTTTTTGTAATAAATGCTTTTCATCATATGTCTCTTTGATAAACCTTTGAAACTGTGCCTTGGAAAATATTCCAGATTTTCTGGGTCTATAACCACTTGATTTCCTTTTGAGAGAAGCAATAATATTGGTATATTTACTAATATCAATATGACGATTTTACGAAAAATATTGTTCGATACATGTTGCAAAACAGGTGTTTTAGACAGGTGAAGTTTGCCAAACGAGGCCGCAGGCCGAGTTTAGCAACACGTTAAGTGCCTAAAACGCTATTATTTCGCAACTTATATCGAAAATAGCTATTTAGGTATTAACACTATTGTGTGAAACTAGCTACTCTGCGAACTAAAACCCGACCAGCGTTGAATTACACTCACAATATCTACCCATAGACTTATTTTTAACTGTATTGTAAAGGCATTTAAACTAATATAAATTAATTCTCCTACAATTCCAATCAATGAAGTCATATGCATGCTCTCTGATACCAACCATCTAGGTATGCTAATAAACGATTTAATAGACAAAGCTGTATTCAATAATTATCTAAAATAAAAATTAATGTAGCTAAATTTGCTAACCTGGTTTAGTGAAAATATTGTATAAAAAGTTCACTTTTGAAACTGTGGGAACTCGAAAATTCAACCACAATAGATTAGATCTGATCTATTTCTTTATTTTTAGGATTGTTTTTGAATAAATAAGTAAGTGATAACATTCACCAAATTTAAAATTTCTATACAGTCAACATCACTTTTGACATTGTCGATGATTAATTTAAAATAATTTTAATTTGTAGATATAATTTTTATAGTTAGATATTTGACTCAACTTAAAGGAGGCCACCGGAAGAAGCAATAACAATTCTTCAATTAGTGTTCGGTGTATAGCAAGCAATCTTCATTTATCACCGAATTTTGTATTGAACAGAGAAATATTATATCCGTTTTATCACCAAAATCTAAAAGCGTTACATGTCGACTGTCTTAGGTGTATACTGTTACGTATAATGTTTCGTGTGTAGCTTGTCTACACCGTGTACTCATGATCTCTTCTGTTGAGATAGACTTAAAACGGTTAAGGTTATTCGTTGGTTACCTTATCTATGGCATACTGATGAGAGCTAATATGCTCGAAACCGGTGTATGACTGGTGGGCTGCTGACGAATGACTTTAGCTGTTTGCTATAGATTTTTTAGGAGTAATTCAATGCTGATCGGGGAATTAGTCCGCAGAGTAGTTGTTTCCTGGAGTTCCGTGTTTGCAAAACAGCTTTTATTATTATTAACTTTCTTACATAAAAATTTGTTACATTTTTAGCTGCCCATGAATCTACACAAATATAAAAGATTTAAATTTTAACATTAAGCGAACAAAAAACACTAATTCACGTTGAATCCTTCACGTACTCTTGCTTGTGAAATGCTTTATTTTCAAAGCCTGTACGTATTTAATGCAGCATTTAGCTCCGCAGCCACAAAACAAATACTGCACCATTTGCTTAGATAAACTTCTAATCAACATAGAGGACGAAATTTCGTCACATTATCATCATCAACGGAAAGGGAAACGTAGGAAATGTGGGACATATCCCCTTGAGAGTAGCTGTGATGGCCTAGCTTTGCATAGAATTTTGATTATTTACTTAAACCAATGTTAATTTGATATGTTTGCTAAGAAATTCAACGCCGGCAAACTACTTCCTGGAAAGTTGCGCACACTTGGCCCATTTACATTTATAATTTGTAATCTCGGAAACTGTCTTTAATTAAATGACTAAAACCATTAATTTACACAATGAGTAAGTGGCGGTTAACTTTGTTTGACACAATCTTATCGGGAACGACACTTACTGTCAACAGTGCGCCATTGAATCTTTGATTTGCCTTTTCAAGTGGAGTGTATACCAATTCATTAGCGCTGAGCGAATGATGAAGCATGCCTCTATTATGTTTACATGAAAAATATATAAAGTTGAGATCTATGCTCTACTGGGTCTACAATGAGAAATACAGACTGTTTGTTTTAAGAGGCCTCTTTAGATACCTTGAAATTAGTTTCAAAATACTTTCCTTGATAATAATCCCATTTCGATGATGCTTGCACCAGTTTTCTTAGGAAAAAATCTAGTTTCTAGGATGCTCCAAATCATATTTTTTAATTCAAATAAATTAGGGTTTAAAATGTAAAGGAAACAAAATAAGTGTAGATGGAATTATCAGCTAATTATTTAAAGATTATGCGTTAACTGCACCTCTAATTATTTTATTCAATTTTAAGATATTCGACTTTCCCAGTGATATGGGAAAAGGCATTTATCTGTTCTATCTCGAAAAAGACGCTCAGAATGTAACTAATTACAAACGGTTTTCCTAATTATGTATTTTTTCTAAAATCCTTGAGGCTACATTATATAGCAACCAAGAAGATGATATCCACCAGCCTTGACTATATACACTAAGACTAGTCAATCTAATGGGAGACCTTGTTGGCCTGAATGGGAAACCAACTCTCGCGTAATGGGAAACGAACTCAAAAAGAACGTTTACGCTTGGGCTATTTGCTAATAGATGGCGCAATATTAGGTACTAAAATGACATGAATTTGGATATATAATTTTGAAAGCTCCTCCCATCGAAGATGATTGGTTCATACATATTATGTTATGTACAATCGTTTGCAATAATATTGACACTCTTTAAATTCAATTTTGCTATTTCTTTTGAACTGCTGACGTATTTGTAATGAAATCTACTTTCAACTTTTAACATTAGTAATTAGTTGTTTCACTTACCAATATAAATTTAATGAGTTTCTACTCAGAACTTCGAGAAGTTCAAAAACTGTTTTGAGAGAGTGTCATTGTTATTTCAAAAGCTTGTATGTACTTAAAATTCATAACTTTAATGACATTCGGTCATGAGGAAGCAGGCAGAAAATAAATGTTAATTTTTAAAATGTAATAAAACTATATGAAACATTCCAGAAATAAAACTTTTCCGTGCAAGGCGAAAATCGACTATAATGATAGATTTTAAATTCTGATAAGTAATTATAGTAATTTCATCACGATTTTTAATAAAAAAAAAAAATACAGAAGTGCAGTTATCCAGTTCATATTCACTTTCGCGTATCAATGAAAGTTAAAGCTTAAAATATATTAACCGCCAGATAACACTTTTATCATACTCCTCCAGCTTTGGTAAATTCAAGTGAAGAAGTCATTCAATACGTGTCGATAAAAATATACAGGGTGGGCCATTAATAAGGGGACATAGAAGAGGAGTAACATCATTGGGAGGAAATATGAAGATATAGCTAAATATATCTTCGTAAAATATTTCTGTGGAAAAAGATACAAGGTGTCAAAGTTGAAATATTTGTTTTCTTTTTTTGTATTAACGCAAGTATCTCTCAACTGATTGAAATTTAATTAAAAAAAATTAGTAGGTATCAATGAGTCGTTTACTTTTTTTAAATGTCCAGAGTAACTTTGGAAAAAAACTCATATTTGAAAAAAAATTATCTACATATTTACTTTTATGGACAAAAATAACAACAGCGCAGTAAAAACAAATTAGCCCTTGAGCAAACTCTCTCTACTTCTACATGTCTTAATTAATTAAACTAATTATTACAGCTAATTACAGAAAATTTTCAATATGGCAATTTTCTAATGCTCCTAAGAGATTTCCTCACGTCGAAAAATACATTTGGTTGTTTTAGATCAGTTTTCTGGAAAACGGTAGAAATTTCGTTAACAAAAAATAAGATAGAAATTGTCATCATCTGGCAATATCTGTTTTAATAGGTACCTACTACATAAATTATGATTGCTTTTCTTAAAATATGTTTCCCTACCAAATTTGATGACAATCGGTTGAGCGATCCTAGTTATTAAAAAAAAAACGAAAAAAAATATGTAAACCTGTATCTTTTTCCACAGCAACATTTTAGTAAGGCATATTAGCTATATCTTCACATTTTGCTCCAAAACTGTCATTCCTACTCTGGCACATCATTAATGGTTCACACATGAAACACATTCTTTTCTGATGAGGCCTGTAAAGTTCACAAATTATTTTTACTAAAAACATTAGCGCATGTAAATTTATTTAAATTTGCATGCGCAAATGTTAAATTATTTAAATTTTTAAATTAATTTAAATTTAATTTTAATTTAAAAATTACTCTTCAAAAAGACTACAAAATAATATTTATTTCACACCATCACAAAATTATACTTAGATCAAACATTGAAAAAAGATACTTGGTGTTTTAGAATTTTTACTAATGAATTTTTCGCAAAATAATAATGCATCTTATACAGTAAGAGAAACCCACACGATAATCTGCAGTTCTATATGTTTCTTTATAGAAGTAGGTATGTCGAATTCATATGAATTATCTTAATATGTTTTTTTTTAATTAATTTACAGTTCATATTTTTACTTCTCTAACTCAATAAAATAAACTGTTTATGTTTCAAACTTTATGATCTGTGGTTTAAATATAAATATATTGCCACAATCTTATTATTTAGGCAGGTATATGAAAAAGGGTCACGCGGTCACGCCCTCGAAACGCCTTCACAGTTTTTGGCAGATTAAAATAGTAGCGCTTTATTTTCTTCGTTTGAATAAATGCGTATTGTTACACAGTACGACATCTAACAGGAATTATGATAACTATTTAGGTCTTTATTAAGGATTGACTCTCTTGGTGTAAATACTCAAGGCCACCAGTCAATACAGATTTATGCAAATTAAGTCTCCGGTCTCTAATTTAGCTGTTTATTCTCAGTACATCTTTGAAGTCTTAGACAGTGGTAGGCAAGTAGGTAGACGTAATTTATATGGATTTCCAAAAGGTATTTGATCAAATTGATCACAAACTTTTGTTATTAAAATTAGAAAGATTTGGTTTGTTTTGGTTTTTGGGTTTTGGGCATCGAGTGTACTTAAGAGTTCTAACTTGAGTCGTGTATTGTTTTTATTCTTCGTTAATGACCTTCCGGATATGGTTCCCTGTGAGCGTTTGCCGATGACAAGTTATTTACTGAGATACATTCCCGCTTGGAATGCCATCACCTGCAGTAATGCATACATCATATGACGTCGCGGTGCAAATTGAATCGTCATAATCTTAAAATATCAAAACGTAAATGTATGACTTATACAGTAAAAACCAATTTTATTAGTCATGATTATTTAATTAGTGGTAATGCTATCACTCGAGTCGAGTGCTGTAAGTATTTGGGAATTACTTTCGATAGTGAGTTTACTTTTACTGAGAACATTAACAATATAGTATCCAGTGTATCAAAAACATATGGCCTTCTGTATCAAAATTGCAGAAACTTCTCCAATATTCAAACTTTCAAGTCTCTATTTCAAAAACATATGGTTTTCTGTATCGAAATTGCAGGGACTTCTCCAATATTGAAACATTCAAGTTTCTATTTTGTGATCGTTTGGTGAAAACTTGAATACGGTTCCATCATATGGCGATTTAAGAAATTCATCGTTAAAGTTTGAAATTGGTTCAACGACAATTTCTTAAATTTCTATAATTTCATCAAGACGGATTTTATCCACCACTAGGATTTAGCAAGGAGAGTTTTTAAATTGATTAAATTTTGAATAGTTAGAAGTTCGACGTAATATTTATTTAATTCGTTTCCTGTATAATCTCTTGCATGGTAAAATTGATTGTCCAGCTTTATTAAGCAAAAAAAACTTTATTGTACCTCGGGGCAACCGAAGACACCAAGCTACTTTCCATTATTCTACTCCTAGATGTAATATATTAGTTTAATGTCCTACTTTACTTATATGTGAGTTATATAACAAAATTGCAGTAGATTGTGACAAAGATCAGTATACGAGCATGAAGTCAGTTCTTGAAAAAATTAACTACAGTCATAGATGGCAAATTTGTGGAGATTTGAAAGTTGGTACTATTATATTGAACCATCAATCAGGTTTCAAAAAATATACGTCACTGGGATACTATATAAAAGAAACCACTATGTAGTAAAATAATAGCCAAGTAGAGCTTTATTTCAATTAGGTACTAGACAGAACACTAGAGAAGCAATGGTTGATCCACCTTAAGTCCTGATTTCAACTCTTGACATCAAGTTAGGAGTTATGAAACAATGGGTGAAAGCTCTTAATAACGAAGGTGATTTCTATCTATATCACGAAAAGTTTTCCTCAATGTTCCAGATGCAAAACTTCGAGAAGGAATTTTCTCAGATTTGTAAAATGATCGACACACTACACTTTTGTCATCAAAATAAGAAAAGAGAATAAAAGGCTGAGTTTTAAATCAGATAAAACTTAACAACAGTTCTATTAATTTGAATGTGAATATACTGTTAACTTTATTTGCACTAAACACATAACATTGACGATTGCAACCATATACTGAATACCACAAAGCACGTAAAAGCACAAATAAATTCACTTGTGTGAAAACATAAAATCACATAACCTCAATATACAAATTAATTTGCAAGTTTTCTGACAGGCGACAGATAAACCAAATGATATTAGTTGCTCAATTGAGCTTAATTCTATTTTGCTATTGGTGGAGAAAGAATACATTATAAAAATTTATTTAAAACATCTTAAAGAGAAAAATATTTGAGAATAGTTCGTTGAAAACTAGCAAATAACATTCTTTTATCGAATTCAAGTGAAGAAATTAATTCAATTCTAATGTCCCCTTTTCAGTTACATAATTTAACTCTTAAATATAGGATCATAAGGATCATCAACAGTTGATTGAAATGTAATTTCTTATGACAGAAAGTATCGCGGGTTGCATACTAATGTGACGTCACACTAATGCAGTCCATTGTTTGCAGTTTACTTTCAAAACGTACGTATCAAAATCAAGAAGGGAATTCGGACAAAGTACAAAATTGTGTCGATCATAAAACCATTCAATTGCCAATCTTTCATGCTAGACTCGGATCTTATATCTCCGAACAAGACGATGAAGCGCAAAGTAAGGTATATGTCTTTGGAATACACTGGAAGGAAATTCGCAAATAAAATACTTTTAAAGCAGTATTATACACTCAACAAAGCAATGCGAGTTTACATCTAGATAAAAGGCAATAACCTTGCAGGAAAGGATTCGTCAACACATTCTCCTTACTTTGCCCATCTCCTTTTAAATCTTATATCGTTTGAAAGTAAGCCTGTGATCGAATGTGTGAAGGCAGTGAGGGATTTGACAAACGGAAGAACTTGGTGAAGACGTATTATATATGCTATAAAAAGTCCTTACTCGGCAATTTATTTTTGAATAAAGTAAACTGGCGGAAAAAATTTCAGATATGGAGATTTTGTCTGAATGGAGAGGGGCATCCCAAACATTCTTTTATCTATTGTATTTTACTCTGGTTCGCTTATAATACTGTCAGCTACTGAAGTATAAGATCCGTAAAGAGAGGAGGTTGCCTACTAACCTTCTTCTAATACTGATATAGTATTTTTCAGACCGGATGACGTAGAAGGCGTAATTATGATTTTAGCCATCCAACGTAGTGTTAATTACATTTGAATTTTCAGTCGTTTTAAAAATTTTTGAGTGGATATATAAACAGCGCTATTACAATTACAATATTATTAGCAGTTTAGAACAAATAACAAAGAATCATAAACAGACAGTTTATTTTGTAACCTATAATTAAGTAGTTAGGTATGCCTTACAAATCATAACTTTATGACTTACTTCCAGCATGGACAAGTTATTTTTGCTGGATAAGAACCATATAGGTACGAGAAGGAACATATTTTATACCTCTAAAAGAATTATAAGTTCATCGAGTGCATATTAGAGTAGATATAGTATAATATATTTTTATCCTCTAAGAGACACCATAAAAAAATAAAAATTCTGGTATGAAACTTTGACACCCTGTATCTCAAAAACGAAGCACTTTTCGACATAATTAAATAAGGTTCTCTATCGAATCCTAGAGTGCTGCTAGTATAAACTGACTCACCCTGTATATCAGATCAGGAAGAAGTAAGTTGCGCCCATTTGAGGCAATAAAAATCACAATTTTCTTATTTGCTTAAGCACTATATAAAAGAAATGCAATACGAACATAATGTAAATTGTCACAAACAAATAGTAACATCAAGTGATATAACGAAATCTCAGTTACCGTTCAGTTATCTGTGGATACTTACTTCTGTACGATATTGTGTATACATTTATTTTACTTGATTAAATAATTTAAAATTACAAATAATTTGGTAACTTTGGAACTTCTGGTGACCATTCTTGTCTTATTATGGCTTTCGACTCTGGAAGCTCACTTACTATCTATTTTATCCTTTTTACTCATGGTGCTTTGGAGCTTGTGTACTGGTAGTAATACTTGATGGAACAATCTTCACACAGCAATTGCACAATGAAGACTCTTAATTAAAGCATCTGGAGTCTCTAGGTGATCTACTCTGTTTAGGGATCTTGGCTGAAGTATACTTAAAAACATTATACCTATGTATTTTTCATGTAGAATTTAAGACAAACAATTTTTAAATAAATACAAATTATTATACTTGTTTAGTGGATTTCATGATATACAAATAACCAAAAACATTAATAACTTTAACCCAGCTTTAGAGATAGATGTCAGAGCGCTGTCAGATGTTGATGAGAAACCCTACCTTTACGTGAATGTTGCTTTAGGGTTCAGTAACTTTTAAAATATGATATATAGACCTGTATAGAGGATGCCACAAAGAAAAAGGGTCATTTTTATAGCTTTTTGGAAATAACGAGAACGTCATCAAGAGAGAAGGTAACAGTTTTGCTAAATACACAATTACATTGCATTACTCTAACGTAAGTAAATAAGTTGAAATCATAGCATCACAATATTACAGGATGCCCGGAAATAAATGCAACAAGAGTAGAACAAGAGTAGATCCCTCACAACAAAATAATGGGATGCTCCTAAACTTTCCTTAATAAAAAATTGTTGATTAAAAAGATACAGGTTGTCAGTTTAAATTTTATTTCCAATATTTGTAAATAACTTTTTTAAAATATATATTTGCATACATTTTGTAGATCGGAGGTTTTTAGAAGCAAAAAATTCAAATTACTTCCTAATTTTGACGTCACTGGTAAATTGCGCCCCTTATGGCACATCATGCTTCTTTTAAATAACAGAACTTTCTTGCGACTTAGTATATCCATCTGACTATTGAAACAGATGATTCATCTTTTTTATCTGAAATAGGTATACCTTGTTGAAGTCATTAGGAGTAAGCATTTTTGAAATAATCCTATTTGAAAAGTTCAGTGCACTGAGTTTTAGTTTCAGGTAAAGAGCCTTTTCCGCTGAAAATACAGCAAAGTATTTCTTGAAAAAATTATGCTTTGCTTAAATCATTGTGTTTCGATAAAACCATTGCGCATTGTTGAAAATTCGGTTTCATAAAACCTTGCTAATCTTTTTGTAATTTTATACGTGGTCATAATTTATAATTCTGAATAACTTTTTCAAGTAACATATTGCTGTATTTATATTTTCATCCCAGAAAGGGTTCTTCATCTGAAACTAAAACAGTTTTTACTCGGTGCACTGAATATTTCAAATAGGATTATATTAAAAACGGTTTCTCCTAACGACTTCAACAAGGTATACCTTTTTTAGATAAAAAAGGTATTAGAATCGACTGGATACATTACGTAGCAAAAATGTTCTGTCATTTAAAATAAGATCATGTGTCATAAGTGGCGCCCTCTACTAGTAACTTCAAAATTAGAAACAAATTTGAATTTCTCTCTCCCATAAACCCCCGATCTCCAAAGTGTATGCAAATATTTGGTTTTTTAAAAAATTATTTACAAATATCGAAAATAAAATTTAATTTTTGACACCCTGTATCTTTTTAACCATCACCTTTTGACTAACCTAAGTGTTCCTTGCTAGTCGATATTGTATTGTAGATGAGATTTGACCTACTACTTCAAGTCAAGAATGAATTGTGAAGAATTATTCAATGATTTCAGTGTGATCTGTCATTAGCATTAGTTTTCAACATTTTTTATTTTCAATTTAGATTACTCATTTGACTATTTCATTGGCTTGGGTAGATATTTACTATCAAAGAGCCTATAAAGTTCATTTCATAAGAATTTGACCATAATTGCCTTAATATTTCTAAAGTAAACTAAATTTGTAGGCAACAATAAAAAAATATGCATTTTTATGTTTTTAAATATTTAAATAGGGTCCATAATTTGATTTTGATTTTAACTACAATAGAAAGAAAAATATTGTTATCTATTTATATAGAAAATATTATATTTTTTAATGCTAAAATATTAAATTGAAAATATAGTACAATCAAAAATATACATACTCCTAATTACAAAAAGGTAAAGAATTCTATAATACATTCAAATTATTTCAAAGTGGTAACTCAACAGGAATATGTAACTCAAGTTCAACTGAAATTAATTTATGTTGAAGTTATTATAACGATATGGTTTGAGAGAGCGAGCTCATTAGTGACATTAAAGCATACAAACAAGGATGTTCGAAGACACATCATACACAAGAACAAATATTTGACGAGATGTTGGTTGAAAGACTTCCAGAGGGGGTGGAGAATTCGACTTACGAAAATTCCATTCCAATATATCTAACTTTTGTTCACTTATTGACAATTATCTTGTTACTTTCTGTTGCAACTTTGTTACAAATTTCAATAGAGATTGTTCCCTATTTTCAATTAAAATGACAATGCAGGAGGAAATGATAACTACGAAGCATCGATTAGTAGCTCTAATAATATCCCCCGCCAACGTATTATACGATATGCTGTAATTTTCTAGTTGAACGCAAGCAAGCATCCATTATGCACATTATAAATTGATATTGAGCGCATCAGTTAATCTACTAGACACGACAACTTCGTTAACAAAATATGCATCAAGCAATTATCAGATTTAAATTTGTACGCTGTTGCTCTTCTTTGTAATTTATCTCAGAGTACATCTTTACACTGTCAAACGTCGAGAAATAGAGAAAATATGTATAAATCGGCAGCACCCAGCTCTGAAGACACATTATGCATGCTGCTGATTGTAGAATTCAAAATAGGTCCGTGCTAGCACCAGTTCTGCTGGAAACTCTATGATGTCTTGATGAGACGGAAAAGCCGCATTAATATACTTTGTGCCACTTAAACAAGCATATTTGTAAAGGATGTGAATCGAATTCTTGTCTGCGTTGTCACAAATCCAGTCCTATGTACGTGCTTGTTGAGATGCCCGTTGCCTGTTACGAGACTAATGGTAAGCCCAATGTTATTTCTGTTGAGCATAATAAAATCTCGGTTTGTGTCAACCCATAGACCCTCTATACGAAGCCTAGTCTGACGCAGACCGGATCCAACCAACTAATCTTCCTTTAATCGCTTTTTTGATTCGGTGGTTTATAGACATTGCGAGATAGCATTGTAGTAAACCCAATGCTATTTCAGGCTTCACAAATTGACTACATGATCCTTGTCTGACCAACATGTCAGCCTTCTCATTACCTGTTATATCACAGTGACCTTGAACCCAGACCAGTTTGATTTTTTCCCAAAAAAAAAAATCTTGACACATTCCAGGACCTCACAGGACGTGATCCTGAAGGACAGAAGCAAGCCTCCTGGCTCTCTGTGCATTTATGATTATGCTAGTTTACATATCTCCTTCGGATATTCTCTTGAACGAAGGTAGAGATAGCAAATATTTTAGCCTCAAAGACCAGGGTGCATTTCTCATAGAGTGAAATAAATTTGCTCTTGGTCGCACTTCATAGATCCCCGCACATGAGCTTTGGTCCATCTTGGACCCATTCGTGAACCAAATGAGTCCTTTTGAGACCTGAGCATCAGTATTAGTGATCCCTAGTCACATTCTCTACCTTAAAGTTCTTTTAAAATACGTAGATAGGTATATCTTGTCGCTGACTGCTCCAATTCCCATTTTTCTTACAAATTAAGTGTCCGACACTACGGAACTGGAAAAGCAAATTGTAGATGCAAAATTTCCAACAGAACTTGCATTTTCGACAGATCTGACATCTCATATTAACGAAATAAATTTGAAAATATAAGGAAAGCAACAGAATATTGCCGATTTATATGATCACATAAGAGGATTTAAAAATACAATTAAGCTTTTCGAGTCTTCAAAAAATCGAGATGCAATTCCTCTTCTTCAGAGCAGAATGATATGGTTTAGAAGTTGACTGTTTTAGCGACTATTACAAAATTACTCTGTAGCTGCTTATTTTGTTACGAGTAAAACATCAGCATGACAAAAATATCGATTTTTGTATGATACTCTAATTAAACCACCAACGAGACATACTAATATAATTAAATTTGACCTCATTTAGTCATATTAACATCAAAATAAATTTTCTTAGATGCTAGAAGGACATTAAAGAAGATTTGTATGCCGAACATTTTTATACGCGTATATTATCTAAATTAAGTTGCTTCTCCGTCGTTATTTGCATAAGATTACGATGCAAATAAATTCGAAAACCTCACATAAACTCCATCAACTGCATGGAATTTATTTTTCTTCTTATCCTTATAGAACTAAAAGGGTGTGTTGATATATTTCACAAGATCTTTTAGTTCATGGCTAACTTAACAGTGGCTTTAAGGCATTTCGCGCCTGTGCCGTTATTTAACCTTCAATGATTTTTCGGAGAGTTATAGTGGGGCCTGGGTAACTGGTCACCGTCATTTATAGAATTAATGTACACTTTCCTGGTCTTAGCTAAGACTAATTGTAGAAGCAGCTATAGGACCACCGTTGTCTGAGGATCAACTCATATCATAGCAGCCGTAGTACCAATAATGGGCTCCAAAACGATTATCGGGCAAGTCATGGGGTGCTGATAGTAGTAGAGAAAAAAACAAGGACACGTCAAAGATTCTCAGCAAAGGTTACACTGAGAAAACCTCTAGTAAACTATGCTGCTAACAAAAATTAATTATCGTGAATATTTTTTTATCTGGTGTAGGCGTTTTAAATATTACCCGCGAGTAAAATAACATTACTACACATTCTTTCCACTGATAACCGAACTGTGGTCAGTAAAGTATATTTTTGAATGTTAAAATTCACTTCCGGTATGTCATTAGTTTACTTGTAATTATTTTTCAGTTAACTGCAGTCGGTAAATATGATGATGACTGAAATATAAATTTCTGCCATAACTGAACTGCCTGAATAAAGGCAAAATATACCGAAGGATATCGTACATCATTTCAGTTCGGCGGCGTCATTAAATTCTGCGGGGTTATGGTGGGTACATCAAAGAGGTATAGTTTATGAGCTTTGTGTATTTTTAATAACTATGGAATACTAAATATTATTATTGAATCAGTTTGATTCAATTCTAAACGTTTAAATGAAGGTTTAAAAAATACTATATTCTTATTCGTTAGCTAATAATTCCGCTCTATTATTGCTGCATTATCCATTAATTCATTCAAGAATGATCACGACCGTCCCATGCTATATTCTAGTGTAAGTACGCCAATTTGTTTATTATCTGCATGCAGGTATGGCCTGTTTAGATTTATTTTTTATTGCTTAACTTTTCAGTGTATTTTCAACCATTTTGCCACATCTTTGAATTTGTTTCGTTTAGGATATACAGGATGTCAAATTTAAAAAAAAATAATTACATTTTCTTTAATAACTCTCTTTAAGCTAAATTCATAAAATTTTGTATGCGGAGGTTTCTTGGAACGCGAAATTCAAATTTTATGCACAATTGGCTGTATCTCCAAGAGGACGTCACAAGCGGCCATTAGGATCCTTTTAAATCGTTTCAACTTTTTGTTCCATGGTGTATGTCATTTCGGTATAAAAAACATTTACCCCTACCTTTTCTACTTAAGAAATGTACACCTTATAAAAGTCTCTTGGAGCAGCCGTTTCCGTTTAAAAGTCATCTAAAGATGATGATGCAAATGCAAATTAGGTATTAGAGTGCTACCTTACTGGTATCTGAAAATCAAAGCAATGGCCGCTTGTGGTGCTCTCTTGGATATACAGCCAATTGTGCATAAAATTTTAATTTCCCGTTCCAAGAAACCTTCGCATACAAAATTTCATGAATTTAACTCAAAATAATCGAGAGTTATTAAAGAAAATGTAATTATTATTTTTTTAATTTGACATCCTGTATATCCTAAACGAAGCGTTTCCAGTTCATAGGAAATTTTTTGTTTAAAATTTAACGTAGAATAACATACTGAAATATGTACATCTCTTCCTTAAACACCCTGTATACATGTTTGCATTATGCATGCATGTAACTTACAATTTAAAGAGTACTACTGTAGGAATATAGCATATTTAATTATTATTTCATTACAGTCAACTAACCTTTAATGTACAGTATGATTGTATTTAATGCATTAGAAATACATTTAGTTAAAAATAGCAACATAGTACAGTTACTCTAGCAAGAAATTTTAGCCACAGTCAGATGGCCTGTTCACTTGTGACTATCGAGTAGGCAAAAAAAATCAGAGTTAAAAATTTTAATGGAGGTTAAAGAACGAACTACTTGAACCCTGTTTTATAAAATATAAGCAGTTGAGGTTGGAAATTTTTATGATATACATACGTATTAACTGTGGGATAATTAACTGAAATTTTTCTTCAGGCGAATTCTGAAAACACCCTTACCTTGTAGGTCATTTAATATCTCTAGAGAACACAACGCATAATAAAATAGTTCCGCAAAATTGAAGAAAATTAAGAAGTCCTTTATCTACACGTTATTACTTTTATCTGCGCCCGCTTTACCTTGTTTTCATTTAATCTATTTTACAGTGTTATGCACTCACTATAATATAGATGGTTGTTACATAGGAAAAATGCGAAACATTTTAATGTGAAAGGTTTTAGAACAACTTAGGTCGTTTTTTTACTGTTTTAGAAAGGTATTTTAAGCTAATATAAATCAAATCTCCTACAATTCCTATCAATGAAGTCATATGTATGTTCTCTGATATCAAACATCTAGGTATGCTAATGAACAATTCCACAGACAAAGCTCTATTCAATAATTATCTAAAGAAAATAATATAATTTACTCACTCTATAAATATCTAACTTCACTTTTTGGCAGTCGGAAGACGACAAAATCAACCACAATAGATGAGATCTGACCTATTTCAGCATTTTTAGGATTGCTTCTTCAGGTGGTCTCCTTTAAGTTGAATCAAATATCTAACTATAAAAATTATTATAAAAATTAAAATTATTTGAAGTTAAAAAATATCGACAATGACAAAAAGTGACATCCTGTCAATGAATTAAATATGACAATACCTACTTGAAAAATGTTCACCTTTTATGTAAAAGTTTTTATATATTTTTAGGTATTAATAATATTGTGTGAAACTAACTACTCAGTGGACAAAAGCCCCAACCTGCGTTGAATTACACCCACAATATCTACCCATATATTGTAGGAGATTTGATTTATATTAGCTTAAAATACCTTTCTAAAACAGTAAAAAAATGTTACAAAAGCTAATAATAAGGAATATATAGGTAGATATTGTGGGTGTAATTCAACGCAGGTTGGGGCTTTTGTCCACTGAGTAGTTAGTTTCAGCTTTGTCTGTGGAATTGTTCATTAGCATACCTAGATGTTTGGTATCAGAGAACATACATATGAGGCAACTTTTAAAACATTACTGTGTTTTGGGTGGCATAATAGCCAGTACGTTATTTTAAATCCATATTTATAGTTTCCGGTAAGTAGGCCAGAGTATCTTTTGACATAGTAAAAACAACAATTTGTTGATGAAAGTCTGTGTCATAAAAATCTGAAATAAATATTGTAAAAACTTAAAACTGTGCGTCCATTCGCTCGAATCCTGCCACACATATGACTTCATTGATAGGAATTGTAGGAGATTTGATTTATATTAGCTTAAAATACCTTTCTTAAATAGTAAAAAAAATGTTACAAAAGCTAATAATAAGGAATATATGGGTAGATATTGTGGGTGTAATTCAACGCAAGTTGGGGCTTTTGTCCACTGAGTAGTTAGTTTCACATAATATTATTAATACCTAAAAATATATAAAAAGCTTAGGTCGTCGTAAGAAATAATGACGAGGTAAATATGATAATGATTTTAACTGTAATTAAAATGTTGCTCTCTGACATACGAGGCGTTATTTAAATGAAAAATAACAGCGTTTGGCCATAAATTCAGAACTCTTTCATAGATCAAAATTTGGGTTAATTAAATTCCACTTTAGAGTGATTACAGCATATGGTAATTATTTTAATCAAACAAATTCTTATCTTATCTTGAAAATTAGTTTCTTTATAACCTTTTCGGAGGATTTTCTGGTTCGTCTGCAAATATCTACGCAGAAAATTATGGAGATACATTATTTTAGAATTAGAAAGTTTTAGAAATCCAACGTATACAGAGTATTTATTAACAGATTTTCACTATTCTGGGGCACTGTTGATACCTTTTTCAACAACTGTGGTAATAGAACGATTTGAAATGATAATTATATTGTGAACTTCTTTGTAATTTGTGATTGTGAATGATTACACATAAAAGCAAAAAAAAATCAAGAGATGTGGAAAAATAAGGTGGATCTTTCACATACAAATAATCTCATTTGAAAATCCTCTTTAAAAATACAACTTCTTAAAGAAGGCGCCAAAAAAGTAATTTTTGTGAAAACGTCGAAATTAACAAATTTTATTTAGAATTTTGAAATGACACTTTTGTAGGCACTAGTGCCTAAAAGTAAAAATAAGGCATTAAAAACAATTAAAATATTTATTTATTATAAATTTTCAAGCTACAATTATGTAAATTGTTAAAGTGAATTCTAGAGGCAACCAGCTTCCCCTCTCTAACAGCAATGCAAGGACTAGTACTAGCAATACTGCTAGCTTCTGCGTGAACTTCCTTTAATTTCTTATTTGGTGTATCTTTCTAACTTATGATTCTTTTTCCTGTTTCGTTTTTCTGTTAAATGGAATTTTCGATATAATCCTCGACAACTGAACTTGATCGCTAACCACCAATCGCTTTAAAAGTGTCTTGTCCGCTTCCGAATTTGCCCACATTGTTGCAGAGTTGCGCCGGAAGCAATGGCCAGTGTATTCATTGACTTGAAGAGTCCAAGGTCTTTTTTGGCATATCTCCAATTATATTGATTCCAACTGGCAGGGTACAGCATTTATTACTTCAAGATATGTCAAGAAAAATCAAATATCATCTATTGTTCCTTCAGTAGCCGTAAATATTCTTGGAACATGAGTTCTTGTGTTCGGAATTGTGACACTAATAAATGACTGACAATCTTTTATGACATCTACTGTGAAAAATGTGATTTCTTCCCTCCTACATGCTCCAAATACTCCAACGATTAAAACAGCTTTAACTAACAGAAATTCTTTATCCTCGACTTGTTTCATAAAGTGTTCTATTTCCATCTTCATAAATATTTTTTATTTCTTTGGTTTGTAAATTTGCTAATATCTACGTTTTTGTTTAGGTAAATCATAGTGCGGAGCATCGAATATTTACTTCACAAAGTTGACGACCTTAACGTACTGGATAATTTGAGACAATAAGCTAGTAATAAATTTTCTATTAAATTTTCAATATGTTTTCCTTTGATCCAGGTTTGAAAGTTGTTGTACGTGTTTTCGAATAAATTTTTCGATTTTTTCGGGCACTATCGAGGACAGCAAATCCAAAGACTCGTCATTATCACTCATTTTTGGAGAATTTTCGCAAAATTTTATAGGAAATACGGTGACGCCGATCACTAAACAATGCATAAACAATGACTTAGAAGCAGCTTACCTGCCCATTTTCCAAAATGTTTAAAAATAGAAATAAAATTCTCCGCTTTCACAAAAAATCTTGCGGGAAACACTTTTCCAACTTGTTACATATAAGTATAATTTATATATATTAACAGGGTTAACTATGGCTTAGTACAAATATTTTAAGAGGAGATAGGGAAAAATAAGAATTAACGGAATCACCCGTCAAAAAAATTCCAAACTTATTTATAAAGCCAAAAAAAAAATGTTTTCGATATTATTTTAAATTCTTATTTAACACCGCCAATGTATAATAGACAACCAACAAGCAAGTTGGTTGCCTATTCTAAAAACATACAACAGTCGCTCAGTCGGTATCGCTGCCATGTCATAATTCAATTCCTGTGTTTACGTTGTAATTATGTGTTCTTCTTCAGTTTTTAGTGCCTTTTTGATTTTTAAACGTTTTATAGTTATTAAATAAAGACATTTGTGTTGGATGCTAGGTTATGGGACATGACTGCCGCGGTTACATTAAAACTTGTCTATTATCTATTCCTTTCGTTCGATTTTGTTATAATAAATAGGCATTTCATCTAATTGTACCTACGGGAAGTGTCTTTTATCGGTAGTGAGTGGCTGCAATGAGCGAATATGTAGTTTTACCAGTTTATAACGAAATAATGAAAAACTAATGCAGAATAATATTATTACTATTGTCGTTTCTACATTTAGAAACGCTACAAAAAGGCGACCGCATGGTAGTTGACATTGTTGACAGATGTAAGCTTTATCCATGAATCTAAGGCATCTCAGTCGATTCTTATCATAGGCGCCGACTTTCCGTAGGAAAAAAGGGTTTTGCCCCATTTTTTAAATATTGAGCTAAAATTCTGGAATAATTTTGTTATTGTCTTTTAGGCCTTTCTAGAACATTCCAGGCTATATTCGATGCATTTTCGACGACTGGGAAAACTTCTGTAAAATGTTAAAATAAAGGTATTACAAAAATTATATTTATTAAAAACTATTTGGAAAGCAAACAGGAATATAATTAACAAACTAAAAAGGTAGGTGAGCTTCCATATAAATACCTATTAAACAATAAAATTAACAAGTTCATGTGATGAAACAAGCAACACTGAAATACGCAGAGTAAACACATAACATTTGTTATATTAACGTAGTTGATTGTGTCAAACTTTTAACACACTGTTACATACAGAGAAGTGTATAAAAATATACACAATCCTGTGTGGAGTTAGATTAACAGAGTATTGTGTTTTTTTGTGTTAAAATATGTAATTATTTTTTACAGCGAATTATAAATATCTCGAAATTTTCTTCCAAGTTATGGCAAATACTTTCATAAAAATTTTTAAAGAAAATATAGACGCTGTATTAACGCCAAATAAAGGGAATAAAATTGATCCCGGCCGACAGCGGCGTCAAACAAAGCCGGAATTGGGGCACAATTTCAGATTCATTTGATTTAATTGCCCCATTAGTTTCACACAAAGCAGCAAGACGTATTTTAAAATCTAATTAAATTCTTTGTGCATTCTCTCTAATATCCCTTTTACGTCTGCATTATTTGTCTCTTATACATTACTCACGAAATATAGGCATTTTATAATCGTTCTACTTTTCCATTTGAAAGCAAATGTTCAGGCCTCGACTTTATTACGTATCAAAGTCGTTCTATTTCCCCTCAAAAAGTCCTGCGCTGGAGAAGTTGGCAGTCTCTAAGCGGATTTTGAAATGCAAATTGGACGCAAGATTGTACGAGAGTAGCCGCTCTGGGATTTAAAACCCTATTTACAATAGAACATTATCTTTAATAAGTAAACAACGAATTCCGGTTAAATCTCTTGGAAAACAACAAATGTAAACATGATACATAATTAGAAATTCTGCACTGGTTTCGGTAATTAACTAACAAACCTAATTAGCGTCTCGTTGTTTCGTCTAGATTTGCTTTCACGGTCTTTTCAGGCTTATCAGTAACGAATATTTATAAGTAAATGATGTTAACTAGAATTACACATCAATTTGTGCTTAGTTTCGGGTAGGTAGACACAATAAGACATTTTGTTCACGATTATATTATAAGATACATGCTGTTTTCAAAAGAAGTAGCACAAATGGTACCGATGAACCTTTAGAAAAAAAGAACACGTTTTGTTTAAAATGACCTCAGTAAAAGAAAATGGAATAACGGCTGTAATTTGAAAAACAACAAAGTTCTAATTGTCAAATTTTCTACTAATGCACGGGAATAGATGTGTCATAAATAATGGAGTCAATATCCTAAAACATTTTTTTGTAAAATCCTAATAGTCTCTAGTCAGGCAATATTAAAATCCGATTGCATAGTAAATATTAACGTTTTTGTGATACGAGTACTTACATTAGTTTTTCAAGTGCCAAAAATGTCTTACGTGTATACAGGGTGTCCCAAAATAAAAGGCCATACCATTAATCACATATTCCTTGGACAAAAATAATGCGACTTTCATAATGCCATTTTTTATTTGGACGTCTCTGTTTCAATATACAGAGTGTTAAAGTTACATTTTAAAAAACTGTTTTTGTTAATAATCCCATTGTTTTCTAAGATACACACTTGAAATTTTGCACGTACTTTTATCTTATTGCGGCATACTTATCATGTAATTTTGATGAAAAAAATCGAAGGGCGAATGGAGGTAACTGAGGGGTGCAGTGCCCTTTATCCCCTTCAATTATTTATAAATACGCCTATGCAGATTTTTCTTGAAATAGCAAACGTAGAATTTTCTTCTCTTTTATAATTTTTTGTTCAAATGCTTCATTTTGAAGAAAAACGGCAATTTGTAGCACCCATAAATCTATCATTCATTACCATTTTCAAGTGAAACTGAAATTTTATGAATATACCTGTTAATACAATACCTTGGCAACTTAGCAAATCGTAATACTTACTGAATGAATATTTGCTAATTAAAACAAAAAGAGAATATCTTTCAAAAGATAAGGTTTTCGCTACTTAAAAGGGCACGTACATGTATTAATGAGGAGGGTGGGCAAGTAGAACGTTTGTTAAATTAGTAGTACTTAATTAATTATTTTGTTTAATGTTATTTAGATAAAATGTTATTATGGATCGTTCTTTATTACTATTACCAAACAAGACTATTATTTTTTGGTTAATAAGAGAACTGTGTTACAGATTTTAATGCCATATTATTTTTTCAATTCATAAGTATTCCTCATTTTATAAAATTTAAAATTATCCATTCTGTTTTAATTAACAATTATTCATTCAGTAAGTATTACGATCTGCTAAGTTGCCAAGGTATTGTAATAATAAGTATATCCACAAAATTTCAGTTTTACTTGAAAATGATAGTGATAGATTTATGAGCACTACAAATTGCCGTTTTTCTTTAAAACGGAGCATTTAAACAAAAAATTACGAAAGAGACAAAATGATCACAAGAAACTTCTACGTTTGATATTTCAAGAAAAAGCTGCATAGGCGTACTTAGAAATAATTGGAGGAGATAAAGGAACCGGAACAAAAATAGTTGTATAAAATGTAACTTTAACACCCTGTATATTGAGATAGGGGCACCCAAATAAAAAATGGCATAAGAAAAGTCGCATTATTTTTGTCCAAAGCATATGTGGTTAATGGTATGGCCTTCTATTTTGGGATACCCTGTATAGCAACTCGGAGTTGATAGATATTGTTTTAATTTATGGTGATGTAAAAATGCTTTAGCAGAACGATGTCCCGATAAATATGTTTCACATGCAGCTACAGCGGTTTGCAGTGAGTTCAAGTATAGCGCAACGCGAGCTTGACACAGGAAATTTGAAACCGAATCGCGGAAGAGATGGAGGTCCAGGTCGTCTACTGCGTATTACAGTAGTGTGACGTACCATACACGAAGCTCAATTATATCCGTACCATGTACAGCGTGTCCAAGCATGGCCGCCATGATCTCCTGACTTTTGTGAGGATATTAAAAAAATTAAGAAAACTGGGTAAGACGGAGCCAAACTTTTGTTGTTATAACATCAATTATGTTAAACTATTTTATTAATTAAAACCTTAAAATAATTCTACTAATAAATAACAATAGCGACAAAAGCAGTTGAATTTGCTGTATAAAATAGGTGTTATATAACGTTATTAATTTCTTTCTTTGAGAATTACTTTAAATTTTTTGTGCGGTCGCCGAACCAGTATATTTTTCAATAAATTTTGAATTACTCCTACTACTCTTTTTGATTTTTTTTTTTTACAAAATTGTATTGGTAAGAGTCTGCTATACACTAAAAATTAAAATTCAACCCCTCTAACTCAAAAACTAAGCATTTTAAGAGAAAGAGTTGTAGGTCAAAAAATTACCACCTTTCGTACCTATTATCGATCTTGAAATTTTCTGTATTTAAACCTGATATACTCTGTATAAGTGAGTATTTTTAAACTAAACTCAACAGCCACGTGCCAGGTATTCGTGGTTAAACATGATATCTCAATTAAAGGCTTCCTTCGTTTGCTGGTTTTATTACTTCCGTGTAACGATTGCCATACCTCTAAGCAAGAAACCACATTGTGAGAGTTAGGGCAACAGGATATATCCCTATACTCCAGACATCACCTCTGTTTACTGCTAGAGAAGTGTAAGTGTGTCGCCTGGGGCTATCGAAGCTATCTAGTAAAGTCACACAAAGAAGATATCTGAGGTCCACCCACTTGAAGTTATAACTTAAAAACTTGGTTTTATTTATACATATATCTCTATAGAGAGGGTCTGTTAAAAAAAAATGGAAACTTGTCATCTTATTTTTTCATATTCTATCTACACCCAAGAGATTTCCCACATTTTCCAGGACACCTTGTATATAAAGCTGTTTATAGGCCCTTTAGGCTCAGAGCTACATTATTTTCCTCCACTCCATTCTGTTCTTCGCCTTTTTTATCGAATCGGTTACATTTTTCTTCCTCAAATCTATTGCCACCACCTCTCTCCATCGCTTCCTCGGCCTCACTCTTTTTTTCTTGAAGTAAAGTTAGTATAATTTTTTTAACTGTCCTTTCATCTTCCATGTGTTCTACATGCCCTAGCCACTGGCTTTTACAATTTCGTCTATTTTTGGTGCCTGATATATTGCATATATTTCCTCACTATTTCTCCTTACATAGCCTTCCTCCGTCTTCCATCCTCTAGAATTCTTGTTCCCACCTTAACAAGTTTTCTCTAAACTTCTTATTGAGGATCCAGGTTTTACTGCCATACAATGATGTCGGTCTTAAAATAGTTTTGTACATTTTTGATTTTATTTAATTATTAAATCTTTATCTCCATCATTTTTATTATTACTTTGTTGTGATCTAGGATGAGCCATCTAACAGTGTTATTCAATACTTGAAGTACCGATTTCTTATACATTTTGTCTTTAGTAATACACACAACTGCAATTTTATATCTCTTCTTAGACACCCTTTCTGTCTCAAATGATGCCACAGAAAAAACTTTAACTTAACCATAACTGCCATTATTGATACAAACCCAGTATCCAGAAAACTCGCATCGTTATTTATCAGGAAATTTAACTGAAAAATGTATTTGAACCTGCTGGTCATTAATCCTGCTTTACTGATATACTTGAGCAAGACGATCGTTACCATGTCAAAAACTTATTTTTTCAACAAGAATGAATTGTAAACAGAGAACCTACTAGATGGCGTACGTTCATCAGATTCGTCTCCATTGGATATTTTTCTGTGTGGGATACAAAAAAGTATGCCACAATGTACACGAGTTGTTATTCCAAATGCTTAATAATAAAATATTGAAAAATAGTTGATAGTGATCTTAAAGATCTTAGAGCTGTCTTTACTGACAAGCTTTCCTTTAATAAACATGTAGACCTAGTTGTTTAGGCGTCATATAAAAATTTAAGTCTTGTTATTAGGGAGGGAGGGATTTACACATGCGTGCTGTTTCCGTTTTTTATTGCCTTCCTAAAGTCCAAACTCGGGTACGCATCTTTTGTGTGAAAGCCTGGTTATGCAATATGCGTTGAATAAATAATTGATTGCTCTTTAAAATACTATATTACATAGTAAAGGTCACGTTCGTTTAGCGGAAGAAATTTGGAGAATCAGTACATGCATATAATATGTACCAAAACAAAAGTTTATGGATTCGAGCATTCTTGCTTCACCACCTATCAAAATTTGGTACAATGATGACCAGCTAGCAAAGAGATAACGAAATGAGACTAATTTAGATTATACACCAAATAACAAATTTTTAAACTTGCCCGTTACAAATGTCGCACTATAGTCAACTGTTCCACAAACCACTATAGTGGGTAATGATCTAATTGACGTGAATCATCATGACTTAAATTGAACTTCTTCAAAGTTAAACAGTCTTTCTTAAAATGGAGAACAGTGTTCTCCTCAGATTATATGTAGTTGCAAATTCTGATAAAATCACTACAGTAATAAATTTACCATTAAGAAATTAAGTTTTAGTTGTTAGTTCATGTTCTTCAATCCATTTTTAATAAACGATTCAAATAAATAAAAACAAATATTCTGCTGCCGATTTTAGACAAATTTACATGTTTTAGGTTTTAGTTGTTACTTCATGTGCTTCAATACATTTTTAATAAACGATTCAAATAAATAAAAATAAATATTCTGCTGCTGAAGTTATAAAAAAATTACATGTTTTAGGTTTTAGACATTATATGTTCAGGTTACACGATTTGAGCTGCATTTCGTTTACCTATCGTCTGTATGGTGACCATGTATGAAGTCAGGCCTTCCGGTTAGCAAATCGTAACGTTAGTAGTTGTATTGGCTGAAAGGTCCAGTCTGGTCTCCCGGCCTCCCAAGGAGCCTGCCTACAATATGTCGTTGAAAAAATTAAAGATAGTAGATACAGTATTTTCTTTTTGAAGTAATGGAGAAACACGTTTAAGTACTTCCGTATATGCATTTTCGTCCATATGTAGATAATTTCTATAATCATGAGGCTCCAGTTGTAATTCGCTTATTAGGTGCATCTGAGAATACACTCATCAATTTTTTAACCAATGTTTTCCCCGTTTAGAACGTATGCGTTTTATTTTTGTTTTTTTTTATACATCTAAGCAATTGTCACTCTTATTAAAGCAGGATCATATTTCCAGATCAAGTATGCAACACTACTTTAATTTAAATCTAAACAAAATCCAACGATTAAAAAGTATCGTGTATGTCGTAGCAAAAAGTACACGATTATTTATCCGGCTTAACCTGCAGCTGACCTTCAGGCAAACCCGGCTCGTATATGGTCTCCTTTATAATTATATTTGGTTGATAACTGTTGGAATAGTTAATTTAAAATTTTGCGGGTTGATTTAGATTATTATACAAATATCTAACTGACTACAAAATATGAATTTCATGAAATACTGCCAGTTTTTGTTTATTGAACACATACAATGAAGAATGGTAACTTTTAATTTATCTAATTATTGGCAGTAAAATTGAGTTAAAAAATCAAAAGCCATTTTGTTACGACCACCTAAATCAAATCCAGAATTAAATTTTAAACTAGGAGGCAGAGAGACAAAATTTAATTAAGAGTGAAGAATTATTTTAGTAGAATAGGTCTCATATTTCGTGGAAGAAAAGAATTTTTAAATAAGCGATTTTTAAGTAAGATCCTTATTGAACAGTATTTATGGAGACTTTGCCTCAGGGATACTTAATAACACCGAAGTTTTCTTTGTCAAACGTTATAGGTCATAAAAGTCAGCAAAGAATTTTATATTTTTTAGGTAAAACAAAAATTTTTACTTAGTCGGAAAGTTATGAGAAGCCATAAAGTTTTAACGCAGTCAGGCATCAAACACACCAGATGCTCAAAAAGGGGTTAATTCATTTAGAACATCTAAGCTTCTTACATGAAAAGGTTTTTATTCTTGTTCAATATATTTTTGCTGCTACTCTGTGTGATTATAAAGCAGGAAATAATTAATTTTGTGACTACTAATAATAGTTACACTAATCAACGTGGTCACATCACCTATGGCATACTGATGAGAGGTAATAAGATCGAAACTGGTATATGACTAGTGGGCCACTGACGAATTAGTTTGGCTGCTTGCTATACGTTTTTCAGTAATTCAATGGTGGCCGGCAGAGTAATTGTGTGAGGAGTATATTTTTAAGTAATTTTTTTTAACAAGTTCTAAATCACTTTGTATGTACTCTCCCGTTTAGGTGTAGCAATAATATACAGGTTCATTCACGACCACTCTTAGTCAAAGGTATTGTAGACAATTGAGGTGTAGATTTGAAACTGGCTATATAGATACAGGGTTTTCCACATACAGATGTTTGAAGAAAACATTACTAACTCTCTGCTACTTCCGGAAATACCCAAAGCTGGGAAACTGGAAATTATTGCAAGAAATTTTTAATTGAAAACATACACTTTTTACCTGATATAAACTGCCGACTTCACCACGACCCGACCGCGATTTGTCTGTTTGCTACAAACTCGGTCCGGGCGACCAATCCGCTCATGAAAGGGGACCATAGTTAACATAGAACCATATAATTTCAAAGTGATAAGCTAGCCACTGAAGCTATCAGTGGTGTCACCAACAACCGACCCAACTAGTATTCTATTAGTGTATCGCCGATGCGTGTACAGTTTTCTCTCTTATCAATCATTCACCTTAATTTCTTTAACACCTTAAGAGGACGTTTTATTTTTCTGCGTTGGCCGTAATTTAATTGCACTCAGCCCCTGTTTTTATATAGCCGAAATGATAGATAGACCTCTTATAATTGAGTTAGATAGAAAAAGAAACCATTTACTCACGCTTATAGTGTTAAATGGGAAAGAAGCTTTTATTGTCCCTCTAACCTCTAATGAAGAAGGACCGTGACCGTATTTCTAACTTTTCGATAACGGACTGCTGTGGAAAGATAAAGGTTGAAGGTTATAGGAGAAATTAAATTTCATTTACCTTCTCCTTAAAGTAAAAACATATAGAAGGACTCGAATTTGAACCAGGAATATTCTGAACCGATACAGGAGTAAAAATAATAGCAATTTGCTTACATGATAGTAGATATTTATGACATAAAGATCATTGAAAAATTATTTGTTGATGTCAATTTAGAAGGGAATATTAACAGATATTTGAAATGTGATGATAATGATACTACTATTCTTAATTTTATAGTATGCCAATTCATTCTTTGATTGACAACTACCAAATTACACCAAATATTTTTATTTATTATCCTGAATTGAATACGATGAATAATTTCCTAAAAATATTAAAAATCGAGAAATAAATTCCTGGGACTAATTGAGCACGTATCATTCAGTAAAAATACACCTCAAATTAAAGAAACCATCAAACATATACTCGCGTCAACAATTCAGACGTCTTACGTCACGGCTGACGTTACACTAAATGTGTAATAATAATAATAATAAATGGTCTTTATTTTCAATACATTTACAAAAATAGTTAAAGGCAAGCAGAATGCAATAAACGTCGACGAGGCAGCTTTACCCATCCTACATGGCTAAGTTTATGAGAAATATGTTATTTACGTCTTATACCAAAAATTATCCGAAGACAAGAGTTTTGTAAAACCTGAAATCTTCTACCATCCTCAGCACAAACAGATTTGGAAAGTGAGGATCTTGTTGGTGAATTGTGTTCTGCCGCTTGCGTGTATTTGTGTTGCATCAGGCAGTGTTGATAGGTGGGAAAAATTCAGTGCATGAGAATAATTTCAAAGAAGCATGAGGTTTGGAGAAAAAAGCATGAGATGGCTTAATTTATCAAAAAACACCTCTTGACACAGCTTAATTTTTAATTACTTTTGTAATGCCATTTTTATTTCATTAAAAAGCATTATGTTCTGCTATTTTATCATAATGTTACATTGCAAGTAGGTACTTACAGGTACTTACTTAAAAGTTATTAACCACGTAACCTTTCTAATTTATTTTATTGTTAGGCCGGGCGAACGTTGAGGAGCAGTTGACGTGACGCAGGGTGACTCACGGGTCGTAAAATCTGTTGTTTCCAGAAAATGTAGGTACCCTTACGGAATATAGTTAAGAATCACTGCAATACAGCGTGAATACAGCACACACACCGCATATCCGTAGACTGTCATACCCGTTTATGTGTTCATTGCTAATTATTAAGAGAGCAGTCTACAATAAAGGACATTTCAAGTACCCAAATATTGTAGATACCTACCTCTATCTATTCAATTTTGCCCTCGATTTTGCCTTTATTTCTCGTTAAGTCTTTGTTTTGGTAGATTTCAAAGAGTAATTTTAATAATTTTATTATTTCTTTTTGTGTCTATTAAAAAGCATGAGATTTTGTAATCAAAATATGAGAGCATGAGATTTCCTCGGAATGCATGAGATCTCATGCAAAAGCATGTGACCGGACAGTTAGATTTGCAATGGCGAATTGGCGTTGGCGATACGGAACCGATTACCGTAGTAGTGGGGAATGCTAGACCAATGCACGTCGCCGCGCCTCTTATACTTCGTACCTTCCCTGGGATGAAGCGGCAATTTCTACTTTCTCTGTAAAGATCCGCAATTTCCGATTCTGTATACAAGGTCCATACACCACATCACATAAATTAAATTTAGACAATATTAATGATTCACATAAAATAGTTTTTATTTTTTGGGTAAGAAAAAACCTATTACTATATATTGCTTTTAAATTTGCATATGCAGAACGAATACATTTGCTAATATGGATTTTAAATTTTAGGTTTTTATCAATAATAAGCCCTAAATTTTTATCAGACTTCACCGGAGTTATTTGTTTGCCGTCAACGTTTATCATAATATATTGAGTCATAGCTGATAGTATTTTAGGTGGGCCAAAAACAAGTACCGATGTCTTGCTGGCGTTAATATTTAGTGAGTGGCGTTTAGATACATTAACAATAGAGGAAATCCCACTATTTATATTTTTTAAAGCCCCCAAATAGTCACAAAAATTAAAAGATGTATAAAGTTGAGTATCGTCAGCATAAAAATGTATTTTACAATGTTGTGGTATTTGCGCAAAAGTAGATGTGTACAGAGTATATAAAAGGGGACTCAAAATAGAACCTTGCGGCACACCAGAAGATACTTTCAGGGGTGTAGACTTGGTGTCACAAATTTTTGTCATTTGATATCTGCTGCATAAATAATTTTGAAAAATTTTAACAACTGTTTGAGACATTCTAACAGATTTTAAAACATGACGTTTCATGATTTATTGTGTCAAAGGCCTTGGAAAAATCAAGAAGAACTAGTACTGTGATTTCTTTTCTATCCATGCCCCTTAAAATATCAACCATATTTAGTTAAGCGGTTTCACAACTATGGGAAGGACGAAAACCAGACTGAACTTCTGGCAAAATATTAAACGTAGACGAATTCAGAATTTTACGTAATTTTTTATATTCGATCGCGTTAAAAACAATCATTTTTTGCAATTTAGTGCAATATATAATTCAAACTTTTAGTGTAATATTAGTTTAATTACTCTCAGTTGCAGTTTCTTAAATATTTTGATGAAAATATAATGAATTATTCATTTGTTCGTATGACGTAAGTCGTAAGTTTTATTGGAAATAAAAAAAGAAGATGTCACATTGACGTTAATTATATCAACGACACGAATATCTACGGAATTTGATGCGCATATATATAGAGTAGATACTTGAAAACTTAAAATCCCATATTTATTTTGGAAATACTTAAGGGTCACTTTACAGTGTGTCCAGTTTTTCAGGTTAATACCTTGGAAATGTGAGAAGGCTGTGAAACTTCTGCAAGCCATGTTTTTTACAATTGGTACCCTGATGTGTCCGATTGGCATTTCTTTTCATTTTCATGGCAATCTTTGACTGGCTTATTATAATTTTTAGTTCTGATTTTTTGAGTTTTGGCGCCCCATAAAAAACGCTCAATAGACATTTATCTATCAAATTTGATATATGGGTATCTTGATGGGTGTTGGATGGCCTAGTAATATTTCCTTTTTGATAAAAAATTACCTAATACCACTTACTGGAAATTAGGACTATTTAAAAAAATCGTAGGAGGCCAAGCTTTTGTTACATCAATAAAAAGTTTAGACGAATATAACCTAACTCCAGAGTACTAACTGCAAAAAAATGGGCTTGCGGAAATTTGACAACCTTCTCACATTTTCAAAGCAAGAAAAAAGCGAGACACTGCTACATGGTAAAAGCAAGCAAAATTCTTTGTAATTTTAAATAAATACTTACATTATTACAATGAGGAGGTCTTACCTGAAATAAAAAAAGGAATAATTAGAAAATTCTAACACATTTTTAATTTGTCAAATTAATATCTATACATATAGTATGTCACATTAAATACACTTTTTAGGTATTTTAGTTGAATTGTTGTATTGTTATCTTTCTAAACCAACTAAATGAGAATAACGTAGTAACAGAAAGTGTATCTACAATGAAAGAAAATTTAATTTTCTATGACTCTATGATTTGATATTTACAGCATAGCCTCCCTGATAATGATGCTTAACAGTTATCTAGTTTATGCCAACATTTGCCACGATATGTCGAAAGTGGTGGACAGGCAAGCGAACTAAAACGCAGTTATTTGTGAATCAGCATGACTTTAGAGCATCTCATGGGTAACTGTATCAAAAACTTTATTGAAATTATTAAAAATAACAATAGCTCTGTAATTTTCATAAATTTCTCTATCAACTTTTATTTTAGTATTGTTTAAATTAAATAAAATGGACATACAGCATATATTATTTTTAAATAAAAGTGTATTAAGTCCAGTTCTGCTGAACTGAACTATACTTGACGGCCAAAAATCTAGAGAGTAATTAATCGCTAGCTTGTAGACAAGTGCGACGGGCGAAGGGTGCGAAGAGCAACATTTCAAAGGCGTACTAAATTTGAATGTGATCATATATAAAAATATACAAAAATGACAAACATAATTGCATTACATAACATCCATTATTTTTAGTAGAAACAGTGATATAGCAGTTTTCGCCAATTTTGAGGCGTTAGATAATAAAAATTATAAGAATTATTTCAAAATTTAAATCTTTTATCTTGTATTATTAATTGCCCAAGGTCCAAAATAATAGAGAGTGACTAATTCACATCACAGATATGAGTACGGTAGATACGGGTGGCATGATTACCTAACTGTGCCACTTGAGAAGAGTTAAAGCACATAAAATTATCAAAAATAAGTTGACGTCGACTGAACCTAGTACATTTACAATGTACTTTAATGTGCCATCTACAAATTATAATGTCGTCCTTTTGGACGGCGATTGCCCACCACCATCCTCTTACACTCCGCTGATGAGCACTCCGCGGATATCACACTTAAGTCTTGTCCTCATGGACGCGAAATTCATGGATTTTTGCATGAATTTTGCAACTTCTGTTTTAATTATTTAGGGCAGGAAAATCTCAACTTTTGACAAAATTTGCGAAATTGTAAAACACTATATTATTCCTCCTTTCATTATAATGTGATGTTAATAAATTTTTTTTGAGGTTCTGACAATCTGCCATGGTAGTTTCATGATGAAAATGATAGAAAATGTTATAGTTGACTAAATTTGTTATAAATAGAGATTTTCCCACCATTAATTAATTTGCGCAAATATTTGCGAATTCCGCATTCAAAAGGACAAAAGTCTTTAGATTACTATTGTTTAGGTTAGGTTAGGTTAGGTTGTAAGATATAGCAATCGATTTTTTTTGTCGAAAGCTCATTTTAAAAATACCATCTTCTTTCCGCAAGTTTCCATCATTTTCCGTTTCACAGTTGTACTTCTTTACCACTTTTTTATTTGCACTATACATATGCTACTCACGTACAATTCTCTAAACTCTTCGTATATGTCATCATCCGATATTCCTCACTTGTTAAATTAGGACGATTTTGAGAATAAGCTGTAAAGCTTGAATTATTGTTCATTTTTGAGAAAACAAAATCACTAATAAAATTAATTACATTCATAATTAAATTAGCGAAAAGATATACCCGAAATTTTGCCCGACCGAACGATATACCCGCCCATGATAGCCCTGGTAATGGAACCGGTGTATTCGTCAATTCGTCGCAGCCAATCAAAAACTGCAGCGCATGCGTACTTACTGCAGCAGAAGCTGTGTACTCAGGTATGCTCTCAAAGATATACGGCACACGATTTTACAGGAAAAATATACGGGCTGCATGTATATTTCTTTGTGTCGACTGCTATAAATTGTGAGCAGGTTTATAACATAAGTCACTCTCTAGATTTTTGGCCGTTAAGTATAATTATAAATTCACTGCCACTTAACTGAAAGAGCTCCGATTCTGTTTTGCCTATTTGATCCATACTTTATTATTTATGATTTATTATGTAAAACTGACCATTTCTATATTTTATAACGTCTACATACCAATCACTATCAATGCTTGACCATACCGATAATTACGTGTGAGCCCCGAGCAGGACCGGAACATTATCTGTGTGCCTCTAAAACATGTAGCAATTTAAGTATCAGTTGACCATTTTTAAAATACTTCTCTGGGCTATATCTTTTATAATCTACATTAAAAAATTAAAGCAGCCGAGCAAAAAATAATTTATTCTGTTCCTTGCTTTACCCAGCCTAAGAACGTCAACAGATTAATGTAACTGTAAATTAAAAGTGCTTCGTAGTGCAACCCTTAATTAATAATACCTTGTAAGATTTAGGCGACAGCGCATTAGATCTTAAATTAGAATAATGCCAGTAAACAAACCTTGCAATTAATATGCTAAACTGTATGAATTATGAAACCATCCGTGTAATATTTTTAATTAAAAATGCTGTGCAGTTGTTTACTAGAGAGGTAAAAAATTTAAGTTTATGCGAGAATGACACAGTTTCAGCAAAAAAAACGGTATAATAAATTATAGCTGAAGCTGAAGTAATAAATTCTTGATTTACTCTAGAAAATTAATTGGATGTCAGGCTCTACGCCGAGTTCTGTTTTTATTTTGTACGTGATCGGTCAGTATAACGGTTTCTAGGATTATGTCCTTACTAGTTTTATTTCGTTTTGATTAAACTAAATGAACTTAATTCAGTAACAAAGTGATTTTACATGATTGTTGTTTTTTTGGTTTACAATCAGTTCCCCACTTCAATTCGAAAAGTGATCGAGATGTGAATTTCTCGCTTCCTTCAAGTACATAAACTTTCATCAAACAACATTTGAATAAAATCAGTTTGCTATAACTTTTTAAAATTGACGTTTTTGCTTGTCAAAGGAAGAAGATATAGGTACAACTATAAGTCGCGACAAGAATTCAGACGACTTGAGTTCATACGAACAATCATTAGGTATATTTTCTCAAAATATTTAAGAAACTGCAAATTAGAATAATGAAACTGTATACTATACCAAATGTTTTCACTCTACAGGGTTAACTATGACTAAGTACAATAAATTTAACCACGTGGTGAGGGAGGCCTAAAAGACAATAAACAAATTATTCCAGAATTTTAGGTCGATATTTAAAAAATGGGAAAAAACCTTCTTTTCTGTCAACAATGTCAACTACCATGCGGTCGTTCCTGCAGCGTTCCTAAATGCAGAAACGACAAAAATTAACATTCTTATTAGTAATAATATCGGATAGATATATAACAGTTAATCCAGTTAGTTGCAGTATTTTGCATTCGTTTTTCCACAGACGACCTAGATTGAACTATAGGGCCAAACCAGTGAAGCCTTGCGTCAGCCTAACTTCGGCCCAGCTAGCCTCATGCTCTCAGTCAATGTTAGACTTTCGTTGTGGTAACATTGTGATTATTTTGAGAAATATACGAGTTTTCTTTGTATAATTATGGAGAAGTGCATTGTTAACAATTGTAATAGCCGATAAGATCGGAACAGTGATGAAATTTCATTTCTTAAGTAAGTAATAATTAGAAATAATGGAACACGTTTTATGGCATTAAACGGCTCTGCGCAGGCGTTGTGCTGACATTTCCAGTATCGGCTCTGTGTTTTCTTGTGCCCATATGTTTAACAATTATTCTTAGCGAGGTAACAAGTATTTAATGGTTTATTAAATAATACCATGTGGAACATTTTGGTGATGCGTGTACTGGCATTTTGGAAACTATAAAAGATACGAAAATCGCCAGTTGGTGGAAAATTCTGTTGCTAACTTAATGACGCTTGCAACTAGATCTAGGTTTTTTTGAGTTATTTTGAAAAAAAGTTAATTGGCGTTATTCGTCCGTAACTTTTTTATTTAGAGGACTTTTTAAAACCTGAAAACATTTTTCCGCAGCAAGCTTTTTCGAGGAATTTCAATGTTATTTAGATTGTTATTGAGATGTTACTGTTTATTTGACACGATATTAATTTCTCTTTTTTAAGAAATGTTTAATCGTTACTAGTGCTGCTGCACCTCATCTGTGAGCACATTAAATGTACTCGTTTAATTCTCGAAGAACCCGAAAAAACCGCAAAAATTTGTTCCCAACAATGTATTTACAAACCAAATATACCTATACACAAAAGAATATATAACAGAAACTAAAAAGTATGTTGTGAAGAGAGTGTGCCCTCTGATGTTGTGGATGAATTGAAGTAACTCGAGGAAATAACTCGACTCCAGTCCTTAGGCTGCTATTTAAACCCTAATTTACAGTAATACATAATTTTACAATATACTGTAACCATAAATTAAATAATCCGAAACTCTCAAAGAACGGTTTTCCAATATATATAACTGCCCTACATACTACCCGTTTATAACCTTGTTTACAAGGAATGGCTAATTTTACAACTATAATTTATATTTGCTAAATAATAATAAGTTAATAATCTAATTAAGAAATTTACAATATTAGAATTTCGAACAGTTACGGTTGCGCGAAACCATCATCACCTTCATTTTTTGGTATGGGCGCCATATTAAATTTGAATTTTCTTGCAACCGAAACGTCGTATTAAAAATCTAAATATACAGTAAAAAATTTGCTGCGAAAAGGTTTTTCAGATTTTAAAAAGTCGTCTAAATAAAAAAGTTACAGACGAATAACGCCATATTAACTTTTTTCAAAATAACTCAAAAACATAGATCCAGTTGTAAGCGTCATTAAGTTTTTTTTCTCCAACTGCCCATTTTCGTATCGTTTATAGTTTCCAAGATGCCAGTATACGCATCACCAAAATGTTCCACATGGTATTATTTAATAAACCATTAAATACTTGTTACCTCGCTAACAATAATCGTTAAACATATGGGCACTTAAAAATACAGAGCCGATACTGGGAATGTCAGTACAACGTCTGCGCAGAGCTGTTTAATGCCATAAAACGTGCTCCATTATTTCTGACTATTACTTACCTAAAAAACGAAATTTCATCACTATTCTGATCTGATCCGCTATTACAATTGGCAACAGTGCCCCACAATTACACAGTGATTAGAACTTAACTTAGAGCAATTTCTGAAAAATATGTATATGTAAGAATAAATTATAAAACAAAAGTATTCAATTCCTTAAAAGGCACAAAGCAACAAGTATTAAATAAAGTGACACTATTTAAAAGGCAATAAAGATTTTAATATAACTAGAATTTTATTTTAAACCCTGATTTAAAAATATTTCACAAAACTTCTAAATATAATTAAATATTTTGGTAATTTATTAAAAATATATTCTTTTCTATTTCACATTACTTTTAAATAAAAATTATTAACTTTTTTAAAATTTCATCAAATATTATAATGATATACATTTTACTGAATCAGACTCTGCAAAAGAGGGCGGAGCCAAACTTCCGCACACACTCCACCGCTCCCCTGTCGAAGCTTCATTGGTATAGTTGTATTGAATAGAATGGGTCCAATCTAGGTGGACTGTGCGTTTTTCATTGTTTCGTTACAAACTGGCAAAATTACATTTTCATTACAATTTTATTTATTATAAGAAAATCGAACGAAAGGAATAGGTAGGAACTAATAGACAGTAGAAAACTTTTAATACATCCGCGGCAGTCTATATAGTGGGAAAATGTCTGTACCCGACACAAATTCATATATTTAATAACTATAAAAGGTTTACAATTAAAACAAGGCACTAAAGACTGAAGAAGAACATAAAACTACAACGTAAATACAGGAATTGAATTATGACATGACAGCGAATTTTACCGATACGCTGCTGGTTTGCCTTCGAAAAAAAATGTTTGTTGCTTTTTAAATAAGTTTGGAATTATTTTGGAGGGTGATTTCGTTAATTCTTCATTTTTTCTATTCCCTCTTAAAATACTTAGTCATAGTTAACCCTGTATATTAGGTATACTAAATTGCGAAAAATGTTGATAGTTAAAACAATTGCGTAACGTTAGCTGTGACATAAGTCGTCAGAATTCTTGCCGTGACTATATATGATGCCGAAAGGTAATTTGTATATAGATTACGCGTGAGTCACGAGGAAGCCAGGATATATGAAAACGGTAAGAAAAGAGATGAAAGTAGCAAAACAGCATCACGACAAGCCAATTTTATCAAATGCACAATATCACTACCTACTGAACTTCGAGACATTCTAAAATGACTTTTAAAATCACCGTCAGAATAAGACACAAAATCTAAAAAATAATTTTAAGTATTTTCATATTTTCCTCTATCAAACATTTCATATTTACTATGTTCTTCAAGAATATTTATGCTATACTACTTGAACTATCACTGCCACTGGTACTGCTTTATAGCATAATATGGGTAAACATAATGGCCTTTAGACATGACTGGGCGTTGTCACTTTAACGGCCGAGTGCCTTATTAATACTATCGGGCGTTAATTACTGTAGTTACTGTAATATTCACTATCCTTTAACTAATGGTGTGTACTCTATTTTTATTGAAGGAAAATATCATTTTATGCACCACACTGTATAAAAAAGACAAAGAACAACAAACAATAAATTACAATCTTGTTCCGTTCTTATTAGTTTTATTTTATTCTTAATTATTATACCAGTTTAATTTAATACTATTTTCAATTTATATTTTTCCTGTAGCATATAAGACTTTTGTAGATCTCATTTAAAACACTGAAAACGCGCCTAATTTTTTGTTCATACTTTTTTCTATAAAAAAATATGGCGATATACCTGCACACGTGAAGACGAGCTAGACGCATATTGTTAAATATCCCGCCGCCTAAATTTATATTAACTTTACAAATCGTTAATTTTTTGTAATATAATCGCTGCAGTGTGTGTGTTTTTTGGTTATACGGAACGAGGCTGAGCAGTTGGAGTTTTCAAAATCAAAAAGCAAGAAGAGAGGCGCCTTTCCCGAAGTACAAGAAACCAACGTAGGGTGTCGCCAGCCGACTATCTCATTATTAAAAAGTAATTTTTGCCTGTGGTATTTCTTTTAATCACAATTAAACCACAGTATAGGGAGACCAGTAAAAACACTCGGGCCGAAATAATAAGTCGCGCATAGCAGCTCGCGCATCCATTTCAAGCTGCAGAGACCTCAGCAGCCCGGGGAAACTCGTACCCGAAAAGTGAAAAATTGCCGAGTAGTTTGCCTCCTTCATAGGTGATGGCGCCACCAGTATAAAATACTCTGTCACACTTGTCACTGCCTGTTTTATCTACAAAACAGAATCATCCCACCACCAGCCTTCGCGATCACGAATCACGATCTCCCAATTCTGCCATCCCACCAATCACAAAACACCAATGTAAAATCAATATCAATCAATAAATTTTTAACTATTTTATTATTGCATATTTTTCATGGTAAGTAAGAGACAGATTACAGATTCGTTATAAAAGTAATAAAATAATATTGAACGGTATTGAAAAAATCTCATTTATTGAAAAATGTATTTGTAGGTTAGGCGCTCCAGGACTTTCAGCAGTTACATACACATATCTACATATCTAAATAGAATGTCTTATGGTTGAGGTGGTAAACTGAGCTAGGTAAGTAATATTTCCATATATTTTTATTTGTATAAGCGATACTGTAAATGTTAAATATTTTGTGAACATAACAGATTTTAATAGTTACGAATTACAATAACTAACTGTCCCTGACATATATCATGGAGGTAATAGGACGACTTAAATATTCTTGTAAATATCCATTGTGTATAAATAAATTTTTTAACCCAATTTTTAAGAAAGGGTATGTTAATAAACATTTCTTTCATTTTCCGAAAGATATTTCCACTTTTAATATATGGATAAAAAATTGCAATATAACTGACAGTAATGCCAAAAATTTCAAAATTTGCGAAGATCATTTTAACAGTAAAGATTTTATGAATTATAAAAAAAATCGTTTAGTTCCAAATGCTGTTCCAAAATTGTTTAATTCAGATGCAAGTAATAATTCTAGTCAAATTGAAAATCATTCAGGTATATTAGTAAATTCTAGGGAAATTGAAAATTCTGTTGAACATAATATTTCATTAGAGTCAGAGACTTCAACTATCGGGAATCGTTCAATTAGTACAAATTTTGTTGAGCATGATATTTCATCTGTAGCAGGGACCTCAACTATCGATCATTCATATAGCAAAATTTCTGTTGAGCAAGATATTTCATTAGTAGCAGGGACTTCAACTAACGATCATTCATATAGTAAAAGTGTAGGTAATGATAAATTTGAATTTCATTTAAGACCAGATAAGACTTCTCTATTAAATCAAATGGGTGTTAAAAAAGTAGATCTTAATCATCGGGAAGAATTTATGTATAAAGCCCATCGTAATGCACAGTCCAGGATATCAAAACTTAAAAATCAGCTTGATAAGAAGAAAAATCAGTTAAAAACCATTAAATCCCTTTACGATCAAGGTAAATTTGAAATAATTGAAAAAGAACTAAATACAATTACTAAAAATTTTATAAATTCACAGTTAAGAAATTTTAATAAAAAACCTAATGGTAAAAGATGGAGTGTAGATGATAAAGTTTTAGCTCTTTCAATATATAAGCGTAGTCCAAAAGTGTACAGATATTTGTCAGCTATTTTTCAATTTCCATCTTGTAAAACTTTAAAAAATATAATGTCTCAAATCCCGTTCGAAACAGGCGTAAACCAAAATATATTTTTACATTTACAACAAAAAGTTGAGAATATGAAGGAAGCTGATCGTTGTTGCGCTCTCTTATTTGATGAAATGTCTTTGAGTTCAGGTTATCATTATGATGTCAATAAACAGTTAATATGTGGCTACGAAGACCTTGGTCATTTGGGACGTTCAAGTAAAGAAGCAAATCATGCATTAGTTTTCATGGTAAGAGGTCTGAGGAAAAATTTTAAACAAGTTGTTGCTTATTACTTTACATCTGGAACAATATCAGCCAAAGATTTGAAGTTAATTATTGTATATTTAATATCTAAATTGCAAAGTATAGGTTTAAAAGTTTTAGCTACAGTATGTGACCAAGGCAAAACTAATCAATCGGCTTTAAATCAGTTATGTGCAGAAAATACAATAAATAATTCTTCCTATTACTTTTCAGTTAATGATGTGCGTATTGTCACTATTTATGATGTTCCTCATTTATTGAAAAATACTAGAAACTCTTTACTTAGATGTAATTTGAAATTCCAAAGTAACAAAACAGCTAAATTTCAGTTCATTGAAAGTGCTTTTAATTTAGATCGTCATAAAAGAACTTACAGACAACTCAATAAAATGAATCCAAATTATTTTAATTTTAAAGATACTTATATGAAAATGAAAGTAAAAGTAGCAGCCCAACAGCTTAGTTATTCAGTTGCTGCTTCCATTGAGACATGGGTTGCATCCAACGATTTACCCTCAGAAGCAGCATTCACTGCAGAGTTTTGCCATTTAATTGATAACCTTTTTGATTCATTAAACAGTTCTAATCTCTATTCCGATGATGGCAAAAAATATCGTTGTGCTTTAACTGAAGATTCATATCATCTCAACTTTTGGTCACAAATTTTACAACAAATGAGAGACTGGCAATTAATTGACATAAATAGTGGACAAAACGTTACCAACCAGTATTCTTTCATTAAAGGATGGCAGATAACTATAAAATCAGTTATATTTTTGTGGAATCAGTTAAAAAGTATTGATGGTTTTAACTTCCTTTGTTTAAGAAATTTAAATCAAGATCCTATTGAAAATTTGTTCGGGGTTATTAGGCAACATGGTATTTGTAACAATAATCCTACATGTCATCAATTTATAGCTGCTTTAAAAACAACAGTATTAAATAATTTAAGTTCACCAAATAAATTAAATTCTAATTGCTTAGATGACAATTGCACTCCGCTTACAGATGTAAAGACACTATTATCTTATAATGTTGATAAGGAAAGTAATATTTCTCAAAATTTAGCTAATATAAATGACGAACCAGATAATGAACCCATTGAAATAGATTTTACAAATATTGAGGAAAACCAAGCTTCTTCTTATGTTGCTGGATACATTTTAAATAAAATTAATATACCAAATTGTGCTGAATGTAAACTTAAATTATTTTCAGATTCAGTTACAAATCGACATTTATTTGTGCAATTTAAAGAATTTAATGATGTGAATACCTTAAAGTATGCCAGTGAGACAGTAATCTTTTTAATTGAAATAATTCATGATTTAATGTTTACCTATTTGCAATCTAACGGACACTTTGATCTATTAGAAATAAAATTTAAAGATTTGTATAAACGGGATTTAAATATTGATTTGTTTTGTTCACAACATATTGACATGAAAGAAATAATGATTGATAAAGCCATAAGATTAGTTATTTATAAATATATAAAAGAAAAAAAACTGAAAAGGAAATTATCTTCTGGTCATGAAAAGAAAATTAAAAAGTTTAAAGCTATTTAATTTAGGTCTTAACTAATACCTTTTATTTATTTTGCATATGGAAACCTGGCTGTGATGATTTCGCTTAATGGAAGAATAACTCAGAATTTTATTTAGACTGAATGTACCTGGAGGCTGTTTTGTTAAATATTTATATTTTATTATAACTTTCGTTAGACTCAACATATCTGGAAGCTCTTTAGACTGATCGTACCTGGAGGCTGTTCTTGTAAAATATCTATATTTTATTAGAATTTTCGTTGGACTCAACGTACCTGGTTTTTTTAAATGTTAATATTTTAATTCTGAATTTTTATTAGACTGAACGTACTTGGGAGGCTGTTTTGTTAATTATTTATATTTTATTATTATTTAGAATTTTCTTTAGACTCAACGTACCTGGAGGCTGATTTGTTAAATATTTATATTTTAATTTAGAATTTTATTTACACCGAACGTACCTGGAGGTTGTCTACAAATGTCTATATTTTATTATAATTTAGAACTTTCTTTAGACTCAACGTACCTGAAGGCTGTTTTGTTAAATATTTATATTTTATTTATAATTCAGAATTTAATTTATTTTTACATCATGTTTACTGTTGAATATTTATTTATTTTGAATATAATTTTATTTTTATTATTCAATATTAGGTGTTTTATTTATAAATAAATTACAAGAAAGATTATATTGTTTTATTTTATATCAGTGTTTTCAGAATTTGTTCAATTTTTTCATTTTAAATAAAAACTTATTTGTAGCACCACATATTTGAATTTTATTTTTCCTTGCGTACAAATTTCTCCCTTCTTCCCCTATTAACATGTACAAAAAGATACATTTGCTTCAGTAATATCTAGCAAATGTTAATTTTTTTGTACTTTTTATTATTAGATATATATATGAAATTTAAAATTAAATTAACAAGGCGCGGTATGCAACCCTTCTTACGTATTAGTTTGCCACCTACTCACGTGGTGGCGTACCAATCGCTGAGAAATTACGTGTTGCCTATCACTATACCTTATAAATAAGACTTCTTCTTTTATATGTTTTGTGGACCTCAGTTTACATCCAACTCTGGGAGTGCGAACATCGGTTATACAGAGCCGTATTAAAGCAATATTTTGAGTCTGATCGAGAAACAAGTCGCTGCGCAGCAGTTAGATGTTTAAATATATCATCTATAAATAGTAATTTAAGTTTCTTTAAATTTTCTAAAGACATAAATAAGTAATAAGTAATCTATAATATACTGTACAAACCATAAATGATATTTTACTGCTATTGCCTTACCTATTAACTTATTTCTTAAGTATAACATTTGAATATAAATACTTCTCATAAAAGTGTGTGTTTAAAATATACATATTTATATTTTTCACAAATACAAATTTTTATTTTAGAGCAAAGTTCTGTGCAGAGACTTCTAATAGAGAAGATTTATTAGAAAAGCTGCTCAGGATTAGTAATAGTTCATACAAACTATGTGAAATACATTTTTAAAATAATATGTTTTCTAACGATTCGCGCAATAGATTACGCAAAGAGGCCGTTCCAACGTTTTCTGCACAAGACGGCTCATCTTCAAATTATGTAGATGATCATGTTTCTTGTAGTCGCTATAATGAGAGTAAGTCTCAAAACAAAATAATAAAAAATAATTTTTTTCTAAATTTACATTTTACTGCACTTTTATCTCCAATTTAACAATTTTCAAAGTTAAGTAAACATAATTTTTCTGTTCTGAAAAATACTTGTCTTCTAGTTTACGTAGATCATTTAAGACGAAAAAAAATGCATAATAAATTATTTGTCCGCTAAACTTCAAACGTCAAATTTTAAATTTAAAAAAATCCGAAAAAAATGTAATTATCACTAATAACAAAAAAAGTAAGTGATTAAACGCTACCGAAAAATTATGCAATATCAGTCCATTTTTTCTCTTTAATAACGAGCAATTCGCTAACAAATCTAATCATACTAATATAATTATGATTATGTTTACAATACAATTAGCGGGAATACTTATAAAAATATTAGAATTTGTCCTGTCCATTTTCGACTTGTACTAAAGGACTAGTTTTTGTAACATTAGCAATACTAGTATTTTTCCAGAACATCTACTAGTTGGAGACATATTAGTGTCAATAATTATTTTTGCTATTTCCACTGAATTATCAGTATAGCCTTCAGCAACAGTGGTAGATTTTCAACCAACAATGCGTTTAATACTAGTTATACCTGCCCCAGCGTTGGCTAATAAAGTAACCGAAGAATGCTGAAAAGAATACTCGGTGTATTTTTTCGGGTTAACGAAGAGACGCATACCTTCTGTACATATCCAAATATCTTGTTTTCATTATCAATTGTAAATATGCGCTGCATTTTAGTCTAAGAAAATTTAAATTACCAACTCAGTAAAATTGCATGTCTATATTATAGTGGCCCAAATTTACGATGGAATTTAGCATAAAATTTGTGAAATCACTTAACATAATAAGAAATTCTATCCATGTTTATTTCTGTAATGATACAGTGTACTTATTTCATTTAAAAAAATATTATGTAATTTTACATAACTTTACGTTGGTCACAAATTGCCTACGTAAAGTTATCTGAAGTTACAGACAAATTTTTATTAGTGTGAAGGGAAAATATCAGAAATAGTGAAAGTAGGGCAAAGTAAAAACGAATATAGTCGCAAGCATTAATGGAAATACTCAAATCATGTACCTGTATCGCTAGCAATTTTAAATAAAAAAAACTTTGATGCTTACTACTGCATGCTAAAAGTACTTTAGCTGTAAAAACATAAATAGAGTATTTCTTAAGACATCAATGGGATACATCCAAAACTTTCAACGTATTTAGTAGTGAATAGTAGGTAGATTATGTACAAAAACATCGGAAAGAATTCGCTTTTATTTGCCCCTTTTTGATGAATGACGATATCTTAGTACACTAGCGGAAAAAATTAAGGGATCAAAAAAAAATCTCAATTTTTTGCGATTTTTCAAATGGCTGTATCTTTGGTAAAAATGATCGTATGTGAGTGAGAAAAAAATCAATTTGAAGCTTGAAGTGTCTAGTTTATGGATCTTGCCATAAAACAATTTTCCAAGCAATAATTAGCGCAAAATCCTAATGAATATCATGGAAAGAAAAATTTTCTAAATTTTTTGCACACTTAATTTTAGTGTACGGACTTCAAAAAATTTTTTTCAACCCAGCCACTATATGGATTTGATAGGTTGTTCATTTAGCTTCAATTTCTTTTTTTATCGGCCTCGATATGACAATTCCTCGCTGAATTATCATATCAGCCTTTGAATAAAAATGCGTCATTTTCTCTTCTCTTAGCAATATCTCAGGAACCAATGGTCGCTCAGAAAATGGAAGGGGAGTTTCGGAAACTTGGATCCATTCTATACAATGTTCTGACATGTTTTTTCAAGACACAAATTTTTTTTCATTTTTAACATGACTGAAAAATTTCGAAAAACAGGACTTTTTGAGGTCTTTCAGAAAATCACGTGACACATTGAGAATATTGAGAAAATGACTAATGTTAAGTGTGCATCTTATAGGCCATTGTATCCTCAAAATCCCTACAACCTGATCCATCACGCCGTTTTATTGTTTCACTCGATTGAATTTTTGAAAAAATTGATGGACCGCGTTTTTTTGCCTTTAGAGCTCATAATCTGTAAAAAAATGAAAAAGAAATGTCTTCTAATTTTTTTCGACATTTTTATTGCGGAAAGCGTTAGAAGTCATGAAAACAAATTTTTTTGAAAAATTAAATAAAAAATTTCTCTTTTCGAAACGATTTTCAGAAATTTTGCAAACCTGCCGGCATTAGAGTTACCCAAAGCGTACCACATAGAAGTTGCATGGGAGGATTTACGCTTCTTTGTGTGTTTCTTTAAGAGAAATGAGACCCGGTGGTTCGTGAGTTCCACCGTATTTTATGACTCCAAACTCATTCTCCAAAGTGAGTGTGTTTCTTTAAGAGAAATGAGACCTGGTGGTTCGTCAGTTCCACCGTAGTTTATGACTCCAAACTCATTCTTTGAAGAGTGTGCGTGTGTGTGTTCAGCCATGTTGATGCATCGGGTGATTTCGGATTGCGGAATGGTGTTTCAAATTCGCTGAAGTGCGCTCTCCAATTCGGCGATGTTATGCAAATTTGGATCCTCCCTCTGCAATTGACGGTCCATTATATCCCAAACATGCTCAATTGGATTCAGATCTGGACTCATTGGTGGGTGTGGCAGCAAAGTGATATATCGTTGAAAAAAACATCTGGTGATATTGGCCGTGTGTGGACGTGCGTTATATTCCGCAATAAAAATGTCGAAAAAAATTAGGAGACTTTTTTAAAAAAATTTTACAGATTATGAGCTTTAAAGGCAAAAAAACGCGGTCCTTCAATTTTTTCAAAAATTCAATCGAATGAAACAATAAAACGACTTGATGGATCAGGTTGAAACTTTGTAGGGCTTTTGAGGGTATAATGGCCTATAAGACGCATACTTAATATTAGTCATTTTCCCAATATTCTCAATGTGGCACGTGATTTTCTGAAAGACCTCAAAAGGTCCTGTTTTTCGAAATGTTTCAGTCATGTTAAGAATGAAAAAAAAAAATTGTTTACTGAAAAAACATGTCAGAACATTGTAGAGAATGGATCCAAGTTTCCGAAACCCCCTTCCATTTTCTTGACGATCATTGGTTCCTGAGATATTGCTGAAAGAAGAGATAATGACGCATTTTCATTCAAAGGCTCAGCGAGGAATGGTCGTATCGAGGCTGACAGAAAAAGAAATTGAAGCTAAATGAACAACATATCCAATCTATATAGTGGTTATGTTGAAACAATTTTTTTGAAGTCCGTACACTAAAAATAAGAGTGTAAAAAATTTAGAAAAATTTTCTTTCCATGATATTCATTAGGATTTTGCTCTAATTGTTGCTTGGAAAATTGTTTTATCGCAAGATCCATAAACTAGACACTTCAAGCTTCAAATAGATTTTTTTCTCACTCACATATGACCATTTTTACCAAAGATACAGCCATTTGAAAAATCACAAAAAATTGTCATTTTTTCTTTGATCCCTTAATTTTTTCCGCTAGAGTATTATCTTGTTTTTTTAAACTTTACTCTTTTTTATGAACAAAATATTGAAGATGGTAATATGTATACTACAGTATGTCGAACGACTTTTTTTATTGTTTAAACCTATGCAATCCACATATTTTATTTAAGAATTAATGGTATTTTAATAAGTTTTAATTATAAAACTGTATTCACATCATACATTAAGGGATTATAAAGTTCTTAGGATTAAAATAAATGCCTTTATTGTTATTTTAAATCACGAAATTTGTAATTTAACTGTAGAAAAAGTCTTAATGGGCTTACCACAAGGTATATTTTATAACATTTTCCTATGAAACGTGAAGCTCACGTAATCCCAATATATCACCCTCATTAAAAATATTTGAAAGCGGTGTACTATGTGCTCAGAATAAAAAAGGGAACTCATAGCTCTTCCAAGGAATAATTTATATTTTAATTAAGTTTCAAGAGGAAGATGAGCCTAAAAAGGATACATTTAAATTTTAAATTTTTCTTATACCAGCAACCAAATAATATTTTTACTGCTTAAGTGGAAAAAATAGTGTTCGAATCAGAAGAATAAATGCAGTAGCAACTCAGCCAAATGAACCAGTTATTGACGTCGCTGCAATTATTGAATTATAATTAGATTAATCTTTAGAAAACTATACAAATATGGATTCACCATGAAATACGGCATCCTTTCAAGTAATTTCTTAGATTTTTTACAGAACATGCTTACTTCATGTAAGTATACCGGATTAATCAATAGGTATGGATATACAGGGTGTCCGGAAATTATGCGTCAAGACTTCAGGAGGTAATTCCTCACAAAAAATTAGGTTCACAAAGTTCTAAAACAATTTTTCGAAATCTCAATATTAACGGAGATACAGGGTCTCAAAAGATTTTTTTTATTTTTTCTTAGATAATTTTTTATTTGTGATTTGATTTTTTCCAAGTCTTTACTATGTATTACTAGTGCCCTTGTAGATAATTCAGTGCAGAAATCAGGGAAACCTGGAAAACCTCATTAATTAGGGGGGTAGTCAAATGTCAACCGGTATCTATCTCTCACATTGCCAACATTCTTCCACCCTGCCATACTCGCAGAGAGGGTGCCAATCCTCTCCACGAATATAGCTTATATACGGTCTACCGGCTGCGGGGGGTCGAACCCACAGCGTTCTATAGTCTGTTTGGAAATGAAAGAGAGTAATAAAACCCCGAGATAAGAACCGGCCATGGGCGTGGTAATATTTCATTTCAGGTAATTATCGGGTAACACTAATGCTAACAGGTAATGGGTGTAACAAAAAATGAACAAGATACTGTAAATCCCCCAAAATCATCTACAGGGAGGTCACAAGTCGTTATAGATGATTTCTTCAAAAATGTCATTCACAGAAAACTACGCTCATTTTATTTTAAAAAAGAAATAGCACCGCTAAATAAAATTTTAAGTGAACTTTCAGAGGACAACGATTTGAAAAAATCAGTAGAAGCAAGTTATGGGCCGTCTTACGAGAGTTGAATTATTGGTGGGAAAAGCAGAACAGGAAGTCAGTTCCTGCCTACGACTGCTTGGAGGAAAGCCGATATAATTCAATGGTTATCCGGAAAAACATTTCATTTGAAACAAATATGACGAAAAAGGAACTTTTGACATTTGTCAATCTTAATAAACATCAGAAAAAATATGTTATCGATGAAATGGCAACAAATCGCCAAATAACGCTAATATGGTTACCACCTTATCACTGTGAACTTAACCCAATCGAATTAGTCTGGGCGCAGATAAAATGAGCTGTTAAGTTAAGTGACTTCAAAATTTTGTTAAAAAATTCCTTGGAATGAGTAACTGTGGATAACTGGCAAAGATGTATGCATCATGTACAAAAAGAAGAGGAGAAATTGTGGGAACTCGATAATTTAATTGCCGTTACTGTGGAACCTATCGTTATCAATCTAGGAGACGAAGATAATTTATTAGAATATTCAGGGGATGAATTTTAATATACCTACTTTTTTATTTTCTTTATTGTACATTTATACAACACTACATTCACTCACCATAATTTGAATTTTCAAAATACATATATTTTTGTGTGGAATAAAAGTCTAAATTATTCATTAAATTTAAATAAATATTTTGATAATAATATTGAATTATTTTATTTGAATTACTAAAAACCCTCTTAACCCGGTTATGATGCTTAAAGTAGCTTCATGTTTCGAAATGCTGTTTTTATATTGTTTACCTATAAGAGAAATGGACCGAGAAATTGAAGCGGTATATACAAAGACGGATTGTCGGGGATTAAATTTTAGCTACCTGCTACAACCTTAAACCTTATCTATACCGATAATACATAATATAATAATATTGAATATAAGCACCAATACTACATTTATTTACGATTTGCATATATAATAAGCTTTTACTACTCTCTTTCATTTCTAAACAGAGTATAGTCACCTCGATTTAGGTACTGACGCCTTAAACCACGCGACCACTGACCGATTTATTTCATAAATACAAGTAAAATCTTCTATCTGGACGTAACCCACAGCATTGTCGTCGTAGTTTTCACGAGTTGATCTATATTATAAACAAAGAAATAAGTTCCGTTTAACTATACTGTAAGTTCATCACATAACCACTAATAATAACTATGGTAATGTCAAAAATTTAAAATAGACACCTGTTTGTTCTGACTCTCCGTATTTCTGCACTAATGAAGTCACACCAATGAAGTTCATAAGCAAAAATTAAATGAATCCACTTGTGGCAAATTCTAGGATTGTGCATAATATAACTCGCTTCCGTTATCGTGGAATTTACGCAGTATGTAGGTACAGAATTTACTATGACCCAAAAATTCCACAAAACAAAAAAAAATCTGTTTACATCACCAACACCGTATCACCGGAAAGACAAACCGCATTAAACGTTATGTGACGTCACACAAATGATATCGCGTTTTCGGCAACGTGGTTTTGTTTACATTCCATGGCAATTTATTAATGTTACTATTTTAAATATGTGATTATTGCGGCCAGACACGTGTCCTCACCTTTCAACATGTTTGAAAGAATACATTTCAAACCAATATAAAATTTATCCAACATCCCCATTCTTGTACCTACTCAGCTATAAAAAATTAAATGTTACTACAGGAACCACCTCTATATAAGTAATCAAAACTTCTATCGTTATGTGAACATAGTGGATATTTTGTCTCTATCTGAAACTCAACTTGCACAATACTGTTCTAATAATGTAGTACTACTACGTATACCAGAAAACTGATCCCACTAGTCTGCAAAGCAGATTTGAATGCTCCAGAATTTTTCTTGTAAATATTTTTCAAGTCTAAGGTGTACAAGGATAGTCCTCAAACAACTAGAGGTGATATTTGAATTAGCAGAAAACTGAATTGAAGAGTATTAAAAATGAATCTATATTTGAAACACAACACACTGAACATCATGATAAAGTAAGTATAATTTAGGAATATCAGACATAAACGTTTAATTTTAGCAGGCATGTACTAAATTTTGCATTTTTTACTATAAAGCTTTTGTCATCTGATTGCATAATAGAAGAAATCGCACAGAAGACATATCTTAATTTAGATTCTATTCTGAATGTTAAAAGTATTTACTGGAATCACCCCAAAGAAAAAATAAGCTAAGAAGCGTTGCGATAAAAGAAGCCTAGGGTAGTCGGGTCCGATCAAAGTCAAAAGATGGTTGACAAATATGTATAATTAAAGAGCCCTGAAAAATGTATAGGCTTTTCTTGCTCCGGCATCAATAAAAAATCTTTAAGTTTCAGTATTTTCTCTTCTGGAATATTCAAAGAATGGATGTAAGCCCCTCGCTCTGAGAAATTATAAATGAACGCTTTCACAAAATACCAAGGTAATTAATTCTAAACGATGCTTTTATATTTCAATTACAAATATAAATGAATACAGTCAAAAGGTTTTTTTTCTCTCTCCTTCCAAATTAGGAGAAATACTGAGCCATTTAATGATACCTCGAATTTCTTCACGTTTCGCCTCGAGCATATTTTTTAGAACATAGCGGATCCATTAACGATATCTGAAATATCATAATCGTACCCATTCTTATTCATTGGGATTTTAAAAAGTTTGTAAAGGATATTTTGGGAAACTTCCACAACATAATAATAAATCGTCATTATTAATTTACAATTAACTGATTTATGTAAATTTACCATGATCATCAGTGGTTTTCTTATCTCATAGCTATCGTGGTTATTTTACTTACGATTTGGGAAATTACTAATGCTCTCTAAAAATTCAATACATAATATGTAAATTTACTTATTCTTTGTAAAATTTGAATCTAATTATTCATTTAATACATGTAAAAAATATACCTATACATATATTTTCCCATGGAAATGAATCCGTAAAACTCCAATGTACCGACATGTTCAAATTTTATAAAATATTCTATAGTTAAAAAGAATTCTATCGATGAGAAATTTCTATAAACATGAGTCCGTAAATGTTTTATTGCAAAGATCAAAAGAGCTTTAAGAAGTTAAGAAAATAAATACACTTCGATTTTAATTTTCTGAAATATTGACATAGTAAACCATGGTCGATGGAAGAGAAGAAGAGGCGAGGAATTTTACCAGTAGGTACAAGAAGATAATAATTAGTTTTACTCGAGCTCGTCTTCTTACATACTACTAAATTTACCTATAAGTTGGAAGTGTTATTGCACTATTAATACAGAAATTATTAAAGCATGTTATTCCAAAAAATTAGTAAGTGAGACACAAAAATTAATAGGTATATTAACAACATAAAAATAAATAAATAAATAATAATATAGTAAATGTTTAACATGTATAAAGTTCCATAAAGCAGAAAACACATTTACATATTTTGGAGAATTTCTGTGCTAATATTGACGTAGGTATGTTGTATTTTCCAACAGCTTTATATGCAGCACCGCATGATGTGCATATCAACATGATATATTTTTTAAATCACCTTCAAAGAGCATTTAATACACTATTTTACAGCACAACACACACACAGTTGAAATGTCTCATACCACTTTAATTTCAACAGCACTACAATATCCATAACTCACATGATTGTACAGACAATCTGACTATTTCAGGATAAATATAAAATCACTATAACTAATATTATAAACACCTATGTAAATATAAATAATTTATTTAAAATTTTACACATTTTTTAGAGTGTGGATTCAAAAATAAAGTCTAGCAAAGATATTATTAATTTTTTTATTGGGTTTTTCCCTCACTTCTGAAAAAATAAAGATTAATTAAATAAGCCCTTGCGTGTTTAATATTTTTATTACTATTTTGAAAACGAAAACAGAGAGATTTTCGAAACGTCAAAAATACGGAAGTGCGCAATATTGATGTGATTTTTGTTATTTTTTACTTATCTGCTTTTTTTAGTGTGAGATTTTTTGGTTAAACAAACTTAGTTTCAAAAATAACCCTTGACTGATCCGTTTGGCGCAAGGGCTTATATAATTAATCTTTATTTTTTCAGAAGTGTGGCAAAAATCCAATAAACTAAAGAAAAACTAAAATTATGCCACAAATAAATAGCTTCAGACAAGATATTATTCATATTATATAAATAATATTAATATCGAAAAATTAACATATTTTCATACGTAACGTGAACAAAGAGAACAAAAAATAATATCAGACTATAAAATAAAGCATTTATAACTTAAATACAGACTAGAGAATGGATAAAAATATACCTATAAACGATACGTTATTTGCCTAATAAAAGGGATTTGTATTTAAATTTGTTATTTAATAGTGTAAATATTATATTCGTTAGGTAATGGATTGTATGGCTTTACTGAATTATAGAAGAATGATCTCTGAAACAAACAATGATGTGGTAAAGAAACGTTATAACTATGAGTCTTTTCACACGAGCCACTGTGCAGCGCTGTTGAGTGGAACCACTAATTTATGGTTGACGTTTCGGTGGGAGTCGGCGACGACACGCCACCGTGGCGCTGTTAATTCTGTGGCGCACCCGTGTGAATAAGTCTATATAAAATAATGTTTCGTCAAAACGGACCACTCAACGGCGCTTCCGAGAAGTTCTGCACGGTGGCCCGTGTGAAAAGGCTCTATCTTAAATTTTTAGAATGTGTACTACAACGAAATAAAAACTGATATAAGTTTTTTAGGATTTAAAGAATAATGCTTGCTACAGACTATGCGTGTATTCGCGGTTCGTAAAGCATGGTTTTGGAATTCGTGAATAGTGTGTAGGGTCTTGTTCGTTAAAAATCCATTCATAAAGACACAAAACACTATGCACGAATTCTATACAAATCACGCATCACGAATCGTATTCATATCTTTTCAGATATGAATGTAGTTTCTAATAATAATATTAAAAATACAGAATAAATTCCGTAATTGCTGTTGTCCTTAATTTTCCCAAGAGGCTAGACGCATAAATAAAATTATTTTCCCAAAGTACTAAAGAGTCGTATAAATTAAGTTTCAATTTAATATTTTATGTGCCAATTTGGACACAATAATTATAAAATAGTATAAGATTTTTTATGTTTGACGTGTGTCAGCTCAGATTTTTTGGAGGAATCAACAAGTAACGATTCATCATTAATTTGAAAATTTAACACAACCTTTTCATGAATTTACGTAACCTTATTTCCAAAAACTTGTACAGTAGGTATTAGATTTAAGAATATGTTCAAACGTCAAATTATTAATATTGTTGAGTGCAATAAATTAAATTTCAGTTTTGTTAGCGTAAGCCACATTCTGACAATCATTCGACACAAAATAATAATTTCATATCATCAACTTTGATATGTATATCGATTCCTATTTTTTTAAATAAAGCTATAAATGAAACCGCTAAATTTGTGGAACCATATTAATGTAACTTAAAACACAAAACAAGAGGATCATTTTCTAAAAACAGAACACTAAAATTGTAACTGGAAAACATATTAGCCTTCTATTACATTTTTGTCAATAGTTTTTATTCATTGGATGCTACGTAACAATAATGAAAATGCAATATCAGCAAATGCTACCGTATAATCAATATTTGGTGTACATCATACATTTTTATTTGAAGTAAAGTAAAACATATCATTATTGTTGTAGCTAAACATATTGTTTACACTTTTTCTTTTACCAGAAAAACAGTTAATTTTTACTGATATTTATTAACACTCTGTCCACTACCGAATACTAATTACAACTCAACTAATCACTACTTAATTAATTACTATCGAAATTGATCTGAATCTCCAATTGATCTCACTGAACCATCCAAATGAAAACTCTCTAATTCGAGACTGTAATTCAAAACTAACTGACTCGGCCGTTTATTCTTCTTTTATAGACCAAACGAATATTCCAGGTATTTTCTAGCAGCTCTAAATCCATTTCTCGAGCGATTCTCGTCGATTTTCAATATTCCAGTCGCGCCTCGATACACGACATTATTTTGTTTGTTTACCAGCACCATGTAGGGGCAATCAGAGCAATCTAGAGTTTTGCGATACAACAGTCGTCGAATTGGGAGCGAGCGGGGCAAATTCTGCGACAATATTATAACAAATAATACGATCCTGGATTATTATAAATACAAAAAAGTTATATAAAGCAACTTTATTTCTTTAAGGAGAATATTTATGGTAGCGGAAAAACTGCAATACTTTTAAAATAGCTATGTAATTGCATGGTCTTTTCAGTAATATTTCATCCACTGATTTTTAAAATACCCTAATGATCATAACTGCTCATAAAATGACTTATAAAATCTTATTTTTATTGTCGACGTGTTTACAGCTACTGCAGCTTTATTATTACTAGAATATAATAAATCAACCTTGTTTAAGAAAAACTATTAATATTCCAACTTGCACCACCTTGTAATCCAATTTATGATGGATTGTTTCCTATACGAAACTTTAATTAATTTCGACTATCATAAGGATTGAATTTAATTTCATAATTATTAAATATGACCGGCAAAATATGCGCCTCCATATTTATGAGCTTGTTATTTATACATTTGTTTGCAATTTTGTACGAATAAATTAATTATGGGTTGGGAAATAGAAATCCTCCTGTTCGTGTTAACAATTAACTATTTAATGAATATTAATGTATAACTGAAAATAGTTCTCCAATAGGTAGGTACCTACATAGGAAATATGCATTGAAAGGTAACGTCTCTCTTATTCAAATCTAATCATTTTGTTTTTTTGTTTGTTACATTCAGATGAAAGTTACATAGTCCAGGCATCAGAGGTTGGAAATCGTCGAATTTTTCGATTAACTGCTATTGAATTTTTTACTCTTTGATCACTTGTCCATGCATGGCAAGAGAAAAAATGATAATAAAAATTTGACGTGCAACATATTGCTTAAACAAATAAAATAAAAGTGTTCATGTTTTTCTTGAATATCTGCGAAGATATTAATTTTAGAAAAAAGATATAGAATTAAACAACCTTATAGTTGAGTTCTGGACTACATTCTGCAGAAGTATATCCAATTTTTTTTATTAGGGCAATAGTTGTTTAGATATCGCTGTGCAAGGGTCCATGACGTTCCAATTAATGTAGAACCAACTGCCAGTAACCAGTGGAAAATAAGCAGTGCCGCTGACATTAATCTTCTGTAAATTATACATGACAGTTATCTACTTATTTATCCAAAATTTATACAGGAATCAACCAGTTTTCACATCAGCGTTCTATCGCTATAATATCGTCTTAAAGATGTTGTTTATTGATTATAGGATCATCAAATCACCATTTAAGGTGTGGAGGAAGATTTGAAGTATAAATCAGAAGCAAAATTGGTCGCAATATCGAACCCTGAGGAACGCCCGAGAGAACTCTGACATGAAACGATCGATTGGTTGAAGAAGAACCAGGCAAGTAGAGATTCTTGTATTCCAATCTGTTCTAGTTCATAGAGAAGTCGATTTTTTTGGAATTGCTCTCTTTATTAAAAAGTAACTGACAATGTTGCAACCTACCCAGAAATTGTCCAACCATTGATAATTACTATGAAACTTTGCAAACCAAATCAATCCAAAATCAAAATTGTGTATTTGAAATTACCGCCTCCCGAATCTACAGAGTGTCCCTGAAATGCACATATCAGCCAGGCATGCTAGATTGTTAGGTCAAAATACGATGATTTATGTTAATTTACAAGTATGCAGAAAAGCGCCGTTAGAGGCCATCTAAGTTTTTGAAGAAATCAAATGGAAAAACATTGAACGATTACGAACCCCATTAAACGAAAAATATCTGAATTTCTTAGAAACAATTTTACCCGCTGTACTGGAAATTGCATACTTAAGAATATACAGGGTTAACTATGACTAAGTACAAAAATTGTAACCACGTGCTCAGGGAGGGCTAAACATTTTTTTGCTTTATAAATAAGTTTGGAATTGTTTTGTTGTTTGTTGTTTTTCCGTAAATTTTTTCTATCCCCTCTTTAAATATTTGTACTTAGTCATAGTCAACCCTGTATAATATTATAAGAAGGAAAATGTGATACACGATTATGTTCTTTCTCATTTTACAGTAAATGTTAGGGCCCATCTGCATTAACAGAATTTTTAACGACCAAATGGTATAAGTTATCGAAATTTTGGTACAAAGGTACAAAATTTATTTAAACAAGTTTTAGCTGCTACTAGTAAAAAAAATTGTGACAATCAAAAAATATAACTGTTAACTGAGGTATCCAATTTAAGGCTAATAACCCCTTGCACGTAATACATGAGTCAAGGGCTTGATTTTAAAAATTTTGTTTTACCTAAAAACAAAATATCCCACACTAAGAAGTTGATAATTTCAGCACACAACAATAAACACACGAACATACAATAAATTAACATTTAAAAGATTCCTCAATTTTTATTATAAAAACTTCACAATGGATTGGTTAAAATATCATATTTGACTTTCTCAGTGTGAAATTTTGGTTCTATAGGCAAAACAAAATTTGTAAAATTAATCCCCTGAGTGATCCATCAGACGCAAGGGGTTATTTAATATTTTTAATTTTCAGTGATAGAAATACACCCAATGAAATATAAACTAATTAGAAAGTTTATTACAAGATTGTACAAAACTACAGTAATAAATTTAATTTTTTATATACGAATATTTTTAGGTATTAACAATATTGTGTGAAACTAACTACTCTGCGGACTAAAGCCCCGACCAGCGTTGAATTACACCCACAATATCTACTCATATATTCTTTATTATTAGTTTTAATAACATTTTTTACTGTATTAGAAAGGCATTTTAAACTAATATAAATCAAATCTCCTACAATTTCTATCAATGTCACATGTATGCCCTCTGATACCAAACATCTAGGTATGGTAATGAACAATTCAACAGACAAAGGCTCCATTCAATAATTATCTAAAAAATTTAATCTAACTGAATTTACTAACCTGGATTAATGAAAACACTCTATAAATATCTAAATTCACTTTTGAAACTGTGGGAACTTGAAAATTCCACCGCAATAGATGAAATCTGACCTATTTCTGATTTTTTAGGATTGCTTCTTCAGGTGGCCTCCTTTAAGTTGAATCAAATATGTAACTATAAAAATTATTATACCAATAAATTAAAATTATTTGAAATTAAATATCGACAATGTCAAAAGTGATTTTAACCTGTCAATGAATTTTAAATTAAATATGACAAATACCTACTTAAATAATGTTTACCCTGTATGTAATTGTTTTTTTATATATTTTTAGGTATTAACAATATTATGTGAAACTAACTACTCTGTGGAATAAAGCCCCGACCAACGTTGAATTACACCCACAATATCTACTCATATATTATTTATTATTAGCTTTTGTAACATTTTTTACTGTATTAGAAAAGTATTTTAAGCTATATAAATCAAATCTCTTAGATATATATAGAGTGTTTTCATTAAACCAGGTTAGTAAATTTAGCTAGATTATTTTTTTTTAGATAATTATTGAATGGAGCTTTGTCTGTGGAATTGTTCATTAGCATACCTAGGTGTTTGGTGTCAGAGAGCATACATATGACATCATTAATAGGAATTGTAGGAGATTTGATTTATATTAGCTTAAAATACCTTTCTAATACAGTAATAAATTTAATACCCACATAGGAAAAGTTAAAAATGAAAAGAAAGGAAGAAATAAGATAAACTAGTAAAAATAATTAAATACACTATTTACACATATTTTAGGTTTTTTCCTCCTTAATTGATTTAAATTGAAATAAAGAAATAAGTACTTGAAATAAGATATTAAATATGAACTTGTATTCTTTCTACACATATTTAGGTGGCACAAATGCTTGAATCTATTGTTTCTTGCATGTGGGTATAGTTCATTATACTTTTTAACAAATAATCTGACATCTTTAGACCCACATATTTTTCTGTTTAAGTTTCAAAATGAGTATAATTTTAATAATGACTAGAATACGTTGTATAATGTAAGTAGCGGTGCGCAATGCGATTCCAATAAATACAGGTGTTGTTTTTGGTAACGGTGAAATGTTGCTTGTTGGTGCTGCTCCAGATGCTCTACACCTATATTGTTTCGGTAGTTAGTAGTTACAAGGGCCACAGAGGAGACATACAAACCGCAGCATACCATCGTCAACTAATTAGGGATTTCTACATGTTGAATTTACCTTATGATTCTAGAGATTGCTTTTGTTCCAAAATTCCATACATATTCCAGACAATTTCTTAATTATGTATTACTTATAATTAAGTACGTATTACTTCGTTAAGCGCTAGATATTTACGAAAATAAGTACATAATTATTTTATAAAGTTTACTTTAATTCATCTAACTCAAATTATTGATTTAGGTATGCTAAAACAACTATTTAAGATATAAGTGCTAAATGTGGCATTTTATAAACAAATAAAATCACTTTTAGTACATATATCATACACTATATTTTCACAAACACCATTAAAAGTACAAATCAATGCATTTCTTACGTTATTAAATTTATAAAATACTATTTTGAAATCCAGTTATCCATGAAGTCTATTGTTGCCCAGATAAAATCGAATAAACTGCTGATCAAGCACCTTCTAGTCATTTCTTAGTAAGTCAAAGCAACAGTACGAGTTTTCGTACAATCGTCCATGGCGTAATCTGAAAACTGTTACTAACAAGTTCAGTGAAAAAGTGCTTTTGACTATTTTGAAAAAAAAAATCCAAAATACCGAAATCGTTAACGCTTTGGCCAAATTACTTCATGTTGAAGGTGATGATGAACATAAAGAATAATAACATAAGCAAATATTACAAGCTTGTTGGTTCTTTTAAGGGAAATTGTGAAGGATATTAACCGAAAATGTCGAAAGTATTGACCAGAGAACAAATCAATAAATTTCTTGCAGAAGCGCAGGAGCATATCTTATGCAGAAGGTTGCCTTAACTTTCGGTGTATTTGGAGCCTGTTGTATAAAAGAATTGTACAACTTGACAATCGATAGTATCGAAAATTTGGGAATTTCAATAGTTGTGTATATATCAGACATAAAAAATAATAATTTACCCAAAAAGATACAATATGAAATGCATAATTGGAAATAATATGTAATACAAAAGTGAAAACATATTGTAAAATTAATACTACTCATAAATTAATATATATTATACATACAAAATCAAATAATATTGAATAATATACGATCTCAGGCAAATAAATACAAATCCACTGAAGGCATTGCTTTGTATGTAAGTAATATTATATATAAAGCTACAAGCACGTTGAAAAAAGTAGGCATACAAATATACAAAATTATATAGTATTTTACTATTTAAACAATATGAAAAAAATTTAGTGTTATATGATATTTTTAATATAAATTATAAACCTGTATTCTAGACAAATTGTGTATCCATTGTGTTAACTTATTATTAAAAAGTGTTCCAGAGCCTCAGCTCTGAGGGTAACAAGTTATAGAATTTAGGTCCAAGGTAAGTATAAGTTCTTTGCAAAGTACTTTTTTCTGGTCTAAGGACTTGCTTAGAACCGATTTTATATCTACTGTCGTAATTATGTTCAATATTTAATAGTTCGTGTCTACATTTATATTGTCTAATTAAAACTCTTAGGAAAAACAGCTGCCTTGAATCCAATATTCGTGTTTCTGCATATAATTTTTCAATGGAATACATATATGGTTTTTTTAATATGATTTTAATTATCCACTTTTGTATAACTTCTAATTTATGCATAAAGTTATCAGCTGCTCCACCCCAAGCAGTAATACCGTAAATGAGATGAGATTCAACCAGTGCATAGTACAATGTACGCATTTGTTCTATGTCTAAAACGTTGGAAAGGTGTTTTTCCACGGTCGGGAGTAGAAATCAGTTTCTGTGACATCGAAATTAAAACAGAAGTAGTCGATTATTCCCAAGGGAGTATAATGCTCCCAAGGGAGTTTACATTATGGAGAACGTTTTTCATGCAAAAAAAGATAACATTGAAATTATTTATTGACATTTAAATTAAATGTTACATTTGTACAATTTTCAAAATTAATATTAGAAGGAAGATTACTTTCGCTTACATTTATAGTTTTTGTGATTGCGCTAGTAGTGGTACCTACTAAAACCTGATTAGCAATTTTGGTCTTATTTTCAATGGAGTTCTCGACATAACCCTCAGCGACTGTCGTTGATTTCCAACCAGCATGACGCTTTATTGTCGTAATATCCACACCAGCATCTGCCAGTAATGTCGCTGAAGATCTTCGTAAGCAGTGACCAGTTATAACATGCAGCATCAGGTAATTTTAAATACGAAGCTACTACACTCGGAATTTTTCCCATGGTATTATTGCCAACTGGCTGCGAACTACATTTTCCTGCCTTGTAGTACAAAAAAGGAGCTTATTCAATTTAAGCATATTTCCCACATCGGTAACCAGAAAGGTTCGTGGAATCTTTGTCTTAGTGTTTGGAATTTTTACAATCAAGGAAGAGCCTACATTCTCAATATCATCTACAGTTAAATTGACTAGTTCATCAGTTCGACAAGCTCAGGCAATCCCCAGAATTAATCCAACCTATAAAAAATCAAAATACTTAATAATTGAAATACCTAACAACAAAAGTAATCTTACCTTAATCATTAAGAATTCTTCGTCATCTGCACTTGATAGAAAACGGTCGATTTCACCCTTTGTCATTATTTTCGATTTTTTCGCTTGATATCCGTCACCGGTTCTTTTCAAATATGCGATCAGCTTGGGGAATTTGCTTATATCTATGTTGTCGTAAATTATTAAGCATTACTTAACCATAGAATATTGCGCCCATAATGTGGAAGACTTGTAATTCTTTGCATTTTCGCTGAAGTATGCCAACAAAACATTCTCGCTGTATACTTGAACATTTTTCTCGGCGCACCACTTTTTGAACCGATTGTAGGCTATATCGTATAAAGATCTTGACTTCGTAGGCAGCAAATTGCTTATTGCAATATTTGCAGTCTCCACAATCTCTTCCGACTCAAAATTATTCATTGTGCACTAAACAAACTTTAAACTAAACCAAACTAGCACCTTAATTTGACAATTCTTTTTGTTTGTTTATTTTGTAATTATGACAATAACTCAACGACTACTAAATAAATGCTCAAATCTGAATACAATAATTCTGGTGCTACTTACTTCATAATGACAAAATATGTGTTTTTAAGTTAATGAGACCGTGGAAAAAATAGTATATACCATTCGGGAGAGATGCTATTTTGTCCTCGGTGCATTGTAGCCCTCGGGCTTCAAATTGCACCTCTGCCAAAATAACGCATTTCTCTCCCTTATAGTATAATGTACTATTAAATTTATATAAAATACATCTAATTTTATTTATAACATAACTAATATGCTTCTGCCATTTCAGGTGACTATCAATATATAAACCCAAGTATTTAATATATGGCGCTGCAGTTATAATTATATCTGGGGAAACTGTCAATGAGGTATAAGAAGATAAGTTATCAGAGTATGAGGTGAAAGGAATGTAATGAGTTCTTCCAGTGTTGGTTGTTAGTAATCTCTGACTGAACAGAGTTTAGTAATTGTTAGAAAATCTTCTTCTGCTACTTTTTCAATTCTTTCCAGACATTTGCTTTATAAAAAATCGCAGTATCATCTGCAAAACTCGTCACATCACCTTTCACGACTAGTTTGAATAATTCATTTAAGTAGATGTTAAATAATATTGGACCCAATATAGTTCTCTGTGGAACACCAACACTTACTGTTTTATATTCACTGCATGTGTTATTTATTCTTACGCATTGTTGTCTGTTTGATATTTAACTCTTTATAATGTGCAACGAAATTTTGTTATTACTGGTATATTATATTTGAACTATTATAAAAAGTACATAGACCTTCTGTCAGCAGATACTAATCATTTAAGAATATTCATAAAATAAATGTACTACGACTCCAGTTGGAATCACATTTTGGTAAGATACCTGTCAATACTGCTGAATTTATAAATTTGCCTGATTTTTACCTTTGTACTGGACATTGCTTCCGACGACTTCGACTAGTTTGTTGGCAGAGTCTGATGCTAATCTTACTACAATTAGGAGACACAGTGAATTGAAGTCCAGTACAGTAGTGGAGGGTTATATAGTTACAAAACACGAAGAGCATCGCTGGCCAAATTTTTCCCAAAACTTCAGTTGATAACCTCTAATTAATGAGGTTTTCCAGATTTCCCGCATTCCTGCACTGAATAGTGGTTAGGGCCGCCCCCTCTCCCGCACAAGTCTCCGACTTCTGGGCTAATCCCTGTGATTAGAATGAGGGGTAGATATATTATTATTATATTATTATTATTATAACATCGCTCCCTACTTTGACACAATTTTCACAGAAATTATTACTAGTACAGCTATTTATGAGATTGGCCATGAAATTCTTCTTCTTCAAATTTCTCTGACTGTACATTTAATTATGTAAATATTTCTTTGATTAAAATTTTTATAATTGTTTTCTATTTTCTAACCAGTAAATCACGTCATTTACTTTTAACACCAGTGTTTTAAAATGCCATTTCAGATACTGACAGCATGCGTTAAAAATTAACTTTTACTGACGTTTGGAGAAATATATATTTTATAGACAAAATGGAATTAATCTGTTCAAATAATGATGCAAGCCAAATCACCTTTCTATTATTATTTACAGCAGTTGGACAAAGACCAACCACGAAATTTTATACGACTAACTGCTGCATTTTGAAGATTATTCTCTCAAATGTGCAAATAATAAGTCAATTCTTGCTTAAAAAATTAAGATATTCAATACATAGATCAAATTGTGTATTTATGTTAGTTGAAAAATGTGGGAATAGATATAAACTGTAGGAAATTTATTATCATTTTGAATAGTGTTTTGTAAACTTGATTTTAAATTTAAATACTGATTGTTTTTAATTTCAAAATGGTGCTATTTTCTTCATCTAAGCTTCGGCAAATTTTATTAATATAATAATATACCTTTTTCAAATAAAATTTATAAGAGTAATTATATTTTCCTCGGCTATTATAAATTGTTCCATTTTTGTTTATGTACACTCGCAAATATCAAGCAAACACTAGGTACAGACAAACGAAACGCACTAGCCGTAGTTACTAATAATAATAATAATAATAATTTGAGGTTAACAGCAGCAGGTAGTGCACTGCTATGTTGTCGTAGGTTACAGTTTTGGCAAATTTGTATTGTTTACTTGATTAATATTGATACTTACGGTAAATTACGTTAAAGGAGCTTTTAGTTAACCTTATTTGTTGTACAGCAGAGTAGCAGTTTGCTTTTTATTGCAGTTGTATTTTAAAGTATTTAAGAGTTTTTTGTTGTGTTTCGACAGATATAAACGCCTCATTAGTGAAAATGTAAATAAGCAATCAGTACTTAAGTTTCTGGCGTACTAGAAGCATTGAGTAAGTTATTTATTATTCAATGCTAAAATTTTATATAATGCGGTTCTAACTGTAATACAAATTAACTTACTACACAGATCGTAAATGAAACTATGCTTTGTAACTACCAACTGCATTTATAGGGCAATGGAATATAACCTGAATATATTAAAATTTTATGTTTAGTAAGATTTAGTTTAATTATTAACAATTCTATAATTTCATGGCCTGTGTGTTCAACGCACATTTCACTTTATCTACAGAGTTATAGTAATTTACGTTAAAAATCTGATAGGCGACTTATTACAGTATGAGTTGTTTTACCGGACGAGTACTGTAATAAAACCAAACAAACGTATATTGTATAATATCGTATCTTATACTGTATAATCCTATTTAGAATGAATAATTAAAATTTAAAAAAAATATTAGTTGGCAATCATTTGCTTGTCAAATAAATAGCAACAAATAATATCAAATTTGCATTGTTAAATATTATTGAAATTTTGGATTAGATTTTAGATAAATCTACGGAAGCAACGCTACAATTAATCCGGCAAAAATAACATTATAAATAGGTAGAGGTATATAATAATAATATCTATAATTCCAGTTTAAATAAAATTAAGCGAAAAATTAAATAGGTGTTACTAGGCAACACACATTACAGTATCAGATGGTGTATGTTCAATTTCCCAGCCGCAAATTACTCTGGGAAGCAGTCATTTAACGGGCAGTATGAAATAAAACATTTTAGATTATTAAAAGATAACACAAACAGGAGCGGGTCTAGATTAGACCCTTGGGGTACTCCCGACACAGAGCAGTGCTCTATAGTCTGTTTAGAAATGAAAGAGAGTAATAAAAGCTTATTATGTATGCAAATCGTAAATAAATGTAGTACTGGTGCTTATATTCAATATTTTTATATTATGTATTATAGTATAGATGAGGTGTAATTTAAAAAAAAAATTGTGTGATCGAACCTTACTAAATTGTAGTAGGTAACTTTATTTAAATTTAATGAATAGACTTTTATTCCACACAAAAATATATGTATTTTGAAAATTCAAATTATGGTGAGTAAATATAGTTTTTTTATTGTTTTAGAAAGGTATTTTAAGCTAATATAAATCAAATCTCCTACAATTTGATTTATATTAGCTTAAAATACCTTTCTAAAACAGTAAAAAATGTTACAAAAGCTAATAATTACCCATATAGGGTAGATATTGTGGGTGTAATTCAACGCAGGTTGGGGCTTTTGTCCAATGAGTAGTTAGTTTCACACAATATTATTAATACCTAAAAAGTAAATGTAGTATTGTATAAATGTACAATAAAGAAAATAAAAAAGTAGGTATATTAAAATTCATCCTCTGAATATTCTGATGAATTATCTGCGTCTCCTAGATTGATAACGATAGGTTCCACAATAACGTCAATTAAATTATCGAGTTCCCACATTTTCTCCTCTTCTTTTTGTACATGATGTATACATCTTTGCCAGTTATCTGCAGTTACTCGTTCCAAGGAATTTTTTAACAAAATTTTCACGTCACTTAATTTAAACGTCGTATTATTTCGCACTACATCTCCTTTTACCTGCGCCCAGACTAATTCAATTGGGTTAAGTTCACAGTGATAAGGTGGTAACCGTAGTACCGTTATTTGGCGATTTGTTGCCATTTCATCGATAACATATTTTTTCTGATCTGAATTATATCGGCTTTCCTCCAGGCAGTCGTAGGCGTCCGTTCGGTCTACCCTGAATGGTAACTGGCATTATCCATGACAATTACAGACTCCGGAGGAATAAGATGTAACATCTGTGTAAAATACTCTTCGAAAACATCTGCGTTCATGTCTTCGTGATAGTCACCTGTATTTTTAGATTCAAATAAAAGTAAACAGCCATCTACAAAACCACTGGCACTACCTATTTGTGTCATTATTAATCTTCGCCCTTTACCTGAAGGTGCCTTGAACCCTGTTGAAAGTCCATCCAAAAATACTTGTCGAAAAATTTTTACATTTTTATCTTGCCATACTTTTGTTACAGTATATCCCTCGTTGACCCAAGTTTCATCTAGATAATAAATATTCCTCCCTTCGTCACGGAATTTTCTAATTGATCTTAAGTAGGATCTTTGCCAACAAATAATTTCAGCTTTATCGATAATAACTTACTTCCTGTTCTGCTTTTCGCAGCAAAAATTCAACTCTCGTAAGACGGCCCATAATTTTCTTCTACTGATTTTTGGCAAATCGTTGTCCTCTGAAAGTTCACTTAAAATTTTGTTTAGCGTTGGTATTTCTTTTTTAAAATAAAACGAGTGTACTTCTCTGCGAAATATACCCACGCCCATGGCCAGTTCTTATCTCGGGGTTTTATTACTCTCTTTCATTTCCAAACAGACTATAGTGTAAATTTCTCATAATTTGTTGGTGTATTTTCTTCTTTATATTATTCCTACTTAATATTTCTTATTATTATTTTTAAAATTGTCGGTATTATAATTAATTTTTGTAATCTGAACTATTCCAGCATGTTACTGACTTGTATAAGTTACAGTATAAAGATCAGTGATAACGAAAATAAATTTCAAACGCCAACTTGAAGTTTAGATAGAAGATTTGCTTTGTTGATTTTGTTTCTGGAATTATTTGAGTTTTCTTTCGTTCTCCTTAGCTAGAAACACAGCAGTACAATTTTCTGATAAAATCATAATTGCGCGATAAGCTAATTGTATCCTTTGTTTTCCCTTTAGCAGTTTATTATGAATTCTACATTAATATAATTTCTTGCAACGTCTAGATATTTTATTTGGAGATATTAAGAAATGCGCCAAATCTTCTCTTAATCAAATATTACTTATGAGGCCGCATAATTAAGCCTGTAATTAGATTTTGTAAATATATGTATTATGTTATATACTGAAAAAATATACAGCATTTCCTTGGATGGAGAACCGCTTTCTTAATGATTTTGGAAAAATATAATTATTTTTTCTAAAAACGACAGTAAAAGTCGTTTAGTAAAATTACAGTAAAACTTGAACGCATGCTGTCATATCAAAAATGTAATTTTAATGTACTGGTGTTAAAAGTAATTTAATTTTAGCACTGGAGCGAACAGTAAATAAAGTGATACTTTTAACACTGCGAAAATAGAAAACAATTAAGAAGTTTTAAATCATAGAAATATTTATTTACTTATTATAACCCTCCCCTACTGAACTGGACTTCCATCTGTGTCTCTTTATTGAAGTAAGATTAGCACCAGCGTCTGCCAACAAACTAGCCGAAGATCGTTGGAAGCAATGTCCAGTATAAAGGTGAGAATCGGGCAAAATTAGAAATTCAGAAGTATTGACATTTATTCTTAATGTATTTTATGAAAATTCTGGAATGATTAATGTTTGCTGGACGAAGTGCTATGCACATTTTATAATATAGTTCAAATATTAAGTACCAGTAATAACAAAAGTTCGTTGCACATTAGTGAAGATCCCAAATTTTCGATATTATTGAATGTCATTTCGACAATGAGATATATTTCATCCTGCACTTCTGCGAGAAATTTGTCGATTTGTTTCCTGGTCGAATTTCTTACAGTTTATACCAATTTTCACATTTTACAACTAACATAAATAGGTATACAATTTGATCTTTGTATTGTACATATTAATTTTCAAGCAACAAATAATTTATTTTTTGCACATTTGAAAGAGTAATCAAATGCAACAATTAGTCATATAAAATTTCGTGATTGAATTTCGAGTTGGTCTTTGTCGAATGTGACAACTTTTGTAAATAATAATGGAAAGGTGATTTGACTTGTACTATTATTTGAACAAAATTCCATTTCCCTATAAAATAAATATTGTCACGGAATTTGCCCCACTCACACCCAAATCGACGGCTGTGGTACCGCGAATTGATAAGATTGCCCCGATCGCCCCTACACGAATCTGTTAAACAAACAAAAAGCCGTGGATCGAGACGGGACTAGAAAATTTGAGAAACGACGAGAAGCGTTCGAGAGATGCTAGAAAATAGATCTAGAGATGCTAGAATATACCTGGAATATTCGTTGGGTCTATAAAAGAAAAATAAACGGCCGATTAAGTTAGTCTTGTATAAGCTTTGTATTACAGTGTTAAATTGAAGTGTTTAGTTGGAGATATAAAAGTGATTTAGATAGCGATTAATTAAATAAGTGTTTAGTTGAGTTTTAATTAGTGTTCAATAGTGTACTGAGTATAGTTAATAAAGAAGTAATTAATTAAATTATTGTTTTTCTGGCAATAGTAAAATTCGGATTGGGAAATCCGTGACAATTTGGTGTCAGAAGTGGGATTTAGCTGGAAGTTTGAAGAACTTTCGGGAACCCTGTCCACAAAGTGGGATTTAACTGAAAGTTTGAGGAGCTTTCTGGAACCCTGTGCGTGAGTGGGTTTAAGTGGAAGTTGGAAGAACTTTCTGGAACCCTGTGCGTGGGTGGAATAAAGACCCAAGTGTGACATATCACCGCACTCGTTGTGACTCAAGGAAGTGAACGGTGCTATTTGCGAAGGACATTCTCGAACATTCTAGAACTTTGTACGCGAGTGAGACAAAGACCCAAGTGTGACATATCACCGCACTCGTCGTGACTTAAGGAAGTGAACGGTGCTATTTGCGAAGGACATTCTCGAACATTCTAGAACTTTGTACGGGAGTGAGACAAAGACTCAAGTGTGACATATCACTGCACTCGTCGTGACTCAAGGAAGTGAACAGTGGTATTTGCGAAGGACATTCTCGAACATTCTAGAATTTTAAACCAGAGTGAGACAAAGACCCAAGTGTGACATATCACCGCACTCGTCTTGACGTAAAGAAGTGAACGGTGGTATTCGCGAAGGACAATCTCGAACATTCTAGAACTTTGTACAGGAGTGAGATAAAGACCCAAGTGTGACATATCATCGCACTCGTCGTGACTCAAGGAAGTGAACGGTGATATTTGCGAAGGACATTCTCGAACATTCTAGAACTTTATACGGAAGTGGGACAAAGACCCAAGTGTGACATATCACCGCACTCGTCGTGACTTAAGGAAGTGAACGGTGTTATTTGAGAAGAACAATCTCGAACATTCTAGAACTCTATACCGAAGTGAGACAAAGACCCAAGTGTGGCATATCACTGCACTCGTTTGATTGTAAGAAAGGCAACAGTGATATCTAGAAATACATTCGTGGACATTCTAGAACTTTCAAAATAGAGTGAATGCCTGTAACTAGAAGTCAAGTCAACATGGATGCACAACTAGCAAAGCTGTTAGAAATGATGCAAACGATGCAGGAACAGGGACGGATGATGCAAGAGAAATTAGAAGAACAGGGACGGACGATGGAAGAGAAATTTGAAGAACAAGGGCATAAAATTGAAGATCAATCCCAAACGATGCAGGAAAAGTTAGAAAAGAAATTAGAAGAACAGGGACAGACGATGCAAAAGAAATTGGAAGAACAGGGACGGACGACGCAAGAGAAATTAGAAGAACAAGGACGTAAAATGGAAAACCAGACGAAGGAAATGCAGACGAAATTAGAAAAATTGGAGAATACACTAGAAGAGAAGCTAGAAGAACAGTCACATAAAGTAGAAATACATGTAGAAGAGAAACTGTTGGCACACAAAAAGGAAATAGACGAAGAAATAAACTTGGTTAGAGAAACCTGCGAAGAGCTTCGACATAAGCTGGACAAAATAAGAAAGGATGGCGTAATCAAATCAGAAGGACCTGTTATCCGAACTCAGAAAACAAAACCCCCTGAATTCGACGGCAAGGTCTCCTGGAATGTCTATTTGCGCCAGTTTGAAGCAGCAGCTGCCGCAAACGAATGGTCTGATTGTGAGAAAGCTACTGCTCTGATAGTTGCTCTACGAGGGGAAGCTCTTGACGTCTTACAAGGAGTTCCTGCTGGGCAGCAGAGTAACTACGACATTCTAAAACAGCATATGGAAATGAGATATGGGGATAAGCACCTGCAGCAAGTTTACCAGGCACAATTGAAAAATCGTCACCAACAGAATGGAGAGAATTTACAGCATTTTGAGACTGATGTTGCCCGACTGGTTCGATTGGCTTATCCAACAGCCCCGTCCGAATTCTTAGACCAGCTGTCCATCCAAGTTTTTACCGATGGCCTAAGAGATTGCGAAACCCAGCAGGCATTACGACTCGCCAGACCTAAAACGTTGAACGACGCTCTTTCGCATGCACTGGAATTCGAGGCAGCAAAGATGGCATCTGGTAGGCATGTTAAAGTTCGGGTCATCAGTGATAACAGCGATAGTATGGCAAATGGAGACATAATAAAAACGCTAAAGGAGATTATTGATAAATTCAGTCCATCTACTAGGACAAAGAAGGAACAACCTGATAGTCGAAGGGATCGCCTTCTCAAATGCTGGAACTGTGGACAGACAGGACATCTAAAAAGACAGTGTAGGGCCCCAGTCACGGATCAGCAAAAGCGCGACTCCCAGGCGGCTAAACAGGAAAACTAGGTTCAGCCGGCTTGACGGGGCAAAAGCCGGCTGCGTCCTCCTACTACGCCCCACGAGAAGAAATTACGTTGTCACGTCTCCAGGACTCTGACTCCTTGCTAGTAGAGGGCATGATTTTTGGTCGTATGTTCCCTATGGTAATCGACACTGGAGCAGCAAGAACTATTGTACGACCGGATATTATTGGTGCTTGGCGTATTAAGAACCCTTTCAAACGTTATGTCCTTACAACAGCCAATGGACAACAGCTGCCAGTCAAGGGGGAATGCGAGCTTGAAGTAGAATTAGGAGACGTCAAGTTCAAACACAGAGCCCTGGTAGCAGATATATCGGACAATGTCATACTCGGACTAGACTTATTACGAGCAAAGGGGGTGAACTTAGATTTAAATGCTGGCACGCTACGGATAATGGGTGAGGAAGTAGTGCTAACGAACACCACTGAGAATAACACTGTACGGAGACTCGTTGTTAAAGAAGATGTGGTACTACCTGCTCAGACCGAAACCTTGGTTGCCACTGTAATGGATGGGGAAATGCCTTGCAGTGTCGGAGTGGTGGAACCCAGTAATCCGGATTTGTTTAATAAATCTATAGTCACCGGACGTACCCTGATTAAACCTGAGAAAACGACAATGGTACGGGTAGTGAACCTGAAAACCTTTCCACAAAAAATTACAAAGGGAACTGAAGTAGGAGTCTGGGAACCTGTTACCATTGTCAGAACACTGAAAGAAATCAACGAAACGGAGAAGAAACCAAATAGGACCAGTCTACCAGAGTGTCTAAGGGACATCGTGGATAGGGCCAAGGAAAGATTAACAGAGGTGGAGGTAGAACAACTCGGAGAGCTGCTAAGTGAAAATGAAGATGTGTTTGCACTTAAACCAGGCGACTTTGGGAGAACCAATGTAGTGAAGCATCGAATCGATACTGGTTCATCGTCTCCTATAAAGCAGCCACCACGAGGACTTCCACTAGCCAAGCGAGAAGAAGTTAACAAGATGTTAATTGAAATGCAAAACGAGGGCACCATAGAGCCATCTCAGAGTCCTTGGGCTTCTCCTGTAGTCCTGGTCAAGAAGAAAGACGGCTCCACCCGATTTTGTGTGGACTACAGAAAATTAAATGACGTCACCAAGAAAGACAGTTACCCACTACCAAGAATTGACGATACTCTGGACACCTTGGCTGGTGCGCAATGGTTTTCCACTTTGGATTTAAAGAGTGGATATTGGCAAGTCGAGGTCAGCCCAGAAGACAAGGAAAAGACAGCGTTCACTACCGGAAATGGATTGTGGCAGTTCAATGTAATGCCATTTGGTCTATGTAATGCCCCTGCCACCTTTGAGCGACTGATGGAAACTGTACTTCATGGCCTGCATTGGGAGACCTGCTTGATTTACTTGGACGACGTGGTGGTGCTGGGACGCTCTTTCCAGGAGCACCTGAAGAACGTGTCCGAAGTGTTCAAGAAGTTGAAAGCAGCGAACCTGAAGTTGAACCCGAAGAAGTGCAGTCTGTTCCAAAAGGAGGTTAGATACTTAGGCCACATTATTACTCCAAATGGTGTGAAAACAGACCCGGAGAAGACAGAGTGCATAAAGAACTGGCCAGTTCCTAAAGACAAACATCAAGTTCGAAGTTTTCTCGGCCTATGCACATACTATCGACGATTCGTCCAAGGATTCTCAGACATTGCCAAGCCTCTGCATAAATTGACAGAAGACAGCATCCCGTTCGAATGGACTCCGAGATGCCAGCAAGCCTTTGAGACGCTGAAAGAGGCTCTCTGCACTACCCCGATTTTGACATACCCAATACCTGGACAACCATTTATAGTGGACACGGACGCAAGCAACATTGGAATTGGCGGAGTTCTTTCTCAAGTACAAGATGGTCAAGAGCGAGTAGTGGGCTACTTCAGCAAAGTCCTATCAAAAGCTGAAAAGAACTATTGTGTGACTCGGAAAGAATTGCTTGCCATCGTCAAGAGCCTAGAACACTTTCATAAATATCTGTATGGCCAAGAATTTCTCCTAAGAACGGATCACGCTTCCCTTAAATGGCTGCTACAGTTTAAAAACCCTGAAGGACAGATGGCAAGATGGCTGGAACGGCTGCAAGAATATCACTTTGTTGTTGAACATCGAGCCGGCAGGAAACATGGAAATGCAGATGCCCTTTCTAGGAGACCCTGTCCTGTCAACTGCAAACACTGCAGTAGTCTTGAAAGGAAAGAGAACATCTCATCAGTTCCTTGTAAGGTGGTAGCAGCCCAACCTGAAGACCGATGGAGTTCAGCGGCGATTCGAGAAGACCAGCAAGCTGACTGTGACATCAAGCCTTTAATAGACTGGAAAGAAGCCAACAACCGACCCTCTTGGGCAGAAGTCAGTAGTAAAAGTCCAGCATTAAAGAGCTATTGGGCTCAATGGAATTCCCTGGTGTTGGAAGACGGTGTCCTAAAAAGAGCATGGGAGAACAATGACGGAACGGAGGTCAAGAAACAAGTACTACTCCCGAGGTCCCGGGTCAAGGAAGTGCTGCAGGAAGTACATGGAGGTACTGGGGGTGGACATTTCGGTATCAATAGGACTCTACAGAAGATTAGGGAGCGTTTCTACTGGTTGAGCTGTAGGACGGATGTAGAAGATTGGTGCCGAAAATGTGACATATGTGCAGCAAGCAAGGGACCGAAGACCCGTTCCAGAGGCAAAATGCGCCAGTACATCGTAGGGGCGCCGTTTGAGAGGATTGCCATTGATATCGCTGGCCCCTTTCCGAAAACCCAAAGTGGAAACCGATATCTGCTAGTAGCCATGGACTACTTCAGCAAATGGCCGGAAGTATACCCCCTTCCCAATCAAGAGACCACAACCGTAGCAGAAGCGCTAGTCAATAACCTGTTCTGCAGATTTGGTGTGCCCATGGAACTACATTCAGATCAGGGCAGAAATTTCGAATCAGGTGTGTTCCGAAAGGTCTGCGAGCTTATGGGAATCCGGAAAACCAGGACCACCCCACTGCATCCCCAGTCAGATGGTATGGTGGAACGCTTCAACGCCACACTAGAAACCAATCTGAGGATGTTTGTGAACGAGAACCAGACAGACTGGGACAAGCTCATTCCACTCTTCCTGTTAGCTTACCGCTCAGCTGTCCATGAAACAACAGGGAAGACTCCCGCAAGGATCATCTTTGGAAGAGAGCTTCGACTTCCAGCAGATTTGGTATTTGGTCGTCCTGCGGAACAGCCCACAGATCCAGACACTTATATCCATGACCTAGAACAAAGACTAGCAGCCGTACACGACCAAGTCAGATCTCGAATGCGACTAGAGAGCGATCGCATGAAGACTCGATACGACGTCCGGGCCAATACAGTCGGATTCCAACAAGGTGACCTGGTGTGGCTGTACAACCCCACGCGGAAGAAAGGAAAATCACCTAAACTACAGAACCGTTGGGAGGGCCCCTATACTGTGATTAAAAGAATCAATGACGTCGTCTACCGGATACAGAGGACTCCCAGGAGTAAGATGAAGGTCGTCCATCTGGAGCGTCTGTCCCCATATAGAGGTGTATCCGATCGGGACGATCGGTCCTAAGGAGGGGGCAGTGTCACGGAATTTGCCCCACTCACACCCAAATCGACGGCTGTGGTACCGCGAATTGATAAGATTGCCCCGATCGCCCCTACACGAATCTGTTAAACAAACAAAAAGCCGTGGATCGAGACGGGACTAGAAAATTTGAGAAACGACGAGAAGCGTTCGAGAGATGCTAGAAAATAGATCTAGAGATGCTAGAATATACCTGGAATATTCGTTGGGTCTATAAAAGAAAAATAAACGGCCGATTAAGTTAGTCTTGTATAAGCTTTGTATTACAGTGTTAAATTGAAGTGTTTAGTTGGAGATATAAAAGTGATTTAGATAGCGATTAATTAAATAAGTGTTTAGTTGAGTTTTAATTAGTGTTCAATAGTGTACTGAGTATAGTTAATAAAGAAGTAATTAATTAAAGGATTGTTTTTCTGGCAATAGTAAAATTCGGATTGGGAAATCCGTGACAATATATACTTCTCCAATAAAGTATAATTTACGCATGCTGTCAGTGTCTAAAATGTCATTTTAAAACAGTAATGTTAAAAGTAACACTAGTGCGAAAATAGAAAAACAATTAAGAAATTTTAAATCAGAGAAATATAAATATTTACAGTAGGGATTAATGTTATCGCCCGATGGTTTGGGAAAAATTTGGCCAGCGATGCTCTTCTTGTTTTGTAACTATATAACCCACAACTACTATACTGGACTTACATCCACTGTGTTTCTTAATTGTACAAGACCAATTTTTACTTCTCTATTAAAGCCATAGATTTTAAAAGTGACATGATAATTTTATTTGGGTCGTTTATAATAAATTTATAATATAAATTTTAACTCAATGATTGAAGTAAAAACAAACTAAGTTATTACTTTTCATCTAATTCTCCCCGGACTAAGCCGGGAAAGTGCTACTTTCTCAATGAAAAAGCGGAAGTGGGTACTTTCCAAAACGGTTGCCGAAAAAATATGTTTATCTTACAGGATCCTTGGAAAATTTAAAGAAATATTATATTATGCATTAGCTTTACAATCGATACGATAATAAAATCCATGACAAACCATTATCATTGTCCAATAAAATTAACTTCACTCCAAATTCATTGGAACTTAGCACTTGGCACTGAGTATGGTAATAGTAGGTAATAACTCGGGATCGGATTCAGCGTCGAAAAATACATGGGAATACATATGTCACTCTCTTGTGTATGAACTTTTTTTTTGTGGGGCTGTGTAATCTATACATTTCCAGTCATGATATGATACTTGTTTTAGTGCTTATTGTTACTTTTCTAAAAGATTTGATTAGAGGCCACACATTTGCCTATTTTTCTTAGGATTTCAGTTGTTATATTGTCTGGCGTATTTTGTTGAAATTTCTACCATAAAACTTTATTTATACCAGACTGATACTCAAATAGTTAAGGAATAGTTATTTATGATATACACTATTTTTTCTACAAACAGCATTAAATGCAATGCACATATCAACACATTTCTTACTTTATTAAATTTATAAAATATTATTTTGAAATCCAATTGTCCATGAGGTTTATTGTTGCTAAGATAATGAAAGTTCTATCGTTTGTTGGCAAGTAACTTCATCTTTGGTAAAGTGGAAAATGAATTTTGAAATCAAAGAAGTTGTTAATAAAGCCACTTTCAAGTTATTGCCTAGTAAGTCAAAGCAATAGTTTAGCATCAGTGTCTGCCAACAAACTAGTCGAAGATTATTGAAAGCAATGTCCAGTTTAAAGGTGAGAATCAGGCAAATTTAGATTTTCAGCAATATTGGCGGGCATCTTACCAAAATATGTTGATTCCAACTTAAAAATGATTAGTGTTTGCTAAACGAAGAGCTATGTATTTTTTATAATAGTTCAAATATTTTTCTGTCTGGTATATTCACAACTAGTGTTCCCAAATCTTCGATATTACTGAATGCCAAGTTGCACAGTTCTTCCCGACGACATCCTCCAAATACACTGAAAATTCAGACAACCTTCTGCAAGACATTTGTCGATTTTTTCCATGGTCGACACTTTCGACTTTTTAGACAATGTCGCCCTTATGACCAAAACATTGACGATTTTCATAATATGAACTTTTCTTCATAGTATGCCAAAAGCACTTTTTTCACTTAACATGCCACTAACAATTTTCAGATCACACTTTCTTAAGGAATGATAATTGCACGAAAACCCGGACTATTAATTTGACTTACTAGGCAATAACTTGAAAGTGGCTTTATTAACAACTTCTTTGATTTCAAAATTCATTTTCCACGTTACCAAAGTTGAAGTTACTTGCCAACAAATGATAGAACTTTCATTATTTTAGCAACAATAAACCTCATGGACAATTGGATTTCAAAATAATATTTTATAAATTTAATGAAGTAAGAGATGTGTTGATATGTGCATTGCATTTAATGTTTGTAGAAAAAATAGTGTATATCATAAATAATTATTCCTTAACTATTTGAGTATCAGTCTGGTATAAATAAAGTTTTATGGTAGAAATTTCAACAAAATACGCCAGACAATATAACAATTGAAATCCTAAAAAAATAGGCAAATGTGTGGCCTCTAATCAAATCTTTTAGAAAAGTAACAATAAGCACTAAAACAAGTATCATATCATGAATGGAAATGTATAGATTACACAGCCCCACAAAAAAAAGTTCATACACAAGAGAGTGACATATGTATTCCCATATATTTTTCGACGCTGAATCCGATACCGAGCTCAGAATTGGGCCTACACGTCTGGAATTGGCCCCAGGGGCCGAAAATGGCCTGAAATGCGGTTCCCGGGATAAGGCGAAGTCGACGCTGAATTTTGGAGCTAAAGCCGGATTTGTGCTCGAAAAGTTTATTGGCAACTGAAATTCCGGGTTTGAGTCCGGGAAAATGACCCCTTGGGGCGGGAAAATCCTGTTTTGGACGTCCCGGTCGCGACTGTGGTATTTCGTATGTTTTTCAATTCTGGACCTGAGACTGGATGTGAAAAGTTTTTGGTCAGCTGAAATTCCCAGTTTGGGTGCGAGAAAATGGCCCATTGGGGCCGGAAAATCATATTTCGGACGTACCAGTCGCAAAAGTGAGATATTCATGTATTTTTCAATCCTGGTCCTTAGAGTATGCTCAAAAAGTTTTTGGACAGCTGAAATTCCCAGTTTGGGTCCGGAAAAATGGCCCATTGGGGCCGGAAAATCATATTTCGGACGTACCAATCGCAACAGTGGAATTTTTATGTACTAATTCCTGTAGCTTAGACTGTGCTTGACATGTTTATGGCCATGTGAAATTCTCTGTTCAGGACCGGGAAAATGACCCTTAGGGGCCGGAAAATCGTGTTTTATACGTCTCAGTTGAGACATTGGAACAAAAGAATATCGTGCAATTAAATAGAAGAAAATCATATACAAACAAAAATACCACTGACTACTTCCGAAACCACAAATACCACTGTTGCGACTGGTATGTCCGAAATAAGATTTTCCGGCCCCAATGGGCCATTTTCCCGCACCCAAACTGGGAATTTCAGCTGACCATAAACTTTTCACACCCACTCTCAGGTCCAGAATTGAAAAACACACGAAAATACCACAGTCGCGACCGGGACGTCCAAAACAGGATTTTCCCGCCCCAAGGAGTCATTTTCCCGGACCCGGTTTTAGCTCCAAAATTCAGTGTCGACTTCGCCTTATCCCGGGAACCGCATTTCAGCCCATTTTCGGTCCCTGGGGACAATTCCAGACGTGTAGGCCCAATTCTGAGCTCGGGATCGGATTCAGCGTCGAAAAATACATGGAAATACATATGTCACTCTCTTGTGTATGAACTTTTTTTTGTGGGGATGTGTTATCCACGTCAATACAATATGATTTAAAGCAATTTGTCTGATAAATTTCTATATTCAAAATAATTTAACTGGGGAGCATCTCAATATATTTGTTTAGGGCCTAACGCGGGATGATTTATTGGTTTTCCTCCCCAATAATAAACTTTTATCTTTATATAGGTGCGATATATACACCTTTTGACGTTTTAAACACTTTGGCAATTTAGGGAATTTCCGGGAGGCAGGAACGTCGACATAGTTTCAGGTGATCACTCATCTTACTCGGGGGGTATTTCTTTCAGACCAATTCATCACAAGAATATGCGGCGCCTTGTAAATCTTGAAAAGCTACGGTTGATGTGAGGGCGATGTGAAAATTTTTAGTAGCGTGAATGCAAATTACTGTTTAAAGTGACGGAGACCTAAAACGTTCCGTATAATCAAGAAAAAATGGGTGCCGCAGTTTCCTTTTAAGGCGATGCTATGTTAACGACGTACAGGTAATGTAAGGCGCTATATAGAGGACATTAATGTCACTTTTAGAAGATGTTATGATTTACTACGCACAAAAAAAGGTCGGATAAATTTCTATTTATAACATACAGTGTGTTCTGAACCGCCGGATTTGGAAGAAACACAGTATGTCCTGAAATTATAGGGAAATATTTCTCCAAAGTATTTTATATTGAAAAATATTACCTTTTATAAACATGGATCTAAAAATTCTTCGTACACGGAGAAAACGCTATCCTATTTCCAATTATATGCCTTTTCAACCAATCACACACTATGCTCAGTATTCCTCGGACATAACTTCGTTCAGTCCAAACATAACCTTGTTATTGAAAACTAAAATTAACATGTCATTGTTTTAACTATAAACTTCTTTTGAAAATCGTTAACGATTCAATGGAATACTATCATTCTTTACTCTATTAACAATTATTGTTTTAATAATAAACTGTCATTCAGTCAACTATAAGATATTTTAGACAGAAGTTGTAATATTTTTGAAAAATATATATTTGTCTACTGTCTTAATGATAAATTATTATTGCCTGGAATATATAATGGATATAATGAAATGTATACGTGTTTATATTTGTCACATTTGTTTGTTTCATTTTTTCTAATCATTTCCGACATATCCTATAAATTCAATTACATATAAATATACTTATAATTTATGAATATTTGTGGATTATAAAACATTAAAAAGCATTTAAATGACAAACATTTTATTATTTTTAAATTTTGCAATACATAGAAATAAAATACATCAATAAAAAAACAAAAATTGATTATGTACAGTAAACTATATCTGATCATTCTGATGAAGCCGTAGAATGGCTGCATATGGCGGTACGAAAAATACAATCTTTATAAAAAAACTTAAATATATTCGTCATCAGTGCCATAAGGTTTAATTATTAAAAGAATTTGTCGAGTGTTACTAAATTTAAATTATTTAAGGAATGGATAATTTTAAGGGAACAATTAATAAAACCTAATGGCAATACAATCTGATAATAGTTGGTCATTTTATTTCATTAAAGAACATGCAATTGCTCTTTAATATGAAATATTGTTTTTAATCTGCATTATTACCTAAATGTTACCAACAAGTTATAAGTACATTCCAAAAAAAAAAACAATGGAAACGTTCAATGCTAAGGTAATAAACGTAATACTTGCAGAATTAGACCTCCTACGGATTGGTTTGTGGTAAATTTCTTTTTCCTCTTTGGCCCTACTATTTGGAGGAAGTAACCTTGGTAACAGGTTTATAAAAAAACTTTTGAGTCTAAAAAAAAGTAAAGGGTTAAATATAAGAATACATGTTTTGTCGTTTATTGTATCCTATTTTATTTTTACTCAACAACAGAAAATACTGATCATTTTACTGCGAGAAATACGGTGACCATAAACTTTCTTAATATTGGATTCTTGAGCAATTACACCTTCGATTTCATATTTTTATATGTTCATATGTTTATATTATATTACTATTCAACTTACTTGTTAACTAGTGCTACTTATGCAGTTAATACTTACGGCAAACACAGGAATCAACTCCTCTAGGTTGTGATCACTCAATAAATCCTTCATTTTAGATTTACCCTCGGATTTACCTATGTATTTAATTGTTACTGGTAAATACTAATTACAGTTACTAAATGAGCTTTTATGCTTTTATAAAACGTTATGAGAACGTACAATACTTACAAATAGCGGTGATAGCGTGTACCAACTATGCTAGAGGTGCGGTGTAGGGGCAATGGATGATGGCGCGATTCTATAACTATTTATTTCAACAATAGCAATCATTGAATCAGAAGTCGATATACCTGAAGTAATAAGAGTTACATTTCTCTTAAGAATACTACGTATTAATAATAAAGATTACTCTTTGTTGTGATTATATTTTAAAATTGAATGGATAAATATTTTATTGATGAAAATAAAATAAATATTTCAATAAATCCCAAATAATTGTTTGGTCAATTTTTAATTTTTTTATTGATTTAGCAATAATTATCTTTTATGTAATTATCATAGTTAATTAAATCAATTTTACAAATATTTAGTCTCTAATGGAAAGTATATTTTCAACTGAAAATTAAATATTTCATTGTATGTATTATATGCAATTAAATCAACTATAATTAATATTAAGTAAAACTAATGGTTGCCAAGTATAAGTATTTCATTGAAAATACTATGTAATTTTTTTCTGTGTGAAGAAGCTATAGCCATTTAATGTGGCGGAATTGACTGATAATGCACCGTAAAGAATGTTGAGTAAAATTTTACTCAAAATCAACAGAAATGGTTGTTAAAACGAGTCCACGCTCGATTGTTTTGAAATAATAACATATTTCTTAATTAATGTTCTTCGTTATTTGTTAGCTAATTATATCTTTTAAGGGCAATACTGAACAATTTTTGAGTTAGCTTTTCTCAATTATGTGTTATTCCAAACACAAAATTGAGTTATATTATAAATCTATTTTGTTTATCTTTTACAATATGTATACAATTCAAATCAGTAATGAGTCACTATACAGGGTGTCCGGAATTATGCGTTAAGATTTCAGGAGGTGATTCCTCACAAAAAATTAGGGTCACAAAGTCCTATAACAATTTTTCGAAAACTCAATATTAACGGAGATACAGGGTCTTAAAGTTGAAATTTTATTTTCGATATTTGTAAATAACTTCTTAAGAAATCCAAATATTTATATAAAATTTGTAAATCGGGGGTTTTTGCGGACAAGAAATTCAAATATGTTTCTAATTTTGGCGTCACTAGTAGAGGGCGCCACTTGTGGCACATCATGTTTCTTTTAAATGACATAACTTCTTTGCATCTTAATGTATCCATCTGACTATCGAAACAATCGATTCTCTTACCTGTTTTATTTGAAAAAGGTATACTTTGCTGAAGTCGATAGGCGTAACCATTTTTGAAATAATCCTAATTGAAATGCTCAGTTCACCGAATAAAAACTGTTTTGGTTTCAGGTAAAGTGTCTTCTCTGCTGAAAATACAACAAAATATTACTTGAAAAAGTTGTTCAGAATCGTACATTATGGAGAAGTGCATCATTTTTCAACAAAGCACAAAGATTTTATCAAAGCAGGCCGATTTTTTAAAAATTTTACACATCTCCATAATTTACCATTCTGAACAACTATTTCAAGTAACATTTTGCTGTATTTTCAGTAGAAAAGGCACTTTAACTGAAACCAAAACAATTTATATAATAAATTATACAGGGTGATTCACAATTGATCCAAAGAGAAATAGGAATAGATGCGTCATGAAAAATGGAGTCAATAGATATAGTAAAAATTGGTTTTGTAAAATCCTTTTTTATTAAATTGTAGTATATTCAACCTTTACATCTGTATCCTCTAGCCCCATCGGGATGCAGGCGATTCCAAATACTTTTGGTGAAATAAGACAAAATAGTAGCTTCTCGTCTATTTTCAACAAAATGAGCAAATTTCTCCTGTCTTAAATCCGTTGGGCTTGTTTTGGTGGGTCGCAAAAAGACCCGTGCAGGCCCAGGACGTCAAATTAACAACCTCCCGTAAAATGACCTTTTTGATAGGCAAACCGGCAGAAATGTATTCTTCTTTTTACAGTCATCTATTAAAATTGCATTTTCCTTAAAAACAGATAAACGTAATAATTACTTGATGGAATTTCATACTATTAATATTCACAATATTAACATACACTATAACGGAAACCTACTCCCATCTTGATGACATAGTGCGCTTCCGATTACAAAGGTAACGCATTATACAGAGTACTTCGTAACTTATATGACAATTGTTGAAACAAAAAAATAATAATGTAATAAAACTGTGAGATAAAAATTGGTAAAGTTATATCATAATGGATCTTCTACAAAAGTGATCTGTTCACACACAATTCATTGATATATTCTACTTCGATACGATATACACCGTTTTCGAAACATATAATTTGGAAAAAAAACTGATTAAGAATTAAACCATATTACAGCATATTACAGATATTTACAGTATAAACAACAAAATATAAATATTATCACATACAAGTTCAAGCTGGTTCAATATATTAAAATATGATATTTTTGTTGTAATTATACGAGTACATCCAGTTGTAGCTCTGCATTAAAGTTTACACCTTTTTGAGATCTGCAATTTCAATCAGACTTTCAAAAGTACTTCAAATGTGAAATTCCCTTAATAACAATAAAAGGAATTGCAATACGCAAACTGTATATATTATTTAAATTATTGGTTACGCCTTTTGATTGTTTCCAGTTTACTATATTCCTTTTTGTATTGCGTATCGTTCCTATGAAATATAACGATGCAGGGGGGAATAAAATTAAATAGGTATCATGTTTATTCAACCAATTTATATTCAATTTTGGTTCTGTTTAACCTGCTACCCACCAAAATGTTACACTCTGACACATTTAATTAATTAGTATTTACATAACTATTTTAATATAGGTACAAATTAAATACTAATAATTAATAAGCAGATACAGCTACTCTAACTATAATATGTACCTTGTTAATACAAAAATGTTGTACTTTTATGAAACTAATATTGAAACCAGTTTAAAAGTGAATCGTTGATTTTATTGACAAAAGGAAATATTTTATTAATATAGACAATAATGATCAGAATGTTTGTAACCTACAGGGATCTGCTTTACGTCCTATGTTGCTCATACTATACCGGGTGGTCCGTTTGTCACGACACACCATTGGCATCTCGGAAATCGTAAAATATGCAGGGTGGCTCAAATTAGAAAAAAGTTGCATCTTTTGATACTGACTAAAATAAACCAAACAAATCCAAGACATCCGCTACTGATGCCGAAATATTGTGAAAAAACTTAAAATAGAGTTTTAGCAAATGCCATCTAGCGTCTTTATTTCTCAAGAGAAAGTGTTGAAATTTGGTACAAAGAGATGAGAATATACGAGAAATCGATTTTCATCAAAAGAAAATTTCCACGCCCATTAGTTTGTCCCTCTGTATATTTGGAAAGTGTATTTAAATATTGGAACGCCATTGCAGAATTATAACCATTTATAAATATCTAATCCTATAATTTAATGGAAGATTATCGGTGCATTCTCGATTTCCATACTTAAAATATTTAGATATTTCTGAGAAATTTTGAATAATAAAACAAAATTTAGCAAATGTCGAATCTGTCAAAATATTTGTTAATTTTTGTTTTACGTCAAGAGCAACTACAGTTTGCAAGTATTTGATTTAAAACAGTGCATATTTTATTCACTAATGTTTTTACAGGATTAATTAATACTTTCAATTCTTCTAAAGTGTAACCAATTGCTTTTGCGTAAGATAAACAAAGTAATTCAACGAACTCTGTAGACAATTGTGGTTATATTAACTAGATTTCACGATGTAAATAATTAATCAATTTATAGTAAGCATCTCAAATTCTTATTACATAAAATCAAATCTTCCACATCAATTGCAGGACACTGAAACTGACACCACGATTCACTGGCAAGCCGCTGATATTGGATTGGTAGGAAAGAAGAAGAACGTTGACAGAAGAAGAAATTTTAGGCGGGAAGTAAAAAGTGGACATACCCATTTGAATATTACTGGAAAATGTACAGTTGCATTCCAAAGCAATATATATCCGATTTTGGTTGATTCCTATTTATGTGTATATCGGAGATATAGCGATCAAAATAAAATCAAGCAAACATTCATTTCACAGTCTGGCAAATTTGTATGTAGTTTTTTTTTGACTGCCTTAGCACATAAGATTATTTCTTTCTTATTGCAGCCCAGAGGAAATGTTTGCACTTTCCGAACTTATATGTGCGTTGGTTCATATTCTACACTAGTTTGTTTATTCACACATATGGAATACAACAGGTCTAAAAGACCTACAAGAGCATTCACATTATAATAAAAAGAAAATAATAGATAAAACATTTTAGGAATAAAAAAGTAATGTAAAAAAGCGCAGAAATACAATTATACATAAATAAGCATAACACGTTAAATAGGTAGTACATGTTTCAAGTGTTTTTTAAATTAGGTCAAAGTTAAGTCAATACAATATCTGCTGAACTCAAAAGACATTCTACAAAGTGAAGTGAATTCTGGCAATAGCTTGTCCATTTAAACGGTACATAAAACAGTTCATGATTTCGAAGATTTCTGCAAGGTACGTTAATATATATATATAAATTGTGATAAAACAGAAATTCCATAAGAATTGAATACTATGATATTCATTTTAAGCAACAAAAATAGAGAATTATTATTGAAATGTTACTGTTATTGATGTAAAATATAGATAAATTATTATTGTTGAAATTATCTTAAATAAACATATCGAAAGAAGCCTATTAATATATTAAAATAACAAAATTTTACAAATATTATTAAATTCAATTTAAATTTTTATCAAATTTGGACATGACGATACACAAACATACAGTACATAAGGAAAATGAATTCAAAAACCAGACAATGACATATCAAAACAAAGCTTAAAGAACAAAGATTTAGCATATATGCATATCGCAAGACTAAAACATCATTCAAATAAAATATTAGCTAGATAAAATGAAAATTCCTATTTTAAAACATAATGACAATTAGAAATGTCAAATGTAAAGATGGCTATTCAAGGAAATTTCAGCATCTCTGACAGGACTCTAAAAAAGACACAAATTAAAGAATATTTAAATATAAAATTAGTAAAAATTGTTATGTAGTTGTAAAATATAGTTATAAGAATACAAAAGACAAATAATGTCGTGAATAGTGCTTCGACAAGAATAATTAAAAATAAAAATATTACATGTGTATTGACCCTAAGAAAAACTAATAATAATCTAGAAGGTAAAATTACCTAGAAACAATAATTTGTTGATTAGTTACGGGGAAAAACTGTGAAGCGAGAAGAGGTGTGAATTTGGTAGAGCCGAAAATTTCATATTTTTATAGTTAAAATTTAATTAAAATTTAAAAACCCATACTTACCAGTTTCACAGTATAATTAAAAACTTAAAGTAACTCAAGACAACATCGATCAATATCATATTCAGGAATTTATTGGAAATCATCTCCATAACCAGACCAGACCAGACCTGGGGGTTTTGCAAAAGGTCGAAGAAATCCATCTTTAGAGGGAATTAACCTCAAAATACACATCAAGATCTCAACAAGAATAGAAGTCCAGAATTCAACAGGATATCCAGGCCGGAAGATCAAAAGCATCCAAAGAATACAACATCATCTAGAGAGGAGAAATTCCAGACAACAACAATAGAAAAATCATCTACAAAAAAGTAAGAAATAACGTATATGTATACAAGGTTATCTAGCTAGATCGAATACAAATTGATAAATAACAATAAGTAACTTCTAAACGATTAATAACAATATACAAGAGTTAATTACTTACCTTCTATTAGATTTCAATCACTTAATAAGTTTATACTAATAAATTCCAGTCATAAAATGTTATAAGGCACAAATAGAAGCTAAAGACGTCAAAATCCAGAACATACATCTAAATAGAATTAGACAAGTTCCACTCGTGTGTATTTCTAGTTGCATAAGAGCAGTAAAAAGATTCATATAATTTTAAACACAAGAAAAACACACGAGGCAATATCTAAGAAAAATCAAACTTGTTAAATTCAACTTAAAGGAGACCACCTGAAGAAGCAATCCTAAAAATGCAGAAATAGGTCAGATCTCATCTATTGTGGTTGAATGCTCCCACTGTCAAAGTAAAGTTAGATATTTGTAGAGTGAGTAAATAAGATTATTTTCTTTAGATAATTATTGAATAGAGCTTTGTCTGTGGAATTGTTCATTAGCATACCTAGATGTTTGGTATCAGAGAACATACATATGACTTCATTGATAGGAATTGTAGGAGATTTGATTTATATTAGCTTAAAATACCTTTCTAAAACAGTAAAAAAAGTGATTATTAATATTTACAAAATTGGCGTTTTTAAAGTCATGAAATTCGAAATCATTTCTATTTAATTTTTTATATCTAACAGAAAATCTACAGCAGGGTAATGTGTATCTTCTTTAACTAATGGGAAGCCAGATCTAATTAAATTTTTTGCTTTCAATTTATTGCAAACAACAAGATTCAAAATTCTACCATATTTATTGACTAAATAATTAAACTGTGCTAATTCACATGTTAGAAGACAACCATTAAAGAAGCATATTTGGCTATACTAGTCTTAAAATATCTAACATAGGTAAGTTATCTACAAAATGATGAAATTAGAATTCGTTACTAATTTTTCATCTTAAAATGTAATTGTCTGTAAAATACCAAACTAAAGTGATAAAAATTGGAGCACCCTGAGTACTTTGAAGAATTATAGTCTTATAAGTTATAAGTATAATTTAAAAAAAATTACTCAACTCCCACAAGCTACCAATTTCGTTGAAAAGCAATTTAGTAAGAATTCTTTAGAAAGAAGAAGAATAAGAAGAAGTAAGTATTTCAAGAACGAAATAGTATATAAATCTCTACCCAAAAAAAATTAACTGAACGTAACAACTTATTTACTTTACCTGTTTTTTACCATGCGACATTTACACAATAGTCACAATAAAATGACAATAGATGATTCTCCCTTTTTTCCTAAGGGGATAAGATACGATATAACAGATCGATGACAAGGCAATTCTTTCTTTGAAATAAAATGTTTTTTTCGTCGCAGAAAGAAATTGTAGATATATTCGCAGGTAAAAAAAAATAAATTGAAATATACGAGGTGATTTTTATCTAATGTGTATAAGCTCTACAAATAAATGAAACTTAAGCTGACAATATTAGTAAATGTTAGCAAGTGAGAAATAACTGAGATTTTAAGGAAAATTGTATAGAAATATTTGTCAGTATTAGTCTAAGATCCAGTAAGGCTTACCGGAACAAAAGTATTTTTATCAAACATAATATGTAAACAAATATATCCCAAATGGGTTGCCTAATGAAATATGTTCATGGCTACCTTTAATTAAAAATACCGTAATTCATTTTTTTTCAACATTTCGTTTATTTGTTTACCAAACCAAGTATGAGAAACGTGCAAAAGTTAGGTTGTCAACTTTTTACTGGTCACTATTACCGGGTTGTTCATTATAAAGATGTGAGGTGATACTAGTAAGTTGTATTCATCTGCTTGCTCAATGAAATATATATTAATATGAACATAATTTTATTGCGAACACGGTGGTATAAGATTGCTTGCGAAGAATTGTTCATGAATCACGGTTGCCAGGCTTTAAAATTTAAAAATTCACTCACCTCCTTATAATGGGCAACTCAGTAATAGTGACCAGTAAAATGTAGGCAACCTAACTTTTGCACGTTCCTTATGCTTTGTACCTTCGATTGGTAAGCAAGTGAGCGCAATGTTGAAAAAAAATGAATTACAGTATTTTTAATTAATGATACATATCCATATTTTATAGCACTCGTCTATTTACAGGACTCACTTCGGTTCGTTCTGTAAATTTCAGTCGCGTGCTATAAATACCTCATATGAGACATATTGTATATGTATAGGTATTGGGTGCAATAAAAAACTCCTGACTTGTTAAAAATGTTTTTAACATTTGTATTTCACCGGATTTTTTTCACCTGTTCATGTCTAAAAAAAGAGAAACCTAACAATAGTTGTTATCAAGTTTATTTCGAATTTTTAACAGAAATAAAACGTATATGTAAAAAGTCTGCACGGATATTATCGAAATTACTATCTAGTGACAAGAGTTGCATCCCCTAACAAATTGACTTGTTTTTAAGATGTTTTTGTGCGGAAATACATTACTCAACGTTCATCTGACAGCTAGAAAAAGTTATCTAGCTTTGAAAAAGATGCAGTTCCTCGTACAATCAAGTAGGTACTATTTATATTAACTTACTTCATGGCTCATCGGCCCGCCAACCCACAATATCTGTTCAAATCATTTATCACTTATGCAAAATTTTTCTAAATTGTCAAGGGATTGATTGATCTATTTGTGAATCAAACCCCTGTTTCCGTGAAATATATCGCTTGACATGTGGTAGCCATCGCATAATAGTCTCTGGTTATTTTTTATGTTGACGTACTATTCTTACATTTAAATTATAAGTATCACATTTCCGTACCTTACAAAACAACATTTAGTGGGTTTGTACTTGATTTTAATTTTTTTTAATACGCTATAATATTTTTAATAATTGAATAACTACAGAGTAATATTGCATTATAAGGTAGCATTGGAAATTTCTACCTAAGTAATGACGAAAACAAGTTTCTATTAAAAAATAATTATTAGTTGTCTACATAATATGTACTTGGTTATTTATCAACATTATTTATTACCATACGCATTATTAAATAATATGAAGTTTGTACGACGAAGCTGGAGGCTTAGCATAACTAAAACATCTAATCAAAGAAGGAAAATACAGATTTTTCATGAATGCGAACGATAATAAATTTCTGCTAAAACTTGTATGACCAATACCTATTTATTTTAGATTATTGGTTTTCCAGACGCATCTCACAAATCTGCTTGTAAAACATGTGAAAGATGAAGGGTTATGCTTCCAAGTCATAATACTCAATACCAAAATAAAAGTGTCTAGAGAGTTTTTTTTTGGTAATATCTGGAAATATTGACGGCTTGAATTTAGCAGAACTGGTAAGAAAATCCGTCAAATAAGAAAAGAAAACGGTGATCATGTTCACTTTAAAAATACTATTGGCAAAACTGATTGCACGATTTCTTAAACTGCCTAATTCAAATGCGTGTACTGGGCAATATTTTTAGCGATCTTTAGCTTCCCCTTTAGCCTGTTGTGGAGCAGATCTTTTAAGTATAAAATACAGGGTGGCTGGAAGTCTAATTCTATCGCTGAAGGCTTTAATCCACAATGTCATTATCGCACATGTGTGGTAATGTAAGTCATTATGACATTTGACACAGTGCTAAAATAAAATCATTATGTGACAGTATTATCTGTCTATGTAAAATTTTATACTAAAATTTAGTCTCTACCTTTTCCTAAAATGTTTTTTCACTATACATACCCATTGGGTATATATAGTTGTTCAATTAAATATATGTTCTTTCACGATTACTATTAATTTAATTTTTCAAATTGTTCTATAATGTACGTATAAATGTTAGAAGTGATGATGATTTCTCATAACTTATAGTTGCATTTTTAATTATCTGTCCAATTGGTATGAGTTGCCTCCTGGTCGCACTTTTAATAACTTTTTGCTGTTTTACCGGTTGTTTTGGGTAATTTTTGGACTTCAGACTGGTACGTGTTTGCAACATGAATACTCGAGACCAACTGAAGTGGGAAAATCTTGCACCACCTCCGGTTTTCACTGGTTGTATTGACAACTACCCTCGCTTCCCTTCTCGAAAAGAGTGTGCGTCATAGTTCGGCAAGTATTGTTGTTATTTTATGCCTACTTCCTGCTTCTAGAATTTTACATTTCTACCAATAGATTTTTAACAGTATTTTCGACTTATAATTTTACTATAATTTTATATACAATTTTTTTTAAATAAATTAAATTCAATTTATAAATTCTCGAAAATTAATTTTATGTATTAAAAATATAATTTTCTAATTTGTTTTCATCAATTTCTCGATTATTCCCAGCAATATTTTTCTCTATTTCTTTTATACATTTGAAATTTAATTAATATCTTGTAATTATTTACTTGAAATATTTTATCATTTTCTTCTCAATTTGATTTGTTTGAATGTCAGATTTGTTGTTCATTATTTTTTTATAAATTGCTAATGTTTTGTATCATGAAATTTAATAGTATTATTGGGTATATCTTTATTTATGTTTTGACTGAATTATTTGTAAAAGAATTTGAAATAATATTATATTTTTCCATTGTTATTTTAAATTAATTTTCTTTGAAATTAATTTTATTTAATCTCTGGCTTAAATTAAGTTTTATATTTTTTATCCCATAGGCATGTAAAATATGAAATTTATTTCAATATATTATCATAGCTTAAAAAATAATGTGGCCACCAATGCTCTCTAGCATTTTACAAGTCTTACCTGGAGAATCGTCAACATGTAGATTTTTCTGGTCAACAGTCCCATCAGTATATACCGCCACAGGGTTCCACAGGGCTCGGTTTTAGACTATTGCTTTTTAACGTTTTTGTAAATGACATAGTTACTGCCATAAAGTTGTATGCAGATGACATGAAAATATATAATAGAATTGACTACTTTAACAATTGTATTGGTTAGCAAAATTCTCTTAACAATTTAAATACATGGTGCCAAATAATATATCATTATAAATTGGACCATGTAATTGTTTCCAGATCACTTATATTTTGCGACCTGGGGATAACATTTGATAGTAAATTATCCTTTACGCCTCATATACAGAATATTACTTCTGATGGATTTAAAAAACTGGGCTTTGTTATTAGTAATAATAACGATTTTCCTTCCACTCATGTTAAAAAACTATTGTAATCAGATTGTCAGATCTAAACTAGAATATTGTTCTATAATATGATTCCCTTGTTATAATATACATACAGATTGTTTAGAAGGCATTCAAATACGCTTCCTAAATTTCTTATGTTATGAGGAGGACGGGGTTTATCCAAATATTGGATATCCTTATGAGGGTTTACTGTACAGATTTGGTATCACAATCACTGCACTGCACTGTGGCTTCAATAAAATCTCAAAATTTTTATGCTTTTATTGATTTGATGTAACATATCTATATATACGTTTAAGTGTTAACTTAATTTTTACTACTGTTTTGTTCTGTCTAACTCATAATATATGTATTCTGTTTACCACATATGTTCTGCTTTCAGTTAATTGTAAACTGTACTACTTACTCTGTAATTGGTTGTGTACTGTAGGATATTGACATTTCCATAAAATCCTGTATTTTTAAACTTCAACCTTAATTAAAATTTTGCCAAAAGAAATGATAGTTAATCAAAAAGAAAGCTACATGCGACTACTACTAATTAGATTTTTAAGCTTAAATGTTTATCACACTTCAAAGTTTCTCTTTAATGTGCAGATGTTAAAGTACACTGTTTGGTTTGGTACGGTTCTGCGCTAATTTCAAGTAAAAACAAAGTTTAATGAACAAGAGAACTAAGAATTTGATTTATCCTCTAGGTCTGGAAGGCAGCCACGTCCCTATCGATCCAAATTTAAAGCATTCAACTCCTAGTGCCCGGTTTTGCGACATCAGAAGTAAACTCCTGATTTATTTCATTCATTCTTGACATTTTATTAAGCAAGAAATTGAATTATCCTCAAATTATTTTGCTCGACAAACTAGTCTCTATAACTCACGGTAATTTAGGTCTTGAGTTTTGCTTTGCAATAAACCTAACCAAGTAATCAGTACACCAACTTGTTTATGAGGCTAGTCATATGCTTTCCATGATAAAGTTTCATAGCGCAACTGAGTTTGCATGGATTAATACCGAGAGCTTTGTTTAAAAAATCCATGCTTCACATTACTAGAGGTATTACTAAGCGGTGGTAATGTTACGTGTATTTTTAACAGGTGCATTCTCCATTTTACGTAAAAAGTATGAAATCGTATTTGAAAGAAAATAAAAACAACATAACTATAGTATTATTAGTATATACTTATGTAGACTAATAGATATACACAATTTTTTTAAATTTTCTGAAACTATCTTCGATTAACTTTTTATTAAATCGTAAATACTGTTCGATGTACCTCTGAATAGAGTGGATTAATTTAAATATTTTTAAAACAGGCTCATAATGATGCCTGTTCAATTCTAAAAGTCATATAATTTCATCTATTTTAAAAAATCATTAAGGTCGCCGTAAAATGATCAAATTGTAATGTTTTTTAGGTACAGAAATCTCGTAGAAAAATTAAACAGAGTAAAAGTATTATCGAAAATAAAATTATTGATGTTTTGTTCACTTTTACTATTTAAATTCTCCTCAAATAATATAATAACTTAAAATGCTTTTGTATGGCGCATTTTATTTTGCTTAACATTATAATAATTATTTTCACATATTTATAAACAAAAGTAAACAATCTTATATGTAGAACCATGTAAGTTTATGTTACAACAATATCTACTTCTATAATTGAATTTAAAAAAATACGTATTTTGAAATATTTCTGTACCTAAAAATTTGTTGGTTAGACCGCTTTCAGCCGTTATATATTCGTTTTACTTCAGTACCTTGGAATATTTGCAGGTGTCATGATATAACATTGCTGTTCTCTATATTATTCAGTTCTTAAATGTCTAAAATTGTATTTGTAAAAAATACTATTTCAAGAATACGGTACCCTTAATTTTTTATGTACCCTGAAAATCTACTCATGTGTTGCCAGAAAGTACGTTACGTTTATTAAACAGTTTCCGTTTATATTTTTTGCGACCAACTCCTTACATTGATTATGTTAATTGACTATCTAAAGAATGTTCAATACGATAATTTCCAAATCTTTTTTCATATCTTTTAGCATATATGAAAGTTATTTAGATTTGAAAATTCTCCTTTATTCCGCATATTTTTTTCCAAATACCAAACGTAACCTACAAAATAATTTTGTAAACGTATCACAACCGGTAAGCCACTCGTGCTTTTCATACAAATTTGCATTAAGATGCCTAATAAAATATTATTTTAATATCTAAATACATATTTCAAGCTAAAGAAGTCATTCTTTTTAATGTAGCTTTTTGTTGAAAAGGAGGAGGGCCTCTAAGGCCGGTTTTCGACCACTTTTGTTTTTTAAAAAAAAAAATATTTTTTCGCCAGTCATAAGCAGTCGATTTGACCCTAAACGGAATCTCAAATACCCCCCTCTCCCCTTATTCAGTCTACAGTCCCTATGATAAAATAATAGGGTAGCATAAACGCCTTGTAAGTGACTAACTATTTGCCAGACTGCTCCCCTTGAGCGGGGGGGGGGGAGGAGGGGGCAGGGTAGGAGTGAATTAATATGTAAAAGGGCTCAAAGGTAGTAGTCTGGCAAATAGTTAGTCACTTACAAGGTGTTTATGCTACCTTATTATTTTATCATAGGGACTGTGGAGTGAATAAGGAGAGGAGGTGGGGTATTTGAGGTTCCGTTTAGGGTCAAATCGACTGCTTATGACCCATACTTACTGGCAATTTTTTTTTTTTTTTTTTAAACAAAAGGGGCCGAAAACCGGCCTTAGAGGCCCTCCTTCTTTCGATAAGAAAATCAATTTTTCAATAAATCACAAACAATACTATTGTATTGATAATCTTAGCGCTTCTCTTAGTATTTTTTGATTTAAAGCTCAACTTTTTAGATATTTTACCTCTTTGAAAGTGTACATCTTCTGAAATGTGCACATCTCCTAAATGTGCACATCTTCTAAATGTGCACATTTCCTAAAATGTGGGCATTTCAAAATGTGCATATCTGAAATATGCACATCCCCTAAATGTGCACATCATCTAAATATGCACAGTCTTCTAAAGTGTGGACATCTTCTAAATGTGGACATCTCAAAATGTGCACATCTTCTCAAAATGTCCACATCTAAAATATGCATATCTCCTAAATGTGCGCATCTCCTAAATGTTCACATCTTCTTAAGGTGAACACCTTCTAAAATGTTGACATCTTCTAAATGTGGACATCTCGAAATGTGCACATCATTTCAAAATGTCCACATCTAAAATGGGCATCTCCTTAATGTTCACATCTTCTAAAAACGCACGCCTTCTAAAATGTGTACATCTTTTAAAATGTGCACATCTTCCAAAATCTGAACATCTAAAATGTACACATGTGCTAAAATGTGGATATCCTAAAATGTGCAAATCTTCTAAATGTGCATAACTTTTAGGAAAGGCGCATACTGAGATGCGTATGACGCGTGTGTGGTGACACAGCACAGCACGTACTTTTGTAGCTTAAGGAAAGTAATGGAACAGCGCAAATTCGTGCCACGACGTTGCATAGCAAGACTCGCGTGTGACGCGAGGTGCGCAGCGCAGTGACAGTGGCACAGTTTTTCGCGCCGTACGCGCCACGTGTTGATAATTTTGAAGTTAGTTGTGTTTTCTCCCGTGCCAATGAAAACAAAACTGATAGAGCTGCTAAGAAGGCATAGAGAGCTATATGATACCAGACAAGAGAATTATATGAAAGCGAAGATAAAAAACAAGATTTGGTGTGAAATTGCAAAAAAACTGGATTTTGTAGGTAGAAAACCGCAATTTTTTCTACATTTTCATTAATAACTAAAAAATAAGATTACGAAACTACAGGCTACATATTTTTTCGCCCCTACGTTTTCTCAATACTGGTTTCCAAACTCAGGGGTCTATTTCATTTATAAATCCAGTTTTCTGTTTAAATCATTAATTTTTATAATAAACAAGAAAAATTAGAACGACATGGCTGTTCGAAAGTCGTGAGAAGAACTGTCTTGCAATATGCGAAAGACAACGCTACGCGTGTCGCGCATTCGTGTCATGCTGGTCGGGTTACGCCATCTCACACGCGTCATATGTGTCTCAATATGCGCCTTGCCTTAAGATGTGCACATTTTCGTCGACTGCCGAAGTCGATGATCGATCTCTCGGCGTATTTCCTTCACAAACTGTAATAATGCAAACAATTCATAAATTGCTCCTAGTCCTACTGAAATCGCGACTTTTAACCACATGCGCCCACTCACAGGTCAAGAACCTAAGTAAGGAAAAGTAGGCATGAAATACAGCAATAGGCGGATGAAGTGGGCATCCCACGCGCGTTGGTTTTTGATTTGTTCTCGAGAAATCAGATTTATAATAAGATGTATTTAGAGCAAAAAATTTCGAAGGCAGAACATTTTACTTTTATAAATAATATAATAAATTATTTACAGATTTATTGCAGAATACTTTTCCTTTTAAAACACTGTTTTTCAATAGTTTCATTGCCATGTCATAGAATATAGTAGAATAGAATTTTTCGCTAAAAATGTCCAGTATGAAGCTTTTCTGCCATAAATAATTCTGTTTATAGTATTAAAAAAAAATTGTTTTATAAAAGTTACTGCAGCGTCTCCAAGTGATAAAAAAATTCATTTTCAGTATATAAAAGTTGTTGTAGCTAAGAGTACAAGTCTCAATGGCAAATCATGTCTATATAAAAGGAAAAAATCTCGCTCCAGGTTCTACTGTTTGTTAATTCATATATTCAAAAGACCTGTTCGTAGAATAGTTGGAAACAGCTTCCAACCGCCAGACTCACGTGCATTGCATTTATAATGGTAAAGTTGAAAATGTTTAAATAGATGCAGTGCGCATGATTTTAATGGTTGGAAACTGATTCCGCTGTACTGCGAACAAAGCTACAAATAAGAAGCACGTGGACCAGATAAGATACTTTTGTTTATTAACAAAAGCAACATAGAGCTATTTTTACAACCAACTTAGCTTTTCTTAAATCTGGAAGGATTATCATTAATTTTAAGAAAAATAATCCTTACTTGGTAAATAATTACACATTACACGTTTTAGTATGTTTTTTAAATTTTCGAATATGTTTTTCTAGACAGACTAATAAATTTCATGACTCGCCAGCATATTATTCTGTCCGTCAGTAAAAACCCTCTTACCATGCTAATAGTGCTAATCCCTCTTAGTGCTAATACTATTTCACTCTTAAATGTGGCAGAAAAACTATTTTGATAGTTGCTTCATTCTGAAATTTATACAAATTCTTTTTGCTAATTACAATCAAATTATTATCCTTAAAGCAGTTTGTACTAAACTGTATTCTGATGTCAGTAATATTATTGTAAAGATAAATAAATATATCAAATTGTTTAACCGTACGTTAAGACATTTTGTACAGATTTCCTGGAATGTAATTAAAGCAGTCTAATGACAACGTCACCCAATGTACCTAAATAACTTTGAGGCCTTATATCTCTTGTCAATACAGCAGGAGGATTAGGAGGCCTAATTGTGCTTGCGTCACTCAGATGTCATGTTACGACGCCCAAGCTGTGATTTCTTGGTATTTACGTGGTATCCTCTACAATATTTCTCTTTGTTTAAGGCCCGCTACAGACTATGCGGGAATTCGCGATTCGCGATGCGCGATGCGTGATTTGTAAGGAGTTCGTGCATCGCGTGTGGGGTTTTTATGAATGGGTTTTTAACGAACAAGACCCTACACACTATTCGCGAACTCCTCGCATATCACGCATAGCGCATAACGAATCGCGAATTCACGCATAGTCTGTAACGGGCCTATGAAGAAACAGTTGAGAAGAGATAGTCTTCACCTAAGGTTTCAATTCTACAAAATCTTTTTTCAAAGACATAAATTTAACAAAAGTATTAAAAGAGAATAAATACATTAGATCCATTATCATTACCAATCTGTGACGAGCATGGTTTAGCATATAATTTGCAAATAACGCAAAGTCAATTTTTATAAGAGTTTATATTTCCGGTTTATAAGATCACTAATTGATTGCGAATCAATGTAGTGGATATACAGTGCGTCCCTAAAGTCAGGCACCAATTCATTATTTGGTAAATAAAAGACATTATTGACAATTCTTGAAGCAGGTCGATATTTTATTTTAATTTATTTTTTTTTTAATAATTTAATAGACAGGGTGACCTACCTTCGAGTAATGACGTCATCACATTTTTTTTAAATGGAACATTACATTCGTTTTCTGAATTACCCTAGCTGAGGTGATTCCAAAAAGTTGCTTATAATTATTACAGTGTGAGCAATAATAGCCAAATTATTTACAAATACCAAAATTTTACTGAGATTAAACGAGTGAATCCATTTTAAATTGTTCTTTCTTAAAGTATTAAGTATCTAGGTGAAACGGAGCGGATTGAAATTCTCATGATGATAGAGATGGTGATAGAATTCTAACTCATGAGGAAGTCTGTGTTTTGTTTAATGAAACACATTCGAATCATCCACCAATAAATCGATCTACTATAAGCCGAACTGAAGCAAAGTCTCGAAACCATGGTCACGTTAAAGATCTGCCAGATCCGTCGACCAAGTATACTAAATGAAGATGTGCAGTTACAAGCCCTTTTGACCCTTCATGAAAACTCGCACTCCACTATGAGAGTCTTAGCAGGTGATTTAGGTGTGACTACATTGGGTAGATTTCTTCACAAAAGTAAGTACTATCCCTACAAAATTCACTTCACAAAAATTGTCCGACGACGATTTCAACAGACGGACAGAGTTTTGCGAAATGATGATGGAAAAATGCCGGGCAGATCCGGATTTTGTCAAACGCATAATTTTCTCGGACGAGGCGTCTTTTTATCTGAGTGGCACAGTTAATAAGCAGAATTGTTGGTACTGGTCAGATCACAATCCACACTGGATCTGCCTCTGCCCTCTGAAGGGAAATGTTTGGTTCGGAATTGTTGATAATCGAATTTTGGGGGCCATATTTCTTTGAAGGAGATTTATATGGCGCAATATATTTAGATTTTCTTCAATTTGATTTAATTCCTTCCTTGGTTGTACTGTTCCCCAATGAAGAAGAACCAGATTTGTCCAATGACACAATTTGGTTACAGCAAGACGGTACACCGCGGTACTATGCCATCGCTGTTCGCCTGTACTTAGATGACGCATTTCCTCATCGATGGATTGGCAGAAAAGGACCTAAGGAATGAGCCACCAGATCGCCAGACCGCTATATTTTTTCCTTTGGGTATATGTAAAAAGCAAAGTTATCGCCAGTAAGCCAAATAATCTTGACGATCTCAAGGAACCAATTCGACAAGAAGTTCGTGCCATCCCGCCTGAAGTTATTGGAAATGTACAACAAGAAATTGTTTCTCGTCTGGCCCATTTGGCAGTAAATGGTCAACAATTTGAAAATTTAATTTAGGTTTTTGTGTCCAAAGGTTTTATTAGAGAACAATAAAATTTCCTACAATCGATCACGTCTCTCTACGTTTTTCTATGTAACACCAATGTTTTTATAAATTAAGTACATTCCAGTAGAAAATGACGTGTAGTAATTTCAATAAATTTTTAGTACGTTTATTCATTTGTAAATAACTTTGGTATTCGTAAATCATTTGGGTATTGTTGCCCATCCTGTAACAATTAGGAGCAACTTGTGATACATTTTTGGAAACAGCTCGGCTAGAGTAATCCGGAAATTGGAAAAAAAATGTGGTGTTCCATTTAAAAAAATGTGATGATGTCATTACTTGAAGGTAAGTCAACCTGAATATTAAATTATTATTTGAAAAAAAAAAAATAAATTAAAATCAAAAATCGACCTGTTTTGGGGAATTTGTGCGTGATTTTAGGGACGCACTGTATAAAATTACTAATGGGTCCAAGAGCTTTAGGTTTTATAAAGTTATGTATATACAGAAATAATGAGTTAAGTACAGTTGTAGCAATTTATAAAACCGATAGTTTTGAGTTCCTATGTAGGCGTTGGCCATGATAATGATAATAAAAATATGAAACTTATTTAACCCACAGTAATGATAGCTGCCGTTACAAAATTTGCCGGTTATTGGTGTTAAACAACACTGTAATAACAGCAAAATTTAAATTATTTTTAACCACAGTTCTTGAGAAATCTTTGACAATGTACAACACAAAGACCTCAATCAATACGTAGATTATATGTGAGGTGCCTTTTGGAATAATGATGCAAATAAATTGGAAAAAGTGAAAGTTGAATCGAACGATCGAATAAACACGTCTTAGACACAGGGCCCATTCAATAAGTAAGTGACTGATTGGTTTCATTTTCAGCAAGATCAGAGAAACTACTACAAAAAGTGAATCAATAATGTGTTGAAAACCCACGATTCCTAATACACTTATTGATACGCCTGGGCTTGGATCTAATAAGGTTGTCGATAAGTTCTTGGGGTATCTTATTACAGGCTGAGGGAGGTGTTGTAAATGAAGCAGTCTGCGGCCAATCATGTCCCAGACATGTTCAACGGATGACAGATCCGGCGATCTTGATGGCTAGGGTAAAAGGTCCATCAGATGTCGATCCATGAAAGCTACTGTTTGTCTGGCAGCATGAGATCTAGCATGGAAAATGGATAGTGTCAAGCTATGAAATAACATATAATTTCATGGAGGTAGCATTGGACTGCATGTCTCTCTAATGAAAACTAGTGGTGATCTGCTATCATACGCGATGGCATCCCATACCATAAAGCCTATTGTGTGATAGACATGACTTTTTCTGTTAAATTGTAAATCGCGTCTTTCACTACGTTGACGAGTGAGAGGCAGCACCCAATGTATATGAAGACTAGAGGACAAAATTTTGTATTCATATTGACTATTCTGCCATGTTTCCAAACCATAGATTTGCAATAGTCGGACTGCTGCTAAATCGGTCTCTGAATGCTAAAAATCGCAATCGACTGTCTGTCCACTTAGTTTCCCTTCAACTTACAAAGATACATATAAGGATAGTCATAAGTATAAGTGCAAGAGGATAACCAATAAAGCAATGCTGATGCCTAAATGTTGGTTACTATTATATAGAAGGCCTATAGATATAGCAAAGATATTCTCGTTACTTGATTTAAGTTTCATAAAGCATTAAAAAACAAGCAATTGTATAAAGGTAACAGTTACACCTTTACCACTATGTTAGAAAACTTTAAAGGTACATAAGGCCTATAAGGGGTCTACATGAAGTTTTAGGGCGCAACTATATTTCTATCACTGATATTATAAAACTTAGAGCTATGTAAGTCACCAAACAGTGTAACTCTTGCAAAGTCCGTTAATTAAGCTCTTTAAGAAGTATATCGAGGTAACTAAAACGGCGTCATCAACAATTTATATTACCAAAGATTTTATAATTTGGTGGTGATAATACAAAAATTGTTTAGTGGGTAGCCACGCTTTCTTAACTTCCAACGCTACCAAGATTGAAACTTCTATTTTTAGGAGAATATGAAGGTATTCTTACAGCAGCACTCTTTACTTGGACAACATTGATGCGACGAAAATTTATTTTTGTTTATTTAAGTATTATGATTAACACAAGCTCAATATATCTGATTTTTAATTTTAACAACTTATGTCATCGTATGAAATGCATTTGGGCATTAAAATTGCTACTTCCGGTTTCATGAAGAGGATAATTTGTTTGGTTATGAACAATAAGGACAAATCTTTTTTTTAAAATATATTTACTTTTATCTTTGAGGATTTTAAGTCAATGCTACTGAAGTGGAACTTTTTCAATGCAAATGCAAAGTCTTGGGGACATATTGTTCCAGATATACGCTTAGTGAGAAGTATACTGTAAAAGTAAGTTTTATAATCTCATTTTGAATGTGATATAAAGCGAAAACTTCTCTGTTACTTAAAATGCAACCAAAGCAATTCAGTTTCGTAGAGTATTTGGAATTTTAATGTTAGTTGCTTTATCTCATTTTGTTTCCACAATAAAATTTATATAGAAGAACATTAATTGAAAGGTTAATATGGGATTCTACATAGAATCAACTTAAACCCGAGCTTATTAACATAAGTTAAGGTTATTAAATTCTTTTTAATAAACTAAACTAAACTTGACTTAAACCTAACTATAGGTACTTGAAAGTAATAGTAACTGTGAATCTGTGCGCATATTTTAAAATATTAAATCTGAACGTTAAGATCTAAAAACAACAGTTAAACTACTAGAAAGATGATAGGGGTATTCTAAATGATTTAACATCCGCGACTTCGTGTTGCTGGCAACAGCTTAAAGTTACCTTCAGAGAACGACGTTGTGTTGCCAGAAACATGAAGTCACGTGATTTTTCAACTAATGAAATTAATCGTATTCCCCTCTTTTCGCTGTTGAAGTTGAGTGAAGTTCAAAATTTCCAAATTCAACTTTACAGCGAAGCAACAGTCGTACATAACATAACCAGCAAAAACAAAACCGACTTTATAAAATCTTTATTTCATATAAGTTAAACTAATGGTTCGAATATTGACAGCAACACTACATTGTTCTCTGGAGAAGGCTTAACTTAATGAACGTTTCAAATGAGTTAATATCTGCCTTTTGACATCTGTGCCTATTGTAAAATAGTATCAATTGCGTAAATATATAAAAATCTACATTAAATTATTTACATTTACGCAATAGATACTTAAACGGCAAATGTGTATATTAAAATCTACATAGGATCATCTCACCCAGTTTTTACTTGAAAGGTTATGTAGTCATGTGTATACAGAAATCCAACGTGCTGTCACCTTGCTGTCAAATCACTTTGAAAATGGCGTCTGTAGGACAAACAGTGCGGATTTGTCACAACAAAACAAAACCACTATAATAGTCTAAATTATCCATGGCATTACGAAATAGGCATAAAATACAAAGAGTAAACACACTAGTTGACAGTTCTAGCACAAATTTCTACTTATTATCATATGATGTCAAGTTTCAAGTTGTTTGATGTGTTGTCCTAGAGCCGCCATTTTTAAAGTGATTTGACAGCAAGGTCTTAGCACGTTGGATTGCTCTATTGACAACTGAACTGTAACATGTATGTGTATTGTGTAATACAAGTGGCAGCTGCGTTCCAGTTACTGCAGCTACGTTCCAAATATGAATATATTAACTTTTGTTGTTTGTTGTTTTTTTATGTAGTTGTGTCAAAGACATTATTAAGTAGTAGCAATTTGATGCAACGTTTTTGGAATGGAAGTCATACTGATCCTTGCAGTTCCAGATAGTCTTCCTGAGTTAGTTTGTGGATAATCCGCAGTTTGTGGATATCAACAAATTTTTCGTCATTTCTCTAAATTGCTAAACAGAATTATTTAAATTCGAAATCCGTCCAAATATTCTCTTTACCCAGAAAGTCCATTGAAATTGAATTGCCAACAAATAACAGTCATCTCTCATATCTGTATATGAAAAATTATTGTCTTAGAATTTTTCGATTTCGTAAAGAAAGTAATAGATTTTAATCAAAAATACCTTACATTGGGAAATACTTATTAACTTTAACAGAATTATTAAAATTTAACTTATCATTGGTGCCTGCTACGTAAAAATATTGTATAAGGAACTATGCAACTGATTGTTGAAAAGCTATTATCTTGAAAATTGTCAATTTGTAAGACTAATGATAAGTATACCTTTGTTCCTCAAAACCAATACAGTACCAAGATTTTTTAATAAAAAACGTTTTAACGTTAGGTATGTGGCGCCCTCTAGGGAATACGTTGAAATAGAAAACGTATTATGATTTGTCATATCCTAAAATATCTAGTCCCAAATTTTTAAGCTGATACAGTCAAACACAGTGTAATTATTACAAAAAATGAATTTTTTCTACAAAACTGTTAAAAGTGGGCTTTTTAATTGTCATTTTTGATGTTAAAAATGCCATTTTTAGTAAAGTAACCTACTTTTAACACGCGTGTTAAAAGTAAATCAAAAGCACTGGTTGTTACGAAAATTTTGGTTCGTAAACATTGCGATCTGTGTGATATTTTTTGATTTCTTATTTTTATTGAGTTTAAAGTTCATCCGATTGTTTTGTAGAAAAAATATTGTATGATATACGTGTTAAAAGTGATTTTATTTTGTCCCATCCAGAACTATTCAGTCAGTTCTGCTGTTAATGTACTTTGGACAAATGCAACATAAGACAGAGTTGGTCAAACTTCTCAGAATCACCTTCAATCTACTTAATAGTTATCTATACTTGAAAGGTACACGCATTTCAAGCGGGTTAACATCTGCTTCTTAACATCCCGAATGCATATTGTGAAATAGCAGCAAATAGCAGCTGGATATTAAATCAAATTTACAATCACGGCGTAATAAAAACAGGACCGGGTAATGTATGCATCCTAACAACCCAATTACTAATTCCAAGACAGGAGATCCCTCGGAGAGCTGGTGCCGCATTTATGTTAAGGGACAACTTTGCATAAGCAATTCGTGTGTTGCAATCAGCGCGCCATAAAGTGCGGGGTAAATAACTAAACGCTAGATGGAACACCGCACATCTGTCGGGTGAGTATCGTCGCGGGGCCTGTTAGGCACACTCAAGCCAAAGCCAAGACAGTGGTGTAGCAGGAGGGCTGCCCACAATTTAGCAAACCGATTAACTGCTATGTAGCGTACAATCCTTGGCTATATATACTCAAGGGTACAACGTACTAAGATGAAATTTGTGTACATGTCTAAAATATTTTTTATTTTTAGAATCCAACATCCAATAGTATACACTAATTACAGAATGAGGTGAACGATGAAAATGTACTAAATTACTGCAATTAACAATTAAGATAAGAGTAAACTAACCTAAGAACACTTTTTTAATACGGACAATAGTTGTGTTAAATATATCAAGCTGGCTACTTATTAAATTATAGTTAGTGCAGCATTGAAATAAAGTAGATTTGATTAACATATTAGGCCCCGGAACAGAAAGATGGAAGGTAACAACAAAGTTTGTAAGATGCCAGGATCATCGGAAGCATTGTTCATTACTTTAAACAAAAATATGGTTGCATGATCTATCTACTAACACTTAAGCTTCTAAAACCATGTCTATGAAGTAGCGAATCATGAAGTATACGAATGTCAGAGTAAATGCCGTCCTTTTTAAGCTTAAGGAAACGTCTTTGAATAGTTCCGATTTAATAGACTGGGTCTGATAGTGAGGATTACAAACTACTGAGGCATACTCTAGCTTTGACGTCACATAAGCGTAGTATAATATTTTTAAAGTTTCAATATTACCAAAATCCTTACTGTAACATGCTATAAATTCATATATATGGTTGGTTTTTGGATTTTATCAATATGAGCATTGAGCGACAGCCATTTATTAGATGTCACCCCTAAATCTAAATGGTTTCTGGTCTGTCAATAATAATATTATTTAACTTGTAATCACAATCGATAAGGTCTCTTTTGAGGAAATAGGATATTATGTTACACTTTGGGATATTAAGTTTGAGATGATTTAAAGTGCACTAATCTTCGCCGTGTTTCAAGTTATCATATAACCGGACATAGTTGGTCTCAGATTGAAACTCATAGTAAATCTTTAAATCATCTGCATAAAGAAGGTATCGAACATCTATTACATTAACTATGTCACTTATAAAAATATTAAATGACAGAGGTCCCAGGTTTCTTCCCTGAGGCACTTCAGATGGAACTACGTATTCTGTAAATTTAAATCCACTGAACATGACATACTGTTTGGTGTTCAGGTAAGAAATGAACAGATTATTTAAATTTAATGGCAAACCACACGATAATAATTTCCGTAACAATATGCGACGATTAAGTCTGTCAAATGCCTTTGACATGTCCGTATATACGACTTCAACTTGAGACTTCATGTCCAGCGTCGTAGAAACAAATTGTGTGGCATTTACTAAATTAGTGGTGGTAGCATGTCCCTTCAAAAACCCATGCTGATGTATAGTTAACATTCTGCTGACGGTATAGCCGATTATGCAAAAAGTTTCAAAGACATTGTAAAAATTGGAAATAATGTAGACAGGCCTGAAATACGAAATAATAGATTTATCACCTATTTTGTAGATAGGACAGACTTTTGATAATTTCCATATTTCAGGAATTGTGGTCGTTTTCAAACATATATTAATTAATGCACTCAAAGGACGAGTAAGAACATATGCCCAATCGGGTAGCATGAATCTTCACTCCCTTCGGATACTATCAGAGCCCGTCGTTAATTTGGGTTTCATTTTCTTCAATGTTAAGACGCTGCATCGTTTATCACAATATCGTTAATATTGAAACTACTTCATGGTAAATAGGATTTAGCAAAGAAATCTGCAAATGCATTCATAATTTCTTGCGGTTTATTCATCTGAATATTATTATAAGCCATATTGCTAGACGATACTGACATTTCATTGTTTATAAATGTCCAGCATTTAGAAGGAGTATTTTTAATGTTTACCTCCGCTGCCGAAACGTAATCCCGATAATACTGCATTAACATCAATTTTAATTTGTTCCCTTAAAATTTTATATTCATTAGGTGTTACAACATGATTGAATCCAACAATATAAAGTTAATTGTTATCGAGTACAGGGAAACACAAACTTTGACTCTTATAAAGGTTGATTTAAAATTAGAAGATACCACCAAAAAATACATATTAAAATTATAACAAAACAATAAGCTAAATAATTGTACGACTGTATTTACTGTAGTTTAAATTCCGTCAACATAAAAAAGGTAAAAACAGTTGGTGTGTTGGTGCATTCTTCCCTCGAATAGGTGGCAAGTGGGTAATTGAGTGTCTATTGGTCAAATATCATTCCAAATGACACATAGGAAGCAAAGAAATCAAAAGTTTTGGCTATGGAAACCGTTACTCTTTTTGGGCTCCAGACGATAAGTTCTTATTAATGAAAGTGGTACTAATATTTTGTTTAAATGGGACATGTTGGCGTGCAGTTTAACTTTAAAAGATCTAGAAGACATGGAGAACATTTTGGTTATAGCTTTACATACTACCTAAAAGAAACATGTATTTACCATAAGATCAGAGTGCAACGGATATGAAATTTATCATAAGTAGGTTTTAAGATTGAGACCCAATTAAGTAAAACACAACAGATTTTTCAGTTACTATAATCACGGTAAGTAACAATACAACCAGTTGGTTTCAGCAGTTTTGCAAAAAATCCACAAAGAGTTACACTTAAAACTTCCATATGCATGCAGTTACACTGGTCATTGTTTGACTAGAATGTCTGCCACTGTCCTCGCTGACAGTGGAGTGGATATTCAAACACTTAAAAAACATGGAGGATGGCAGCCAACCAGTGTGGCTGAAAGTTATGCCCAGGAAAGCATAGTTAATAAGTTGAAAATTTCAAAAAGTATATTTTACAAGAACACTAGTTCTCTAGTCCACTAGGACATCAAAATCATAATAGTTTTCAGGAAGAACAAGTAGGATTGAATAAATTTCGTGTTATTAACTTCTCAAATTTGAACATTCTACTTTTAATATATATATAAAAATGTTTCCAATATTTAAATAGACAATTTGTTAATAGTGACATTACTGTATAGTAAAATAACATGTCAATAGTCAAGTGCCACCTTGGTAAAAAAATTTGAATTTAGTAAAATAGCATATTATCAGTCAAAATGCAAAAATATTTATTTAACTGAACAAGTGCGTGATACTTTTCCGCAAATATAGTTGACCGAAAGACAGCGGCAGCAATCAACGTGCAAATAAGACACTTCTTGCACGTATTAGGTACAATATTTTTCCTACGAACATGACAATCCTAATCAGGCGAAATTATTAATTACCAACTTATAATACAATAACAAGTAATTATTAACTTGTTATTGTATTATTAGTATTAGTATTTTTAAACTAATAGCATATGTTAACGAAAAACATTGATATTAAAAGTACAATTTGTGCCATTTTGTAAATTCACTCCTGAAGCAATAGTGGTTTTAGGATGTTCTTTAGTCGTGGAATTCACTGTTGACAAAGTGTATGCTACAGGACTTGTAACTTCAGTGATGAGGGAATAGCTGCTAGGTGCTGTTTTCTTCAGTCACGGAATATACTGTTATTGTACTACGTACTTCAGCACGGATCTCTTGAAGTTTTGATGAGGGACTTGATGCTTTGAGAATGTTATGGGCTAATTTCTTTTTGTTATCCAAATAATCCTCAATGTATGACTCAACTACCGCTGTGGACTTTCATCCACCATACCGTTTTATGTTTGTAATATTAGACTCGGATATGGTTAATAATGTGGCAGAAGTGCGCCGAGAACAATGTCCTGTATACACTTCGAGGTTTGGGAGACCTAAGTAACCAGCGATGTTAGATGACATTTTCCCAAAACTTAGTACACAATTTGACCATTTACCCGCTCTATAAAATAAGAGAAACCGATCGTGAAGGGGATCTTTAGTATAACTTTAGTATAACGACAGATATCGACATAATTATTTGTTTCTTGGTTGTTCACCATAAATTTTCTTGAAACATTGGATTTTTGTGTTTGGTATGGTGATAGTAAGCACATCCTCTTTGCCATCTATATCGTGGATAGTCATATTTGCAAGTAGAATTTTCTATTTCGTTTACTTCTAATAACTCTTTTTGGCTTGTAACCAACATTTAATTTCCTCAAACATCCCGTTAGCAATGTCCTTTTGTTTGTTTCAACAGTTTTGACCATAGAGTTGACGGAGAGTTACGATTTGCAATATTGTGGAAATAAGCTAAAAATACCACTTCTTTAAAGATAAAGTGTTCTTCTCCATGCACCTTTGGTTGAAGGTGAGAAGCTCTTTTTCATAGCAAATTCTTGATATTCCAGGAATTAATATGTTATTTGTATCATTAGCGGCCTCCAATATATCTGACGGAACATCATTGAAAAACACCTCTCTCATTTTGGGTAGTTTACTACGAAGAGAAATGAAAAATGAATCAAACTGAACTGATTGAACATTGGAAAGCTTTTGTCAAAAAATATTAACAATCATAATTACACGTAGTTATGAAAACGACAGGAAGTTATATTGGGAAGCTTTACTTTTATTTAGTGTTAGACGGTAAGGTGCATTGAGCAATACTCATAAGCACCTTAAGAAAAATTTTGCGCAAACTTTTTTGCTTAATGCTACCTGCATCCACTGAATTACGTTCGATACAAGCATTGTCAGAACAATACGATAGGCTTACTGTATAATGTAACAAAAATCTTGCCAGAGAGCACACTTTACCGCACTAGTGCGGAAATAGTTAGTTATACAAGTACAAAAATTAAGTGTTTATTGCACGCGACGTGAAATTGTCATAACACATCGAGTAACTTTTTATACGAGTTGCATACAATATTTTTTCAACGTTCATGCAAAAACACACATAAGATTCTAGGAAAATATGACATCGATTTGAACGTTTATGTTTGCCATGATGACAAAACGCTGTAGTAGAATGACACATGAATGCAATAAACAATTTATTAAACTAGTGCAATAAAGAACTATTTTTTCCACTAAATATAGTTCAATAAAATTTTGTTTTTTGTATGAACGTAGAAACAAATTTTTTAATGCTATTTTTTTAAGATTACTCCATTTTACATCACCTGCTATAACATGAATTTCTTCCATGTTTAATCTGTAGTATATTACCATATGCAAGCGCTCATTAAATGTACAAATCTTGTCTGTCATGCGAGTCCCATTTGATAATTTTAATACGCAGAAAGTATCAGTCCAGGCAAACAAACAGTCGTTGAAGATACACAATGAACAAAGTTATTCAATGAGCATTGTCATGGTACTCGAACTATTCTGCTAGTTATGTCGAACGAAACCACTTGAAAACTAATGTCGTAGGAATTACGTTGAAATACAAACAGTAGTAGGTACGCTTCTAGCTTGTAGCTGAGGTCCGTGCCATTGTTTCTAAGCAAACAAAAGCTGGACATTATTATCATCGCTCTCAAACAGAGAAATAATGAAGTTAGTTTTACTTCTGCATCCCACTTTAATGTACCTATCTATACAAAATTATAAAATGCAAGAGTTGCTGTATTCTTCATTACCCATGTTTTAGAATAATTAACATAAGGATTATTTAGGTACAGATTTTTTTATCTCATCTATTGTGGTTGATTTTGCGTGTTCGTATATGTTCAAAAGTGAATTTGAGTTTTGAAAATTATTGAATTATTTCATTGTACCAGGTATGTCTTTTTTGTTACTAAATTTAGCTAGATTATTATTTTCTTTTAGATATTTCTCCTTTAACTAATGTTGTATACTTTATTTTTATTGAAGAAAAATATCATCTTGTGTACCACATTTTATATAAAAAAAAGATAAAGACCTACAAACAAACAATTAGATTTTAATAGTACTAATATCATTATGAATTACATTTTTATGTTTACAATACAAATAACGGAATTATTTATAAAAATTTTAGGACAGAAAGTGTCCTGTCCATGTTCTACTTGTTCTGCAGGACTACTTTTTGTAACTTTAGTAACACTAGTGTTTTTGGAAAATTTTGCGGAGGATTCAGAGCATCTACTAGTTGAAAGCATATTAGTGCCAATAATTTTTTTTGCTATTTCCACTTGGACACTGAGTTTTGATATATAGCTTTCAGTAACAGTGGTTGATTTCCAACCACCATGGCGCTTAATACTAGTTATACCTGCACCAGCTTCGGCTAATAAAGTAGCCGAAGAACGCCGAAAACAATGCCCTGTATATTTCTTTGGGTTCAGTAATTTAAGATATTTTGTACGAAATCTGACCCAAGGTATTTTGCCAACCACTTGCTTGGAACATTTATTATGGTTATAATATACAAAAAAATGTTTATGTTCAGTATCCGGTTGACAAGGAGACCCATATATTCATTAATTATACTAAATATGCGCTGTATTCTTGGATTCTTTTGTAGTTACTGTTAAAGTTTTATCTAAATCCGGTATATCGTCTATAATTATGTTACATAACTCCTTTTTATAATAAAATCCATATATGTCAAAAATCAGTGTCATCCAAAATAATGAATGTACATTTTATTTTACATTTGAAGATAACCACTTATCTTGGTCATTAAAAATATTTCATGGGAGGCATCTCTCAGAAAAGTGTCAATTTCCTAACTATAGTCTGTTTAGAAATGAAAGAGAGTAATGAAAGCCTGTTATGTAAATTGTAAATAAATGTAGTACTGGTGCTTATATTCAATATTTTTATATTATGTATTATCAGTATAGATGAGGTGTACTTTTAAAAAAACTTTGGGTGACCGGGTTGTACTAAATTGTAGCAGGTAGATAAAATCTAATCCCCGACAATCCGTCTTTGTCTATGCCGCTTCAATTTCTCGGTCCATTTATCTTATAAGTAAACAATATAAAAACAGCATTTCAAAACTTGAGGCTACTTTAAGCATCATAACCGGATTAAGAGGGTTTTTAGTAATTCAAATAAAATTATTCTATATTATTATCAAAATATTTATTTAAATTTAACGAATAGACTTTTATTCCACACAAAAATATATGTATGTAGATTGATAACGATAGGTTCCACAGTAACGTCAATTAAATTATCGAGTTCCCACATTTTCTCCTCTTATTTTTGTACATGATGTATACATCTTCACCAGTTACTCGTTCCAAGGAATTTTTTAACAAAATTTTCACGTCACTTAGTTTACACGTCGTATTATTTCGCGCTACATCTCCTTTTACCTGCGCCCAGACTAATTCGATTGGGTTAAGTTTACAATGATAAGGTGGTAACTGTAGTACCGCTATTTGGTGATTTGTTGCCATTTCATCGATAACATATTTTTCCTGATCTTTATTCAGATACAAGTGACAAGTGTCAAAAGTTCCTTTTTCACCATATTTGTTTCAAAAGAAATGTTTTTTCCGGATAACCATTGAAGTTTCGTCTAGATAATAAATATTCCTCCCTTCGTCACGGAATTTTCTAATTGATCTTAAGTAGGATATTCGCCAACAAATAATTTCATCTTTATCGATAAGAACTGACTTCCTGTTCTGCTTTTCCCAGTAATAATTCAACTCTCGTAAGACGGCCCATAATTTGCTCCTACTGATTTTTGGCAAATCGTTGTCCTCTGAAAGTTCACTTAAAATTTTGTTTAGCGTTGGTATTTCTTTTTTTTTAATAAAATGAGTGTACTTTTCTTCGAATGACATTTTTGAAGAAATCATCTATAACGACTTTTGACCTCCCTGTAGATGATTTTGGGGGATTTACAGTATTTTGCTCATTTTTTGTTTCCTTTAAAAGTCTGTAGATAGTCGATTTTCCAATCTCTGTCTTTTCCACGATGTCGTCAACACTGTTGGTAGATTTTGGTGTTTCAATGCATTAAATACATTTAATATAATAATCTTCTCATTCTGAGACAGCGCACATCTTTTCACACGTTTAGCAGGTACGTAATCTGATAAGCTCGACATTTTACCCAAACAATATTATATCCACTGGCACAATAGTCACTAAACACAAGTCGAAATTTAACTCTACTGCACTAGCACGTCTTCGTATATTCAGTTCTAAGACTGGATTGATCTGTCACAATACACTGGCTTCTGCCCTATGATGTATCCAGTAAAATATACTAATGTACACCCACTGTTACCATTAGTGTTACCTGATAATTACCTGAAACGAAATGTTACCACGTCCATGGCCAGTTCTTGTCTCGGAGTTTTATTACTCTCTTTCATTTCCATACAGACTATAGTCAATATTCTTGATTTGTTTGGTTTGTAACCACATTTTTTTTCTTTTTAAGAATGTTATGAATCTTGAATATTTGATAAAATCGATGTTATGATGTAAAAGTACCGTTGTCTTTAACACAGAATATAATGGCTAAGTACAAAAATTGTAACTACGTGCTCGGGGAGGTCTAAAGTAGTTGTAGTAATTGCATACTCTCTGAACCTCAAAGAACATGCGAAGGTTAGTTATATTCTAAGAGTCTAAGAAATATTTTTATAGAACACTGTAAACATCTTGGGCTGTTATAGTTCAAAATATTACTAATTGTTTTATGCAAACATCGTTGATTACTATTAATATTGTTGTTATTATTAGTATTAACAGAATTTAATTCCCCAACAACACAAGAAGTTTAAAAATTTATCGCCGTGAAGTGCACCTTGCACATGATTTAACAAATCCCTCATAAATTTTATTGTTTTTTTTTTATTTTCCCAGCACCAGACTTCCTTTTCCTTCCTCCGCCGTTTTTAATATTTCAGGAGACGTACTCGGAATATCTTCTGTACTACCGTAAATCTGTTACATTGCTAGAGGTTTCTCGCGTAGTAAATATAGCATACATGAAAACCGCATTTGTTGATATTATTGCTAAGCATCCGTCACAACTGTCAATTTCGCTGAAACAAAAATTAGTAATTTTAATTATCGAGATACTTATTTCCACAAATATACTCGTATAAAATGATGTCTAGCAAATTCATAAGTGTTCTATTAAATACAGGGTTTGTATAAATCTTGTGCGTCATAATGCACTTAATACCTTAAGCTCTTAAACGCTTAAGAAATGCACTGATTTGAACTTTTGGATGGAGTTTTTAGAAAAAAAATGTGTATGAGATGTGCTAAAAGTAATTTTATTTTGTTCAAAGGGATGGGACACGATTACCCTCACAAAATAGAAAATCACTTTAAGCACTTATAAATAACTGCTACAATACAGTACAAAATATGGCTTATGTATAATAAATAATTACGATAGAATTACAAAAAAATATCTCGCACACTTTCCAATTACGTATTTTAACGTTTCGTTTCTAAAGAATTTTTATCTCGATTAGGAAAACCCTTGAATAATCAGGAGCGTTGATGAAACAAAGATGGAGATAAAAATTAATGAAGCAAATTAGGTACGCTTTCATGTTTCGGAGCTACTTGTAAATGGAAAATATATATCCTAATGATAAAGGAACACATATCAGCATATTCTTTTGAAACAGAAACCCCTGATAATTACCTATTTAACCCTGCATCATTAACAATAAGTTATGTTATTTTACACAGTGGGGAAGTTAACAAGCGTATGGAAGATACAACGCGAAAGTTGTGTGCAAGTGGAGTAAATTGCTAGGCTCGGCAACTTCTCTTTTATTGTAAAACGTGGTTAATTTGGAAGGGAAACTATAATGAAAATTATGGATGAATTACAATAAAACTTGATTTGATACTAATACCGTCAAAACTGAGTACCAGGTAGATAACGATCAGTTTTTATTATTATTTAGATTAGAGCAGTTTTTAGAAGCTTCACATACCATGAAACAGCTGTTCTCGAAAGATATTCTTACGAAAGTTATGCCTAAAGCATCAATAAGAAGAAATGCTTTTATGGCTGATGAAACTTTGACATTCTCTAACCCGTTAAAGAGGGTGTCAAAATAGTAGTTCTTAAATACCAAAAATGTGACAGGAATTAAATTAAGTAGACATTTAGTAAACAACTTATTGATTTTCTTAAATTATTATTTGAAAAAACAATAAATTAAAATAAAAAATCGACCTGTTTCAGGATTTTTTAATAATATTGTTTATTCAGCTAATAATGAATGTATGCGTTACTTTATGGACGCACTGTATAATTATCCACAGAATTTATTTTTGTTAATTTTCTTAAATCATGCATATATTTATAAACTAATGTTCTAAAGTAACACAAATTTCAGTGAATGTTTTGAATGTACCTACACTGAAGTTCAAATGTTTGCCTTTTATAAAAACATAACGTTAATATAAAATGACAAAGTTTGTATCCTAATGTAATGGTATAGAAAAAGGTTGAGAAAGGTCAAAATATTTTATAACACATCAAATTTTATTTCATGCACTTCACTAAAACAGGCTAAACAACAAGTTGGGTTGTCCCTTACATTCCTCCTAATAGATACTCAACTTTTTCATTTTATTGTCTGCTTCTTTATTGCTCACATTTTCATCTACTTTTATTGTAATGCATTTCCGTATAGTCTCTAAATCTTCGAATGAATAGAAGGGTATCCCAGAAAAGTAGATTCGCTGTGACACTTCATTTAATTTTGAATTTACTGGCTTTTGATAAGATATGAAAAACATTGTTTTGGTGTTAACATTTTTCTATTTTAAAAAATAGGTTTAGTAGTTGCTGTCAAACTAATGCGTTTCACAGCAAGTCTAATGAAAGATATTTTTTATACAAGACGATAATGGTTTTTTATGATCGTATGTAAAACAATGTTTCTTTCTATAGTCCAAATATGGACGCCTTTAATATGAAGAAAAATTTAAAAATTACTTGTAGCGATTTTAAATTAGAGAAACTTTTGCATAGTTCATTGACTTCTTTGGAATGTGATTATTAAATAAAGTTATCCTTATGGGTTGTCATTGTGGTCTTAACCTTTAGTTCTTCTTTGGTATCTCCTTGTCAAGGTAAAACACAGAATAATAATAATAAAAATAATAATAATAATATCTCTACCCTTCATTCTAATCACGGGGATTAGTCCAGAAGTCGAAGACTTGTGCGGGAGAGAGGGCGGCATATTATTATTAAGCAGGCCGCATTTGCGCCCAGGAACGACTTACGTTGGTAGGTAACCACCATTCAGTAAAGAAAGTAGGTAGTAAGTAGTAAAGAGGGAAACCTAGAAAACCTCATTAATTAAGGGGGTAGTCAAATGTCGGTATCAATCTCTCACATTGACCCAAGCTAATATTCTTCTGTACCCACAGAGATGGGGGTTTAGAAGAGTCCTCTCCACGAATATAGCTGATATCTTGCCACATCGATTCAAGTACTGACGCCTTAAACCACGCGACCACTGACTGACCAAATAACCTAATAATAACCTATAATGGATTTACATGAACCTTGCCGTTCGGGTGAGTTGCACAGATTAAAAGATGGAAACACTGATGAACGATCTGTAATGTTTATGTTCGGTCATTTCATATTACGAATAAGAAATCTGTGGAGACAGTTGTTTGAAAATTATATGAAAATACTACGCTGTACGCCCTCAGAACGTACCCCTTCATCAACAATCAACAGAAGAAGTGCGCCGTTCAACCTGTGGTAATAAAAACCAGTTGTCCGCGAGGGAACTCGTTAAGACTGACAGCAGTTTTTTTCCATCGTCAGGGGTTAAGCCACCAACATTTGATGGAAAGGTGTCATGGAGTATTTACCTTAAACAATTTGAAGCAGAAAAAGCTACCTCACTAATAATGGTTCTACGAGGTAAAGCTATGGAGGTATTCAGAACGCTAGCTGAGGATAAACAGAAAGACTATCAAACGCTGAAGAGTGATTTAGAAATGATGTATGGCGAGGCTCAACTACAACACGTTTATCGTTTATATAAAAGGTCGAAAACAACGCTTTGAAGAAAATCTGTAGCAATTTGAGGTAGATATAGCACGTATGGTGAAGCTAGCCTACCCCACCGCATCGACAGAATTCGAAGAATAGTTAGCAGTGAGTAGCTTCGTTGATGGCCTGCGAGATTCCGAGATCAGCCAAACGTTAAGGTTAGTCAGACACAAGAATATATCCGAAGCTCTAGCCCTGGCCTTGGAAATCGAAGCCGCACGGCAAGCTTCTAGAAGTAGTTAAGACAGAACAAAACAACTAAGATTCAGGCCAGAAGGACAACGTCAAGCTGAAAAGGACAACAAAGGATTAATAAATAACTTACGAAATTTATTGGACAACTACCAGAAAGGACAAGTTCGTACCGATTCTACGGTATACAACAGACGAAGATCTATCCTATATTGGAACTGTGGAGCAAAAGTATATCTCAGGAAACAATTATCTAGGAATATATCCAGTCGAAATCGAGAAGAGTCTGACAACTGGAGAATAAGCAATAAAAGAGTCCAGCCAGAACTGAATTTTAATATTGAAACACAGAAAAATCAATTATTCAAACTTAAGAAGGAGAAGAAAACAGTAACTGAGCTGAACAACCAGAAAAAAACTTTGGAACCTACTAGTGCCGAACTCTTCAAGCAGATAAAATTAGTTCAGGATCAAATGAAACTTAGAACAGCTCAGTGGGTTAAAGAAAAAGAGGTACTGTTGAAAAAATTAAAACATACAGATCAGCTGCTGGGGAAGTTAAATACCGATAAAAAGAAGTTAAAAACTCAGTTGGAAGAAACAGAAAGAGCAAAATCATCAGTGGAAGAGGAAGCACAAAGTAGCATACTTGTGTGCCAAAGAACTTAGTTTCATATCGAATGAATGGGATAATAGAACTCTTGCTAAAGAACAGCGTGAAGATTCAGACTTGGGAGCTATATACCAGTGGAAGATTAAAAACTTGGATAGACCTAACTGGAGGGACATTTCCAACAGATCTTCGTCTTTGAAAAATTACTGGACCCTATGGGATTCTTTAGTAATAGAGAATGGCGTATTGAAAAGAGTACTGGAAAGTCCTAATAGTAAAGACAAAATTTACCGAACTGTATTACTCCGAAAAAGAGTTTTTCATAGTGGTATAGGTGGTGTGCATTTAGGAAGAAATAAAACTTTGAATAAAGTAAGAGAACGATTTTATTGGGTTGGAAGTCGTACTGATGTGGAAGAGTGGTGTCGACATTGTAGTACCTGCACGTTAAGTAAAGAAAGTTATGCAGTGGAGTAACTTGATAGGGAGGATCAGTTCTAAGAGGGGGGCAATGTTACGGAAGCTCGCCTACCTTTTTAGTTTGTTAATTATGTTTCTGTTTGTCTTAGACCTTACCTACCTACCTTTACTTTGACGTTATCTAGAATAGTAAGGTAAAATAAAATAAATAAATAAATAAAGTTTGTTTGTCTGCGTGACGTGTTTCCACGCTAAGGCAATTTCGAGGTTACAATATTAACATTTGCATTCACAAATGGTAGATAACGATTTAAAATAGTGGTTATAAGTACTTACTTTAAAAAAGAAAGATCATTATCCACCCTTGGTGTTAAAGTGTCATTTTATCTACCCTTCTTCTTCTGTAGGGTTTATTTATAACTTCTAATCTGTGCAACAAAAAAAAAAAAAAAAAAATTAAATGTAAATTTTGTTACATCTTGCGGGTTAACTTTTTTTTTATAATTTTTTGGTTTGTAACCGCTAGTGTTGTGTTAGGAAAGTTATGAGCTTGCTGTATCTATAAACAAAAGTAATTGCAGATACGGGATTTTACGAAACAACTACTCTGCGGGATAATGCCCCGACCGGCATTGAATTACACCTAAAAAATCTATGGCAAACAGCTAAAGTCATTCGTCAGTAGCCCACACACAAGACATGTATCGGTTTCAAACTTATTAGCTCTCATCAGCATGCCACAGGTGGATGAATAGCTCTAGCTGTTTAAGTCTGTCTAACCTGACAGAAAGTACTATAAGTATGCGATATAGACAAGCTACATCTAAAGCCATTCGCACTCCATGTTGGACCTCAGAGGAAAAAACGCATTGAAAGCTAGCGACCTCTATCTCGATTCAGCGATATAATCTTTTTCGGTCGGCGATAAAATAACATTTTAACATCTTGTATAAAAAATAACTATTATGTACTGACCAAAATAGGGAGCTGTTTAAATTGAAACATTAACACTATATTCTTACTGTATTACTCGTTATTCTGATAATTATTCAGTTCGGTTAATACAGACATTAAAATCCAAACTGGGAAAATTTAATTATCTGAAAGGTCAAAAGTGGATGTATTAACAAGTTTAGTAATAAAATTTTAAATAACCTTTAACTTTCTACGTTGGATATTAGCATAGGTAATAAAACGCACTTAGCAGCCACCCTCCCTTTTAGTTGCCATCTGGATAAATTAGGGCATTGGGCCTCAAGCAGCAGCGACTCGTCGAGTAAGTATTTACGCAGAAGATAAAATATTATAGGTAATTTAACAAGTCTTAAAGACAACTGATTTCCTACTTAAATATTGTATTACATAGCAATACTATTAATTATTCTCTACCTACGACATAAACAAATTATTGGCGACGAAACTCGCTCAATTAGAACAGATTACGTTTATATCGGTTGCTTAATTGTAATTAGAAAAGTGGCGGAAATTAAATCGGAGCAAAACGCTGATTTTACTTTACTGTTTCACTCGAATCACCTATATTCCTTCTCGTAAAGTACTTATTCGGAGCTCGTTAAGTGAAATGCTCTACTATATGCAAATTACTATGTAATAAAAAATAACGTTTGCTTTAGATCTCCGAGTTAAGACTTCATCAGTTTGATTTATGTACGTCATTAATTAATTTAATAGTAACAAGAGAGGGAGGATCGATCGCTGAAGTTTTATTAAGCGATGAATTTTACATCTGAAGGCGAAGCTAATTTGAGTAATTAAGTAATAATTCAGTCAATCGATGTTCAAAACTACCGTTTTTGTAACAACATTGCGGAAATTTTGGGGTGTTAAATCCGAATTTCAAGTTCGCTGCCATATAAGGCTTCAGAACGAAAAACAAAAAATCTCAAAATTTTCGCATTTAATTCAATTTTTCGCTTATACATGGTGTTTCTACCGATACAGAGCAGGCACATGCAAAGAATCTTAAAATGTACTGCTTTGTTTTTATGGGATGTACCGTTGAAGAGATATTGGTCTCTGAAGATGAGTGTTAAATTTTGAGAATCAATAATATTACAGCAATGCCTTAACATAGAGCAACCAAATTTGGTACATGATTTGTGTGACGGCTTCTATGCCTCCCACTGAAGCTGCAATTCAACAACACGCGTTCACAGTTTTCTGTCAGGTGCAGCACTGGATCAGAAACTACTTGGATCCAGAGCAATGGGAGTGGAAATTGACAAAAAAAATAGGATGGTTTTCGTTACTATATTGAAACATCAGGCTCCCTAGAGGTTCCTGCCGCTTGTATCTTACAAATGCCAGATAGACTGCCCAGTGTGGGTGTTGGCGAGCAGGAATGTTCTACTCGAAACTGTGCCAGCAATGTGAATGGTCGGGCTCCAACATCGACAACAATTTTGATACAGAAGACTGAAGCAACTGAGGCGATAGAAGATATCAATTCAGGTAATATTTTCCAGCATTATGCATCTCTACTAATCAATATTTCTCTATCATAACATTAATCATTCTATTACACTATTTTCAGTTGATGGACCTGAACCTTCTAGTGCCCAAGAAACATTGTCTGGACCATCAACAATCAAACGGAGACGACTAAAATAACTGTGTACATGACATCGGTTATTTCTTATCTGTCATTTGTATCTATGTTCTAACACTAAATATCTTCTTTCTTTTTCAGATGAAGAACCTAGGTACTTGAAGTGATGATCCAATCTTATGTTCGACTTTCACTCATTTCATGACACTTGTACATACAGATTTCATATTAAGCTTTTTATTCAGTGTAACGTACCTCTAATATATTCAACAACTATGCTTTGCCATCATTTCATTCGTTTGCTCTTTTATGTGTAATACACCGAAAGTATAAAGCCGATGAAGACAGGTGGGAGGGACCGTTTTGACTGTAGGACGCAGAATGCATTTTTCGTTTTACTTCCTCCCCCATTATGAAAAGGTTGAATGTTAGGGAAGTCTCTTGTAGGAAATATACTTTAACATGATTTTTTTTACAAGATGTACAAAATGTGGGAGTGGGCGTTTTTGACGTTTTCGCAGAAGGCCCAGAAAATAGCGGTTTTTCAACTAGCTGTAGAGCTAATACCGTTCATCAGATAATTAAAGTTAATTAATTAGTTTTATAAAAAATTTTGTCTACTTTTATTTTGTATAGAATGACCATTTTCGAAAAACGCATAGTTTTCGATATATAAGTTATAATATAATAATTATACCTCTTCTTCAGACTCCGCAAAAGCTTTGCCGCGACTGAAGATGCCGACAGTGAAGAACGGCGAAACGTTTGGAAGTATTAGATACGACCAGTTACATAGAGGACTACGGGATGTCTCGGAAGACCACCATTATCCGAGGAAAGGCTACGACTGTTTATAATATCTTGATTCTACTTTCAAATATGAAGTAAGTTTACCTTACTTCAATATATCAATATCTTTGTGCACTTTTAACATTGATTTTAGCATGGAATATTTTGTCCACATCGAAGAGGCAGCAAACCATTTCTCCACATTGAAAAGGTAGGATAGTACCACCTCTTCTGTAATTGCTCCTTCTCCTATCGCCCTTTTTTCCCCAGTTATCGACTTCCAACAATTCCTTCTCAAACACACTTTTACTTTTTGCTGGTAACATACGTAATGTTGCTTCTTGGCTTTCTTGCTGAATTTCAGCCGGAATGAAGAGAGTCTCAGCATGCCATAGAAACGTTTCCAAGACGTTCTAGTCACAAACCTAGAAAAAATATAGACTGTGCCAGTGTCATATTGCCTCTGACCGCTAATTCGTGGCTGCCCTAAAAGGTTCAGAATCGCTAAAACTTTTTGGTTTTTATGCCAATTTACGTTGGTTGTATTGTAGCGTGAAGTTCATTTGTTTACTGTGAGTGGTCACATTCTTTAATGACATTTAAAGTGACAGCAAGTTAGTTAATTTCATATTGCAATGCAGCCATCATATTTGCACAACCGCCAACATAAAACAAATAAAATATCCATTTTCTGGACCGTAAGACCCTAGGCAACGCGAGACCTGTCACGTGACCTATATCATGAATCGACGCTGTCTATATTTTTTCTAGGTGTGATTCTGGTATTCAGCTGACAATCAATATTCTTGATTAAAATAAATTTGTCAAACATGACGTTTTTCAAAACCATAATTTTTCCCCCGCTCTCACACGGCTTTCACTCTCCTAATCGACCGGTTTTGGCCGTGGTCGTGGATAAAACATTGAATTACATTTGGGAAATTAACCAGCCTTTAATCCTCCAGAAAAAATGTAACTCTTGGCTCCGCCTCGAATGTCCATTTTTTCTCGTGAATTAAAAGCATGTTAATTCCCTTATAATTACTAACTATTATCTACTTCTACAGTTTTTAACACATGCTGTGAACGACATGCTAAAGTACTAACTAATTGTCTCTCTTTCTCTTACTGAGACGGCATTGTATTATCTTTAAATGAAAAATAAAAATATCTGATTAACGATTTACTAAAGACGCTTACTTTCAGAGAATTTTGTATACAAATATTTCAGCCTGGGGTTGGATTTAAATCTCCAAATTTAAGGCAGTGTTTAATAAATCGTGTTCTTTTTGTCGGCGAAAAAATTGTCAAATATATTTTCACGACCTTATTTAATGTCGGCAATAAATCCACGGTGTAAAAGAAATCTTTGTGTAGTCAAAACTACTTTATCTTTTCTAAACCATTCTGTTACATGATATAATGTATCCAATTTTTATAAGGCTCACAAAAAAGTACCTGATGAAAGCGCAGACATAAAAGAAAGGTAAATATATTATTATTATTAACACGCTTAAGTAAGGCGTATAGAGAGTGAGATGGAAATGTTTGTACGCAGTGAATTTTTAAGTACATTATAAATATACTTTTTTCTTACCACTTAGAGAAGGTGACATGATTTGTTTTGTTTTAAACTGCGACTTTGTGTAAACAGAATTTTAAGTTATTATGTACTTAAGTGATATAGCATATTCTGAATTTTCCTTTAAAGTTATTAAAAATGTCTTTTATGGTACCACTAAATGTATCTTTAAGAAAAATTATAGTAGCCTATAGTCTGTCGTTTGAGACTTTACTTTTTAGAACAGAAAAATTAGTATTTGATACTGAAAAAACAGTAAGAGTACGCTGTCTAGCAAAGCTACATCTAGCGGCCATTCGCTACTACATGCCGGACTGAAATTGCACCACTGTTTCTTTGCAAAAACTTTCAAATATACTTGGCAACATCACAGATTTGATAAAGAAGCATCTGTCAGTTAATATTTGAATTATCTGCATTTTTATAACATAAATTTATCGATTTATTTATATTAAAGAGATTCAATGTCAAATAAAAGTATAACGGCGTTTGAGGTAAAAAAGGTTTGCAAATTTCACAGCATCCGAAAATTTGTTGTTGATAAATTTAACTATAGTCTGTTTGGAAATGAAAGAGTAATAAAACCCCGAGATAAGAACCGGCCATGGGCGTGGTAATATTTCGTTTCAGGTAATTATCGGGTATCACTAATATTGTGACATATCAATCCAGTCTTAGAGCTGAATATACGAAGACGTGCTAGTGCAGTAGAGTAAAATTCGACTTGTGTTTAGTGACTATTGTGCCAGTGAATATAATATTGTTTGGGTAAAATGTTGAGCTTATCAGTTTACGTACCTGCTACACGTGAAAAGATGTGCGTTGTCTCAGAATGAGAAGATTATTATATTAAATGTATTTAATGCATTGAAACACCAAAATCCTACCAACAGTGTTGTCGACATCGTGGAAAAGTGTTCCAAAATGACAGGGATTGGAAAATCGACTATCTACAGACTTTTAAAGGAAACAAAAAATGAACAAGATACTGTAAATCCCCCAAAATCATCTACAAGGAGGTCAAAAGTCGTTATAGATGATTTCTTCAAAAATGTGATTGGCAGAAAAGAACATTCATTTTATTTAAAAAAAGAAATACCAACGCTATATTATGAGCCGTCTTACGAGAGTTGAATTTTTGCTGGGAAAAGCAAAACAGGAAGTCAGTTCTTATCGATAAAGATGAAATTATTTGTTGGCGAAGATCCTACTTAAGATCAATTAGAAAATTCCGTGACGAAGGGAGGAATATTTATTATCTAGACGAAACTTGGGTCAACGAGGGATATACTGTAACAAAAGTATGGCAAGATAAAAATGTAAAAAGTTTTCGACAAGCATTTTTGGATGGACTTTGAACAGGGTTCAAGGCACCTTCATGTAAAGGGCAAAGATTAATAGTGACACATATAGGTAGTGCCAGTGGTTTTGTAGATGGCGGTTTACTTTTATTTGAATCTAAAAATACAGGTGACTATCACGAAGACATGAACGCAGATGTTTTCGAATAGTATTTTACATAGATGTTGGATCTTATTCTTCCGGGGTCTGTAATTGTCATGAATAATGCCAGTTACCATTCACGACAGACCGAGCGGACACCAACGACTGCTTGGAGGAAAGCCGATATAATTCAATAGTTATCCGGAAAAAACATTTTTTTTTGAAACAAATATGGCGAAAAAGGAACTTTTGACACTTGTCAATCTTAATAAAGATCAGAAAAAATATGTTATCGATGAAATGGCAACAAATCGTCAAATAACGGTACTACGGTTACCACCTTATCACTCTGAACTTAACCGAATTGAATTAGTCTGGGCGCAGGTAAAAGGAGATAGCGCGAAATAATACGACGTTTAAATTAAGTGACGTGAAAATTTTGTTAAAAAATTCCTTGGAACGTGTAACTGCAGATAACTGGCAAAGATGTATACATCATGTACAAAAAGAAGAGGAGATAATGTGGAAACCGATAATTTAATTGATGTTACTGTGGAACCTATCGTTATCAATCTAGGAGACAAAGATAATTTATCAAAATATTCAGATGATGAATTTTAATATACCTACTTTTTTATTTTCTTTATTGTACATTTATACAACACTACATTTACTCCCCATAATTTGAATTTTCAAAATACATATATTTTTGTGTGGAATAAAAGTCTATTCATTAAATTTAAATAAATATTTTGATAATAATATTGAATAATTTTATTTGAATTACTAAAAACTCTGTTAACGCGGCTATGATGCATGAAGTAGCTTTAGTTTTGAATTGCTATTTTTATATTGTTTACTTATAAGAGAAATGGACCGAGAAATTGAAGAGGCATAGACAAAGACGGATTGTCGGGGGTTAAATTTTAGCTACCTGCTACAATTTAGTCCGGTCCGATCACACAAAGTTTTTTTAAAAGTATACCTCATCTATAACGATAATATATAATATAAAAATATTGAATATAAGCACCAGTACTACACTTATTTACGATTTACATACATAATAAGCTTTTATTATTCTCTTTCATTTCTAAGCAGATTATAATATTCACCCAAAATAATATTATTGAAAATAAAAAAAATCCAGACGTGCAAAAAAAATAAAGCTCGGGAAAATGAACAAATTTATTTAATGGGAAAGTTGCATGAATTTTATATTGGTTTGAAATGTATTACAGGGTGATCTTTCAAACATATTGAAAGGGCAGAATATGTGTCTGGAGATAATAATTAAAATATTAACATTAATAAACTGTCATAGAATATAAACAAACCACGTGGCCAAAAAACGCGACATCATTGATGTGACGTTCAACGCAGTTTGGATTTGTGGATACAAATGGAGGTTACAGTGTTGGAGATGTAAGTAGGCGTTTGTTTCTTGAATTTTTATGTTTTTGTGGCATTTGTGAGTATAGATACAAAGTGTAAATACTGTGTAGGTAATGTCATAATTATTAGTAGCGATGTGGTGTATTTACTGTATTGTTAAACGTAACTTATTCCTTTGTTTACAATACAGATCCGCTTGTGACAATTACGGCTACAATTATGTTGGGTAAGTACCAGATTGATGGTTTTACTTGAGGTATTTATAAAATTATGCCATGTATATCCGAAAGCATGGATATCGAATACAGATATGAACTAAAGCACTCTGCTATATTTAGGCCTTGAGTATATACACCAAGAGAGTCAGTCCTTAATAAAGACCTAAATAGTTATCATAATTCCTGTTAGATGTCGTACTGTGTAACAATATGCATTTATTCAAACGAAGGAAATAAAGCGCTACTATTATAATCTGCAAAAAAACTGAGAAGGCGTTTCGAGGGCGTGGCCATGTGACCCTTTTTCATATACCTGCCTTAATAATAAGATTGTGGCAATATATTTATATTCAAACCACAGATCATAAAGTTTGAAACATAAGCAGTTTATTGCGTTAGAGAAGTAAGAATATGAACTGTTAATTAATTAAAAAAAAAAACAGAAAAATAAGATTGTAAAAATGAGTTTTCAGTGATATGGAAAAATTTACAGTTTCTATTTTATTTCCTTTAAACATATTAAGATAATTCAAATGTTTCTCTTACTGCATAAGATGCATTATTATTTTGCGAAAAATCAAATATTTTTAAGAAATAGTCATTCGTAAAACTTCTAAAACAATAAGTATACAAATCTTTTTTCAATATTTAATCTAAGTATAATTTTGTGATGGTGTCAAATAAATATCAATTTGTAGTCTTTTTGAAGAGTAATTTTTAAATTAAAATTAAATTTAAATTTATTTAAAAATTCAAATAATTTAACATTTGCGCATGCAAATTTAAATAAATTTACATGCGCTAATGTTTTCAATAAAAATAATTTGTAAACTTTACAGGCCCCATCAGAAAAGAATGTATTTCAAAATTTATTTATTATTTTAAGTATTATATAGAGTGAACCATTAATAATGTTCCAGAGTAGGAATGACATCTTTGGAGCATATAGATAAATATGCCTTACTAATATGTTTCTGTGGAAAAAGATAGGAAAGGTTAACATTATTTTTTTTTCGCTTTTTTGTAATAACTAGGATCGCTCAACCGATTGTCATTTGGTAAAAATTTGGTAGAGAAACATATTTTTAGAAAAGTAATCATAATTTATGAAAACTATTAAAACAGATAGACTATTAACAATGCCAGATGATTTCTCTTATTTTTTGTTAAAGAAATTCCTACCGTTTTCCAGAAAAGTGATCTAAAACAACCAAATGTATTTTTCGACGTGAGGAAATCTCTTAGGAGCATTAGAAAATTGCATAGAAGTGGAAGGCCATATTAAAAATTTACTGTAATTAGCTGTAATAATTAGTTTAACTAATTAAAATATGTAGAGGTAGAGAGAGTTTGCTCAAGAGCTAAATTGTTTTTACTGCTCTGTTGTATATGTTTTCAAATATGAGTTTTTTTCAAAGTTACTCTGAACATTTAAAAAAATATAAACGGCTCATTTGGAATTAAATTTCTATAGCATTTTTGAAGTCGCGTGTAAGCTGAAACCTTTAGGGCAGTTTTTTCGAAATTGGTAGGAATTATCAAGTTCTACCAAGTGAATCTTATTACGTAGAAATGATGTTCAGATACAATTTTGTAGTCAACCGAATCAAAATGTTTTGTCAACAAAAAAATATGAGAAAAATTCAGCATTAGACATTGTTAGTGCGGCGCCCTTTATTGACAAAACTGATTTAATACATAAATTATTTTTATTTTTCTTAAAAAATGTTTCCCTATAGTTAATTGTTTAGGAACTGATAATTGTTCATGGGACATTAATTAAATTTTACGTACATATTTCTGTTTTCAAGTTTGTTTTTCGCCAGATATCTAGCATATATGCATTAGAACAATCATCTAGGTATATTACTTTGACTTTTATTGGTACGTGAAAGTGAATATGAACTGGATAACTGCACTTCTGTAATTTGTTTGTTTTCTGTAAATATGAGAATATTTTTATTATTAAATCATGTGATGGAATTAGTATAATTACTTATCAGAATTCAAAATATATCATTATAGTCGATTTTCGCCTTGGGGAAATGTGTTATTCCTGGAATGTTTCATCTAATTTTATTACATTTTAAAAATTAACATTTATTTCCTCCCTGCTTCTTCATGATTAACACATTCACTTAATAATAAATTAAACAGTAATCCTATTGAATGTCATTAAAGTTATGAATTTTAAGTACATACAAGCTTTTGAAATAATAATGAAACTCTCTCAAAATAATTTTTGAACTTCTGCAAGTTCTGAGTAGAAATTTCATTAAATCTATATTGGTAAGTGAAACAACTAATTACTAATGTTAAAAGTTGAAAGTAGATTTCATTACAAATACGTCAGCAGTTCAAAAGAAATAGCAAAATTCAATTTAAAGAGTGTCAATATTATTGCAAACGATTGTACATAACATAATATGTATGAACCAATCATCTTTGATGGGAGGAGTTTTCAAAATTATATATCCAAATTCCTGTCATTTTAATACCTAATATTGCGCCATCTATTAGCAAATAGTCCAAGCGTAAACGTTCTTTTAGTAGTTTCCCATTACGCGAGAGTTGGTTCCCCATTCAGGCCAACAAGGTCTCTCATTAGATTGACTAGTCTTAGTGTATATAGTCAAGATTTAGGTATGCGAATGGCGTCTGAGGCTGTGGCGGCGACCGTTTTGTGGGGGCATAGCCACACAAAATTTTTAAATATCATTTTTAGGCTTATTTTTCCACAAAATTGTCTAGGTGAAACGCCATTTTGATTAAAAAATCATGCAATTTCCCCATTCCGAATGCAGGACCAAGGAACTTTAAAGAAATTTTATGAATATATTTAAAAAACGTACAAAAAAATCGGGAGCGCAAGAGGAAGCTTAAATAATAAAAAAGGGAGGAGATTATTTCATTTGTGTTTACATACATGGAAATATCTGCAAAAAATGGTAAAGATGTAAAATCTCAAGGAGGTCCAGCTCTTATTGCCCCCCCATATGGGCGCTCATGATCTTAACTATTGTACCATAGTTTCGCATTACAGTTTTGCATTTCATAGTAAGTAGTTGTATTTCTATTTTTGAAATGTATTTGTAGAAAACTACTCGACTGATACATTTTTTCTCTCACAGGTAAGAGTTTCTTTTGTTTGAGTGAAGCTATTCACACATTCCCATCCACAGATGCTGACGTAGAGTCAATCTATACCGAAACATATAGTGCAAAGCACAAAACATACGTGTGCGGCGCACATGTGTATCGCTGCGATTGGAAATAAAAATTAATTATTCCAATGCTACTAAGTGTGAGTTGACCGTATGCGGATAATTTATTTGTTATTGAATATAAAACACCCCCACGGTACCCAAATAGTTTACCTGGCCGTCTGTCACCTTTAAAATTTATATTTCGCAATTTCGCGGATGGCAAAGTAAAAAATTCATAATTCCTATGCTAGTAAGTGTGCGTTGATCATATTCGGGTAATTTATTAGTTATTGCATATAAAACACCCCCACGGTACTCAAATAGTTTGCCTGCCCGTCTGTCACCCTAAAAAATTATATTTTGCAATTCTGTGGCTGGAAAATTATAAAATTCAAATTTCCTATGCTAGTAAGTGTGCGTTGATCATATTTGGACAATTTATTATATATTGAATGAAAAACACCCCCACCGTACCCAAATAGTTTGCCTGCCGATCTGTCACCCTTAAAAATTATATTTTATATTTCTAAGGATGGCAAAGTAAAAAATTCAGAATTCCTATGCTAGTAAGTGTGCGTTGATCATATGTGCACAATTTATTATTTATTGAATGCAAAACACCCCCACGGTACCCAAATAGTTTGCCTGCCCGTCTGTCATCCTTAAAAATTATATTTTGCAATTCTGTGGCTGGATAATTATAAAATTCATATTTCCTATGCTAGTAAGTGTGCGTTGATAATATTTGGACAATTTATTATATATTGAATGCAAAAGGATGACACACGGGCAGGCAAACTATTTGGGTACCGTGGGGGTGTTTTGCATTCAATAAATAATAAATTGTGCCAATATGATCAACGCACACTTACTAGCATAGGAAATATAAATTTTATAATTTTCCAGCCACAGAATTGCAAAATATAATTTTTAAGGATGACAGACGGATAGGCAAACTATTTGGGTACCGTGGGGGTGTTTTACATTCAATAAATAATATATTGTGCACATATGATCAACGCACACTTACTAGCATAGGAATTATGAATTTTTTACTTTGCCATCCGAAATTGCAAAATATAATTTTTAAGGGTGGCAGACGGGCCGGCAAACTATTTCAGTATTAGGAGGGTGTTTTATATTAAATTATTAACAAGTTGTCTAAATATTATCAACGCACACTTTCTAGCATAGGAATTATAAATTTTTTACTTTGCCATTCTTAGAAATATAAAATATAATATTTAAGGGTGACAGACGGGCAGGTAAGCTATTTGGGTACCGTGGGGGTGTTTTGTATGCAATAACTAACAAATTACCCGAATATAATTAACGCACACTTATTAGCATAGGAATTATTAATGTTTTACTTTGCCATCCACGAAATTGCAAAATATAAGTTTTAAGGGTGAAAGACCGGCAGGCAAACTATTTGGGTACGGTGGGGGTGTTTTGCATTCAATATATAATAATTTGTCCAAATATGATCAACGCACACTTACTAGCATAGGAAATATGAATTTTATAATTTTCCAGTCACAGAATTGCAGAATATAATTTTTAAGGATGACAGATGGGCAGGTAAACTATTTGGGTACCGTGGGGTTGTTTTGCATTCAATAAATAATAAATTGTCCAAATGTGATCAACGCACACTTACTAGCATAGGAATTATGAATGTTTTACTTTGCCATCCACGAAATTGCAAAATATTAATTTTAAGGGTGACAGACGGCGAGGTAAACTATTTGGGTACCGTGGGGTGTTTTATATTCAATAACAAATAAATTATCCGAATATGATCAACGCACACTTAGTAGCATAATTAATTTTTATTTCCAATCGCAGCGATACACATGTACGCCGCACACGTATGTTTGTGCCTTGCACTATATGTTTCGGTATAGATTGACTCTACGTCAGCATCTGTGGATGGGAATGTGTGGATAGCTTCACTCAAACGTTTCTTTTGTTGTTTTTGGTCAGATATAGAAGCCCTTTCGATATTCCGGACACCTTGGAATTTTTAGTTACTGCCTTATTGAACAAATTAGAACTTTCAATCTTACCACATCTGGACGACCTAAATATAGTTTTCATAGCGCAATTCCATCTAATTAAGTTCTGGTAGTAATTAAAAGAAATTACCAGCCATTATTTTCCTGGAAGCTAGTCTGCCAGTATTTTTAACGCGTTCGTCCAATATCAGAGGTTGGAAACTTGCAAGCTTTATATGAAAGAAAAATAGATGAAAAACGGACTCGTTCCTATCTTTTCTGATAATTTTCTGAATGACGGGCTTCAGATAAAAGAGAGTAACGCTCCGAAACTGCTGAATGATTTCATAAAACCTTCCTAGTGCAAAAATTTTACGGGCCATGAAAGATTCGATCTTGAGCTACGATGCAGAACCGTAAAATTATCACCCTCTTTTATTGTTTTGAGATTCCCAAATTCAGAATTCTACTGCAGAAGAGGCAATAAACCGTAGGGGTTTTCTTTTCTCTGAATATGTTTTACAATAAACATGTAAATTTAGTGTGTTCTCATGTGTCTGTGGAAATATATTGAATCCAAAATCCACTGCGATAATATTGACTGGTGCAGTCATCTATTAAAGGTATGAAAAATATTTACGCATATGATATAATACACAGTACAACTTATATTACTATAAATAATGTTAATTATTAATACATATAGTACACATCCTGATGTTTTAAGAGGTATATGTATACATAATTACCCAGAAACTAATTTTAAGAAAGTAATTTAGAAAGTTATTATTACAATAAACATGATATTTCATATCCATCTATTACCTTTGAAACACTGAAATCTATCGCAAAATGACAGCTACACCGTAAAAAAAAGAAGAAACTTTATGTATAACATTTAAATATATCAGAGTTTTTATTTGTATCAGTAGAGTTTACACATTAAAGTGTTAATGTTGTATAATATACAAGTATTTATAAAATTATAATAATAATAATGTGTCTTTATTAAAACTTAAACTATACATAGCGAAGAAATGTTATTAACGAAGTGGCGAGGTTCAACATAATTGTTGGTCTGCCACCTAACCACTCCCTTTAAACGATACGATACAAAGTAAAACTAAGAAAACAGAGAAATTATAAACTATATACAAGGTGTACCAGTAGTAAGTATTCAAAACTTGTGAGCTTGTAAAACAAGTCGAAAAATTACGAAAATCTTAGTACAACTTTTGCCAGTAGCGCCTCCTAAGAGAGATACGCTCACTTAAACGGGTAACCTCAGAAACAGTTTTTAATGCGTAACATCAAAACGGTACTACATTAAGTCTAGAAATTTTGGTGAAATATTAACCTTGACGTGTTTAATAAGTCTCATAAAATAAATTTCAAAATTTTCTACAGGGGCGTGAGAAAATGCAAGACTCAGAGATAAATTTAATCATATCTTTTTCTTAGTTAACTTTTTTAAGTTTCGAAAATATTGAAATTTGTAGTATTTAACATAAAAAAGGTACTCTTGTTAAATTGCAATAGGATGTACCATTTTTCAGTAAAATCGATTTCAATAACGTGCTCCACATTCAACATCCAAAGCAAAATAAATTAATTGCAGTGTGCCATGAAGAAAACAACTAATCTGACAGTTAACAAAAATGTCAAGTATTTTTAACATTCTTAACAGTAACAGTTAAAAACAATAGTACAAATAAAAATATCGTAATATAAATAACAGAAAAGCAACGCCTTTCGGTGCAAAGAAATATTTTATAATTGGATACATTTCTATTGGGGAACTTTATACCATATCGGTGTGCGGCTGCCTTGCGTTCCCATGACACTCCAGCTAACGTCAAAAGCATATCTACATACTCAGAATATGTATACTGTTGCATTTTTAAATAATTTTTATCTATTTTTGTTCACTATAAAATAGCACTGCGCAGACTCAAATAACACTAGCTGTTTTCTCCATGGCACATCGAAATTATTTTTTTTGGTTATGTATTGGATGTTAAATGTGGGTCACGTTAGGAATGATTGAAATCGATTTTACTGAAAAACGGTACATTCTATTGAAATTTAACAAGAGTACATTTTTTATGTTAAATACTTAATATTTTAATATTTAGGAGTCAGAAACTAGAAAAAATTAACTACAAAAAAGATATGATTAAATTTGTACCAGAGCCTTGCATTTTCTCACGCCCCTGTAGAAAATTTTGAAATGTAGTTTATGAGACTTATTAAGTACGTCAAGGTTAATATCTCACCAAAATTTCGTGACTTAATGTTGAATCGTTTTGATGTTACGCATTCAAAACTGTTTCTGAGGTTACCCCTTTAAGTGAGCGTATCTCCCTTAGGAGCCGCCACTGATAAAAGTTGTACTAAGGTTTTCGTAATTTTTCGACTTGTTTTACAAGCTCACAAGTTTTGAATACTTATTACTGTTACACCTTGTATAAATAAAAAGCATACATGATAAAGAAGCATAAATACATACATATTTAACTTAAGTTGGTAACATAAGATTTGACCTGTTTTTACAGACCTTGGCAACTAGAAGCAGACTTAATAGCAGAGGGGAGTTTATTATAAATTTTAACGGCATTATAACTAAATGACCTTTGAAATTGAGCAGTACTATGACGTGGGACAGTGTACAGATCACAAAATCTAGTAGATCGTTCATGCTGACCTTTGACGAGTTTATCAAAAAGATATTTAGGAGAACCCAATTTATTAATTTTATAGACAAGAGACGCCATATGAACCATATAACGCTCATTAAGTTTTAACCACTTGGACTGCTCATACTTTTTCTAAATTTTCTAACACAATACGCAAACCTTAAACAAGTGTTCTGCAGCCGCTGAAGACTTTCCTTGTCCCTATTTAATATAGCAGGCCAATAAACTATATCACAGTAGGCTACATAACTAAGAATTAAGGTATCACACAACTTTAATTTGACATTAGTGCTAAGAACTTATTTAAAAAGATAAAGTGTTTGCAATTTCCAATAAGACTTCTGAATCAAATTGGACACATGTTTCTGAACATGAACACATGAAATCTGAGGTCAGTATCAAGGCAACACGTAGACGAAACTAAAGGTAATTAACTATGTCATCCCGACGCGGTCCGAAAATTAGTAACTCAGTCTTTTTCTCATTCAAAACTAAACTATGAGCATTAGGCACAGTAGAGATAACATTTAAATCGGAGTTGATGTACTCCATTGCAAAATCAATGTTCGAGATGGAAAAATGATAAAATATTTGATAATCATCAGCATATTGATGCGACTTAGAATATTGCAAAAAATGTCGAAAAGTCAGCAGTATAAACTGAAAACAAAAGCGGCCCCAAAATGTATCCCTGAGGTACACCTCTGTATATTTCAGAAATATCAGAAAATGATTCACGTAAACAAACTAATTTAAGAATAATTAAATTAAGATGTTAAAGTAAAAATAAAATATTCAAAACCATATTTTACTTTCCTAATTTTATGAAATAATTATTACGAAATTATATTAAATCACATTTGTTTTAGCTTTAAACATATCCTAATAAAAAAAGAAATACAATTCTAGTAAATCATAAACAACAAATCAAAAAAATTATAAAGGAAGATGTATTTTGGTACTGCAGAACAGTTGTTTACAACTAGTAGAGATCTGATATATAATTTTCTAAAATCACAAGAAAAAGATACATAGATAGTAACCTAAACAAACAATAGTTTTGGCAGTTATAGCCCTGAATAGTTTTTGCTTTATCACAACTCCAGAACAACATGTTTTTTTTACTAATCGCTCCACAGATACAAATTTATTGACAGACCGCATCATAACAAAATTTATGGACCCTCGAATGCAGGTGGATTCCGTGTACACCGACTTCAGTAAGGCGTTTCATAAAATTCATCTAATAGATCTCTTGTAGCTTGTAATTATAAATCTTTGTATATCTTCATTACATCAGGTGACCCGCAAGGTTATCATTTGGGACTCTTACTTATTTTAATTTATGTAAACGATATAATAAATTCATTAAAAACATCTAAATATTTATTATATGCAGATATCTTGAAAATTTGTCCACAAATTCAATTAATTAATCGTTATTCGAAAAAAATTACACTTAAATCTAAATAAATATAGTATATCTTTAAACAAAATATTTCTGGTGTCAAATTTACTTACATCTTTAATGATGAAAATATTAAGGGAGTCACCGAGATTAAAGGTTTAGTAGCAGTTTTTGACAGCAGAAGGAGTTTTACCTAACACAGCTAACAAATGTAGTAAACTGCTTGGTTTTATCTTTAGAATCTGTAGAGACTTCACATCGGAAAAGTCAATTAAAAGTATATATTACGCCTTGGTTTATAATCAACTTAATTTTGGAAACATAATCCACAATATAATACCCATATAAATAGATTTAAAAGAATTTAAAATATTTTCCTGCATTTTGAAGTATATGGATTATGAAGTTTATAATATAACACATATTAAGCAAAATTTTGCAATAACCTCTTTATAACTTAATAATACACTCAGATTTATTGTTTTATTTAAAATCTTAAATAATGGCGTTGACTCCTACTGAATTTCCATGTGCCAGCTAGATGTTCCGGGAAATTATCTTTTCGATATATTTCAGTGTAGAGCAAATTTGGGACTAAATTCTAATATTAATAGAATATGATACAACTATAACAATTATTGTTCACAAATTAACATTTTTAATATTTCTTTAACTTACTTTAAAAAAAATCTCAAAATAAAAGTTCGTGAGGTCTAAACTTTGTTATGCCCTAAAATACATTGCAAATGGGTTGTGTAAAAAATTTCAGTCCAGAATATGATTAATTAGCAATTCGGTCAGTGGTCGCGCGGTTTAAGGCGTCAGTACTTGAATCGAGGTGGCTAGATCGGAGTTGGTTCGAGCCCAGCTGCCGGTAGACCGTATATAAGCTATATTCGTGGAGAGGATTGGCACCCTCTCTGCGGGTATGGTAGGCTGGAATAATGTTAGCTTGGGTCAATGTGAGAGATTGATACCGGTTGATATTTGACTACCCCCCTAATTAATGAGGTTTTCCAGGTTTCCCTCATTCCTGCAGTGAATAGTGGTGGCCTGCCAACGTAAGTCGTTCCTGTGCGCAAATGCGGCCTGCGGTGGTATAGGGTTGTCTGCGAAAAATCAGTCCTAAATTCCGGTTGCCGAGTTTTAAAAAGTGAAATATTCCCCAGCGAACTATTCCATGCGAAGAGTACACAGCATTGCCGCTGTGTGTAGTTCGTCCATACCAAAAACGAGGACGATCAGTTTATCGGTTTCTCCATAAAATCGGATGAAGTCCGGGGGCGGCGGTACCTATTATTATTAATCTGCCCCTAGGAACCCCTAACACCCTTCAATGACAATAAAAGAATATTTTCGACCCTACTAATGTTATGTCGAGATCGAAAACCCGTAAAAAATAAAATTTTCTAATAAACCATTTGCCGCCCCGAACTACGTTTAATTTTTTTTAAGGAAACGATACATATAATCAAAAAATTTTATTATACTTTTCGATAGGTAAGGCCACAAAAAATTTCAATGATTTTAGACAAATTTCATGTTTTCAAGGGCCGCCGCCGGAGGGACGGCAGAAGCGTCATAATATCATTTCAAGTCATTACCAGGAAATAATAGTCTATACCGAAAATGAAGACAATCCGTTTATTCGTTTCTCCAAAAAATCTAATTAAGTCCGGGGGCGGTGGTATTTTGCCGCCCAACTCGTAAACCGTTGTTTGTACAGAAAATTCTATAGAAGCATTTTTTCATATTTTCATAAAAAACATTTGAATATGTATTCGAAATGAAACACAAAAGGTCGATTTCTCAAACTCGTGACTTCGAGACTCCACCCCTCAGTTATGAATTCGGGAAACCTCCGATCTCGTCCCACAGCCCCCGTTTACCTAGCTTTATGTTCGTCGTTAGGAGCAAAAAAAAATTTCCGCACATCTCACGGCCACAACTCGAATCCGATCGACCTTAAATTTTATGTACGTATACTTCGCGATAAGGCGGGGGCACATCCGGTAATGTACCGTAAAATTTTTAAAAAACGGGATGCCGCCCCCGGAGCCGCCCCCCAACCGATCGAATCGAAATTTTAAAAACTTGTACTCTTTGAGACGCGGAATCGAAAAAATTTGCCCGTCTTCGCGTTAGGGGTTCCTAGGGCAGATTAATAATAATACCGCCGCCCTCGGACTTTATTCGATTTTTTGGAGAAACGGATAAACGGATCGTCTTCATTTTCGGTATGGACGAACTACACACAGCTGCAATGCTGTGTACTCTTCTATCGCATGGAATGGTTCGCTGGGGAATAATTCACTTTTTAAAACTTGACAACCGGAATTCCGGACTGATTTTTCGCAGACAACCCTATACTACCGTGTTGGTAATGAAATAACCTTTATTTTAATTTAACTTTAATTTATTAACCACACCGGTGCAAGTTACTAATATCGATTTACCTGTTTATACCTGCCTACCCAAGAGCTGTGACGGGAAAAGAATAGTCAACCTAACGTTTGCATATTCTATGGGCTTCATACTTTCGATTGGTATGGAATTTGTCTATTAACCAAACCAAGGAAATGTTTGAAAAAATAATAATTTTTAATTGTTAATTAATCACATTCTGGACTGAATTTTTTTAGGCAACCCATTTGCAATGTATTTATTGAAATATTTAATTGGATATAAAATACTTTTCATCCATTAACCACCTCGGTGAAGGTCGTTTTACAGTGGGATCCTATACTGTTATTGGACAAGTGCCGCTTCAAATCTCAGGGACGTTAGCACAAATATGAACCAAAATTTTAAAATTTCTACCATTAACACTGAAACTGTTATTATTGTCGCCATCAAAATAATTCAATATTAGTTTACACCTAAATATAGAACTACATGAAAATACACAATATTAATGTTGTTTTAATTAATAAATATGCGCGTGGCTATGTTAGTTAAATAAATTACATAGATTAGTGTACGTGCCTGTATAATTTATTATTTTGTCACATTACTCTGTTTTACTGTTATTGGAAATCTTTTTAAAAATATTTATTTATAAATGTGGCCACGTCCAACGAGTATTCAGTAAAAATTACGCTTTCGATCGTTGATTGTTATTCATTTGAATAGAAAATTATTATGTTACATAACGGCATTATTATTGAAACAATTATGGACAATTTATCCAAACAAATATCTATTATAATATAACAAAATTGTTGTAAAACGAAATCATATCACCGGCCTGTAATGTATGTGTGTAAATGACGATTGGAAGGATTCGAAAAGAGATATGTAATTTTTGACTTGGATAACCGCATCTCTAACATATTGGCAAGTTTCATTTAATAGGTTGTAAACTTAATTAATTTGACATCTTTTACTGCCTCCACAGTATTGGCTATTATGCGACTTTTCACTTCCCCTTCCCAAGCGATCATCATAAAAAACAATTTTTATCTTTATTTGTTCCCTTTACGTTCCACTGTTTTTTCCCCTTGTCCTTATAACACATCCCACGTGAGAAATACGGTCATCATTATTTCTATCTTTGAGATATTTACTCACATTTCCTGAGTGATAAATATTCCTCTTTCAATTTATTCTGTATAAGCCTTTCTGATCTTCATATCTTAAAATTTCAAGGTAAAGTTACACTGACTATACGAAACTCTCATTATACAGAGTGGAAATTAAAATGGAAACATTCTGCAACTTAATAAATAAAGGTTTCTAGTAAAATTCGTGAAACACTTCAATTTTTATTTTCATTGAGGCATATTGCAAATAGTTTGATTAATTTTTTATTTTAAAGCTTTTTCAGTTGCAAATACAATTACGATTACGTACTTTTTTGTTACTTTTTATAAGCAACGTATCGGAAAAATAAAATAAGCAAATGTTTACTGATACTGCTTTAATGAAAAAAAATGTTGAAAGTGCCCTCTACCTTGTTATTGACAATACCATAATCAGTAATAAAAAGCATTGTGTGGGAAAAAATAAAATAAGGAAATGTTTACTGAAACTTCTTTAATGTAAAAAATGTTCAAAGTTCTCTCCACCTTGTTGCTGACAATACCCTAATCGTTAATAAAAAGCATTCCAAACATTTTGTAAAACTTCCAGCGTTACTTGCCTAATTTCATTCCCGATATCGTTAGGTTTACTACCATAAACCTTGTAGAGATATCTCCATAAATAAATCTAATGGGGTTAGATTGGGTGGTCTTGCTGGTCATTCAGTTGGGCCCCTTTTTCCAATACACCAATTCGGAAATACTGCGTTGATATAGATCCGTACATTTTGAGCAAAATGTGGTGGTGATATCTTATTGAAAATATCCGTTGGTCAAAGAAATCGGCATCCAAAAAAATTATTGGGAATGAATCCACTAAAGCAGAAACCAGTTCATCTTGGAGTATAGTTGATGTTTGTCCGATTATATTTTCATTGAAAAATACATAATCCACTATGCGATCTCCAATAATTTCAGCTCAGATGTTTGTTTTTTGAGACCTTTGAATATGGTATCCACTGAATCTATAAATGATACTGCAGGAAACAACTACTCCGCGGGTTAATGCCCCGACCGGCATTGAATTACACCTGCAAGAACCCTTGTCGGCCACTCCATCAGACATAGACCGGTTTCGGGCTTGTTAGCCCTCATCAGTATGCCACAGGTGCGATGACCGACAATTGAACTAGCTGTTCCTTCATATGTAGGTTCACATATAAATCGAATGCAGGTGAGATGTAACTGGTCTGCTACTTTCTGCTCGGCCTAAGCGGCTCGACTTGCAGGAAGCGATCTACATTGTCGTAGGTACTTAACCGCAGACCTCTCGCCCTGGGCGATGCGCCATTAAATCTATAAATTCCTACAAGTCGAGCCGTTTGGGCCGAGCAGGAAGTAGCAGACCATTTACATCTCATGGTATCCACTATCCAGTGCGGTTTTTTTATCAGCACAAAAACGGTAGTTGTGCTGATTGACGTGCCCATATAATGGAAACATAGCTCCATCAGAAAACAGCACACATTGCAAAACAGTTTGCTCACCATAAATTTCGTTAACAAAAGTCGAGTCAGGATCATCTTCTTTAAGCTCGCGCAGACTTTGCGTCTCATATGGATGCTTCTTGGCTGAAAATTATTGCTTTTTTCGGTCGAAATCGAACATCCCGTCATTTTATACAGGCAGTTACTTTATGAAATTTGCCAATATCCAAATCTTGTTTATCCTTACAAATACTTTTTAGCATTGAATATCTGGACCATAACGTGTTTGCTTTCCAGGATCTGGACATTTCCAAAGAATGTGATAAAAATAGTCTCTCTTTTGTTGATTTTACCTTTATAGCATTACATCAATCAATGAAAGTATTGCTTGTCATATCTTTCTTTTGATTTCACGGTTAACATATTCAACTTTGCTACATTAGCTGTTGCTAAAATTTCTTCAGGAAATTCTTCATCTGATGAATTCATTGTCTGTAGATTGATATGTCAAGCAACGTCTGTTACATAAAAAACCAAAAGCAAATATTATGTATACGAGGATACTTCGTAATAGAATATTTGTAATTTTATTTATTTATTTTTTTTGTTTAAAAAAATGCAAATTCGTAAATAAAATTAAACAAATTTTCTAACTTTGTGAAGAGACAACCAGATACTTTCATATTTTGTCACCAGCTGCCTAAATTTTTATGCAAAATTTTACTAAATTATGCGTTAGAGAAAATGATTCGTTATTTATAATTCAATAAAAAATCTACAAACGCTAATTATGAGGAATGTATGGGTTGATATAGTGGGTGTAATTCAAAGCTGGTAGGGGTTTTAGCCTGCAGAGTAATTTGTTTTTCACAATACCAAAATGTATTAAAAAAAAACCTATTTTACTACCCTTCCCCAAGGTGGCAAAATATCTAAATAAAGAAAGAGAAAGAAAAAATCCTTCATTAATTTTAGAATCCATGGAGTTAATTCTGCTACAAGTTAAGAGTGGTACAACAGAAATCAGACAATTTTACAAGAGATTTTAACTCTTTTAGAATGGAAACGTAATTGCCACATCCCTATCGGAAATGCATTCACATCCCAAGAGTAAATGTTTATCACTTTAATCCAATTTTAATCCGAAAAGGAAGGTCCATAAAAGTGGCACAAATTCTTCTCGTGGGAAATAACTTTAAAAACGTGTGCCTGCATACGTCTTGAATGTAGCTGCAAATTACAGAGCTTATTTTCTTTTTAAACAGTAAGTTAGGTGCTAATTAAAATTTGCTATTACTGTTTCCGCTTATTTCCCAAGGATATTCACGTAAAGTTATTGCGTAGAGAAAAATATATCACATATATGACTATGAATGATAACTATGTGTACAGTGTGTCCCAATTTTTTATAATTGCAGGACATCTCGGAAACTATAAGAGATAGATTGATGCGACTTTCACAATGCTAGACTGCGTTTTTCAGAAACTTTTAAATCCCGCAGTCAGGATTATCATAGATCTCTTCATGTTTTAAATACAGTGCGAAATTTTAAAAACCTACTTTTATGGGATTATTCATATCTCAGAAAATGGCTGTTATATCGGAATGGTTTAAATTAATATGACTCAAATATACAATTTAAACGGAACACTCTCTATATTTTTAAGCATTATGTTTCTTTCATAACGATATATAACAGTTGCTACTCTATATTTTGGAAATTGTCCGTTGGTGAAGCATTTTTATATAATATGCAAAATGGGTTCATGAACTTTATCTTAGTTACTCAAAGAAAAACTTACAAAAAAAATAGTTTTGTAAACAAGTTGTGTAATAAATACTTGATATTTTTAATGCTATATCTAGCGAACTTTTAAGGCCATAATTAACTACTATAATAGAAACAATAATACGATGTGTGTTAAAAATAAATATTCTATTTAAAAAATTAAGTACATACTTCTTTTATTCTTATTTTACAATTTACTGATTATTTTCCTGATTACATTTAAAATCTTTCCTAGAGGAAAAATTTAAGCAGTTTCAAAATAGTTTTTTAATATTAAATAATTTTAAACGGTTTTCTCTAAACGAAATTGTCTATTAATTCTCTTTTAATTCTATTAATTAAACTAATTTGTTTTATGTTGGTTTATTGTTTGCTTGTATAATTATATAAAGCTTAATCATTAGCTATGCACCACGCAACATCAGTTTTATAAATTTAAGATATTTTACAACTTCTTAAACATAAAGTAGCAATAATATTAAATAAAAATATACAGGATCTTCCATTCCAAAAGTTGTATGTGTGTATCATATTTAAAAAGATACAACCTGATGGAAAATTACAAATACGACACTGAACTTTGTGTAAAAAAGCTTTTCACAAGCAATTCTTACGATTCCGATATCTGAGCTATTCTTCTCTAAAATGCTTTGCAGAATTTAAAATTAATTCATATGTATTAAATCTATTTTATTCTGTTTTTCGTAAATTTTATAATTTCTCGTTTGTCTTTCTGTTTGTTTCATTGTATTTTGATAGGTATAACGATGTCTATTAAATGTTGTTATTAAATATTTGTTACGACTGATTTGTTATCGCATTGGTTATTAGACAAAAAGCTACTTAATGCATAATAAACAACTTGACAGAAATGTAGCCGTAGAATCGTTAATGTTGAATATTTTTTGATGAAATTTGGTACAGATCCATTTCAGGGAACGCGGAATCCAGTGATATACGCAGATTTTTTTCTAAAAAAATCGCCACATTAAAAAAAATAGCCAAAAATAAAAATATTATGAGCGTGGTCCGCTTTCAAATGGGTCACTCTGTATAAGTAATGCTATTGTGCTGCTGCATATGCACTCCTCTAGTAAGAATAATTTGCTTATGTTGAAGGTAAGTGATAAAGTTATTATAAGTAAACGCATCTGAACCGATATCCGAAAGTAAACATTTCAACTGTCAACACACAACAGAGCCGGTAATAAACTTTTATTTCATACTGTACTGTAATGAGTTATCCGGAAAATGTTTACTTTCCGGACTGCTTTAAAAAAACACAATATTCACATTTTTAAAAGATTTTATCTTTAAAACTACAAAATAGCCTATAAAAACTAATTATAATTATAATTAACAGTAACTGTGTAATGTGAATTTTCTTGCAGGCTGAATGCAAGAATACCTTTAGGGACAAAATCTTCACTAGACACGGTAGTGGTGGTGGATATAGTTTGTTGCTTGGTCTGAAGAAGCTGTATAAACTTTTCTCCATTTTGAATCATCCTTGCTGCGTTTGTTTTGTTTTCTAAGGAATTTTCAATGTATTGTTCCGCAACAGATGAGCTTTTCCATGCACCATGATGCAGCATAAATCAGCTCCCACATTCGCCAAAAAAGTGGCAGATGTTCTGCGGAAACAATACCCCGTATATTTTTCTGGGTGTTCCAACTTCAAGTATCCCACAATTTTTTTTGGTGCCCCCCAATGGTATGTATGTCCGCTCTTTGAGAAACACATGTTCCTCTTCTATAACCCAAAAAAAGAAAATCTTCCTTCATATTTTTAGGTCGGAGCGAATTCTCTGAATATTCCCAGAAAGTTTATTCCTTCATTGTTGTCACTCAATACAGTGAATACCCGTTTTGTATTCGTCTTAGAAATGGGAATGGTTATAATTAGTTTGGTGCCACAATCTTCAATGTCTTTTAGGGTCATATGGTACAACTCTTCTCGCCGACAACCACCAGCAACACCTATCATTGCGATTACCTGTAACAATAGAGAAAATGGTTTAAAAGTGATTGTCAAATTGATGAAATTTCGACTAACGAATCCAAGAAATGTATTTTTTTGTAATTAATTGACATTGAGTACCTATATCATTCAAGATGCACATTATTTAATTCAAAACTAATGCAAAGGTTCAACTTGTTTACCTTTATCAAAAGATACTCTTCTGATGGGGCTTCCTTCATGAATCTATTAACTTCTTCTCTTGTTAGAACTTTTGATTTGTTTGCCTGATGACCAACTGCTTGCCTTTTTAAGAAAGCCACCAGTTTTGGATATTTTGAAATATCACCTCCTTCATTTACCATGAAATGTATTTTTTTGTAATTAATTGACATTGAGTACCTATATCATTCAAGATGCACATTGTTTAATTCAAAACTAATGCAAAGGTTCAACTTGTTTACCTTTATCAAAAGATACTCTTCTGATGGGGCTTCCTTCATGAATCTATTAACTTCTTCTCTTGTTAGAACTTTTGATTTGTTTGCCTGATGGCCAACTGCTTGCTTTTTTAAGAAAGCCACCAGTTTTAGATATTTTGAAATATCACCTCCTTCTTTTACCATCAGCATAGACTTGAACATCGAATATTTTGCCCACAGTGTCGCAGGATTCATCTTTTTGGAGATATCCAAGATATCCACCTTATAGGTTTTTCTCCACACGTTGAAGAGCTGGTATTCCTTCTCATAACGAGGAGAAGACTTCGCAGGCACCAATTTACTGGTTGCTTCAGCACATTTTAGCTCGATTTCTTCCATTTTTTACGAAAATTATCACAGGATGACAAACTGTCAAATTTGTTATTTTTGTTTTTACAACACTAAGCTAAATCAAAAGCTATGCAATAAAACAAGAAGCGAAACCACGATAACACCAACATACAGGCAGGTTATGTAAAATAAAATATTAAAATTTAATTTTTAATACAACACAGTATGATATAAAACGTTGAAATACGCGGCCGTGAAATGTCATTAAAGTATTCGTCTAGAAATTCCTGACTCGGCTCCTTCGTCGCCTCGTCCGTAAACATCTAGACTTATACTTTAATATACCATTTCCCGGCCTTGTAACGTAAACAACTATTTTGTTGTCATGTTTCCTAGATTTGACAATTTTTAACCTGGAAAAAAATTCAGTTTAGACCACAAATTGCTTAATAAAAAATTTATTATTTTCACGTGGTCTATTTTAAGGAACGCACTTATTTAAAAAATACCCTGTATAAGTAAACTACGATGTATTGATATTCGCGTTAAATCAGTAACACGAATAACTTTTGTTAGGTGAAATACTAACCACATTTGGCAACCAAAGCACTCATGGAGAGAATGTTATACCAACATGTGGGCTAGCGAGGTGAAATCATGGACGCGTATAATTATTTTGGCTGAAAACAATACACACGTGAGGTTTATTTTGAAATATCTGAAAATACTAAATTATTTCAAGCTCAAATTTTATCAGAATGCATTTTCAATACCGAGTTTTTTGTCTTCCATATATCACATTTGATAATTTATTTATACAGGTGCGTGGATAAAATAAAATGTCACTTCTGCAGTTAAAAAATTGAAATTTTATGGTGGTTGATAAAACGTATATGTTTACTCACTGGGAGATGACTATTAGAATCTTGAAACTGTAAACGCAAATTATTCAGACGATTTGCTACTCAAATGTTTAGATTAACCAAGGACAGTCGTGAAAGTACATAAAAATGTAAAAGCTAAGTAGTATTACAGAAATAAATAAAAAACAGAAAATTGAAATTCATATATTTAGAAGGTAGGTACGTAAAACGAAATTGAACAGCTTTGTCAAGCAGAATAATGGCTCAAAAATCTCGTTCCAGTTTTATACATTAATTGTATAGATAGCCTTCTAGTAACCCTTAAGGTGCCTGCCCATTAAGAAGAAACGTCGCATATCCAAATTCATTGCATCATCTATAGTCGACGTCCAAAATTGTAGCGAGTGACTCATGTTATAAACCTGCTCACAATTTATAGCAGTCAACACAAAGAAATATACATGAAGCCCGTATATTTTTCCTACAAAATCGTGTGCCGCATATCTCTGAGAGCATATCCGATTACATAGCTTCTGCTGCAGTGAGTACGCATGCGCTACAGCTTTCGATTGGCTACGATGAATTGTCAGATCCAACTGTTTCATTTCCAGCGCTATCATGCGCGGGTATATCTTTTCGCTAACTTAATTATGAATGGCATTAATTATATTAATGATTTTGTGTTCTTAAGAATGGAGAATAATTCAAGCTCTACAACGTATTCTCAAAATTGTCCTAATTTAACAAGTGAAAAATATCGGATGATGACATGTATGAAAAGTTTAGAACGCGACGTCAAAATATGTGTGCAAGTGATGTTGAAATATGTATTTCATTAACCAAATTGTACGTGAATAGCATATGTGTGCAAATAAAAAAGTGGTAAAGAGGTACAACTGTGAAACGAAAAGTGATGGAAACTCGCGGAAGGAAGATTGTATTTTTAAAAAGAGTTTTCGACAAAAAAAATTCGATCGCTATATCTTACAAGATAAAACTTAGTTCGTATAAATAGTATACTGATAGAAAAGACGAAATAGTGATATGGCGAAGAAACTATTTAAAATACATATAAAAAAATAAGAATCTGGATCGAAGAATATATTAAATTTTGACGAAACATGGACGTATGAAGGTCATACGAAAAGCGGTACGATATGATATAATAATTGCTAATGTGTGAATGTCATAGTGACAGTGCTAGTAACCAATAGTAAATATTTTATATATATTCTAAAGCCTTTTGTCATTTTGAATGCGGAATTCGCAAATATTTGCGCGATTTATTTAATGGTGGAAAAATCTCTATTTGTAAGAAATTTTGTAAACTACCTATAGCATTTTCTATCATTTTCATCATGAAACTGCCATGGTAGATTATCAGAAGCTCAAAACAAGTTTATTAATACCACATAATAACAAAAGGGGCAATAATATTTGTAGTGTTTGACAGTATCGCAAATTGCAATTGTCAAAAGTTGAGATTTTTCCGTCATAAATAATTAAAACAGAAGTTGAAAAATTCGTGCGAATATCCGTGAATTTCGCGTCCATGAGGACAACGCTTAAGTGTGATATCCGCGGAGTGCGCATCAGGTAGGTGTAAGTGGGTGGTGGTGGGCAATCGTTGTCCAAAAGGACGGATTCTAATTTGTAGAGAGGATGACACGGGTGGTACATTTAAAGTAAATTGTTAATGTGCTAGGTTCAGCCGACGTCAACTTATTTTTGATAATTTTGTGTGCTTTAACTCTTCTCAAGTGGCACGCTTAGTTAATCATGCCACCCGTATCTTCCAAACTCATCTTTGTGTTGTAAATTAATCACTCTCTATTATTTTCGACCTTGCTAATACAAGATAAAAACTGTTACATCACTGTATCTACTAAGAATAATAGGCGTTATGTAATATATTTTCTATATCTGAGTTACTTGAAAATTAATACGCCTCTGAAATGTTGCTCCTCCTACGCTTCGCTCATCGCGCTAGTCTACAAGCTAGCGATGAGTCACTCTCTACAATTTTGGACGTCGACTACATTTCTTTATTTGTTACTCAATTTGAACATGGACATTTTGAACATTTGTTAAAATAAATATATTAATTGCATTTTTCAAATTTAATAAATTGTTAATTCATAATGATTTGCATTTAATAACTAAATCCTAATATTTGAACGCCTAGAATTAAATTTTGCATTTCGGCGTATTTTTTTATTATGTAGGTAATCCTAGTATGTCATGAATTAGGTTTAGAAATCGTTTGGAGACGAATATCTCGAAAACGGCAAATAAGTATACCTTTTCTTGGTGGAAATAATCGATCTATCGAAAGCGTTACTCTGAATTCTGCTAGGGCGTTCCATAAAAAAGTTTTAACTTAAAATAACACTAGCAGCTGTCGCAAAAACGACATAAAATTCGAATTTCTCGCCACCCAAAACCCCCCAGTACCAAAATTTCATATATTTTCGACGATAATTATAGTAGTTATTAAATAAATTTTAAAAATAAAACAAAATTGACACCCTGTATATCGAAGAGGAGCGACATTATATTAAAGCATGTTTGGTGGAATCCTAATATTTTGACGTCTAGAAGCTTGCTTTTTGGGGCATTCTTTACGGAACAGCCTGTATATCATCAACTGTGCTATATATTTTTTATAAATTACTTATCAAATTATCAAATAAACACACTTGCAGAAGTTAAATATGGCTAAAAGTTGTGGTCCTGATAATATACTGGTTATTTTTATAAAGTTATGTTCGGTGTTAATTCATTGTTATATCCACTTTACATTATTTGTAATAAGTCATTAAAGGAGGGTATTTTTCCAAGTAAGTGGAAATTAACCAATATAATTCCTATATTTAAAGATGGTAATAAAGCACTAATAGAAAATTATAGAAGAATCTCTCTGTTGCCTGTTTTTGGTAAGTTTTTGAGGCAATTATTTCAGAAGAACTATTTTTTCTTTTCAAGAATAAAATTTCAATAGATCAGCACGGTTTTTACAAAGCTCATTCTACAACTATAGCGCTTCTATCATTTGTACAAACAACTTTTCAAGCTATGAGGAATCAGTATCAGGTCGATGTCGTGTATACCGATTTTTCGAAAGCTTTCGACAGAGTTCATCATGAAACGTTATTGATACGGTTACAAAATTTCGGTGTGCACGGTAATCTGCTTAGATAGATTTCATCTTATTTGGAGAATAGAACCCAAGTAGTTGAATGGAATAATTATAGTTCAAGGGAAGTAGAAGTTACTTCGGGTGTGCCGCAGGGATCTCACTTGGGCCTCTACTATTTTCCATATTTATTACTGATACTGGCAAAAATTGTAAATACTGTGCTTTTTCATTATACGCAGATGATAGTTCTTCGTACAGGAAGATATTAATAGACTAAATCATTTCTGCTCATCAATGAAAGTTAATTTGAATATTAAAACATGTTTTTCAATTACCTTTCTCGCATCAAACAAATCTACAAGTCTAATTACTATATAGTTAACAATAATTTGCAAGTTGTACATCAAGTCAAAGTTTGAGTGTGATTCTAGATAGTAGACTGACCTTCGAACATCATATTGATTTTATTGTTGGAAAAGGTTTAAAAAATTTGGGCTTTATAATGAGATCTAGTAAAGATTTTCTCTCTGTCAAGTTTTGCATGCTTTTGTATAATTCTTTATTGGGAAGTCATTTGGAGTATGCTACCATTATTTGGAATCCATTTTATCACACATATATGTTAACAGAATAGAACAAGTACAGAGAAAATTTATTAATTTTAAATTCATTTTAACACATATTTTAATTCCGTCAGATTTTGTAAATTAAACACTGGAAAATAGATGATGGGTGTATTACATAGTATTTTTACATAAACTATTTTCTAATAAAAATGATAGTTTCTGTTGTAACGAGAGTATTTCATTTGCTGTTCAGAATTATTCCATAAGACGACAACACTTATTTGCGTTATCTCCTGCTCGTACTAATTACCTGTTAAATTCACAACTGATGAGAAAGCAAGAAGTGTAAAATTCTCTTTTTTCAGAAGTTAACATATTTCACTTACCTTTATCGTCTATAAAAAAGCAATGCAAATTAAAGTATCAGTAGTACTATCTATATATTATGTAATTTAATTTAAAGGTATACTTACATAATGTTATTTTGATATAGTGCATATAGTTTCAATTTTTTAAGTAACGCTTTAACAGATATATTCTTCATGCACTGTAAATTAATGTAATTATTTTTTGTATGTTAATTTTAATCTTTGATTTGAAGTTACAGCATATGTGTATTTTTCTTTTTCTTTTTTTGTAAATTGGGGCAGCTCTGTTATTGGAAACATCTGTTTCTGTTGAGCAGCCAAACATATATATATATATATATATATATATATATATATATAAAATATATGTTAAGAAATCATGATACGACTGTTACTTCCAGTAATGCAAAATTTGTACTATGAAATAATTGAAATTGAACGACTATAATTCTTGTAAGCAACCAATGGTCGTCAGAAGCGTTCAACAGAAATCATTCAATCACTTCTTTAGTTAAAACCTTGGCCTTTGGGAATATAAAGTTCATTCTTTCGTTTGAGAAATGCAATTACCTTTAGAAATATTATACCATATATTAATTTTAAATAAAAAAGAAACCTATGAGCTTGAACATATTCCTTAATTTGTATACATTTTATCATCAACCATTTTGCCCATAATTTCGGAATAGAACAGAATATATAGTTGATTCATGGAAACTAACAGAACATCTTCTGCATATCATATTTTTTCTGAAAGATTTCCAAGATGCTATATTCACGCTTGTATCTTGAAGATTTGACAATAAACTTGAAGCTGGTGGCTTCTTTAGTAATTGCTTCTTGCACATTCATTTTCACTAAACAAACTAAACTAAACAGTGAAATAAACAACTTACGTAGTCACAGAAACTATTTCAAAAATTTAGTTGATATATTTACAGATGATTAACAAATAAAATTTATAACAATACACGCAAGATATTAGTTTTTACTAGCTTCAGAAGGTAATAGGCTCTTCTTCGACTCGCCAGTCATATTCTTCTCTCCGCCAGTAAAAACTCTCTTACCATGCTAGTATTATTATATACTTCTGTCAGTTTGTTTTATTAAAAAACATATTAGGATCTTTATTACCATGAAAGGAGATGACTGTTCGATATGGAACGTACGTAGATAAGTCATAAATTAGTATACTAAAGCTTCCTGAGGAAGCAACGCATCACGAAGGGAAATGTCATTTTCATCCTGTGTCTATACATTGGAGCGACGCACAGTTATGACAGTGATAATACCAGTATTTACAAAAAATATGCTTCCTTCCGATATAATTCAATGGTTTCCATTGGATAATAAGTTCTAGTAGCGACAGATTTAGAAAAAAATCACAACTTTATTACCACTGTGCCTCAGAATCAATGAAACCTGATGATATGGAAAATGACCTCTACCTACTTATCTAGCTAGTTGTTAGCATTAGGATTGGAGAAAGCTTCTGCTTATAGTCTGTTTAGAAATGAAAGAGAGTAATAAAACCTCGAGATAAGAACCGGCCATGGGCGTGGTAATATTTCGTTTCAGGTAATTATCGGGTAACACTAATGCTAACAGGTAATAGGTGTACATTAGTATATTTTACTGGATACATCATAGGGCAGGAGCCAGTGTATTGTGACATATCAATCCAATCTTAGAGCTGAATATACGAAGATGTGCTAGTGCAGTAGAGTAAAATTCGACTTGTGTTTGGTGACTATTGTGCCAGTGGATACAATATTGTTTGGGTAAAGTGTCGAGCTTATCAGATTACGTACCTGCTAAACGCGTGAAAAGATGTGCGCTGTCTCAGAATGAGAAGATTATTATATTAAATGTATTTAATGCATTGAAACACCAAAATCCTACCAACAGTGTTGACGACATCGTGGAAAAGTGTTCTAAAATGACAGGGATTGGAAAATCGACTACCTACAGACTTTTAAAGGAAACAAAAAATGAACCAAGATACTGTAAATCCCCCAAAATCATCTACAGGGAGGTCAAAAGTCGTTATAAATGATTTCTTCAAAAATGTAATTCGCAGAAAAGTACACTCATTTTATTTTAAAAAAGAAATACCAACGCTAAACAAAATTTTAAGTGAACTTTCAGAGGACAACGATTTGCCAAAAATCAATAGAAGCAAATTATGGGTCGCCTTACGAAAGTTGAATTTTTGCTGGGAAAAGCAGAACAGGAAGTCAGTTCTTATCGATAAAGATTAAATTATTTATTGGCGAAGATCCTACTTAAGATCAATTAGAAAAAAGATGTTTTCGAAGAATATTTTATACAGATGTTGGATCTTATTCCTCCGGGGTCTTTAATTATCATAAATAATGCCAGTTACAATTCACGGCAGACCGAGCGGACGGCTACAACTGCTTGGAGGAAAGCCGATATAATTCAATGGTTATCCCGAAAAACATTTCTTTTGAAACAAATATGGTGTAAAAGTAACTTTTGACACTTGTCAGTCTTAATAAAGATCAGAAAAAATATGTTATCGATGAAATGGCAACAAATCGGCAAATAACGGTACTACGGTTACCACCTTATCACTGTGAACTTAACCCAATTGAATTAGTCTGGGCGCAGGTAAAAGGAGATGTAGCGCGAAATAATACGACGATTAAATTAAGTGACGTGAAAATTTTGTTAAAAAAATCCTTGGAACGAGTAACTGCAGATAATTGGCAAAGATGTATACATCATGTACAAAAAGAAGAGGAGAAAATGTGGGAACTCGATAACTTAATTGACGTTGCTGTGGAACCTATCGTTATCAATCTAGGAGACGAAGATAATTCATCAGAATATTCAGAGGATGAATTTTGATACACCTACTTTTTTATTTTCTTTATTGTACATTTATACAACACTACATTTACTCACCATAATTTGAATTTTCAAAATACATATATTTTTGTGTGGAATAAAAGTCTATTCATTAAATTTAAATAAATATTTTGATAATAATATTGAATAATTTTATTTGAATTACTGAAAACCCTCTTAACCCGGTTATGATGCTTAAAGTAGTCTCTAGTTCTGAAATGTTAGTTTTATATTGTTTACTTATAAGAGAAATGGACCGAGAAATTGAAGCGGCACAGACAAAGACGGATTGTCGGGGATTAAATTTTAGCTACCTGCTACAGTTTAGTACGGTTCGATCACACAAAGTTTTTTAAAAGTACACCTCATCTATACCGATAATACATAATATAAAAATATTGAATATAAGCACCAGTACTACATTTATTTACGATTTGCATACATAATAAGTTTTTATTACTCTCTTTCATTTCTAAACAGACTATAGCTATATCATGATGGAAAATATAAGCAGTGTGTACGTGCGTGTGTGTTTGTAAGGAAAATGTTAAGTTGCAGTGCTGAACTCCAAATAGTGTCCAAGCCTCAATTTGCTGATAAGTTGAAAGAATCTGATGGAACCAGTCAATTTAAGAGAGAGCTTTTATTAGATTCGATGTATTGATACAAAAGAATCGCAGTGTGCGATCTGATGCACCTGCAAACCAAAGATTTCCATACGATTTAAAGCTTTGTTGTTAAGCAAGTGTTACTGATAAGGCAATGGACAATTTTGTAACCGGTTAGAAAAAAGAATCTTTGTGTAAGTGGAATTTTGCGGGACGAACAAACTGACGCAAATTCAAATTGATCCGTAGAATATTATTTATAATTCGATCGAGAATCCAAATAATTTTTAATTTTATAAATTAAAATATTCCATTTAAACTAAAGAAAATTGTAATTCAAGGTGGTTAAAAGTCAAACAATTTTTATGGAAACGAAGAAAATCAAACCAATCAAGATGTTGCATGCTTTGTGTGTGAATTTCATAAAATTAGAAAAAGTAGTCCAACTCGCCTGCAATCAGTGATTTCTGCAATTCAAAAAATATGAAAATACATATCACGTTTTTTAGTCGAAATACATTTATTTATTATCTACAATTGTTATAATTAGAACAGTAGGAACACGCAGTAAATGTGAATTGAAATTTCTACGTTGTAATTACGTAAAAACTGAAATTAACTGTAGCAGCAATCGCATTAGTACATCAATTACAAAAAGCAATAAGTTGTGGGAGTTTATAATAACTAAAATATACACAAATTGAGTGAATTTTGTTCAAGTAATTTGAAAATACATGAACCCACGCCCGTTTTTCTCTTAACACTGTATTCAGGAGATTTTCAGAATCGATTATACATGAGCAAATATCTTGAATATAAAATATCACGAGGGATGCAAATCGGATATGGTTGCGGAGGTATGCATTGATATATCCATGGAAAATAAAAAATAATTGTGAAATAAACAAGTGTTTACCTAAAAAATAAGGTAAAAATTTTCGACATCTCAGCAAGCGTACCACTAAACGGTGCAGGTAGATATTAAAATATTCGTGTTATGTTTCCTAACTTGTGAAAAAATATTAATTTTCTATATAGTGATCTAATAATAGATATTTACATTATAAGTGCCATTTGATGCATTTTATAGCATGCTGAAACTTATTAATTTTTTTTATACACAAAAAAATTACTAATCAATCAACGTAGTACTAAATAATCAATACTAAATTATCAACATTACATATTATGAATATTAATTACATAATTTTGACAGTTTAACTCCAGATTATATTAACAGTGGTACCTACAAACATGCAATTTGTTTTGTGGTCCTAATGAAATACTTCCTCCTTCTTTTTTTTCTTCCGTGTGCAACTGCATTACTCTTCCATCCACCATGCGTCTTAATTGTTAAAAGGTCGACTTCAGCATTCGCTGCTAATATTAACCTCGAAAACAGTATGCAGTATATTGTCTAGGGTTGGATACTTTAAAAAATTTGCAATTTTATATTTGTTTTTTGTCTTTATAACTATCACTGTATTAACATACTTCTTATTTCTATAAGTACCGAAAAAAGATTTATGTATACAGTTTGGAGGTCTCATTTCAGCATATTTTTTAATAGTATTCATTAAATCGACACCTTTTGTGTCTGTTCTGCAGTTATAAAAACAATTCTATCAATTTTTGCATACCTAACTCAGACTTTTAAACAACTTCTTTCATTTATTTCTTTTTTTAACACATTTGTCTCTTCTACAGGCACCCGCCATTCCAAAAATCAGTCATTTTATTGAAAAAGTAAAAAGAATATTGAAAATTAGATTTAAATCCAAATATATATTTCATTGTCGACTGTTTGTAGAAATATTATTATATGTTTCTTTAAAATTTATGTCTACGTTTTTTATTATCAATAGTTCTGTTGTCAACATGGAATAATAACTCCAGAATAAAGTAGGTTTATGCTCCTTAATTTGTTAAAATATTCTAATAGAAACTTTTCAGCAGTTATGTCCTTAATTTTATTTTCATGGCACCCATCTCTCAAATCCTAAGGCATACTGTATGCGAGAGTTCTGTAAGACAAGGCCCGAAATTGCTTCAGATACACTTTCTTCGATATTAGCAGGCACATCTTGGGTGGAAAAATGAATTTTTATAAAATTTATTTTGATTTTTTTTAATAACTAATTGTCAATAGTTAATAACAACATCCGTTCGGTTCATCAACCAACCAACTATGCTGTTATGAGTCTAATCCAAGAGTGATAAACGTCGTAACTTATGACGTTCGTGAGTCTTCCATTGGAGAATAAAGTAGGTAATCACTGATTTTATTAGTTTTTTTTTTACAATATAAGGGAAATATTTCATGGAAGTCTAATTAGTTTGCTTACTTGAAGTGTAACTAGTAGGTACTGATTCCAAAGTCAAAAATGTGTGGATTAAGTTTTATTGAAACATACAACTGAGTGTTGGTTTTATAAAATGCGTGCGATAAATATACAGGGTGTTTCATTTCAGGTATGTCAAACGAACACATGATAGATAAAGTAATTTTGAACACAAAAGTTCGTAACGACATGTTTCCGAATGCTCCCCTGTGGCGCTACGCCCCTTTAAATGAACTATTGGTTGATCAAAGGAACAACAAATGAAACGAAATTAAAATTCTAGGAAGTTGCTATTTTTGGTTTATTTGGTGCTTGTCGACCTATGGAATTCCATAATTAATGTGTTGATGATGTTAAGGAGCAAGGCACTGTTTTTTGTGTTTATGTGAGAGATATTAAAACATATAGACCCAGAACATTTACAAATTTAAATACTGACGATAGTGCAGTGAATTATATTGACATCAATAAGAATATATGAAACTTGTGAAAATTCAGAAGTTCTTTTTATTTTACAATGCATTAATACATTCGACTGATTCTCCGAAATATTCCAGAGTATCTAAACATTAATGATTATCAGTATACGGATTATTCATTTCTGCGAACGTCCGCTACAATTTTAGCAGATAGTGGTGCTGATATTAGAACTACTTACAGGCATGGGGATAGGAAGAGAGACGCTGTTGCCGAAGGATATATAGCAGATTCACTAGAAAATAATAACAAAATTGCCAGAACACTGGGATCTTCAAGTCATGTAGAAAACATGAATAATTAAAATTTTATTTCATCATCTACGAGTGCATGCTCAAGTGTTCTTGAAAATAGTTCAGCAATTTCTATATCTGGAAATTTAAACTGTTGTATTACTTTTAATATAATTAAATAATTTATGTTTTAAGATTAAATAATTTCTACATTGGACTTCATGGCGTATGTAAATAGAAATATGTAATAAATTTGTAGTTTTATTATTTACAAAATAGAGAAAGTCTAATAATTTAATATCAATATCGAATTTAATACCAAGGTAATTCAATTTAAAAGGTTAAAACCTACAAATTACTATCGTGCCATAAAGTGGACTATATGGCACGATTCTGTCACGTTACAGTTCGGGTGCTAGATAGTGGCAGATTATTAACCAATTTGACGTTCAAATTGGCACTATTAAGACAGTCGACTATAATAATTATTTATGCAACAACTACAAAAAGTAGTGATATTGCACGCGACGTAAAATTGTTAACACGTCGAGTGCAATAAGCACTTTTTGTACGAGTTGCATACAATATTTTATCTACGTTCATTCAAAAACTAAAAAGTGATTTATTTAAATGACATTAACTGTAGGAAAATATAACGTCGATTTGAACGCTTATGTTTGTCATGATGATGAACGCTGTGGTAGAATGACAGATGAATTCAATAAAAAAGAAAAATGGATTTTTTCTACGTTCTTGCAAAAAAAACTTTATTGAACTATATTTAAGGAAAAAAAGTAGTTCTTTATTAAACTGGTGCAATAAAAATTCAATGCACTCATCTACTGCAGCGTTTTGTGATCACCATAAATATAAACATTCAAATCGACGTCATATTTTATCTATTTTCTGTGAGATTGCATTACGTTTTGAGCAATTGCACATTTCATATTATTTTCAATCATATTTATTATACATTGGATTGCGAAATTACTTTAACCATGTAATTTATTAAAAATAAAAATTAGTTTAATTTGAATATCAACTGAATTACCAAATATTTTTTGGTTTTTGCATTGCACCTTATATTAGGACCTGCTACTAAGTTCTAATCTTATTTTTGTCATTTTTGTAACAAATATTGTTCGTACCTGTTTATTATTTACATGTTTATGATGAGATTTTTTTTATTTACTTTTTATTGTTTCAATTTATTAAACATTATTATTTTATTTTATTGAAAAAATCTAGTTTGAAATACTTTGTTCACTGACCCCCCCCCTCTTTTGTCAACTGAATTACCAAATATTTTTTGGTTTTTGCATTGCACCTTATATTAGGACCTGCTACTAAGTTCTAATCTTATTTTTGTCATTTTTGTAACAAATATTGTTCGTACCTGTTTATTATTTACATGTTTATGATGAGATTTTTTTTATTTACTTTTTATTGTTTCAATTTATTAAACATTATTATTTTTTTTTATTGAAAAAATCTAGTTTGAAATACTTTGTTCACTGAACCCCCCCCCCTTTTTGTCAAATTTCTGGCAACGCCACTGGGCAACACTCGACCTGATGGCCGCATTGACCAATTTCACGTCGCGTGCAATAAATGCTTGCTTTTTGCACTTGTTGCATAAATAACTATTTCTCACTACTAATAATATGTAGCATCTATCATAATAAATTGGAGTTTTGAAAAATGCATCTTTGTCTAAATTAGAAAGAACTTATGTTGTACTTCTCAACCTGAAATAATAATAGCTTCTCTTAATAGTATATAATAGTTAAAAGAAGACGTAAATGAAAATTCATATTCATTATTAATACCAGTTGGGAATTTGGAAACTCACTCTTACTGGTTCAGATCCTGTGGTCTTGTTAAACGAATTAAACGCTTTTTGTAGAATTTGTTAAAAGAGGAATTCTATTTCCGAAAGACAAAGGGAATGTAAAAAAATTCATCCAATAACGTGCCACTTTTCTTGTTAATATCAGTTTTCAAAGAAAGGTTCGGATACAGGCCGGTGAAATGGGGTGAGAAAATAATCTGACCGCACGACCCGGGGTTATTCTGTTCGATCTCGTTCCAAATGGTTCGTGTGGTTAACTTTAAGCGCGAATCTAAACTGGGATTGCATTATTCATCATGGATGAGCAATAAAGGGCATTGTATAAATTAATCATATAACAACGGTCTAGATGCATGTAAATTCAATATATTCGTAAAGTGGCTGTGTATCCTCGGTGAGGCTGCACCTGCAGTTGCGGACTTGGTATGGTAAACAATCTCGTATCTATCTGAATTATGATTATGAATTATTATTGTTATTATCACGGTTCAGTTGGAGTGGTTTCCTTCTCAATGTCATAGAGTAGTTTCTGTCTTGATATATTATAATATAAATTCAATTAATACAGCTCATAAACTAGTGAGAATGCTTTTTTATTAATTGTATCATTATTGTATTGTAGTTTGTTAAGTACATTCATTTAGCAAGTATGAATTTTACAGTTCTATAAATAGTTTATCTTTTATAACAGCAGTTAGTACTGTAATAGATGAAAAAATACGTTTTTACTATCATTTTTCTGTTAAATAAAACCCCGTTTTTAAGAAGAATGATATATTTGTTATTAAAATATTATTATAAAAACTAAGGTTTATTATAAAAATTAATAACACACTTTTTACAATTAGAAATTTATATACCAGAAATAGATGTGCTAAACTTGACATACGTTTAATATTTTTACTACGATTTTGAGAACGAAAACAGAGAGTTTTTCGAAACGTCAATAATACGGAAGTGCGCGATAGTGATGTGATTTTTGTTATTTTTTACTTATCTGCTTTTTTCAGTGTGAGATTTTTTGGTTAGGCAAACGTAGTTTCAAAAATAACCCTTGACTGTTCCGTTTGGCGTAAGGGCTTATTTAATTAATCTTTATTATTTTTGCAGAAGTGCGGCAAAAACCCAATAAAACTAAAGAAAAACTAAAATTATGCCACAAATAAATAGCTTCAGACAATAACCGTATCTTAATTCCTTTAGGAATCTGCGCTCTATAATTAATTCGGATGTTAAGTGTGCCTATAAAGGGTATTTACAAAATGTTCAAAACTCTCTTCACAATGAGCCACGTGGTTTTTGGGCATTTGTTAATACAAAAAATCAATTAATCGAATACCTCAGACATTGGTGATGTATAACCATACATTTGATTAACCGCAAAATATAGTTGATGCTTTTGCGTTATATTTTCAAGAAGTTTATTCTATCTCAGATGATAATCTTCCACCATTTTTTTTAAACTTTAATAATTTTGTAAATATTACTTCTGTCACAGAAAATCAGGTATTGGAAGCAATTAAGAGACTAAAGCCTAAACTCTCTCAAGGTACTGATGGTGTTGATGGTGTTCCTAGTTTTTTTTTTATCAAAGACCGTGCAAATATTTTGGTACGTCCATTAAACCTAATATTCAATTTATCACTAAAAACGTGTACATTTCCTGATCTATAGAAAGAGAGTAAAATTTGTCTTATATTGAAGGGAGGGGATAAAGAATTCATTTCTAATTATCGATCTATAACAGTATTATCAAACTTTTCCAAACTATTTGAAACAGTTCTGCATTCTCTCATATAAGTATAATGAAATTCAATCATACATATCTAACAATCAGCACGGTTTTATTAAGGATCGATGACATTAAATTATATGGAAAAGTCTGTAGCACTCAAGACTGTATTGAGTTATAACAAAATCTTGATTACTTAGCTGAATGGTGGAGGCAGAACCGGCTGTCTTTAAATGTAAAAAATGCAAAACAATGGTATTTTCGAGGAAATCTAATCCAATAACATATGAGTATTCGGTTGACTCCACTATACTACAGTTATGTGATCAAATTCTTGATTTAGGTGTTACATTTGATAGTAAATTGTTTGATATGCATGTCGATAATATCATAGCTTCTGCCCTTAAAGATTTTAAAAATATGGATAGTCTTAAAACTCTCTATTATACATATGTTCGGCCTCAGTTAAAATAAGCAAGCAATATCTGGACACCATTCTATCAGATTTATGAATATAAAACTAAAAATATTCAGCGCAAGTTTCTGAAGCTGCTTTATTTAAAAAATTATGGTATATATATATCCTGAACAAGGCTACAGTCTTCATATTAGAAGAATACTATTTGGTTTAACTTTTCTATACAAACTTTTACATAATAAAATTATATGTTTTCAATTGACATCACAATTATATTTTCGTATTCCTCGGTTAACTTCAAGGAATAATAATTTCTTTTATCTAGCACCAGCTGGAAGTAATTTAATGATGAGGTCTTCGATATATTCTATGTGTCACAATTGAAACCTTTTGGGTGATTTTATTGATATGTTCACTATGTCTTCAGCAGCTTTAGTAAAATTTATTTATGAAAATGCTCATATTTTTAATTATAAGGTTTCAATTTACTGTTCATGGTTGAAGCTATATCAGATACATTTTATATGTAATTTTATAGTTTTTAGTTAGTGGTTTTAGTTTTTAATTTTAGTTTTTTGATATGCATGTCTTTGTATATGTATTCTGACCCTGCTAGTGGACATTGTCTGTTGTGTTTTTTCACTAAATAAATAAATATCTGCACCGCTATAAACCAGAATGGGTTTTCTTCAATCCAAGCTTTGTTACAGTTATTTTTGAAATGCTTTCAAACGTATTAACTTCGACAGGCTGGGAGGTACATTTTCCTTGTCTGTAGAGTACAAAAAAAAAGCCTGTGAGTTGCATCAAAACGACGATGTTTAGCATATTTTCGAAAAATATTTAAACAGTTGATACCTGTTACATTTCCTTCTGTTATAATAATTTCTCGGGCAATTTTTTTTTCGTGCATGGAATCACGAAGGTCATTGAATTGAATACGATTCAACATGATCTTCGCGACGACAGGCCCCAAAAATGCTGATTATCGTAGTAACCTTATGAATAAATATGTTTCATCACCTGCAGTACCTAGAAACTTATATACTTGTTTGTTTGTAAAAATTACGAACTTTTTTGTACCAAAGGGTTAACTTCCATCAGAGCCACTCCTTTTGAAAAGCGTTTTTATATTTATAGGTTTGTTTGACAAAGTTTTGATAGCAACCATGCGAAAGGTAACATAAGAAAACTTGATCTGTAAACTTAATAGCAGGTACCTTTTCCTGTTCATAGAAAATACACCACCTTCTTGTGGCATCATTTGACATTTTTTGCAAATATATTTATTTCGTAATATTAAATGAAAGTAGTTAAAATTGTTTACATGTTGTAAATTCATATTACTACACTCCATGCTTTATCGTATACTTTAACATCTCGTACTGTAATATGAATCCTTATAACACTTATTTTGTAAATAACTATTATCTACATATGTGCTTTTTAAATTTATTAAATCACCAAGTAAAAAAATAAATTAGACTCTAATTAGACATTTATTAAATAAGCAACATTGGCAGTAAAATCTTTACAGTTGGATAAATTAATACCAGATTCTGCCATACCTAAAGTTTTACTTGAATAGGTGGAAATATTTTGAGTATGAACATGCTGATGAAACATTTCCGTTTTGGCCGAGAATTTTCATAGTTGTAATGTCTACTAGACGTAGCTACGTGCTACATAATAGGAACTCAGATTTCCTTCTGTCGGATTTGACAGACACGAACAACTACGGCTAGTCGTCGATGGCCTCATCAATGGCTAACAGCTAACAAGTTCGAAACCGGTATGTCTGGTAGCATTGATGACGAATGACTTTGGCTGTTTGCATAGGTTTTTCAGTGTTGATCGTAGCATTAGCCAGCAGAGTAACTTTTCTCTTTTGAGATACCATATTAATATGCATATATAAAGTAACACAAACAATCCATCTTAATGGTTCCCGTATTTAACCATTTTGTCATTTGATAATGACTAAACTTTTAATATATTTTTTCAAGTATTATTTTTGCGTAGGTAAAAATATTTAGAAGTAGACGTAATAAAGTAATTTAAGCAATATTTACTTAAGATTATTATGAACTCAATTTATATGAATTCAAGTAGCCTACTCTCCGTACTATGCAGTTATTTGAACAGAGTAGGAAAATTTGTTAATTACAGATGTAAAATGAGATCAAAAGAGTGTTACGTTATGCTTGAAAGGGACGTATTTCTACATTTCGTGTTTTCAGCGTTTCTTTTATGTATCTGCTTGGAAATTTAATTAAATGATACTTTAATTAGAAAATGCAATTAAAAAACAATATTTAATGTTTGCAGTAAATATAAATTTACATAATCTAATTTATAAATATGCTTAGTTAAAAAGTAATACAAAATTGTAATCTATATACGGACAGATATTTCGCTCGCATTAAATATTTTGTTAATATTACTAAATAGTTTATTAAAATATAACTTTTTTAGTTCTAAATACATTAAAGTTACAAATATGTTTCAGTTAATTCAAAATTGGAATCTGATTACAAGTTATATATATTATACAGGGTGTTACCCAACAAGCAAAATGGAACTATAAAAGCGAATTATTTTATAACTATCGAATAGCGTTGTTTAATGAACAAGCATTCTTAATTCATCTGAACAGCAGACATCCAAAAATAAAGTTCACTATGGAACTGGAAAAGGACCAACAGCTACCTTTCCTCGATGTATGTATAAAGAAAAAAGAGATCTAAGCTACGGTATATCAGAAACCAACACACACGAATAAGTACCTACACATAGAATCTCACCACCACCCATCGCAGCTGCAATCAGTGATCAAAACATTACTGACAAGATCAGAACGACTCTCTGACGACGACCACAAAGAAGAGGAAATTAAAAAATGTTAAATTAGCCTTACAACAAAATGGTTTCTCAGGTAACAACATCAAGAGGGCTTTAAGAGGGCGAAACAAAGAACAGAAGGAAGAACCAATAGGCAGAGCTCTCCTGACATATGTCAAGGGAATTACCGACAAAATAAGCAGGGTTTTAAAGAAATATAAAATAGAAACCGTCTTCAACACGGACAGGAAGATTGGCAATATGCTACCATCAGCCAAAACAAACATTCCTCTAGAAGACCAAGGAGTATATGAAGTTCCTTGCGGAGACTGTGAGAAGACGTACATTGGACAAACTAACAGAAGAATTCAAACCCGGAAAGAAGAACATCGGAATTCGATCCAGAAAAATGAAAAAACTTCGTCATTAGCTCAACATGAGAAAGAACCGGCTACCAGATTGATTTCGATAATACCAAGGTACTAGCAAGAATGGAGCATAAGGCAAAAAGAATAATTAGAGAAGCCATCGAAATTGAAAAACATCCTCAAAATCTCAATACACGTGACGATACCCAAAGATTACCAACAGCTTGGTAACCTGTCCTGGAAACCAAGAAGATCAATAAACCAGTGATACGCAACGCTGAGAGTAGGCCAAGTAGAACACAAAAACCCACAGCACCGTTAAACGCAAGACCCGTGACGCGTAGCCATGCGAAGAAAACCACACACCGGAACGAAAGCACAGTATATATCTCACCAAGTGGACAAACATCTTCCAGTAAGCCGAACGTAGTAACGCGAAGCAGAAGTAAGAAGACCTGAAGATGGTAAATGATATACCGAAACGTTAAACAAATGGTTCTTTTGAAGACCATGAACTTATAGAAAACAGTTTTGCACTTACAAACAATTACAGAACAATAATAAAAAAAAGAAAATCTCGATCAATACAAGTTATTCTATTTCGTCAGAGAAATATTCATCCACATCATAATATTTTCTTTTTCTAATAGTAGTTTTTTAATAGATTTTTAAACGTTTTCTCATTTAGAGTTTTAAGTCGAAGTGGAAGGTGATAAAGCTTTGTACCCATATAAAGAGGAGATTTCTCAAATCTACTGGTTTTGTGCCCCGGAATGCACAACATGTCACAATTTCTAGTTTGATAGTTGTGATAAAATTTATTTTTGGTTAAATGTTCCAAATTATTATTGATATATAGCAGAGCCCTGTAAATATATATGCAAACAAACGCAAAAATTCCATGTCTTACAAACAATGGTTTACAAGATTCTCTCTGCTAAATATTAAATATTTTCCGAATTATACGTTTCTGCGCTATGAAAATTCTCTTACTTTCAGTTGCACTTCCAAAGAATACAACATTATAACTCATGTGGCTATATACTAAACTATAATATACGTTAAGGACAGCCGTCAGGGGCATAGAATTCCTGATGCGGGAGATTGCATATAGTGATTTATTAAGTAATCTATGTGATCTGCCCATGACAATTTTTTATCAACAATAATTCCTAGAAACTTTGCAGTATCAACTGAAGAGATATTATGATTTTGTTATATTTAGATTTTTATATATAGTATTATTCTGAAAGTATATACTTTGGGTTTTATTGATGTTAACTATAAGACCATTTGTGTTGCACCACACGACAAAACACTTAACTATATCTGTGGAAATCAAAATGAGATCTTCATAAGTCTGCGCTGATACCACTAAAGATGTGTCATCAGCAAAGAGACAAGTTCTATCAGTTTTTAAATTACTGGGGAGGTCATTAATGAAGAGCAGAAATATTAGTGGTCCCAGCACAGATCCCTAAGGTATGCCAGCCTCTACTGGCTGACAACCAAAAGTAGCATTTTCTATTTTGACTACCATATTTCTATTTCGCAGAAAAGACATCAGCCATTCTAGGTAAATACCTCCGATATATATAAGGATTGTAAACATATTGTGTAAGAGTCGTATATTTGGACAAATGACTTTTAATTATAATCTTATAAAATAGTTGTATTAACATGTTTTATTAAGGATATAAGAAAATTAATAAAATTATTTTTTAGCCTCGAAATGCGCTTATTTATAAAAAAGTTTTATAATGGTACTTAATCTATAAAAATATTCCCTGTTTTATAAATATGTTGTAAAACAAAATTGTGGCTTGTGAAAACAAACTTATTGTATATTTCGTGGAATAAAATCGTTTTATTATAAGTGGACATGTTTAAATGAATATTTGTTGGATCAGCGACTGCCGCCATTATGTAAAATTAGTTGAAACTCTTAAAATTATATATAGAATATGATTTTTTTTACTATGAAAGATTATTTTATAACGAGATCATTAAATACAATTATACAATGATAATATAAATTAAAGAAAGCATAATTTTAATATTTTTTAAATTTATTTTTTATAATTTAATTCGATAATATCGTATTATACCTATCTACCATTTGCACAAATGATCGCCATTGAGTTTAGGCTACCCCATTTTTAAATTTAAACACAAATAATTATGAATCTGCATTATACACCAATCTTAAAATGATTTGGTTTTAATATTATTCACTAAAAAATATAATGTTTCTTTAAATAATACCAAAATACAGACTACAAAACGTTTTTATAGTTGCTGTATAAAATAATTGTTTTAAATTGTATACATTTCTTATAGAACTGTTACATTAGCAAAGTGTTTTATAAAAGTGGGCCCTTTTCGATTCTATAAGTATCGTATAAAGGCATTTAACCACGTTATATGAATTTGAAGCTACTACAAAATATCATAGCAATTTATACAACCTTTATAAACTTTATTTTGCCAGTTGGGTACTGAGATACATGGGTTCCTTCAAAGGACGTGGATGTACAATTTTTTTTGTTAAAGGTAGAATACCATATTTTCAAAATAAAGAAATTATCAAATCGAAGAAACAGATATCTTTGTGCCAGTCGAAATGCTAACATTCAAACACTTTTTTTATGAGATTTTTATTAGATAGTGCTCTCAATAAATTCTTCCCACAAACTATTAAGCATGCTTCTAAGCGATGGTGAAAATTATCCCGCCTCCGCGACGTTGCTCCAGGTAGGCACTTATCTAATTTCATCGGAATGCAGCAAAAATTGTTCTTTCCCTGTTAAACTCAAATGATAAATATTGTACTTATGATCGGTACATATACATATGTGTCCGCAAATGTACAGTAACTCTGACCCCTGAAAATGTTGCGTCAAATGAGTCATTGTCCAAAAATATAGAATTTTTATTGTAACCGAGTGACAGACTACTTATATTTTCTCCACGACCAAAATGTATCAACTAAAAATAATTAAATTAATATAAACAAAATAAATTAATTGTAAATTTGTATTAAACTGTATTAATATTTGTATGTATAGTGTTTGTTGCAATAATTGCTGAAATTAAAAACTGATGCACTGGAAATATTTCCTGTATTTTTCAAAACCGATTGATTAGTAGAGGCAGACGTACAGTCGTGTAGCAGGAAGAACTGGAGGTTGAGGAGACGGTTACTATAGAATTAGATTCAGTAATTGTAGAAACTAATTGATTTGCTGCATTTATTCGAGAGAATTTTCTATATATCCTTCTGCTACTGGAGAAGACTTCCAACCTCCATGCCTTTTTAACCAACCTGTATTTACCAATATAGTCGCTGAGGTACGGCGGAAACAGTGGCCAGTATACTCTTGGGCATTGTTTAGATTCAGAAATATAGCAATTTATTTAGTCATATGCTTGATTGTAAACTCTTTTGAATTTTGTATTAGGAACTGCAAAGAGTATCTTGGACCCCAAACCTTTAATGTCGAAAATTTTAATGTTGTGAAGGTCATTCTTGCGACAAGCTCCCAAAACACCAATGACAAAGGCGACATAAACTACATTTTATTATAATTGCTATTTAAATTATGATTTTTATTACCTTTGTAGCTAAATCCGGAGTATTTTCTAAGAATTTCTAAACATTTTCTTCTGTAAAAATCTAGCTACGTACATTTTAGAAGAGCGCTTTAACAAAGTTTTTAATTTTTTGTATCCTGAAACATCCATATCGTGTATCACATTAATCGTTGCTTTTAGGATTGAATATATTTTCTATACAGTACAGGATATCCATTTTTTAAATAAATTTACGAAAAAATACATTTTTAGAAAAGGGATCATTTTCTTGTTGCCAATCCCTTAGCAGGGAATAATACTTTTTATATTCATGTGTCGGTTTTTGCGGCAGCAGGTTCTCGCTTACATTATTTGCATAGTTTGTAATTTCAGGAGGAGTATTATCAAATTCTATATTTGATTCACTCGATTTTTCACTTATTATTAAATCCATGGTAATCTAGTTTAGTTTGATTGCGGAATATTCATTCTGTACCTTGTTACAGAATGAAAATACATACAAAACACATAATAGCAAGTGTTTCAGAATGAATATTCAAATTCAAGAGTGAAAATGTTTAGAATCTATTATTAAAAATGATGTCGGAACATTGATTAATGGAGTTTATGGTACTGCTAAATCCTACATTAAATTAAAAACGACTAGTATTTGGAGTGCGGTAATAACAGCAGATATGCCATCTGAGACGAATCTCCTTTGATACTTTCTATGTCGATAAACAGTAAAAAGTCGTATAGGTTCTGCCGCGTTATTTTCTATTTACAATATATATTCTAGGACTTTGTGTGCACCATTACCGAAGAGTATTAAATTTAATAGGTCACCTCACTATAGTGAATTTTATGTTGGTGGAAACAGATCTCAGATGCGAAGGACCTCTTAGGCTATAGAACGACGCGGTACTGAATATTTCATTAGCAATTTCCAAGGAAATTGAATACAAAGAGTGGCTGAAATCAGGCTCAAATCAGTTGTAAATAGGATGGAACGGCTCTTCAGATGGAATAAAACACCTTAGATAAATGACATTTTTATCCAACAAACCAATGAGTAATGCCCTGTGAAGCATATAAAAGGAACTCAAAGAGCTCCATGTGAAGTCACGAACGGCTGGAGATTTATTGTCTTGAAACGGAGTTTAGAATTAGCTTTTTGTGTCTTCACTACTATGATATTCAACGTCCATGAAAGGTGTGATGGCATCTAAAAACATTTACATTCAGACGCGATGTCTTATCTTTCTAAATATTTTAATTTTCAAGTTCTCTGTGAACTGGATTGCCATCACCTGCAGCATTGCATAAATCATATGACGTCATGATGAAAATTATCTTAATCGCATTATATCGAAATGTAAATGAGTGACTTATACACGAAAAACCGATTTTATTAGTATGATTATTTCATTAGTGATAATGTCATCAGTCGAGTCTAGTGCTATAAGAATTTGGGAATAAGTTTCTATAGTAACTTCGCTTTTAATGAGAACATTAACAATGTAATATCCAGCACCTTTAAAACATATACTTTTCTGTATCTTAATTGCAGGGATTTCTCCAATATTGAAATGTTCAAATCTCTATTTTGCGCCTTCGTTAGGTCAACAGTTAAATAAGGTTCCATCATATGGTATCTGATTTATGAAGTTCATCCTCAGATTTTGAAATTGGTTCAACGACAATTTTTTAAATTTATATGTTTACATTGTCACACCTCAGTTTGGGGTTTAGTTCGTGGGTTCAGGGGGTGACAAATTTACTAATTAAACAGAAAGAAAAAAACTGAATTTATAGTCAATTTAATTTATTATGGGTCCCCGGCTACAAAGTGAACACGACTGTGTACCTGAAAGTGAAGTGAACTCTGACGGACGGACTACAGTATGTAGTGTTCTGTTAACCAGACCAGAGAACACCAAAGAATAAACTGTGTTCTCTGACAGAACGAGCTGATCCTTGGTTCTCCGAATCTGTAGTTCCCTGGTTCACTGGTTCAATGACAAGTAAACAAATCCTCTACTGGTGGTTATTAGATAAATATTTGGTTATGAGGAATTTCGGTGGATTAATTGCAACAAAAAGAATTACAAGTGATTATCTTCATTTACCTAGGTATACCTTGGCTTACAGGTAATTAAATTAGCGATTTAAGTAATGCAAAACAGGTGAACTAAAATTAAATAGTTTTTCAGATACAGTGCAGCAAGTAATTTATGATAACACTAAAGTATATATGGCCTAAAGCAAAGAAGCCATGCAAAGCAAGCAAGCTAAAGTTAAACAATTTACAAAAAAAGACAAAAAAAAGCAAACAGGTGGTAATAGGTACTAATATCTACGTTGCCTGGTAGTCTACTCGAAAGAGTGACTATACAAGAACTCCTACGATGTCCTGCCCCCAGGGTGAAAGCAGCCAACAGGAAATATCTAGAGGAACTGAACTGTCTGGTTAGGTACTTCGATGTATAACCCAAGAATCGGAGGAGCTGGGTAACCATGTACGTGCTTTGGTTACATATACCAGGTTTCCCACTGCAGGTCTTATGTGCTACCTCGGGATGAAAACTAGAGTTGCTATGTACGTTACGAAGAACTTCTACTAAATATGTAAAAGTTGTTATGTCGAATGTTTTTTTTTTGGCCTAGAAGGAGAAATGCGTAAAAGTACAGCACTTGCAAGAGTAGTTTAAATTTTGATTAAATGATTTAAATATATTTTACAGAAATATGAGATTACCAAGTGATGGTGTGTGGCCAAAGAGACGATCTCCTCGTGAAAGTTGACGAAACGATATCTACACACTATAACCTTGTAAAATCCAATAATTATTGAATGCAATTCTTGATTGACACTATTTAAAAGTTTAAATGTTGATATCGCTAGCATAAATCAGCAAAATAGCTTTTCCACACGGCTTCAAACTGCCAAACACAAAATGGTGCTTTTTCAACTGGAAGTCACAAAAAAAACTCTCAAATTCCTTAAAAATCCGCGATTTTTAAATAAGTAGGAGGGGAAATTTTAATATTTGCTTAATGTTTAGGGATTTTAAGAATGTAAATTATTAAATTGTCTATCTCTCTTTGGCACACATAAGGGTAGAAAGATATAGCCACAGACAAATGTCTGGGCAGAAAACAGGTGTTTGTTGACATATTTGTTCTTGAGGGTTATGTTTACATATGAAGTTTGTTGTAAGAATGAATAAATTGCAAGTGAATCAAGTGCTGTTACTTTACGATGCATTTCTCCTCTGTAGAGCATAAACGGGATTACTTCCTAAGAATAAAAAGGTAAGTTTCTAGATAATTCCTTAGCATTAAATTTATATTTCCTATTTGTTTTCAGGCTGGGGGAGCATCGATTAGACCAGGCATCGTCGACCAGGGTTAGCAACAATAGGATGTCTATTAATACTGTGCAACTAGATAAATAAAATAATTCTACCTCACTGTTGTTTTATTATTAATATATATATTTTAAAATGTTGAGAGCATAAGGAACCATAATAAATTCGTACATAAAATAAGCATGTAACAACATCAAGATGGAGATTCAATTTTGATTCATTAGAGATTCGATGTAATATTTCTATAATTCTTTTTCTGTATAATTTTATAGTTGTACGCCACAATGATTATCAGCTGTGTCAAAATGGCTACCGCTTATACAGTAATTTGGATGTAAAAGCCAGAGTTAAATGACAAGTAAGGTAATGAGCGCTTTACATAGAACAGTGGAAATAATGATTCTATAAAAAATTTATCATAACAGAGCCGTATCGTAATGGTAAATATATTAAGGCTTTTAAAATCATGGATTTTTCATATCTCCAAAACATTTCAATGAAACTGGTGAGATAAAACTAGAATATTTTTAAATTTCGATATGTCATAGTTTCTTTTGTTTTGATAACATTTCTTTAGATGCGCCACTTCTTTTAATTTTTTTCCACTAGCTTAAACCCGACATGTTTATTCTTAGGCTTGCTACAGACTATGTGTAAATGCGCGATTCGTTATATGCCAGAAATTCGCGAATAGTGTGTAGGGTCTTGTTCGTTAAAAGTTCATTCATAAAAACCCTGCACACGATGCACGAATTCCTTACAAACCACGCATCGTGCATCGTGTTGTTTCAAATTTGTTTTATATAATGGTTTGTAATGGAATAAAACAATTTTGAGTGAAAATTAACGTTTTTCTGTTGTAATTGTTGTATTACTATTTTTGTTTTACAACTGAAAATACCATTACATAATAACTATATTACAGTGTTAGAAGTAAAATTGTCTCCAAATATCTTTTTATATAACGTTCTTGTGATAAATTTAGTTATTTCAATTACTGACAACATAATAATGCTGTATGTCGTTATAATAAAACAAATATGTATTTCGAAAGCAATAAAACATAATTGTCGTATAACCTGAAAATTATAAAATTGTTTTGATGGTTGGGAAAGCAGTTCCCTTTTACGTTTTTTAAATAAGCTATTGTTATTTGAATGATATAAATATACTTTCAAAGAAAAACTTTCTTTTATATACTTATTTTTTATGAATTTTTAAAAATATGGCTGAGGAGAAATGTCGAAGAAATTCATGCTCTACCTAATTTTCCAGTTATGCTCCCTTTATTTTTCCTTATACATATTAAATCAGGAGCTTGCCGACTTTTTAATATAATGATCAGTTACAGAGCCTAGGAGACAGGTGCGTTTTATTAAATTCAGAAAATCCGAACGCATAAAAGTTCACGTCGTTCTACATAAAATAGGGGATAGACATGTCGCTCTTTACTCCGGGCCGGATCTGCAATAACCGTAAAATATTTTATGCAAGCACGCACGTGTAAAGATGTTATATCGGAAAAGAGATTGTCAATTTTCTATTTTGTTTCCTCGAACGAACTTTAAAGCTAAGTAATCACATTTACTCTGCAAGGTACCTGCTTGTGACCTACTTCACGGAACAATAGATTTTCACCGCAAACGTCTTTCCGCAATGGTCTTGCCCCGTGCCCATTGGCTCTTGGACAGTGACTTGGAGCAATTTACTTTATTTACCGCTTTACGTGCAATTGTTAATTTTAATGGGGTTTGTTTGCCTTAACAATGTAACAACTGATAGATATATCTACACTGTGCAAAATCCTCACAGTAAAAAGTGCAGGTAATTTCTCAGACTAAAATTTATAAAAATTAGAATTAGCACATAAACTCGTACTTTAAAATTACATTAAATATGAAATATTGCTATACAGGGTGATAAAAAAAAAGAGTGTAAAATATTTCAGGAGGTAATAATGAACCAAAATAAGCAGAAAAGTCTTAATAAACATGGGTCCGCAAAGTAATAGAGGGTTCAGATCAGGCGATCTTGGAGGTCATAAAACAGGTCCGGCCCTTTCTACCCATACCCACCAAAAGTTTGGTGTAAATACTCTCTAACGGCCATGGAAAAATGAGCTGGAGCACCATCATTCTGGAGCCACATTTATTGCCTCTGATTCAAAGGAATGTCTTCCAAAAACTCATACAGTGTGTTCTGCAGAAAGTTAAGTTAAGCAGCGCTTGTTAATCGGTTTGGTAGAACAACAGGACCTAGAAACCTGTCACCTACAATACCCATACAAATGTTTAATGAAAAACGTGCTTGATGTATGGTGAAAATTAAACACTCCATTTCTTTTGAACCCGGCCTCATCAGTAAAAAGAATGTTTTCAAGAGAACGAGGTTCTTCAGCATCATGACGTAGATTTATCGGATTTAAGGCCTGTACTCGTTGTACATGGTATCGATAAAACAGTTTCTCGTGAAAAATTCTCAAAACAAGAGGACCACTAATTCATACCTCGGCTGATATTCTCCGCACACTCGTACCTGGATTATGCTCTACTACTGCTAGAATGTCTTCTTCTGCTCTAGCAGTGGATACCGAGCTTGGTCTTCCGGATAAATGGCACTGTTTGCTCAAAGAACCGGTATCACGCAATCTTTGGTGAATTCTTCCAAACATGCGTTGTGAAGGAATCTGGCGATTTAGATAAGCGTCAACATAAAGACGCCGCGCTTCGGTGGCGGTCCCATTAGCACGACCATACATGAAATGTGTTAGAGTAACCAGCCATAGCGAAAGAAAACTTGTGCACTGAGAACAACTGTCAAATACGTACTGTTTATTTCACTAAACATCAACCAACTATTATAGAAAATACACAACGTTTTTGCAAAATAAAAAAAGGGGCTAAAAAACATTCCATATCTCCGCAACCGTTACTTTACGGATCCATGTTTATTGAGACTTTTCTCCTTATTTTGGTTCATACTATTACCTCCTTAAATATTTTACACTCTTTTTTTAACACCCTGTATAAAGAAAATTTATACAGGAGATTTATACGCCAGATTTATGAAATTTGTTACATAAAAGTAAAATTCAAATAAAAATAAATATTTCTTATAAAATATAGATAGATATTTATTAGTGTTACATATACAAAAGTGTTTACACAGGTCAGAAAAGAAGTTTACAGTCATATTATAAAATTATCAAAAAAAATGAAATATATATATATATATATATATATATATATATATATATATATATATATATATATGTATCTATTATACAGTACATAGTAGAAACATACACGAATAAGTATTTGCAGCACGACTAAATGTAGATTTATTATTTATTTTTTATGAAAAAAATAACTCCTGCTAACCCTGTGGCACTTTAACTCTTCTCGTCAGAAGTTGGGAGCTTGAAGGCTTCGTGAGTTCCACCACGGCTTCGCAAATGCGTGGATTTAGTTTAAGGAAACTACTCTAGGCAAAACTACCCTTATTGAATCCCTTCCAGAGGTGTAATCAATAGATTAAAACTCAATAATAAAAATAAAATAATATATTACGGTTAAGTGCAGTGCTAACACTCAAAAAAATGGTCGAATATTTACCCGGAACTATACAGGGTGTCCGGAAAGTCCGTCAGGAAACTCCGTGGCGTGATTCTACGGGTTAAAATAATAGCAGTTTGTCAGGATTTTTTTTTTCGAATTCTCAATTGTTTGCAAGTCAAAGTTCAATTTTTTTAATTTTTCATTCTAAATAACTTAATTAATTCAAATTCGATTAATCTCTCCTTTGGTACACCCACTAAGTACATCAAGCTCTATTGGAACATTGAGAGAAGAGTTTCATTATACGCCGCTAGGGGGCAGTTTACCTAGAACTCAAAATTTGTATTATTCATAACTTTTTTTTCTTGCTAGATATCACAAACATTTAAACATTTCTGGAAAGAGTACAGAGTACATAATTTTGTATAAAATTGTTTCCAAAGTTATGAATAATACAAATTTTGAGTTCTAGGTAAAGTGCCCCCTAGCGGCGTATAATGAAACTCTTCTCTCAATATTCCAATAGAGCTTGATGTACTTAGTGGGTGTACCAAAGGAAAGATTAATCGAATTTGAATTAATTAAGTTATTTAGAAAGAAAAATTAAAAAAAATGGAACTTTGACAAACTGTAACTTGCAAACAATTGAAAATTCAAAAAAAAATCCTTACAAACTGCTATTATTTTAACCCGTAGAATCACGCCACGGAGTTTCCTGGCGGACTTTCCTGACACCCTGTATAAAATATTACATTTTTAAAGTAATAAATAAAACAAAAATAAATAATTTTTAAACACCACATCCATTTTAAGTTTGATGGTTTATATTCTACCCCATATATTTACTATGTTTGTACGCTATATATTTTCATATTTGTAGGTAATATTAGTCTATATCAATTCATCCTCTTGTATTTGTTTCAGTAAAAAAATATGGGATAGCAATATTTTACTTGTATACTGAAATTTATTTAAGCAATTTTATTAATTGGTGACCATTAATTCTTGTAAAATGGGAGCAAAGAAGTTCATCCAGACCAGGAAACTAAAATGTGTTGTTTTTTTGATATCAAAAAAGAAACTGATAAATCTAATAAACAAAAAACTTAGCAGAATTTAAGTAATGAGTTCAAGTCATTCATTTTATTTTTGTTCCATTTAGATAAGGTATATATTTTGCGTATTAAAAATGTATTTTTTAAATTTGTTCCTGTTATGTGTTAATTTATACTAAATAATAAATAAATAAAAAAACATTATAAATCGTCCAATCTGTAACTACAAACTTTTCAAGAAATTTGAACAATACCGAAAGTACTTGTCGGTACTTACCTATCCATTCATAAAGAAAAAAAATTGAAAAATTATTGAAATAAATGTAAATATACCAGAATATGCATTTTGAATTTTCTCATACAAACTTAAAAATTTACGGGAACATTTTGAGTCTTGCAAAGTAGCAGTGTTATTAGATTATAGATTAAAAAAACGCTTTCAAAAATTGAAAAGCGATGATTTAGCAACTGAGAATTACCAATTTTGAGGAGAAGGTTATAATTTACAAATATATGCTTTTTAGATACTATTTAAAACGATATATTTGAGTTTCATTTGTTTTTCACTGTATTCTAATGAATATATAAATCATGACACCCCGTATTTTACTAACAAGAAAATACATGTACTTATACAATATAAAACTGCACTTACATAATACGAGTGCTCAGACCCGAGTTGCGTGCTATGACGGAAACTCGGAAATATAAACGTTTATTTGGAGACACTCGGTGTATCCAAGTGTAGTTAAATTTAGAACATATTCAGAATATCGCATGCGCTTTTGATATGCTCGGTATAAATTCAGTATTAATTCAGGTTACATTCGGAATCACTACCGTGAACAAAGCTATTACGCCTTTTCTTGTAGTTTGGGAACATTTTTATTAAAATGTTGCCACAATCCTTTTCGAGTCATAATTTTTAATGAATTCATCTGATAATAATAATAATTATTATTATTATTTATTTACCATCCACATAAATGTATACATATGCATAATACATTATTAAATTACAAATATACAGTTCACATGATATAAAATACTTATGATTAAATCTAATAAATAAACGGGTGACCCCACAAAAGTTACCTTGTACGTGGGGGAAGTTTAGTTCAAAAATATTACAAAATTGTTCTTATAAATACTTATACATGTAAGTATATCTACTTATTGCTTACAATAATATATGTAGTAAACATTTTTAATTTCATACATTATGAATTTCACACATTTCATTTTCATACACTGAATCATTGGATACATCATATATTAATCTCTCTAAACACATTATGCATATAATAAACATTAAATAAAACATGTTCGGAACGCATCTATGCTCTCGCTGCCCGAATGAGGGAATGCAACACTTGGACTTCGAAGTGTGTTAGATAATAGTCCTAGCAGCCCTTGGAACACGGGCGTTTGTAAAAAAATATATATAGTTGTTTATATGTAAATGATTGACATATATTAAATAAGTCAAATCTTCAATTACAGTCCATTTATTTCCCATTGCGGGACAAATACAAAGTTTACAAGCAGCAATTTTTCACACATAAGTTTAAGCAGCCTTTCATACAAAACACTTGTTTGTTTTAAACCAGTCAACAGAAAATTCATAGGTAAGCAATATCGTATTTTTGTGTTTTTGTTATAGATAATTTAATTTAATAACTATAGTTTTTTCTATCAATAATTTCATGTATTATATTTCTAAGTGTTGCCAGAAGTAAAAATTTTATCTGTTTCTTATATAAAGTTATAGAATTTATATTTTTTACATTAAGTGGTATATACTTATAAATAAATGGAATTAAGAAACTGAAACTTCTTTGACAATAGTTCTATTAATTTTAGGCACTCTAGGCAGCAGGCCAGTTTTAGATCTGGTAGATTTATCATGATTGAAAAATATGATCTCTTTTGGATATTTATACAGATGAATGGGAATACAAATATATTCATCACTCCTCCCCATGGTAGTATCCTATATGAAAGATGTGGCTGTACTAATGCAGAATATAAAATATTCATTTGCTTACTATTTAATATATCTTTAAAAAATTAAAATTTACTTAAAAGACATCTTAATTTTTTCACAACATATTCAATATGATAATTCCATTTTAAATGTGGATCAATATATATATATATATATATATATATATATATATATATATATACCTAGATATTTTATTTTACTTGTCCTCTTTATAGTTAGTAATTTTTCGTCTATATTAATTTCAAGTCTTTCAAAATCTGGTAATTTGTCACTGTAGCATGAAGAGGGCATGAAGTTAATAGTCAACAACGCAATTCTTTTAAAATCTCTTTCAGCTTTTTCTTTCAAACAATTCCAATCATTACTTGTATACAAAATAGTAGTATCATCTGCGAAACTAATTATCTCACCTTCCGTGGGAATTTCATATAAATCATTGAAGTATATATTGAACAAAACAGGTCCTAAGACAGTACCTTGAGGCACACCATAATCTACAGTCCTAAAAGGGCTTTTTATATTGTCAATTACAGCCTGTTGTTTTCGATCAGTTTTAAAGCAACTCCTCTAAATCCTATCTTTTATAATGTTATTAATAACTTGTTATGGCTAACTGTATCGAATGCTTTTGCTAAGTCAATAAATATATATAAAGATGGACAACTCGTATCTAAGGATTTATACAAATTTTTACTTAATTTTACCAATGCATCTTCAGTTGATATACCCTCTCTGAAACCAAATTGCTGTTTTGAAAGTATATTGTTAGTATCTAAAAAATTTACTATCCTTTTATTTATTATTTTTTCAAATATTTTAGCGATATTACTTAACAATGATAGTGGCCTGTAATTCACGACTTCATCTTTATTACCCTTCTTATACAATGGTCTTATTAAAGCGTGCTTTAATTTATCTGGAAATATACCTGACATTATAGACATATTTATAATACAAGATAGTGGAGTACTTATATAATCAGAAATTAATTGAAGCGTTTCTGAATCTTATTCGATCAGCGCCAGGTAATTTATGTGGTTTTAAATCATTTATTGCTCGTTTCACTTCTGTCAAATCTGTTGGTTGTAAAAATATAGAAGAATTATTTGATTTTTCAGGGTATGCAACTAAATTTTCCTGATTTATCTTTTGTGCCATTTCATTGCCTACAGTACTATAATGATCCGCAAATATTTCAACAGTTTGATCCTTATCTTTTACTAATGAACCATCAGAGGTTTTTATTTCAGAAATTGTTTCTTTACTTTGATTTTCACCGCAAATTTTATTAATTTTTCTCCATAATTTTGTAGAGTTATTTTGCATTGCATTATTTTTTATATGATAATTATTATCTAGGTATCTACCGATTTAGATTCTAAACAATCTGTAGGTACTTATCACGTATTTTTGTCTTACACTTTGGATAATTTCTCAATTTCAAGATGCCTATCAGTCGATGTTGACGTTAAATTTGAAGATGGATTATGGCAGGAAATTTCATTAAATACGGCTACATTTCTAACAGCCTACATTTATACTGCTGTTACTCCAGAAGAAAAAAAATTGATTTGTGTCCCACTGTGCCTTGGAGATAGCTAGCGGTTACCATAAAAACTTCGCAGTGTGAGTCCTGGATATTAAGATTTATAGCTTTAGGCACGCAGTTATGGTTTCACTAAGAACTCGCCTGCGAGGTATGAACACAAACTGATGACCAGCTATACATTCCCACACGCATAATACGCAATTTGTCTACGCTATTATTATTATTTGCTGAAAAATATAATATACTGTAAGTATTGATATATTTTTATATGTAAATAATAATATGAAAGAAGTCGTTCTCTAAGGTGAAATTTTATATAAAATAATTAATATAAAATACGTTCAAAATAACATTATTTATTTATTAATATGCATGGCAACCCAACATATCGTTAACAAACGTTACAATTACAGAGTGTCCAATTAAGACAAAATAATAGATACTTCAGCAAAATCAAGTACTCTGCGGTACACTACTAGTTAACTTAATAAGAAACACTTACATTAGACTAAAATTACAAATTTAACAAACAAACGAAAAAAACAAGAAGTAAATTAGAAAGGAGCAAATATTCAAGCATTAACAATTTTTAAATACAAGAAAGGCTTGGCTTTTTACAGAATGTAATGATAGATTTAATATGTCTATATGATTAAAAAATTGATTATATTGTTTTTGTAACATACAAATAGGTGAGTTAATAAAAGTACTCGTATTATGTATTTGAAGATAGAATAAATTTGCTACAGTTAATTTTACCAGTTAAAAGATGAAACAAAAATGATATATATTATAATGACTTAATCTTATCATAGCATTGAAACCGCAAGTTTTGATTATATCGATAATGAAGATATTGAGTAAATTTTTTTTCAACATTTTCAATGCGGTCGATATATTTGACATATTGAGGATTCCAAATTAAACTTGCAAATTCAAGATGCGATCTAACAAATGCATTATATAAAATAATCAGTCTTAGGATCTCAAAAGGACTTGGAAACGCGCAGAATAAATCCCAAATTACAGAAGGCTTCCTCTACAATATTATTGATGTGGTTTTCAAAGAACAATTTGACATCTAAAGTTATCTCCAAATCTTTTATATATTGAACTTTCTTTAGTGAAACATCATGAGTAAGTAAAATCAGAACTTGTTTTTAAACGAGTAAATTTAATGAAGATACATTTATCGATATTCAAAGACAATCTGTTAATATTACTATATTCAGAAAATAGATTAAGATCACCTTGCAGATGTTGACAATCATTAAGAGATGATACAAACTTGAACAATTTTAGGTCATGTGCATATAAAATAAAATTTGAGTGTGGAAAACAAGAGGCAACATCGTTAATAAATAAACAAAATAGCAAAGGGCCCAGATGTGATCCCTGCGGTACACCTGACGTAATGTTAACAAAATCTGAAGAGGAATTGTTGATTCTAACACACTGTGATCTATTGGAGAGATATGATTTGATCCACCTTAAAAGATTACCATGAACACCTAAATTTTCCAATTTGGCAAACAAAGTAGGATGATGAATTTTGTCAAAAGCTTTAGAAAAATCGGTGTACACGGCATTTACTTCACGTCTCTCAGATTGAACAGAGTAACAGAGTAACTAGAAAAATATGGGAAGCAAAAGTAGTAGCTATGAAGAAGAGAGGTAGGCCAAAGGAGACATGGGACAATCAAATTGGAAAAATTATAAACAAGAAAAAAAAAGATGGAAGGAGGCAAAGAACTGAACGCAGAATAATAAGGCATGAAGTTTATTCATACATGGATAAAAAGCAATAAACAAGGACACCCCCACACCTAACGGTATCAAGGGGGACAACTTTTCAGGTCATTTTAATAATTGGTGTTTGTGGAGTTTTGAAGAGATGAGCTCCTAAAGATAACGATCGATAATATAGAAGACAATTACTCAATTATTATTATAAGAATTCCGATTTCAAAACTCATATTCGTGTTTTGTTGTTTCAAGTTCTGTCCAAATCAAGATATACCGAAATACTCTGCCTTTCGTCCGGGAGTTACTACAAGTCGAATATTTTTTGTGAAATATGTCAGGACACAATGTGTTAACCAAGTTTTGAGTAGAAAAAATCGAACTTAAAGCTCTCTACTTTGCAGAGAAAAATTGATGATTATACCAGCGTGTTCAGTACCATCAAAAACATACTTGTGTCAAATTTTGATGAAATATGTTTTGCTTTAAAAGAATTACAACCAAAATTTGAATTTCTAAAATTTTCTTGCACGCCCTGTATCTTGAAAATGACTCTAGGATATACGTTTTTTAAGGAAACCGCATTTATTTTTCAATGTGTACGGATCTAGCCGTATTTTTTAAACACCTAGTATAATTTGAAGTACGAGCGCTTGTAAAGCAGGCAATTTTATAACAATATATGTATAAGTATAAAGATATAAAACTGTATTATGTTCACTCTTAATATAATACAGGTTCAGTAGAGAAGTTAAGGTTTCATATACCGCTAGAAACATTTGAATAAAGATCATTTGAACATCTGAATTCATTATTATCATCCCTGTTGAATTGTGACCATTCGATCATACCACATTTTCTTACTGATAATAGCAAAAATCAGTGTTTTTACATTTGTGTCTTTTTGATGCAGACGGTGACGTTAAAGCTGGTACTTAACTATGTCAAGTGATGTAGATCTAATGGGACAAGTATCGCATCGTCTACTGTAAATTGCTTCTGTAGAATGTAATCGCTGAGATATATTAACAAAAATACCATCGTACTGAGAGACTACTAAAATAAACAGGCTGGAAAGACATTATCAAGTAATTTTTCACGTCATAAAAGTAGTTGTTCTGGGCTAATTTGGGAAGTTTTTCCACATTCCAGATCGGAGATCTGGCTCCATCAGATTTCCGTGTCTTCTGCTGTCTATATTCCAAAATATCCTTTAATAAATTGTTCTGTATGTACTGCCCTATTGTTGAAAGGTAATTGTAAACAATGGAAAAGCGTATATGTTTTATGTGTACATTAACCTAATAATTGAGATGCAGTGGAAAGCTAACGGTACTGGAATGTGTCTTATATTCCAGCTTCTGTTTTGAAATTGCGATTTAGCATATTGCACCATTTTCTCTTAAATAATTAGCTTAGATAAAAAAAAGAATCCCCAAAGATACGTAGGAGTAACTTCTAAAATGAAGTTAAATTTTTTGTAAGTTGTCAACAATATAAGCCGTAATGCGACTAGTAGATCACGTTACTTTCATTAAACGAGCTTACCGGAGTATGTTTGCTCGTTGTTTCTAAACTCTGAGTGCGGAATATAAATTTGAAAAGGATCCGAGCTTTTAGCGTGGACGTTAGCTTTCACACTGCTTTTTTTGTGTGTGCCGAGTTTCAGTCTATGAGAAAACTTGTTACCAACGACCATGACACATCAAAGTGCGCCACTATGCGTATGCTTTAAGGCTTTATAAGTACTCTGGGGCACAACTATGCTACTTACATACTGAATTTGGAAACTAATAATAGTTTTCGTTTCTATACAAAAAAGAAACTGCAAAATATGGATATAAATATAGTATATTATTTAACGAGCGGTAATGCAGGTCACGCAGATGAAGTTTGCAGCACGAGTCGCAGGCGAGTGCTGTAATTCATCAAGTGAGTTATGACCATGACCGTAAGTTGAATATTATACTTTATCTACGTCTATAACATTCATCTTTTTTAGGAATATTATTAGAAATTAATTTGAAAACGTCAAATTTATTTTGTTAAAATATCAAATGACATTAGTCTCCTCAATGATAATAATTGACAGTTCCGCCTACAGACAGGCGTTGGCAATTTAATAATTTTATAATCTTATAATTATTCATTCCTTTTCACTTGTTAAACATTCTTTCCATTTTACACCAATGGAACGTATTTATCGGCTTAAAAATTTCCAAGAATTTACTGCGTACACTACATACCGAATTATCAATGTAGAAGCCCAGCGTGAGTTATAATAACTCACTATAAAAACTCACGCTATTTGTTTATTGATACTATTAATTGCTCAAAAGCAGTTGAATAATTAATATATAAATTAATAGGAGTAGATAAAACACATCAATCTATTTTAATTGATTATACTGAGTTAAGTTATTAAGTACAATTTCACTCTTCACAGTATTTTGAGAATTTTAGAGAATTTGAGTATTTATAATGATATTTGTACTAAAACCGATAAATTGTATTCAAATACTAGATACTTATTATACAGGGCGATTCTTAACTTATGCGCATAAACTTGTGAAATTATAGACATTACGAATAGTGAAAAAAGTGTAGTAAAATATAACTTTGGAAAATTTATCAGCTGAACAAATTAAAACGATATGTTTGTTTTTTTTATTTCACTTTAATTTTAATTATTCTCTTTTATCAGTGCTTTCTTTCGTAGAAGAAAAAATCCCACTTTTATTCTAAGTATTATGTTTTTAACTTTTTTTATAAATACAATTTTTTTTGTGTCTTGTCATTCTGCTTTAATTCTTTGAACAGTGCACGATATATTAAAATAAAAGGAGTCTGGATTAAATATACAAAATTGTGCCATATTCCTCCCAAGGGAAATATCCTTTTTTCTGGTTAACACAATACAGACTTAAAACATTGGCAGAACCAAATGACTGGAAAATATGCTTGCAGGTACATTTATAGTTCCTAAGATTTATAAAACAGGTTTGTATTTGCATCATATACAAAGTGCTTCATAATTGAGTGCCAATATTTAATAGAATTAATATGCGCATTTTAAGATAAACGTTTCTACAAACGTGGGTCTGTTTTTGCTTTGTCTTTCATATACAGGATGTTAAAGATATTTTGAAATATTTTTTTTATTTTAATAACTTCGAAACTATATTAGACATTTTTTAAACTTGATGAGTGTATATATTTAGGTGTAAAGACATATAAATAAGTGTAAGAAACCTTTATTTCCATAGTAGCAGTATTTTTTAATGAAAAACAGTTCAAAATACAAATACATGTCATGAGATCTTTTTTATTACAAAGATGAAGCACCATTAATAATATTTTTTTTTTTCTTGAAAAAAGTAATGGGTAAAATTTTTTTATTCAAAATATTAATTATTATAAATGAATTGTGGCGCCACTGGCTAAAACTGAAAATTCGTTTCGTTTTTTTTTTTAAATGACTAAATTAGTTTACAAAACTGTATAATATCCTTTATATCAAAATAAAACAAAACAGATCTATGTTTATATGAACTAGTTTGCTTAAAATCACTTAAATATTTACATTCAATTATAAAACACTCTGTATATTTATGTCCAATACGTAGAACCTTATTAACTAATTAATAGATACATTTAAATATCTACTTAAAAGATTTGGAAATGGAAATTTTACAGATTTCAAATGGAAATTTTTCAGATTTCTAATGGAATACCGTGTATATTATTGAATTTTTGGATTCTACGTTAAATTTCAAGTCTGAAAATGATCGCGTAATAACGGAGAAACATACGGGCTGTCAAAATTTAGAAACCAATTTACCAGTTTTGCCAGTCAAATTCGATTTTTTTTAATAGAACACCCAGTATATTATTCTACAGTTGAAAAAAGGATTAACTGTTGTACCGAATGATATCTCATTTGTATACAAGGCGATTCAAACAGAAGGGGAATAGATACGTCATGAAAAATGGAGTAATAAAAATATTGTCTGTAAAATCCTTATAGTTTCCGAGTAAAAAACGATTGAAGTTGTAAACGTTTTTGTGATGCGAGTCTTTACATTCAGTTACAGTTTTTCGAGTGTCAAAAAAGCCTTACGTGTATAGCATCTCGAAGTTGATGGATATCGTTTTAATTTATGGTGATGTAAAAATGATTTAGCAGATTTTCAAAACTTGTGCCAAATGCAGCTACTTTTACCTCAGTGTGCAGTGACTGCAAGTATAGTGCAAAGCAAGGGAAATCTGAAACCGAATAGTGGAAGAGATGGAGTCCACGACGTATTGCAGCAGTGTAACGTATCATACACGAGGTTCAATTATATCCGTACCATGTACGTACATTAATACCAAGCATTAGTCCAAGCATTAATACCAAGGCATTGGACGAGGATTGACTTTGAATCATTTGGACTTCTCTTTGTGGAGATATTTAAAAGATTGAAGTGTACGGCACCGAAGTGGATACACACTATTGATAATTTACGCAAACATATCATAATTATTGCCAATAACTTACGAGGCACAAAATTTTGTATGTCAAGTATATCAAACTATTTTATTAATTAAAACTACAAATTAATTCTATTAGTAATTAATAACAATAGCGACAAAAACAGTTAAATTTGCTATATAAAATAGCCATTATAGAATGTTATTTATTTATTTCTTTGGGAATTTCTTTCCATTTTTTATCCAATCGCCAATTGTATGCTTTGCCGTCTTATCGGATTTTATAGTGGACCAGTTTGCAGTGGTCAGTAATGAATTTTATTACAATATTTAAAAGCTTAAATATTTTATATTGCGAAGTAGCCTGTAGTCTTTATAACTGACTTCAATTAGAGTGATAGATACCTCTAAAGTGAATTAGTACCTAGTAATTACTCGAATCCCAAAGATTTTCTTTTACATATTATTTTTATTTATACTTACAACGTTATGCGGTACACGCCTAATGACCGTCGACGATGAAAAATTTACAGAACCACAGAATGAATAAATTGTTGGCTCACGCCCACAGCACAAAAGATCTTTTCTGGAGATTAAGCACGCCAATATTTTATAATTCGTAATATATTCCGTTCGAGCCGTTTGCCAAGTTTGTCACTAGAGCCGAGAGGAGCAACTTTTTGCAAGTACGAAACTGCCTTTGTTTTAAACTTGCAACAGTCGTCCTAAGCTAGAAACAAATATAAAGCATAAAAAAGCACCTAGAGCAGAGCACCAGAGCAAGTCTGCCAGACGGTAAACTACAGGACTTTGAAACATCTGCAAAATAGTACACATACTTTACTGTCAACTTGTCTCTATTTCAACTATTTAATGGATTCTGGACTCAAGGAAACTTTAACTGGATTTCTTTGTGTATATAGTAAATTTTAGGAATTTCCATTTATTAAATACTTGAAGAGAACGCTTTACTCTATTTTATAAAATGATATTAAATATTTGAATTTTGAAACTGCTACCTATAGAAACTGCACGAATTTTTTTTATAAAATTTACTATATTTATTAGCGTATTGGCTACTGAGACAAGAACAGCGTTGAAATATTTTAAATTTTTACCATTTCTTAACTTTGTATAACTTTTTGTATTCTAGTAAATAATAGTACATTATACTATAAGGGAGAGAAATGCGTTATTTTGGCAGAGGTGCAATTTGAACGGAGGACCGAGGACAACATAGCATCTCTCCCTAATGGTAGATATATACTGTTTTTTCCATGGTCTCATTAACTTAAAAACACATATTTTGTCATTATGAAGTAAGTAGCACCAGAATTATTGTACTCGGATTTGAGCATTTATTTAGTAGTCGTTGAGTTATTGTCATAACTACAAAATAAACAAACAAAAAGAATTGTCAAATTAAGGTGCTAGTTTGGTTCAGTTTAAAGTTTGTTTAGTGCACAATGAATAATTGTGAGTCGGAAGAGATTGTAGAGGCTGCAAATATTGCATATTCTATGGTTAAGTCATGCTTGATAATTTACGACAACATAGATATAAGCAAATTCCCCAAGCTGATCGCATTTTTGAAAAGAACCGGTGACGGATATCAAGCGAAAAAATCGAAAATATTGACAAAGGGTGAAATCGACCGTTTTCTATCAAGTGCAGATGACAAAGAATTCTTAATGATTAAGGTAAGATTACTTTTGTTGTTAGATATTTCAATTATTAAGTATTTTGATTTTTTAAAGGTTGGATTAATTCTGAGGATTGCCGGAGCTTGTCGAACTGATAAACTAGTCAATTTAACTGTAGATGATATTGAGGATGTAGGATCTTCCTTGATTGTAAAAATTCCAAACACTAAGACAAAGATTCCACGAACCTTTCTGGTTACCGATGTGGGAAATATGCTTCAATTGTTTCAAAAATACCTGTCCATTCGTCCTCCCCACGTCAAGCATAAGCGCCTTTTTTGTACTACAAATCAGGAAAATATAGTTCGCAGCCATTTGGCAAGAATACCATGGGAAAAATTCCGAGTGTAGTAGCTTCGTATTTAAAATTACCTGATGCTGCATGTTATACTGGTCACTACTTACGAAGATCTTCAGCGACATTACTGGCAGATGCTGGTGTGGATATCACGACAATAAAGCGTCATGCTGGTTGGAAATTAACGACAGTCGCTAAGGGTTACGTCGAGAACTCCATTGAAAATAATACCAAAATTGCTAATCAGGTTTTAGTAGGTACCACTACTAGCGCAATCACAAAAACTGTAAATGTAAGCAAAAGTAATATTCCTTCTAATATTAATTTTGAAAACCGTGGAAAAAAATTATTTAAATGAAAAAACCTGGACAGTTCAAAATGCTATGAATAGTCTTCTTTAATCGAAGTAAAAGTAAAAAAAAAGATAAATGTTAAATATCACTATCCATTACTTTTATTTATTACTTTTCAAATAAATATAAGTAGTTTAATGTGAAATTAAATGGCATAATTTTATAAATACCTCAAGTGAAATTCTCTACCTGGATGAAATCAACAGCACTGTGGCCATAGACTTTCACTAGAAGATGATGAATAGACTATATTATAAACAAAGAAATAACGTTTAACCGCAAGTTCACCACATCACTAATAATAATTATAGTAATGTTAAAAACGGAAAATAGGTACCTACTTGCTCTGACCTCCTATATTTCTGAACTACTGTTGTAAACGTAAATGTTGTAATCTGTAAAATTAGAATTCGCACGAATGAAGTTTATAAGCATGAACTTCATTGATCAATGAATCCACTAGTGGCAAACTGTTTGATTATTCTTACATAAAACCTACTTCCGTTACTGTGAAATTTGTACAGCATTATCTACACAGGATTTACACTATCTACTACCCAAAATGCCATAAAAACGCAGAAACACAAGAAACAAACTCCTGTTTACAGTATCAGTACCGTAAAGTGATGAGAATATGGGTCAATAGTTTGGAGCTCAATTTGTGCCAATCACATTGTGATTTAGAAAAGAGTTTAACATAGAGTTATAAAATCAGCTTGACTGACTTACTATTTACCATATTTGTACATTTTCAGAATTCATTCATTAACATTTACGCACTCGTTTTAGTTTACGTTTCTTATACAACTGCTTGTGTGTCTTTTCGTTTTGTGGAGTTGCGTTCCAGTCTACTATTTTGTTATATTTCTGAAAAAATAATTATGAATTTGTACACTTACAAATATGGTAAATAGTAAGTCAGTCAAGCTGATTTTATAACTCTATGTTAAAATCTTTTCTAAATCACAATGTGATTGGCACAAATTGAGCTCCAAACTATTGACCCATATTCTCATCTTAAAGAAATAAGTATAATGCATAGCAATCACAGCGTACTCATTGGAATTTCATATGGTAACCCAAAGCTTAAATGCAAATAACGCTATAGTGTTAATATATTTTATGAAAGATGCCGTTACTCCAAGATATGGAATTAGGTCTACGACTAAATTTTTCAATTTATCATTAAATTTAATAGAATTTTTTTTACTAGAGAACACATTTGAATGATTTAAAAATATCATGAGGATATGTCAATTTCACATAAAAGTTTGAGATCATCCGCATACATTAGATAGTGTATTTGTAGCAACTATAAGATAATTTATGAATAATATAAAAAGTAAAGATGCGGGTATGAAAACGGGTACGTAAGATGAACCATGTGAGACTTAATATCACAATATTTATCAAATTATCAAGATATCTGTTATTGAAACATGATTGAAATACGTTCAAAGAAGAATCATATAACCCAAATACATCAAGTTTGCTCAATAAAATATCGTGGTCCAGTTTCTCGCTATTAAACTTCTAGTTTTCTAGCCTAGGTCAGTGAATAGATTCACCTTTAACGAAACCATGATGCTCACTGCTCACAGAGTAGAATTTTAGAAAACTTTCAAATAATACTAATTGGTCGATAGTTACATAATTCAATTCATTCTTGCAACCTTTCTTGCATATTAGACGTTCTTGTATATTAGGCTTGCTACAGGATTCAGGAATGCATATGGGTAATAAATTCTTAGTTGTTAGTGTGGCAGCAAAATCAGAGATTCCCTGGTAAAAAAATGATTGTATTAAATGTGACCCGGAACTGATTCTTTGTTTGAGTCGCCTTATGGCAGCATATACCTCATCTACTGTAAAATTTAAAATATTTTAGATATTGGAATTTAATGAAAACGTTACAAAAGGACAGTTGCTAGGTTGAACAGTTTAGTCACTAAATTTTTAAAGTTAGACCAATCTAACGCTAAATATACTACGGTAAATTAAAATAGACGTATAGAGTGCATTAGGACATCCAATTCCGCAGTAGTAAATATTAATAAACACGCTTTAGCGAAGACTCAGAATTAGGGTAATGAAGATGGTAGGAGGAAGGCAAATAATTAGAGATGTTTCATTTGCGTGTACGCCTTCTAAAAATATATTTTTGCTAGAATTAACTGTTTAATACAGTACTTTCGAAAAAATCCCCTGGCACGTCGATTTTGTTTTTTAAAAAAGACTTTTTGACATACGACGCATATTTGTGACGTCATCGTTGTTCGAGCTATGACGTCATCGATATATTTTTTAAATAGCCCAATTTTGACCATGCCATTTGAAAGAGCGTGTCATTCTACATACATATATCATGAAAAATTATGGTGTTACATAACAAAAATTTCAAGAAAATAATGTTTGAAGATTTTAAAATTTAATTTTCACAATACTGTGCACCTCACCATTATGCAACACCTGTCCGTGCTTATTTAGATGAGCTGTTCTCGAATCGTTGGATGGGGAGAAGGGGGCTGATTGAGTGGCCAGCCAGATTGCCTGATTTGACACCCCTAGATTATTTCTTGTGGGGATACTTAAAAAGCAAAATATACGTTACTAGACTGGTTAATTAAGAAGATTTAAAAGTAAAAATTCGTCACGAGATATATCGTATACCTCCTGAAGTTATTCCAAAAACAATTTATTAATCATCTTGGCTACTGTCAGGCGGGTGCACAATTTGAACATTTAATTTAGTCGATTTTTTACATAATCATTATCATTTTCAGTATTGTGAAAATTATATTTTAAAATCTTCAACCATTTTCTTAAAATTTTTGTTATGTAGCACCATAATTTATCATGATGTATGTATGTAGAATGACACGCTCTTTCAAATGGCATGGTCAAAATTGGGGGTTGCTATTTAAAAAATTGTCGATAACGTCATATCTCGAACAACGATGACGTCACAAATGTGGGCCTTATGTCAAAAAGTGCCTTTTTTAAAAACAAAATCCACGTGCCAGGGGATTTTTTAGAAAACTTCTCAATTTCAAAAATAATGAATTTATTCGTTACTTTTCGAAAGCACTGTATATAAGAAGTTGATTGAAGTCTAAAAATTTTAAAAGCTTTAATTACTTTCAGTTATTTTCAAAATTTGGATTTGGTAAATCGTTTCTCTTGTGTACGTATGAGTACATATTAAATTTAACAATTTCTCTACTGACAGAGGTGTAAACTAATTCAATTTTGAGCAAAATCTTTAAGTTCATAAAAAAACTCTTACAATAGATCCCTATTATCAATTTAATCCTCACCTGTATCTAAGTACAGGACTCTGTCTGTATCTAAGTAGATTTGCGCCATAGAAAAAAATCCATTAGAACTTTAGTAAGTTACTTTATGTGACAAAGAAAGGCCATTATATTTTAATACTTTTTGGTACACAAGTTCAGGACCACTTACTTATTGAATTGTTACATTTTGAGTATGGTCACAGAACCTACTACAAAATTTGGTTCAATAGTGTGTTGATAACTCACGATTCCTAATACTTTCATTGATATGGTTGGTTTCGGATCTAATAAGGTTGTCGCTAAGTTCTTGGGATATCACATTCCAAGCTATCTGATGTTCAAGAATAAGAACTGCTGAAAGTCTGTGAGAGTGTTGAAAATTGCACCAATCTGAAGCCAATCATGTCCCAAACACGTTCAATAAGTGAAAGATCCGGCAATATTGGTGGCTAGGATAAACATTTGATCAGATATTAAGCCATAAAAGCTATTTTTTATTTGGCAACATGAGGTCTAGCATTGTCTAGCTGGAAAATAGCGTTTTGGATGGTGTGAAGATATGGAATGACATATGCTTCACCACTTTCTGCATGTAGCGTTGGGCTGTAAAATTGCCTCCAATGAAAGGCACAAACGGGATTCGTCACTAAAGATCATCTGATTCCATTCTTGGTCTCACTGAATCTTCTGTCTACATCATTATAAGTACTTATCTCGACGTTGACGAGTAAAAGGCAGCACCCAATGTGGACAATAAGACATGATGCCAAGATTTTGTATTCGGCGATATACTGTACTGATACCGACCATCCTTCCATGTTCTTCAAACCACTGATTTGCAATAGCTCGGCTGCGGCTAAATCGGTGTCAGAGAGCTGAGAGTTGTAATCAAAAATCTTCACACTCTGCAGTTCCTCTACGACGGCCGATGCCTCTCGCTCTGTGTCCACGGCCTTCCTGAGTCCCCTATGGTAAGTAAGGCTCTGTTAGTCCTTCTAAATTTCTCTCACTGACAAGCCTGCTTCGCACAACCCAACAATCCGCCCCCTCTCAAAGTCACTAAGTTGTGAAATCTGGCGAAATCTAGGTACTCTAAACATATTGACACAAATGTGAGTAGAAATGTTTAAAACAGAATACACTTTATCAAGGTACGACCTATGCAAACTCCAGAAAACTTAACAGGTAAGCCAGAAAATTAAATCATTTTTTACTTTCACGAAAAGAAATAAACATGTCAAAAATTATTAAAATAAAATGATAATTAATGGATGTTTTTCATTCTTTGTCCCGTATTATAGATTTTTGTACGCTCACCCAGTAAACCTATTTCTTGTGTCTCTAGATCTTTAAGCACAAAAGCTTATTACATCTATTAAGCGTAAGAAAACGCAAATTAGCTTGGTTGCCATGTCTGGAATGTTTGCCGTTTAGATTTAAACAATAACGATTAACTCTATTCCCAAACTTACCCTTAACAAGTTGACAACCGTCTGGCTTTAATCTTCCACGTTTACCGACGATTATAGGTGTAACACATAGCAACGATGAGACCCAGTCAGATTGACGAAATTGTGACAGGTATGATAATACGCAGCAGATATACCGTTTGATATATTAAGCTAATGAGGTTAACCCAGGATGTCAGTGTAGTCGCTGGCGAAACATTCCACCGTGTGGTGATGAAATTTGCTGCTTCTAATAAATTATTATCTGAATAGTAACTTCTACAAAGACAAATAGTTTAAAACATATAATACAAAGCTGAAGTATTTAACTAGTAAATAACGTCAACTTTATCTTAATGAAAAGTGGCTAACAGACAATTTTATATCTAAACAACTGCCAATTGTATTCCATATAATCCAATCATAAAACATTCTCTTCCATTTAACCATATAAAATACTGAAATTTATATTTTCTAATCCAATAGTATTGATATTGATAGTATTTCTCTTTAATTTCTAATTGTCAAATTTTATTTATAGCTTCACGCTGTTCATGAAGAGTGATTCTTTAATTATTGTTAATGCGATTACACTGAACAAAAGGCCAGTAACTTTACAGATATAATTTGTAAGAATATCGTTATAATTGTCTTAAAATAATTCTAAAAATAATGATGATATTACACTGACGCTTGCAATTTTACAAGAAAACTGACAATATACAACAAAACCGTAAACTTCTTATGTAATTATAATATAATGTGTACATTTATAGAATATATTGTAATACATTTACAATTAACAACGTGAAATCCATTTTTACATTGCAAAATTACTGAAAATACCAAATTTTCTATACAATTGACTGTAAAAATATGCCTAATGTGTATGTGAATATACTACTAATTTTAAAACGCGCTAACCTAACCTAACTGTTGAGAGCGTTGGGTGGTGACGCCTTTATTATTTCTTGCTTCATTTCGATGAATGCGTGTACCTAGGACCTAGGTACATATATAATTAATTTAGTGAGTAGTGACTAGCGTGACTAGAGTGAAAAGTGAAAAGTGTTTTTAGTACTATAAATAGTTTTGTCTAGTGCTGGTTCTAACATAACCTAAATGAGATTAAGAAATAATAGGTATGTAACTTATACATAATTATTGAAGCAAAGAAACATTGGTATCCTTGCATCTACAAAAATTGAATACCCTACTGTTGATTTATTCATCTTACATATTATATAAAAAATATATTATTTTCTATTAAAATTATATTTTATACTTACAACAGGGGCTTCTGGAGAATTAGCATGATTTAAGTTCTGGGTACCTACTTATCTATGCACATTTATATAATTAATATTATATTTTTACATTGTTATATAGTTTTGTATAGGTAACGTTAATTGTTCTGTTTTGTACAAATAACCTAAATGTTCAAGTACCAAATTTTAATAAAAAAAATGCCGTAAAACGATAGTATTTTATTACTTTAGTACCTGTATGTACATGTCTTTCTAAGCTAAAAAAATAAGCAAAGGGCGGTTAATATATTGAAGATATAATAAAGCTATAACTACTAATTAGCTAACTGAGCCATAATCGGTGTACAAAATAGCTATTGATATAATCATTTAAGAAAAGTACGGTTTTGTGTAACATGTTATCACCCAATTTGTCCAAATATTTTAATTATAAATTTAAAATGGATTATTCTGCTGATTTTAAGGTACATGGGGACTATAATAGAAATAAGTATTATTTTCAATTTAAATGAGTCATAAATTTCAAAGTACTTAATTTTTTATATATAAATCTGAAAAGTATATAGAAAACGAATCTTTTGCTTCGGAAATGTTTGACTTCACTGGGGATATCATATAAAAAATTCAGTATTACTATTAAGGGTGTTTGTTAACATTAGAAGCAATTGGCATTCATGTTAGATACATTTTTCTTTTGAAATAACATTCTGATGCAGTGATTCTATTGAGAAACTCACGGAAAAACCTGATATGTTACTTAAGGTAAGTAACAACCGTTAATTCCCTTAATTAAATCTCGTGATTTAAATTTTTCTCATGTAGGCACATTAATCTATTAGCTATAAATGAATTACTATTCAGATTTTTTTTACGAATCTATGTCAAAACACTGTTAGTTAATTCGAGAGTTGTAAACAAGATGTCTTTAAAGTAAGTTTTTCTAAAACGACACGACACTTTTAGGAGATTTCTTTTATTCTCCGAACAGATAGTCCAAATGTCACGGGAATATTTTTTGTGAAAAATTTAATAACGAAAATTTAATTTCGATATCTTGATTAGTTCTGATATAGATTTTTTTTAACTTTAGGCCTTTTCTATTATGCCCCATATTAGATACGTATGATATTTTATTAAAAAATATATATATATTTGTTATAGTAACGGAAAACTGGAAGTTATAAAAAATATTCCTCAAGCCACTAGATACTACACATAGAGAAAAAATGTGTTTGCAATGTATAAATATTAATATAATAAGTAGAAAAGTTACGCTGGAAAACGAACAAAATTTAAAAACATCATGTCAACAAATCAAAATATCGAAATGTGATTCTCGCTATTCAATTTTTCTGAAATATTATGCTCCAAATATCTGGCTACTTTTTTCTGTCTTTTCGGGAAATAGAAGAAACCTTCTATACCTAAGTGCCCAAATTGGACCATCCTGTACAATAAATAAAAAAATTACATTGTAGTCATAATATAAAATGTATTATTACAATGTAACTATACAACTGCCTGTAAACTTACTCTGCAATTTTACAAGCAATTGTGCAAGTTACATTGTAAAAATACTTTTGTATTGTAAAATCACAAAGTAATATTACAATTGCAAAATCTAAAATTACACCACAAAATAAATTTACAACGTAATTTTACATTTTATTTGTAAAGTCACAATCAATAAGAAAATTACAGCAATAATGAGTGGTAAATAAATTGCCATCTATTTTTACTGTAATTATTTTTTACAGTGTACTTTACATTCATATTTTAACTATTAAACGAGGGATCTTCGGAAAATTGGAGAAATTAAATAACTTCGGTCGCTTACTTTTCTTTAGTTATGTAATCCACGCGCTTGTATGTCTAAGCTTTTGCAATATTAATGACACCAATAAATATGCATTTTGCGACATTTTTTGAACTGCAGGCTTATTCGTAATGAATTCTACTTTCAACTTTCTGCATTAGTTCTTACTTATTCTAATCACCAATAGAGGCTGGAGCTCTAAGAAAGTAAACATGTTTTGTGAAGGTCATAAAAAAACAAAAAAATTGGCAATTTATATTTGTAACTCGTAATTTGTAGTCGTAATCTGTGATTCTTACATTTTAATTTCATAACTAGTAAAGTAATAACATTTTCCAAAAACAATGTGACCTTATAATAGTCTAATCATTGGTTATATAAGCTTCATATAAACTCAATGGTCTAATAATTATGATCTGTAAGAGACATTTGACAATCTAGAAAATGGAGGTTATGTTTTCATAAATTTGGGAATCAAAACTGATAAAAAGCCAATAAAACACGTAAGTTTAAATGTTTTTACTTATATGTATAGATTTTTATTTATAATAAAATATTTTCAGGAACAAGCCACGGCTGAAGGGTCTTTTCAAACTTGAGTATTTTGTTTTGAAAAATGGTACTTTTATTGAAGTTTCTGGAAACAATGTGATACTTTCCATCTAGAATACGGCGTATTTTGTGGTTTCAGTGTTAGTGTTGTAGATAAGCTATTTTTGTGCCAAAATTTTAATGGATAATTTATTTATTATTAAGTGTATATTTTCACAATTGTATTAATGATAAAAGCCAATATACGAAGGTAAAAAGTGAAACAAAGACTACAGTTTTGGCAATAATTCAGTGAATGTAAGGTCGTTTTAATTTTCAGTTTGACGTTTAACATTGCTATTACATAAGGACATTATTATTGAACTGTCGCTAGCTGATCTAGCAAATAAAAATTTGACTAAAAAAAAATGCATTGCAGTAAGCATTGATTAGTAGATTGTATGGTTTTTTGTTATAAAAATTTTGATTTACAAGCAATCGACAATTGTTGCAAAAAATTAATCATTTTTGAAACTCTGAACATACGATTATGTTAATAACCTTTTGCCACCTTTTTTATGTAAAAATCTTTAGAGCCATCATATTTGCTATGAAATTGTCCAAAAAAATGTTTAAAAACACAAAAAATTTGAGCATTTAGGCACTATCGCCCTTGTTTTATCCACCGCTAGACATTCCTATTTAATTTTTCAAAAAGGGCATTTAAAGTTATGGGATTGTACCAAATGTCATTAATTTATCTCTAGACATTTGGAAAATATTAAACTATCATAAGGAACCAACTTTTTACACCCTATATGCAATTCATAATAGATGTTTATATATATATTTTCCGTCTTATTTTGGGGTTTAGAAAATGCAGTAACTGGTACTATATTTAGAGTCACCTTGTCTACTGAATTCTTGTTCCTACAGTGAATTTTTATTTATTTCGAATTAAAAATTGTGTCGCCTGAAAAAATGGCAGAGAAATATTATTAAAGAAAATAGATTAAATCTGTTTAAAAATATATTATTTGTAAAAATATTTGTACTAGAGTACCTTTTTCAATCACTGGAGGTTTTGAACCATAGCTTTTTTTTCTGTAAAAGTCTGTGAAACATCTGATTTTGTAGTAACTTTTATAATACTTTTGATAAAAACTGTCTTCTAAATTACAATAAAAGTCCAATATTTGTACAATATTAGGTGTTTAAATAGTAAAATATTTTAATAATAGGTGTAAGTTAATATTAAAATTTTCAATAAAAAAATAATCTTTATATTTTAACAAAATCCGGTATTTATCAGATAATTTTATGACACATGCAGGTTAAAGTTTAGATAGAACAGAGAATTTTAAATTTGTAATTTATTATAGTTGTAATATTGAAGTGATACAACACACGTTTAAGCAAGATTTTTCTTAAATAATTTGTAAATTCCCCCAAGTAGTAAAAGAACACAACTTTGGGCCTCGATTCTAAAATACCTCATTGCATAAATAAATTTAACTAGGAATTAATTCCTCATAGAAAAATTTATATGATAATCACACATTTAAAATGATTTATGAGAAATGATAGTCTTTTATTAACTATTTTTAAACTAAAACAAGTGATTCAAATTTCTCGCGCCAGAAAGCTAGTTTTTTATTGGTTAATTTGTCGCCAAGCTTACACAACTCCATAAATTCATGTTGTCAAATGTCAATTACCTACTAATCCTAACCACTTAAATGTGTTATATTTTATATTAGCCTAATATGAATGTTATTGCTACTTCGTAGTTTTAATTTGTGTTTATTCTTTCCCTTTGTTAATCCAAAAGCAAATTTTTCAAAAGTTAGCAACGAATTATAGTGTTTTTTTTTTCAAATTTACCGCCAAATGATAGATAGGTAGTTAATTTTTCCTGTGTATATATGACTTCTTCATTTGCTTTGCTCTAAAATAAATATGTATATTTTGTCTGTGTATAAATAATTATCTTATAATAAGTATTTTTGTTTATTGGCGAAAATCGATTCTATTCTATGACTTGTCTTTGAATTTTAATAGTAGCCAAATCATAACATTTATCATAAATGTGCTGAAAATTATTCTTTATACCTACCTATACCTAGAGAATTTTGAACTTTTTTAAACATATACTAGATGTTCCACACGCGATTGTGCCGCGATTTTTAAGAGACGATATATATTCCACGGATTTCTCATATATATTGTAAAACCTGCGATTTAGATTTTCGAAATTAAATTAATGTACTAAGCTTTTTAATCATTAGTTATTTTATGCGTTTTAAAGAGAATTACCTATATTTTTTGTAGCAACTACTTCAACGTATTATTTTTTTATGTTACGACGTATATATTATCAGAAGTAAACAATCACCAAGAAAAAGTGACGAATAAATAAATAATATACCTATATAGTATAGTTCACAGGTATAAATATTACAGTTGTTTGTCTATGATATTATCTCTCTTATTAGAAAAAGAAAAGACAGCAGTAAATATTTTGTGAATAAATGTAACACATTTGACCTTGGTCAAATAATTCTCTATCTCTATTTATTTATTTTTTATACGGAATTTCCCACTAAACTATTTCGATCGTATCGCCCTCTCACGACGGGGAAACTATTCATATACAGTGTATTTTCCCATCGTAAGAGGGCAATGCGGACAGGAGCATAAACTTCTACTGAAAATTCTAGTGACTCTCAAACTGTTTTAAAGCGGTGTCATTAATATTGCAAAAGTTTATACTTCACTTTCAATCAAATGGCAGCATTTAATTTGAGAAAAAAGAAACACTACGTCTTTATGGAAGATGTTTAAAACAGTGAATAATGTCAACAAATTTAAAACAAACATTTTATAAACTTATACTATCGATCTGGAAGATGAGATGTGACAGAATGTTAGCAGACATAAGTCGTCCGTAACGTGAACAGAAAATTTGGAGTTTTACGAATTCATATAATGCAGTGAAGAAAACGGTTTAGGGATGGTTCCGAAACAGACAGTGGTATAGGAGTTACAGTAGTAGTATTGAGGCTGTTAGTAAATAATCTGTGGCTTAGAAGTCCATCTTATGCTCATTAGGAATATACTCAGATAGTCAGGCTGCAATAAAGGCCTTAGGCTGCTTATCCTAATGTGTTCAAAACTACTTTCGAATTGTCTGTAATTGCCAAATAAATTGGTAAATACCAATACAGTTAGGTTGTATTGGATGCCGGAATATGAAGAAATTGCAAGAACTAAAGAAGCAGATGAATAAGAACCAACTTTTTCAATTCTTTACAGTGCCGTAGCGCAGGTTTCGGTGACGGGGTTCAAAAAACCTATTGCGAATATTAGAGTTTGAGATTAGGGCAGACTCAAACGAAGGAAACTTAAGAGCAATTGAAGTGCTGAGCATGAGTAAAACCATATATCAAGGCTTTTAACAGGAGACTCATTTGAAGAATGACACATTTGACACATCTGAGATTCCATCCTCTTGGTAATCATTTCTTGGATGCTATGGAACTAACACATATATCAACCAACAGAAGTTTCCGGTTCGTGAATAAGAAATCTCTTAAGTAAAAATAACAAAGTGGAGGAATAGGGCCAGTAGAAAGAAAATAAGAATGACTAGTGATCAAGGTCAATGGGGCAGACTCAAATAAGGGAAACTTAGGAGCAATTGAAATGCTGAGTATGAGTAGAATCATACTCGAAAAAATGGCGGGACTTTTAACAGAAGCTCAGTTGAAAACATAAACATAAAACTAATATGGAGTCCTATCCACTGAGGTTGCATCTACAATGAAGAGACCAGAGAGTGAATGCGAGAATTTGACACAAAATTCAGTCCTCTTGGCAAATATTTCTCCGATATGAGGGTACTAAGACAAATATCAGCTAGCGGGGATTTCGAGTTTGCGCAAATAACAAATCTGTTAAGTGAATAAATAACAAGTGGAAGAACAATAAGGCGAGTAGCAAGGAAATGACAAGTGGTCAAAGTCAAACCTGCGGTCGCAAATTGATTGTATTATCTAGTTTAAACTTTGTAAGTGAAGCAATTTTAGCACAGAAATATTAATAACTGTTAAGTAGAGATTTACTGCAATTGCTATTAGAAGCTTAGAGATTTTTACTCTTTGTTTGATTTAGTAGATATAGTTCGCAAATTATCACAGATTTTGTGGTCTTTATGATATTATTAATTATACAGTTTTTGTAATTGCAAAACTAATTTCCAACATTTTAATATTTAAGCAAAACTTGTTCCTAACAACAAATTTCTCTAAATAGAAATAAATTTCTGAGGTTATTGAAAATTACGTTATTTGTATAAATAAATATGACTATTGCAAGTAGTAATACCTAATTATATCTGCAAAAGATCATGACTGATAATTAGTGTATATTTCAAAATTTAATGTCACACCAATTCTGTACAATAATTTCATACTTATCTGGTGGTATGCGAAATATATTTCTTGCTGTTTGTAGATTTTCTGTCGAAATTATCCCATAAATAACAGTGAACATGCTGGATGCGAACGCATTTCATTTTCGTGCCAGAGTACCAACAAATTTTGCTCTTATTGCGGCTTTAGCCCTCGATATGACATATTTATGAGACAATATTAAAATACTTAGTTCAGGTGGATAAATGAGTTATGGTTCTGTGTTGGAAATTTGGTGTATTGGTAAATGCGAACAGCCATATAACAACGCCCCTTTTCATTTCTATTTCAAAAAGTAAATGTAGTTACAATTTCAGTGTAACTGAATCTATTTCTCATATTCATACATATTTGTTTGTTTTTAGTTTATATTTAATAATAAATAATTAATATATTTAGTAATAATTAAGCGGATCTATTTTCTATAGTAACTGAGTATAGTATTGTAGGAAGTTTGCCAAAGCAGTGAGTCGGAATGAGTGTGAAACATTAAACAAGGGAAGGTAGATAAAAGACAAAGATCAACATTGGGAGAAATTCCTGATGTAATGAACAATATTAAAGTAGCTCCTACGACTGTAATTAAGAAGTTTCATACACTAATTTTTGGATTCCAAGGAGACCGAAAAAATAGACAGACTTCGTAAATTCTCTGGTTTCTTTATTGACGAACATTCAGATGAGTATCAGTCTTAAGTTAAAATATATTTCTGAAAATTTTTCAGTTAGAATCGTCAATTCTTGCTTATTACTATGAAAAAGAAAAAGGCGATATAGTAATTATCATTTGTAGTGGTCTGACAGATTTAGAATGACGGATAACAAGAAGACGAAGGAGAAACTGAACAAGAAGAAGGCGAAAGAGTGGAGAAAGAAGACTCAGAAGCAGAGACGGCTTCACAAACATCTCTACGACATAATTTTAGAAATGTGGAAGGTTATATTTGCCAGTTTAATGGTTTAGGCATGTACTGTATTGAGAAATGGATCGAGGAATTAGGTAATCATGGAAAACTCTGAAAGAGGCGGTTCGAAATGAATATTCATCCAAATTAAATAGTGCCCAGTTGCATAAACAGCTATCCGAAAAAAGTTAAGGAAAGTTGAGATTGTTCAGTAATACTTTCTAATTATGAGGGAATTAGCAACTCGGGGAAATTTGAGAATAGTGCCATTATTCAGTATTGATGATACTCAAGATGGCCTAAGCAATAAAATTGTACTTTATAGCGCAAAATCATTACGTGGTTTTAGGGAAATGCTAAAAATCTATATAGGCATCAAAGCCAGGCTGATGAAACAAAGTAAAGCAAAGAAAAAAATATTTTTTTCCAATATTTTGAATACGGTAAGACGGAATAATCCCACGGAATAATTGTATACAAATTTTACACTACAAACTCCACATAACCTGAAGGATTATTAATTTTAAATGTTCTAACTGCTGACAAAGTTTGCTACCATATTTTTATTACATCCTGTATAATTTGGTACACTATAACATCGAATACCCATGTCTTGTTAATAAGCACTGTTTTTCGTTTCTTGGCAATATTCTTGTGAAAATATTTATTTTTGATGTCACACTTACTGTACGAACTTTAGTTTATTAATACTTTACTTAATACTTAACATTGGTACCTAATGCATTAAAATCTTATCAAATTTCTTTCAATCTCGAATTAATGTATGTATGTTTTTATATATATTATTTTGTATTCTTAATTCATATAATTTTTTTGCATATATGCTCTAAAAAAGTGTGTTAAGTAAGTGTTGGAAATAAACATATATTCAATTTAAGATTTCCACAAAATTTCAAGAATATTCAAGAACTTAAGGAATTTGATGCCAAAAATGAGATTTATATACATACATTTTAATTTGAAACATTGTTTATTAATATTGTTCTCAATTTCATTAATAACCGAGAGATATACCTTGTAATAAAAATACTAGGAAGCGGTATATACCCGACATGGACAGCTGCTGCATCATGCTTACAATAGATAAATTGAACCAGGTTTTCATTTATACATGTATGATATATGAGGACGTCTACATTATATGTTTCATAGTAGAAGAATAAGAAAAAAAATGTAAAAGTATGACGTGGGTGTTGAATTTCTCATATTTTCGCCAAGAGAGATAAGGTGTTTTATTTAAAACGAAATTGTATTCTGACATTTCATTTTCAGCATATTAATTATCTTTAAAGATTTTGGCATTATGTTTTATAAATACTTCCAGCCGCTTTATTTAAACGGAGCATGTATACAGGGTGAATCTTAAATAAGTACAAATATTTTAACTGCTGGTGTAGTTCGTCATTTAAATCAGTCTAGTGGAAGACATTTTTAAAAATTTCTAATATTTACGGAGATATTAATTTTTTTTAAAAATACCCACATTTTGAGGACCGCTGGCTGATTTTTCATCCAACAACGTAATGAAACATATGATTTGTTGCGAGGTTGCCATATCTCCTCCAATATAAATATTACGTTTCCTTTAACGTAATAGTTCTATTTTAAAAATACTTGTTTTAAGCATAAGTACAGTAAAATTGGGTATGTAGTATGATACGCAGCAATATTAACATAAATTTTAACATCTGAACTAACCTTACTATACTTCAACGATTAAAAATGAATTTCCGCAAGTTCAATACTACCGTAAAATATTTAGGAAGATATTACGTGATATTACTATGTCCAAAAATTATACATAAACGTGCACACAAGCTTACCTGTTTGTTAAAAAATTAACTATTTAATCAGTAATCCACATTTCACAAGTTAAATGTCATTGTACACTGTTAGAAAGGGACACAAAACACAATTTCCTTAAGTTATTTTATGAAGAATAACGAAAAACTATGCACGCGTTTTTTATTTAAAATGGAAAAAATGTCAACTTTTAGCATATTTTAGCTTTTATTGCTATTTTCATGCATTATGTGGGGTTAACAAGTTTGACTTGGGCTTCCCATAATCTGTCATGACAGTCAATGACAGTTTGATAATAAAAAATAATATAAAATGTTACACTTGACAAAATTCGCTAAAAGTTGAGATTTTTTCTTCCTTGAAAAGACATTTGTGTAATACTGGCAACACTGTGAACCACACGTTCAGTCTGCAGCACTATGACTCATAAAAGTATGAAGGGTCGGTCTAGGCCAGCGGTCCTCAACAAGTTTTCTACTGAAAAATTACGAAATTTATTTAAAATTTCACTTTTTTATTTCTGATTTTTTTGTAAAAAAACTATTAATTATGTGTTCTACACACAAAACTATACTGCTGGTTAAAATATTTGTACTTATTTAAGATTCACCCTGTATGTACGTGTGATCCATAGCTAGCTTATTTTGGTGAAAATAACCTATTTAGAATACGGGCCTTAAATGTAAAGTTTTTTTGTAAATAATTCAGTACGTTTTAATAAAATTTAATACAAAGGCTTCTTTTTTTCAAGTAGCCGTAGGCTTATGTTTTACTTAAAGCATAGAGTTAACCGTCTTTTGTTTCTGAAATATTACTTTGTTATAGAGAAAAACAGAGAAAACAGTACTATATAAAAGTTTTCAATTTTTTTATTCAGTTGTTGATTTATGAGAATAGTTTACTTTAATTAAACTTCAAAATGATGTTTCAGCTATACAGGGTGATTCAGTCATAATGTCATTCATTTTAACCGCGTATTGGAAAGACCTAATAAAGAAAATAGAAAAACAAAATTTACTCGACCGTTTAAATGTGAAGCAAATCAACACATAACTCTTGATAATACGACGCTCCTGGTAAGTTATAATTTTTCTGATGATGCATCCACATGACGTTCGAGTGTTGAAGCAAAACAGCGTTGCCACGTCACGACCATATACATAATAACAGGGTGTTAATCAGGTCTAACTAATTCCCGCATTTATTTTTCGCAAATTTAAAGATCACACCACACATATGCAGAGGAGATACGTGAAAAAAAAACATATATTGCAACCAGCAATACCTGCACTTGTGATCCATTAGTTTATTGGAGATTGTTGCGCAGGTGGCAAGGCAGTAACAAATTTTATGTATTTTGAATATGTGGATGTGCGAGCGTTACAACGTCAACATCAAATTTTGAATATGATAGAATCTGTTTTAAATTTAGCCGAATTGTGTAACTGGTTTCAAAATTAAAGTGCAGATGATCATAACTTTATTAACGAAGTGCTATTGAAATATGATCATTGTTTTATACATGCTGGTATTTTAAACAGGAAGGTATTAAACTATTTCTTGAAAAGCAATAAGTTCCTAGGTATACGCAGCTACAACCTGAATATGTAGTTGAACATAATATTGGAAATTTTTATTCAAGTATTAAAAATTATTAAATTAAAAAAAGAAGTTCCCTTTATTTTCATTTGTTTTTACAAATAAATATTTAATATAAAATATCTTATTCATTCATGTATCTAGGCAAAAAAAGCTGTTTGCTCTTTGTTGTTGAGTACGCATTAAAAACGCATTAGGTTATTCACCTAATAATACAGTAGGTCATGATTCACTGTTGCCGAATTGTTTATCACTGAATGTCTCTCAGACTGTTTTTTTTTGTCAATACGAGGGTTTATTGTATTTGTATTTAAATACGAAAGACTTTTGAGCCTCTCTTAATAATTTGTTTTTATTTATCTCAATATTAATATAATGGAATGGTTTATTATTCGAGTCATTGCAGTTTTGTAGCTGCAATATTAAATATTTTTTAAACTAAAACTTAATATGTAAATTGCATACTTTAAAAAAATAATTTATAGCATTCATTACATATTTGAACATTACAATACTAGGAAAATATTTAAATTTGGCAGCGTTGCATCAGGCCAACACCGAATTGAACTGGAAGCTATGAATTAATCAAGCTCGCCAGCGAGTAACAGTATGATAAGAGGTTTAAATAATGATTTAATTTTTTTCTGCGTAAATATGCATTAAATCTTTTTTAAACAAACACGTAATAGGAAATGTCAGTGCCCTAGCTAGAAAAAAGCCTTTTTTATTCTTCAAATCAGTATTTACTACTATTAAGACAGTGAACCTGTACACTTGTATTTCTTAGCTTACTTTTATTTAATAATTCACTTTATTTTCAGTTGGAGCAATATTTTTTATAACTGTAAGAAAAATGTTACTTTTCAGAAGCGACAATTTTTTACAGTTTAACAAAAAGTCCTCTAATTTTTTCAACGCCACAGGAGATTTAATTTCTGGATCACAGCCTGTTAGATTATTTTGTACCCGTATTTGATCAGTCGGGCAATATTCAGTTAATGAAAATTGTTCGACTCACTAAATGAATCGAAATCAACTTTGACTAAAACTGAATGTAAATTACAAGTGCAATTAAAATTCATTTCAGTTAAATGAACTCAGCAATGAAGTTTCGTTATCTTACATTAATTACAGAATATCCATTGGTAAAAAAGGATTACATCGAAAAATTTTCTTAGAAATTGTTTGAAATCACCGATAATTCTTCATTTACTGAAACGAACCTTTGCTAGAAAATATACAGGGATGGCCAGAAGTGCGGAATAAAATTCATATATTTTGAATGAGTGAATTATTTTTAAAGCGCCGAAACACGTTATCTGATTTTGATTTTTTCCCATCTATCAGTTATATAATAATTAATTTTTCTTCAACCCCCTAACCCCCAGCTGCCCTTACTTTTTTCAAATGAAAACATAACACATGAGGGGGCTCGTTGAAAAGTTTATAGAAAACCGAGTCCAGCCATACCAAACAAGTTTTATGTTTTAATAGCAAGATTTTTAGGGTTGTATAAAACACCTACTTAACAAGTGAAATAAAATTGAATTATCTTCAGCGTTATCCTCCATGAATTTGCACATAATAAAGAATTTGAAACTGTACCTATCACTGCTAACGCAAAAAAGATATATTTTTTGTGTTTTTTTGGTACCTCTTACTTGCCAGGCTTTCTGGTTAAATTTTTACTTTAATTGTAAATTGGAGTTCGAAACGTTACTATTGTGTTAAAATTAAGTTATTTACTGAATCGCAGTGGTATCGTCGGAAAAGCAACTCATCAAAATCTTGATATTGCTTGGATGTGGAGACAAAATAAGAAGTCAGGCTGAAGTGCGCGATTTATTTAATGCAAAATATACTAAAAACCAAATCTCGCAAGGAACATTTAGTAAAATATTTCACAAATTTGAGGAACACTGTACAGTACAGACTTTGCCCAAAAGTGGACTAGCACGTGCTTTGAATGAAGAAAAAAAATTAGACATTGCATTAGAACTTGTTAAAAATCCTCATCCTTCAACTGTTTCTCTTTTGAAAGACTATTATGATAGGTGATTACAATTTTGTGAGGAAATGATAAGACGGTGTAACGGCAATAATGGTTTTCAACAGGACATACTTTTTTCGTATGAAGCTACGTTTTATTTAAATCGAGTGGTTAACAGGCACAGCTATCGCTTTTGGCCCCAGGAAGATGCGAATCGCATACGCAGCACCCACAGAAAGTTAATGTATGGGTAAGTATTATCAATAACAGAATCTTGGGCCCATTCTTTTTTGAAGAAAATCTTACTGACGCACGCTACCTGGATTTCATAACATTTGACCTGATACCTACTCTAGCTGTGATTTTTCCTCATGAAATTGATCCAGATATACCGAATGAAAGAATTTAGTTCCGACAAGATGGCGTTCCTCCACATTTTGGTATATTCGGTGGATGTTCGAAGTTACTTAGATGTTTCCAAATCGTTGGATTAGAAGACGAGGTACATTTGAATGGCTGCCAAAATTCCCCGACTTAACACCCCTGAATTATTTTTTTTGGATGTATTTGAAAGAAAGAGTCTACCAGGACAGACCGGATAATATTGAAATTTAAAGAACAAGATTAGGGCGGACATGCAAATTTACCAGCTGAAGTCATTCGGAATGCTGTGAACAGCTTTTACTATCGCCTTGGAGAATTCCAAATAGTGAATGGAGGACAGCATTTGCGGCATTGAGTTTATTTTTGTAAATTATCTAATTGTTTCAATTTCTAAATGAAAAAAAAAAAATTTTATTGAAAACATAAAACTCAACGAGGCCCCTCATGCCTTACGTTTCCATTTGAAAAAAAAGTAGGGGTAGCTGGGGATTAGCGGGTTGAAGAAAAATTAATTATTATGTAAACAAAACATGGAAAAAAATCAAGATCAGTTAATGTGTTTCGGCGTTTAAAAAAAATTAACTCATTGAAAGGATATGAATTTTATTCCGTACTTCTTCTCGTCCCTGTATAAGTTTTTAAGATTTTGTCTATGTTTGGGTCTACTATAGTCACATGATTTGGAGTTTCTATACATTCAACAGAACCGGAATTACATTAAGGATTTACAAATTTCCGGGAAACTTTAAAAAGAGGAAAAGGGTCTGTTATACTCTCTTAAGACGGTGTTTAGATGAAGGTAGAAAAAGACAATAAAGCGGATTTCACAAACAGGTTTTTGTACAACAAAGGAGTTAGTAAATTACGAGGACTTTAAGAGAAAGTTAAGCTGCCAATACCAAAGATGATGAAAAAATTGGTGTTTTGTGTTTCCTTAAATAGATCCTTTTGTTTTTCCGCAATATTCCAGGTCTCTCATTTAAATATTCTCAAATTAGATTTTAAATCGAACAATGTATTTAGCGTTTTATTACATTGTTACACATTATTACCTACCTTTCCGGTATTATACAGGACTTAACAAAAGAAGCAAGTATTTTTGGTGGCAAAATATGACGATGTGCCTTTAAAATATATATCCCTCAAAAGATAGAGAACGTTAAAATTCATCGTTTTAAATTTAGTTTTCACAATAGTTTTGTCATTTTTCATTTTTTCCAAATATAAGTTTGATATTTATATAAGGGAAATAGCCATAAAGAAAAAACAGTTTTTAAATCAAAATCATTATATATTGATATTTCTTTACTCCAGGAGCATAAGAATATTGTTTTAAAATTAATACATTTTGCTGATAGATATATTAAGAACTTTTTCTAAATATCTCTTACGCCGTCCCTGCTTAATGTGACCATATTTCGCAAAACTTGAAGTGGGACAAAAATAAAAACTTCAGTTCTTCAGTGAACAATAAAAAAACGGGGTTTATAAAAAAGAACAGCACATAAAACTATATTTTTTGATTTTATTCATTCAAGTCTTATATAGGGTGTCCCGTTGATATTGCGAAAAAAATCAGTGGGAGTTTTCTTAAACAAAAATAAGAAAAAAAGTTTCTATGAACCTGTATCTTGAAATGCTTTATTTCGGAAATACAGTGTTGAAATTAAAAAGAAATTTTGGGGTTTTATTAATATCTGAAGAACCCTAATTCCGATTTTTTTAAATTTTGTATGTTTGTTTATAAAAACTATAAACATCTTCTGACTTAATTTATTTTATCAACTCCAGTGGTGTACTATATTCTATTTTTGTTTTTTACACCCGCCAGGAATGTGCATGGAAAAGGTTATTAATTTTTTGTTCGAAGACGAAGCAAGATACCAAACAGAGTAAAGAGACAAAAAAGTTATACTTTTAATCGCATGATTAGAAAAAATATGACACTTAAGGAAAAGCAGTGGCGTCTCATATTTTTACGTATTAATATCGAAAGGAATGATCCTCCGGACGCCATTAAAGTAGATAAAATAAATCAAATAAAGTCAGAAGATGTATATGGTTTTTATAAATAAACATACGAAATATCAAAAAAAACCGGAATTAGGATTTTTCAGATATTAATAAAAACCCTATATTTTTTAAAATTTCAACACCCTGTATCTCCGAATCGCAGCATTTGCGGACACAGGTTCATAGAAACTTTTCTTTCTACATCCTGTATATCATTTGAAAATAAACATATCAACATAACTATGTCAGTCATAAACAGCTAGGCAACTATTACATTAAGCGACCTATTAAGAAAAATATTTTTCTTTTCGATGAGTTTGTTTCAAAATTAATTTATTTTCTAAAAGTTCATTATGAAACTTCATACATAATTGTACTGGATAAAAGCGGGATAAGAATTATAAAAGCGGGACAAAAGCGGGACACGTGCTGAAACGGGACCGGTGGCTCAAAATTCGGATTGTCCCCCCTAAATCGGGACGGATGGTCATTTTATCTCTGCCGCCACGCGTCGCAACTGTAAAAACCGCTCTCTCTCCCAGAAATTTTGCCGATTCGGCTGCCGAGTCACTACAATCGCTGTGTCTTTCATCGCCTTTAATTTTAAGTATTAGATAATCCTAAACACAGTCGTCAAACAATTCATCTATTAAATATTTGATCTTAGTATGTATATTAAAATGGAATATTTGTTAGAATTACAAAAAATTAGAGTGGAACGTAAAACAAAGGCAAAAATTTTGTGATGAACAGAGCAAATTAAAACTGAAGGAAAATCATAAAGAAAAATTTCAACTTTAAAAAAAATACCCTGGACATGATTAGATTAATATTCCTCTCGTCTCATAATTCACGAGAAAGATTATGTAAAATATCTGTAAAATAAGGTAAAACTTCTAAAAAGGGATAAACAATTATTGCATAACAAAGCTATAAAATTTCTACCTTATTGGTGCTACTAAGGAAAGTAGCCTAATTTCGGACGGATTCCCATTTTCGGATAACGATATATCTACAAAATTATCGCTATGTTAGTAACACTGACATTGTTGTTGTGTGTATTTAGTTATATATTAATAATATGATACGGTAAATACAACAAATTAAAAAAAATAACTTTGAACTTATTACACATAATTTTTTCGAGTAATATTACCCTCTAAATTTTCTACGCGGAGTTTCCGGACATCCTGTATATACAGAGTGACTTAAATTTGGAAAAAGTTGCATATTTTTATGTCTTTCACTTTTATTAAAAGAAATATGAGATATTTTGTGTAGTTCTTAAAGTACCTGCGGAAAAAGTGAATTTTCTTTTCATAATTTGTTTATTTTTTAAGTGAACATTTGATTTTCTTATAGCTTATTTTGATATCACCGAAAAAGGCGACGCCTCTATTGGAAAGCTTATGTCAAACTAAATAAGGGTATCAGATTTCATAACACTTGCTTTAAAAAATAAAAAAAAGTTATGAATGGAAATGCACTTTTCCAGTTTTCAGCCGTTATTTCAGGAAATACACAAAATATCTTGAATTTATGTTTAGTAAATTGAAAGGTATAAAAATGCGCAACTTTTTCCTAATTTATACCACCCTGTATATATTACCATTTCCGAGATCCATGTACTGAGACTAATAAGCGCCGTAAAAGAGACATCCTGTATATTTAATTTGACTAAATTCAATTTGAAGCTTTACAATTTGTAGTTTCTATTAAACTACCTTAAATAGGAAAAATATTAAGTATTGCGATGGCCGACTGAAATGCATTTCCGATTTAGAATACGATATCCTCAGGGAAATGAAATAAAACTACATTGATTTTATATTACACTACATTACCTTTAAGCTGAAACTTCACGGTGAAATTGTAAAGATATAACTCCTCGTTTTGCTCTATGCATGAAAAATCATTTTCAACTATGTGGATAAAATTATCTTTCGTGCACAGTGTAATATAGTATCTTTTAAAATAGAGTATATCGCAATGCCCTTGTTAAAAATGTTTTACCTTTTCTGTCACACTAGAATAGTGAATTATAAAGAAATTAAATAGCATTCAGTGAAACAAGCGTAAAAATATAGCCAACACAACAAATCGACGAAATTTAAGAATTTAACTGACAATTTTTAATTTAATGTGTGCACTTTTAATTAAGATTATTTTATATAAACTCCCTTTAACAGGGGATGATAAGTTTTGTTTTACTTCTTCCAAATGCGTTGAAATTAAAAAGTGAAATTGAGCAAGGTATTTTTTTTCGATTGCAAAAATTCTTTTTGAATGCATGTTGAATGTTTTTGTCTTTTGAATTTTTTTGATAGGCGATGCAATTTTTGAGTTAAATAAGGTTCATGACCCATGTCACGCACATAGTCGTGTCTAGTACCTAATTACACATCGATATCTAGTATGGTTCTTTGATATCAAATATTTCTGTATATTAATCGTTTGGAACTAAATAAGACGCATACATCCGTCAGATGGGTTCTGGTGGCAAATTAAATAGTTATTTTAAACTATACCAACTTTGTTAGTTATTTTCAGCTTTTAGTAATTAATTTAAATAAAAAAATCCTAATTGCCTCTATGTGTCTTTAAACTAATTTTATTTAATTTATTGGAAAAATCCATTGTGGCTTATTGTCTATCGGATTGATGCATAAGTTAACAGCTTTACTTAATTAAAAATTTATTTTGTTTCGATAAATAAAACACACGAAATAATCAAATATTAACTATCACTAAATACAAAAAAAATTAAATAAAATTTATTTCGAAATTCTAGCTCGATGTTTAAAACTTTCTTTGGAAAATCGACGCCTCTGACAATCATCGGCCAAGATAGCTTAGATCTGTCAAATGTAGAAACGACGAAAATAAACATTTTTATTAATAATAATACCTTCCTGATAGATAACAGTTAATACGGTTAGCTGCACTATTAGTTCTTAATTGCAAACCATCAAAACTACATTTTCACTCATTGTAGGTCCGTTAGAATTACTCACTAACAACATAATACACATTCCGCGTGCAGTTAAATAAAATACCTATTTATTCTAATAAAATCGAAATTTATTGAAAGGAATACCTACTAATTATAAAATCTTGTACGACTACCATAGTTCCGTTGGATTTGCCATCGACTCATCGACATCGAAAAACAAACAGGACATAGCTTAAAGCGGACTATATTATGGGGAAATATCTGTATCCGATATATATTCCTTCATTTATTTACTATAAAACATTTAAAACTGAAAAATTAGTCACTAAAAACTGAAAATCACAACGTAAACACGCGTGGTTTCAATTATAACAATAATTTTTTTATTGCTCTCCAAGCATCAAACGTCTCTTTGTTTTATAGAATAATTTTTCAGTATCTACTCTTCGTATATTTAATTTTTCGCTTATTTTTTGTATATTTACAAACATAATGTATAAAAACGTCGAAATGAAAATATACAAAATATTATGTGGAACCCTATTTGAACCACATTCAGCTACTGCTGCATTGTAAACGTGTGGTAGCGCTTTTAATTATTTGTGTGCAGTTGCGTCTGTTTTTGTTACCTTCTGTGGTTAGGAGATCCATATGATTATGGTCGTCAGGATGAGTATCGTGCTTTAAATAAAAAAAACGGCAAAGGGAAGAATCAGTCCCCAGCAAGTATAAAAATATTTGCAATGACAAAGTAAACAAGAAAATAAAAATGATTTAACATTCTTGAAATCTCTTCAAATATCAATTCTGGAAATAAATATCAGTAAGGTAGGTAAGTAAGATATGCTACCATATCGTGTGTCTCATTAAACAATCGTCTACATTTTGTAAATAAAATGCGGCGTAAATTGATGCAAGTGACAGCGGTTTCCTTTCACTACCTTTATAAATAAGTTCTCTATCCTGCCGTAAAGTATTTTTTCTTAGTCACAGTTAATCATATAGTGTTAACGATTGTCTGATTTGAAATTACTCCAATATCAGTTAAAATCGAGAAATGGTCTTTTATTTATTATACACTTTACCAAGGACTATCAGATCTATTCACTTACGTTATTTGGTAATTAAGTTGTACAGTAGCTACACCTTAAACATTAATTAACGAAGATTACAGATCCTCAAAAATAAATTATGACATTAGGAGTTACACTTCGTAAGCGGTAAGGAAAATTATGTTTTACAGCAAGACCTGAGAGCCCTAATACCACAAATACCAAGAGGGTACTTAGGAGTCCTGAAGTTAAAATGTTATCCTTTTTATCGTTCATAATCTGAAGGGTTATATATTTTACTTTAAATCCTTATTCATTTGCTGTAATTTTCCCCAGCAGTATTGAATTATAAAGTTACTCACAAAGTGCTGAAGTTAACATTTCCATAGTGGATGAGTAATGTTCCTTAAGAATAAAATGAAAAAGCTGAGCCTTCTCTATATTTACTATTAATTTAAATTAATGGAATCGCAAACTTTGAATGATAGAGCCAACATCGTTTTTCTTGCTTCAGAAGTTTTCAGATTTGAACTGTTTATTATTTTATGTACATTATACAATATTTTGCTTATTTTATTGATTTTGTTATTTATATTTGTTTTATTTGTTTGTTTAGAGATTATGTTGTAGTTTATAAAATAATCTCAATAAATGAAAGAACGATTCAATAAAACTCACATTTTGTGTGTTGTATTTATTAATTTTCCCGTTTTTGTACGAGTAGGTAGTACTACACTAATATTAGACAACATATATCGTAGAACATTTGTTAAACCTTAAATGACAAACAAAATATTTTCTTATAAAATTAGTCTAGTTGTTGCCTTATTTTTACCTATATCCTCAAAAAAATGACCTACAGAGTAGTTCTGTAGCTTTTTACCCAGTATCTATATCACAAAGATTGTTTCTCAGCTCCAAAAAAAGATAAAGGTCTATGTATCAAACTTGTAATTTTCTGTTTTATGAATTCGGTGGCAGAATATTATCAACAGCTACAGATTTTCCCTATGATCAAAATATTCCTAGACAATACCTGGAATCAGTCAAATTTTTCCCTGCATGGCTTAAAAACTATTTTTGGGGTCGTTATATCCTAACCTGGGGTTTGCTCGACTTAATTAGGTCTGCAATCTGTAATCTGCAATTGTAGGAAGGGCAGCCTAAATAAGCTACAGCCATTAGGCTACATTGGGATCCTAGTGCATCCTTCCATTAGGTAATCAGTTCACCTCAGCCGCTAACCAGAGTATTAAAGAGAAAAATATAGTGACGTTGCTCATGGGGATCTCTTTAATGTAGACCATACATAGAAGGCCATTCATTTCTTAACACGGATTCTCTTATTGACGACCTGACAGTATACTCACAGAGTGCACAAACACAATGAACAAAGCATGAACAAAAAGCTGTTTCACACTTCCTTATATAGTAAAAGTGTTTCCTTACCAAACAGTGTCCAGTTTGAATACCTGGCACCAGGTGAAGATTTGACCTAAACATGGTAAAGTACTTTATGGCTGTATTTTTGCAGGGGTACTATAGAAAGTCCTCAGCAAATTGACAGCTATTTGTTTCATTCCAGCGTTTTTTAAATTCTTTATGGGCGTCATCCTTGATAATTTCATCAAATGCTGACAATGGAAGTATACTGGAGGGACCAGGCCCAAACATATTGGGACCCAGTCCTAGCCAACTTGTCAGCTTCTTTGATGCCATTGCACCTCTCATATCCTTTGATCCAGCATAAAGATATGCTGTTACCGACTTGGGTCACTACCAGTGTCTGATGACATTCCTATGCTGATCTAACTTCATCAGGTCATTATCAAGGTTATTTGAAGGACAACATTTATCAAATGGAAGCGCATTTTTGACCTTGGATCCTGAAAGGTAGGAAAATTTTGCGTTGGGATACGTTTTGACTCATGATGACTTAAACGACCTATAAATGTTCCTGAAAGTCAAATCACTCTCTCGAAATTTACACTGAACGATTTTTGTCCAAGTCATGTTCCCAATTTGTTTTGTTATCCGGTCCAGATACAACAATCCAAATGGTTGCCTTCGCTGAACTAAACAACTTTTATAAAGGTCATTTTACTCTCAGAATTCAGGTTAATAAATTTGTAATTTTTTAGATATATTTCGTAACTACGCAAAATTTCGACCACTCGATACGACACATCAGCGATTTTTCTTGACATATCTAAGTAATAAATACTATACCCTGCCAGTTGAAATAAATACAGTTGGAGGTATGCCAAAAAAGAGAGCGGAATTCCTTGGACTCTCCAACACCAATGAATACACTGGCCATTGCCTCCGCCGCACAGCGGCTCAAAACGCAACTGTGTCACCCAAATTACTGTACACCCATTAGGGTTGGGCCGTTTGAGGTGATTTTTTTTAAAATGTTCGTCATACAATTCCCTATCGATCCCTCTTTCTCAATTTTCGCTTTGGGTCTTCATTTTCGCAGAATTTGACTCCAAAAATGGGTTTGCATGGAAAAACTAGATTTTTCGCACAAAAATGACCCTACGGAACACGAGATTGAGATTTTGCCGGAATTTTTTTATAGGGGAATGCTCGTCTTGGAAAGCCCTACAAGACTGTCCACTTAGATTTCGGAGAAATTTTTCGTTGCTCTTAAAATGGCCACAATCATCTAAAAATTTTCACATATCAGAAATCGCTCTACTGAAAACTGGGAAAGTATTGGAAAAAATATCATCTCACAAAAATTATTTGTACACATTCAAGGAATCCGGAAAAATATTTTCAGAATTTTTTGACACATTTTTGGACATTCACCAAAATGGCCACATACAGAGATTTTCAGAATTTTCCCGTAATTCTGAGAAAGGTCAGAAAGGTTCCATAAATGATTTTGGGAATTCAATTTTTTGACAAAAGTGGCCATTTTGGATAATATAGTTCTTTGTTAATGAGAACTGATTGATTTGACCTGGAACTGTTCGGATGGAAATGTATGATAGTGAAAATTTCTCCCCGAAATCTAAGTGGATAGTCTTGTAGGGCTTTCCAAGACGAACATTTCCCCATAAAAAAGTCCGGCAAAATCTCAATCTCGTGTTCCGTAGAGTCATTTTTGTGCGAAAAATCTAGTTTTTTTCATGCAAGCCCATTTTTGGAGTCAAATTCCGCGAAAATGAGGACCCAAAGCGAAAATTGAGAAAGAGGGATCGATAGGCAATTTTATGATGAACATTTAAAAAAAAAATCAACTCAAACGGCCCAACCCTAAGGGGTGTACAGTAATTTGGGTGGCACAGTGGCGCTTTGAGCCACTGTGCGCCGCAGCTCTGGAACAATGTTGGCAGATTCTGGGACGGACATGACACATTTAAAACGACATAGATGTTGGCGATCAAGTTCAGATGCCGAGGGTTACATCGAAAATTCCACTGAACAGAAAAACGAAATAGAAAGAAGAATCATAGGCCAAAAATATAAACCAAATACGAAATTAAATAAAGTTCACGTAGAAGCAGAAGCTAGCAGTATTGCCACTAACAGCAATTTATTCATTCCGACTATTAATACTTCCATTGCTGTTAGAGAAGACAAGCTGAATGCCTCTAGTATTCACTTTAAAAATTTACATAATTGTATTTTTAAAATTTGTAATAAATAAATATTTAAATTTTTTGTAATATTTCACTTTGACTTTTAGGTACTAGTGTCTAAAAGAGTGACGTTTCGAAATTCTAATCATTCTTTTCAGCATGTATATGATATCACTTTGTAGAAAAACTGTTGTATCGGTCAAACTTTATGTATTCACTTTATTATATCATCCAAAAAATTCTTTTCGGCCTGTATATGATATGATCCTGTGGAAGAAAAGTTTATATCCGTTAAACTTTTGGGCTGTCGGTTTGTATACGACTAAAAATGTAAGCACCCTTGGGACCAAACTTCTTACTTTACAAATTTATTTCTACTTTACAGTTTATATCTCAACGGCTTGCTTAAAAGTTAAAATGACATGATTTGTAATTTCCTTAAAGGTTATGCCGCAAAGCTTAGCTAGCGAGTTCGTACACATAAAAGTATGGCTGAAACTTTACAGAAATAATTGAAATCTTTGTAGCATAGTAATTCGATATTATATCATTGATACAGATGTGCTCGTAGCAGGTAACCATTCTATGTATCAGAATAAAATGATGTATTAGATCAATGTAATATATTTCATCATATCAAATTTAATGGATTTGCATTACTGTGGTATTTGCAGATGATCTCTTAGTGCTAGTAAAAAATTAAGAGATAATAAAGAGAACAGATGACCAGCCAGTTAAAGCAATACTAGAAGAAGAAGTAGAACAGTTCACATATTCAGGAACTATATTTACCAAACAACCGAAAATAGGAGAAGAAACTGAACTCAGAATAATGTCAGGAAATAAATGAGATCGAGGACTGCAGAGAGTACTGAAAAATAAAAATATTTCTAGGCAAAGAAATATAAGTTTATACAAGACAATGGTAAGACCAATAGTGCCATACGCTAGGAAAAGTGAATATTGAAGATAGCAAGACAAATAAGACTGGAAAGGTGGGAGAGGAAAATGTTGACGAAAAAGAACAGAAAAGGGTGGGTCATAAGAACGAATGAGAAAATAAAAAGATGATACAAAGAGGTGAGCATAGTAAGCGTGGTTAAACCACAAATGGTAATATGGCTTAGTCATATTGAGAGGATGCTAGAGATAAGGACACTAAAGATGGTAATGACTAACAATTGGGGTAAGAAGAGGAGATGCCGACCGAAAGCAAGATGGAAAACACAGGTCGAAAAAAACCTTCAACAATTATAAATTGTCAGATGGAAAGAAAAAGCAAAGGATGAAGATCCATCCATAAATTCATTTAAGAATGATGACCACCGTCATCATGCTAGTTTGAGTGCGTGAGTTTGTTTGTTATTCCGTGTGCTTGTACGGAGTGTTTCGATTTCTTTTTCATGATTTAACTTTTCAGTGTATTTTCGACTATATTGCCGTGATTTATAATTATTTATAGATTTTCTGTTTATACAAGAAGGTGTATATTTTTGTGTGGTGTATTGTGTCTTTATTGTATATATGTCTTGTGTGATTTGTATAAACAAGATCTGAATTCTAACATAGGTATATTCATGGCATTAAAAAAATAAATATATTCGTCTAGTTTTCAAAAAATAATAGTAATAAATAAAACTAGTAAAATGTGTCGTATTGGCATGTGATGTGTAATATAAAAATATTTCAATACCTTAATTCTATTACTTCGCTTTATATACATTACATAATATACTTATTTTTTTTGCAATTGTGGCCTAATTATCATTGTTATTTATAATATTAAATCAGAATGCACTTTTTATACCAGATTTATATTAGTATAGCCTTAAATACAGCTAACTTACTAGTTAAAAAATATTACTGTAGCAATATAGGCAATATACGAGTAGCATATTCAATTATTACTGCATTACAGTCAATTATCCTTTAATGTCACTTGTCATTTGGCGTATCAGAAATACATTCAGTAATAGTACATTATACTATAAGGGAGAGAAATGCGTTATTTTGGCAGAGGTGCAATGCACCGAGGACAAAATAGCATCTCTCCCGAATGGTATATACTATTTTTTCCACGGTCTTATTAACTTAAAAACACATATTTTGTCATTATGAAGTAAGTAGCACCAGAATTATTGTATTCGAATTTGAGCATTTATTTAGTAGTAATTGAGTTATTGTCATAACTACAAAATAAACAAACAAAAAGAATTGTCAAATTAAGGTGCTAGTTTGGTTTAGTTTAAAGTTTGTTTAGTGCACAATGAATAATTGTGAGTCGGAAGAGATTGTGGAGGCTGCAAATATTGCAATAAGCAATTTGCTGCCTACGAAGTCAAGATCTTTATACGATATAGCCTACAATCGGTTTAAAAAGTGGTGCGCCGATAAAAATGTTCAAGCATACAGCGAGAATGTTTTGTTGGTATACTTCAGTGAAAATGCAAAGAATTACAAGTCTTCCACATTATGGGCGCAATATTTTATGGTTAAGTCATGCTAGATAATTTACGACATCATAGATATAAGCAAATTCCCCAAGCTGATCGCATTTTTGAAAAGAACCGGTGACGGATATCCAGCGAAAAAATCGAAAATATTGACAAAGGGTGAAATCGACCGTTTTCTATCAAGTGCAGATGACAAAGAATTCTTAATGATTAAGGTAAGACTACTTTTGTTGTTAGGTATTTCAATTATTTTGATTTTTTATAGGTTGGATTAATTCTGGGGATTACCGGAGCTTGTCGAACTGATGAACTAGTCAATTTAACTGTAGATGATATTGAGGATGTAGGCTCTTCCTTGATTGTAAAAATTCCAAACACTAAGATAAAGATTCCACGAACTTTTCTGGTTACCGATGTGGGAAATATGCTTGAATTGTTTCGAAAATACCTGCCCCTTCGTCCTCCCCACGTCAAGTATAAGCGCCTTTTTTGTACTACAAAGCAGGAAAATGTAGTTCGCAGCCAGTTGGCAAGAATACCATGGGAAAAATTCCGAGTGTAGTAGCTTCGTATTTAAAATTACCTGATGCTGCATGTTATACTGGTCACTGCTTACGGAGATCTTCAGCGACATTACTGGCACATGCTGGTGTGGCTATTACGACAATAAAGCGTCATGCTGGTTGGAAATCAACGACAGTCGCTGAGGGTTATGTCGAGAACTCCATTGAAAATAAGACCAAAATTGCTAATTAGGTTTTAGTAGGTACCACTACTAGCGCAATCACAAAAACTGTAAATGTAAGCGAAAGTAATATTCCTTCTAATATTAATTTTGAAAATTGTACAAATGTAACATTTAATTTAAATGTCAATAAATAATTTCAATGTTATCTTTTTTGTTTGCATGAAAAACGTTCTCCATAATGTAAACTCCCTTGGGAGCATTATACTCCCTTGGGAATAATCGACTACTTCTGTTTTAATTTTGATGTCATAGAAACTCCCGACCGTGGAAAAAAGTTTTAATAACTGTAGCAACACAGTTCAGTTACCCCACCAAGAAATTTCAGTCATTGTTGATAGCCACAGTTAGGTGACGTTCACTTGTAACTGGTTTTCAGAAACCTTGATTTAACTGCTACAAATGAATTGTTTATCTGTCCGCTAATTGCTTAGCAAGATCAAATAACTGTACTGAATGGGATAAATGATGATTCATTAGCTGTAAAAGATTGCGTATATTATGCATAGCCTGCTTATGAAGGTTCCCATGTTATTTAATGGAGCATCACACCCTAGATCGGCACCTGCATGTACCATTACCTTCAACGACCGTCACTGCAGGTCGTGTCGGTAACATGCAATTTCTATGACTGGCCACGCTAGGCGTATATAAGATCTGTTTTCACAATAGTTAGAGATTGGTTTCAAACTGCTAAAAATATCCGACCAATTAAGTTGTGGATTTGTCGCTGAACTGTCGGACACCGTCAGAAACCTCTATTTATTTACCTTAAATAAACTGCATGTGTTGATCCCTCTCCAGTTCAGGAAATGAAGAATTCCACCATAAAACTTTATCTTTTTATTAGTAGTGAGAATCTAACTTTCTTATTTTCACAAAAAGTTGCTGGTCGGCGATGGACAAGTAAGTGTGCGAAGTCGTGCAGGTTTATAGATCCGCGCAATGCTTGTCCGTGCAGGCATAACGTGCGCAATTAGTAGTTGTATACCATCCCTGCCCCACACAGTTCCGACCAAATCCTCTGAAATATCGTGTTACCAATTTCTTAACAAGATCAAATACATGTATTGAATGGGACAAATGATGATGCATTGACTGCAATGGTGTAACAATGTAACAGATAAATTATCTCTAATGCATTGCACTGTCATACATGCCCGCGGCATGGCTTGTCCCTTATTTCATAACCGCAGCTGTGACGCGATAACTGAATAAACATTAATAATTTAATTAAACCGGTAATTGTTCAACACTCTAAAAATGCGGGCTTTCACGGAACTGAAAAATTGCAGATTATTTTCACAAAGCCATTAATTAGTAAAGTGACAGTTTAATTTCTGCCTAACATTATTTATTTACAGCGCCATTATAATTAAAATTCGTCAACTTTCCTTTGTTTTTTGGAACACAAGAACGGCTTGTTCCAGTCCACAATTAATTCCTTAGACCTACGGAATTTAAGGGACGTCTGCATCGTGAGAATATTAAAATCTTGGGCGGTATTAGTCCTGGGAAATTTATGTAATTATTTCCATAATAGCAGAATTTCCAAATGCTATCAATTTAAACAGATTCAGCCAACGGCATCTGAATAAAATGTTACCGAACGCTGCATGGAATTTAACGTTGGACTTTAATTCACTATGAATTTAATTTTGTATACAAATGTATTGTTTTAACACATATTCCAGTATAGTCCTATAATTTACAGGGTGTTTCATAAGTGTATCATTTATAGAATTATATTTTACAGGAATATTTTTTATTTTATGTCGAATAATTAAGTGCTACATATTGATATTGTTAGTGAAGCTCATCTACATTTTTAATTTGTTAATTACCTATGTTTGTAGAATTTATAATTTTTGTAATACCTTTATTTTGACGATTTATAGAACATTCCAGGCAATATTCGATTTGTTTCTCGACACGTTCTCGAGACCGCAGAAACTTAAAGCCCTAAAAATATATATAAGTGGATCGGTTTTGCCGCAAGACAATTTATGTTCAGAAGATGAAATAAAGAGTAAAAGAGTAACTAAGTTGAAATGATCAATAGGAAGTTAGCTTAGAGAAAATGAAAGGAATAATTTAAAAATTAAATGAAAACCATTTTACAAGATAATAAAAAATTGGAAGAGACAATTAAGGTTAAACTCAATGAACACTGACGAAACTGTTGAAGATTAATCAATTGGGAAGTGAGGTCGACGAGAAAGTCCAATTCGTAGAAGAAAGTGTTAGTAAATTACATAATGAAGTCGCCAAAGTAGTAGAAAAAAATGAAATTAAATTAGAACTTAATCTAAAAACACAGTTAGCTGTGAATGAGTTCATTAAGAATGAAATTAGTTTTCTTGCTTGTTCAAGAATTAAGCCGTCATCGTTTTATGGAAGGGTACCATGGGGCACTTACCTTAAACAATTCGAAACAGCCGCCTTGGCAAACAACCGATTAATAAAAGAAGAGACCACCTCTCTAACAGTTAATCTACGGGAGCTATGGACATTAAGAACACTAACGGAAGATAAAACAAAAGTACTATCAAACGTTGAAGAGTGTCTTAGAAATTAAATATGGTGAAGCCCATCTGCAACACGTTTACCAAGATTACATTGTTGTAATGTAACCTCTACGTTGATTTGGCCTTGAAATGTATCACGTAGAAAAACAAATTTTATTGCCACTACTTGTTTACACAACAAATATACTTGAAACAAATTTACAACTGTTAATTATTTACCTTGACGTTTCATCATTCGCGTTCAAGTTCTCTGGTGGTGAAACTGATCCTCTTATATATATTTTTAGGGTTTTCGAGGTTTCCGTGGTCTCGAGAACGTGTCAAGAAACAAATCGAATATGGCCTGGAATGTTCTAAAAAATGTCAAAATAAAGATATTACAAAAAATATAAATTCTAACGCAAATACGAATATAAATAACAAACTAAAACGGTAGGTGAGCTTCCGTAACAATGTGTAAGTACTGTATTTAAAACTTAGATGCTATTGAAATTACTTGACATTTATCAAAAATAATTACTAAGAGTAAATTGCACAAATGCCCAGAAATTTATATCGTATGCATCGTTCTAAAAAATGTTATTTGGATCTTCGATTTGGATACATTTCCAAATATCTACTACGAGCAATACGCTCATTAAAATTTTCATCAAGAAAATACCGAGAAAATAAGTTTTCTCGGTATTTTGTACATACGTATAACAAAATATTTCAAGGGTTATTCAAACCATGTGTCGATATAGAAGGGGGAAGCTTTACAGTAACTAAGTTTGGACTGCTCCTTATTGTAATTTTAAAAAACGTAGGTCTGCGAATTAGAACTTAAAAATATAAATTGTTGTGCTAAAAATTTCAAAAGCGATTATATCGAAAACACTTACTCCTGACAAGCATTAGTTGTAGAAGCTACGCTATCACATACAGTTTTAACACTCAGGATTCAGAGTTCAATGGGATCCATGCTCTCAGATATAAAAAAGCACTTATCATCATCATTCATTATATTTGCTTTTACACTATTATAAGAGTTTATTATCAAATTGCCTTTTTTGTAGCTTTAATTCCTTTGATCTGAGGGCGCAATGTCTCCTGAATTCCAACGTTCTCCAAACGTCAAAACATACGGACTGTGTCACCAATTAGATAGATACTCTTATCTCCACAATATATCTAAAGCTAGCAACGATTAGGTACATAGTAAAAGAAAGTTCGGCGAATTGGTACATTGCCCATAATTTTTTATGTTTGTGCTTCGTTAGGATTCAGAAGCGTTGTGACCGACATTATCCGATCTAAGCTCTTGTATTAGAGAAAGAGGCTAGTTGCTAACTTAGCATAGGATAGTAAAAGCAATAAATACAATAAATAATATTAAAAAATATTTTTTCAGATCTAAAGGCATCGATCGCAATGCCTTCTAGATCTGGCTGGTCTATAACGTCAAAGGACCTCGCAGGGCCCTTATAGAAATTGGGTCTCGGTCAAATTTGAGTAAACTCTGGACTCTGTTAGTTCTCGACGAGTAGAACAAAAGTTCTCATGGCCACTAAGTCCAAAAGTCGCATGGTTTTGAGATATAGCTCTCTGAAGTTCGACTTTGGGTGCATTTTGCAGTATTACTAGTTTCACACTTATAATAGTATATACTTGTTTGTTGGACATAAGCAAATGTATACAGATGAGAAACCGTATAACTGCAGGTTGTGTGGGAAGCGTTTTGAGAAACAGCGTGGCCTTGAATGGCGTGGTCAGGATTTCTCTTAAAATCAGGATTGTCTTGGAAATGCTACAAGGTCTATACGCAACGTGAAGAACGCTCCGAAACATTTACGAAAATGACTTTTAAAGCTCGGCTTGCTAAGCAACCAGTTTTTACTTATTAGTAACGTATCATAAGGAGACACCTGATCTTCTTCGGAGGCTCCAAGATACTATTGAAGGATTATTCTTATGAGAATCGCTAAAACATTTCTATAACCATAAGTACCTTTCGTATAACTTGATTCAACAATAATATAATATACTATTTTGGCAGGTAAGTGATGACTGAGTGGGAACAAACAAGACTCACGCTAAAAAAGCACCCCAAAGGGAACAAGAATCTACCACGTCCACGCCGTTGTTCCTGAATCACGCTAAGAGTAGTCAAATAATAGTCAATTGAACTCCCAAGTACAAATACACACACACACTCACAAGCTATTAATATCAATCTTACTATTAGTATTAATCCTGTTTGAAGTTTATATGTGTTTGAATACACGTGTACATTCATACGTGCTTGAACAAACAAGTATATACTATTGTAAGTGTGAAACTAGTAATACTGCAAAATGCACCCAAAGTCGAACTTCAGAGAGCTATATCTCAAAACCATGAGACCTTTGGACTCAGTGGCCATGAGAACTTTTGTTCTACTCGTCGAGAATTAACAGAGTACAGAGTTTCATAAAATTTGACCGAGACCCAGTTTCCACAAGGACCCTGCGGGGCCCTTTTGTGGCCAAAGTGAAACGTTACCTTGACTAATCTGTTAACGAATCTTATATAATTAATACTGAAAACAAGGTATACGAATTTTGCATAAATAAAGTAGAACAGATAGTTATAATAATAGCAGTGTCGACACATTCAATTGCAAAAAAGTCTCCACATTTAAATGCCATTTGTTGTGGCTGGCCCTCTCTATTGGTGATAGAGCTGTAAGCAAAGTTCAATTTTCCTCTCTCAAAAAAAAAAATAATAAAATAAAATAAAAATAAAGTAAAAAAAAAAAAACTTTGAACTTTGCTATCGAATATTTGCACACATTTTGGAGATCGAAGGTTTTGGGAGGCGGCAAATTTAAATTTGTTTTTAATTTTAACATTACTGTAGAAGACACCACTTATGCTTCTTTTAAATGAGAGACCTTTTTGCGACTTAGTATATACCAACCAGATCGATCAGCTTTGATGAAATCTTTGTATTTTAATGAAACCATTGTTCAAAATCTAAAAAAAGGTTTCATCAAACATCCAAATCCACCAATTTCCTCTTGCTCCATTTTGCACTAATTTCGGGACACCTTGTATTTATGTTACTGAGCTATTAAAAAAGTGACAAGTTTAATACATCAGAGATTAAAATGTAAGATAGTGTAAGTAGACAACTACACAGTTAAGTTGGATGAATACTTCAGTCAACTACACTTGTTTTCTAAGACGTCTTTGATTTATACAAACAACGAAAAAACACGTTTTTGTAGCTAAAACCTGTTCAAAATAAACACGAACAAATCTAAACCTCTGCAATTTGCTATCCATTCGACCCCCGGAATAAAATCCGGTCACAGTGATCTGTAAACAAGCATTTGATCAGTAAACAACCTTGAAAGCATAAAGGGTATTATTACGCTTTTTTATTTACAGAATATGGATTTGCTAAGCGGCAAATTGTGTGTATAGCCTCTCAAAAAAAAACGAATAAAAACTCCTATAAATTAGCGCGAACCGTCCCATCCCCTACAATACAGAATAACTGCAAAAACTCGTAGCCGGATATATAATAAAGGGCTACAAATGAAACAAAGGGCAAATTTTATTTAAGTATTTAACCGGAACCCTTGCAACTTTTAATGTGAAAACAGGAAGAGGACAAAGGCAATTATTAAAATTAGAGAAACCCCATTGTTATGTCGGGGCTTTGCAGTTTCTATATCAAAAATGGAACGGATGGAGATACTTTATTTTTGAACACAATTATTTAGGATTAATGACTCAAATTTATTATTAAAGTTGTAATTACGCCGTTCTATCAAAATCTTGTATAGGCACCAGAAGAATGTGTCTAATAAAACATCTGCGAATAGCAAGCAACAGTATCATTGTTGAGTTCGTTGTGGTTAAGAATGGAACACAGCAAATAGACAGCTTCTTACATAGCCACAGTTTAAATATGATAAATGTTGGACTTCTCTCCATCCCCCACCACTCGTTCTCTTCTCTGCCAACCCACTTCACCTTCTCCACTAACTGATCATCGGCTATTTATTTGGTCTGTTTGATGCTCAGTGTCCTGTGAAATGGTTGTACACCTGATAAATTTTAAATGAGTTACTCTTACTGTTCAGTCAATGATTGTAAAGCTAATACGCGAGATAATAATATTTGTTCTTTCATATCTCCAGGGATCTTGAAAGGTAATACATTTATAATAAATAACTTTTTATTTAACCATAAAGTATTATGCTGTGTTAGCTAAAATGCTTATAATGCCTTATAAGTTTAACAATAAGTAAATAGGTGAGAAATAAGTGGTCTGCTTACTTCGTGCTCGGCATAAGCGGCTCGACTTACAGGAAGCGACCTATATTGCAGCAGGTTATTAACGCAGACCTCTCGCTCTAGGCGACGAGCCATTAAATCTGTAAATGATACTGTAGGAAACAACTACTCCGCGGACTAATGCCCCGACCGGCATTGAATTACTCCTGCAGTATCTGTGTGAGCAGCCAAGAACCCTTGTCGGACACACCACAAGACATAGACCGGTTTCGGGCTTGTTAGTCCTCATCAGTATGCCATAGGTGAGATGACCGACAATTGAACTGGCTGTCCCTTCATATGTATGTTCACATATAAACTGAGTGCAGATTAGATATAAGTGGTCTGCTTACTTCCTGTAAGTCGAGTCGCTTAGGCCGAGCAGTTTGTTGTATCAATGCTGTAAGCTCATTGCTAAAACATAACTTGTTTTTATATAAAACTCTTAAAACATAATTGTATAATTTTTATACAGCAACTATGTTTTATAAAATTGTGCTTATTTCACGCTAGTACCTGCTATGTTATGTTTTTCTCAGTGTCAGATGTTACCTTACAAAATCCCAATTCGCCTAATGTTATATTTTAACCATAATAAATTTGTGAAAGAGCAAATTTTGTTTTAAATCGATTCTTAAGTGATCTATGATCCTTCAATGGTAGAAATGAAACACAGATTTTCAGGTTCTCATAAGAATTATTAAAGATATTAACGTAAAATTTTATAACAGTATAATTCACCCCTATTTGAAGAAAAAGTTGAAGTTACGAAAATTGTAAAATCTAACTATAACACATAAATTAGTACTTTTACTGAAGAGAACATTCCCTTATGGGTTTGAAGACGCCATTTCTATTCACAATTTCATAAACTTTTAAACAAAAAAATAAAATTCTAAAATCGGGTGGCAAATTACAAAGAGTCAATTTTTAAAGTTATAGATTTATGGAAAGTGAATGAGTCGTATGATCAGAATTTTAAGATGGAATCTATTGAGCAAAATATTTTGTCTTTTTCTATGAAGTGGGTTGTCAGTTTTAAAGTTACTGGCGCTTATTGTAACTACCAATAATTGAAATACAAGTAAAAGTCAGTTTTAAACTTATTAGCGTAAATTTAATAACTGAAATATAAGTAGTTTTCTAGTTATGGAAGAACGAATACATACTACATATGCAAAAAGGTATAGTTATAATTTAGTAAAATTGCCTTAAGCTTCTTCAAAATCAAGATTGTTGCAGGCTTCATATTGCATAATATTAATATATTCCACAATCAAAACCCACTCCAAGATATTTGAAACTACTACATTTTCTAATTAGCTTGTTTTCAATGCTGTAGTTAAATGCAGTACATTTATACTTTGAGTAAAGTTACTAACTGGAAACTTTGGGCATGTTAGATTAAACTTCAAACAAGTCCCTAACATCTAACTCAGAAGTGTACAAAGTAAGATCCTCTGCATAGAGAAGAAACTTGCAATTGAAAATATAGAAAATGACATTTGTAAAATTTAAAGTAAAAGTAGTCCATGGATCGATCCTTGTGGAACACTAGAAGTTGAATTGATATCTGCTGATTAGATATCACTCCATTGTCAACTTTCTTTGCGTCTAGAAAGTACAAAAATTTTGAAGGGAGGGCAATGGAAATATACAGAGTGATTCAGGTTTTAAGGCACAAACTGAAATGGATGATAGATCTTATCATTTTAAGCAAAAAAGTTTATATAAACATGAGTCCGATCTCGATCAGTAACGGAGCTATAGGTCAAAGTTTATTTATTTTTTTCTATTAATTAAAATATCTCACTCACTTTTCAAAATATCAATTAAAAATTTGGTGTGGTTAATACTTCCTATAAGGACATCATTTCCAGCATTTTAAAGATTTTTTAAATGTACAGGGTGATACGTTTTTGGGGGTTGAGGTTTCTTTATCCCCCCCAAACTTTTTCGTAGTACGCCTCTGACATCTTCCAGTTAGCAAATTGGGTGGATAGTTCAATTTAAAGGGTTTTTTTGCTTTTCAATTTTGTTCGAGAAAACAACCGTTTTTGAGATAAATAAGCATATCCGTTCTAAAACATGTTAATTTTGCCTGTTTCGCTTAAATTTTATTCTTGGACAAAATTCGTTAAAAATGCAATAAATTGTACTAAAATTGCAATGTTTTTAAACATGAGTCGAATTTGGATCAGTAGCGGGGATCGATACAGAAGGTAGAGGATCAAGTTGTTTTAAGGTTTTAAAATTGGTTAAATGGTTCATACCTACATTTTACCATTTCGTATCACCCTGTAGATTTTAAAAATATTTAAAATGCTTGAAATGATGTCCTTATAGGAAGTATTAACCACACCAAATTTTAAATTAATATTTTGAAAAGTGAGTGAGATATTTTAATAGAAAAAAAAAAATAAACTTTGACCCCCTATAGCTCCGCTACTGATCGAGATCGGACTCATGTTTATAAAAACTTTTTTGCTTAAAATGATAAGATCCATCACCCATTTCAGTTTGTGCCTTAAAACCTGAATCACCCTGTATATCTAAGGGTTTTATTTAATGTAAAATAAATATATCTTCACTTTTAACCTCTGTAGGTAAAACTGACTAGTTTTTGTTAAAATATTACATGACGATAACTGCTCAAGCTATTATTGTGTGAAAGAAAAGATCTCAAGAAAGGCAAAAGAAAACGGCTATTCATCAAGCAGTGATGATGACTCATGAGTCGAATCGGGAAACAGCATCGACGAGATATCTTCTGAAAAATTTGGACTTGAGACTGATTAGAAAATAATATCGATATGTATAAAAAGGTGACTATATTCCTGTTAAATTTCCGGGCAAAAAAATAGAACATGAATATGCTTGCATTCTACAGAAAATATTCAAACGTTGTGAAGGTCAAGTGGTTACTATAAAGCTATCGTTAAAACAAATGACACAGACGTCAGTGTTATAAAATATGACTGAGTATTAAAGAAATTATTGCAACCAAATATCATTGTGCCTGGGAAGAGGCTAAAATACCATTTTCCAAATTCACTGGAAACAGATGTCTAATTAAAAAAAAATTAAATATATGATGTATTTTCTTATATATCACCTATGTTTATAGCTATTTGTTATAATATAAAATAAGTTTATTAATTACCCAATTTTATTTGTGTCAATTATAATGCTTGCCAACTAGGTATTAGACATTTTTATTTTTCTCAGTGACACCTTTTTTACAATTTTTCTAATTTTAATAAAATATAAATTTTGTGTAATTTTTATGTCAGTATACATCATCTTTTGTCAAAACTGTAAAACTAAAATTATGCAGCGAGAAAATATACGTTTCCTCACTGCAGTATTTGTTGGGTTCGCTCAATTCCTGCTAAATATTATCTTAACCTGGGACAGAGTTGCTCCTTTATTTTCTCTTATATCTCTTGAAATTAGAATGAATAACTCCTGTATTGCCTGTATTTTTGGTGATATAAAATTACAAAAGTGGATTGTATTGATGATGCTATGATTTATAATATTTCGATAATATGTTACAAGTAACTTTGTTTACATGACGATCAACTGAACTGTTGTTTTTGTCTCCATTGATTAGCCCTTTGGTTGATTATAATATTGATAAATGTAAACAAGTACATATCTAAAGTTTTGGTACTTTGAACTGAAGTATATATGTGTTTAGTTATAAATATATATTTAATAATTGTATTTATATTTCAAAAGCTTTTATTAATTTCTATATTTTATTAATAATAATTAGGACTATCAATAACATATCTTAGCAACTATTACAATATTAAAAATAATAGTGGGCTTACAAAACATTATAAAATAATTATTTTATAAATATCTCCCTCTTCTAATTGGAACCCTTATTTTTCTTAATAAATTTAGAATTTCTCCTAAGTATGTTATTATGATTATCCATCTTAACTAAATAGGATCGCGGTGTTTCACATTTGTCAAGTATGTAAATCGAATTGTAAATCGTTCCCTAATAATATATTTATTAAGATGCTTTGGATCTATACAAATTCTTAATGATCCATTAGGTTTTTCAACAATAACTATGTTAGAGACCCATTCAACAGATTCATTAACTGGAATTATAACTTTATTTTTAACTAATGACTCTATAGATTCTTTAAATTTATTTTTAATTTTCATTGGTATTCTTCTAGCTGAACTAGCAAATGGAACTGCATTTGATGATAATTTCAACTGACAAATATCAGGAAAACAGCCTAAACCTTCAAAATTTTCTTTATTGTTTTCATATAATATTGTTTTATCATACAATCTATTGCTGTCTAATGTGTCAATTCGTTTGATTAATTTAAGTTTTAAACAAGAAGCTAGTCCTAATATTGCAATACAGTCGTTTGCAACTACAATAAATTCCATTGTGTGAATAATATCATCAGCTTTTACTTTTACTAGTATTTTGCCTATTGTATTAATTTTGAAACCCCCGTAGACTGTTAAATTAACCTGACATTTTTTTATATTGTTTTGTAAACCAATTATTTTAACATACTTATAAGGTAATATATTGACATCAGATCCTGTATCCATTTTCACTTTGACTTCCACATTTTCGATTTTTAATAATTTGAACCAAGATTTTTCAGGTAGCAGGCTTTGAACTATATCGATACGATAATAATTTGATGATTCTTCTACTTCATTTACACACTCATTTGATACATTCTTGTTATCAGATTCTTCAACGACTTCATTGCATCCACTGGTATTATTATTTCGCTTTGCTTTACATACAGTAGAAAAATGATTAAAACGGGAACACAGATTGCATTTCTTTCCAAAAGCTGGACAATTGCCTCGATCATGTTGTAGACCACATCGATAACACACAAATTTAGACTTGTTTTGCTTTCTAATTGGGTTATTTTCACGTTTGACATTGGCGACTAATTTGTTGTTGACATTAGTTACTGTAATAATTTTTAAATTTTCTTGTGTCATTTCTGAAGTTTTACATAAATTAATAATTTTTTCCAGTTGATAATCATCTCGTAAAAGGCGTTCTTGTAGTGATTTTGACCAGACTCCTAATGTTATTTGTGCTTTTAATAATTTATTTTCTTGATCTTCGAAATGGCATTGTTTTATAAAATATTTTAGATCAGCGAAAAATGATTCAAAAGATTCACCTTCTTGTTGTATTCTTTTTAAAAAATGATATACATTCATTATCATATTTTCTTTTGGTAGGCAATGATTTTCTAATACTTCTAAAATTTTGTTGACTGTTTCTTCATCATCTTTCAATTTTGTGATTGATTTGTACAGTTTTAAGGCTTCAGTGCCTAGTAAGTTTTTTAGTCTTGCTACTTGTATTTCTCTTGATTTTTTTATAGTTTCTGTTGCTATAAGGTATATTGTAATTTCTTCTTTGAATTCTCTAAAGTTTTCTGCTACATTTCCATTTAATTGTAGTTGTCGTGGTTTACTAAATTCCATTTTTCTTTCTTTCAATTGTAATGTAGGTACTTTTCGTCTTTAGTACGACTGCGCCATGTTTAGTTATAAATATATATTTAATAATTGTATTTATATTTCAAAATATTTTATTAATTTCTATATTTTATTAATAATAATTATGACTATCAATAACATATCTTTGCAACTATTACAATATTAAAAATAATAGTGGCCTTACAAAACATTATAAAATAATTATTTTATAAACAATATACAATATACTTTTTATTTTTGAATACTTAAAGATGTGGTTGCATAATTTGCAGTACAGTGCCAACTACTAGTACATTTACCTTACTTATGTTCTAAATATTGCTAATTGACACTAATGTTGTAAAGACAGAAGCGTATTAAAGTTTATTGACGAGCTTGAAAAAATGGTGCACCTAATGCTATTTCTATTATAAAATAAATAGTGCTTAGTTTGTTGGTTTTCCAAACTGGATTACACACCAACACTTCACGCAGATTGGGAGATTTTGCGCTATCCATTTCATAATTTTTTGTTATACTTCCAGTAAATTGCATGTTTACGTCATACACAGAACAAAATAATACAAAAACTCGCGTGTTATATGGTGTTCCTCTCCCATTTTTATTCGCAGTTCTTTATTAAATTTCGTTCCCCAAATTCATTGTCCGCTTAAGCGAATTTGAAATCCAATTTTTGCAAGGTAGAATATAAAACGTTACCGTTTTATTTTTAAATTAGTTGTAATCTCTTGTACAAACTTTCCTAATTCTCGAGTAAATCCTTCTTACTCTGCTACACTTATTTAAATAAAGCGTTGAGTATTAAAGAAGTATTTGCCGAATTAGTAAAGAGAACATTTTCTGTTTTTTTTTTATTTACGTTAAAGAGAGAAGTTTAAAGAAGATTAAAATGTTTGAAATTGTCCATGGATACGCTTATATTTAATTAACAGTCAGTAAACCGTTCTTAAGTTCTTTTCTAAATTAATGTTTGTCGCACCTACCAATTAATAATCAGGTATTTTCAAGATCTTCAAAAAAATCTATAAACGACGCCTAAAAGTCTTTTTTTTTGCTGAAAACAAATGAATAACTTTCCTGGTCGAATATTTCTGACAGTTTGAAAGCAGTTCGGATTCCTTGCTTGAACAGACCTAATAACGAAACATTTTGGCAACCGCTGGTAGTGTATTTAGACGTCTTATTTGATATAAAACAACCACATACGCGCGCATACACGCTCCACCCAGAAGTTCTTCCTTTTTACGAAACTAAATCACTAGAATATTCCACTATGTTACAGGAGAACGTAAGTTATTGCACACAAAGCTCTCTACATGATATTAGTAAATCATGAACACGTTGGCAAATTCAGTGTATTCACATATCATATCCAATTACAGTAATTACACATACTTTAGCACTATTGCTTTTAATATTACACAATTTGACTATGTTTAGCTCTGATTACAGAAAAAAGCAGGATCGACAAATCGATTATGATTCTAATAAGTAAAATTTTTATGACTAATAATAATATATACAGGGTGTCCGGAAAGTCCGTCAGGAAACTCCGTGGCGTGATTCTACGGGTTAAAATAATAGCAGTTTGTAAGGATTTTTTTCGAATTCTCAATTGTTTGCAAGTTACAGTTTGTCAAAGTTCAATTTTTTAAATTTTTCTTTCTAAATAACTTAATTAATTCAAATTCGATTAATCTCTCCTTTGGTACACCCACTAAGTACATCAAGCTTTATTGGAACATTGAGAGAAGAGTTTCATTATACGCCGCTAGGGGGCACTTTACCTAGAAGTCAAAATTTGTATTATTCATAACTTTTTTGTCTTGCTAGATATCACAAACATTTAAATATTTCTGGAAAGAGAAACAATTTTATAAAAAATTATGTACTCTTTATTCAAGTCGATAAATGTAACCGTTTAGCAGAAAATCGCAGAAAAGTTTTATTAAAAATCAAATCAGCGCGCCGGAATTACATAGACGCATTTCCTGATAGAAGAGTACCACATGCTCAAACATTCGCCAACATTTATAGACGTCTGGGGGAGCAAGGTTCTTTTAAAAATTATAATTATGACACAGGAAGACCAAGAACCACGAGAACTGCAGAAAATGAAGAAAGAGTGCTGGATGCAGTAGAGATAAATTCAGCTATAAGCACAAGAAAAATTGCTGCTCAGGAGGGTATACCTCGTTCTTCAGTTTGGGAGGTTCTGCATGAGCAACTTCTTCATCCATTCCACGTGCAAAAGGTACAAGCTCTTTATGATGAAGATCCAATGCGTCGTCTACGGCTCTGTAATAGCATTGTAGAAAGATATGATGAGGATAATGCATTTATTAATAAGATTTTATTTACCGACGAAGCTGGTTTTACAAGAGATGGTGTTACAAATTATCATAATACTCATCGGTGGTTCTATGAGAATCCCCATGCATACCAGGAACAAGACATCAACGGAGATATTCTCTTAATGTATGGGCCGGAATCATAGGAGATCAACTACTGGGTCCTCACTTCTTTAATGGAACATTAAATGGTGACAGTTACTTGGAATTTCTTCGAACCGATCTTCCAAATTTGCTTGACGATGTTCCTTTAAGAACAAGAGCTAATATGTGGCTATTACAAGATGGCGCACCTCCCCATTTTAGTTTGCCTGTTCGTGCGTATTTAAATGAGGTATATCATAATCGTTGGATCGGTAGAGGTGGACCGGTATCTTGGGCACCTCGATCACCCGACCTCAATCTTATGGATTTTTTTCTTTGGGGGCACTTGAAGTCGATAGTTTATGAAACACCTGTAAATGACGTCAACGATCTTCGTCAAAGGATTATCGGTGGATGTGAAGTGATTCGAAACAATATCGGTGTTTTTCATCGTGTCAGACGATCATTTTTAAAACGTGTCAGAAAATGTATCGAAGTGAATGGACTGAAAATCTGTCAAAAATTTGATTTATAATAAAACTTTAATAGCGATTTTCTGCTAAACGGTTACATTTATCGACTTGAATAAAGTGTACATATTTTTTTATAAAATTGTTTCTCTTTCCAGAAATGTTTAAATGTTTGTGATATCTAGCAAGAAAAAAAAGTTATGAATAATACAAAATTTGAGTTCTAGGTAAAGTGCCCCCTAGCTGCGTATAATGAAACTCTGCTCTCAATGTTCCAATAGAGCTTGATGTACTTAGTGGGTGTACCAAAGGAGAGATTAATCGAATTTGAATTAATTAAGTTATTTAGAAAGAAAAATTTAAAAAATTGAACTTTGACAAACTGTAACTTGCAAACAATTGGGAATTCGAAAAAAAATCCTTACAAACTGCTATTATTTTAACCCGTAGAATCACGCCACGGAGTTTCCTGACGGACTTTCCGAACACCCTGTATATAGGTCTTTATTCCTCCATAAAGATTTTTCACACAAAAAAGATATAAATGCAACAGAGAAACGCGGAAAATTAGATAAAGCTGTACAACAAGGTTTTCTGTTTTTCATTATAAGCAAACACGTGTAAATCAAAAAATTACAACCAAATAATGACATAATTTATATAAATTAAATTAAAACAAATTATAAAAGAGACATTTAAGATAATAAATATTGATTGAAAAGCAAGACTATTACATTGGTAGTGGAAGAGATGTTGTTTCAGTTTAGGTTTAAAACGAAGACAATTTTTTTAAAGATGAAGACAAAGAATTATACAGGGTGATTCATTAAGAAAGGGTAACCTCTGAACTAGAAATACTACACACCATAGGCAGAACTTTTTTGCTGTTTAGTGTATCCATCTGTCTGCTTTGATAAAATCTTTGTGCTTTGTTGAAAAATGGTTTCAAAATCAAACCTCTCCGATCTTCTTGAAATTTTACACGTCCCCATAATTTACCATTCTGAACAACTCTTTCAAGTAAAATTTTGCTGTATTTTCAGTAGAAAAGGCACTTTACCTGAAACGATAACAGTTTTCAATCGGTGCACTGAATATTTCAAATAGGATTATTTCGAAAACTGTTACTCCTAACGACTTCAACAAGATATATTTTTTTTAGATACAACAGGTAGGAGAATCGATTGTTTCAATAGACAGATAGATACACTAAACAGCAAAAAAGTTCTGCCATTTAAAAGAAACATGCTGTGCCATAAGTGGCGCTCTCTACTAGTGACGTCAAAGTTAGTTAAAAATTGCCGTGCCAAAAAACATAATTGTGCCAATTTTTTTTAATACTCCGACAGGTTTCAAAGTTATTGAGATATTTCAAAATAAAATTCTAGCATTGAAAACCCTGTATTTTTTAAACCAGCAACATTCGGATAAGGCATATTTGGCTCAATCGCCATATCTTGGTGTGTAGTATCTCCAGTTCAGAGATTGCCCATTCTTAATGAATCACCCTGTATGTTTCAATTACTTGGTAAGAGAAAGAGCGCTGGAACTGTTGAGTTCTGCTGAATGGAAGTGTCAGTCTACCTTTAAATCTTATATTCAAGTGCAGGGTGTCTCAAACTCGATAGTATGAGCCTACTGCGACGATACAAAATATTTAAATAAAATTTGGGGAATGTGGTGTTAAATGGGATGAGGTAAGCTCCATTGTCAGTCAAAAGTCTTACCCTTCTTCCGAACAGAAAATGCATCTTCATTTCGTCGCAAGGTCGCCTTCAATCTTGTAAAGGTTCTATGAACAGGACACCTTTCTCGATATAACTCTACAGTTCATCCTGAATTTGTTTGTGACTCGCCGTAAATTAGCAGCATATAAAATTTTTCTGAATCAGAAAACATGTTGTAAGCTCAAAAGTTATACGTTGGACGTTCGTATTGAGTAATAATAAGTATTTTGTTCCACTTATGCGCTTTAAACAACGAACATTCAATTTTTCCAACGACTACTCGATCCTTCCACGGCGAATGTGAGACTCTTTAAGAGATATTGCTTATAACTTTTAAACGGGAAGTTATACAGAAAAATTTCTCTATCAAAAGTTTATTAGAAAACATACAGCTTTTAAACAGGAAAAAATTTAGAGTGCCTGTGGAATGTCTAACAAGTGAAGTGAATGATAAATCTAGGTATATTCAGTATACAGGGTTAACTATGACTTAGTACAAATATTTTAAGAGGGGATAGGAAAAATTCAGAATTAACGGTATCATCTTTCAAAAAAATTCCAAACTTATTTATAAGACGAGAAAAAATATTTTCAAAACCTTATTAATACCTAATAGGGCAATCCAACGAACTGTCAAATCACTTTAAAAATGGCGGCTGTAGAACAAACAACTCGACATATGACAAGCAGAAATTTGTGCTTTTGTGTAGAACTTTTAGTTATTGGTCTGTGTGTTTTGCTCATTATATTTTATACCTATTTCGGAATACCAAGTATAATTCAGACTATCATAATGGTTTTGTTTTGTTGTGTTATGAATTGTTGGAGTAGAGGACAGGGAGAAGATCAAGTTAGATTTTTTAGGATTCCTGCTGCATTGAATTATAGACAGAACTGATCTCAATGAACTCTCATATAAGACGGCAAAAGTGGCTTAGTGCAATAAAACAGCAAGACCTAACTCAAGAAAAAATTAAATACAGTTTACAAGTTTTAAATATATTATTTATAAATAGATACCTAAGTTCTTTTTTCTCTCCAACTAGTAGCATAATTACACCCCCGCCAGCCCTAGCAATTCAGGGTCCTGGAGAATACTATATATAATATTAATAAAAAAATATATTAATAAGAATATTGGCAGTTATATATAATTAATTAGTAAACTATTACAGAGGTACGTAATTTGATTTTAACAATTATTTATGCATAGATACATGGCAGAATATATTTTCAGTTAAAGAAAAATTCTGTGGGGGCTTGAAATTCTTACCCTTCTCCGGAACAGAAAATGCATCTTTATTTCTTCGCAATGTCGCCTCCAATCTTGTAAAGGTTCTATGAACAGGACACCTTTCTCGATATAACTCTACAGTTCATCCTGAATTTGTTTGTGACTCGCCGTAAATTAGCAGCATATAAAATTTTTCTGAATCAGAAAACATGTTGTAAGCTCAAAAGTTATACGTTGGACGTTCGTATTGAGTAATAATAAGTATTTTGTTCCACTTATGCACTTTAAACGACGAAAATTCAATTATTTTCCAACGACTACTTGATTCTTCCACGGCGAATGTGAGACTCTTTAAGATGATATTGCTTATAACTTTTAAACGGGAAGTTATACAGAGAAATTTCTCTATCAAAAATTTATTAGAAAACATAGAGCTTTTAAACAGGAAAAAAATTAGAGTACCTGTGGAATGTCTAACAAGTGAAGTGAATGATAAATCTAGGTATATTCCGTATACAGAGTTAACTATGTACAAATATTTTAAGAGGGGATAGGAAAAATTCAGAATTAACGGTATCACCCTTCAAAAAAATTCCAAACTTATTTATAAAGCAAAAAAAAAATATTTTCAAAACCTTATTAACCCCTAATTTCTCGGCGACTATGCCGCCTGTCAGCTGCGAGGTTAGGTATATTCTGGCAAAGTCAAAGTTGTCAAAGGTAGTGACAGAGCACCGCGTTGCCACGTGTAACGATTTACGGCGCTTTTAAAGAAAGTTTTATTTACAAAATACTAGATTATTTAATGAGAAACACGATATGGTAGCATTGAGAATAAAACCTACCTTACGTTACCTTCCAGGACTGATATTTGGAGATTTCAAGAATGTTGAATTATTCTCTGTTTTCTAACTTATTTACATTATACCTTGCCGTTGTAAAAATTGTTGTACTTGCTGGGGAACTCTTGATTTCCCTCGACCATTTCATAAATAAACAAATACTTATTTTCTGTAGGTATATCTATTATTGTAGTTTAAAAATGCTTTATTTTTATGTCACTAAGTAAAAAAGAAGTTACAAAGAATTTTAAAAAGTATTAAATTGGTTCTTTTTTATTTACAAGTTAGGTACATACGTATTTAAAACTCCAGCACGTGTAAAACAACATTCATGGACGTTATACAATTCGTACAAATGTACCAGGATTTGGCATATCCTGTCTACATATTTGGAAAACGTCTTTGATATTCTGCTGCTGCACGATATGCACTTTCGTCGCACTTCCCATAAATTAGTACCATATCCGTAATTTCCGCGATTACACGAATTTGAATGTGCGAAAAGCAAATACTGAAAACTAATATCAAAATATTTGCCATATTTAACGGATCTTCTGATGCTGGCGCCATCTGTAGGTCATTAGCGCAAAGTGCACTAAAGCTCGTTCCATTTTTTAACTTATTGTAGAATTAAATAATAATAATACTAATAATAGTAACGATATTAACAATAATCGACCATGTTTCCATATAATAATATTGTAGTATTATTATTTTAAATTTCCCGAGGCGTTTACAGTGCTGTATAATATTACTTTTCTGACCACTACTGCTGTTTGACATTTGGATAGTATTAGAAACAATGCAACCAACAACACAGCGTAGGTTTTTATCGACTGACAAGTGCTATGTGTGTGTAATCCCGTGTTACGGAGGAAGTGTGAAAACAATACTAGGATGAAGATAACCCACAATTGTACACAAAAGAATAGAATATTGATTATATTGATTGCCATAAGAATATTTATCTGAATAATATTAGGTTCTCGGTGGTGGCGGACCGAAGACTGAACGGTTGTGTTGACATTGCAATTTTAGTTTTCCGTTTTTAGTGACAGTTTCACTTTTAAACGTTTTATTTATTAAATAATGGATAGTTGCGATATATTGGGACATGTGTAGTTTTCCACAATTTTATTTAAACGTACGTGGACATATTTTCTAGAGCTGAGAGCCATGCAGTGGAGTTATCGGACAAAATTTTCTAAATGAAAAACTGCCACGGGTGTATTCGAAATTTTCTGTTAGTATTTCTATCCATCAATTTTCTTAAAATAAATGGGCAATTTATTAACTCTACGCGAAGTGTGTATTTTGTGGCGAGTAATTCTCACGGACCCGTAATGAGTGAAAATGAAGTTTTGGCAGTTTGGAACGAAGGAACGAAAAACGAATGCAAAATACTGTAGCTAAACGGATTAACTGTTATCTATTAGGTACTTAGGTATTATTATTAATAAAAATGTTTATTTTCGTTGTTTCTACATTCGGCAACATTGTAAGAAACGACCGCATGGTAGTTGACATATGTAGCCATCTTGAACGATAACTGATCGACATAGGCGCCGACTTTCCGTAGGAAAAAAGAGTTTTACCCCATATTTAAAACATCGAGCTAGAATTCTGAAATAAATTTTTTATTGTCTTTAAGGCCTCCCTGAGCACGTGGTTAAAATTTAAGTACAAAAATTTTAACCCTGTATAATATGAATCATATTTATGAATATTATATTAAATTCATTTGTATATAATGGAAAAAGAAGCGGATAAAGTATTGAACCTTGCGGAGCTTCGTTAGACATCAACCGAGAACCGGAAACCTGGGAAGCTATTTTTACTTTTTACCTTTTAAGAAACTTTAAGGGAGGAATAGTTTATTGATTTGAGAATAGCTAATAGTAAATTATGATTCAGAGCGTCAGTTAAACGCTTTAGAAAAGTGCATTTTTCTGTTCATTTCTCTAAATAGATCATCCGTTATCTTCAACGAAGCAGTTTCACAACTATGATGTGGCCTAAAACTGGACTGATCATCCAGCACTCGTATCAATATTTTAAAAATTGTCAGTAACTTGTCGATGGGGCAAATGTCTTTATATTCAATAGGATAACAAACCCTAGGTAATGGTTTTACCTCCTCCTCCTTCCAACATTCTGGATACAAACTATGAACTAAACATTCGTTAATTATACTTGTTAAATAAGGCAATATAATTGGACAGCATATTAATAAGATCTTTACATTTATACAATCACGTCCTTGTGCATTAATTTGAGGAATATTTTGAATTCGAGTAACATTAACTGTTTCAAATTGTACAGTATTTGGTGTAGCTACATTTATTTATATTTATAGCAGAATTCCTTTATATTAAATATATTACAACTTATTTTATTTATAACTAAACTGAACAATGCAACTGCAACTTTAAATCGAATCGATAGTGAAATAATAAAATCAAGTCAGGTTTCCCACAAAAACTAGATGATCTGTTAAGTTCTCAAGAATAGCGATAAATCTCCAGTGTTAACTCGCATTTATTTCACAGCCCAATGTGCGTTAGAAACATTAAAATACAAGGTTTGGCCCAATAGTAACGCGTCGCATTTTTTCTTGATGCGACTATAGGTCTGTTTCCACAATGGTCAGGGACTAGTTTGAAACTGTCAGCAATGCTCGTCCAATTATTTCTTGAGTTACATGCACTGGAAACACACAACTTAACTAGTCGAATATTTCTAACAGTTTGAAACCAATCCCTGACTCTTGTGAAAACAAGCCTTATACGTCGCGAATTGATCGGAACTGTTGAGATATAGTGGTGGAAATTTAGGCTTTCCAGCGGTACCGAAATCAGTTGTGTCTATGCCCTGGAGAGATCAGGACGTATCAGTTTGTGAACCCTTCTTCAGTGTTCCGTCGTACTTACGATGGAGAGAACTTTGGACCAAAGACTAAGGCCAAGTTTTGTGTGAAGCTAATAGTCGAGGCAATGAAGCATTATGATAGGAAATCTTTTAGGATAGGACGTATCGGAATGCGGTTTTTCGCATTTGCTTGCAAAAATTATTTATATCATTCGTACCTACTTTGTACCTATTACAAACCGGAAGTTGCATTGCTGCAGCCAAAAATGCATGCAAAAAATGCATCTTTTGAGAGGTCTTTTGGCAAATTTAATAACTTCGTAAATAAGAGTCAGAATTGGCTCAAGACGGGTACCCGGGGGTTTTCGAGGTCGCTTATCACGATTATGATGTTCAAATTGACCCCTTGAATATCTGGAGTTCAGGAACGCCGACGAACGTCATCTCCGGGGACTATCCCGAACTTTATGCGAGAGAGGAGAGAAACTGGGCACCCGGGGATTTTTTGGGCCGCTGAATTCGAATATACCATCGGCGAACACCCCACGGACATCTGGTGGGCCCCAACCTGGACGCGGGCGTCATCTTCGAGAAATTTTCTGGAAATATCGACAATAACGAACCGAAAATCGTTATAGGGGCTTTTTGTGTACGCTGAATCCGAATTTTATGTGGAAAACGACCACCCGAACACCTGTTGCGCCCTAACCTGGCCCTGAACGTCATCCCCGAGGGTTTTCCAGACATAATTGAGACAAACCACCCGAAAATCGTTACGGGGTTTTTTTGGCTCGCTGAAATCAAATATGGCACCGGCCAACACCCCACGGACACCTGGTGCATCCTAACCTGGCTCTGAACGTCATCTCCGAGGGGTTTCCAGGCACAATTGAAAAAGACGAACCAAAGATCATTACTGGGGGTTTTTTGAGTCGCTCTGTGTAAAAGTGAAAGGCCGCTCGGCAAGGTTCGGAGATCTAGCCGGAGATTATTCTCGTCGTTTTTATAGGACTGAATCACATTTTTTGAGGGCCCCGGGGGAGAGTTACCCATGAATGAATGTATGAAATTATGGGACGATTTTTGGTTGATCTTTTTCAATTGTGTCTGGAAACCCCTCGTTCAGAGTAACGGTAACTAAGGGTTTATTTGTTTATAATGTATTAGTACGAAATAAATATTTTTTTCTACAAAACTGTTAAAAATGGGCTTTTTAATTGTCATTTTTGATGTTAAAAATGTCATTTTTTGACACGCGTGTTAAAGGTAAGTTATTTTTAACACTAGTGTTAAAAGTAAATCAAAGTTTATTTAAATTTTGTTTTGAAAATTAATAAAACGTTTTAACAAACAACTTTTTATTTTAAATAAGTACTAACCAACATTTTAACTAGTTATTACTATTAACATTTATAGTAAAATTAGAACAATTTGAAATTGTAATTTCCTGCGGAGTCATCATACTTAAGTTTTACTGTCAACATGTGTGACACATCTATTTTCTGTAGAAATGCTACTGGTAGTACTGGTGGTCTTGCTAATAGTTGCAGTAGTAGGAAGTATTTGGCACGCAATTTCCTTCTTCTGTTCCAGTGAATTTTCAATGTAGCCTTCAGCTACCGTCGAAGATTTCCATCCTCCATGTCTCTTGATGGTAGTAAGATTTGCACCAGAATCTGCTAACAATGTCGCCGATGAACGATGAAAACAGTGTCCGGTGTAGAGTTGAGGATTTGGTAGATTCAAGAACTCTGCAATGTCGGTAGGCATTTTACCAAACATGTTAATTCCGACTGGATTCCGACACATTTATTCTTCATATATTTAAGAAAAAGTCGTCTATGGTCAGCGTTGGGTGGCCGGAGTGCCATACACTTTCTAAAAAAGTTTAAATAGAATTTATCAACAACATTGAAAGTCCGAGGCACTTTCGTTTTAGTATCTGGTATGGTCACAACAACCGAAGTGCCCAAATATTCGATATTGTCGATGGTCATCTGACACAATTTTTCCCGGCGACACGCCCCGAAGACACCCACTATTGCTGCGACTTTCATCATCAGATACTTTTCGTCTTCTGCTTCTGTGAGAAATTTGTCGATATGCGTCTTCGTCAAAACTTTAGACTTTTTAGCTTGACATCCTTCACCCTTCCGTTTTAAAAAAGCAATAAGTTTATAATGTTTGCTTATATCTTTATCTTGCTTTATTTTTAACATAGTTTTGATCATGGAATAATTTGACCACAGCGTTGACGATTTCCATATCTTGGCTTTTTCCTCAAAATATGCCAGTAAAATACTTTCGTTACATTTCCCAGGGACCGTTTTAATGTTGCACCGAACAGCGTCTATAAGTTATTTCGTACTGTTCCTTTGATTTCGCCGGCAATAATTCCAATGTTGCTCGACTGGCGGCTTCTTCGATTTCAGCAGGGATGGATACGTTACGCTCATTATCGAGATTATTCATTATACTTATAATATTACTAGAAAATGCTGTCAATATTTTTGCGTTTTTTTTTTCCGTAACTAACAACAGCACTGGTTGCTACGAAAATTTTGGTTCATAAACATTGCGATCTGTGTGGTATTTTTTGATTTCTTATTCTTATTGAGTTTAAAGTTCTTCCGATTGTTTTGTAGAAAAAATAGTGTATGATATACGTGTTAAAAGTGATTTTATTTTGTTCGTACAATCTTACTTTTAACACGTATATCATAAATAGCTATTTTGGCGAAAATTTGCATTTAATAGTTATTTATGCAACAAGTACAAAAAGTAAGTATTTATTGCATGCGACGTGAAATTGTCCAACGAGGCCTTCAGGCCGAGTAGGACAACACGTCGACTGCAATAAACACATTTTATACGAGTTGCATACAATATTTTTTCTACGTTAATGCAAAAACCAAAAAATATTATATTTAGATGACACTAACTCTAGGAAAATTTGACGTCGATTTGAACGTTTATGTTTGTAATGATGACAAAGCGCTGTAGTAGAATGACAGATGAATGCAATAAACATTTTATTGTACTAGTGCAATAAAGAACCACTTTTTCCACTAAATATAGTTCAATAAAGTTTTGTTTTTTGCATGAATGTAGAAAAAGAACTATAACCACATATTCGTATTACACTCAATTTTCCATATTTTCTCTTAAAATAATGACTATATACATAGTCAATTAGTTTGCACTCTAAAATTAATTTCAATCAAGCCATGACTACTTACATCACGTTCCTAGAATATAATTCTATAAATAACTCGGCACACCGCTGTGTAATCTTCGAGCGTAACCCTCAGGGGCGGCATTTTTTGTCAACCTTTTTGGGGTTTAGCCAGCAGGATTGTCTGCAGGAGGATGTATTTCCTGGCCACTTTCCCATTAAATCTCATAAGCTCTCTCATTTGCAATCCGAGGTAGTGAGTGCGTCTGAGGCCGTAACGTTGGCAAAAAATAAACAAATTGGAGGGTAAACTCGTTGGGGGACGGTCAGATCGTCAGAAATTAATCCTAGCGGAAACAGTTGTCCTCAACTATCACGTCGAGGCTTTTGTCAATGGGGAACCTGAATTAGTGAAATGTAAACTTGTAGTCGAATTGAGTTAAGTTCGTGAACAAAGCGTATAATGAGGGTCATCAGAAATAAATTAAGCCGTTTTGGTGAAAATAGTACAGTTTGTGCTGAAATATATAAATTACCTTAAACTGTATTTTATGAGCCATTCAAGAAATTCTGGAGTTGTACTCCGTGGACATGGCATATGGAGAGTGAGGGTAAATACAGGGTGTCCGCAAACAAAAACGTTACGTTTTATGAGAAAGTAGACTTATATTAACCTTGGTAGAACAATTTCCGAACTAATCACCACGTCGTCGGTTTAGCTTCCCTGACGTTTGATATTTTCTCATAAAAGGTTGTGTTTCTGCTTTTATTTTGTATGAATGAAGCATAAGGTTTAAAATTACCGTCAAGCAATACTACGACAGCTATGATACAATTGCTGCAATTTTAGAAATACTGTACTTACCTGTTGCATCTCTATAAAAGCAGCTAGAGTGCCAAATTTAAAAACAAACTTCCACTATAAAAAAAGTTATAGCCTAAAACAAATTAAAATAATAACTTTGAGCTCCGTTAAAAATAACTTTTCGAGAAAATGTTACATGAACTTAATGTTTCGAGCAGTAAGTTTTCTGCGCGGAGTTTTCGGACACCCTGTATATTGAAAAATGTACAGAACAGTTACAGAATATACAGATTATTAGATAATATAATTATATGGTTTAAAAATGAATACATAGAAAATAAAAAGATAAAAATAATTTTATATAAATAAAAACTAATGTCAAATAAATAGTATAAATCCAAAGGGGAAATAGGATGGTGAAGAAAATCATAAAGACAGTTTCATCCCAGTAAACATGATCACATTAAAAAAACGTTTATTCTAAAGTTGAATAAACGCAAAAATGTCCCGCAAATCGACGTTTCATACAACTTTTGAATCAACTAAAAAAAAATCAATCAATTTATACGTTTTATTAACGTAATTTTAGTAGTGAACGGAAAACGGTGATTTACGCTTAGTAAACGTTATATTTTTGTGTCATATCACTGTTATTAAAGTATTTCACAAAAAAGTTATTTGCTCGTCAAAAAAACTTATTGGAAAAAATTGCGTCAATTTATGTATTTTATTTAATGTAATTTTACCACGTTGTTTAGTAGTAAATAAAAAAGGTGTGCCAAATGCAGCTATTTTTACCACGGTGTGCAGTGAGTGCAAGTGTATTGCAACGGGAGGGAAATTTGAAGTAAAAGAGATGGAGGTCCAGGACTTCCACGGCCTATTGTAGCAGTGTGGCGTATCATACACGAGGCTGAACTATATTCGTACCATGTACAGCATGTCCAAGCATTAAGACCAAGGGATTGGATGAGGAGGGTCGGTACCATGGCCGCTACGATCTTCTGACTTTAAATCATTTGGACTTCTTTTTGTGGGGATATTTAAAAAATTAAGTGTATCGCTCCGAAGTATCATAGTTGCTGCCAATAACTTACGAATTCAAAAAGGGCAAGAAGCAGAAACATTTGTGTTAGTTTGTAGAAACTGGATAAGACGGACCTAAAATGTTGTAACGTCAGGTATGTCAAAATATTTTAGTAATTAAAACCACAAATTATAAAATATTATTTATTTCTTTCCCTTTTTGACCAGTCGCAGATTGCCGCCTTATCAAGTTTTACAGTGTACCACTTTTCAGTGCCGTGCAAATAAATTTCGAACTCCCCTTTTTGATTTTTACTTTAGAAAATTGTATTTGTGAGAGTCCTCTGTACACTCAGTTTTTTTTTTAGATAATCTGAATCACCCTGTATCTTATTTTATACTGTTCAATAACGATGCATTTTTTTGGATCATTATTAGGATGAAAAATGGAACTTTAAAGTACTAGGACGACAAAGTAAAATAAAGTAAAAGTCTACGCCTCTGCCGTTAAAGCTTCACTATTCGTCCTAGATACATAAATAACTATTAGATTAGTATTATGGGAAAGTAACATTTAATAATGAGAAAATAACCCTGAAACAACTGGTACCCATTTAAAATTCCACCCTAACTGATGTCATAATTACTGATAATTTAGTAATAGATAATTAGAAAATACTACATTATTGTTAGTTATTATAACAGCACCTAATTTTTGGACAAATTATAAGAAATATGTACACAAACATATGTTCTGTTTAAATGAAAACAAATACTTAAAGTACTTTGAAGAACTTTTTAAGATGTGGCGTGGGTTCTTTATTGAAATTAATACCATCACCCACATATTAATTAATTATTCAGTTGAAAACGAAACAAAAAAAAATCGTTTTCTTTACACCGCTATGTACAGATATTATTTCAGATACAGAATTCAGAATTAATTATTGGTAATATGCTTTGGAAAACTTTTATATACCTAGTAAATTATATTTTTGTGTATTTTATCCTAACTTATGTGATTTATGATTTTATATTAATTTCTCCTTATTTAAAGGTCCACTTCAGAATATGAAATCAAATGTATTCATCAAAGCATCAGATTTCTCAAAATAATTTCGAAAAGAGGTCAATAAAATAGTTTAATTAGTTTATTAAATAAAGTATTATAACAAAATATCCAAAAATATAAACAGAAATAAAAGTAGGTATATTATCTTGAACATGACACTATTTTATATATTTAGGGCTTGCCAGAAGGCTAAACCTGTACTCTCGGCTACGGCATACAGGTTACTTTTAACAATAATTGTGTATATATGACGTAGGAATATGATCCTTCTTTAACAAGAGTGACAATTATTACTTAGATATATAAAAATAAAGCGCAGACGTTCTAAATGGGTAAAACAATAAATGAAAAATTGACAAGTGTATTCTCACATGCACCTAATAAACGAATAGCAACTGGAGCCTCATGATTATAGAAATTATCCATGTACGGATGGAAATAGATATATATTGAATCGCTAGCAATTGGCCGAGAGGTCAATACAACCACTAATGTAATGCCGATTGTACACGGAGCCAGTGGTCGAGCCAGGATAGTAAGACAGGCCAGCACAATCGATAGACTGAACTAATTTTTAAAGACAGTAGCCTACCCCCTCCCAAACTTTGTTGGACTGGCCTCGTGTGCATGAGTAAGCCAGCTGCATAGTAAGCCAGTTAATGTGGTTTAATTGATAAAAAGTCAACTTGTCGCCTCTAAAAATGAGTTTTGAAGAAACAATAATTTTAATTCATCATTATGTTCTGAAGAATCTCGCTTCGCTCTCATATCCATCCATTTTCTAACTCAAATTTTATTTTTCTTAATAATTTTATTGTCTAGAACTTCCAAACAAACTAGTCCTAGTACTTAACTGGCATATGATATTGAATTTAATATGAACGTTAAATTGGCTTACTGTCTTGGCTCACTGTCCTGGCTCAGCCACTGGCTCCGTGTGCAATCGGCATTACGGTTTGCCGGAAAGTTTGTTAACTGGAAGGCCTGCCTTCCGATAAACCACATCGTGTACGGTCACAGTTAACGTTACAATTACTAAATTGCCATATTTTCTTTTACTTTGTTTAATTTCTTATGCTTTGATAATTTGTATATGTTGAAATATGTTTACTTCCTTGCAATAAAAAAATAAATTCGGATAAATGTCTTTACGCTCATATAGCTGTGAATAACATAAGTCAGGTTAAAGGGTGTAGTGCTAAAGCCATTTGGACAAATCTAAGGAAGAAGGAAATGAAAAAGAATTTCTCTGCAGAATTCTTTCCGCAGTAATAAATTATTCTCGATTTAATTAATTATTTTTTCACGACTCCTCAAGACTTATCGGCTTATCGCATTTGAAAATGAAAATTAATTTTTCTTTGGATATAGACGATAGTAGTTGCCGTAATAGAAATTACAGTTACTTTAAATCTAATAGGTGTTAGAAATTTATTTAATTTTATTTTTCAGTTGTTATTCTTACAGAAAACGTTTATATGCAAGATAAATATTATACAAATCTTTTATTGGAAACGCTTTAAATTATCTAATATCTAGATAAAGATCAGTAGAATTTAGAAATTATTATGAAAATACTATATCTCCAATTAACGCTGACAGTTTGTTTATTTAGCCGTCTATCATCCTACCAGCTTTTTATAGCAGTGCTGATACTCAAAAATGACGTAATCATAAAAACAAATTGCGTGTCTCTAGACAGTGATAGCTAATATCAGAGGGTATAGGGCAATCCAACAAACTGTCAAATCACTTTAAAAATGGCGGCTGTAGGACAAACAACTCGACATATGACAAGCAGAAATTTGTGATTTTGTGTAGAACTGTGTGTTTGGCTCATTATATTTTATACCTATTTCGGAATACCAAGGATAATTCAGACTATCATAATGGTTTTGTTTTGTTGTGTTATGAATTGTTGGAGTAGAGGACAGCGAGAAGATCAAGTTAGATTTTTTAGGATTCCTGCTGCATTGAATTATAGACATAGAACTGATTTCAATGAACCAAACTGATAAAACGGCAAAAGTGGCTTTGTGCAATATAACAGCAAGACCTAACTCAAGAAAAAATTAAATACAGTGTCGTTTGTTCAAAATATTTTGTATCGGGTTAGTTAATAAAAAGTTATATACAACAATTTAAAAGCATATATTTCAGGTAAACCGGCTGCTTTAACAGATAACTTACATCTTGATTGGATTCCTACATTGCATTTGGGTTATCAAATTACCACTGCAACGTTGTCAGAGACCAAGATGGGTAGATATAAACGAAAATGTAGTGTTGTGCTAGTGTTTTCTGAACTTTTAAATATCTGCAATATTTATATGTAAAAGTAATATATACCTACCTAGGCCCCTATTTTCCATTGGACACTGGGCAGGGCCCTGCGATTAGTGGGGCCCCCTAGTTCCTGCTAGATCAGCAATTCTTTCATATTATCTCATATTAGAAAGTGTAATATGAGCCTATTTCTCATATATTTTCATTATAATAAGAAAAAGTGGGTTTATATTTTAGGTAAAACGTTCTAGTTGCTGAATATTCGTAAAATTATTATTATTTTCAGTATTCACAGCACTTCGGTATATCTATAAATTTTTTCTTTCAAATGGGCCGAGGCAAGAAATAGTTGACTAATCAAAAATAAACTTGGTGCATTAAATTTTGATTTTCCCTGCTGCTAATGTTTTTTATTGTGCTGTAACAAACTTTAAATTATTATTGCAATGCTGCAATTATTTAAAATATCAAAAAACGAATTGATTATTAAACATTTTGTACTATTTATCTATGTACCCAATTTTTTTAGAATTGTATATATAACTTATTTTTAATATTTTTTATTAAATATATTTTAGATGTTTTCTAACAAATGGACTTTTATTTATTATTTATAATTTTTGTCAAATATATGTGAATTGGAAACAGCGGCATTATTAAGAATTTCAAGCCCCCGCAGAATTTTTCTTTAACTGAAAATAAATTCTGCCATGTATCTATGCATAAATAATTGTTAAAATCAAATTACGTACCTCTACGTACTACTTAATTATATATAACTGCCAATATTTTTATCAATATATTTTTTTTATTAATATTATATAATATATATATTATATATATATTATTATTAATATTATATATATATATATATATATATATATATATATATTTCAGGATTTCAGCTGCATTGAATTATAGACAGAAGTGATCTCAATGAACTCTCATATAAGACGGCAAAAGTGGCTTAGTGCAATAAAACAGCAAATCCTAACTCTAGAAAATATTAAATACAGTGTACAAGTTTTAAATATATTATTTATAAATAGGTACCTAAGTCCTTTTTTCTCTCCAACTAGTAGCATAATTACACCCCCGCCAGCCCTAGCAATTCAGGGTCCTGGAGAATACTATATATATATATATATATATATATATATATATATATATATATATAGTATTCTCCAGGACCCTGAATTGCTAGGGCTGGCGGGGGTGTAATTATGCTACTAGTTGGAGAGAAAAAAGGACTTAGGTACCTATTTATAAATAATATATTTAAAACTTGTACACTGTATTTAATATTTTCTAGAGTTAGGATTTGCTGTTTTATTGCACTAAGCCACTTTTGCCGTCTTATATGAGAGTTCATTGAGATCACTTCTGTCTATAATTCAATGCAGCTGAAATCCTGAAAAATCTAATTTGATATTCTCGCTGTCCTCTACTTCAGCAATTCATAACACAACAAAACAAAACCATTATGATAGTCTGAATTATACTTGGTATTCCGAAATAGGTATAAAATATAATGAGCAAAACACACAGTTCTACACACAGACCAATAACTAAAAGTTCTACACAAAAGCACAAATTTCTGCTTGTCATATGTCGAGTTGTTTGTCCTACAGCCGCTATTTTTAAAGTGATTTGACAGTTCGTTGGATTGCCCTATTGATACTGACACAATAATTATAATAGTATATTATACACTAAGGTAGAGAAGTGGGCCACCTAAAAATCCCTCGCCTGCGGCTCGGTATTTTAATCTTGGTGCCTCAGCTGTAATGGCACTCTTCTCTACCGTGGTTTACATAGTATTTGTTCCATTTCTAGCTACTACTCCTTAAATCGAGTTTCACTAATTGACATGCAGTTTCACGAAATTTGAATAAATACTCTTAAATCGCTATCATGTACAAGAATCAAGCGGGTACTTTTTTGTTTGAAATCAATCTTTGTGACATTTCACACAAATAAATTTGCAAATGATTTGACATTTAACACAAAGACATATGCAATTAATTTAATTGAAAGCTATAAATCATGGAAAGTGAAAGTGAAATGGCCTGCACACCTCCTGAAGTGGGGAAAATGGCAGAAATAACTAACTCCTCCAGAAAAATCCAAACATCTTTACGTAAAAGCATACACAGTTTTTAAAAATTGGTGTCTTACAAAAAACGTCGTCAATACCTCAGAAAATGTTGTACTAGCATACTTTAATGAGCTCAACATTGGAGGAACAGGTATCAATATGACATGCCACAATTGCACAGTTAACTACTATTTCCGATTTTGTGGTACTGATAATTATCTGTTCACATGTTCTGGATATTTTCTATCTATTAAAAACCTGTTTCAGAACCTCCACGTTCTGCGTGTTGTGCTTCTGTACTTCTATAACTGTCAAGTGTCAAAATTATTAAGTGTAATTTTCATTATTTACCTTGATTAATAAATCAAGGTCATCATTATTCACCCAGGTCAAAAAGATAGAAGTTTACGCATCAAAGATAGGTCGATAATGGTGGGCTATAGGCTAATAGTGGAAAAACATTATTTTCCATTGCTGTTACGCCGTCTACCACTACCTTAGTTTAAAACTTCCAAAAAATTGACTCCTATTCAAATTAACCTGTATAAAAACATAACGTACTTTTAAAAACTTATGTTGCCAAAATATGGTAATAAGTAGTGCCTCTTCTGCATCCATATCCCCTTTAAAAATAATTATATAAAAGTTTCCCAAAACTTCGCAGAAACCTAATTACGTTCTGTAAATAAATAATGGCACGCTCTACAGAATCTAAATGGCTTTCGACTCAGCAGGTCTTCGCGGGAGACTGATGAGTCTGGTTGTTTGATATTTAATATTCCAATGACGTGTCACTTATAATGTCACCAGGAGACGGGAATAATAAATAATGCAAAATATATACCAGCTAGCTTCTCGGCCTCGCCAGTAATAATGTTCTCAAGATATGCAGCACTATAGTCAAGTAGACTAAACAGTTTATGGGTTTTCTGACAGCGGTGCATCCTTGCACGAAATAATGAGATGGTTACTTCCAAATATATGAGGTTTCCTAGATCTGAAATATGTGTGGAGAGGTGATTATTGCGATTCGTCCTCACCTGAGAGTGACAGTTCTCTTCTTCGCTCAGAAAGTAACTTGTATACGGTTATCGGTTATTATGTTTTTTTTTTGTTAAAATTATGATTTTTCTGAAATTCAGAAAGCTGACCTAAAAAATATCTATAGGTACTTGGTTTAACACCATCATCTGAGTATATTATCAACTTTAAATAAAACTTATTAAATCAAAAATTACATAAAATTTTGTTGTGAAAATGTTTTTTAAAAATCGTAATGGAAAAAATATACTTTTTATAAAAGTGCACATGGTACGTATATTTTTTTCTTATATGTTAAATTACTTATGTTTTTAATTATGTGTTTTAGTATTTTAATAAAAACTAGGTTTTCTGAAGAAGGGTAATAAAATGCCTGAAACGTAAGTAAAAAGAGTCAATCATACATATAAGTTGTTTTCTTGATATGACCAACAATTCCAGGACATATATTAATTAGTCTGTGGTCAGGAAAATTCTGCAATCTATCCTCTTTTAAAATATTTTTACTTAGTCATAGCTCTGTATATAATCCTAGAATATTTGAACAAAATATATCACTCATGTTTCTCATGTTCCTATTATACAACTTATCTATTATCATTATTTCAATAAGGCACTATAAAGCATAACTATTTAGCGAAACCATTCGAATAGGTGAAAAATTATTGCTGAAAATTACTGGCCGTAGCAATTCAAATTCTATACAATCATACCTAAACATTGAGCAAGAACACCACAATAAGATCATAATAATATGCGTGGTAATAGATCTTCTACAGTGTGTTAAAAAAAGAGTGTAAAATATTTCAGGACGTAATAGTATGAACCAAAATAAGCAGAAAAGTCTTAATAAACATGGGTCCGCAAAGTAACGGTTGCGGAGATATGGACCACTATTCGTTTTTCAAATATTTTATTTTATTAGAAATAAACCGACAAAGGAAGCTTTTAACAAACAAAAAACAAAGTTACAGAAGATGTTCAAAGTGCCCTTCGTCCATTTCCAAGCGGGCACGACATTTTCGTCTCAACGATATTCGAACTCTTTCGAAAACACCCTCCTTGGTTTGGATTTCTTGACACTTTTGATTAATCCGTAGCTGCAGCTCTTCCAGGCTACTTACAGGAGTACCATACACTAATGTCTTCAAATATCCCGAAACAAAGAAATCTAGAGGGTTCAGATCAGGCGATCTTCGAGGCCATAAAACAGGTCCGGCCCTTCCTACCATCTATGTGTAAATGCTCTCTAACGGCCATGGAAAAATGAGCTGAAGCACCATCATGCTGGAACCACATTTGTTGCCTCTGATTCAAAGGAATGTCTTCCAAAAACTCATACAGTGTGTTCTGCAGAAAGTTGAGGTAAGCAGCGCCTGTTATTCGAGTTTGTAAAACAACAGGACCTAGAAACTTGTCACCTACAATACCCATCCAAATGTTTAATGAAAAACGTGCCTGATGTCCAGATTCTATTAGAGCATGAGGATCTTCAGCATCATGACGTAGAAACCAGCGGCAAAAAACAAACGTGCTTGATGATCATTTATTGGATCTTCCGCTCTAGGAGTGGATACCGACCTTGGTCTTCCGGATAAATGGCACTATTTGCTCAAGGAACCGGTATCACGCAATCTGGCGCTTCGGTGACGTTCCCATTAGCACGACTATACATGAAATGCATGTCTGTGTGCGTTAGAGTAACCAGCCATAGCGAAAGAAAACTTGTGCACTGAGAACAACTGTCAAATACATACTGTTTATTTCACTAAACACCAACCAACTATTATTAGAAAATACACAACGTTTTTGCAAAATAAAAAAGGGGCTAAAAACATAAAACATTCCATATCTCTGCAACTGTTACTTTGCGGAACCATGTTTATTGAGTCTTTTCTGCTTATTGTGGTTCATACCTCTTTAAATATTTTACACTCTTTTTTTAACACCCTGTATAGTAGAAAAAGATAGCCAATCTAACATTGCGTAAAATTTTAATATCTGTACCTTTACCAGTTGTACTTTTGATAAATAAATAGTTGTTGTGTTTCGACTTATTTGTTTTTTTTTTGTCAAAAAAATGTCCGAATATCCCTCCGACATTGACAATTGCCTCATAATTTTGTTAAACTTCTCAAGCACGTTGCTTGGGAACAGCCCATGCTTTAAATTGCCATAAAATTATCTCGTACATTATCAATGTCCTGCAAACATTACAGATGATAATTGCCTTATATTTCTGTGTATATGCTTTTGAAAATAAAAATTGACGTCCTATTTCTTTCTAGGAATATATTATAGTGTTTATAAGAAGAATTTTCTTTTAGTTGTTGAGTCCTACTTAGACACGAAAGGTGTTTGTCATAAGTAGGTCAAACAAGCTCAAGATTAAAAAGGATTCGGTTGCCTGATAACTGTGCGGGAGTGGGGTTGATGCCACGCATGACTCGGAGGAAAATTTGTATGTAGTGGTTATACAATATGCCAAAGACAAAATTGTCGAAAAGGTTCTATAATTTTAGTGTTCGGTAGACCCTTAGTATACAGTATGTCCGCGGATTGAGTTTACAAGAGGGCAAATGAACCAAAAAGTGAAAGAAGAGGTCCATCCTGTGCAACAAAGTTTGTCATGGTTATTTGTGTTTTCTAAACAAGCAAAAACTTTTATCAAGAATACCTTTTTTCACATCTTGCAAAATAGAGTATGTTTACTCTTACGCAAAATAACATTTTTGTGTTTTTGATTCACCCTGCACAACAGAATTTAAGTTGGTCACGGCGATACGTCTTTTCTAAACAAGCAAAACCTTTTATCAATAATGTCTTTTTTCATATCTTGCAAAATAGGGTATATTTACTCTTACGCAAAATAACATTTTTGTGTTTTTGATCTACCCTGTACAACAAAACTGAAGTTCGTCATGGTGATTTATGTTTTCTAAACAAACAAAAACTAATAACTATTATCAAGAATGCATTTTTTTCATTTTGGTCCATTTGCCCTCTTGTAAACTCAACTGCACAATTATTTTCAAATACTGCAGCGCCTCCGCTTAACATGTTAGTCGCGTCAAATTAGCATGAAAAATGTGAAAATAGACAACTTTTTGCGGAGAAGAAGTCCGATTGAGATGCGGTTTTCTGCAAAATATTCAGGGAATTTTTTATAATAAAAGGTACATCTATCCTCTATACGCTCGCAAATTTTTAATTGTTTATTTAACAAATGACCCATTTTTGTTGAACATATGACAAATGTCACACACGATTCAATGAAAATGTCTGAAAAATGTTCTCTCGCGGGTTTTCGAGATCCCTCTTTATCACTTTGGTGTTAGCTTTATTATTTATTGCTAAATTGTTGTAACTGGGCTAATTAAGAAATTAAAAACTCCACCCCCGAAATCACTAGAGAACCGGAATTTTTTCCAGGATTTCTGGCTTATTAAGGCAAACCATCGGCACAAGATTTTTGCAAATTATTGTTTATTGTTCGATTGTTGCAACCTCGCTAATTAACAAATTAATAACTCTTCTCCCGGAATCGTTAGAAAATCGGATTTTTTTTTGCAATAATTCTGGGATCAATTGAACAATAAATAATTATATTTGCAAAAATCTTGTGCCGATGGTTCGCCTTAATAAGCCAGAAATCCTGGCTGGCGTTTCAAGGATAAATAATCATATCCAAATATGCACAAAAAAATACACCAAGTAGGTGGAGGTCCTTATTAGCGTAGTACTAAAATATAATGCTGAAATTGAATCATTTCCTTTAACTTTTGAAGGGAAAATGTGCTAGAGAACATGAAAAACACTGAATTTGTACCTTACCACTGTGTTATATATATACCATGAAAAATACTTGATAATTTACATAAATTCAAGTGTCACTAGTTTTTTAAAAGAATTCTGCGGGATGTGATAATGTTTATAATGTCGTATACAAGTTCCTCAATGTGCAGTTGACTTGTAAAATTCAGGAGATTTTATCATAAAACATAATAGGTGAAAATGATGCACTTTTTTCTTATTCTAAATGATTTGTTAGCCTGGAAATCGTATTACATCCTGGAGAAAACTTGTATAATTGACATAGTAAAGAGATATTCTTTCTAACTTACTCAATTTTTTTTAGACTGTCTCAACAAACAGCTATGAAATTCGTTGAAAATTTGCGTATAAAAACCGCGCCCTTATTCGTGGCTTGATAATTATGCATTCATATACACCAACGTCCAATCTTGTGGAAAAAGATTAGAACAGCAAATAGTAACTAAATCAAGTAAAATAATCATTCAGTGGGCTATATTGTAAAGGGAAAAAATCCCATCAGGTGTTCCAAAAATGTATAATTATTTCATGTAGCAGATCTATGCTAGTATTAATACCAAGTTAGTGGAAAAGTACAAAATCTCTTACATTTTGAGGCATACGTTAAATCAAGATTCACTGGAAAAAAATTTATCTGGTAGGTTTTTTTATTAGTATTTATATAATGTTTAATGGTCGGTCAAAATTATTTAATTTTTCTAGATAAGGACCAGAGGTGATTTACACGATCATTCATCCCCAATTAATGCTATATACATAGACAACATACAGGGTTAACTATGACTAAGTATCAATATTTTAAGAGGGAATAGGAAAAAATAAGAATTAACAGAATTTCCTTTCAAAAAATTTCCAAACTTATTTATAAAGCGAAAAACAAATTTTCGATATTATATTAAATCCTTATTTAACGCCGCCAATGCGAGAATCAGATATATGCAGATGTATGCAACCAGCATGCAACAGTCGGCCACAGTCGGCAGTCGGTCCAGTCGAGTCGGTTCGCTGTCATGTTATAATTTAATTCCTGTGTTTACGTTGTACTTTTGTGTTCTTCTTCAGTTTTTAGTGCCTTATTTTAATTTTAAACGTTTTATAGTTAATAAATAAAGGAATATGTGTCGGCTACAGATATTTTCCCATAATATAGTTCGCCGGTTTGTTTTTCTAGGTTATGGGACGGGAGTGCCGCGGGTGTTAAACGTTTTCTGTTATCTATTAGAACCTACCTACTCATCCCTTTCTTCGATTTTGTTATAATACATAGGTATTGTATCTAACTGTACTTACGGGAAGTGTGTTTATCGGTAGTGAGTGAAAATGTAGTTTTACCAGTTTGTAACCAAATAATGAAAAACGAATGCAAAATACTGGAGCTAATTGGATTAACTGTTACCTACCTATCAGGTATTATTACTAATCAGAATGTTAATTTTTGTCGTTTCTGCATTTAGAAACACTGCAAACGACCGCATGGTAGTTGTTGACAGATGTAATGTTAACTATGGATCTAAGCCATAAGTCATCTTAGTCGATACTCATCATAGGCGCCGACTTTCCGTAGGAAAAAAGGGTTTTGCCCCATTTTTTAAATATTGAGCTAAAATTCTGGAATAAATTTTTATTGTCTTTTAGGGCTCCCTGAGCACATGGTTAAAATGTTTGTACTTAGTCATAGTTAACCCTGTATATGCAATAATTTACTACAATATACCTATATTATTTATATTTATAAAAAAATACTAAAATGTGTAACGATGTATTTGATTCAATTACTTTTACTTTGGAATTTAATTACCTAATAGGTAGGTATATTATCATCCATAATTAAATTATAATGGCCTGAGTATTTAATCGTGTTAGGTAATTTAAAATCAGAGAAGCTGTTCTAATTATTAGGGCTCATCTCAATACATTCTGAACCCCAGATCCATCGAATCAATTAAAAATTTGAATATAAGTCGATTTCAAACACCTTGCATAAATAAGGTAGAAATACTGAATATTACGCTGGTTCCGCTCTGTTCTTTCCTCCGAATAACGTGTCGATCTGCTACACTGTGATTGGTCGAAACTTACCAAGTAACCTAATCCTTTTTAATAACCTTGATACAAGCTTATCCTCTTATGTGAGCACATCATAAAATAAACAGATCGTATCAACGACTCCCTATTCAAATCGAATTCAGGACAAGATTTACAACCAAACTGACTTGTGGCTATCTAATTCACTTACACGGCCATATATATTGATAATGCCTTAAAGTATCAGTCCCCATAACGATATAAACGTGACCTGTGCTAAATTGACCGAGGCGTATACATGCGAGGCCCATGAGGCGACTGCCAAGCTACAACAACCCTCCTTTATCCCTCCGATAAGATTTACTGCCCGGCCTCTACACTAACAGACCTAATACTTTATAACAAAGTGAACGCCCGGATGTATACGTTTTCCATTTGGGTCGTACTGGTTCCGCTTACTAGAGATTTTTAAGCTGGAGACAGCAAGGTATACGAGCCTTAAGGACCCTTCAGCAGCCCTTTATCTTCCTTGATCCACGTCGAAATTGAACACAGTATGTAAATTTGGATTTTCATTAAGCTTATTGGCTCTCAACGCTTTCCAATATTGAACACCTATCTTTGAAGACCTTATATTTATTCGATAATGCTTATGGAATAGATAGTGCCTCTTTTAAGAATATATAGGGTGTCTCATGAGGACCTCATTTTGACACTAAAATTTCCTATAAATTTGGGTCCTAAAACGTAATATTTCTGAGATACAGAGCATTGAATTTTATTTATTATTTACGTACTTATTTTTTAACGAAAAAATCGCTAACACAAAAAGTCGGCGAAAGACAGTATTTGGAAACAAATAATTCGATACCGAAAATCATCCATTCAACTCCAGTGTTGGAAATAGAGATCATAATTGTTATAACTAAATAGTTCACAAATTCAGATCAAAATTGTTTTTAATTAGTTAAATGGAAATATATACAAAAATAATAGTTATTTGTGCAACAAGTGCAAAAAGTGTTTATTGCACGCGACGTGAAGTTGACACACGTCGAGTGCAATAAGCACTTTGTGTACGAGTTGCATATAATATTTTTTCTACGTTCATGCAAAAACCAAAAAATGTTATTTAGATGACACTAAGTCTAAGAAAATGTGACGTCGATTTGAACGTTTATGTTTGTCATGATGACAAAACGCTGTAGTAGAATGACAGATGAATGCAAAATATTTAATAAATTACTAATATATTAGGAACAATTTAACTCAAACTTGATTTTTACCATTAATATTAAAAGTAAATGTACAATTTTTTAATTTTACTTCATGATTTACGACTTCTGTAAATGTACTAGTACTTGGTATGGTAGTACTTGGTTGTCATTTTCTTCAGGCTGAAATATTTGTTTTGCAACACTGAGTTTGTTTGCAAGTGATTCCCCTACGTATCCCTCCGCTACTGTTGACGATTTCCATCTCCACCGTGTCGTTTAAGCTCTAGTATATCTGCTCCAGTGTCTGCAAGAAGTGTTGCGGAGGATCTCCTGAAGCAGTGCCCTGTGCATAGCTCAGGATTCTTGAAATGCAAAAATTTTGCAATTTCATACGGGATTTTAGCAAGCGTGTTCACACCAACAGCTTGGACAGTGCACTTTTGATTTCGGTAATTGATAAAAAAACGTTTATGCGAAATATGATTGGGACGTAATTTCGTGTATTTATGATATATCTCGATCAAATTTAATCCTTCATCGACCTCACTTCTAATGACAAAACTTCGTTCTTTGTCAGTTTTTGACCGTGGCACTTTTACAATTAATATTAAGCCTACTTCTTCTATGTCGTCGGTACTCATTTTTTGGAGCTCATCTCTATGACATGCCCCTGCGATACCAAATATTGCAGCTACCTACAACAAGCAGTTTTAATATATTTTAAAAAAGCTAAATAAAATACCGGCTTACTTTTTTCATCAAATACTGGGAGTCCGGAGCTTCTTTTAAAAATTTATCCGAAATCCTACAGAGTTCTGCTTCATAAATGCCATTAGTTTCTTGTAGGTTTTAATATCAATATTTTCTTTTGAACAAAGACAAGCTCTCACCATTGAGTACTCAGACCAAAGTAATGAGGATTTAATATCACTCGATCTTTTTGAAAAATATGCAAGAAGCACATTTTCTGTAAGATTTACAACTTTTTCATCGAAGCACCACTCTTTAAAACAATAACTTATTTCATACTGTTTTCTTGATTTTCTAGGCAATAAGTTTAATGACGCTGCATTTGCTATTTCATTGACTTCTGGTGGTGTTCCAACAAATTCTTCATCACTATCATCTGTTTTTCCTATAATATTACTCATTTTCAAACTTTAAATTGTGTAACTGTCAGAATTAATTTTTGACTGACGGTTCTAGAACTACAGTTGCAATATCCAAATCATAGTAGTCGTAAGCGCGTATATTGGAAACTAATTTTATTTTAAATAAATTACATTTTCTGGTACTTAATTTCGTAATCCAGTATGTAATAAATATGATTGAAAATAATATAAAATATGCAATTGCTTGAAACGTAATACAATCTCACAGAAAATTGACTAAATATAGCGTCGATTTGAATGTTTATGTTTGTCACAAAACCCTGTAGTAGAATGACAGATGAATGCAATAAACATTTTATTGCACTAGTGCAATAAAGAACCACTTTTCCACTAAATATAGTTCAATAAAGTTTTGTTTTTTGCATGAACGTAGAAAAATAATATTAAATCAAAGAAAATGTTCCATCACGCGACGGTGTGCATCTCTAAACGGCATTTTGAATCTGTTACTTTTTTAGTAGGCTACCTACACACTACACACAATTAGAAATTGTAGTAAACATAGAAGACAATGGGGATGTGTTTATTACTAACACAGCAAACACGGAAAATTATGTTTCAAAAAAATTTGTGATGAACAACGAAGAAACATTTTAATATGTCGATATCTATTGAAGTCTTGCTATTTTACGTCCAAGAGATATCCCTATGTGTGAGTATTAAGAGCCTCGAGAAAATGCCATCTAACATCGTTGGATGGAAGTCCACAGCGGTAGCTGAGTCATACATTGAGAATTAATAATATAATAACAATATGTCTATCTCTCATTCTAATCACGATGATTAGCCTAGAAGTCGAACACTTGTGTGGGTAAGGGGGTGGCATATTATTATTAAGAAGGACGCATTTGCCGCCTCTCCACGAATATAGGTTATATAAGGCCTACCGACTGCGGGGGTCGAACCCATAGCGATCTAGTCACCTCGATACTAGTACAAAAGGAAAATAGCCCACAACATTCTCAAAACACCAAATCCCTCAACAAAACTTCAAGAGAACCGTGCTCAAGCACGTGCTACAACAGTTACAGTATGCTCCGTTACTGAAGAGCAGCATCTAGTAGTTGTTCCTTCATCACTGAAGTTACAAACTAATCCTATAGCACATTCATTGCTAGTGCCTACTACTACTACTCTATTAGTTTAAGTAACTACTTAATAATTACTTTTTAATGTTATAAATCGGTAATTAAAATAAACTCTTTCTCCTGATTAGAATTGTCATAATCTTAGGAAATATATTGTACCTAACACGTGTGGGAAGTGTCTTTCCCGCACGCCGATTACAGTTGACCAAACGACCCAAAGTTCTTCCCGCACTAGTTAGGTAAATAACTAATACAGTTTATCGTAACATGACACGAATTTTGCATATGAGAATTAATAAATAACACTTTTCTTTTAAAGCATCCTTTGATGTTTTGACACTTTTGTCCTGAATTGGTTTGGAACTACACACTCTGCGTTTGAGTTTGGAGCAAGACGTGTTTCACTATATTAAGAGAGTATTTAAAAAAATATTTAACAGGACGTATTTGACTATATTCGGAGAATGTGTGACTGATAGCGTTTATTTAGTCTACGTCGCATTTTGATTGACTATATCAGTGAAATGATTGATTTTTCTTTGAAAAGTTCGTAATAATATTACATGCCATGTTATGATAGGATATTATGAAAGCTATTTTCATGGAGTTGATTCCAAACTCATTCAGAGGGTCATCGCATGCGCATTATAAGTTTGGTGGTTGTTCGAGGTGGAAAGAATTCTGATTGTAGATTAAAAATTCCGTGTTGGTGAAGAGCACTTGTTTACCTTTGAACTTGTTCGTTACACAGCAGATTATAGTGTCGAAACAGCGATATCTAATTTAGACTGAATCCTAGGTTAATCATACACGATAGAAATGTAATTATTTTAAATTTCAAAAGGTTGAAATGAATGAATTAGGGGAGAATGAATAGTAATTACTAGATATGTTGTAAAATTTTATGTATATCAATAAAAATATTGAAAAATATCCAATTTAAACACTTTTAAATAACGCATTATTAAAACTCAAGTAAAGAGGATTTGAAACACTTGAAAGAGTTTCTAATGTACTTAACTTTATCAAGTGAAACATAGACATAATATGATATATGATATATGATATATGATATATGATATATGATATATGATATAAGATATATAATATGTGACATGAAAAATGATATGATGGCGTATTTGTGGAAAATCAAGAAAATTGTTTCAATATGCTACTGATAAGATATATTTGTGCCAATTACTAATTGAAATGATATATTAGACTGCAATAATGAATGTACAGAGGAATAATGTTTTACTTTGATGTTATGTTTTCTTTAAATATAAACAGTATATTATTATTATTTATTGCGATGTGTTTAAACAACATATCTGCAGTATAGTACATATCTTCACTGCCCTCTCAATTTTCAGACAGATGAACAAGCGCTTTGTTATTAAACACATTATTTTTCAAATTAGAAGGTTATAAATAGTTTCAAATATGTCACTAAAAAGAATTCCAGTATTTGTGGTCCAGTAGTACTCTTTTTAAAAATAACTTCAACAAATTAATATATTTTAAAGTTATTTTTGAAAAATGTCACACTAACACATACAGTCTGCTGCAATAATAATGGCACTATTTAATGCATTTAGCGATTTCTTTTGAACAGCTGACATATTTATAATGAAATCTACTTTCGCCTTTTAACATCTATCATCTTTTATTTTTTATTTATTTATTTATTTAATACATCAGCCAAAAGAAAATCCAATTATAGGGTGAGTAAAACAACAAATAATTTAAAAGTTACCAATACAAAAATAGTGAAGAATTTATTACTAGACCAAAACTATTACATATAAGTAGTAAACAAATCAAACACAAAAAAAAACGAAAATAGAAAGTTTAAACTTGAAAAACATTCTTAATTGTATTAATACTACAGGTAAATATATCAATTATATTTAACAGATCGTCGAAGTTAAACGCATTTTAATTAAAGGCGAAAATTTTAATAAATTCGTTCTGGCCCTCGGCAAGTAAAACAAACGGCAACTACGTGTTGCCTGATTGGGTATTTGAAAATGGATTAAAGACAACCACTCTGGACAATCACACATATTATGTAAAAAACCATGACCGAATGCATATTTCTACGTTTTTTCCAGACTACACACTTTAAATCTATCAAGGAAAATGTCGTGAGAAATACCTCTCTGAGGCACGAGTATGGAAATTCCATACTGGTGACATGAAAGTAACTTTAAAAATCGCCTATGAACATCTTCAATTTCAGATTGAAACACCTTATAACCAGGATCCCACACAATACTAGCGTACTCGAGTTTAGTTCTAACAAGAGCATTGAAAAGTGTCACATATACTTGTATATCCGAAAAGCCATAAAACATTCTAGTCAGAAATCCTAGATTTTTATAAGCAGACTGAACGATTCTGTCAATATGAATATTGAAACTTAATTTATTATCAAAATAAACACCTAGATCTTTTACAGTTTCAGGCCGGTTCAGGATAACATCATTTATATTACAATCATATAGTATGGGATAGCGTTTCCTAGAAAAATATATCACATTGCACTTGCTAGCATTTAGAAAAAGATTGATAATCATACACCAATCACGAATACGGCTTAGGGAATGCTGTAACTTAACACAATCATCAATGGTAGTAACATCACTATAAATTTTTAAATCATCTGCATACAAGAAATAATTGCAATCAAGATTCTGAACTATATCGTTAATATAAACAACAAATAATAACGGTCCCAAAATGGACCCCCGAGGAACACCCGATGTAACTAGCACTTACTCACACTGAACATATTGATATCTACTATCCAAGTAAGATTTAAACAATTTTAATAGTAAATCTGATAATCCAAAGAATTGGAGTTTTTGAATTAATATATTATGATCTAGCTTATCGAAAGCCTTCGAAAAATCAGTACAAAAATCATCATTGAGTATTTGTATCCAAATGTTGAGAGATGTATTGAGTGACACATATCAAATTAGACAATGTGGATCTATTTTTCATGAACCCATGTTGATAAGGGCTAATGACTCACTGCCATGAGGATACAGTAAATTATGAAGAGCAATTTCGAAGACTTTCGGGAAACTACAAATAATTGTAATAGGTCTATAATTGTTAATACCAGATTTGCCATCTTTTTTGAAAACTGGAAAAATACGAGACTTCTTCCATTTATCAGGAAAAACACCGGAAAACACCGTCTTGTTCCACTCACCAATAGAGATCTAATGAAATTTCTACTCAGAATTTCCAGTAGTTCGAAAATTGTTTTGAGGAAGTGCCGTTATTATTTTAGCAGATTGTACAAAGATAGAGAAGAGCGCAATCAAGGCAATAACTAATCTGATAAAAATGCTATTTTGTATTGCCTTTATCTTTTAATCATTTAAATTACTTTACAAGTGCGATGTTTAAAAAATATGTAATTTGCAATGTCAGTTCAGTTCAGCAATATATGCCTGACATAATATCGTAATGTATTTATAATTCATTTTATTCATATAAAATATAACAAATGTATATTCTTTTGTCAAATTTATATAGGATTTGAAGCGACAATTAAATAAATGCTTTTACCAGGAAATCGTGTTATTCTAAATTTTAATTGCTTGCATAAAGAGCATCATACATATTATTAATTAAAATTGACAGCTATATGTATTTTAATTGCAAATAAATTGTGAATCAATCAATTATATAACAGCAATAGGTACATGATTTTCTGGTAATAAAATATTTGTTCGTTGGAAAAGCGAGACAAATCGTTTTTGTAATTTACAATGCAATTGATGGTTATATTCTTCTGTTGTTACGTATTCACATATGGATACATATTTTATAGATCTACCCATTCTCTAAATTTCAGCCCCTAAACGGGGCAATTTTCACTCGTAAAATCTTAGATAGTGATATTCTCTGATAAGTATAGCATTTTATTTTTTTTTCATTCTTAATTTTCCAAAAATTGATCATACAAAATTAAAGAAAACTAGATGACATTGAACGGCTTTTAAAGTAAGTTTTTTAATAGTGTCTGAAAAGTTGTACATTTCGCAACTAATTTGACTTACGAAAAGAACGATTTTTCCTAACTAGTGCAGGAAAAATTTCTCACACGCAAAAATACATCATAATTCTTAAGCTAGCTATTCATTTATTGTCAACTTAAATCATTTCACATCATTATTATAAATTTTAAGTGCAGCCTTTTTACAATAGGCGATGGAAAACTCTGCGCATGTATTTGATGTAGTAGAGGCCGAGATTGTATTTATATTGATTTCTCTTTGACCCAATATTTTTAAGGCCACTTGAAGATTTAGTTGAACGGATTCCTCTATGTGTCTTCCTGCTACGTTCGTTGCTTTCCATCCACCATGCCTTTTAAGAGTAGTAATGTCTGCTCCTGTAGAAGTCAACATCAGTAGAATAGCTATGCCGATTCTGCTCCACAATTCAAGATGGCGACTGGAGCAGGATCGGCATAGCTTTTAGCCATCTATGACCAGTCCGAACAGGTGTTAATTACAGGTGATATTTTAAGAATATTAAATAACAATAATAATTTAAAACCTACTAGTGAGTGCACAAATTTGGGATTATATTTTGATTCTTGTCTTAGATTTCGTAGTCATGTTAATTTTTTACTGAATAAATCATTTGGTAAGTTGAGAATTTTATACATACCTAAAGTTTATTTCATAACAGATGTTAAGCTCAAGCTTTCTGAATCACTAGTCCTTAGTTAGCCACTTGGCTTATAGTATACTGGCCTGCTTTATTACAGGCAGATAAAACTAGCCTTCAGAGACTTCAGAATAGCTGTCCTAGATTTTGTTATAACCTTAAGAAATTCATCGTTCAAGAAATCCAATTGGCTTAACTTAGATGAATGTTTTAGAGTTCATATGGTTTGTCTTGTTTATAAACCTATTGAAAATTAACTAGCTTACTGTCATTTTAAATGTCATTAAAGATTGTAACCAATCACAGTAAACAAATAAGCTTCACGTTTCAGTACAGCCAAGTTTTAGCGATTCTGGATCTTTTAGGGTGGCCATGAATCAGCGGTCGTGGACAATTTGCCGCTGGCACCGTCTATGTCTTTTCTAGGTTTGTGTGTTCATCTATACATAGTAGATTTACCCGTTATAGATGAATGTAAAGTGCATTACATTAAAGCATCTGTCACCTTATCATCGTTCAGAAAATTAGTCAAGGCCTATTTTTTACAATGTAGAAGTGACTAATCAATTTTATTTTTATCTTCTTTTTTTAATTATACGTAGCATTATATTGTATTGTTGATATTTGTTATGTAGCGGTTAAGTGGAAGAGCGACTCTGACGAACTTCGCCCCCATTTGTAATTGCTTATGTATTTCTAATTTTTTCAACTTTTAATAAAGACACTATTATTATTATTAATTAGAAATATGTATGACCTCATTATTGAAAAAAAAACCGGCCCTTTAGAGTGCGAAGCGTGTACCCTAGTGCTAGACCATCGCATCGTATGAGTAATATGAATGGGTAATATATGAGGTCTCAATGGTAGTTCCAAACGCGGACGAGCGCTTATCAGTATATGACGTTGCAAACGGTGCGCGCTAGTAGACGTTTTACGAAAACAGTGGCCAGTGTAATTCCCAGCATTCGACAATTCAAAAAATCTACCATTTTTTTTAGGGAAACTTCCTATACATTTTCCATTTCTATATCCTAGGAAGAATCATGAACGCTAAATTGGTGACAGATGAAGATAGGTAAATTTTCGAAACATTTCGATAAGATTGACTCCTTCGATGTTCCCGTTAGAAATAGTAAAGCTTCTTCTCACGTTCGCCTTTGTATTGAGAATCTCCATCAATTTATCTTTTATATGTTCAAGCTGAAAAAATGTTAGGTCCTCACGACGGCATGCTCTACTAATACCAATAATCAATATTATATAAAACAAAGAAACATTTTCAATATTTGGAGATAAGTGCGGCGATTGCACTTTATCTTCAACATCAAGTAGGTTATCATCTGCATCTTTACAAAAATTTCTTCTGATTTTCTTAAAATACCAGACGTCCTGGATTTATGTCCTACCGATTTACATTTAAGGAAAACAATTAGGGTAAAACCGGGATAGATGCCTCACTTTTTGAAAAAAAGCCACCTAATTTTAAAAATATTAATTTTATACGAATAATTTTTATTAATGCAGCTAGCTCAATTCTTTATGTTGAATTATTATTATTATTATTATTTAACCTATCAAATGCAGATTTAGCAGAAATTAGTTTTTCGTGGAACATTTTTTTTGAGGATAGATGCATACCTGTATGGATAGTTGCCCCACCATGAAAATACTGAGAGGGATAGATGCCTGCAGTGCAGGATAGATGCCCTTTATACCGTGTAAACGAAAAACCAAAACCAAATGTTAGGTAGTTCTACTCCTAAAACAGCAATTGTCTCCAAGAAACATGGGTCATAGTAATGAAAAACATTTTGTTTTTTTTTAAATCTTTTAATTGTTATCATTAGAAGATAATTCTAATACCTATGGCTTGTCGATTTGGGGGAAATCCTGCATCACCAAGCTTGAGAACGTGCTTTACTAGCCTTTTCTCGTTGTCAAAATACAAAATAGGATGTTTTCTTAAAAAAAATACTTACGTTAATTGAAACTAGAGACAGCAATTAGTTAAATAAAACCTACCCAGTGTCAACTTTGTTGTATTTTTAGCGGCATATCGTCTTTGCAATGTCCTCGATGGAATCCCAAATTGTCGGGATATTTCGTTTATTCTCGTGTTTTTTTTGTCCATTTCATCGAAAGCTGACTGTAGATTTTCTGTAGTCTAAGAACATACTCGAGCTCGCATTCCTTCCTTTCTTTTATTTTCGTGGTATAGTTCTGCTAGAATCAGTAAAAAGTCCAAATATAAATATACGTAAATACATAAAAAGTATAACAGATACTAAAAATATTTTAAATATATACACTTACTAAATCAGGGCAACTATCCTTTGTGATAGGGATAGATGCCCACGTATTTTTTAAATAAATTATAAACAAAATAGCATCTATTGACACCTAGATGCAGACTCAATGAACCAGTATATTGACGTAATAAAAAATATAATGGAATTTATTACTAATTATAAAGTTATACAACCTTAAATACTAACCTTAAAATCTTTGACGTGTTCATAAATTTCAGCACAGTTTCGGCTTCTTATGCGATTAATTTTTAGTCGGGAGTTCAGGAAATTAGGTTTTTAGTATATGAGGCATCTATCCCGGTGCGGCATCTATCCCGGTTTTACCCTAATGCTGGAAATTTCTTTATATCAATATTCTTTTTAACTGACAATGGTCTTCTTATCATTTAGCAGACTCCACAGCGTAAATTTCTGATATACTCTGCATTTTTGTTCAAACAGGCTAGTAGAAATGCCAGTTACTCCCTTTTAATGACTAGAATCTTTAAAATAAGACTTTTTCATATTTATCTTTGGATCTTGTCGGCAATAATGACTGAATCGTGATTTTTGATCATTCTTCTATATCAACTTCCATATTATCATTGTAGGCAAAAGATTCTGACATTTTTCATAAATTACTTGTTACACCTCAAACCTTTTTCAGAAGTGGAAAGAGGCTGAAGTCGGATCGCTGGTTCAGGGTATTCTACCAAAAGAACAAAGAACAAGTAAATAATTCTAAATATCTCTTTATTATCATGAGGTGGTAAAAATCTGATGTGATCTGCTCAGATTCCACGATTAATCGTTTGCGCTGCCGGGGGCCGTGGTTTATACTTGTTTTGAAGAGAGGAAGAGAAGAAGACGAATGTTTTCACACTAGGTCACTAACCACAAGACAATCGTTTTAAACCTACATAAAATACCTACATGATTTTTAAAGGTTATAACAATTATAATGATTGTGTTAGCATACGCATACTGATAAGTAAATAATTAAAACAATATAATTATTGATGAACAGATGGTTTTTAAGATAATAAGGATTACCCCAGCAGCTGGGTAGATTATCAATTATAAATAAGAAATTACTAGCACAAGGTAGCGTAATGTAGTGCCACGGAAGCATTCTTGCAGTAATATCGCTGTGTATTTAGCAAGCAAGCGATGCAGTAGGACTCAAACTAAGCAGAGTAAAGTAGCACAAATCTGCTAAGCAGTGATAGTTAAGGTAGAATTGAAATGAGTTGCCTGAATAGTTACTCGGGGGAGTAACTAGGTCCAATGTTTCCTCGATGTGGCCGTGAAGGTGTCGGGTGGCCAAATAGTGTGGTTCCTAATGAGGGGACACAGTGATAAAATTTTATGTTACCTAAGAACCTCTTAAAATCCAGTGAATGCCACCAAGAAAAGGAAGGATATAAAACAAGGAATTATAAAATTTCCTTATCCCACAGAATAAATAAATAAATAACCCAGTAAATCAACTCGTATCTGTTTCAACATTCCCTCAGGATTCTTGATTCACATTTTCGAAATTCACAACAATTCAACTATTTTCAAAACACTATTTAAAACATATCATGTGTGCAACTCGACGAAAAAGTGTGTTCTCCGCATGTGGCAAATTTGTAATTAAAAAACCTACACCTGATGCGAAAAAAAGTCACGTTTTCTTATTGTACAAATAGCTATTTCATCCATATAAAAGTAATATTATATGTTTTCCTTTAGTACTGATCATGACTATACCGATGAGATAAATATACTCATAAGGCTAGTGTCCGTTTCATAGAAGAGAAGGCAACAAACAAGTATGCAGTGCATAAAGGATCCAGGAATTATGTCCGTAATGAAAATCTTAATAAGAGACAATTTCAACAGTTCCAAGACATCGTTCAGAAACTTTCCCAATTAGTTAATGCTATGTTTTCATTAATTTAATCTAAAGAAAAGCAGAGTAGGCGCGATTACCCAGATAAGATACAATTATTCAAAAATTGCGAAGTGATGGGACAGAATCCAAAGGCCACGGAGCAGAATTCCCAACTTTAATATCAATTACGTAGCGTAAAATTACAGGCGCTTTTAAAATATAAATGAGTTTCCGTTTCCTTGCAGCAAACGAATTTAAATCTGAAATGTATGCGTAAACTTATTGAAAGTTCTCAATCTGAATTACATTTAAAGGAAGGCGATTGAAAATGTAGTCTCTAGCAACATGTGATCGAGATAAATCGCTTCATTACAGAAAGATACGATCTAAAACGCAAAAGTTGGCTTCGAAATGGACCACGTTCTGTATTACACTGACGGAAACATTTTTTTGCAACGAAAATTTATAAGATGTTTTTTGTACGACGTTTATCAGTACTGATTTGGAATACTGATGGAGGATAAACATCGCATTACTAAAATGAAGAAGAATTTTATTAGAAAATGTTTGTAGAAATGTTTGAATATATGTTTTCTAAATGTAAAAACATAATTTATCTAATTGCAATTAAACTGACGTTGACAATTATTATCACTCAGTACATAGAGAAAAAGGAATTTAAACCCAGAACAACTTATATTGAATGAAAGGTGAAAAAGTCTATAGATTAATCTGATATACATATTGTAAGCAGACGAGCAACATCATTAAAAAAATATCCATCCAAAAATAAACCATATCATGAAAAATAATTTAATTGTCAAATTTTAGAATTAAATTTTAGAACCGTCAAGACTAAAGATGGCTTTGTAAGAAGCCCTTGCAAACGTCCTAAAAATACAAAATAAAGAGTATTTCCATTAGTAAAACAATATAAAATTGTACAATAAAAACAAAAGGACATTTATAAAAATGCATTAGTTATAAGAAGTGTTGTGACAAAGTGCATAAAAAGGACATCCAAAGACTGTGAAAGGACCTTTAACATGGAAATCTCCAGAAAGGATGAAAACAAAGAAATTGTTGATTAGTTACGGCTTGGGTTTTGAAAAAGGTGCAGCATCGTGATATAGCTCCCGAAAATTTTCCATAAAAGTTAATTTCCCAGCACATGAAAATTTTCCACCATCAACGGGGAAATTGAAGTTGCAAGAGACCCAACAGATAGTCTACAGTCAATTTTCAACCTCAAGTACCTCTTTAAGTAAAGTGAACTATAAAATGTCTATAGCTATAGTAATTAAAGCAGGTTTTCTTTCTTCCTAATCATTACAAAGCATAAAGAATAACCCACATGACTTACCTGTATAAAAATAAGTTAAATCCAAGAAATAAAAATAACAATAATTTCACAAATTACACAAGAATTATCATATCTGTCACCCACATCGCCATTTTGCTTTAATGAAAGTGAAATCTGTAATATCATTTCAAGAAATACTCTCTGTAAGATAGACAACAACAAATATAAGGAGAAGAATATCAATTTGCATAACTCATAAAATTGTAATTTAAATTCAATAATAACAAAGATTCTACCTTATATTAGTTGAAATTTTCGACAGAGGAGAAATTTAGTAATAAGAAAATATTCTCTATTAACCAAAATTATTTTGAAAACCAAAAATATTAATCTTTAAATGTACTACTATATGTTACAAAAATAAAACCCTGTAAACAATTTGAATCGACTCCTGAGTTTAAGTTTCTTATGCTGTTTTGATTTTGATAAAAAGAAAGTAAATAAGGTAAGACAGAAAAAATTAAATAAAAGGTTTGTATTGAACAAATTACAGCTTAATAATAAAGACACTATACACTAAGAAAACATACCACATCAAATATATCAAGGCGCTCAACAAAATTAATATTCAAAATTTGACTCCATGAAAATTAAAAAAAGTAAAATAATAAAAAAAAATTAACACACCACATTAAAATATTACAATATCTATATATTTTGTAATATAATGCAAATTATTTAATTGAGTTCCATACTAAATTATAAAGCTGATGATATTTTCAAATTAGCAGAGTAAGCAAAATATTCCCCAAACAGAGGCGGCTGTGACTTTTTAGGATAATGAGACAGGCAGCAGGTTAGGATATCTGCTGCTCCAAATAGGAATATATGTATAATATTTTTTAGACATTTCATAATAACTATTTATTTGCAAATCACCAATTTCATATTCTAGGTAAATTGAGATTGCACTATGAATCCGTTCAAAAGGTTTTATTTCACGATGTTCCCAAACTACCAAATAATAATTATGGATTTTCACGCATACCAATGTCCAGATATTAAAATGTGTTTAAGAAAATGTCTGTAGGAGGCACCGATTAAAGTTCTTAGCTCAATAAAATAATTTCCAATAATATCCACCCTCATATTAAAGGAAAACTGACGTTGAAATTAAGATTTCATTATGGCATAAGGGTTTTTATCAGACCAAACATGATTAAAATAATATCCACCCTCATAGAAAGGGGAGGGTGGGGGTGTAGAGGAGAGGAGAGGAGAGGAGAGGAGAAAAGAGGAGAGGAGAGGAGAGGAGAGGAGAGGAGAGGAGAGGAGAGGAGAGGAGAGGAGAGGAGAGGAGAGGAGAGGAGAGGAGAGGAGAGGAGAGGAGAGGAGAGGAGAGGAGAGGAGAGGAGAGGAGAGGAGAGGAGAGGAGAGGAGAGGAGAGGAGAGGAGAGGAGAGGAGAGGAGAGGAGAGGAGAGGAGAGGAGAGGAGAGGAGAGGAGAGGAGAGGAGAGGAGAGGAGAGGAGAGGAGAGGAGAGGAGAGGAGAGGAGAGGAGAGGAGAGGAGAGGAGAGGAGAGGAGAGGAGAGGAGAGGAAAGGAGAGGAGAGGAGAGGGCAAGGCAGGGCAGGACAGGGTACTGCACTAAAACTTGGAAATTTTTTTTTGGAAATATTTTAATATTTAAAGACATGTCCATTTAATAAAATATGAGTTGTCGTTTTTATTGTCAAATACTGTAGCTAAGACTGACACATGCTGTCCCACGCTGTCAACTAAAATGGCATTTCAACAAGTTGTAACTCCTAAATGAATAGCGGTACAGTCACGGTTAAAAAATGTCCTTCAAAATTTGTCTTGCCTAACTTACACAATATCCTAAAATATTACGTTTTTTCTAACACTTAAATGAGCTACATCTGTCATGCTGGTAGGATGTTATACATTCTATCATTACATTATATATAAATGTAGTAAATAAAATGGCTACTGGAAAAGTTATACAATTATATTACACTGGAGAAGATATGTTGTAATTTGCGGAATTTTTAATACCCTATTTTAACTTTTCGCGAAAGTGTAACGAAAAGCGTGTATTGTCCTTGCAGCGCGTCGTAAAATCGCTAAACTTCACAGTTTGATAAACGGGTACCTGGCGGTGTGAGAATGTGTTAATAATACAGCTGGAAGTAACAAATAGTGAAAATTCACAGCCACTTAGTTTAATTAAACTTTTTCGCTCACGGACTTTCCTCCGCTTGTCCAAACATACATCCAGGCGCAGCCTGAAATGCACATGTTCGCCGCAGTGACAAACTACTCCAGAACTGCCGAGGCACTCCGAAACGACGTTGCATTTTTCTGCGATTGTGTTCTAAAAGTCGGGGAATCAAAGTGCGCATTCACGCTCAGCTGCCTCCGTAAATAGCGACCGCATTTGTGAGGAACATGAGCCGAATGAATAAATTTCGGTATGCGAGTCCCGGGGACAGTAAATATTTTTCACAATAAGTTGCCCGAATGATATTAGTTTCGTAGGATGAGAAGATCCTTGTCGTAAACCATATCTCATATAACTTTATGAATAATATATAATCCAATAAAGGATTCCTGTGTTCGTTATGTTTTTTATACAGTCATTCAACCATTTCATCATAAAGCAAGCGGATAGCACAGAAATCAACCTAAAATTCTAAGGAAAATAGAAACTAATTTTGACTAATAATGAGAACTTATTCCAAAAAGATTTTAAACTAAGTACTAATGGCCATTTCCACCGCATTGCCTTTTAACTGTAGTTAACTAAGGGCGGTTAAAATTTTAGGCCTAGTTTAAAATAGTAATGTTTCCATCGCACAATTATTAAGTTTCATTTGTAAAGTCTACCTAAAAACCTAAAATATTCATAATTTTTCGGTTTTTTGCACAAGTTGTTAGCTTCATGACTATTTCTTAACCTCAAAACTGTGACACTTCACTCTCACTGTTCTGGCTTTATGTTGTTCATGTGTTGTTCTGCTAAGTTCTGTTTTCGAATTGGTAGAATTTATAATGGAAATAATTCCCAAAAAAAAAACCTCGATTGGCAAATTTTAGCAATGAAGAAAAAGTATTACTAATTAACATAATAGCAAATTATAAAAGTACGGTGAAGAATAAAAAACCGATAATGTCTGTACAAGAACAATGATAACAAGTGAATTTAACTCACTGTCGCCAAATAATATTCACAGAACAGCAGAATCATTAAAAAAGTTTTTTGAAAACAAAAAAAAAGGAAGTCCGTTTTATTGGCGATATAGAATTATTACTAAAGATTAAAAATAAATGTATATTTTTTTGTAATTTTATCAGTGATTCTTTTAAAGAGCTTACATATTACTTGGAAATTCAAGATCTTCTTCGATACAGCCGGTATCTTCTAAAAAAAGTTATCCATCGTTTGGAAGTTCTCTCGTACACTTTTCGAGAAATCCCATACTCTATTATTTTTAATATATCTAAATCATTATTAAATATATCATTTTCATCATAGTTCATTATTTTTTGTTTATTTTTCAGTGGAAAAATAATAAAACCAAATTATTAAATTAGGTTATGTAGAACCTTTAAGTATCGTTAAAAGAGATAAGCCTAGAATTTCGAGGGCTTATATTTAAGAAGGTTTTTTATGTCGAGTTTAGTAAACGGTGGAAGGCAAATTGTATTTTTAAGGTTCCTTAAAGCGTAAGCGTAGCTTAAAACAAACGGTGAAAATGGCCATAAATGAGATAAAGGTAGTTTCCAAATTAATTATGAATAAATAAAAAAATTCTAATATTAAACGTATATGTATGTATTTTGTATTGTTTCTTCACGTACTATGATTCTTTTCATTTCAAATTTTGGGACATCCCACGTGTACTTTTATAAATTTCGGGAAATCATTAGCTCTTTTACAGTGAGACAACACCGCCTTCTACAGATCCGATCTGACAAAGCAAAGCATAAAAATGACTAAGACATTACCCTAGCTACTAACTAATACACTTAAATAACAATGTTCATGAATTTTATATTGCTTCAGACATACTGAAAGGTCAGAACATGTGTCTGGCGGCAATAGTCACATAATATTTAAAGTATTAACATTAATAAATTGCCATAGAATGTAAACATATTATGGCGAAAAACGTCATTTAGACGTTTGTTTCCTCTATTTTTGCATTTTTGTGACATTTGTGTGTCATAGACACATAGTGTAAATAGTGCCGGTAATGCGGTAATTATTAGTGGTGATGTGAACTTGATATTGTTTAACGTAACTTATTCCTTTGTTAACAATATAGATCCGCTCGTGATAATTACGGTGCTGTTGGGTAAGTACCAGATAGATGGTTTTACTTGAGGTATTTATAAAATTATGCCATCTGACTTCACATTAAATTATTTGTTCAACATTTATTAATTTTTTAATAACTTTTTATTGCTATTTACAAATGATATCATTTTTTCTTACACATTTTTCCAACAGTCCTTATTTATTACTTTTGTTTAATATGTTTTCAGAATAAAACAGGTATTTTAATACCGGGTGTCCCGAAATAAATGCAACAAAATTTGGTCAGAAATTCTTAAGAGAAATTTAAGAGACCCGTATTTTTTACTTTTGATAAGTGCGGCCCCCTTTCGGAGATATAGCCCCCTGAAACAAGCTCCTAAAAATTTAATTTTTTTTATATCTCAGAGCTATATCGCACAAGAACCACCAAATTTAGTACACAGGGATTTTATGACATGTAGAATGCGATGCTGATTAGCTTTTTGGCAAGGGGCCCCCACAAGACACTTTTTCGGGGGCCCCCCTGCCTTTGGAGCCACCGAACTTTAGTTGTATATTTAATTTTTTAAAAAATTAGTAGCCTCTTAGAAACTCCAGGGAATTTAAAAACTTTTTTGTCTCTTAACATTTTTTCGAAAAACGCAGCGTTTTTAGAAAAAATGGCAAAATGTGATTGGATGCATATCGAGGTTCATATGAAATTTTAAAGTGTTAATCGTAGGTGGCTGGCATTCGCAATAAACAATCAATTTTATTCTGTGACAGTTGTCATTAACCATCATCGGGAGCTCATAGAGACAGGATCAGTAGTTGTAAAAAATCACAATTTAAAGAAATTTAATTTTAATTTAAAGAAATCACAAGTTAAACATTAACAATAAATAAGAAAATGTGAATATCAAAATAAGGTACAATAAACTTGGAAATTAATAACAAAATTAATGGTACTTCATGATTAAATAATTTAATTCTAAAAAGTTTGTTAAAATTACACTGGTCACAAGCCTGCAAACGTGACACGAAATTTTGACGTATTTTCGTGTGAATGTTGGGAATCTGTCTAATTTCTTCAGCCGCAGCAAGGATTTGTTCATGTAATTGTTCCCGGGTTCTAATTGGTACGGCATAGACGCGATCCTTCATGGCCCCCCAGAAAAAAAAGTCCATGGCATTTAGATCGGGAGAACGGGGGGGCCATGTTACATGAGGAGAATTGTTACCTATCCATCGCCCTTGGAAATTTTCATTCAGCCACTCAGTTACGAAGTGCCCCCGATGTGGTGGGGCACCATCGTGCATAAAGAACAAATTGCGTCTAATACCGAGAGGAACATCTTCCATAAGAGGCGGTAGTTCATGCTCCAAAAAATTAAGGTAATTTTCAGCATTTAATCGTGGAGGCAATAAATATGGACCGATGATGCAATCTCCGACAATTCCAGCCCAGCAATTAATTGAAAATTTTTCTTGCGAATGAGTCTGCCTTAAGACAAATGGATTTGCCATAGCCCAATAATGAAGATTGTGCAAATTTATTAGGACATCTTTTGTAAAGCACGCCTCATCGGTAAAGAAAAAATTTCGTATAAATCCCGGATTTAAGTTGTAACGTTGAAGAGCCCATAAGCTAAAATGTCTTCTTCGTGGCAAATCTTCTACTGTAAGTTCCTGGGCCTTTTGAAAGTGAAAAGGTTTCAACAGTTGTCGTTTGATAAAGCGGTGTATTCTTGTTCTGGGAATCTCAAGTTGAGATGACGCGCGTCTTATGCTTATTTCGGGATTTTCTTCAATTAAATTTAAGATAATTTCTTCCTGTTCGGGAGTTAATAAATAACTTCTCCCTGAGTTAGGTTTTTTCACAACTACGGATCCTGTCTCCATTAGCTGCCGATGTACTCGTGCAAACATTGAATGGTATGGGAGTATGCGTGCAGGAAATCGCTCGGCGTACAATCTGCGTGCGAGACGTGAATTGCCACGAGCCTCCCCGTAAATTAGGTGCATTTGTACCCTTTCTTGGATAGAAAATCTCACCATTTTTTCGGGAACAATGATTACTGACAACTATTAATGGTAACAATTTGACACTGGTTAATGACAACTGTCACAGAATAAAATTGATTGTTTATTGCGAATGCCAGCCACCTACGACTAACACTTTAAAATTTAATATGAACCTCGATATGCATCCCATCACATTTTGCCATTTTTTCGAAAAACGCTGCGTTTTTCGAAAAAATTTTAAGAGACAAAAAAGTTTTTAAATTCCCTGGAGTTTCTAAGAGACTACTTATCTTTTTAAAAATTAAATATGCAACTAATGTTCGGTGGCCCCAAAGGCAAGGGGCCCCCCGAAAAAGTGTCTTGTGGGAGCCGCTTGTCAAAAAGCTTATCAGCATCGCATTCTACATGTCATAAAATCCCTGTGTACCAAATTTGGTGGTTCTTGTGCGATATAGCTCTGAGATATAAAAAAAAATAAATTTTTAGGGGCTTGTTTCGGCTATATCTCCGAAAGGGGGCCGCACTTATCAAAAGTAAAAAATACGGGTCCCTTAAATTTCTCTTAAGAATTTCTGACCAAATTTTGTTGCATTTATTTCGGGACACCCTATATAGTAAAGTCAGATAGCAAAATTTTATAAATGCCTCAAATAACATTTTACATTACGTAAATGGTCGGAGCAAATACAGAACATGGTATTTGGAATCAAAATGAAGCGCTGAATATAGTAAATGAGGAAAAAGTTTAGTTTGCTTTATCATAGATTTTCCAAACGCCCCGTATGCATTTTGGTAGCTTAATAGAAAAGTTTAAATGATTCTTTATAACTTGATATTTTAATTTTTTCCAGACTAAATTTTTAAATACCGTTTTTAAGCTTATTTTTTTCGAAATTATCAAGGACAAACGCCATTTCGATTATAATAATACATTCTTTCTTCTGCACATATCTGGAATGTTCCCATCATTGTAATTTAAGATGAATCAACTGACATATTTCTGGTACTGGTTGCTGGATTTTCTTGAACGATATCTAAAACATGTTTCTTAATTTGTGCCATCCTAAGTCTTCCAGCTCACAAACACCCCGTATACAAGTTATCATAAAAAAACGTTATAGTGTTATAATCTATTTTTTGTTAATGTACAATATTCAAAAGATTTTTGAGGATTATCGAAATAGATGTTAATATCTGTGACTGATATGCAATATTTCATTTTATCTCTCTCTTGGGTCGGTCAGTGGTCGCGCGGTTTAAGGCGTCAGTACTTGAATCGAGGTGACTAGATGGTTCGAGCCCAGCTGCCGGTAGACCGTATATAAGCTATATTCGTGGAGAGGATTGGCGCCCTCTCTGCGGGTATGGTAGGGTGGAAGAATGTTGGCTCAGGTCAATGTGAGAGATTGATACCGGTTGATATTTGACTACCCCCATAATTAATGAGGTTTTCCAGGTTTCCCTCATTCCTGCACTGAATAGTGGTTGCACCGTAAGTCGTTCCAGGGCGCAAATGCGGCCTGCTTAATAATAATATGCCGCCCCCTCTCCCGCACAAGTCTCCGACTTCTGAACTATTATTATTATTATTATATTATCTATGATATATTGCTAATATCCTAAAACTTGTATTTAGGAAGGAATAATCGGATCGGTTAATGATAATAACATATATGAACCCCTTCGTAGCGACCCTACTAATTGGTTTCAAACTAAATGTAATAATATGGTTAATCGATTATTTGATTTTAATATGATTTCTGAAGAACAGCATAAAAAACTCAAAACGTATAACTCCCTGCCACTCAGAATTTATGGATTATGTAGTTAAAATTTACAAACATAATAAATTACGTCAAATTGTCCCATGCATTCAATCTCCATCCTATAATTTATCTAAATTTGTTACAGGAATTTTGTCCGACATGTCCTCTTCTTTTAAATTTGCCATTAAAAATTCTACACAGATAACTGTGTTACTAAATGATATGATATTACCTTCGGACTACATTCTGGTTAGCTTAGATATTGGGAGCTTATTTACTAACATACCTAAGTCATTGGTTATTGAATGCATTGTTAAAAAGTGGAATCTTATAGATCAACACATAAGTATTACTAAAGACATTTTCATTGAATTAATTAATTTATTTTTTGACACCAGCTACTCTAGATATAACAACAAATACTATAAACAGAAAGATGGTACAGCTATGGGCAGTCCTTCTAGTCCTATTTTTGCTAATCTCGTGATGGAATATTTATTGGAAGTTGTATTGTCCAGATGTCCTTTTGATGGTACATTACTTAAAATATATGTAGACGATACCATTAATTCCATCCCTAAAGATCAAACTGAATATATTGTAGAGTTATTTAATTCAGTTCACCTTAATATTCAATTTACCATTGAATTAGAAAAAGACAATAAAATTCCATTTTTAAACACTTTGTTAATAAGAAATCCAGACCAAACCATTGTTACTAATTGGTATGAAAAACCTATTAGTTCTGGAAGACTTTTAAATTATCATTCTTCCCACCCATTACAGCAAAAATTTGCAATTATGAAAGATATGTACAATACAATCATGTTACTTAGTAATATTTGTTTTCACGATCAAAATATTCGTAATTTCAAACAGAAACTTAAATGTAATGATTATCCCACTTCCCTTTTTAACGTCATCTTGAATAATAATCGTAATTATAATAATAACATTAAGAACAACAATGGCTCAGGTGTGAATTCAGAAACAAATAATCTAGATAATAATATTATATATGTTAAGATACCCCATGTTAAAGGTTTATCAGAAAAATTCAAAATAATTCTTAATAGTGAAAATATGCGTGTTGTTTTTTACCATAGCAAGACAATAGGTCAACTATATTCGTCTATGAAAGACAAATTAGAAAAATCGTATCTGTCGCACGTAGTTTATGGTATTCAATGTAATGATTGTTTAGTGATGTATAGGACAGACAAAACAAAATATCAAACATAGAATGAGCTCACATAAATCGTCATGTAACCCTAAATATATTAACAAAAAAGAACATACAGCATTGGCTCTTCATCATTTTCAATATAACCATAATTTGAATTATAATAATGATTCAATTAAGATTTTCGTCAATGAATATAATTACCATAAAAGGCTTATTAGCGAGATGGTGTGTATACAATCTCAAAATAATAACAAGAAGTCTGATACTGAACATTTAAGCGTAATCTACAGTATGCGCCAAAAGTATGGAATAAATCCAATAAAAACGAAACAATTATTTTTTGGGAAAAATCCTTGAACAGGTCGATTTTTAATTTAAAAAATACATATTTTAGCGTAAAATGCGATTTTCAAATGTCATTAATTTTCGAGTAATGACGTCATCGATTTTTTTTAAATGGCAACACCATATTTTTTCCTTGATTCTGAAAGATCGTTTAATTCTCTATCAGACAGTACTAAAATTTTGCCCTCTTACATAGGAAAGTTATAGAGTAAATGACGATTGAATGTTAGAAAACGTAAATTTTATCCATAAAAAAGTAACAATTCTGAGGTATGTAAAATAAAATACAATTGATTAAATTTTATACTTAAATTAAATGTTCGAATTGCCATCCACCAACTTCTTGACAATGCGCAACTCTGTGAAGAAATTCTTCTTGCACATTATGAATGATTTCTGAGGTAACTCTGCGTATTTCGTCTCGTACACTTTTGACTTTAAGTATCCTCATAAAAAATAGTCAAGTGGTGTAAGATCTGGCGATCTTGCAGGCCATTCTATCGGTCCGCGTCTGCCGATCCACCTCCCAGGAAAACAGTTGTCCAAAAAATCTCGTACAGAGCGCGCATAGTGCGGAAGTGCACCATCTTGCTGAAACCATATGGTATCGTCAGGAATGTCAGGGTCATTATCGTTAGGAAAAATTACTGCAAGGGCTGAAACAAAGTCATTTTCTAGAAACTCTAAATATCTTTGTCCTGTAAGGGTTCCTTCAAAGAAGAAAGGCCCTACTATTCTGTCGTCAACTATTCCAGCCCACACATTTAATTTCTGAGGGTGTTGGGTATGTGCCTCTGCCATCCAATGAGGATTTTCCCGACTCCAATATCTGCAAGTTTGACGGTTTTGTACCATTCAGACAAAATGTGGCCACATCTGAAAAAAGTATTTGCCGGTGTAAATTTCTATTTCCTTGACATAAATCCATTAGAATTTCGCAAAAGTGTAAGCGGCGATCGGGATCATCTTCAAGTTGAATTTTGTAGGGATGATATTTTTCTTTCCTCAATATACGTAGCACTGTGCTCTGACTAGTGTCATTGTTTAATGCAACCAATCGTGAAGAATTATGAGGATTATCCACCATACTTATCAAAATGTTCTGTTTCTGATTTTCATTAATGCTTGGACGTCCAGGTTTTGGAATATTTACAACATTGCCAGTTTCTCTAAATTAGACTCTACCTTACTGACTGTTGATTGGCTGATAGGGCGATCTGGATATTTTTCATTAAATAAATCACAAACTTCCTGCTGAGTTCTAGTCATATTCCCGCATCCGATAAGAATTAAAATTTCAATTCTTTGAGTAACAGTTAAATGTGCCATAATACTTTAAATTGAATAATAATTTCTATGTCGCTTACAATACTTATTAGAAAGTCGGTGTGACAATGACACTTTGCAAAGATTTTCACCTACGTGATCCATAAAAGAACTATGGAATTCGAAAAACTAAACTTGATAACGTTTTTGCTTTATTTTAATTGATTTATGTTTTCTAACATTTGTCATTTACTCGAAAACTTTCCTATGTAAGAGGGCAAAATTTTAGTACTGTCTGATAGAAAATTAAATGATCTTTCAGAATCAAGGAAAAAAATATGGTGTTGCCATTTAAAAAAAATCGATGACGTCATTACTCGAAAACAAATGACATTTGAAAATCGCATTTTACGCTAAAATATGTATTTTTTAAATTAAAATCGACCTGTTCGAGGATTTTTCCCAAAAAATAATTGTTTCGTTTTTATTGAATTGAATACTGGGTTTTTTACTTTTCATTAATTAGTATCTCATTGTCTGATATTTATATTTAATTTAGAAGACTATTCGAAACATTACAGTTTACCACTATACATTTATATCGTTTAGTAAAAGCATTTCCTATTGACTATTATATGATGAATAATAATTTTATCGTTTTTGACTCTGGTTTTGTCTCACTAGGTAAGGTTGCTACTAATTTTTTAAACAATTTTTAAATTAATGTTTTAATCTAATGTTTTGTTGTTTAATTAATAGTATTCTAATATGTTTTTTCAAAACTATTCATATGTATGTATAACTATTTTCTTTTGTTTTGTTTTAAATTTTAAATTGTCAATATTGTTTTATAATTCTTATCTCATGCTTCCTATTGTAGCCCTGAAGAAGATTTAAAATAAATCGAAACGTTGGCTTAGAAAATCTAGACCATTAACTATATTGTCCTGTTTTCCGATTATTCCTTTCTAAATATATTTCATTTTTTTCTCGTATTGAGCTCCAAATTCAAAAGCATCAAAAAGAATATGAAAATAAAACTAAAACGTAATAACCAGCTGGCAGAAAAATATTTTCCCTGCCTTATTAATTTTTTAACTAATTTTAAGACACGACAAATACGGGTTCCAGGAGGCGAATGGAGATGATATTTCAGTGAAGTTCTAAGACTCAAGAAAATAAATCTAAGTTACACGCTACCTTTAAACCCTCATTAATAAGGGGAGCAAACATGCAAACTGTAAAAGTGGCTACCAATCGCAGGGTCTGCCTCATACGTCTTATTTAGCTCTACGTTCGACCATTGGACAAGGAGGAGATTACGTAAACGGTGGTTTTCGCTTTAGAGCTGCAATATTTCTCTGCGAGCGCTGAGATTCTGGAGATTACGTAGTTGATAAAATGTCGCCTCTACAATGGCCCTTTGTTTATGAGATATGTTTTACCCTTGCGGGATGTAGCTATATGGCTTCGAATTATCCCCATAAACTAAGGCGTCGGATTTTTTTATTTCTCATAAGAACATTCACATTACTATTTTCTAAATAAGTACAGGGTGTCTCAAACTCGAGAGTATGGGCCTACTTGCTGTGAGGATACAAAAAATTTATATAAAATTTGGGACACGTGAATGTTAGATGTGAAAGGACGGATTTTTTTTTTGTTACTATAGTAATATATAGATATATAATTTTGGTGGCTTATCTTGTTGAGACGTTTTGAAATATAGTGTGGCAAGTTCCGATTAATTTAATAAAGGAATAATTGAGTGAGTACTTAGCTATTTAATGTATATTTCTGTTTGAGAGTAATTATTGATGTTTTATTCTGCCTGGCCAGGAATGATTATTGAGGTAAATATTGTTTGACAATAATTCGTGATGTTTTGTATGACATTGATGACTTTGACAAATTGATGAATTGTGACTATCGGGTGGTTATACTCGCTACGTGGGAACTGGCGTGGATTCTGTTTTCGGTCCCGCCAGCCCGGTGATATTTACCGGTATTCCTGAGTTGTTGATTGCTCATTTTGACACATCCGAGTGAGTGACCAAGTAGAGTACACGGATGACCCTCGGTATGTTGACTTCTGGGTGTGCCCCAGAGGTGACCCTGTGATGGTCAGAAACTCACATCGCATGCGCGCTTGCCGAGCGGCTGCTTGTAGTTTTGTATTATTGTAGTTTATGATTTATAGTTGATTTGTATTTGTGTATTTTTAACTTGTCTAATTTACATAACGTTTTTATTCCCTACCCCTCATAGCTTTAGGTATGATATAAGTAATTACAGCCAAGAAGAGGGGGCCCAGACGAGAAAAACACCTTGTGTGGTCCAGTCTGGGGGTAGCTCCACCCCCGGTGAGTTTATTAATTATCGTATCTAGCTGTACAGTACGGTAAAGTTTTGTTCTCTTTTATTTCCGGAACTTGCCTACACTTGACCAACAGAAATGTCTAAATAAACTACCTTATATCTCGCCCTGGGATAACAGATGTGATGTTTGTGGATAATTTGAACGCCTCGTAATTTAGGTATGAACATTTATTTTCTATTTGCATGTTAGATGGAGACAAATACGACCCTTGCTTATTTATTTGACTTGCTTTGTATAAATATTGATCTCATTAACAAATGACATATGATAATTAATTTTATTATCCTTACAGATGGGATGAAGTAAGCTCCATTTTTAAGCGAATGTACTACTTTGACAGAAACGACTAATCACGTCATCAATTATACAGGGTAATTCAGGTTTAATCTTAATAACTTCGGGAATCGATAGAACAGGTTAAAATAATGTTAATTTGTGCCAATATTTTAGCATTGGCATAATGAATGATAAATGCATTTGCAATTTTACGAAACGATATTATACCATTTTCAATTTTCGTAATGCTCCTTTTTTCATGTATTATTAGCATTTATAAGCTTTCGTTATGTTTTCAATAAATATTCACATAGAATATCTATAGACATTTTTTATGCTTCATCAATAAAATTTAATAGAGTTACTCGCAATCTAGATTTTGGTTGCCCTGGTTCTAATTTGCCGGCTGCTGCTTTGCTGCAGTTTCCTTTTGAATTTCGTAGTTAAGTATGTAAAAAGGATTATATAAACATATTTGTACCTATGTACGTGTATATAATTTCTTTTCCTAAAAACATGTAATTAGGTTGCCTGTAACCTGTTTGTTTCTTATACAAATAAGTAAATAATTGACACCAGTGTAATATTGTATTAGTTACAGATCATCTATCGTATCACGTTATGAACTCCTAGACTGTGAATTTGTACAGTATCAAGTAACATCAGCAAACTTGAACTTGGATATGGATTAAAAAATTGTTTTTAAATATTTCGAAATGCATAACGGAGCTTTATATTAAAGAAATATCCGGTTGAGTTTGAATATAAAATCGATTCAGTAGTTTTAAATCCCTGTGCAGTTATAAAAGACTTATCCCTTAGCAAATTTACATTCAATGACTAGACACTTCAATGAATATCAGATCTATCCTGTAAATTAAGTTTTATTATTAAAAATTATAAACGTTTTTATATTACTTCACTTCACTATAAAGATTCTTTATTATTCTCTAGTAAGATTTAAATAAGAATAAGTTTCATGGAAACACCAGAACCAAATTATGTTCATTTTTATTTCATAAAGATACCAAGACCATCCATTGAGTATAACTTCTAATAAGGAGTAAACAAAATACAATCATCTCTCATCATTATTAGATTTTCGTTCTGCGTAAAAATTCTATACATAATTTAAAGTCATATTGTGATTACAAAATTCCACGTTTCATTAAAATTCACTTACCTCTCGCATTATTTCTTAGAAACTCAAATTAATAACAGCTAATGAAATATTAAATAATAGTAATATATTGCAACAAACTAATTTTGCTTAACATAAAAAGGTGTAGTAACTCAACTGTAAAACAGTCATTCACATTATTCTTTGGCGAATTATCTTTTGAAATAAAAGGTAAATTTTTTGTGAGAACACTTCTTGTCTGTCAATAACATATATCATATTAGGTGAGATATAAGTGGTCTGCTACTAAATATTTAAAGTTAAGTGCTTTTCTCAAGAAACAAAATAAGAGATATGTACAGAAAAAATCGCGAGTATTTACAAAGGAGCGTTGATTGCTATTTGAATAGCGCAACTGATAATTTATATTTGATGAAGGTAAACCCTTTAAAAATCAAAGAACAAAATTTTTAAAAGCTTCTTTATAGGTCGTCCTAATATTGTGGGCTGCAGATGCATGCCGTAATGTATTAGTCAATTTAACAATAATTGATAATGTTGAAGATGTTAAATATGCCATAATTATAAAAATTCCCAATACCAGAACCAAGAGACCACGTTCGTTTACTATACTGGGGTACAATTATTTAATTTTTTATCGAAAATATGTTACAATTTTCGTTATGCATCTTTCGCCTCAAATGATAAAATGAGGCAATTTTCGGGTGACCATTCTGTACTATAGTAAAGGAGAACCCTTTATGTATGTACTAATGTTTACGATATGTGTTTGTTGGTTCAGAACATAAATTAAATTCAATGCGATGGTGAATAAATACTGCTGATGGAATTGCAGATAATGTAATTGTTGGTTGAGTTTTGCAAATTCATGGGTGTGATTTATCGAATAACTGTGTTTTAAATGGTGAAATATAGCAGGTAGTACACATTACCTCACATAATCCAAAGCAACGCAAACTAATTCATTTTGTTGTTGTCAAGCACAACGATTAACAAATGTAGCGTGCTGTATTTACTTACTACAATAGGAGAAATCATAACTTTGGTCCTTTTTTTGCTGTTTACTCGTATACTGATCAGCATCAATCGTTCCTGAGATAGTATGCGCATAGTAAAGTTCTACATATAGAAGGTGAGATGTTCTAGCAGTACGAAAAACTGATTGATTTATAATAGTTTTTGGCTCTTTTAATAATAGAAATTATCCTGGTGCTCTGAATTTTTGCATTGCCAACATATTATGTCAGTATATTTTGTCATTACTCATTACTATTTTCTGCGATGACAATCATCACGTTATGTACTTTTATACAAGTGCTTCATTTTTTTTTTGCATTATGCACTATTATTTTGGTTCTAATAAAGTAATTATTCAAGATATGTGTGCTTTAGTGCGTAAAATTTTACATTACGTTCTATACAGAAAATGTATCATCCTTTAATAGCAGAAACAGAAAGAAAAATTATGAGCCAGTAGGCAAAATAATTATTTTCTGGAAAAAAAATATTATTTTTTTATACGCTAGCAGCCATCGAATAACTCCGAAAACAAAAACGATAGTAAATCGATTTTTGCATCATATTTTGTTACTCGTGGAGTACATTCCGTGTAAGTATAGTTGTTTTTAAGTAAATAAAGGTTTGTATTTTAAATTGTAAACGTTACTTCACTTGACTACAAAGGTTCTTTATTATTTTGTAGTAAGATTTAAATAGGAATAAGCTTCGTTGAAAACAACATTATCAAATTATGTTCGTGATTATCTCGTAAAGATACCAAGACCATCCATTAAGTATAATTTCTAATAAGGAGTAAACAAACTACAACCATCCTTTATCATTATTAAATTTTCATTCTGCATAGACATTCTATACCTAATTGAAAACCATATTGCAATTACCAAATTTCACATTTCATTAAAATTCACTTATCTCTCACATTACTTATTAGATGATAGTACCTACTAAATTCTTGCAACAAACTAATTTTGATTATCTCTTCTACTGTTTACTAATATGTAGATCAGCATTAATCGTTTCTGAGATAGAATACTCATAGTAAAGTTCTAAGAAAATAAATAGGTGAGATGTTCTAGCAGTAAGAAAAACTGACTAATTTATAATAAAAATTATCCAGATGTTCTGAGTTTCTGCATTGCCAAGGTTCGTCAAAATAATTATTTCCTGAAAAAAAATTGTTTATTGTTTATATAAGAGCAGGTCATCGCAGAAATCGCAACTAACATCAATTAAAAATTTGATGCTGCTTTGCGCTCGTCGAAAAATGAAAAATAAAATACAGCCACCAAAAACAAATTATGGATTATTTGGATATTTTGTTTCTAATTTGAGCCACCAGTTTACCCAACGACAGCAAAGTTATTTTGCACCATACTGTGTTGCTTTTCGAGTACTTTTACAACATGGATTAAAAAAAAATTGCCATTCAATTCATAGTCAGTTAAAAACAAGGAACCAAATACACCCGCCAAAATCAAATGTGGACACTTTGTTGCTAATTTGTACCACCAGTATCAATTATATTGTAGCTTGTGCCGTATTGATCATTTAACTCATATAATCACTTAAACATTTGTAGCTACTTTATGCGCTTGTATAAAAATACAAAATCAAATACGGCCTTGAATAACATGTCTGAATATTTTGTGGCTAATTTGTACAGCCAGTATCAATTCTGCAGCTTGTGCTGTTCTTGAAAAAATAGCGGCTGCCAGCGTAATATATTAGACCATTGATCCACAAGATGGAAGAGACAAAAAATTGAACTTCTTGTCGACAACAGTTTCCAAATTCATTTAATGATGCAGAAAATTACTAATATTATTGGAACTAATGACTTTAATTTTTCATTATTTCAGTCTTTGCAAGACAGACATAAGCATTGCTTAGTTAGTATTTTTATTTAAATTATTAAGTAACCTAACTGATTGTGGTGATATATTAAATAGAATTAATTTTCAGTTTCCTAGACACGCTGGTACTTTTTATGTATCAAGAACTAATACTAGGAGTTATTCCCCCTTGAATTTTATGTGCAATACTTCAAGTGCAAGTCATCGGTTGATATATTTCAGTGTTAATTTGCAAGCTTAAAACATGTAGCATTATGATGCTTTTTTATCTGATGCTATTTCTAGTGTCAATGTATTATAGTTTCCTGTTGTGCATATATTAATTGTAAGTAATACTTTTCTTTAATTTCTGTATTTTGCGTCCGTTTAGTATGTCTCTTTATTATTTCTTACATATTGTTTGTTTGTTATTTTCACTGTCCATCTGTTTTCTTTGTATTTACTTTTTTTTGTATGTGATTCCTATTCTGTAATTTATCATCTGCCTGTTGAAACATGTAAAATAAAATAAAGTAAATAAATAAAATTGAGATATACGTGAGGAACAATAAATTTTTAATTGATTATTCGAGTTGAATACGCAATTTTTTTCAAAAAAAACCTATACACTGTCAGAAAGTACTCGACGAGCAAGAAAATATAGTGCAAAAAATCACATTGCTACCGTTCTTAGTTGCGGAGTAATTCAATGATATACTACCGTAATATTACACTAACACTGCTAACAGTAATCATTTCTCTCGTAAACGGTACAAGCAACAATACTGAAACTGGTGATATAAATTAGCAATAAAATATTCACTACTTGTTTTTGGCGGCCGCTGATGATGATGTTGTCAGGATAATAGACGTTTCTATTATCGATATATTCCCTTTTTCTTCGAGGAGCTCCTACATAATTTTTCTTGTACAACCAACTCGTGATATAGTTTTCAAGCATTAGCTTAGTTAAATACGAGGGGCATTTCGCTGTCCAGATTTTGTACACCAAAATTCCTTCCTCGCGGAAAATGCACCAAAATGCCTCCGAAATGCCACAAATTACCTCAATACGCTAAAAAATGTTCGAAATACCCCCGAAATACCCTAAATGCCACCGAAATGTTATCATAGTACCAGAAATACCACAAAATGCCTCTAAATGTCAGGAAATACATCGAAAAGCCTTATGTTTTTAATTACCATTTTCTGTCCTAATTGTATTACTTATCATTTTTATACAGGGTATTCGTTAAAAAAATAGGCCAAACCTTACCATTACATTCTACGACGAAAATTAATTGGGAAAAGTCATACAATGTTGCTCATTAAAGCTTAGTTTTTCAGATACAGGGTGTTGAAGTTGAAAAATAAAAACGATTTTTAGGCATACCTATCTCGGAGATGCATGAAGGTATTTTTGTCTAATTGGGTATGAGGAGTTCTAATGGCAACTTACTTCATTTGCTGCGACTTCACGTCAATATGAAAAAAACAGTGGCGTGAAAACTATATTTTCGAGATTCCTTTCTAAAAAATAAATGCGCCACTGCATAAAGCGGAAATAAATAATGTTTTTAAAATTCTCAATGATTTTTCAACAAAAAAGGTATATTTGTTGAACATGGCTGAGAGGCACCGTTTTTGAATAAACTGCGTTTAAAGTAGGCAAGGATGTGCAGTTCGTGGATTACGTAACTCCATTAACTTGCAACTTGTGTTATAGAAACATAATTTTTTGATAATTAAATTGAATTAACAAACATTATACTGCTTACATAATATATTTCAAGTATTATAGTTACATCGATATCTTTCTAAAAATTTCTCCAAACAGTGAAAAATTATGGGTTCATGTTTTTCATAGCATTTGCAGCTAAAACTATTCTTTGTCATAGTTCATATCTATTGTTGATAGAGGCAGCACTATAAACTATGGCCTTAATATAACCAAAAAAAAAATCAATCGGATTTAGATCCGAACAACGTGGCGGCCATGGATGTTAATTTTCTTTTTCTATCCATCGATGACGAAATATAGTATCTCAATGCTTTCTTACTATTATAAGATAATTAGCAGGGACACCATCATGTAAATATCACATGATCACTAATGTTCAAAGGAATTTCTTCTAGTAGTTCAAATTAAATTAGATTGTAAAAAGTGCAGATAAAGTTGGCCGTTTAAAGATAGATGTCCGAAGTTCATATTGCCCAAGAACCTGATCGTCAAATATTCCGAACCTAATATTGAACTTAAACTCATGCTGAAAGTGTCGTACAATGCTTTCATTTGGATTTTTTTCGGCTCATATATAAAAACAATCCCTTAACATATCTCCGAGATATGTCTGATAATCGTTTTTATTTTTTCAACTTCAACATCTCGAAAACTAAGCGTTTATGAACAACATTGGAGGTATATGATTTTTACCCATTAACTTCTGTCGTAAAATCTAGTGGATTTGGTCCATTCTTTAACGGACACCCTGTATAGTAAATAGTGAAAACGATTAAATAAAAACAAACTGAAGATGGTTTATACTTAATATTACCGAAAAGGTTCAAGATAAAGTAATGAAATTTTGAACGCTGGAAATTTAAGCATTTGATTCAAATATGTGTTAAGCAGGAAGCTTAAGATATTTATAGTTTAACTTTTTAGTTAGAAATTATTTTTACCCTAGCTTGGACCAAAGAAATGTAATGCATTTTAAATTATAAAGGTACTCTTTTTCGATAAAATGCACCGTTTCAGAGTAAAAGAGTACTTGAAAATTGCTACGTAACGTAAAACTGTTATTTTTAGATATTAATAACTTATAAATTTAATTGTGTATTTAAGAAAATACAAGCTTTACATTACATAGTAATTTGTTTTAACTCGGAAACCGTGCAATTTATTGAAGTAGTCGCACTACAATATCAGTTTAATGTAAAATGTATTACATTTAAAACTTCTTTAGTCTAACTGTAAAAATAATGACACCCATATAATATGCATATGCATGTATGCACCTAGATATTTTGAAAAGTCTTCGGGTTTGCAATAAATCTCCTTTGTCAAGTTATCGACTGGACAAACATACACTGGACCCGCTTCGCCTATTTACATCCGTTTTTAACTCTTATACAATGTGTACAACTATAGAAGTCGTGAGTCGAAGTGAATCACTCAAAGCCGGTTGAAAACGAAGTTTACAAAAAACAAAAATAGTTACCTATTATAATTAAATAAGTGGTCACTTACTTACATGTTTTTTATTTTGAACCAAAGAAATGACACTAAGGTACAATTTTCAACATCCATGAGCCTAGTTGGTTAGCCTGACGCCTTAATATCGATTTATACAATCCACCTCAACGGGCACCTCGTGGACAAACTATTACGCGTACACATACAATACAAAAATTCTTTCAAAAATGCTCTTAAATGCCTCTAAAACACCCCAAAATGCCTCGAAATTCCAGAAAATACCTCAAAATGCACTTAAATGCCCCTAAATACCAGAAAATGCCTCAAAATGCCCTAAAATACCTCGGGATTCAAGAAAATGTCTCAAAATATCTGTAATGTGTACACCAAAAGTAATAGGTAATGCAGAGCAAGCTAGACGTATTTATCACAAGAGATATCCCAATCGTGCTCTGCCACATAGTCGCATTTTTTCTAATATTCATCGTCGTCTTCTTGAAATTGGTAGCGTCCGAAAAGGTGCATCTGAAGATAGACCTCGAAATGTTAGAACACCTGAAATTGAGGAGGTGGTGTTGCACATTATCGAAAAACATCCTGAAACGAGTACGAGGAAGATCGTTAAAAACTTGAATATTTGCCACCAAATTATTTGGAGAATTTTAGTGGAGTGTTTGTGATGTTGTCAGTGGTATCTTCATAATGTTGCCCAAAATCTGCAATTTAGATCGCATATTCTGTTCACTGACGAAGCTAATTTTTCAAGAAATTTCATACAAAATTTCCATAACAATCATATTTGGATGGATGAAAATCCTCAAACTATCACTGAAACCCATTTCCAACAACAATTTTCTGTTGGTGATTACTTTATTGGACCATTCTTTATGCCGGGACAACTTAACGGACAATCTTACCTGAATTTCCTTCTACAACAGTTGCCATTGTTGCTTGAGGATGTTCCTTTAGGAATAAGAAATCAAATGTGCTAGGGGAAAGTTGCCATGAAATGAACGGCCCATGATTTGGACGGTTCAGTTATCCGATGTACAGCACTGTAATTGCGCATGTTTTAAATTTATGGGCTACGCGCCAGCAAAAGCGACATCTATTAATGATAGTTTCAATCACTGTGTAAGCTTGCTGTTTTCGGGGAAGTCCTGTGAAAACATTTAAGTGCGAAAGTAAATAAAAGTGTCGTTTTACTAAGTGCGTAACTTTTTTGTCAGTGGTCAGTTGTATACGTATTTTATATTTATATTTATATAGTCTACTTCTTAGTCAGGTATGTAAATATCATAATATTTTATATGTTTCCATAAAAAATTTTTAGGTTATCTTTAAAAGTGCATATTCCATGAATCGAACACTGCGATTATAAATTGGACTAGACGTTCATGGATTTCAGAAGTGTCTGTTTCATGGGCATTTAAATATTTCTTGTGTGCGGTATTCATCTGAGTTATTTTACTCATACAGAATTGATTTTATAGATTGGCCGTAATGCCAAAGAGGACAAGGAAGTCGGATGAAGAGATCGGTGAGGCAGTGGATGCGGTAGTGAATAAAAACCTGTCCATAAGAAGTGTCTCGAAAAGTACTGGAATTTCTAAGTCTTTATTGGCTGTGTTAGTAAAAAAATTCAAAACCTCTTCTAATGAAACATTTAAATACGTTAGAAACATAGGAAATAGGAAAACATTTAGCACTGAACAAGAAAAGATGTTAGTTTGCTACCTTAAAACTGCTTCTAAAATGTGCCATGGCTTAACAACCACTCAAAAAAGAGAACTTGCGTATCAGTTTGCTGTTGCAAACAATGTAAGAACACCACGAGAATGGAATAAATTGAGTAAAGCAGGTATTCACTGGCTTCAGGGATTTATGAAACGCAACAAAGATTTTTCACTACGGCAGCCTGAAAGCACTTCGCGCGTCTAGCTTTAATAAAAACAATACAACCTTATTTTTCACAAATTTAGAAAAACTATATAAAAAATTTAATTTTGCTCCGAATTCAATATGGAATTTGGATGAAACTAAAGTAGTAGCTGTGAGAGGATCAAAACAAGTTGGACAAATTTCGTCTGTAGAAAGAGGAACACTTATTACAGTTTTATTTTTTATTAATGCTGCAGGGAATACAGTTCCTCTCGTTTTTGTATTCCCTCGTGTGTATTTTAAGGATAATATGTTAAAAGGTGCTCCAGTAGAATCCAAAGGAATGGCCAATCCATCTGGGTGGATGACTGAACACATATTTTTGCAATCTCTTAAGCATTTCGTGAATTATGTACAACCAAGCGCTGACAGAAAAGCTTTAATTATTATGGACAATCATGCTACTCATATAAAGTAACAAGTGGTTGATTATGCAAGACAGAATCATATTATTATTTTGACCCTGCCTCCACACTGCAGTCACAAGATGCAACCACTTGACGTGGCAGTTTATGGCCCCTTCCAATCAAGATATAAGCAGGCAATGAACAACTGGTTAACAAGCAACCTGGGCAAGATGGTGACGCTATACGAAATTGCTGAATTCGTTACTCTAGCATTTAGCGAGTCCTTTACAATATGCAATATCTGCAGGGCTTTCGAGAAAAGAAGAATTTATCCTTTCAATCCCAATATTTTCACTGAAGACGACTTTTTACCTGCATCGATTACCGATAGGCCTAATGCCATAAACATACCAGAAAATATTTCAGATAGAAGTCCCGATGAAGCTCTTAATTTAGTTACTTCTTCTAGCAGCAGCAGCAATTTAGTTACTTCTTCTAGCAGCAGATTGAATATGCCTTCAACCAGCACCAATTCCATTACAGTACAGGGACGTGCTGAGCTAGGATTAATCTCTCCAGAAATAATAAAACCGTACCCGAAGGCTGCCCCTCGGAAGAAAATTACCCAGGGTAGAAGGAAAAAAGGAAAATGTGCCATAATTACAGACACTCCAGAAAAAAACGAACTGTTAAAAGCTGAAGAGGAGAGAAACAAAAAAAAGTAAAGGACTGAAAACCAAAAAAACTGCAGAAGTCGAAAACACGCGTAAAAGAAAATTGAAAAAGCCTCAAGAGACCTCTAGTGAATCAGACACTGGCTATGAAATATCTATTCATGACGATTCCCCTTCTCCAGAAAATTTAGAAGAATATTTGTCTCAGTTGCAGTCGGAAGAAAACTCGATAAATAAGGAGTTTCTGAATACTCTGTATATGTACTAAAAAATAATGTTATTCATAATTAAACGAGAAATGATGGTGTGTAAAATTAAAGAGGGAATTACAATTTTTTTCCAATTAACCACATGTCACGTTTTGACTTAAAGAAGTAAACCCGGAATCGGATTTGTTTTAAGCCGTTCCTCGAAGGACAGGCTTTTCCAGAAATGATTCGTTAATTTCTGACGAAGAGATGATAAAAGAAGAAAAGGGAAAGTAATTCTGTTCAGCGGCTGCTGTGGTTGCCAGGAGTAACTGGAGCATTTGGGAAATGACGCGCACTTTCCTGTTCTTTGCGATCACCTAGATCACTTTCAGCACGGAAGCGCTATTGACCTCTTGCTCCAGGCCCCTGTTTAGCGGACTCTTATCTGTTTGTTTATTCCCCCTTATTCGCCGGCAGCAACTGTTTATACGGGGATAAATTAAATTAGGTCTTTAGAGCGCAGCAATTTTTATGAAAAAAGAATACGGCCTTACGGGTGAATTGCAGAGGTAGGTGTTTCTTTTAATGTTCCCCCATCGCAAATGAAGGGATAGTTTTACACTTGAATCGTTTTTATTAGAGCTGTGCTGTTTGATAAATAAGGTGGCTACTTTTTTGGAGCAATTTGTTCAGACATAAACTTCTTTCTTTGCCCCTGGATTACATAGAAAACAAGAGAATATCTACACTTTTACCTCACATTGAAACAAAATTATAGTCTTGTAAAATGTATCAAGTTATTTTAATTTAAAGGTTTTCCTAAATTTTGATTAAATAATAATAGTTAGTTATTGTATAATTATTGTATAAATGTTTTAAGTAGCATTTTATCCCCGCAAGAATGTTTAATATGATGTAATGACAATAAAGAAAGAACTCATGCTAACGTATTTTTTTTAAATTTGAAGAAAAAATATGCAATGTCATCTATGTGGTTGAAGACTACTATAAAGATCTACAAAAATGTACATATTTGAAAATATGACAAGCTTACTACTTATTTGAAGAGTGAATCGAATTTGTATCCTACAAAGCAAAAAAAAAAGTTGCAGTATTGAAAGAGCACATATTGAAGAATTTTTGACTGGGGCTTCCGATAAAGAATATTTAATGATTAAAGTAATATCTCTTTATCTTTTACGTGTTGCTAGGTATATAATGAACTTTGAATTATTTTAGGTAGCACTAATAATGGGGTTTCTGGTGGCGGTAATTTGAAAATTACTGACGTACAGGACCTACTTGTTTCAATACCTGACACCAAGATGGGCATTTCAAGAAAATTTACAATTTATAAAAGATAGATTTTGCGTGAATGCTGTTGAAATATGAAAAAAATATATTTCTCTGAACCCAATTCGCATAACAAAAGGCAGATTCTTTTTAAGATACATCAATCAAAAATGTACTTCTCAGCCTGTTGGAATCAACACATTGACGAAGGTACCCTCAATAGTTGTTTCATTCCTGGATATCGCAAATCCAGAAGCATATACTGGCCATTGTATGAGGCGCACTTCAACAACTTTATTGGCCCATTAAGGTGCTGATCTTATAACCATTAAAAGGCATGGTGGATGGAAGAACTCCTCTCTAGCAGGAGTTTATGTTGAGGACTTTATATCTAATAAATTTGAAGGAAAGTTCAAGAAAAATATAGCTGCTCCTTACAAGAAGAGTAACTTGTACAAATTCTTCGGCAGATGTTATGCGCTCCGAAAATGATGGCAACATTGATACAAGTGTTATTAACGGAAAAGAAGTTAAATATGATAAAACAAAAAACGATATATCTATTACTATAAATGTAAATGTTCATATTAATAAGTAAATAAATTAAATTTGATTTATTATAGATTTATTACGTTTTTCATTATTCATTACTTTATTCTACTAGTGGATAAATGTGTCCATTAGACTGTTTATATGTGTGGATAAACGTCCTATTATAAGGTAATTAATGATAAAATAATAAATATGTTGTTAATTGTGTTCCTGATTGCTATTAAATTTGTAATGCCTTTATTTTAACGTTTTCTAGAACAGTCTATGCTAAAAAATGTATATAAGCGTCTCATTTCCTCTTCCAGAAGTTTATTTTGAGAACTAAAATATTTTGTTCCACTATCATCCCAGCTAGTAGTTCTATAAATTTAGAGTAATAGGAGCTTTATATTCTCTTAATATTTTATAGTTGTATCTAGAATACTAAATTGTTGCATTATTGTGGCATATGAGACTATTTTGCCTTCAGAAACTAAATTGTTTTTTAAATTTGTTGCAAGCACGTTCTTAGGGCATAATTTCTAGAACATTTATAAGATAACTTCTAATGTAGTCCTATAAGTGTGTACAATACACAATTTTATAGCAATGGTGCTTATAGAATCAAATTGCTGTAAACCCGATGCAAAATAGTGCTTTATAGAATTATACCATCTCATGTGACACTCTTATAAAATTATTCTGTAATGTCGCTTATAGTTTAATTATAGAACTTGTTAAGTTACAATTCTGCTGCGGAAAACAAATTACAAATATGCTACTATCGAACTTAAGAGAAAACGCTCTTTAAAGCAGTTATAGAGAATAATAATACAGTTGTTATAAAATCATTATAGAGTAAATAAGTAACAAAAGCCTTTTTGTTCCATAAAAAACTCTATAGAACTACCATTTATATACATATGTAGGTTTCCCATACCCCCATCTGACGAGAGCTGCCTATAAAAGTACGAAATATTTTGATCAAAGTATAATGGGGAAATTTGTATAACATAGTCGTGACTTGTAGAAATTATTATCTGCTTGCAGAAGGAAAATTTCATTACGACAAATAAGATTTATTTGATTACTAATAGAAACTGATTATTTGATTACTAATAGAAACTGATTTCCTTATAGAAAATTAGTAACATATTTAATTTAGACCATTCCAAACCTTATTCATTTACACTTCTAGATGTTAAAGTTAAATAATTTTATTAGCTTTATTAAATAAGATTGAAATAATTGATATTACCACAATAAAATATGACAACACTGTGGATATTAAGTGGCATAGTAGTTGCTTACGAAGCATACTTGCTCTATAATCATTGCAATCGACACAAAATTGTCATATTAGTGAGAATCCATTGGAAGTACAAGATAAAGCCTTTCTTTCTGTCGCCATATTGTGAATAAAGAAAACAAATCTTAATTAAAAATATATACAGTATAAATAGGTGAAATGACATCAATAATATGAATATACTTACTTTCTGACTATTTTATATACAGTTGGTTGTTAAATTTATCAATTTAGAAAATATTTTTTTTTATTAAATTTCCAGCATCATAGGAAATATAAGGTTAACTGAGGGCGCGTCAAAAAATTACCATTATGTACTACACATTTCACGATAAAACTTTTTCCGCATTAATATGTACTTCTCCCTGATGGACAAACCAACTAAGCAATTCGTAATGATGCGAGTACTCTTATGCAGGCTGATTAGGTCATCTTCTATCTTGGTTATTATTGGCTCATCCATATTATTTCTAATATGTGCGATGCAGAAACATTTTATTTTTAAAAGATACAATTAACCGATTTTAAAGTTCTCTAAGTAGAACACCATGCAACACAAAAATTGTATAACGAAGTGGTATAGAATTTTTATGAAATTGCTTTGTAACTGTGTTATAAAAATTCTTTAAGACCTGTGTTTATTCAACAATTCTATAAGTATTTCCTGCAGACCTTACAGAATAGCTTAAAGAACTAAAAAGTTCTATAGAACGGTACCCATTTTTATAGTATAAAGTGTTGTAAGAATGTTTTGAAAATCTTCTTAGAACAAACATTGCTCTATAACATTTGCTCTGGAAATGTTCTTACGATTTTTATCAAACAGGAAATTGTTAGCTGGGTATGGTAATTCAAAAAATTTCCGAAAAATATACTTAGTGCATATTTAAAATAAAATAAAAAAAACATAGATTTCGATTTTTGGTTGTATTATTGGCCGAATATTTTAGAAGTTTAGATTAAACGTAAAAAAATTCATCTTTTCTTGAAATCATATAAAATATTATTAAACAACTTCATTTTGCTGATTTGTTTTTCTTTATTACACTATTCTACAGGAAAAACCCAATTACAGAATAGGAATACAACACAAACATTATATCTGAATATTCATAATTACTACAATATGTTAAAAACCAAAAACACAAATATAAAATATTATGTTAAATCTTAATCTAACATAAATATTATTTATGTTAGATTAAGATTTATTAGAATATATATCGAGGGCAAAAATTAACTATAAATAGTATTTTTAATGTCATTAATATTGCAGCTGAAAATATTCAGAAAATTATGAGCTTCATTGTACCAGATACACTTATTGTAAAGTGGAGAGAACAGTCTAATATTTGTTCTAGGTGTGGCAAGGTAAAACAGTTTTGATTGATGTGGTACCGGTCTATTTTCATGAAAATGGAGCAATTGCAAAATTTGACTACAGTCAACTGTGTTATGCACTAGCTTGTGAAGAAAAACGATGTAGGAAACTTTGCGACGATCATTTAAAGACTTAATTGAAAATCGTGAAAGGAGTTCACTATGAGGGAAATCAATATCAGGATAAGCACCATCTGTTTTATAAGCAGCAAATTTCAGAAAACGACGTAGAATCCATTCAAGACTGTCAATATGGATTCTATAGTGCGGGCACCAAATGATGGAAGCATATTCTAAATTAGAACGGACAAAAGCAAAATATAGTAACTTCATTGCATCATAATTCATCAAGTTCTTCGAATTTCGTATTATAAATCGAAGATTTTTATATGCTCTAGAAATTATGTAATTAATATGAGGTATGAAGGAAAATTTTTTATCAAAGTAAACGGCCATTTCACAAAACGTCTCCGGCCTAGTTAGAACAGAATCTTTGAGTTTATAATTATAGAATAGTAAGTCACGTTTTGTGGATATTGATAACACGTTGCATTTTGCTATATTTAAATTTAATTCGTTTTCTATGCACCAATTGTTGATAATATCCAAATTATGTTGTAAAAATATACAATCTGATTTGAAATTGTTGAGAATATTTTCAGATCATCAGCATGCAAAAGCCAACTTACGGTGAAGTCATTTACTATGTCATTAATAAAAATATTAAACAGTAACGGACCCAAGTTTGAACCCTGGGGAACACGTGACGTAGGCTTAACTGCAACAAAATTATGTCCACAGTATAACACATTTTGTGATCTGTTACTTAAATATGATTTAAAAAAAATCAATAAATTCTCTACAGAGTTCGAAATTAACTAGTTTGTGTAGTAAAATGTTGTGATCCAGTCTGTCAAAAGCTTTGGAAAAGTGATATCCGTTTGCATACCCTTATCAATAGCCTCAGATATATAATTCGAAACACAGAACAAATTAGTGGTGGTAGATCTGCCCTTGTAGAAACCATGTTGCACTGAACTTATCTGATTTTTCACAAATGGAAATATATCGTCATATACAAGTATTTCAAAAACTTTTGCAAAATTGCTGATTAAAACGATTGGTCGGTAGTTTGTTATATCGTTTTTTACTCCTTTTTTCTGAATAGGTATAATCTTGGAATGTTTCCACATGGACGGAAATCTAGATGACTTTAAGGACATATTAAATAATACTGTTAATGGTTTAGTAAGTACTAGACAGTCCCGTAAAACAAAAGATGGAATATTATCGGGCCCGCTTGTTAGGTTTTAATTTTTTGAGTGCTATGGTTATCTGCGCCTCGGAGAAACTATGGATGCTCAAGCAAGAATTACTGTTAACCCCACACTCAAGATCGTCATAATCGTATATAGGGTCAATTAAGTTGTACGATTTTTGAAAGAAACTAGCATACAAATTGCTTATAATTTGTGGATCAGATATTAATTCACCATCTACAACCATGGTTTTATTGGGAACATTCATTTACCTTTTAACATTTACGTAGCGCCAGAATGCAGTGGGATCGCGACAAATTGACAATTCTAAAGATGTAGTGTAATCTTTATGAACCCTCTCAGAATCAGTTTTAACTTTTTAACGCAAGTCTTTAAATTTGTTGTAAGATTGAGCATCCTCTGCATTTTTATAGGCTTTCCAAGCTTTATGTTTTAACTTAATGTTCCTAATCAATTCACTGTCGAACCAAGGCGGATAGATATTTTTCGGACATATACATATCGACTGCTCTTTGCACATCACATTGTTTATTAGACTGAACGAAGTCAAGAATATGATTATTCAAGTTTTTTATATACACTGTAAAAAAATAATTACACATTTTAACACAAAAGAACACAATACTATGTTAATCGAGGTCCACATGGAATTGTGTGTATTATACCCATTTTTCTGTAGGTATCAGTGTGTTAAAGGTTTAACACAATCCACTGCGTTAATATAACAACTGTCATGTGTAACTTTTACACATTTCAGTGTTATTTGTATCATTAAACGTGTAGGCTTTACACATTAACATGCTAATTTTATTGTATCAGGTATTGTTTTGAGGTTTTCTAGAGGTTTTGTCAGTCGTCAAGAATGCATTGAATATAGCCTAGAATGTTCTAGAAAATGCCAGAATAAATGTATTACAAAAATTATAATTTCAAAAGCTAACAGGAGCATAGTTAACAAGGTAGGTGAGCTTCCGTATCATGTATAGATAGGAGTTTACGAAAATTAACTGGTAGTGATCTAAACATATAATTTTCTTTCTCTAAAGTTTAAAAAAAATCAGATTACAAAGTAATGTAAAACGTCAGAGTTAACTAATATTTTTAAGAGTTATACTACTAATTAGTTTTAGCTTTATTACAATTATCATCAATATTTGTTATAGTTAGGTCAGCAGTATTTACCATTTTTCTTGATTAAACCTCAATTTAAATTTAAATATTCCCCATTTGAACACAGTGAACAAGAGGTAACTGTACACAACACCGCTACATGACCAATATGGAGTAGTGACGTGTGTTGGATCAGCTGATATACTGCAGCCGCGCAGTTGTGCTCAATCAGTCAGGAGTAGGAATACAGACCACAATTAAGTTGTGTGCGTGTTAAGTTTACACAAAATGGTGTACTTTTAACACATCACTGGTAAATATTACATAAATTCAGTATATTTTATTATAATACTAGTAATTTTAACACATTTTGTGTAAAACGTATAAAAAAGTCATAGTGTGTAAAACTATTAACACGGAAATTTTTCACATCCTAAATTACACATTGGAAAATCTCACTTACACAGTAACTTTTTTTATAGTGTAGTTATGTTGACCATAAGATTTAAAAACTGTTGAAAATTTGTTACTAATAAGAACTAGGCAACAGTTTTATGTACAGGGTGTTTTAAGTAATGGGTTACTATCCGCCTGGTAATAATTTAAGCTTACATTTTAAGAATACATTTTATATGTGTGGGGACAAATGTTAATATTAACAGAGATGAAAGGTGTTGAAGTAAAACATTTTGTAAGATAACTTTTAACAATTCTTACAGTTGTTGTATCGACAAATTTGATTTCGATAGGTTTTTGGGGATGCCAAATTTAAATATTACATTTATCTTATAGAGAGCGCCACCTAATGTACAGTGTTTCTTAAATAGAGTTTAAAAATACAGAGGTATATTTTGTGGCCAAAAATAAGGGTTTTTGTTATGTGGGATCTTAGGACAGCCATTGTCCAGCAACAGCGTGTCAAAATTAAAAAAAAACAGTTTCTAATTTCTAAACCGCACGAGATAATTTAACCAAATTCGGTGTGAATATTTAGTACGTCAGCAGATATGAAATAATAAATTACCAGCTTTAGTTAACAGTGGCGGAGGTGTCGGTATCGTCTATCATTTACCAAAATAATATATCACTCTTATCTTCACTTTTTGTTTCTTTACATATTTTTCTATTCCAAATCGATTAACAAGAAAATTATATCAAGCTGTTTAGCATTTAAAAATTTAAAACTTTTTTTTAATTTTTGACATGCTATATCTGCTAAAAAAGCCAGCGTGTTTACTAAGAAAGGCATGTTTCGAACGAAAACGAATATTTACTGTTACAAACAGACTGGATGAAAATATCCATTATACAGTATGCGCCAAAAGTATGGAATAAATTCAATAAAAACGAAACAATTATTTTTTGGGAAAAATCCTCGAACAGGTCGATTCTTAATTTAAAAAATACATATTTTAGCGTAAAATGCGATTTTCAAATGTTATTTGTTTTCGAGTCATTGATTTTTTTTTTAAATGGCAACACCATATTTTTCTCTTGATTCTGAAAGATCGTTGAATTCTCTATCAGACAGTACTAAAATTTTGCCCTCTTACATAGGAAAGTTTTCGAGTAAATGACGATTGAATGTTAGAAAACGTAAATTTTATCCATAAAAAAGTAACAATTCTGAGGTATGTAAAATAAAATACAATTGATTAAATTTTATACTTAAATTAAATGTTCGAATTGCCATCCACCAACTTCTTGACAATGCGCAAGTCTGTGAAGAAATTCTTCTCGCACATTATTACTCTGCGTATTTCGTCCCGAATGCGATTTTGAAGTTCTTCTAAATTACGTGGTTTATATATATAAAAAATAGTCAAGAGGTGTAAGATCTGGCGATCTTGCAGACCATTATATCGGTCCGCGTCTGGATATTTTTCATTAAATAAATCGCAAACTTCCTGCTGAGTTCTAGTCATATTCCCGTATCCGATAAGAATTAAAATTTCAATTCTTTGAGTAACAGTTAAATGTGCCATAATACTTTAAATTGAATAATAATTTCTATGTCGCTTACAATACTTATTAGAAAGTCGGTGTGACAATGACACTTTGCAAAGATTTTCACCTACGTGATCCATAAAAGAACTATGGAATTCGAAAATTAAACTTGATAACGTTTTTGCTTTATTTTAATTGATTTACGTTTTCTAACATTCAATCGTCATTTACTCGAAAACTTTCCTATATAAGAGGGCAAAATTTTAGTACTGTCTGATAGAGAATTAATCGATCTTTCAGAACCAAGAAAAAAAATATGGTGTTGCCATTTAACAAAAATTATGACGTCATTAATCGAAAACAAATGACATTTGAAAATCGCATTTTACGCTAAATTATGTATTTTTTTAAATTAAAATTCGACCTGTTCGAGGATTTTTCCCAAAAAATAATTGTTTCGTCTTTATTGAATTTATTCCATACTTTAGACAAAAGACCCATATTTGACCACAAAATATTCTCGTGTATGTTTTATCTCAACATAAGAAACACCCTGTATATCACTCAAAAGTGACGTAATTTTTAAATTTGGCACCTCCAAAAGCCCACTGACATCAAATTTTATACCAATACGTCAACAAATGTAAAAATCGGAAACAAGTTTCCGTAAAAAAATATTTTACATCAACACCCTGTATCTTTGTTAATATTAACATTCGTCCCTACACATTCTTAATATTTTGGCTTAAACTATTAGTAGGTGGTTTGTGATCAATTACAAACACCCTGTATTTTTATACACATTCTATTAAAAACATGAATTCTTATGTCCAGTTTAGTATTCGTAATATCGTACTAATATCAGAAAATTTTAGCTGCTTGGAATTTTCCAGTGCAATAAAATTTTTGAATTTATTTATTGAACGGCCAGCCTCAATGATATTTATTATAGTTTTATTAAATTCCAGTCGTCCATGCTTTCAAATAAATTATATTTTTCCCTGACGTTCATAACTTACCATGTCCTCACCGTAATATCTATGTGATTGTAGTGATTTATAGATTTTAATAGAGTAAAACGCGGCGTCCCATTCCTACATTTTCAAACCACAAAACATCTTAAGTGCATTCCAGAGATCTGGACTCCTTTTATTATTATCCTCGAAGGAATCCTTGGCGAATATGCAGGGATGCCACAGGAGGCTGATTCAATATGTCAGAATTTATAGTTAAAACATTATATTTTGTAAAAAAAGTTTTTAAAATATTATTCATACGTGCATTTACGCTGCAGTAACATAATTTTAATAGAGTTATTCTATATTTTTTATTTAGAATAAAAAATTATAGTTCTAAAGCCATATAAATACATACTAGGTAACGTCTAAAATGTTTAATTTGTTTTTGTTTGTGAGGTGAGTTTCAAATAAATTTATAAACGAAAAATCAAAATATACTAGTGATGGGAGAGCGTTCACAATAAAACTCGTGGTCACTGAAATGTTTTCTTTCAATCTGCTTCTATTTCTACAGAATAGTGTTGTTATATAGACATAAAATGCAAGTTTGAAAATAATAATAAAATATGCAATGACATACTAATACTTACTTATAAGTTTTTAGTATAATTTAGGTAAATAAATATTAATTAACAAAATCTACCCTATTTGCTACCTCGTAATATAAGTATTTTATTTTTATACCTATTATCATACTAAAGTTAAAAGAAAAACGAATATATTTAGAAAAAATTATTAACTGCATTTATAACAATTGGTCACCTATTATACTCGCGTCAAGAATTCAGACGTCTTACGTCACGACTGACGTTACACATTTGTTTTTATTGTCAACGTAATTTTCGATATTTGGTCGCGTTAAAAACAATCATTTTTGCAATTTAGTGCAATATATAATGCAAACTTTTAGTGTAGTATATAGTTTTATTACTATCAGTTGCAGTTTCTTAAATATTTTGATGAAAATATAATGAATTATTCATTTGTTCGTATGACGTAAGTCGTCTGAATTCTTGTCGCGAGTATATACAACTTTTTACGCCGTAGCAAAGCTATTACATTTAATTTGCAACACCCTATATATATACAGGCTGTATCACATAAGAGGGCCACTCCCATGTATTTCGTTTAACATGCAAGACACGTCAAAAATCTTTAATTGTTTTTTGTTGCATTTTTGGAGGCCTTTATGCTCGTAAAAACAAATTTGAGATCCATGGCCAACTTTATGAATAATAACAAAAAAAACCTGTAAAGTGCCCAAACTTTAAGGCTGTCTAACTTTTTTATTTTAAGGAATAGAGAAAACTTATTGGTAATAAATTTTTATTGCAAAAAATTGATACCTTCCACCTGACATAAACAGATTTTTGAAATATTGTATGTGGGTCGCTGCGCCCTCTAAAGGCATAAAGGCCTCCAAAAATGCAACAAAAAAACAATTAAAGATTTTTGACGTGTCTCGCATATTAAGCGAGATACATGGGAGTGGCCCTCCCTACTAAAGGTTTTGTATAAAACAATATTTACACCACTGCCTGATTCAAGTCTTTGCGCATGGCTAAAATTTCTGACAGCACAGTAACGTCCACAGTCGGCAGATTATGTAAGTCTGCCATTTGAAAACCTTCCATTTTCGTATACCTACTTCTTTATTAAAACAAAACGAAGAAGAACACAACGGTATGCAAACGTTAGTAAAGGCAGGCAAACATGAAAACTTAACCTAACCATTAATTCTTTCGCGCTAGCCCGTCATACAACTATTTTTTATTTTTGTAAAAATTAGCATATGTGATTATTAGGCTGTTTTTAGTCATTGTATAGGTAACGTTCAAACAGAATTTAAATTTTTTGTGAACATGCCTATAAGGAAATTAAAAATCATCTAAATATGAGTAGATATATCCACAAAGTGTCATTAATTTAATTGTCAATAGTCCAAAAGAATTAGGTGGGAGAAAATACATCCCCTTAAAGAGTTAAAAAGTGGTACAAATGAAATTAAGTATATATATTTTATTATTGAGAAGGCTCTCAGTAAACAATTTGCTGATTTTTCCCTACCGTTCTTAGAAGTAGGAAATGCTACTCCTAAAACTTGTTTCATACGTAGATATTTTTTCTTATTGTTACCTAACCATTTAATTTATTTCAGATAGTCTGCTTTATTCTTAACAAAAAAAAAAGTCTCTTGTATTTTTTCGAAAAATTAACGATTTGAGAACAAAAATATGTATGTACAATCAGTTACATGGCATGATTGGCATAGGGTAGAAATTTTACCGAATTGAAATTTAGGCTGCTGATATTTTGTGATGGCAACTGTTATAGTTAATGCATCTTAATTCTATTAAATATAAGGGAAAAATACAAATTATTGGAAACTATTAGAAATCATGTTAAATACCAAAACAATCACAGTATATGAGAAAATAGTAATAACTGCAACCTCACTAACAATAATTAAGTTGACGTTACAAAATGTCAATGTGACAGCCACCCACTAGATAAATTAAAGTTCAATTAAATTTCTACCCTATGCTATGTATGTCATGTAATTTATTTTAAATATTTTTTCCTCATAAATCGTTAATTTTCTGAAAAATTTACAATAGACCTATTTTAGACCAGAATTATCAGATCAAGCAGTGAAATAGTATGGAAGTAATAAGAAGAAAGTTAGATATGAAACAAGTCTTAGGAGTGGCTTCTTCTATCCCTTACAACCGTAGCTAACAACAAATTGTTTAATGAGTGTCTTCTCGATAGCAGGAAATGTCTACTTAATTTAATTTCTGTCACTTTTTTTGTATTTCAGAGAAAAAATAAGAACTATTTATTTGGAACCCTTTTTAAGGGGTTGTATCTTCACAGAGGATGTTCAAACGAAATATTTTTATGTCCCATGAAATACCCACCTTATTTTTTCCAGAAGGAATCTCCTTCTAATTTCTTTCACACTTATTTATTTACACCCTGTATATGAATAGTAAAACTATAATTTTAAGCCATAACCTTTCCGACCAATAAAATATACAGTAATATTAATATTCACTTTTATTTGGAAAATTATCAAAACATGATTGCCTCAAAAATTACATTTCTATTGTAAATTAATATTTCAATTTTGCCCCCGTTTGCCCTAACGTTAACAATTTCGATAGATGCTCTATAACTATAGCTTCGTTAGTATTCGGAAATGCTCGTATTTATTCTCATATCAATCAGAAGGTAGCAATATACCTTCTCTCATCAATCTAAAGTGAAACGCTTCAATAAAAGTTACCAACATGTTCATTATTTACGTGTGAAGAACATCAAAGCCTGAATTTGGGCCCTTCGGAGGGGTAACGATGAAATTAATTGGGGTAGCTTTTAGGATAACCGATTCAGTAAAATGTTAAATTGCACGTCAAAAAATTATGACCGTCGGTAAATGATACACCTTGCTCATGTAAACAGACTTGCAGGAAATTGTTTATGATATAAGTAATAATTGATATGACAACTTACCATGTTCCAAGAAATTGGGTTTTCTTACCTGTAACAAATGAGTAAAATTAAAAATTGCTTTAATTATTCACATGTTTGTGTGTGAAGTTAGTAACACATCTTTTGAAAAATGGCTGTATTGAATTGTGTTTGTACTGTAAGAATGAAAAAGATATAACAAAATAGTATTCCAACTTCCTTAACAAAACATTCTGATATAAATACGTAGTAAATGGGAATGAATCATGAAAAATCACCATTATACTCTAAAACTTATACAACGTTACCCAAAGACCTATAACAATTTCCATTTCTAAACTTTTAAAACAATATTAGATGAATATCTTTTATCAAACTACTTTCATATCATTGGTGAATGTATAGAGGCTTTAAGGAATGTAACAATATTATAATTATTAATAAACTAATATGAAACGCTATTTTATATTTGTGTCTTTATTTGTATATAGGTTTATTTTGTTCTCTATCTTGTATCATTTATTGTACAAATTAAGATTGTATTATATTGCATATTGTCAGTTTGGTAGAAAAAATAACAATAAAAGCATAGAAATTATAAAAAAAAGAATTTGTGGCAACAATGCATCACGTTTACTGAGGTCACCTATGGATCATTCCATTTGAAATCGTCTAATTGGCAAAGCCGACCCATTTTAGATTTTGGTGTAACTTTGAAAATCTCTCCCAAACAACAATATTTACACGAGTTTGATATTACAAGGGCTTGTTTCCGCCTATTTAAATAAAGACTCTTAAAAATTGCTATTTTTAAGCTTTATTAATTTTTGCTGTCAAATTTTTCTGTTTGAAGATATTTGAATGATCAAGACGGAATTCAGAGTGGGGAAGATAGTAGTTTCAGTGTAAATGAAGATAATTGGCTCGGACGATCCCTTTGAATAATAGCAGCGTGCTGAAAATTAGTGTTTTTTAGTCATTTTTCATGAATTTCAATCGACTCTAGCGTCTTAACTGTTGAGAGTTAAACATTCATGCTCTGCGGGAATTAAGTATACATATCATAGACAAAATTCAGCCACAAGTTGACTTGAGTAGCCCACTCTTTATAAAAGAAAACTTTGCTTGAAGTTTAGAAATTTTTAAAAATCCCAATATTCAGGCTATGAAACGAGCGTGTTGACTGCGAGATAAAAATCTGATACAGAATCTACTGTCCTTACCTTCAACTTTAAATGACTACATCACTTGTTTTCATGTTTAGTGCATGTACGAGCCGTTTTTTTTACAGCAAAAATCTGGATGTTTTTATTTAAATAGGCGGAAACAAGCGCTTGTAATAATCAAACTCGTGTAAATTTTGCTGTTTGAGGGAGTAGAATTTTTCAGTTACACCAAAATCTAAAATGGGTCGGCAACAATTTTTTTTATTTTCAGACTATTTTATATGGAATGACTCCTATAGCATTTTGCTATAAATCTTTCAGGTGTTTACACATATTTATTTCATAGACATCTGTTTCTGTTACCTACCTTATATAGGATGTTCTACAAACTCCATGACAAACTTTGCCAAATGGTATATAGCTGGATTAATGTCAAACATTTTTTTGCTATAGCATAGGTCAGATTCGGTTTTATTTGGGAATTATATTTTAAAAAATATAATTTCATATTTCAATCAAAGTAGCCTGATAAATAAAAACTGGTTGCTATAACAATAATTATTATTTGTGTCATTTTGTTTATTCATTTGACACTTAACGTTATGTGTTAAATAAACTGAAGAGTATGCAGATATTATCTCTACATATGGGCATTCCAATGGGAACACCAGACAAACAGCCCGAGAATACCGACGAAGATACTCAAATAGACATCAACCTGCCCACACATTATTTAGTGCATCATTTTGTAGACTTCAAAAAGAAGGCAACCCCGCTCCAAAAAGGACCTTTTTTTCAACTCAAGTCAATGTATAAAATGAAGAAGATATAATAGATGCTGTCGTTGATAACACTTCCATTAGTATTCTTCGTAAAGCAAATAATCTTCGTTTATTACCGAATTTGGTATGGCGTGTATTGAACAGAGAAACGTTACATGCGGACGATGCTACTCAGCGATTAAAATTTTGCCGCTGGTTACTGAAAGTATTTTTCATATATATAAATTCAGCGCTACAAGCCTAGTACGTCCATGGCTTAGTTGCATATTTTCCTCCATTGTATTTTATTTCTTATTTTTCTCCTCCAGCCCTTATTCCCATTTCTTCTAAGTCTTTCTCCAATGCTTGTATCCATTTGGTTCGTGGTCTTCCTCTTCCTCTCCTTCCTGTTATTCCCCCTGTCAGTACTTGTTTCGCAGGCCTCTCCTCTTCTAATCTCCCTACATGTCCCAATCATCTCATTCTTTGTGTTCTAATGATATTTGTTATCGATGGTTCCCCATACATTTACATTACTTGCGTTTGCTCTCCTTCGCCATACATCTCCCTTTTTTTTCCCCCATGAATTTTCCTCAGAACTTTTCTCTCAAATACTTCTAATGTTGTTTTTTCTTTTATATTCATCTTCGTATTCATTTCACTTCCCTATGTAGCTGATGCAAACTACCTAGACATTTTGTTCACTTTATTATTCTTTCTCGTATTTAATTTTTTCCTCCCCTTTATCAGTTAATGTCACTCCTAAATAATTAAACCTTTCCACTCTCTCAAAATGATATTATTTTTCTTCAGTTAATATCGAGAACAGCTTTATATATATATGGTTGTAAAATTTCTCCAGGTTCCTTTCCGCGATGAATCTGCATGGTCTTCAAAAGAACCATTTGTTTGACAACGTTTCGGTTAAATCTCATTTACCATCTTCAGGTCTTCTTACTTCTGCTTCGCGTTACTAGGTTCGGCTTACGCGAATCAGAAGTAAGAAGACCTGAAGATGGTAAATGAGATTTTACCGAAACGTTGTCAAACAAATGGTTCTTTTGAAGAAATTTTACAACCATATATATATATAAAATCGAGAACCCCGTGTTTCCTAGTTCTTCTTTTCTTTCTATTACCATATACTTTCTTATATTTTCTTTGATTAATCCCTTATTCTTGGATGCCTTCTCTAATTTGTTCACTACATTTTTCAAATTATTCTTTGTCCTCACCAGTATTACGATGTCGTCAGCAAAAGATAGTATCTGACTCGTCTGATTATACACTGTTCCTCTCTTTGGTATCTCGCTTTCTTTTACCGCTAAATCTAGAGCTATATTAAATAAAATTGTTGACAATGGATCTCCCTGTCGTAACTCTCGCGTTGTTCTAATGTCCGTAGATGTTTTCCCTTCAATCCCTTCAGCACCTTACAGTTTGTACTAGTTAGGGTAATTTTTACTAGTCTTATTAGTTTGTCTTTTATCTAAAGGTTTCTCATGGATTTATATAGTTTCTCTCTCTTTACCATATTATATGCTTCTTAAAATCTATAAAAATCATGTAAAGAGGTAAATTCTGATCAATGCTGTTGTCTCAATATGAATACTTGGTTTGTCGTTGTTCTATTTTTCCTGAACCACACTGATATTATCCTATTTGCTATTTCTATTTCTGCATTTATCCTGTTCTTTATTGCTACCGCCAAAATTTTATATACCAAATCCATAAGAGCAATTTCTCTACAATTTTCACAATTTATCCTGTCTCCTTTTCTATATATGGACATATCAGTGACTCTCTCCATCTTATAGGTATTGATTCTTTTTCCCATACATCTTTTATTTTCTCATATAGACTTTGTTCGAATTCTAGTCCTACTATTTTTCACATTTCTGCAGAAATGTCATTCTCTCCCGGAACTTTGTTATTCTTAAATATTTTTCTGATTTCCATTTTTTCTTTGCTATCCGGAGGACCCTCTATATCATTTGATTCCATGTTTAGTATTTATTATACAGGGTATTAAAAATTTAAGCAATAAGTTGTGAATCTTAGCTCGATCCTGGAAAACTAAAAAAAAAAAAATATGTTTCAAGAACACTAAGAGGTCCTTACTAGTGTCCATCACATTAAATTTTTATTAAATTATATTAAGTACTTCAAGAAAAAGCAAATTCCAGCGGCGTCCTTCAGGCACACATATCTCCGGAACGAGGATCTGTAGGAACTTGTCATCTGCCACATTTTCCCGGGCACCCTATGTGTCCTTATTATACATGAATAAAGTAAGTGAAATTAAGCTAGTGTTGGAAAAAATTTATGAATATTAGCATATTTTTTTCCGCATGGTATTCAGTAAGAAAACAATATATTTCTTTTATGCAAACCCGTATCTATCTGATTCGAGCTACATGGTAGACGTCACAGATTAAACAACACACCCACGAACTAATTTAATCAAAGACGCATTCCACTTTCTTTCCGAAACGGTATTCTGGTTTTATTAGCATGCTCGATTCGCTTGTGGTCTGGTGCGCAGCTCCGCATGTATTAATTTCGTATTAATATTCCGTACCAAAGAGCTAATCTTCTGCCAATCATTAAACAGAGGAACTTGGCGAGGAAGTTGATGGAAATTTATTTGAGGTTCGGAGTAATAAGCGGATAACCCTAGGCGCGTTCTAATCTTATTCGAAATTCTTTGTTACTGTGTCGGAACACGTAATTGGAAATGATAAAGGATTCTTGTGGTAAATACGGATACTGAAAGTTAAAAAAGAACTGAGTATCAGAAAATATTGATTGAAAAATATGCAGGTTGTATTTGGCGGCAAAACATGACGGTTTAACCCTACTTACCTATACAGGGGGATTTAGAACTTATCTAAAAAAATGGGAATAGATGCGTCATGAAAAATGGAGGCAATATCTTAAAAAAAAATGTTGTAAAATCCTTATAGTTTCCAAGAAAAAAGTTGTAGTAGTTTCGTCATTTACATTGCTGGGCTACTATAGTCTCTAGCCAGGCGATTTCTAATATCCGATTACTTATCGTATTAACTTTTTTTGTGATACAACTATTTACATTTATTTTTAGTTTTTCAAATATCTAAAAAGGCTTACGTATAGCAACTCGCAGTTGATGGGTATCATTTTAATTTATGGTCAAATGAAAATGCTTGAGCAGAACGAGATCCCGGTAAACATGTGCCAGATACAGCTAGTTTTACAACGTACAGTGAGTGCAAGTGTAGTGCAAATGCTGGCGTGACGCGAGAAATTTGCAACCGAATCGTGAAAGAGATGGATGTCCAGGGCGTCTACGGCGTATTGCAGCAGTGTGGCGTATCATACACGAGGCTCAACTTTATCCGTACCATGTACAGCATGTCCAAGCATTAATGCCATGGAATTGGACGAGGAGGAGCTGTACCATGGACGTCACGATCTCCTGGTTTTATATTATATGGACTTCTTTTTGTGGGGATATTTAAAAAATTAAATGTTTAGCACCGAAGTGAATACCTACTATTGATGAAAGAAAAATTGTTTGTGAAATTCGCGTAAAAAATTATTGTAGTATTTTCTACCTTTACGTCGCTGTAGTCTATAGACACGTGATTAGTTTTTCAAGTGTCAAAAATGGCTTATGTGTATAGTAGCTAAAGGAAAGAATAAGAAACAGCAAAGAGGATCTAGGGGCCAAACACGGATCTAGTGATTGAAAATTCGAACATAAACAGCTCCATCATATCTACTTCCCTATACAAATTTCTAATTGTAACAAATGTATTATTAATGTTTATAATAAACTTCAGGATTTATATTTTTTTAATAATATAATAAATCATTCTTTCGAAAAGGGAGGTTTTATTTGAGAGAAAGATGTTAACAAAAACGAAAATTAACTAAGAAACTTTTATAGAACTGTAAAATTCATATTACTAAACGAAAGTAGATAAATAACTACTATTATAGTGCTAGATATTTTTATAAAAACACTATTTGAGTGCGACTGTGCAATAAATGATATCTTCCAACCCTTCGAAAAGGTGACACCTGATATTTTTCCACAGAAAATGATCTTATATTTACATCGACCTCGTATCCTATAAATCTAGCGGGTAAGCATTTATAATCCCTCCGGGGGTTTTATTTGAATAAGAATTACTTATCATCCCAGGTTGCCAAAAATGACCCACATCAGGGCGCTCGTCCCGTTTCTGTCTAAATCAAACGCGAACAGATAGAACATTTTACAGGAGGAAAAAGGAAAAGAAAAGCATTTGGGTATTTGAAGCAATAATATTTCATCTGTCACTTTCCGTTCTAGTTTATGTGCGTGCGGATCCTCTGCTTTTAAATCTCTCCTTTGCTATATTCACTCCAACAAAAAGCTGGATATGGGCGATAAAATTCTCGGCCAGATAGACACTCCTGGAGCTGCAACGGTGATTTGTTTAAGCGGCCTAGGTGAATATTTCATTTCGAGGTAAAGAGATTACCTAGAAGTATATGGGATAGCTGTCCACTACAGCATGTTCTACAAGCTCTATGACAAACATTGGCAAATTATAGCTGGGTTAAGGTCAAACATTTTTCCTCATATGAACATAAGTCTGATTTAAAAAAATATAATTTCATATTTCTATTATTGCTGCTACAATAATAATTATTATTTGTGTAATTCTGTTTATTCCTCTGACATTAAGCGTTAAACAGCTTAATAAAAAATTGCATTTATTTACAACTGAAGAGTATGCAGATATTGTCTTTATATATGGGTATTGCAACGAGAACGTCAGACAGGCAGTCCTAGAATACCGATGAAGATACCCAAATAGACATCAACCTGTCCACCTAGTCTTTAGTGCTTCATTTCATAGACTTTGAGAAGAAGGTAATCCCGCTCCAAAAAAGACCCATGGTCCTATTGAAGTGGATGTACAAAATGAAGAAGATATAACTCTTCAATTAATGTTCGGTGTATAGCAGATAATCTTCACATGGCGTGTATTGAACAGAGAAATGTTACATACGTTTCATCGTCAAACTGTGCAAGCATTACTTCTTGGAGATGGTTCCAACTAAATGGACAAAATGATTCATTTCGCTTGTCATGTGGTCTGATAAAACGTGTTTTACTAAGAATGATATAAATAATAATCATTCATAATGAACATATCTGGGCGTTATAAAATCCGCATGCAATTAACAGCAACATTTGGGGTATCATCTTTTACAATATTTTGCTGCCTGTACATATATTAAATAGTCGTTTAAATGCAGATCCGTATAGAACTCTCTTGGAAAACAACCTTTTTGATTTAATTGATAACATAGAACTTAATACGGTTCAAAATACGTGGGATCAGCACGATGGTGTATCACGACATACAGGTAGATAAGTAACTGCTTGGTTAAATGATAATTTCCCCATAAATTAATAGACGAACAATGTCCAATAGCATGGCCACACATTCCCTAGATCTAAAACCTTTGAAATACGGGGACATTTTATAAAGCAGCTTGTCTACCATGTCAAAATTACTGCTCGTTAGCAGTTACTTGAAAGAATTTAGCATGTAGCTAACCAAATAAAAAATGATGTAAATCTCATTCGTCGAGTGACAGAATCTTTAGTGTCGCCGAAAGTGGACATTTATAACAATTTTTATCGTCTTAAAATTTATTAAAGGTTAGAGAATTTTTAACACAAATAAGAATTATTGTTATGGTAGCTATCATTTTTATTAATATAAAATTATATTTTTTTAAATTTCTAATCAAAAACGAAATTGTTCATATACGAACAAATATTTAATATTAACCCAGCTACCATCTGCCAGTTTGTCATACAGCTTGAAATTTTAATTGCTTCTTCTTCTGCAGTTTTACTTAAGAAGTCATTATTATCTGCATTTAGTACAACCTATTTTTTCAGAAAACTGAAACATAAATTTTAAAAATGTTTTTCTGAAATATATTTTGTAAATATGAATAACTTATTTATTATTACTGGAGACAAGTCAACAGCATTTTGAACAAATTCAAATTACATTATTACACTTTAGATATTTTGTGCATAAATACTCTTGAATTAAAAAGTAAATAAATGAAAAATGTGTACGCATAAATAAGCTTCAAATATAAAATAGAATAAGGAAAAACAAATAAATAAATAGCAAAACTATTAACTAAATATAAAAACAGTATTGTACCTAACAAAAAGGTAGTACCAAAATCTAAATTAGTAATCAAATTAATATGTTTTAAATATTCATTAAAATACCTATGCAATGAGTTTATTAGAGAGTTACTATCATAATTATTCAAATATATTAAACGCCACAGCTTAACACCTGAATACGTACAGCAGTTGCTAGTTATTGAATTTGCTTTCTGTAGTACAAGTGAATAGCTATGTAGTGTTTTGTAAACTAATAAATTTAATACGAATAATGTTGGATATTATAAATTACCAGTACAAGGTAAGATGTTGATTTTAACTCTTTGTAGGTATATCACCTCGGCACCTCAGTTTCTACAAACAATATCGAAGCGTCATAAGTGCACCCCTGGTAATGACGTCATTTGCGAACGAAGTGGGGGCTTTACTGTCAACATTTTTATTAAAAACTTTGTACCGCAATAAAACATATTATATAATATTTCAAGGAATCCAGATTGGTTCTAAAGTGTCAAAATCGTTCAACTATTCTTGCGATGTCTACTGAAAACAAATTCATAACTTTACTGGTCGAATATTTCTGACAGTTTGAAACTAGTCCGTATTTCTTGCTTGAACAGACCTCTATGATATACAATAGTTCAGTTTCAATAGTTTATACACTGAAAATAAAATAGTAGTTAGTTGTTTTTACCATTGTACCTGCAGGTTGTTCTTGTTCATTATAGGTCTAAGTATGAGACACTTTGCTTTTTACGCAAAACAAAATTTGTAAAACCAACCTCTTGACTGATGTATTAGGCCCAAGGATTATCTGTTAATATGTTTATATTTCAGTGGCAAAAATACCTAATTAAACAAAAAAAGTAAAACTTATATATATAATTCCACCTTTTGTCTTCTATAGTTTAATTTTCTTCGTTCAAAGGCGATACATCGTCTCAAATGTGAATCACTTTTCTTTTCTTGATCATTTACGTACACATAACTTTCCATTCTAAGACTGAATTCCATTGAATTGCCTTCGCATAGGGATTTTCCTATCTAGATTGAAGCCGCTGATATCTGGATTAACTAGGGGTGGCAATTCTTTCATCCGGAAACGTTCGTTCACACGTCATTATTCAGTAATGATATATGCACCGTGAAGGAATTGAATGAATTTTGAAACGGCCCATTGTTACGCTAGAAAGTAAAACAAATTTCATCCTTCAGAAAGTTGAGAAAGCAAGCATAACTTATGTCTGCAGTGGAGAAACATTTTAAACCCTTGACAGATGCTGTTATCTAGTAATAACTAAACTATTTATGGCTCAAAAAATACCGATAACTGTATATTTCGTGATCTAGCTATCATTAAATATGGCATTTTTCTCATGAACCAAACAGATAACACTTTATTTGACTTCAGCAAAATACACATAAAGCATAAACTTGGGAAAGGTTTATGTTAATTTTTCTTACTTTTGCTTTTAAATATGAAAAATTAATTGATGAAGTTTATGTAAAAACTCATAAGAAGAGATTTTCTATTATCCAATAATGCATAATTCTTTTAGGAACTTTAACAGGGTATAGAATTCTTAACTGAAAATTACATTAATATTCCATCATTTTGTGTCACAAATATGGCCACCCACAACAACAATAGTTGGTACATTATTGATAAGTAGAATGTTTAACTTGTGCTTGATATTATTTATATTGTCAAAACTGATAAACACTATACTCAACAGGGTGATCTACATTGTTTAGAATAAGTCTCTATAATTACGTAAATCTCGTTGCAATGAACAATTTTAGATTTTTTTTAGAAAATCATCAGGGGATTTAGTTTACCTCCTTTCCAAGGCGAATGAAACCTCTCCTTCAGTATCACTATAGGTAGACATTTATAGATCTTTTCCAGGATACCTTTTATAACAAATTGGTCATTGTTTATGATATCTACCTAAAAATATGTCGCGCTTCAAATGAGTAATATTAAAATCATATATCCTATTAAACTGCAAGGATTATTTAAAACCAACAGAGCGCAATATTTTAATAAAGAAAACGTAATTCCATTCGGATCTTTCTTGTTTTAATGTAATTAAAAAATCTCTTTGAGAGATAATCGGAAAAGTAATCTACAGAGTAGTATTTATAGGTACCATAAGTTCAAATGAATCCTATACAGAAGAGTAAATGCGGATTGAGAAAGTTGAACAAAACTCTTATTTTTGTAGATCATTGAATCTGGAATATTAAGATGCTTTTTTAGAATATAGGGTGATTCAAAACTTATCTAAAAAAAAAATTGGGCCCGTTTTACCCAGTTTCTACAAAATAACACAAATGTTTCTGCTCCTTGTGATACGCCACACTGCTGCAACACGCAGTGGATGCCCTAGGCCTCCATCTCTCCCACGATTCGGTTTCAAATCTCCCGTCTCACGTTGGCGTTGCAAGACACTTCACTGCACACCGCTGTAAAAGTAGCTGCATTTTGGCACATGCTTACCGGGAAATCGTTTTGCTAAAGCATTTTAACATCGCCATAAATTAAAACGATATCCATCAACTCTAAGTTGCTATAATATAAGGATTGAACAAAAACTTTTTTTTGATACTGACTCAATTTTTCATGATGCTATACAAGATTGATTCCCAATCAATCTTGTATAGAGTTACTGGGGTTAGTTTTTATATAAGTATAATTGACTGCTTTGAATATATTCGACTGCGCAAAAATTTGTCAAATAATATGCCAAGGGTAAAGTCAACATTTTGTTCAATTTTTTGCAAAATCCAGTGCCAAAATTGTAGGCGAGCAAGATAGTCTTTAGTCTTTTGGCAGTAAAGCTTGAACCCTTTGTATGTGATATGGATATAACTGTTGATGCTTTAGAATGGATCAAATTAATTTATGATTCGTATTAAAATTTGCAGTGATCTTCCTAGAACAGGTTCTTCCAACTCAGGCGTTATAACACTAAAAGGTCTTACATGAATTGGACCTTTCTGAAATGAGCCTGACTCCTAAAGAAGTTTAAAAATATTTTTGAACATTCTTGGATTTGGATGATTTGGAAATCTTTCCATATAAATTCGCCTAGCCTCGGTACCATTTCCATTTTTTTTTAAGAAATAAGCTTAATTTAACAATACACAATATTAATAAGATGGCGGTTTCTTATTATTATTGTTTTGCATGGCCCACCTAAGATATGCAATTTGAGTAAAACTGCACTATACAATAGCGCATATGATGACCTATTTTGTTTGTAATATTATATAGGATGATATATATTTTCTTGACAAATAATGATCAATGATACCCGCACCTCCGTCACTGATAAGTTTCTAAATCTGATATTTTTCTGTTTTATATCTACTGTCATGCTAAATATGCACACCAAATTTGGTTAAATTATCTCAAGCGGTTTATGAACTAAAAATAGATTTTTTTTTTAATTTTTGATACGTTGCAGGTGGACAATGGCTGTCCTAAGACCCCCACATATATAACAAAATAAAAACCTTATTTTCGGCCACCGAATACGCCTCTGGATGTTTGACCTCTACTTAAGAAACACCCTGTATAGTATTATGAAGAAAAAAATAATGCAATTGATTTGCATAAAACCAGTTTATATTTGATTTATTATTGTAGTTTTTGGTACAACACATTTTTATATTTAAACTGAGACACAGGGTGATTGGGGGAACCCCAATATTCGAAAAGGGTCTTTGGGGGACAAAAATAAACAAAAAAGCCTAATAAATATATGGTCGAATATCAGCGGTTACCGAGATAACAATGAAAATATTTGTATTGTAATTTTTTGCGAAATTATTTAATATTTTATTTTGAGTAGGTCATGCATTCTAAACCAAACTCATATTAGTGATTGCTAATTTATAACACACATTGCTACATTTATTTTGAGGTTTCGATTTAAACGCTTATTTTATAACTTTCGCATTTATTTTTACATTTGCATTCGTTTAGTCGGTATTGAACAAGCATTATTTCGTAAAGTCTGGCACAAATCGTCATCGAGAATATGCTGATATTATTTTTATTTATAGATATTGCAACGGTAGAGCTAATCGTGTAGTTGCTGAATATCAACGTCGCTTCTCGAACAGAAGAGTGCCAGATAGAAAAGTATTCCAGTCTTAAGTAATGCATGTGAAACTAAAACGATTCCCAGTGTGAGAATTACATATGAGGCAAGCTGGTCCTGGTCTAGCAGTGGAACAAGAAATTCTAAATATGGTAGAACGCAGCCCGGGTGTAAGCACAAGGCACATTGCAATCCGAGTCTTCAGGACGGTGAATGATTTGCGGTTGCATTTTTACAATTGGATGAATGCAAACCATACACTGTACAAATACATTTTGTTCATTGATGAGGCTCAATTCACTCGTGATAGAGTAAATAACTGTCACAGTCAACATCGTTGGTCAAATGAAAATCAGCACGCACAGTGGAAAGTAACGTTCAGTATCGGTTCATCATTAACGTGGTGTGGTATGATTAATAATAAATTACTTGGCCCAGTTGTGCTAGATTGTCGTCTTACTAGAGCTAGATATGTAGAATTTTTATAAAATAATTTGTCAGATCTACTAGACGATGTTCCATTGGATGTTAGGCAAAACATGTAATTTCAGCATGATGGCTCCCCTGCCCATTTTAGACATGTTGTGATCAATCGCTTTCCACAACGCTGGATTAGACGAGGTGGTTTTCAAAATTGGCCACCAAGGTCACCAGGTTTAAATTCCCTTGATTACTACATTTGGGCATGATTTACATCATTAGTATATGCAATAAAAGTGAACACGAGAGAGGCGCTATTTGATCGGATTGTCAATTGTGCAGCACTCATAACAGAAGATTCACCGTGCCCTTCACGAGCAACCTGTGCAATCCACAAACAAGCTGATGCATGCATCGAGGCGTACAGTGGTATATTTAAAAATTTAATTCATTAATTTCGGTTTAATAGATCTTTAATCAGTGTTATAATTTAGAATACCTACAGAATAAACACTTTTCTCTACTGATGCATTGCAATAGCTAACTCGGGTAAATATATTTTCATTGATATTTCAGTAACCGTTGATATTCAACCATAATTATGTTTTTGTTCACTTTTCCCACCTGTCGAATATTGGGGGTTCTCTCCAATCACCGTGTATAAGGTGTAAAAATAACTAATAATAACTACTGTAGCTCCTAAGAGTGCAGATACACTAAAAATAGGACATCCGGTAGGTTCATTATTACAGTATCCTGCAATGAAACAGACTTTATTGTTTTTATATTCGCAGAGCTGTAAACCCTCATAACATCACTTTAATAAAGGAAGCAGAATTACTTTTGTTTTATTTCCATGCACCTTCCGCGCTTTGAGCATTAACGGAGGCGATATAAAAATGCATCAAAAAGCCGCGATGCTTTTTCTCTCTCAGATCATTAATAATTTGAGCCTTCCCCAATTATTTAAGATGAATATCCGACCCAGTTTCGGGCGCAATAAATTAAGCCACGCAGGAGAACTCCCACAGCAATTACAACCTCGACGTTTTAAAATGTAATTCAAAGTAAACAGTTTAGAAATGCAAAATCTAGATCATTTGGGAAAACTTAAATCCAACAATAAGGCGTTGATTCAACTTGTTTCCAAACAATTTGTAACCCTAAAAGTAGAAGGAATCCTTATAACAAATAATTTCCATTAAAGTATTGTTACGCATACTTTTGAGTTGGGAAAATATTTGATTCAGTAAAATGGAAGGGGATTTATAATACGGTTTCCTCTGTGAGTTAGGAAAAGTGGTATTAAATATAATATCAGGATACTCTTAGACGTCCATATTGCACTCAACCTTCTAATCTTATTGTATAAGAAACAACAACAGGATTTACCTCAATACGTATTGCCTTATGTAACAAATAATTATACATATAGTAGTGAATATGAAAGAAATGAATATAAAAAAACACAATAAATGAATGAATGACGTATACACACAGTGTATCCAAACAGTAAAAAAAAGAGCAAAAACAAATAATTCAAACAAATTTCAGAAATATTTTTATAGGGTTTTATCTAAAGAATAGGTACTTTGAGACTGAAAAAATATCAACAGTCATATTTTGGAAAATTTTAATGCAACAAGATAAATAGCTGTTTAGGTGTGTATTCAAATAATAATCATTCAAATCAGTTATGCGTCTTCTATCCTCAAGAGATATTAAGTAAATGATACTGCAGGAAACAACTACTCCGCAGACAGCAGGAAGTAGCAGACCACTTATATCTCACCTGTACTCGATTTATATGCGAACATGTATATGAAGGAACACCCAGCTCAATTGTCGGTCGTCCCACCTATGGCATACTGATGAGGGCTAACAAGCCCGAAACCGGTCTATGTCTGGTGGGGTGGCGGACAGGGGTTCTTGGCTCACACCGATACGACAGGTGTAATTAATTCCCGGCCGGGGCATTAGTCCGCGAAGTAGTTGTTTCCTGCAGTATCATTTATAGATTTAATGGCGCGTCACCCAGAGTGAGAGGTCTGCGGTTAAGTACCTACTGTAATGTAGGTCGCTTCCTGCAAGTCGAGCCGCTTATCCGAGCAGGAAGTAGCAGACCACTTATGATGTATACAGGGTTAACTATGACTAAGTACAAAAATTTTAACCGTGTGGTCAGGGAGCCCTAAAAGTCAATAAAAAAGTTATTCCAGAATTTTAGCTCAATATTTAAAAAATGGGGCAAAACCCTTTTTTCCTACGGAAAGTCGGCGCCGATGATGAGTATCGACCGAGATGGCTTATGGCTTAGATCTTAGATCCATAGTTGACATGACATTACATCTGTCAACAACTACCATGCGGTCATTTGCAGTGTTTCTAAATGCAGAAACAATAAAAATTAACATTTATAGTAATAATACCTGATAGGTAGGTAACAGTTAATCCAGTTAGCTCCAGTATTTTGCGTTCGTTTTTCATTATTTGGTTACAAACTGGTAAAACTACATTTTCACTCACTACCGATAAACAGACTTCCCGTAAGTACAGTTTACAATGCCTATGCATTATAATAAAATCGAAGAAAGGGATGAGGTAGGTTCTAATAGATAACAGAAAACGTTTAACACCCGCGGCAGTCTTGTCCCATAACCTAGAAAACAAACCGGCGAACTATATTGTGGGGTAATATCTGTACCCGACACATATTCCTTTATTTATTAACTATAAAACGTTTAAAATTAAAATAAGGCACTAAAGACTGAAGAAGAATATAAAACTACAACGTAAACACAGGAATTAAATTATAACATGACAGCGAACCGACTCGAATGGACCGACTACCGAGTGCCGACTGTGGCCGACTGTTGCATGACGGTTGATTGCTGATTGCATACTCTGATTCTCGCATTGGCGGCGTTAAATAAGGATTTAATATAATATCGAAAAAAATTTTTCTTCGCTTTATAAATAAGTTTGCAAATTTTTTGAAAGGAAATTCTGTTAATTCTTATTTTTTTCTATCTCCTCTTAAAATATTTGTACTTAGTCATAGTTAACCCTGTATATAGGAAATATTGCGGATTCCAAATTACTAAGCCATAGATTACTGTACTATTAGCATAAGCGATATACAAACAGTATTTTTTGAAAGTATTTGGGCCTCTTTGTATTAATTCAACATTATAAGTATTACTCCCAGAATGACAGAATTCTTTTGCATACATTAAAACATTATAAAACTTAAAACACTTCATCATTAATATATACGTTAAATAACAGAGGCTCTAAGTGCTACCTTTGGGGGACACCTGAAATTACTAATGAAAATTTAGAAATGAAAATGAAATTGAAGACAACGCTCGACCACATCGCGCAAGAAAGGCTCAAGAGACATTCGAAGCAGGACATATCAATAGATTAGATTAGTCAGCCAATTCTCCTGACATGAATCCAATTGAAAACATGTGGAATTTCGTGGCTAGAGCCATTCATAATCATATTTCTCCACCTCATACTGCGCATGAGTTAGTCGTTGCGGCAGAAGAAGAGTGGAACTATATTCCGCAAGAGATCGTTAACCGGACATATGTTTTTCACAAAAAAAGATTCAGAAAACAATATACTTTTGTAAACGTATTTGGTTTTGTGACAAAAAGATTTCTTTAACAATAATGAGGGGGAGTCCAAGACTGTTGACGTTTTGTGTATTTCTATCGTGGACTTTGTTTAACTTAGGTGCATTTCAGGTTCTAAACGTAAACGGTTTATACACAGGTATATTGTTTTGTCTGTTTGATGTTAAAAAGTCAGAAAAAAAATTATCACAGCATGTATAGGAACAAAAAAGCGTATTCATTGCTATTTCATGTTTTTAGAATATAACTGCAGTTATATGAACCATGAAGCGACTGTAATCAATATCACATTGCCTGACGAAAACGCACAACTCAATGCACAAATTTGCAAAGTAATTTTATTTGCTAGAACGTTTCAACTGTGAAAGCACAAGGTTTTCTTTGAGGAGCAATATTTTAATATGTTATATAAAATATACTAGTTTCGAACTACATAAAATTTTATATTACATATACAAGTACTCTTTCTGGCCTTACGGTACAGTAGATTTCAACATTTGCCAAACCGTTCAGGTACAACGTCGATAAAATCACATATTGAAAGCAAAGTAGGTATTCTAAATAACTTTAAAAAACCGTTTACCTTTCAATACATCATTTAGAACATATTCTTTACAAGAAACCCTGAAATAATTAAATTTAGTATATCAAAGCTTATAGTACTTGTAATATGCAGTTGTAAGAAAGTCGTAAACTAATATATTTGCCAAAATATAAACAGAATAAAGAATATAAATAAAATGTAGATGTCCATATCCTATTATAAGTTGCTTGCTATTGCTGTTCTAAACAAATGGTCCATCTATTTTAGTTTCTTTTCTTCTATATTATTTTTTGCCAGTACTGCGGTCTCCAACACCATTATTTAATTTCTTGTTAGTTAGCAATAGTAACTTTTCTAAAGTAGGTACCTCATTTCCATAGCTGGCAGTTTTTTATTATTTCTTTCTTTCTTTTGTCAGATAGAATCCAAATATCAGATCTATTAAGGTAATTTTTTTTGTTCAAACAGCTGCTTTAATTCTTATTGCCAATATATTATCATGTTTTGCTATTATGATTACTCTAAAATGTAATATCTTCAAATATTTAATTTGGTTATAGTTAAAGAAGAAAAAAACGTTTGGAACGTTGAGTAAATTTTAATGATTTTAATCTTTTCTATCCCCAAACAGTAACGGGTAGAAACCGGTGGAATGGTTCAGTTTAATCTAATGTTAACATTTAGATAGAGCATGATTGGGAGGTTAATTAAAATATAGAATGTGTAGGACCCTAAAATTAACATAAACTTGAATTATTACTACTATAAAATAGTATATTATTCAACGAGCATATAATGGTGAAAATAAATATTCTGTCGCTTAATGTAAAGAAATATGTGCCATTTTCACATTTTTTGCTTCTGTCAACAATGAATATCGTTAGATCTGGAATAACACGCGAGTCTTCCCATGCTCATATTTTAAATCTTTTTATTGCTAACTTGCCATTCCGCAAGCGGTTCGTTAAAGAAAACTGGAAACTCAAATGCCACTCGGTTCGATCTTGCTTTGTGATTCAATCCGATTGATGTTGTCGGACGTTTATTTTCCTTCTGCGCCGAAAGTTCTACTTACCTCGTTAGTCGGCTTCTATTTTATCCGGAAACTTTCCATGGAATTGATTTATTTCAATATTTTTTTTCTCTGCGAAATATTATCCATTCTTTACTGTGCCTTGGAAGGTTATGTTATTTTATCGTATATTATTATAAGTAGCTATATCCCACTCCCAATATTTAAAGGTTTTCCAAAGTTGATATTTTACCACATAATGCGATACCTTTCAACACTCAGTTTTTAGTAGATACATATTTTTAATATAATTCTCAGCACGAACACGTTTGCTACTACGTGGAAAATCATTAGTGTTTCTCCAATAAGAAATAATGCTGCTCCATCCGAAATTACAATTTATTTGAAATTATTGTTTATCAATTTATTTGCAATACCCTAAAAGGAATCTTGTCAGAAGATCAGCATGGTTTTGCTGAAAAAAGTGATGCCTTACGAACTTTGCTTGCTTTACCCAAAGCATAACTGAGATATAAGATGATAAAAGCCAAGTTGATGCTATATGTTTGAATATCCAGAAGGCATATTCTGCTAAAAAACTAAATTTACTTGATTTTTTGTCGAAGTTTATCTCATTGTTCAGATCATATCTTTTCGATAGATATCAGATAGAAATATAGCTTTTGATAGATAGTATATTGAACATGAAGGTTATCGTTTCTCTCTCATATCACCCAATTCTGGGGTACCGCAGGGGTCCAATTTGGGACGTTTATTATTTCTACTGCATTTAAATGACCTTTCACTGCATGTAGTTTTTTTCAAAATTATATGCAGATGATTTAAAAATTTTCTGTAATTTGATGATCTATGTGCTTGGTGTCAGTCAAACCATCTTAGCTTATATACGAGTACTAATAAATAATCTGTTCTGTCTTTCACTAAGTAATAATTAATTACCGTTTCCGTATAATATTAATAATCTTACTTTGAACCGTTTAATCCAAATAAAGGACGTTGAAGTTTTATTTGATCAGAAAATTTCATTTCCTGCACATAACGAAAATAAATTTAGTTTCTTCAGTCAATAAAATTCTATGATTGTTTTGTTCTTAAGATATTATTTGTGTATTTTGTGCGTAATAAGTTAGCATACGGAGGTCTTGCATGGCATCCTCTATGTGCTACATATATTAGTCAAATTGAGCACATACAAAGTATTCGTATTTCAAGAAGTTTGGAGAGTTTCCCAAATGCAACATTAGTTATATTCTGTACTGCTTTACGAACGTAATTTTATTTCTTTAAATACAAGTCACATCATTTTAACAACAACTTTTTTACATCTTATTGCACAACAAAATTACTTGTGAATCAGGATCAGGAATGTTAGCATTTAATATACCAAGGCTTAATAGTAACATCAAATGACTTTTCATTGTGAATATGTCAGAGCTAATATTCTCATGAGATCACCTGTTTATTTTTTTTGTAATAATGTTAATTTAATTCGTAGTAACTATGATGTTAATCATTAATGTAATTATTTGTTTATTGATGTATATGCATCTATATTTTACATTTATTTATTATTTTTTTATAATCAGTTAAAATACTTCTTAAAGACGTTTTGAAGATTTTAAGTAGTATTTAAGTGTAGCTCAGAAAAAGAAATTTTTGTTTTAGCGATGTCACAAAAACATTTTTCGTGCTCTTGGATTGTCTTCGCTTACAGCACCAAAACAGAAGATTTTGCAGTGCAGTGTCATCTGACGAAAGACTTGCAATTTATTTATGATAAGTAAATAGAGGTTGTTGATAACAACCGACAGTTCAGCACACAGCAGTTCACATTTACAACTTAACTGGTCGAATATTTTTAACAGTTTGAAACCAATCCCTGACTTTTGTGGGAACAGAAATTACCTCGGACTAGCACGGCGAAGCATAGAAATTGCAGGCCATCAACATGACTTGCAGTGACGGTCATAGCAGGTGACGGTACATGCTGGTGCTGGTCTAGTATGCGATGCTTCATTAAACATGGGAAACTTTATGTGCAGGCGTTGCAGGTCCGTGGTGTGTATGTTTGTGCTGGTCCGTGCAGGCATATTGTGCACGATTTTTTAAAGTGGTAGCATTTTCTTTTTCCTGTTATTGGGTGTACTTGTATGTTGGAAAATATAAATCTATCTATCTATAACTATGCAAAAATACATATTTCAGTTTCATTCTGTGAAAATGGGAGAGTGCAAACAATATTTATCATAACGTGCACGCAACTATTACTGTTAATTTTGAATAGATTCTACCCACTAGGTTCATCTGCACCGGTTTCACCTTACAGTATTTAATTTAGAAATAAATTAGCTTCTTCAGGAGCTGATAATGCACTTAGGGAGTCCCGTCAATATTAAACTTTATCCTCAAGCTGAAGTATTAAAATTTCCCTCCATAAACTCCTTCACTGATGAATAAAATTAGATGCGAAAATAAGCAGGAGACGAGAAAATAATCCAGGTTCAAGTTTTTTCTTAAGCTATTAAGACACATCAATTCATAATAGTCAGTTATTTTAGCTTAACACAATTTCAGTCACAACTGCAGATAGTTTTGTCACTTTTAGAAAGAAGTTTATTACTATAATACAAAGTTATTTGCTTTGGAATGATAATTTTTTTAAAAAGTACAATATATATATTCGAAAATAAAACGTGGAGTCCCACAAGGTTCGGTCCTGGATCCTTTATTATTCCTTATTTACATTAACGACTTTTCTAATATTTTTGGAACCGATAATTTAAGTATTCTGTAATTGCCTCCAAATATAAGAACTCTACAGTCTAATTTGTTTAAAATAAAAATTGAATTATTTTGAAATATACTGTTCGTTTATCTATAGAATTTGAAAATGATGAAAGCTGAAAAATATCCGGGCTGGTTCGATTAGGTTTCTTGACGTTTCAAGAGTTAAAGTGCCTTCTTATTTGTCCACTGTAAAACTTAGGCATATACACTAAATGTTGTATAGTCTTGAAGTATGTTATTTTTTCAATTCATCGTATGAAAGGCTGCTTCTATCTTCCTTTAGATGTTGTTGACGATTAAATTAAGTGAACCATATATTCGGATGTATTCCTTATATGTTATTATGTCCATAAGACTATGAAATGCCATGTTCATAACATTATATATCATCAATATATCTCAACTAATACTTTGGATTTAAAACCACCGACTTCATGTTTTCCGAAGGCTTTCACGTAGATATTTGCCAGCTTGAAACAAAGATAAAACCTTAACTGCTCCTTCTGTCTGTTTTAGAACTCATCCCCAAATAAAAAGTTACATCTTGCATACTTTTACCAAATGTTCTTATTCTTCTCTACTGCTACAAGAGTTAGATGAAGTTTTACAAAAAAAATGTTATCATGGCTGTTTTGAAAACCATGACGTCACGTTTAAACCTTCATTATATTTTTATCAAAATATTTAAGAAACTACAACTGAGAGTAATAAAACTATATACTACACTAAAAGTTTGCATTATATATTGCACTAAATTGAAAAAAATGATTGTTTTTAATGCGACCAAATATCGAAAATTACGTTGACAATAAAAACAATTGCGTAACGTCAGCCATGACGTAAGACGTTTGCATTTTTGCCGCGACTCAACTGAATTCCCTTAATCTTGTTGAACAGTGCTACAAATTTCATTACTTCTGAAGAAGACAGCGATATGTGTCCTCAGGAATTTTAAATATTTCTGTAAAATATACTGACAGTAAATATATTTTTATGAAATGCAAGTATTTCATTGAACAAATAAGTATTATATGATATTTCAGATACATTGTTTGTTTTATACAACAATTGACTTAATGTTCATGTTCAATCTTTGAATACAAAGGGGAAGAGGAGTAAAACTTAACAATATTCTGATGGAAAAACAGTAGACGATAGAGCATGTGTAAGTTTATTATTATACTCGTACATATACAATTATTCCTTTGGCATCAGCTACAACAAAAATTATTTGCTAAAGAGCACAACTACCTAATAAAAACTTTTACTCCCAACGCAATGTTCGGAGTTGGATGGAATATTACTCTAATCTTTTTCAAACATTAAGAAGAAAGAGATACGCCCAGACTTATGCAACATTTGCATTATTCTAGCGAGTTGCTTCATTCCTGGCACCGTAAAAAACTATAAACCGCCACAACCACGATTGTGCACTGTCGCGATAATACAGCATAAAGTGACTTTGAGTGGAGTTTTACGAGACGTAAATGCTACGACTGCAAAGGATTAGCTACGTTTTAATTGCATGAATTATTTAAGAATGTATAATAAAGTATTACGTTTATATGCATAAAATGGGCAAAGGGCTTTAATGTCTAATTCTGAGAGTTCTTCTACAATATAGCCTTTCAGTTTAATATATTTTTTTAAATAATTTTGACATATCAACATCTTTTTCCACGGTCGGGAGTAGAAATCAGTTTCTATGACATCAAAATTAAAACAGAAGTAGTCGATTATTCCCAAGGGAGTATAATGCTCCCAAGGGAGTTTACATTATGGAGAACGTATTTCATGCAAAAAAAGATAACATTGAAATTATTTATTGACATTTAAATTAAATGTTACATTTGTACAATTTTCAAAATTAATATTAGAAGGAATATCACTTTCGCTTACATTTACAGTTTTTGTGATTGCGCTAGTAGTAGTACCTACTAAAACCTGATTAGCAATTTTGGTCATATTTTCAGTAATGTCGCTGAAGATCTTCGTAAGCAGTGACCAGTATAACATGCAGCATCAGGTAATTTTAAATACGAAGCTACTACACTCGGAATCTTTCCCATGGTATTCTAGCTGCGAACTACATTTTCCTGCTTTGTAGTACAAAAAAAGGCGCTTATGCTTGACGTGGGGAGAACGAAGGGACAAGTATTTTCGAAACAATTCATGCATATTTCCCACATCGGTAACCAGAAAGGTTCGTGGAATCTTTGTCTTAGTGTTTGGAATTTTTACAATCAAGGAAGAGCCTACATCCTCAATATCATCTACAGTTAAATTGACTAGTTGATCAGTTCGACAAGCTCCGGCAATCCCCAGAATTAATCCAACCTATAAAAAAATTAAAATACTTAATAATTGAAATACCTATCAACAAAAGTAATCTTACCTTAATCATTAAGAATTCTTTGTCAATATTTTCGATTTTTTCGCTTGATATCCGTCACCCGTTCTTTTCAAAAATGCGATCAGCTTGGGGAATTTGCTTATATCTATGTTGTCGTAAATTATCAAGCATGACTTAACCATAGAATATTGCGCCTATAATGTGGAAGACTTGTAATTCTTTGCATTTTCACTGAAGTATGCCAACAAAACATTCTCGCTGTATACTTGAACATTTTTCTCGGCGCACCACTTTTTGAACCTATTGTAGGCTATATTATATAAAGATCTTGACTTCGTAGGCAGCAAATTGCTTATTGTAATATTTGCAGCCTCCACAATCTCTTCCGACTCACAATTATTCATTGTGCACTAAACAAACTTTAAACTAAACTAAACTACCACCTTAATTTGACAATTCTTTTTGTTTGTTTATTTTGTAGTTATGACAATAACTCAACGATTGCTAAATAAATGCTCAAATCCGAATACAATAATTTTGGTGCTACTTACTTCATAATGACAAAATATGTGTTTTTAAGTTAATGAGACCGTGGAAAAAATAGTATATACCATTCGGAAGAGATGCTATTTTGTCCTCGGTGCATTGTAGCCCTCAGGCTTCAAATTGCACCTCTGCCAAAATAACGCATTTCTCTCCCTTATAGTATAATGTACTATTGTTATCGAAGCAACTGTCAAAACGTTCTACTTTATGTAACTAGTTACATAATGAAAATCATTATGCAACTGGTTATGAAAAGTTCGTTATGTCACTAATTGCAAAAAAGAATTAAACAAAATGCAATAAAAAAATAATAAAGTAAACATGCAGTAATATTCCGTGATATGTTATTGGTATTACTCGGTTCTCCAAGCATATCATCGGAAATTGTTTTTTTATTTTTTATAGAATTTTCAACATATTCTTCTGCAACAGAATTGCAGTGCTGTTTTATTTTTAAAATATTGGCCCCAGAATTTGCAAGTAAAGTGGCTGAAGATCTTCTGAAACAGTGCCCCGTGAATAATTCGGCAAACCAATCATTTGAGCAATCATCTTTGGAAACTGACAAATAGTATTAAGTTCTACTGGTTGTACATCTCATTTACCATTTCTATATCTAACAAAGAATCTGTTGTGTTTAATATTTTCCAGGCGTAGGTTTCTATACTTCGCGGTGATTAGAAATTCACGAATTACTCTAGTATCAGAGTAACACGTAAAAATGTTAATTCTGACTTCAGACATGCACCGACTATTTCCACAACCAACAAAACCTAAGGCAAAAAATGCGGATTCGTAAACTGACATCTAAATGAAGTAATTATTAGTTACCCCGCCAAAAACCTCGCAATATTTACTTTTGAAAAAACGTATGATTTCTTAGCATGGTATCCATCGGACAACTCAGTTCTCAACATAGGGTTCATAGCGTAGAAGCCAAATTCTTCTTACCTTCAAAATATGCCAATAGTACTTTCTCATTAACGTGTTTTGTTTTCTTCTGTTCACGCCATTTCTCAAATTTTTCATAAGCCAAGTCCTATACCGCTTTGGATTTCTCAGGAATCAGTCAACATACGGCATTTCTTGCCGCTTCTTCGATATCGCTCGGTATATCGTCAGAATCTGAATGTAAATCACCCATTATTCCTAATGGGTGATGGTAATAGTAACGATCAGCGTCACAGAATAGATCATCGTCTATTAAATGTCAAGCCAAAAGACAAAAAAAAATTAACTGACATTGACCTACCAGATAATTGTTATTTAAATTATACTTGTAAATGATCAAAATTATAAACTTGTATTTCCCATTTTTCGTCAAAAGTAGAAAAAATCTTGTATGTAATACGTTATGAAACATGATTTTATGTAACGAGGGTCAGTTTGTGAGATGAGCGAAGCGAGATCCCGCAATATTGCACGATACTTTTCATAACTAATTACATAAATATCTATTATAATACTTATTTATGTAGTGCTAAAACTGATATTTTATTTTGTGGGATCTGAATTTTGAGATACAACGCCGAGGGCGGAGTGTCCCATCCCTTCGAACTAAATAGAATCACTTTTGCAGAATATATCTTACATTATTTTTTCTACGACATATACAATTCTTATATGTTGTTAAATTTATAAAATATCTTATTGAAATCCAGTTGTCCATGAAGTTTATTGTTACTAAGGTAATGGGAGTTTGAAAGTTTGTTGACAAATAACTTCAAATCTCATTACATGGGAAATGATCCAGGAAATGAATTTCTCCCGGCAGAAATCGAAGAAGATGCCACTTTCGAGTTATTGCCTACTAAGTCAAAGCAACGCTACGAGTTTTCTTGCAATTGTTTCATGAGATGGTGTGATCTGAAAAATGTTATTGGCAATACTTAAAAAAAAATCCAAAATATGGAAATCGTCAACGCTTTACAAATACTTCAAATTACTCCATGTTGAAGGTGATGATGAATATAAAGAATCAGAACATAAGCAAATAAGCAAATATTACAAGTTTGTTGCGTTTTTGAAGCGAAAGGGCGAAGGATATCCGGGATTTCATGACGATTACCGTGAAGGTTGCTGTAATTTTCGGTCTATTTTGAGCCTGTCATTGCGAAGAACTGTGTAACTTGACAGACAATAAAATCAGAGATTTGAGAACTTCGCTAGTGCATATACAAGACACAAAAACCGATGTACAACAAATTTTTGTTATCACTAATACATTATACAGTGCTTTCGAAAAGTAACGAATAAATTCATTATTTTTTAAATTGACTGTGCATCTCCCCATTATGCAACACCTGTCCGTGCTTATTTAGATGAGCGCTCCCGAATCGCTGGTTAGGGAAGAGGAGGCCGATTGAGTGGGCAACCAGATCGCCTGATTTGACACCCCTAGATTATTTCTTGTGGGGATACTTAAAAAGCAAAGTATACGTTACTAGACCGGTTAATTTAGAAGATTTAAAAGCAAATACTTGTCACGAGATACATCGTATATACCTCCTAAAGTTATTTATAATGTCCAAAAAGAATTTATTAATCATCTTGTCTATTGTCAGGCAGCCAACGGTGCATAATTTGAACATTTAATTTATTCGATTTTTTACATAATCATTATCATTTTCAGTACTGTGAAAATTAAATTTTAAAATCCTCAAACATTACTTTCATGAAATTTGTGTTATGTAATATCATAATTTTTCATGATGTATGTATGTAGAATGGCACGATCTTTCAAATGGCATGGTCAAAATTGGGGGTTGCTATTTTAAAAAAATTGTCGATAACGTCATATTTCGAACAACAATGACGTCATAAATGTGGGTCGTATGTCAAAAAGTGCCTTTTTTAAAAACAAAATCGAAGTGCCAGGGGATTTTTTCGAAAACTTCTCAATTTCAAAAAAAATTAATTTATTCGTTACTTTTCGAAAGCACTGTATATTAACTATTATGAAAAGTAGGTACATAGTCCTCCGTTCTACGAATACTAATCATTCAAGAATTTTCATAAAATACATTAAGAATGTGTCACAACTCCAGTTGTAATCAACACCTTTCGTAAGATGCCTGCCAATATTGCAAATTCTTTAAAATTTGCCTGAAGAAGGAGAGCATTGTGGGCCACATTTTATTCAAAACTTCCACGGATAACATTGCTCCTGTGTACAAATTTCACAGATATAATTACTACTACAGCTACTAATAACATTGGCATAAAGAATATTTTGTTATAATATGAATCAAATATTATTAATTATTTAATAGATTATTCGTCCTTATATTATAGGTTTATAGATTTGCACAAATTAAAACTATTACATATTTTGTAGTAAATGTCATACTGTAAACTTTAAAGTGTAGCTATAGTGCAAAATAGTACTATTTTGTAGATTATATTAATGCTACACATTACCAAAACTATAGAGACCAATTGTAGTATTATTTTCTACAAATTATGTTCCCAGGTTAAGTATGTGGCCACAAGATGTAGTTATATTTTGCTTCACGTCTACTCAGATTCCCCATTGTCGAATAAGTGGTTGGTTGCCTCGCTTCGTATGGCATAGTGAGTAGAGCTAACAAGCTCAAAAGCGGTATATGTCTGTTGTTCTGCTAATGAATGACTTTGACAATTTGCTCTAAGTTTTTTTTCTTGTATATATAATTAAATACTGCTTAGTATGTAGTAAGTAGTAATTATTCCTATAAGGTGGGTAGACTAGTCCAGTACGTATTTAAGTTTTATTTTTTCCTTAATGCAATGTTATTACTTACTTTATTCAAATATTTCCAATAATTCTTTCAAGTCACTTAAAACTTTAAATAAAAAAACATTACTTTATTTTGAGAATGTTGTTGACTCAAGTAATTCAACAAAACAATTCTTCAAACAGACATAACTATTTCTTGTAAAATATAGTAGTTTTCTAGATTTGAAGTAATTTTTATTCTTATATGTTGGAATTGTATTAAGGCTGGGATTTTGTATACTACATATTTTTACCGTCTAACAGGGCTTCAAGCGAGGACACAGAACTCCAAGAAAATTGAAATAATTGGTTATTATTATATATCAACGTATTCATAAAGGTTCCCGTTAGTGCGTGAGATAATTTTCATTGCTCATAAAATCACAAGAATAATTAAAATAAATGTTAAAATACCTCAATTTTAGCCACACAGTTACTACGCCAATATGCCGCAATTACGGCAAAATTATCACAACCACAACCACCAAATTACTTCATTCACTAGCCAGGACATATAGGGCAACTTGTGTTTTACCTTCAGATTAATATTTATTGCTAATTTTACATTTTGTGTCCTCCAGTAAAATCATAATATATATCACGGCTTCCATTTTTATGTACGTCAAAATGCACGATAAACTTCAGGGAACCTTGTGCTTCGGGCCTATACTGTCTCATATGCCTCATTGATTTGCCGTTTCACTCACTCAGGCTGTGCAATTTCTTTTCTACAAAATCCCCGCCTTAATGTTGATATTAATATAACTTTCTTTCCGTATAGGCTACTTTTCTCAATTAGCATAAAGTATATTTTTCAGTGAATTTAAATACTACTATTCATACTTACGTATGATTCAGTTTAATTTTAAACCTTCAAGACTCCTATAATCTCATATTTTTTAAAAATATTTTATATCATGTGGTACAAAATTAGGAAAAGTTCTCCTGTTACAAATAAAAGCGGACAGGCGCTAGGGTGCTATGGCAGGCAACTCATGTTAAAGTTTTAGGGCATTTCGCAGCAAACTATACTGGTTCACTGCGCCGGCCGGCTTTCAGACTAACTCTGGCTAGAATTTTCGCAGAATTTAGAAAGTATGAAATTGTAGAAGTTCCATACACAAGAAATGTGTATCCTCCGAGAACTAAAAACATTACGGCAACAGTTTCTTAAGCTTAATAAAACAAATAGTATGTGCTGCTGATTTCATATTCTATACAATGTATTTTGGTTAACCACTCCTGTAAATTTTATTATTATTATTTTAATTTTCTGTTTATACAAGTAGGTATATACTTTTTCATATTTTGTTTTATTTGCCTGTCTTGTTTTCACATTAGCAATTAAGTTTGTTTTGTATTTACCTATTGTGCATAATGGACTTTGTGTCTGCCTTTTTTGATAAATAAAACACCTAGATAACTGGCGGTGTCAGTAACACAATTAAAACGCATATCTGTAGCCCTAACTGGAAATCTTTGACTCACATTATTGTTAATAATAATAATAATAATATGTGTTTATTTACCAATTTAGATAATATTATACAAAGAAATATTAATTACGGGTGGCGAAATCCAACTAAGTTGCTCATATAACCACCCCTCTGGAAACAATATTTATCAACTAATATTACAAAGAAAATAAGAAAAATACTACACACACATAATAAGACAAAAAAGGCAAAACAGAATAGAATTTAAACAAAAATAAATAAGAAAGAATTGAATGCTAGAAAACATTAATTAACACGATCGCGAGTTTTAACTATAAATGTTTTGACCTCTTTTTTAAAACATGTAAGACTGATGGTGTCCCTAATATTCCTAGGCAACAAATTATAAAATTTAACAGAATTGTAGCTGAAGCTGCGTTGAAACATAGCAGAATGATGTATTAGCATGGATAGTAAATCACGATGGCGAGTAGGCATGAATTGTGGAACCATTAATTAATTTTTTATAAAGATATACAGGCATTTCAAATTTTAACACTTTAAAAACAAGACAAACCAAATCAATTTGAAAACGTTCATTCAAAGTGAGCCACCCAGAATCTTTAAAAGCCTCAGAGATGTGGTCAAACTTTCTTAAATTATAACAAAATCTGATACAGGCATTTTGCAACTTCTGCATACTTGCCGTGTGCCAATAATGCGGGCCAAAAAACAATATCACAATAAGTTAAAATAGATAAAATCAAGCTATCCGTAAGTCTAAGTTTAACATCCCTACTTAATATATCTTTATACATGTATAACACCTTCAGCTTACCGAAACACTTTTTAAATAAACTATTAACATGAGATCTGAGATCAGTGTCAATCAACAGTCCCAAATTTTAACATGTGTTGACTGATTCAAGTAAACAATTGTTTATTCTAATTTGAAAAATGAGATTAATAATAATTAATTGTCTATGAAAACCAAACACTAACATTTGGGATTTTTTCTCATTGAGAACCAGGCTATGAGCTGCAGAAAATTCACTAATAATCTCGAGGTCAACAACATTGATATTATGAATAGCAACATCTAGATCATTACATAAAAAATGACAATATATCTGGGTGTCATTCGCATACTGATGCAAAGAACAAAATTTAAGAAACCGCGATAAATCCCAAGTATAAAAAGAAAATAGCAAGGGGTCCAAAATACTACCTTGGGGAACGCCCAAATTTATAGGGAGAAATTTAGAAAAAACATTATATAATAATACTCTTTGTAGTCTCTGCAATAAATAATTATTAAAAAAAATACTTTGCCCACACCAAAATATCTAAGTTTAACAATTAGAGTTTTATGGTCAATAGTATCGAAAGCCTTACTATAATCCAGCAGAATTAAACACGTATCCATATTTGCATCGCATGACTGTAGAATATGATCCGTTACATTGAGTAAAACAGTTGCTGTGCTGTGATGGTAACGAAATCCAGATTGATTGCTAGATAAAAAATTGCTTTTAGTTAAAAATTCATTAAATTGTTCACGTACTATTTTTTCCAAAATTTTTGACAAAACTGGCAGTATACTAATTGGCCTAAACTCGATACACTTACAGGATTGCCTGACTTCGGTACAGGAATTACGTTGGCATTTTTCCATATCTCTGGAAACTGACCAGAAGTAAGACATTTATTAATTATGAAAATGATGTGGTCACTTAAATAAGGAATTAGATATAGTAACATTTTTAATGAAATTCCATCGGCTCCCGTAGCATTAGATCTGACATTCAATAATAGTTTTTCAATAACTTTGTTATCAACTGACTTAAAAGAAAACTTACTATGAACATCAGAGCATAACCGATTACTATTGTTCTCGGACCAAGGTCTGCGAAGATGGACCTGATAACAGTACCCCAGGAGTCATCCTTGTATTGATTTCGGTTTATATTGTTGATTTTACAGCTGCTGAGGTCGGAACCACACCTCGAATAACGGCGATCTTCCAGAATGTCCCGCAACCGCCTTTGCTACTGGTCGGATCCCATGTATCCAAAAGTTTCGCCGCTCTTCACTATCGTCATCCTTAATTGTGAATCCTCAAAAAGTATCAGCGGCTGACTTTTCAGTCGAGGTGAAGCGAATTGAAGCCCAAAAGTACTGTTAGGAGGTCCGCCCTCACAGTACCTAACACGAGAACGATAAGGGCAGGTCAAAGAATATCAGTTAATTTTAGAAATGTGCATTTTAATTTTATAAGTGGCAGTTATCAGTTACCTAGGTTACGATATAAAAACTCGGAAAACCCAAAACCAGTATTAAAATAATTTAAGTTTATATTTGAATTTGTTAATATTAAATCCTTTCAAATCATCGCGAAGAGGATTGGATCAATTAGTGCAGTTCTAAAATACTTTGTAACGATGTGGATTATTGATGCTTTGGAACACTTTTGCAGAATAACCTTCAGTTGTGGGTTAGTCAATTTGTTTCAGGAAATATTAGTGGCAGCCAAAAACGTTCTACACAAACCTTCGTTAAATCCTGAGTGACTATGATTTTTATTAATATTTAGCTCAAGAGCAACGTTGGCTAAATATATTGAGATTCCATTTTGTTATCCTTGGCATTGTGATACGGCGTCTTTGCGTGTTGATCTACATGGAATTTCTTTGGTCAGGAACAATTTTCGAACAAACTTTGCAAAATAGGATTGCTATTCAAGACAAGTCCTGGATAAGATCTCATGCACAAGGTACATTGAATTTTTAACATATTCAGTATTTAACACTTTTACTTTGTTTGGGTGTATTTTATCAATTTTACTACCTGGTAGCTACAGATGCGAACAAAGTGTCCCAATTTTTTTTTTTTTTCTATTGAGCAAGATTTGTTGACAATTGTAACTTCCAAAAAAGAATAATATACCGAAGATACAAATAAATCCTAATAACGTTTTATAACGCAAAATATAAAGACATGCATAAAATACCTATGCATACACATAAAATTCGGCCTCTAATTGTGTCAGACTTTAAAGAAGTTCAATAAACCCGTTCAATGATTCAGGTCTTTATTATGTCATCAGTGAAAATAACAATAAACTACTTATACAGGGTTAACTATAACTAAGTACAAATATTTTAAGATGGGATAGAGAAAAATACGAATTAACGGAATCACCCTTCAAAACATTTCCAAAATTATTTATAGAGCAAAAACTATTCTTTTTTTTTAAATTATTAAACTTCGAGGTTATTTATTTCGCACGTTTGATGTTTAGAGTGTTCTGCAACCAGCAACACTAAACCGTGAAATATGTTTGCATAATTGAAATCTTGTGTGTTAACCTTGTGATTCTGTGTTGTTCTTGCGCCTTTCTTTCAATGTTTTATAGCGATAGCATAAAGAAATTTGTATCGGGTTCAGATACATTCCTGTAATATAGTGCGTCGTTTTGTTTTTCGAGCTTATCGGACAAGACTGCCTCGGGTACATTCAAAGTTTTATGTATCTATTAGTATTTCTTTCGTTACATTTTCTTAGAATAAATAGACATTTTATTTAACTGTACGCGAAGTGTGTTTTGTTGTTAGCCCTATTTAACCTGTAACGAGTAAAAATGTAGTTTTGATAGTTTGAAATGAAAAACGAATGAAAAATACTGCAGCTAACCGGATTAACTGTTACCTATCAGACATTTTTAATAAAAATTGTAATTTTCGTTCTTTCTACATTGGAAAACGATGTAAAACCGACAGATTTAGACTATGTCTTAGACTATGTAGGGCCGATTTTCTGAAAGAAAAGGGATTTTTTAAATATTGTGGTAGAACTCCGAAATAATTCTTTTATTGTCTTTTAGGCCGCCCTGAAGCACGTGGTTAAAATATTTGTACTTAGTGGTAATTAACCCTGTATAATATTCATTGGAAAATTTATAAAGAGCTAGTAAAGTACTGATTACTCTGAGATCAGAAGAAGTACAATATATTGTATTAAATTTGTGGTGAAGTAAATTATTGCAAATAAAATTGAGCAGGGATAAAGAAATCCTTTGTTTTTGAATGTTTTCTTAATGTTCTCTAAAATGGTAGGCAATAAGTCGAATTCGAAATTAAACATCACATAAAAGACTTAACTTTCCTAATTTAATCAACTTTCCACCTCTTTTTATAAAGAGATGGAAAGTTGAGTCCCACCTCACGTTGACCGCGTCATAATATGGAAAATTGGTGGTCTAAAAATCTGCGACGTACCCTTCATACACCAGGAAATCTTCGGAGGAAACCTAAGTCGCTAAAATTGTTATCTCTCGGTAAAAATAATATTTGCCGGACACTAATAAAATCTATTTCCGTGATAAATGTGGAAGGAGCCTTAAACTACCTAAACTGTTTTTGTGGGGCGGCCACTAGGGAGAAAATTTCTCTGGGACGTATTAAAAAAGTGGTTTGGAGATTGACATGGGAAATGTTAAAGTCCAGCCCAAATAAATCAATGTGGGTGACCGTGTAGTTATATGTGTTCAGCTCCCGCCTCTGATAAAAAATATTTCAACTTCAAAGGAGACTTTTACCGACCGAAACATTCGTTAAACTTGGGCTTCGTCTCTCGCAATCGATAGTTATGAATTTGTTCCAGAGCAATATTAAACTACAAAAGACGGTCTGGGTTCCGTCTTGTTTAAATTGACTGACATTCTTTTTTCATTGTTGGAAGCGAAATATGATTTTACAGCTGAAATGAATAGTTAATAAAAGTAGTAGTACAGTGTGTCTGTCCATTGATTCCTACCCGGAACAGGAAAGCTATTTGTCCTACGATCATGCGGAAAAGTCTATTTTTTCACACGATTTTTCGTGGCGACACTAGCGCTTTTCCACATAATTTAGTGTTACATTGTACAGGGTGATTCTTTTATCATGGGAAATGAGTTTTTCTCGTAAACGGCTGCAGCAAATTGAGTTCTGTAAAAAGTATTTTATTTGGGCTGATTGATGCTTGAAATTCCGATGGATATGAAAGTTATAATTAAGCGACGCTTCAAAATTTTTTTTTGTCAGAAGCATACCATTTTTATTTCAGAAATTGGAAGATCTATTGAATATAAACACTTTTTCCAAATACCATTTTTTTTTCTCATCTAAAACCATTCAAAAATTACAGACCAGTTTTTACGTGTTAAATTGGTCGATTGCCATGCAAAGAATGCATGGTTTTTTAAATTTCACTAAAGCAGACAGGCTAACTTTTATGCTGATATTGACCACAAATATAATTTAGGATTTAAAAAAAACAATTTACAAAATGTTACTACATTAAATAACACTAATTTAATTGTTTAAGAAATAATGAACGTTTACACTGACAACAACCAATACATGAACACTAAAGAATAACATGAACTGTATTTAGTAAAAATTAACTCTTAATTCACAAATCTTATTTTAACAATTGCTCGATATAGGCGCCATCGTTATCTAAACATAAATTGTACTGCTTTCTTATTTCGCAAGATGTAACTTTTCTTAAAACATCACCAGATATTCCATTGCACGCATCAACAATGTTTTGTTTTAAATTATTAGATTTTGTTTTATACACTATATTTTTTAAAGTTCCCCGTGAAAAGAAATCTAAGGGTGTCAAGTCCGGGGACCTAGGCGGAAATTTCAAGGGCCCGTGTGTCCCCAACCATCTTCCGTGGTAGAATTCATTCAAATAATTTTGAACAATGGCCGCATTGTGGCAAGGAGCTCCATCTAGTTGAAACCATAAGTTTCTTCTGATTTGAAGTGGCACATGTTCCAGCAAAAGAGAAAGGTGATTTTGGAGAAAATCTAAGTATCTTGCGCCCGTCAAGGCGCCTTCATAAAAGTATGGCCCCACTAAGTGCCGCCCGACTATTCCGCACCAGACATTTATGCCAAAGTGGCCCTGCCTTTGATGTTGCCTGATTTTATACGGGTTTTCGTCAGACCAATAATGGGTATTTTTTTTGTTTGGTAATCCATAACTAACAAAATGACTTTCGTCTGTCCATAATATATCAGAAAATAAATTAGGATTATCATCCAAAGACACCAAAAACTGACAAATAAAATCCTCCCTCCGCTCACAATCTCTTAGCGAAAGTTCTTGCAAATTATGAAATTTATAGTAATGGTATTTGTTGCTTTTTAAAACTCTTTGTATCACGCTATAATTTAAATTTAAGTCTCTTGAAGCCTCTCTTATAGAAGCTTCATGATGATTGTTAAAGTAATTTAAAATAATTGCCACATTATCATCCGTCGTGACAGTTTTTGTTCTTAATCTTTTACCTGCAAATTTGGCTCATTGAATTTCTGGAGATTTATAAAAAAACACAAAACCTACCTTCAAATGCTTTAGGGTTTTGACGGAAACTACTTTCTAACCTAGCAAAAATTTTGTGGTCTGGAAGGTTGCGTTCGGGGTATTTTTCCGCATATAATCTTCTTGCAGTTAAAGCAATTTTTTGGGCTTCTCCGTATAACAAACGCATGTCAACTTTTTCTAAATGTGTAAACATATTTCTTATTACTTACTATTTTAATAGAAATAATTCAAATTACACCGACAATTTCAGACATCAATTTTGTTTTTTCAAAGCCTACCTGTTTTAGTGAAATTTAAAAAACCATGCATTCTTTGCATAGCAATCGACCAATTTAACACATAAAAACTGGTCTATAATTTTTGAATGGTTTTAGATGAAAAAAATGGTATTTGGAAGAAGTGTTTCTATTCAATAGATCTTCAGACAAAAAAATTTTTGAAGCGTCGCTTAATTATAACTTTCATATCCATCGTAATTTCAAGCATCAATCAGCCCAAATAAAATACTTTTTACAGAACTCAATTTGCTGCAGCCGTTTACGAGAAAAACTCATTTCCCATGATAAAAGAATCACCCTGTACAGTAGGCCTATCGTATTGTTGTGACAATGCTTGTGTCTAACACAATTTAGCGGATGTAGGCAGCAGATACAAAGTTTGCGGTAGATTTTTCTCAAGATGCTTATGAGTACCCCTTGATTCAGCTTACCGTCTAACAGTAAATAGCAGTAAAACTGCTACGACGCTGAATTAGGCTGGACACCAGTAACCACAGATAAAAATCCTGTCGTTTCCATAACTACGTGCAATTTTGATTGCTAATATTTTTTTATATAACCTTTCAAATTTTCAATCAGTTCAGATTGAAGGTTGAATTTGATATATTTTTCATTTTTCTTAGTCGTAAACTACCCAAAATGAGTGAGGATTCTCTCAATGATATTCCGACAGAACTATTAGACTAATGATGGATGAAGAAGACTTCATGCAATCAAGACACTTCCTATTGTCCTATTTCCACGATATTACTAAACGTAACTCTCCGTCAATTCTACGGTTGAAATATTCGATGTTGAAATAATGCTTAAAAGTAAAGAAGGATATTGATATTGAAAAATAGAAAGGAAATAGAAAATTATCACTTATAATACCACTAGAGCTTCAATTATTACTATTACAATATTATCATGTCAACAATCAGTGTTTCAACAACGAAAATTTTATTGCGCCGCAAATTTTATTGATAATTTATAATATCGTTGTGTAATTATATTTAATGATCTTGTTATAAAATAGTCTTCCAAAAATAGCAAAATTATGTTATAGATATAATTTTAATAAGGCCCAACTAATTTTCCATAATGGCGGCAGACAATGATTTTATTCTACATAAAAGCATAACAAAATATTTTAGTGTAAATTAGAACTTTATACGATAAAATGTTTTTATAGTTTTAAATATATTTAAAAATGTGTGTGCGCAAGTAGATAATGTTCAAAAGAAGTTGCCAAGTTTTATAAAAAAAATTAGAAATTTTAAATATTATGTACTACCATTACCATTACCATATTAATATTGTTAGGTATTAGCTAAGTATTATTAGTTAATTATAGTAATAGGTATTTAATTTAAAACTAACCCAATTATTGCATTACCAAAACTTAAATCAGAGTTACTTTCTCGTACTGGTTTTTCATATTTTTTCGCAGCCATGAAGCGTTTTTAATGTGAGTTCTCGAACATGGACACCATTATTATTTATATAATAAAACCTATAAGTAAAATTGAACGCCGGCACGTTTGACTGGAAACGTTACTTTCAAGAATTTGTTAGTATTCTTTCTGGATTAGTGCTTGGCAATACACTGGTAATACCTTAGGAGTTCAAGAATTAAGGTTAGGTTTGGAATTTTATTACGCGGTATATACAATAATTTTCTGTTAAGTCACAATTTTGTTCTATAACATATTTATAAAACAGGGAATATTTTTATAGATTAAACACAACTATGAAACTGTTTTATAAATAAACGCATTTCGAGGCTAAAAAAAATAATTTTATTTTCCTTATACATCCTTAATAAAACACGTTTATACAACTATTTTATAAGATTATAATTAAAAGTCATTTGCCAAGTATACAACTCTTTCACAATATGTTTACAATCCTTATATTTATACCATTTTTTTTTAAATGTTGTATTTTATAAAAATTTTAAAGACCTGTTTGTTCTATAAAACACGTTGTAAAAACTATTATAAAACAATTTTACACAATTACTTTCTTCAGTAACAAAATTATGACAATTATTTGCTCTATAAAATCAAACTGTTCGTTAAACAACGCAATTCGACAGTTATAAAATAATTCGCATCTAACATCGCTGGTTACTTAGGCCTCCCATACCCCGAAGCCTATACAGAATTGGCAATTTTCTGCCACATTATTGACCAACTCGAATTGTCCAATATTACAGACATAAAACGGCATAGTATGACGTACATTGCGGATTGTTTGGATAACAAAAAGAAAATAGCCCACAGCATCCTCAAAGCATCAAATCCCTCATCAGAACTTCAAGAAATCCATGCTGAAGTACGTAGTACATCAACAGTAGCAGTATGTTCTGTGATTGAAGAACAGCATCTAGCAGCCTTTACCTCATCACTTAAGTTACAAGCTGATCCTGTAGCACGTAATTTCACAACTGAAGAACATTCTCAACCGCTAAAACGCATCGCTCAAGAATACTACTCCAAAAATGATTTTAATGTTAAAAAACACTTTGGGCAATGTCTATTACTGCATGGTGGTTGGTGGTGGCATAATGTCAAAAACATTAAGTAACAAAATTTACGTTATATCAAGCATTGAATTTTAATACGCTAATAATAATTTGGAGATACTTGTGTGCAAAAATATGGGACGGCGCAATTATCAGTTCTGCTTCGGCCATTTGTGTATTTAAGCTGCTGAAAGTGTTTGTGAGTGCGCATAGTGTCTGACTTTGTAGAAGAGAGGTAAGAAAATGCGTGTCTCTGCATAAAAATGCTAGGAGAGGGAAAATTTTGTAAATTGTTTGTTCTATTTACTGTCATTTTTTCATATCGAGAAACGTTTACAATAAAAAGTTATAATTAAAAAACCAACAGAGGTTGGTGATTGCCACCCTTTTAGACATTTGATAAAAATAAAAATCGTACTCAACAATGTGACTTTATTAGCTAAATATATTCACTGACTTTTAGATTTATAAGATTAATCGTTTTTGAGAAAAAAAAAATGAAAACCGAAATTTTTAAAATTTCTTAGAAGCCCTTATTTCGTAAGGGAGGGCTCAAATCGAAAAATGTTACAGAAAGATCCCCTACAATGACCCAAGGAACACACCCTCCAAAAGAGTGCACACTATTATGGGACACTTTGTATATACCTAACTCTCTAACAAATGTTTGATAACAGCTAACACAGTTACCTTAAGTTACTAACTTATTTTTTAAAACTGTGGTAAAGTCAAAAGATGATCTCTGTAATAGTACTTATTTATCAAGAGAGTATGTGTTGAACCCCAAAATCTATAACTGATACGTCATTTGATGTATAACAGAAATTCCGACATGTTGTATATTCTCTGATTGGAATAATAATTTCTTCTTTTAGTGAATATTGTATTTTGACTTTCCCTGTATGTGCTGTCATTTTTGAATAATAGATTCTGGACACTCTGTATATAAAAAAATATGAAATACCCATACCTACAATTTCTAAAATTTAACTCAGCTGATAGAAAAATACATTGAATTGTCTTTCAAATTTCGTTCAAACATTATTTACATAGCGTATGCAACTCTCATGTAATGGTTATTAATACACTCGCATAAACCATACGAAACTCTCCTTCGGCTCGTTTCGTATCCCGGTTAATGCTCGTGTATTAAAAACCATCATTACATGATCGTTGCATAATATACTATTATTTAATTACTATAAAATGTTTAAAACTAAAAATTAGTCACTAGAACTGAAAATGAACCATAACCCAAAATTTTGCATTTCTAGTTGCATACTTTCCAAGCATCAAAAAACACTGGACAAAGCTTAAAATATTGTTCTATAATTCTACAGCTTCGTGTAATGCGTATGTGTTTATATACCGAGATGACGGATAAGATGCTGATTTACCTATGGGTGACAACTGCATATCCTGTGGCATCAGAGGCGTTTTCCCAGGAGACAAAATATTAAACCGATTCCTCTTTGAATCACATTGAAGAACTGCTGTAATGCCCTGGCGGCAAACGTATGACAGTATTTTTATGTATTTGTGTACCTTTGTGTGTGTTTTTGTTACTCTTTGTGGTTTATACCGACGGAGGAAATCCACTTGGTCGTGGTCGTAGGGCCAAATGTCTCTCTTAAAAAAAAGAACGCTTGAGGGAAGGTGAGGTTAGCAAGCACTCAGCAAGTATAAAAATCTTTGCAAAGACATGTTTTGATGTAAACAACAAAACAGAAAAAAATATTTTCTTTTACATACATTGGAATTAATGAATTGGACATTTTTTGATGGACGATTGCGTTAATTATTATTTTTCTCTATCTCCTCTTAACATATTTTTCCTCTGTTAACCCTGTGCATATAAAGGTTAATAAATATGTACAACAATGTTAACCACATGCTTCTTTTATATTCGTTTCGTTGTTGTAAACTGCAAAAACATATTTAGTTTTTCATCAGAATTACACACTATCAGCAGAACACCATCACGCAATGTTCTGCTACAATTCAAGAAGCTGTTTGAAATTTTTAAATTTAAAATTTTTAATATTACAGAATATTAATTACAATTATTTATTTCATTAAAGTAAACCTGTAATAAAAATAAACATGGACACATACGACAGAATAGTTATTTATGTTCCACGAGAGATGCAGAACAAGTCACTTAATGGCATAATCATCCTAGTATCTCCTGTGCTGCATACAGCATTTTATATTTCACTTCATACGAAATAAAAACAATGTCTTACTAGTTGTATTAGTGAAATATTTGTGTTTTTCATGCTGTTAAAATTGTCAAACCATCGGCAGAATAGTTATTATTTGTACCAAAGGGGGCACAGGGATGATACTCGCAGGGCATAATTATCCCAGTATCTCCCATGGCGCATACTACGTTTTATATTTCACTTCATTCAGAACTATAAGAAGTCATAGCTTTGACGTTTCTTGATTTGTGGTTACGACTGATGGATACGAAATATTTTCAAACATATCCTTAAAAATCCATTATTATAACTAAATTATAAGAGAGTAAATATAAAATATTTACTTGAAACAAAAACATTTTTAAAGGAAAATAATATCTTAAACTGATATTAGATCATATATTTTATAAATACCTCGTATATAAATTAATGTAGCATTGTGTATGTTTTTCTAGGACAGATATGTTCCTGCCTATTTTATTTCTTTTGTTTTTTTGTACAGCGCTTGATATAAAAGAGAGAATTTCGACGTTGCTTCATCATCTCTGTGTGTTGGAAGAAAATAAAATTAAAAATCTACGATCATTATGTCCTGCGGGCTCATCCCTGTATCTCCCTTGGTCCATAAATAACTATTTTAAAGGACGATTCTTATTTCTCTGTCCACTTTATATATTTATACTTAGTCATAGTCAATCCCGTATAAACACATTCAGTAAATTTTAGAATTCACCTAAAAAAGACATATTATAGTTTTTGTTATTGAGTATATAAATGCAGGCGATTTCAATCAATTGATTGATTTGAGCAATCAATCTCCATTGAAAAATCTGTTGGAGAGACAGCGTCCCTAATTCATTAAGTACGAGATTCAAAATTTGCTTCAGAAAGCCAATATCGGGTAGAGATAATTAAGGGAATAGATTAGTATTCGGATGTCAATATCTTGTTGGACCCCGAAAATATGAGGAGAATAGTAATTTTTCTATATAAAAAATTTTTGCTCTCGTCAAGTTAAATTTTACTGCACGAGGGCATGAGTTTACGATTTAAAGTTAAGAAACTTTACTAGTAATAGCAAAAGTTTTTATTTACCTAAATTATTTAAAAAAATCATGTATCTTGGACTTACATTCTCTGATTATTGAAATATAATCTTTCAATCAAAGTACTTGGAAAGTCTTTCTTTAATTATATCTACATTTATCATATCTGCAAGGAATCATCTTTGAACGAAAACGGATTGTTGTGTTATGATTATTTTTGGATAAGTTTATTGTCTTTGTAGAAAGCTTGAATATATTGTCTCGGAATTTGCCCCACTCACACCTAAATCAACGACTTTGGTACCGCGAATTGCTAAGATTGCCCCGATCGCCCCTACACGCTTCTGTTAAACAAACAAAAAGCCGTGGATCGAGACGGGACTAGAAAATTAGAGAAACGACGAGAAGCGTTCGAGAGATGCTAGAAAATAAATCTAGAGATACTAGAATATACCTGGAATATTCGCTGGGTCTATAAAAGAAAAATAAACAGCCGATTAAGTTAGTCTTGTATAAGTCTTGTATTACAGTGTTGAATTGAAGTGTTTAGTTGGAGATATCAAAGTGATTTAGATAGCGATTAATTTAATAAGTGTTTAGTTGAGTTCTAATTAGTGTTCAGTAGTGTACTGAGTATAGTTAATAAAGAAGTAGTTAATTAACGGTTTGTTTTTCTGGCAATAGTAAAATTTGGATTGGGAAATCCGTGACAATTTGGTGTCGGAAGTGGATTTAACTGGAAGTTTTAAAGAGCTTTCTGGAACCCTGTCCACAAAGTGGGATTTAGCTGGAAGTTTGAAGAACTTTCTGGAACCCTGTGCGTGGGTGGAATAAAGACCCAAGTGTGACATATCACCGCACTCGTTGTGACTTGAGGAAGTGAACGGTGGTATTCGCGAAGGACAATCTCGAACATTCTAGAACTTTGCACGGGAGTGAAACAAAGACCCAAGTGTGACATATCACCGCACTCGTCGTGACTTAAGGAAGTGAACGGTGGTATTCGCGAAGGACAATCTCGAACATTCTAGAACTTTGTACGGAAGTGAGACAAAGACCCAAGTGTGACATATCACCGCACTCGTCGTGACTTAAGGAAGTGAACGGTGGTATTGGCGAAGAACAATCTCGAACTTTCTAGAACTTTGTACGGAAGTGAGACAAAGACCCAAGTGTGACATATCACCGCACTCGTCGTGACTTAAGGAAGTGAACGGTGGTATTGGCGAAGAACAATCTCGAACTTTCTAGAACTTTGTACGGGAGTGAGACAAATACCCAAGTGTGACATATCACCGCACTCGTCGTGACTTAAGGAAGTGAACGGTGGTATTGGCGAAGGACAATCTCGAACTTTCTAGAACTTTGTACGGAAGTGAGACAAAGACCCAAGTGTGACATATCACTGCACTCGTCTTGACGTAAGGAAGTGAACGGTGGTATTCGCGAAGGACAATCTCGAACATTCTAGAACTTTATACGGAAGTGAGACAAAGACCCAAGTGTGACATATCACCGCACTCGTCGTGACTTAAGGAAGTGAACGGTGTTATTTGCGAAGAACAATCTCGAACATTCTAGAACTTTATACCGAAGTGAGACAAAGACCCAAGTGTGGCATATTACTGCACTCGTTTCATTGTAAGGAAGTCAACGGTGACATTTACAAGCACATTCCTGGACATTCTAGAACATTCTAAAGAAAATAGAGTGAATGCCTGTAACTAGAAGCCAAGTCAATATGGATGTACAAATGGCAAAACTGTTAGAAATGATGCAAACAATGCAAAAGAAAATGGAAGACCAGGCGAAGACGATGCAAGAGAAATTAGAAGAGCAGGGACAGACGATGCAAGAAAAATTTGAAGAACAAGGGCATAAAATCGAAGATCAGTCCCACACGATGCAGGAAAAATTAGAAAAGAAATTGGAAGAACAGGGACAGACGATGCAAAAGAAATTAGAAGAACAGGGGCAGACAATGCAAAATAAATTAGAAGAACAAGGACGGACAATGCAAGAGAAATTAGAAGAACAAGGGCGTAAAATGGAAAACCAGACGAAAGAAATGCAGACAAAATTAGAAAAACTGGAGAATACACTAGAAGAAAAGCTAGAGGAACAGTCACATAAAGTGACACAAGTAGAAGAGAAACTGTTAACACAAAAAAAGGAAATAGACGAAGAAATAAACTTGGTTAGAGAAACCTGTGAAGAGCTTCGACATAAACTGGACAAAATAAGAAAGGAAGGCGTAATCAAATCAGAAGGACCTGTTATCCGAACTCAGAAAACGAAGCCTCCTGAATTCGACGGCAAGGTCTCCTGGAATGTCTATTTGCGTCAGTTTGAAGCAGCAGCTGCCGCAAACGAATGGTCTGACTGTGAGAAAGCTACTGCTCTGATAGTTGCTCTACGAGGGGAAGCTCTTGACGTCTTACAAGGAGTTCCTGCTGGGCAGCAGAATAACTACGACATTCTAAAACAGCATATGGAAATGAGATATGGGGATAAGCACCTGCAGCAAGTTTACCAGGCACAATTGAAAAATCGTCACCAACAGAATGGAGAGAATTTACAGCATTTTGAGACCGATGTTGCCCGACTGGTTCGATTGGCTTATCCAACAGCCCCGTCCGAATTCTTAGACCAGCTGTCCATCCAAGTTTTTACCGATGGCCTAAGAGATTGCGAAACCCAGCAGGCATTACGACTCGCCAGACCTAAAACGTTGAACGACGCTCTTTCGCATGCACTGGAATTCGAGGCAGCAAAGATGGCATCTGGTAGGCATGTTAAAGTTCGGGCCATCAGTGATAACAGCGATAGTATGGCAAATGGAGACATAATAAAAACACTTAAGGAGATTATTGATAAATTCAGTCCATCTACTAGGACAAAGAATGAACAATCTGATGGTCGAAGGGATCGCCTTCTCAAATGTTGGAACTGTGGGCGGACGGGTCATCTAAAGGGACAGTGTAGGACCCCAGTGGCAGATCGGCAATGGCGCGACTCCCAGGCAAGAAGGAGACATGGAAACGCAGATGCTCTTTCTAGACTTTGTCCGACCAACGGCAAGCACTGTAGTAATCTTGAAAGAAAAGAGGACATATCAATTGTTCCGTGCAAGATGGTGGCAGCCCAACCTGAAGACCGATGGAGTTCAGCGGCGATTCGGAAAGACCAGCAAGCTGACTGTGACATCAAGCCATTATTAGACTGGAAAGAAGCCAACAACCGACCGTCTTGGGCTGAAGTCAGTAGTAAAAGCCCAGCATTAAAGAGTTATTGGGCTCAATGGAATTCTCTGGTGTTGGAAGACGGTGTCCTAAAAAGAGAATGGGAGAACAATGACGGAACGGAGGTCAAGAAACAAGTACTACTCCCGAGGTCCCGGGTCAAGGAAGTGCTGCAGGAAGTACATGGAGGTACAGGGGGTGGACATTTCGGTATCAATAGGACTCTACAAAAGATTAGGGAGCGTTTCTACTGGTTGAGCTGTAGGACGGATGTAGAAGATTGGTGCCGAAAATGTGACATATGTGCAGCAAGCAAGGGACCGAAGACCCGTTCCAGAGGCAAAATGCGCCAGTACATCGTAGGAGCACCGTTCGAGAGGATTGCCATTGATATCGCTGGCCCCTTTCCGAAAACCCAAAGTGGGAACCGATATCTGCTAGTAGCCATGGATTACTTCAGCAAATGGCCAGAAGTATACCCCCTTCCCAATCAAGAGACCACAACCGTAGCAGAAGCGCTAGTCAACAACCTATTCTGCAGATTTGGTGTGCCCATGGAACTACACTCAGATCAGGGCCGAAATTTCGAATCAGGTGTGTTCCGAAAAGTATGTGAGCTTATGGGAATCCGGAAAACCAGGACCACCCCACTGCATCCCCAGTCAGATGGTATGGTGGAACGCTTCAACGCCACACTAGAAACCAATCTGAGGATGTTTGTGAACGAGAACCAGACAGACTGGGACAAGCTCATTCCACTCTTCCTGTTAGCTTACCGCTCAGCTGTCCATGAAACTACTGGGAAGACTCCCGCAAGAATCATCTTTGGAAGAGAGCTTCGCCTTCCAGCAGATTTGGTATTTGGTCGTCCTGCGGAACAGCGCTCAGATCCAGACACTTATATCCATGACCTAGAACAAAGACTAGCAGCCGTACACGACCAAGTCAGATCTCGAATGCGACTAGAGAGCGATCGCATGAAGACTCGATACGACGTCCGGGCCAATACAGTCGGATTCCAACAAGGTGACCTGGTGTGGCTGTACAACCCCACGCGGAAGAAAGGAAAATCGCCTAAGCTACAGAACCGTTGGGAGGGCCCCTACACCGTCATTAAAAGAATCAATGATGTCGTCTACCGGATACAGAGGACTCCCAGGAGTAAGATGAAGGTTGTCCATCTGGAGCGTCTGTCCCCATATAGAGGTGTATCCGATCGGGACGATCGGTCCTAAGGAGGGGGCAGTGTCACGGAATTTGCCCCACTCACACCTAAATCAACGACTTTGGTACCGCGAATTGCTAAGATTGCCCCGATCGCCCCTACACGCTTCTGTTAAACAAACAAAAAGCCGTGGATCGAGACGGGACTAGAAAATTAGAGAAACGACGAGAAGCGTTCGATAGATGCTAGAAAATAAATCTAGAGATACTAGAATATACCTGGAATATTCGCTGGGTCTATAAAAGAAAAATAAACAGCCGATTAAGTTAGTCTTGTATAAGTCTTGTATTACAGTGTTGAATTGAAGTGTTTAGTTGGAGATATCAAAGTGATTTAGATAGCGATTAATTTAATAAGTGTTTAGTTGAGTTCTAATTAGTGTTCAGTAGTGTACTGAGTATAGTTAATAAAGAAGTAGTTAATTAACGGTTTGTTTTTCTGGCAATAGTAAAATTTGGATTGGGAAATCCGTGACAATATTGTACAAAAAGTTACTGTGTAAGTGAGATTTTCCAGTGTATAACAGGATGTGTAAAAATTTCCGTGTTAATAGTTTTTTGTACGACTATTCTATTTCCGATTGTTTACCATACTTAGTTTTAGAACACTATGTTATATTTATTGGTTACGATACGAGTTGGTAAGTAATTTAATTACTTACTGTTCTGGTTTTGACCGGACTGAACTGGTAAGTAAATTATATTATTTGTTGTGACAAAATACGAAACGCCTAATATCATTGCTACCTACAAATGATTAAAAATCGGATTTAAGTTTTTACTACTAAAAATGAATATTAACGTACATTTAGAAGCAGTAATGTTTCGTCTGGTGCTTCAATTAAAAATTTTGTCATTTCTTCTTTGGTAAAAACACTGGCGTTTTTGGCCTATGTCCAATTTTTTTTTCTTAAGAAATTCAATCAGCATAGAAAATTTAGAAAATAAAATTTATCAATAGAATCGCATAACAAATGTTTGCTTTTAACATAGAATACTAGCCCATAAACTGCCAGGATATACTCGTTTTTGGTTTCTTTGCACAAAATATGCCAACAAGAATTGTTCATTTATGCTCTTTCCATAATTCCCTTTAAACCACTTTTTGGAATTGTTACATTCCCTTTAAACTACTTTTTGGAATTGTTATATGTCATTTATGATTCTAAGAGTGAAGATGACCTCCACTTAAGATTAGAAATTTGAAGAAAATTAAATATGTCCCTCAAAATAAAAGTTTTTTTCTGTCTGAGCGTTCTTTTAGTTTTTACAATAAAATGGAATAAAACTTGAGTAGCAATCCTTCGGTGACACAGTGTATTTAGTAGAAAAGACACAAGTTCGTTTTTCCTCAAAAACAGCTGCTCATTTTTGCGTACCAGCTATTCATTTATCCATAATATAAAGGCGGAAATCGACGACATGTTTTCTTAAAAAATAACAGGGGCAATGTCACATAATGGGGCATTCACTTTTTATAATAAATTGCTGCTGACATAATATCTCAACATTCTCGTCAGGAAAAACTAATGCCTGGAGGACTTATATTGAGTTTACTAGTCCGTACCACTCTTTCATGTCATATTGTTTTCTGTGTTCATGCTTAAGAATTTTACTTTCCGAGCACGTAATCCGAGGGAGAGAGTTTTAAATGCGTTCAATCTATTCTTATATTGCCATTGTAATGTGTTTTCTTTCTAATAAAAGAAGAAGTTTCATTTTCATTATTGAACATAAAAAACGAGGGGCTTTTAACATATTAACTTGATCGGCCATTTTTCTTGAGAAAGAGAATCCGAGACATATTTGAAGTTTCCCTATATTTTCGTCGTATAAATTGGTACAGTAGCTTAATACACAATGAATGGAATACAATAAAGTTTGTGATATCCTGACTAACGATTTAAATGTATCATACTTTTAAATGTTAAAATTAAAGTGTTTTAATACTACACAATTAAAGTATTTTTTGTTGAATAACTTA